>JAWNLM010000204.1:0-1300625 GCA_035042345.1 Drosophila fungiperda
TGGAGCGCTTCTGGAAACTGGAAAAAGAAGACACCGATGAGACTTAAGAAAATCAACATTGCGAAAACCACTATCAGAAGACGACTTCAGTGGATAAAGATGGACGAGTTATAGTCTCGATGCCATTTCATACCAATTTTGAATTGGGAGACTCGCGTAGGCAAGCAGTAGCAAGTTTGATGCAAATGCAAAAAATTCAAAACGAATCAAATGCTCTTTATTGACTACCACGCCTTCATGAAAGAGTACCTGCATATCGGACACATGTTGCCAGTAAACACCATAGGCCAAGGCAAGTACTACCTACCGCACCAAGCGGTAATTAGGCAAGACAGCCTCACCACAAAATTAAGGGTGGTTTTTGATGCATCAGCAAAGACTACAAGTGGCTCAGCCTGAACGATGCAATGTCAATCGGTCCCAAAATTCAGAGGGATATTTTTGAGATTCTATCCAGCTGGCGCATGTGGCGATATGTGCTAACAGCAGATGTAGAAAAAATGTATCGGCAAATTAAAATTACGCCAACTGATCAGGAGTATCAGTACATAGTCTGGAGAGAAAATCCAAAGGACGTAATCAAAGAATTCAAATTGACGACTGTAACGTATGGAACATTAGCACCATATTTAGCAGTGCGATCATTGCATCATCTGGCGGATTTATATTGCAAAAATGACGAAAAGTTATCAAGTATTATAAAAAAAGATTTTAACATGAATGACTTAATGACTGGAGCTAACACAATTGAAGACTGCACGGATATTCAGAAAAAAATAAAAGCTGTCATGAACAAAGGAGGAATGCATCTACGAAAATGGGTCTCTAACGATGAAAAAATAATTACGTCAATCCCAACCGAAAATAAGTCGGAAAAAATCGCAATAATAAAGGACGAGTCAATAAAAATTTGGGATCACTATGGGACCCAACTAGAGACGATTTCACATGCCGCAATTATATATATATTATATATCAAAACGATCAGTGCTGTCTCAACTAGCAAGGATATTTGATCCATTAGGATAGCTAACCCCGGTAACACTACAGGGAAAATGTTTTATGCAGGAGCTATGGAAAATGCCGCTCACGTGGGACACTGAACTGGAGAAGTGCTTGGCAGACGTTTGGTGCAACTTTGCAAATGAGCTACCAGCATTAAAAGGCATACAGAATTCCGCGTTGGATTGGAAACACAGGCATCACACACATTGAGCTTCATGGATTTTGCGACGCCTCAGAGAAGGCATACGCTGCCGTAGTGTATACAAAAGTGGGTAGTCAAGTTACCCTGCTTGCAGGCAGAAGCAAGGTAAATCCGATTAAGAACAGAAAAACCGTCCCAAAGTTAAAGCTATGTGCTGATCAACTTGTGGCTAAACTACTGTCTCGAGTATCGTCTACAATGAACTGTCAAGTTCAAATCAACGCATGGAGCGACTCGCAAATTACAATTGCATGGATCACAAATAAGCGCAGTAAGGATAAATTTGTGAAAACCAGGGTGGATGACATTTCGAAGCATCTACCATTAGTAAAATGGAGCTGCGTGAAATCGGCAGAGAAACCAGCCTGCCAGCGGCTGGCCAGTATACCAAGAAGAGGAGCATGTCATAGTCGCAACCATATTTAATGAAAACAATCCACTTATAGGATTGCTATCAAAATACACAAGTCTATTGAAATTGAAAAGCGTAATCTTTAATATTTTACGATTCATATCAAGGCAACAGACGCCAACCTTTGGGATAAAGCAAAATTGACAATAATAAAGCTTCCACAAGATTTGGACTTTGGAAAAGAAACACCCCATAATCATCGGAAAATCTCATTTGGCATGGCTACTAATTGATAAGGCGCACAAAAATACTCTGCACGGTGGAATTAAAGTAATGAGAAATTTTATACAGCGGGAATATTGGATATTCGGTTGTCGCAACATGTTAAAGAAACATTTTCGAGCCTGTGTCACATGCATTAGATACAGACAGGAGTCTATCAACCAACTCATGGGAAACCTGCCCGTATATAGAGTGAGCGGATAGTTTCCATTTTATGCAACGGGCATAGATTATGCTGGACCATTTCAAATTAAATGCTCAAAAGGACGAGGTCACAAAGCTTATAAAGGATATGTCTGCGTCTTCATTTGTATGGCTACAAAAGCTATCCACTTAGAAGTGGTCAGTGACATGAGCACGGATAAATTTCTAGAAGCCTTGAATAGATTTTTTGCAAGGCGAGGCAAGAGCCAGCACCTGTACTCCGATAATGGGACAAATTTCGTTGGAGCAGCAAGGAAATTAAATATCGATCTGGAAGCGGCAATTTTAAGCAACGCCAAATTAGCACCGATATTACAAAAAGATGGCATAACTTGGCATTTTATTCCCCCGGGGAGCCCCCACATGGGATGATTGTGGGAAGCTGACGTCAAATCGATGAAGTACCATCTAAAGCGGATTCTTAGTAACAACAGCTGCACATATGAGGAGTTTTCTACACTGCTATGTCGCATAGAGGCTGTACTGAACTCACGTCCATTAATCTCCATGGAAAATGAGAATGAGACGGATGACGTACTCACCGCTGGACATTTCTTAGTGGGTAGGCCACTTATAAGCGCACCAGAAAATATGTTTGTGCATAAACAAATAGGATCGCTCGATAGATGGAAATACATTCAGCGAATGAGCTCAGAGTTTTGGAAAAAATGGAAAGAGGATTATTTGGTATCGCTACAAAAAAGGACAAAATGGCGCAGTGAAAAAGAAAACCTTTAAAAGGGTCAAGTGGTATTGACCAAACACGAAAATACACACCCAGGAAAATGGCCAATGGGTAAAATAATAGAAACAGTGAAAGGAAAAGACAATAAAGCCAGAATTGTCATAATTAATACAAGTAACGGCCAGATAAAACAGTCAAAAAATAAAAAAGGAAGAGCAAAAGACTCCGCGAAGAAACACACGGAGCAACATGACGGCAGCAACAATTATAAGCCTACTAATGATGTTCCAAGTGACAACTGGAGTCAACATGTCCATTCAAAATAGCTCAAAAATACATATACATGAGCTGGAATAAGATTCAGCTATATTTCTGGAGAAGATTGGAAAAGTGGAAGTAGCGTGATCCAGCTGGGACTTCATATTCTACTTCAATTTACAAGCCTACTTGGAAGTACTACGGCAAGCTCCCACAATATTGAAAAAAGCTGAAGGTATATGTCCGAAGGTAATGGGTTTCCAACAACAATGCGATGGACTGACAGCAAGAGTCAGCCAACAATTGATCGCATTAGACGAAAATAATAACCTGATAATGGAACCTTTGCATCGAAGAAAGAAGCGATTTTGTGAGAATATCCTTGTATGCCCTAACGTATTGCTTGACATTTCGTCAACAGTGTGGTCAATTGTTAACATGAAGACCCTAAGAACAAACCAAGAAAACTTAAAAAGCTATATGGAGAATCAGACGACAGTTATCAACGCCACAGTTAACCTTGTGAAATCAACGACAGAACAAGTCAACGAGAACTTCAATGAGATCACTCAAAAATTGAATAATATGACAGAAGCAATCAAAATGGAGCATATACGAAACCAGGAAGCAATTAAGTTCTTGCTACTCATTCACCAACTGAAGGATTGGATCGACGAAGCTGAGAAAATAAAAGAAAAAAAAAATTGACTTGTTTATGGATTTAAATCATGGAAGACTAAATCCTATACTTATCAAACCTTCTCAAATGTTAAAGGAAATGAACAAAGTACAGGACGTTATGCCACGTAACCATGTATTACCTGGGAAGTCGGCTGGGCATAAACTTCAAGCAGCGTACAAACTTCTTGCGGCGCATGGAATAGTAAAGGATGAGATGATCATAATCAACGCGAAAATGGCACTACACCATTTTCAGAATTATTCCGATACCGGAGAAATTGTATGAAAAGATAAAATATCTTGACGACCATAAAGTCCACCTAGGCGATTTGCATTTCTTCACTGCAAGTGGACAAGTCTCATTCATATTAGTGACGGTAGTAATAATATGTTTAGTAGTTTACTTAAGAATAAGATATGTACAAAAAAGGGAATTAATCAAAATTACATTTGCCCTTCCGGAGAATTTTCAAGTATGAACATGAGACGCTGCAAAGCTCATCTAATTCAAAGGGCTCCACTTAAAGCTCAGCTGTTAAGTATAAGCATCACATTATTGGAAGAATTAACCTCACATGGAGTTGCCCGACAAACGCTGCAAAGCTCAGCAGCTTAAGAATAAACTTCACATGGAGTCGCCCTACAAGCTACTCCGTTAATATAAATAAACATAACATGAGGTCGCCTTACAAGCGGCTTCATATGTATTTAGGTTTAAGATTTTTGTATAAAATAAAGAAATGCTCATCAGAGCAAACAGTTCGATTCTCAACGTCGTCTCATCGTGTTGACTACACCCTATACGTGTTTCACACAGCTTCCATTTCTCTAGTGGCTACTATCAGTCGCAAACACCTCATATAATAACTGCAACATACTTTGCATGCGAACAGTGATTGCCTATATGTCGCGTGCGCTTGCGCCAACCCCGCATGTTGGACTCAACCTAAACCCTACAAAAACTGTCATCGATTCCTTATAATTTACAGAGGATGAAGATTGAAGTGTTCTAGAGCGCTTTACAAGGGTCGTAGTATAGCCGGGAAGTCATGGGTACGTCGCCGAAAATAATAATATGGCTATACTTAATGGTAGTAAAACCAATGCTAACCTATGGAGTGAAAGCGTGGGGAGATAGAGCTCGGTTGGCCACCGCAAAAAGGCAAATGCAAAAAGTGCAGAGAATGGCCTGCGTATGCATGACAGGAGCCTTAATGGAGTTTACGCAACTTTAGTACATCATAAGGCTATAACAGAAAGCCACGCTTTTAAGAATGTCAGAAGAAGGAGTTGGGGGAAAAACTTCCTATGCCAACTTCCCAATTTAGTTAGATAAACTTCAGTTACTGTTACTGTTATGGTTTTTGTTGTAAATTTAGCCTTTGTATTTTTGTTTTAGACGTTTAAATCATTGTGTGTTGTTTTTTAATTTTTTATTTTGTTCATCATGCTAATTTAAATTTAAAATTTTTGTATCCAAATTTTAATTTATTTTAGTTTTAGTAACCACAGTTCGGATAATTTTCTGTTTTCTGGCTCTTGATCTCGGCCATCTCTCGCTACTCTCTTCAAATTTAAGCCCAAGGCCTGCCACCTTGTTGACTATTGGCATTTCCAAATATCGATACTATCGACCCCGCTGTAACACAACTGAATTTAAGGTGAGAAATATATCGTTTGATTATTTGACAAATACCGATAATAAAATTAATCTAAGTAATCCGAAATTATCTAAATTATTGCTAACATCTCTAATAAACGCCAGAAACATCTGTTTTCTGAGGAGTTTTTATTGAAAATTTCGACCTAATTATCATATTGAGTTTGTTAAGCAAGCGAAAGGAACTTCACGCCTTTAAAATGGGCACAAAACGTCGCAATATCGAAGACGAGCTTTCTCTATTTGAAGCGGAGATCTCCAAGCCGCCATCACGAAACCTTTTTGTACCGAATCAAGTGCGTCCGATCATTGCGGCAAGTACATATACCAATATGCAACAGAAATTGCATCAGCCACGGATGACAGTGCCACCACCACCGATACCACCACAGCCCACATTTATGTCCACATTTGTGCCGACGGGCAGCAACCCATCCACGGCGAAATCGATGTCAGCGACGCCAGTGGTGCTGAGCAGTGCACCAAAGCTGTATCAGTGCCGAACATCAGTTCACGTACCCACTGTTGCAACGGCGCCGGCAATCGATATTAACATCAATTCCATACAATTTGATGTAACGCAAAAGCTTAAGAAACTCAAAGCGGAAAAATCGGGACCCAATCCAATTGCCGAGGAGGCAATCAAAGCGGCCCGTGCCTCATCGGCGCTACAATCATTTCAAACGACGGATCGCAAGAAAAAGGACCGGAAGACAGTGCGAATTGCGGGCGGCACTGTTTGGGAGGATGCATCGTTAGCGGACTGGCCGGACGATGATTTTCGCATATTCTGTGGTGATCTCGGCAACGATGTCAACGATGAGGTACTAACACGCACATTCAACAAGTTCCCATCGTTCCAGCGGGCACGCGTTATACGCGACAAGCGCACCGGCAAAAGCAAAGGATTCGGTTTTGTTAGCTTTCGAGAACCGGCCGACTTCATACGTGCCATGAAGGAAATGGATGGACGTTATGTGGGAAGTCGCCCGATCAAGCTGCGCAAGAGCACCTGGCGACAGCGCAGCCTCGATGTAGTCAAAAAAAAGGAGCGCGAGAAGCAGGTACTGCTGCAGGCATTCAACTCGATGAGTTAAAAATTACACTAAAAAAACAGCTCGAGAATTTTAAGCTAGTTATGATTTTGATGTATCAAATTTTGTATTTGGAATGAAGTGTAAAGGATTGAACAAGCATCAACATTAAAACGATACGTTCAAATTAACATTTTAGATAAAGAAAATAAATCTGTATTTATTTAACACTACTATAAATATTTACTTACAACTTAAATTTGTCGCTCAATAATTGCCAGCTGTAATTCAACCTATTGCCCAGAGATTATAATAATGACTTTCACTTTGTTGATTGAAACCCCTTGAAACTAGAATTCGTTTTTCCTTTTATTCTAAAAACTTTGTAATTGTATTGAATAATTTTTTGGTTTTAAGAAAATAACTCATAAACTAGAATTTGGAGCTGAAGCGAGGTCTGTTTTTGATTTGTTAAAGCATCTGTTTTGATATCTTATGTACACTTAGAATTAACATCTCTGTTCCTACACAAAATGTTTTAATTGAATTATTGACTGTTAATTAAGTTATCTAGGACACAATACTACGAATACTACATATATATATATATATATATAAACAGAACAGCTGCTCATTAAAACCCTCATTATAATTAGGAATACACGAATTCTTTTTCGCACATAGTTAAATTAATAATGAAAGCGATATGCACAATTGACAGCTTTCGTGAATGATAACTTCCACAGTTACTTTTAGTGCCATTTGTCAAACGGTTGTTTGCCCAGCAGCGGTCTAATCAAAGCATCTCCTGCCTCGTCCATAGATTCCACCTCTAGGCGACTGCATTTAACCCAGCGAACGAACGGGTTGCCAGCATCTGGCGAGAATATTGATGGATAATATTGTCTGTAGCTAAAGTAGCCGCTGAAAAGGCCAATTAGCGCACCCACAATCACATCCTGCCAATGATGATGATAGTCACAAGTGCGACTGATAGCCACTAAGGCGGCCACAATGAGTGGCATGGCCGCAATGAACAGTCGCCAAGTGTGCCCCCTTCCACGGACATCGAATGCATGCAGCTTGGCACCCACATAGAAGCTGACAAATCCAAAGCTCGCGAAGGCAACTGGGGAAGAAGATTAATTTATGAGATTAAATAGAGATCAACGACCATTTGTGGTCCACATACATGAAGAGTGGCCGCTGGGGAAGCTCTTACGTCCCTCGTTGATATCACTCAATTTGCCGGTGCAATTGAATTCGAGGAACACACTGCCCAAGGCACTGGCGGTTTCATTAAGCACCATGATGCCGTCGGGAAAGCAGCGATAAAAGAAATCCGGACGTGGCCTTCCAACAGTGATCTTTAACAAGCTCGTTGGTATGCTATTCATGCACACCGCCATTGTCCACGCCCAGCTGGCGGCGCGAAAATCCCGCAGATTCTTAGTTGTCACATAGAATATAATTGTGAGAAACAATGGCACGCCAATTACGGACAACAAGAGCTCATCGGCCCTAACGATATCCGGTCGACGTGGATTCTTATACAGCCAAAGCTCTTCGCGGTGTATTTCCCGCTTGAATGGTGACATCGTCTCTAGTTTACTAACAATTGAGTAGTAATCATAATTAATGTCTAATGAAATCAGTTCAACACTCACATGAATCCCAGCACAATTACAATGCGTATGCCAATATCGATTATATCACTGTACTTCCTAATGCTAATCATATGGTTCTCGCTTTTCTGCAACTCATTGTGCCAAGTAGCGGCGTTGAATTTATCGTTCTCATTCCCGCTGTCCAGATGTTGATGGCTCGTCGCCTTTGACTTTACTGGCGTTGACATTTCGCGCAGTGGGTTTAACCTAACTAATTGTGGTATACTCTGCTGTTCTGTGTTTCGTTTCCTTGCCGTCTAAATAATTAATAAGCGATAGCAGTTAGTCAAGTCATTATGCGCTTAAATACTTTACTTTTATCTGTAAAATAAATCGTACAATCTAACTTTGCTTTGGGGAAAATCAGTTTATGATGCTGACACTTGACTGTACAACAATTGCTGCGATAAGATAAATAGGCACATAAGAGACTTAAGTCCCCAAACTATATATATATATATGGAAAATACATATATTTACATAATTGTAAACCAAAGCAAATGCAGCAAATTTGAATTATTTCCAGCACCTGTGCCTCATCCGACCATATTGATGAAATTCCGTCATCGTCAGCATTTTTGTTTCTGCTGTTGTTGTTGTTCCGACGATTTCCGCACTCTTGAGTACGCGAATCAAAATCGGCAATAGGGCTATTTATCATTATTATTAAAGTCAAATAGCACTTCAACTTTGGAACTGTTTGCTCAGTTACAACAAAATGACATCTACACCGACAGTCTTCTTTCTGTTATCCAATTGGATTCCACACTACAATGCTAAATGGCACTTGTATTGTTTTTTTTAAACTAACTGCTACTTGCTAATTACACAGGGTTTTTATAAGCTTTCTCTAATCCACATTTCTGGCAGCATCCAGCGCTAAAGTTCGAATACCCTATTATGTCAGTTTAACAAGTATATATAATTAAATTTTATGATAGGCATTAAATAAATATAAATCTTATTTCCTCTAATTATTAAAGATATCTTATTCTTATTGTATAAACATTAAGAAATAAGTTTTCTGCGGCAGAATACAACAGACTTACCTCTGTAAACATAGGTAAACATATGAGTTAACAGAAGTGATGCGCAGTGCAGTTCCGCAGCAAGTACTTTCGGCATCAAGTAATAGTTGCTATGAATTTGCAACACATTTTTGGATATTTCATTTGGTTTATTTAATTTTATGCCATGTATACCATTTATATTACTTCATTTCATCTCATATCCCACTGTCATTATATGTAATCAATAATAGTCACAAGTCAATTTACTTACTGTACATATTTAGACACTTTTATATGAACGTTCGCGAAGAGTTCTTTTCAGCCCTACTTTAGAATATTTGCAACTCTGCTTAACATACTTAACACTGTCCACTGTTCGCGCTGCCAACCTTTTATGAATGGCATGAGAGCAGCCTTGTTTTCGATCATATGATATTTACGTTTTTTTTCCTAACAAGACCCAAGCAAGTTTAATAACAGCGAAAAAAAAAGTGAAAAATGTCAACTGAAATAGATAGAATCGTTGCTGGTCAGTTGCTTGACTCCCTGTACTTGGACATGTTTCATCTTATTGAGGCGCACACCCAATCCCGTATCGACATCGAGCGCACCAATTCCAGTGGCGCCATTCTTCTCGCCCGCACCAAATTTCAGCAAGGGGGCCAGTCAATATCCTCGGCACAAATACCCACGAAAAACAGCGCTGAATTTAACGCCCTCTGTCGGGTTGTAAATGTTGCAGAGAAGAAATCGGCAGACATCAGTGTGGAGCGACATGCGGTGGACAAGGAGAACGGTTACGTGGAACCTTTGCATTGGTTTAGCGTTTTGCCCCCGTTAAACTTACGAAATGCCATGGATAAGTTCAAGAACTGCATTGAAATTGTTGCAGAGAGTACGAACGTGCAAAGAGAGCTTAGTGCACTATTAAGTGGCATCGACAGGATGCGACGATCTCTTGCGCTGAATTAAGCGTTTAAATGTATTTGGCCATATTGCATGTTGGTAAATAAGAATAAAGTTGAGAAATGTTACGAGAAAATCAAATAAATGTAATTTGCTGCATTTGAAATGGTTGGTGTTGTGCAGCTCATAGCGATATGTCTAATCGATACCTATTTCAAATCATCGATAACACCATGACATGATAGTTGTAATGTGCAAGTGGACAGTCCCGCCAGCTGTTTTGTCAATTTTATTAGTGGCCAGTCTTATTGCTCATTAATTTGTATCTGGCCAAGGAATCGATATATATATAAACGCGCATATATATGTGTATCTTTATATATTTATGTATATATATGTAGTTTAGATCAATCAATAATTGGTGTAAAGCAAATGCGATGAATAATAAAAAATTGACAGATAATTGATAGAACATGTAAATTATGAATAACAGTGGCAGATAACAGTGTTCTTTCTGTTCACATTCACTTAAAAAAACTCACTCACAGGCAGCGAAAACAGAGCTAACCTTTGTTGCATGCAAGCAAGAACAACAACATTATCGTATTGCAATATTCCGTACGTGGCTCAAGCTGATAAAAAAAATACCGACATGAATAGCGCTCCGCCCAATGAAGCGCCTTTGCTGCAACTGGAGGATGATGTCGATTTAATTGGTGATTTTGTTAAGCAGCCAGCAGCAGCAACAACAACAATGAGGAGCAAGAACAGCAATCAGCTGACGACATCGCTTTTAAATGGCTGCGAGGCTAGCGGAATTAGTCAGTTGACAACGCAAGTCGAGGTTCGTTGGTGTGAAATACTACCTAAACAAACCAAGTTAAACTTTTTTTGTATTTGCACAGATAAATTTGCTTGGAGTGCAGGGCAGCAAAACAGCAGCAGGCGGCAAGCGGAGGCCAAAGCGCAAAGCAAAAAGAGATCGTGAACAAATTTTATTATCAGTGGACGATGACGATAATAATAATGATCATGATGATGCTGCTGCAGTTGCTGATAATTCTAGCATGGTGTCAATTGTTGCTACTGATGTGGCGCACGCCGAATGTGCTGGCGGTGATAATAGTGAAAACGTTAATGGTTTTGCTGCTGGTAAGAAGCAACCGCAAAAGAAGCAATTACTCCTGCTTCACAACCACAATAGCGATGCCGATGACGATGACGACGACGAAGAAGTTTTTCTGCATAACAAAGTGCGCAACGGCAGCAATGCTATTGCCAATGACAGTTATTCACAAGCAAGCAGCAAGAGCAGATCGAGCGCAACGACACCACAACCGGCACTTGTCGATAGTCGCCTTGCTACACCAACGCGGCGTCCAGCAACTACGACGACGACAGCATCTCCGCTGAAGTCAACGATAGCCACCAACATCGAGGAGGCAGACGATATTTGTCTGGTGCCCGAAATCGATTTCGAGGGCATGTCCACGGACGCGGGAAGCGACCATCGAGAGTCGCAACCGCTCCTTGGTGGCAGTCACACTAGTCGCATCGGCCTAGGACGTGGACACGATCATGTTGACCTCATGTCAAACACATTTGGCGGTGAGTTGTGCTTTTTACTTGCTTGCGAAGTCTTACAAGTCTTCTGGGTTTTCCAATAGTTTTGTTTGATGTGTATGTGTTGACTTGAGTGTTTGTTGTCTGCTCTAAATGACATTTGATCTTGCCCATCAGCGTTTCCACTTCTTCTTATCATCAGCAAATAAAACAAAATGCAGCCATGCAAATGAATTTCTTGTATAAATATAGTCAGAGATAGAACCAGTCTCAAAATTATTATGTTTACCATCGAACTCAATCTGTATGCCACAAAAGTACAAATTTACTTCACTGATATGGTATTTCATTATAATCTAGCTCAGTACAAAATCTTATATAAATATTTTCACATTTTTACTTATTAATATCCAAACACTATAATATTTAGTACTTAAATGCCGTTTCTAACTTGTGTTCATTAGCTCGGCTGAATAAGAATAAGTAAATAGTTTTGATATTGATTATACTTTACATACATGTGCTCGATTTTGTAAAATCCTTTATTCCTTAATGGAAAACTTATTTATTGGTACGCTTTTGCTTGCTTTTGGGGAACCTCTTTTCAAATCGATGTATCTCAGTCAAGTTAAATAATAGATATTTGCAAAATTGATTATTTCATCTACTGGCCTCAGTGAGTCGATTTTATTGGCCAATAACTGTCTAACTAAATTTATTTAATTTAAATGTAATTTAACTCTTGATTCGATACATAGTTGTGTACAAATACAATTGTGTAAAATCTGACCTAAAACCTGTAAGACCTGAAAGATCTTAGTAACATCTGGCCAAAATGCTAAACTTGTTAAATAGTAAGAAAAAATGTCAATGTGCATTTAACCTTAGGGCAAATGATTGCAAATTTCAACCACGTATAATCTATATACTAACTGAACATGAAAAAAAGGCTACAGTAGGCATGACGAAGCTTAAATACGCAACTTAAAGTCGAGCTATTGATGCCAAAGAAAGCTATTTCATATGGTAGTACTGTGTTAATAATTTTTTCATCGAAAAGCAACGTATGTAACAACTGATAGTTTATGTGGTACATATATATACATATATCCGAAATATGCAATAGAAGAAATGATTCGGCTATTTATACTGATAAGGAATACATATACATAATATGGTCAATTAACAAATTAACCTTAAGGCTGTTGCAGAAGTGTAAAAAGTACAAACTAAACAACACGAATGATGCATATTTTAGTAATACCAACTTCAAGCGTATACAATTATAAATGGGTAAACTTAACTAATCTTGTTGCTGTTCTGATTATGAATTTTGATTCTTATTTATAAACATAAACATAGTGTCAGAAAAAAAGTAAATTTGGTTAGGGGCAAAATCGAGCATCTAAAATTATCTCCATTGAGATAACCTTCATAATAAGTGTGCTTACTTTTCGATTAGTCCTTAAATTGTTTGTTGTTCAATGTTTGTATATAACTTTGAAGATACATTTTTTTGGTTACGAATCGCAATTCAATTCAAACCTCCAAGAATTGGAAAATCGGGCGTTGTTGTCCCAACAACTGGCGCCGACTGGACATAGAGAGTTTTAATAGCGAAGCACACAAAAAAATGCATAGCGATGACGACTCAGCAATCATCGTCAAATTCAATAGAATCTATCATAGACGAAAAGACAAAAACACCGGTCGATGCCAATGTCGATGTCGTCCCTCCCATTAGTGACAGCAACTCAATTCACTCTGTCTACGAGTCCTATGTGTGTCACTGCTGTAAAGAGAAATGCGATGCCGCCGAGAAGGACTATTTATCATCGCAGTCGGATGAGGAGAAGCCATGCGTCCGTTACTACACTGCGTCGGTGAAGGGTGACTCCGATGAGTCCGATTTAAAAATTGCCCTGCCCAAATGCAAATGCGCCAATTGCCCCTTGAAGAACATGTGTAAGTTGCGAAATGTGGGTCGTTTAAAATATGCAAATTGCAAAAAATGTGGCAATCAATTTAATGCGATCCAACGACTAGATATCAAAGGCATATACATTATATTCTAATGTCACGTTCATTGTGCTACAGTCGCTATCAATTCATACAGCACGGTGATTTCAATTATAATTTTGACTGCGTATTAATAAATACCTTCTTTTATATTGATTCCACGGCTTCTCCCGTGTGACAAGTAACTGCTAATCAATATAAGCTCCACTCTGTCACATTTTTTTTTTTAATTATGTACATATAAAGCTTTATATTTATATATATATACTTCTCACCCTAAGCCAGAAACTCGTTATCAGCATAATTTAGTAGTTTTTTTATTATTATAGTACACAAAGTGTCTTTTTAAATTGTAGCATTTAAAAACATTCTTATTTTAGATGTTGTTAAAGGCATGTCTGTTTTCTTTTTGCAGACATAATTTATTAGTAACTCAAAAAAAAACCTTAAAATACAAAAATTAAATTATAATTGTATTATCATTTTTATTACAGATGATCCGTTATTTTCGGAGATTGTTTCACAGGCCGAATATGCCATCGGACAGGGTATTCTGCCCGAGCGTATTTATCAGGGCAGCAGTGGTTCCTATTTCGTCAAAGATGCCTCAAATGTAAGTTAATTATATTACTAAATTATTAAGAATTAGAATTTGCGCTACGCATAGTCCAAGTTGTATAGTTTAAACCTTGTGATTAGTTTTTCATAAATTGCGCACAGATTAACGATTCTATCAAACGGGGAAGTTTTGTCAAGTTTGTTTTTGCAAGGCTTTTGGTTTGGCTCTGATACAAATATATAATATAAAAAAACAATAAATAACAAAATTTAACTTACTATCCGTTGAACATTTAAACGCTTATACTTTGCATTTGATAGCTCCGTTGCCTAGCCGTCTTTAAGCCCAAAGATGAGGAGCCCTATGGCAGACTGAATCCCAAATGGACCAAATGGATGCACAAGCTGTGTTGCCCCTGTTGTTTCGGACGCGCCTGTTTGATTCCTAATCAAGGGTAATTCAACCTACTTTTGCATATATTTCGAAATTAAAACTTAACAAATTGACAGCTATCTATCGGAGGCTGGGGCCAGTTTAGTTGATCGCAAGCTAAATTTAAATGTGGTGCCCAAGACACGTGTGGTTCGACTTGTGGCCGAGAGTTTTAACTATGCGCGCATCGATCGCCAGAAGGCTAAGCTCAAAAAACGCATCAAGGAGCATTATCCCTCGGCCCACTTCAATCGCATGAGTTTGCCACTAAAGGTGAGACAACGAATAATAGCTGTTATGAAATTAATCGAGTCACGTTATGTTTGGATTTGCAGACTGGCTCTTTTCAGCTATTTGTGGACGGCTACAAGGATGCCGACTTTTGGCTGCGTCGTTTCGAGAACGAGCATTTGTCGCCGGCGCTGACCAAATCGTTCCAGCTGCAGTTCGAGCGTTTAGTTGTGCTGGACTACATTATCCGGAACACGGATCGTGGCAATGACAACTGGTTGATTAAGTTCGTTGCGCCAAAAGTGGCAAGCGAGGTTGGCGGCACTGGTGGCAAGAGCATGGCTAAACTGGTGTCGGGGCAGTCAATCATAGACCTCAACGAATCCCAACAAATGTCGCTGGCCAATGATCTGAAGAGTGGCTCTAGCGGTGGCCTACATGCGCCCACTTCGATGGGTATTGGTGATCCGAAGATCAGTGCTGTTTATGGCTATGCAAGTAGCGATGATGAGCCGACAGCCGGCACTAGTCCCAGGCAGCAGCAGACAGATCCCAAATGGAATCTGGTGGACGCACCACAGATTCGAATTGCCGCTATTGACAATGGTTTAGCGTTTCCGTTTAAGCATCCCGATTCGTGGCGAGCATATCCATATCACTGGGCCTGGCTGCCTCAGGCCAAGGTGCCGTTCAGCGATGACATCAAGGATCAGGTGCTCCCCCAGCTGTCCGATATGAACTTTGTGGAGGAGATCTGTACGGAACTGCTCTATCTATTCCAGCAAGATCGCGGATTCGATAAGCGGCTCTTTGAGCGACAGATGTCCGTAATGCGTGGCCAGATACTGAACTTGACGCAAGCGCTGCGTGATGGCAAATCACCGGTGCAGTTGGTTCAAATGCCAGCCGTTGTTGTTGAGCGGTAAGCAAATGATTCATTAGCCAACATTTTCAATCATAATAATTAATGCCTGTATTTCTCTACTCTATCCATCCAGCTCCAGTGGCAGTCGCTTTTTCTCCTTCACCCAACGCTTCCAGAACAAGAGTCCGTTCTTCTCCTGGTGGTAGGTCTTCAGCAGTTCCCCCTTAGCATACATATACTTCAAACTATTTTTCTATTTATCAGTTAACTGGGAACGCCATTCAAAACTGCTGTATTACCCACCAAATGTATTGGTCTGGTCCCAAATAATTGTCTACATATGCGCTTTGTTGTTATCTACTATATCCTCGAAACGTTCTTAGTTGTATTTCCCTGTAATTTGGATTTTGTTAAATTTGTTAGTTTTTTGCGATAAAATTTGTTATATTCAATTGCTATTGAACTGCATATTATAAATGCATATATACGAGCAAATGCATATTAATAATTCTACAGATTTTATACCATATACATGTATGTATACATAAATACAAAATATATATCGCCAACTGTTTCTATTGTCAGTTGTTTAAATAGATTAAAATTAATAAGCATAAATCAATACAGTGTTCATTCCAATAATTTGCTGATCGAGCGCCTTTATTTATTATTGTTTACTTTAATCACTTATTTATACCTAAACATATCAGTGAGAATTGTTTTAAGTCTTCAATCAAAACATCATTCATATTGGCTAGGCCAGGGACGGATTTAAATAGCTTAGCCCCTGCATTGTGAATATCATTAACAAATAATTATTAGTTAACACAAATTTGAAATTCATTAACACTTGAGAAATATACGTTAAGCATAAGAAATATAAGCATGTGTTACGTCAGTGGAAAATATTGAATAAAATAAATAACAGATTTGGAATGCAAAAGAAAAGAAGTACATATCAATTAAATTGAATGTGCAAATATGTTACCTTCTATTCCATAAAATAGCATATATGGTTTGTAAATTGAATGCGACTTAATCGGTAGCTGGTTGTACCGCGACCAATGAATTTTAATTAATTGGGATATAGGAAGGATTTTGTCTTCGAATTTTGGTAACTCAATCTATAAAATTACGCGGGTTTTTTTGGGGGCCTACTACTATTCTAATTTGAATCGTTGGTAACTTAACGAAATCTAATTTTAAATACAAGGCAACAGAGAACGTTGCAGTCGGGCGTAACAGACTACAAAATGCATTGACACCATATGTTACACCAGTTGATAAAGGTAGCAAAAAGCAGGGCGGTTGTTCCTTTCAAATTGCGGTAGATATAGCCTAGTAACCTTCCTTTGAAGTTAAGCAGCTGTTTATATTTATCACGGAAGATGTGGGCTTTTTGAATTTAATTTACCTTCCAAGTTTGGTAACTGTATCTTTTGAATAACGAGAAATATAGGCTATATCCAATTTTTTCCCCCAAATTTTTAGAGGGTAATAATAATAATAGCAATATCCCTTTCAATTTTAGTGACTCTAGATTTCAAATTGTGTGAGTTATATGGTCTTAATTATTATTAAGGAATTAAGAAAGTCGTAGTGAACGTGGCCTTCCACTTTCGATATAAAAAAATTGACAGGATGTTATTAGAGTTATCTGATATGTGAGCCAAATGTTATGTCTTGTCCAAATGTGAGGATCATAATAACACAAATATTTAGTGGTTTTAGTTAAGATATCTTTCTAAATAAAAAGTTTTCATAAAATACCCCATCTTATTCCATTATTCCGATGGGAGCTAAATAATATAAGCGTCCAAGTGTGAGAAACTTAAAGACACAATTACATAAAAAAAAAAGTGGCTTATGACCGATCCTTCCATGGCAGTTATATGATAAAGTGGTCAGAGCCGATTGGGTTCGACAAATAGTCGATACATATTTATATATATATTTTTAATTTTCATTCAGACTTTCTTAAGAGTGATGGACTTGTTCGCACACAAAGATACCGACGGAAATAGCTACATTGATTACTAGGGATAACGATCAAGAATATATGTATAACGTTCAAACGTTGCAAATTTTAGCAATACTGAGCATGTATAATGACATACACTTAATAATAATTTACCAATTTTATTAAATATACTAGGATTTTTATACATTGAAATGTGTAATAATAATGTAAGCACATAAGATTCTCGAGCAGCCCTGTTTATTATTTGACAGAAACAATTTTTTTTAATAAACGCGATTTATGGCAATAGTTTTTAAAAACGCATAGTATATTAAAATGGAACTGCTTTATTTGATAAAAGCATTACTATAAATTTCTTCATTTGACGCCTCTTTAAATGACTCCAATAATTTTCTTTTTTTTGGAATGAGAAACAAATGTTTGCAATAAATTTACAATTTAAACAGTAATAATAACAAAACAAATAATCCTATTTGCGTCACAAAAAACTATATGAACGCAATTAAATCTTAATACCACGAAATGTTGGCATCTTTTATTGGACTTAATGCCATAGTTTCGCTTGTGCCCGTTAAGGTCGGAATCTTGCGCTGCGGCTTCCCTAGAAACGTAGAAATCGACGGCTGATAGCTCGTGCTGATCATGCCAAGGCCTTTGTATTTATACCACTTAGTCGGCACCGTGGCGGTCACACAGAGATCTCGTTGTTGCACAGGAACTGTGCTGATCACATTTGTTGGTTTGAGGAAACGAACGAAACGCTCTAGTTCCTTGTAGCTGGAATGTTCAGAGTACTCCACTCCGATCACACTGATCCGCTTGCCATACGACGGCTTTGAGTTCTTTTCCCAGCCACTAGGACGAATGCCCAGCAATATATCAAATTGGCCATCAAATTGCTTAAAGTACTGGTCAAGTTGCTTTGGGAAGAATTATTAAAATTTAAATGAGATTCATTCATAGTATCTGCAAAATTTTCTTACCGGATAACTAATCTTTCCCATGTTAATGACATGCAGATTAGCCTCAAACGGATCATCACACAGCACCAGCTGCAGCTCCGGCCAATTGAGGCAGTCGATAGCCTTCCGGCGATGCGGTTCCGTCCAGACGCGCAGCCCAAACTCCTCAGCCAGAGCCAGCCACACCTTCTCCTTGCCAATCAAATAGGAGCCACAGACATGCAATATCCGCTTGCTGGCGTTCTTATCGTGGAATTGCTGCACCAAAGAGCAAGCGCTATAAATGCTATCGGACTGATGACAAAAATCATAATTTTTCGACAAGTATGTGGTGTCCAGGTACAGTAGATCAATATTCGGCTCGTTCCAGAAGATGGGCAACGACTCCATTTCAAAGTTTGCCCGAAAATCGCCCGTATGCAGTATGCATTTGCCCGTACTGAATTTAAAGAGCAGCATTATGGCACCCGGGCAGCTGTAGTATAGTTAAATTAAGCAATTAACCATTTAGACTATTATGTTGAATGCGTTAGTAATACTTACTGATTGGCATCTATGGCGGTGACTTCGATGTCCTTCACTACAACGGACTTATTCACATCGATTTCGTGTACAAACTGGCTGTCGATGGGTATAAACTTCTCCACCAGCCTGGCTGTGATGGGGCTCATGTAGAGCGGGTGGGCAAATTTGCGGGTTAGTCCCACATAGTGATCCGCGTGATAGTGACTGAGAAAGTAATGGGTCGCATTCGGGATGTTGCCAAACTGGAAGCCATCCACAACAAATGTCGTATCCTCGACAATCTTATAAGGTGGACAACACTTGCGCGCCCTGCCTTTGGGTATATTTGCCTTGGCGAGCGGTTCAGTTTTCATTTCCCTCGATAAATTTTGATGGGGTTCAGTAAACATGGGTAAGGCTTCCGGTTGTCGAGACGCCAGCACACAACGTGTTGTCGGCTTAAGTTCGCAGGATTCTGCTTTCTCTTCAGATACCGATTCATCATCGGTGCAGAGATCAATGATGTCACTGGGAGAGGTTGCACACTTCGCTTTTGCTATACGCTGCGGCAGGGTTCTCTTGCGTGTGACCGCCTTCTTATGCTCAACGGCTGAAGAAGTCGTTTTCCTCTGGATTGTTGCTTCTGTTGTGGTTGATTCCTCGACAAATAGACGCTTGCAGCCCTTACGTGGTGTCCGGCGATCCTTTAGCTTTGCGGGTGACCGAACTGGGGCTGGTTCCACTTTGTAGCATTTTGAGTTGCTCTTAAAGAATGTGTCAATGCGCAATTGTCCTGGTAGTGGCTCCTTTTTTCCTGTGCGCTTTAAAGCAGTGCTACTAACAGCAACTTTTTCCTTCTTAACTTCATCATTGTTATTTTTCCCTGTGGTTGCAGCGGCGCGCACTTTTCGCGCATTTTTCTTTTTGTCTGGTGTTCTATCGTCGATATCAATGGATATGGCAATTGCTTCCGTTTCAAATTTATCTTGACACTGTAAGTCGGCCAAATTTTTTAGGCGAATCATTCCAACATTTGTTGACATATTTATATTTTGCTACCTGTTGTTCTTTTGATGAATCTCAAATAACGATCTGGGACAGAAAAATTCTTTTTTTAAATCGTATATCGAAATGATGGATTCTGCTATCGATAGTTGCCGTCAATAAGACGCGTGCGATGCGAATATTTGAACAAATTGATTAGCTTAAATTACCATTTAAATATTTAAGCCAATTATAGCAATACTGGATAAAGCGGTCAGGTGGTATCCTGTCACTAAAATCACTTCACGTGTTATGCCAATTTTAGCATGAAATATAGTTTTCATATTGTACTTACCTTAAAATAAACCAGCGTAATGATTTTCACTTTATGTTTACGAAACGAGTGCATTTAAAAATGAGTGTTTTTCATTACAAGCAATTTAAATAAATACATGTACTGCATTCATTAATTCGATTTTATAAGTTAGTTTAATGTGAGAAGCAATACAAGAAATTCTTTATATTGAGGGTATGCCACTATTACATTAGAGATAAACAAAAGGTCTAGCGATAGGATTTCCATAGTTCAAATAGCCCAAAACCAAGCAGCACCATGGCGATAAGCCCAAATCTCAGATTGTGCAGTCAAGAACGTAAATCCGTAAGGGGCACATACATGACGCCCATTAGACGGGTCATCTGCACCTTGCCAGTGGCATCCTTATCGTACTGCAATTAAATAATAATAATAATATAAGTATTCGATTTTTATTGTGAGCCACCCACCTGCTGCATATACTGTGTGCCACCCTCCGGGCCAACGGGCACAATGAGGCGTCCTCCTCGGGCCAGTTGATTTAATAATTCGTTGGGCGTTTCGGGTGCAGCAGCGCCAACGTGTATGGCATCATAAGGAGCGAGTGCAGCATGTCCCAGCCGACCATCGCCCTCAACAATCAAAATTTGGCCGGAGTTAAGCATTCTGCCATCATCCGTATTCAGATTGGATTTACTCAGTTGCACCAGCGAGGCCTGATGCTCAACGCCGATGATACGAGTGTTTTCATTCTCCCCCTTGGCTTTTATATACCGATAGAAGCAGGCGGTTAAATAGCCTGAGCCAGAGCCTACATCGAGAACATGAGCTCCGGGCTTGAGCTGATCGCGTAGATATTCCAGGCCGAATGCGTGCTGTGAAAGTCCGCAAGATATGAGTTAATATTAAATATAAACTGAAATATTAAATTACCATATGAGGAGCGCTGATGGTGACGCCTCCGCCGATTGGTTGCGGTGCATCCATATATGGGTTAAGGGGCGAGTAGTGCTTGCGATCTGTGGCAGCCATTGCATCTGCCACCTCTTTTGTTGCAATTACGCCGTAATCTACTTAATACATACAAAAATATACTGCATTATTTTGACTTGTTGGATGAGCTTACCTCGCAGCTGACGTATAAGATCCGCATTGCTAGTACCCACTGAACGCCAGGCCATACTATATAAACGTAGCAAGAGGCCCAGCCTAAATATATCAACTAAAATAAACTTTTTCACCGTTTTGATTGATTTTCTTTGGATTTTGTGGTAATCGTGTTGTTTTTGTTTATGGCTGCCAATAAACAGCTGATCGCACCGGAGAGAATGTAACCAGCTACTCGAATTTTTTAAATTGCGTTCTTATTTTAGCAAGGCAAGATTTTATCAGAACATAATGCAACTCTTATTTTTTAAATTGCGTTCTTATTTTAGCAAGCCAAGATTTTAATTAACAGAACATAATGTGAAATTAGAAACATAAAATGATAAATCAACATTTTTTTTAAGCAAAGATTTTATTGTATTGTTATATCGATATTTTGAGTTCGATAGCTGCCAGGCACATCTCCAGAGAGCAGACGCAACTCTGTGTCAGTAGATTGTTGAATCAAAGAAAAACGAATAGTAATAACAGCAAATCGCGGCTCAGTTTTGTATAAAAAAATAAAAGGGAATTAATTGTACAAACGCATTAACAATTATTGTATGCTAATATACATGAATAATTCTATTGCTTGTGCAAAGTGCGGAATGTCGACCAGAAATTGAAGCCATCGAGTGTGTAACAGCTGCAATTATTGCAGCTGCTTGTTTTTTGTGTGTGTCGTCGCGGTTGTGTGTGTTGTGACAAACACACACAAGAATCGTCTGGATAGTTTTGGTGAACCAAGCGCGGCAAAAAAAAGAAACGTTAACGATTCTGTGCTTGTGTGCTGCGAGTATTAGTCATTTTAACCTGGTCTTCGGACTAGTCTTTGACGCTTGCTGCCTCAGCCATCAAATTAAAATTAAGAGCAAAAAAAAAAACAAATACAACTATCAGCTAAAGGTTAGTTATCCGCGTACGTTATCAGCGGCGCTTTTAATTGCCAACAAAAAAATTATCTTCACAATAGTTAACAATTTTCATTAGCACCAAATGCAAAACATTTTCCCACTTGTTAAGCGCCTTTTCTCATCTTCTTTTTCTCTTAATTAATATGCCATCAAGGTCAGCTGCGCTTGAATATACACTCACACATATTCTTCGTATGTGTCATATAAGTTAAAAAAAATTGTACATTGTTTTTGTAATGGTAATATTGCATAATGCGCTCTGCCTCTATTAGTTATATTACATATAATATATATATAATATAATATATATAATATAATATATATAACATAATATATATAATATAATATATATAGTGTAATTTACATATATATATATGATATGATAAGGGGTAATAAGAATAGCGAAACTACGTGTTTATTTATTAAATTGTTTTTTTTTTGTTCAATTTGGCAATGCTTGTTTTTTTTATTTTCCCATTTCAGTTTCATTCTGTACATTTTCAGCAGCAGTTGTTGCTCTTGTTTGTCCGTCCGTTTTCGTCTGTCATCCGCTGCTTACTTTCCAAATCACTGAGTTTACTTTGTGCTTGTTGCCTTGGGGTAAATCTTAGTTTGATGCGATACTCGTTTTCCAGCCATTAATAAGTTTCTCTATGTAATTATTAAGCAATGATTCTTGAAGATAGCAGCGTCGTGCTAAAAACAGGAAGCAACTTCCCGTAAATATATATCTGTTAAATTTTTCAAAAATCGTGGCACTAACAAAAATTAAATTGAACTGAATATTTTTGCAGTAAAGCTTTTGTTTGATTACATTTTGCACATAAGTATCAATATCCACGAAAATTGAATAAATTAAACGCTTATAGCAATAAATTCCAACAGAGAGTATCTTTGCAATGCGTCGTCGATAGAACGAACATTTACCGTTTCCATTGAACCAAGCAGTGCTTCTGTGAAACACGTATAGGGTGTATTTAACGAATCGAACTCTGCTCGGACGAGCATTTCTTTATTTTATAGAAAAATCTTAAACCTAAATACATATGCAGCCACTTGTAAGGCGACCTCATGTTATGTTTACTTATCTTAACGGAGTCGCTTGCAAGGCGACTCCATGTGATGTATTCTTAATCTAACTGCAGCCACTTGCAAGTCGACTCTATGTAATATTTTGTTATTTAAAAATAACTGAGCCTTGCAGCGTTTCATGTTCATACTTGAACATTCTCCGGGGGGCAAATGTAATGTTAATTAATTCTCCATTTTGTAAATATCTTATTCATATTTATAGGATTATTTAATCTTCATAGGAAATGAAATTCTCCTTTTCCAATGGCTTCGAGTTCAGCACTGCCTTGTGACATAGCAGCGCAGAAAAATCTTTATAGGTGCACCTCTTGTTTCAAAGGATACGCCTTAAGTGTTTAACTCTCGGTTTCCGTAATATTCCCATGTGGGGACTGCCCGGGGAAATAAAGTGCCAGGCTCTGCTTTCTTTCTGTAAATTCTGCGATGGATTCCCAATATGATCGGCTGCCGTCAAGCTGCTTTCATTGTCACTGCGTTCTGCAGCTCCTATAACGACTCCTTGTGTCGGCTTACTTGCACCTCAGGACGTTCATGTGTAGCTTGCTCTAGTCCTAACCGCGACTGCTCCTCCTTGGTGCGCAACTCTAAACGTCATAACAGAAATGGGGGGATCATTCATATTTGATTCGTTATCCAGTTTGTGTTGCAGTTCCACTACCTACTCGACGATGGCGCTGTATTTCTTCATTAGCTCGCTCAGCTCGTCTTGGTTCTCCTCGATCTGAGCCTGCAGTACGGCGAGATCGCTATGCGCCGCATATGCACGTTCCTCAGCATCGTTGTGAGCCCCATGCGACTTTTTAAGCATGGTCTGCATCTCGGCAAGCACCGCCTCTGCGGTCTGGCGAGGTTTCTGGGCTAGAGTGCGTGCAGTCTCAGCATTTTTGAGTTGATTACGTAACTGCCTGATTTGTGCCTTGCCGGGCGTATCCGCCTTGAGTTGCTCCAGTTGTTTTTGCGCATCCTTTAGAAGTACCTTGCTTTCTTCCAAATCGCGATGCAGCTTTTGGTTCAGTGCCTCTTCGGTATCTCTATCCACGAAACTCCATGGAGCTAAGTCTGCGTTCCAGCTGTACTCGCTCTTCATACTACTCCTCGTCGCGATGCAGTAGCTCTCGACGAGCCTTCTCGAGTGCCTTGTCGCTCTTCTGTAGATCTCGACGAGCCTCCTCGAGCTCCTTGCGCATTCTCTCCGGTGTCATTTCTAGACGCAACTTGGTCTGCTCTAATATTTGGATATGGTCGAAACTTTCATCCAGCTCCTTACCCTTAGTTTGAGATTGCTCCTGTTCGATCGTGCTGAATTTTATAGATTGCAGTTCTTTTTCAAGGAATTTCTGCCGATCCCAATACTCTTGTAGCACATTTTCCCGTCTCGATAAACTTGGTAGAAATGACAGCTCTGCAACAATTTTTCCTATTAAATTTTCACTTTCGATGAAGATATCGAAAATTTCTTCAGATTCCGTCGAAAATTCGAATATGAAATTGTCTATTGAAGTGGTCGTTTCTTTAATCGCACACATACTATGTATCAGCTCACATCTTCTGTTGGATTTGCTTAATTGGGCTTGGTAAGTTCTATTTCCTTTCGCGTATGAATTATCAATCTGTTAATTTCTTCCAAGTTGTCTTTCTTTAGACTAGCCATCTCTTTGGCTAGCTTCATCAACTTATTTGACCGTCATTCAATCTCTTTATCTGATGAAGACGGTCCGTTTTTAGCAACTCCTGCTGTTCAAGGTTGCTTTATTTTATAAATAACATCGTTCATTTCTCGATTATCGATAAATTTCCAATAGCAATAAAAGTCACAATTTGATTTCACAATTTCTTTATAACATATAATATGCATATACATAAAATTGATCGACTGCCCAAAATTCATCAAGATCGGATAAAAAAATACCAAAGTTATGGTCAACAATAAATTCTTATATTGATCTAATTTCTACCAGCATATGTGTAAATATGAGAGCGCATGTGTGAGAAAGAGAGCGTGATAATCGGAGCGAGAGCAAATATGTTTTTGCTGAACCCCGTTACATACAATTTATTGGCAGCCAATTAGTGATCAGTTCGGACTTTTGAATAAATATATGCTCTGCATTCGTTTTTTTTTTTTACTCTTTAGTGCCTGTGCTTGCTATAAGAAATGACTTATCCCGCTCATATCCGGTTGCAAAACTTTTTAAAGGAAAATTTGCCAATAAAATGAGAATATTTTATAAACTGGGTTTAGGGTATATCATAGTCGAGATCACTTGACTACAGAATTCTTACTTGTTTATTCTAAATTCTACACAAGAATTTTTAAACTTTGATACCGAAGTAGCTTATTAGTTTTGTGCCATATCCTTCATGTCTGTTGCGTTACCCCTAGAGATATAGACTTCAAATTTGGAACACATACTGTGCACAAATGTGAGGGCTTGGAAATCGATAACTACGGTATTCGCAAGCCGAAAAAGTTACATATCTCACACAATTTGAAAGCTAAACTCAAATATCAGCATATGCAACATTAATAGCAGCCGGCCCTAAACCGATGCACATATTAGTGGAAAACGATAAGACCGTATTACTCATACAATTTGAAAGCTATAGTCACAACATTTTTAAAGGAATTTTGCTATAACACTCTTCAGAAATCGGACATTTTTGAACCTACTCTATAATAACTATAACCAAACTTAGTATATTTGCTGCAATTCGAAACAAATTTTGACAGTATTTCTTGGTTACACCCACCATGTTCTTTGCTTTTTAATATCCGATGGAATAACTTATTGTATCAAAGTAATTCCCAGTCGGTTATGCCCGACAGAAACGTTTTTCTCTTGTTTTTATTCATAACTTTAGAAAAAAAATCAGATTTCGTTAAAGTAGAAAAGGATTTTTTTTTTTTTGTATTAGTGTGTGGTTCCAGCTTATGTTGGCCTCCTATGAATAGATATTGGGAAGAATGAGAGAAACGACTGACGAGTTTGTAAATAAGAGTTATTAACTAAGCATAAGGCTCCCAAGTGCTTAAAGCTTTGTGTTTCAGCCTGCAGACCGAACCGGATTTTCTTTCTTTAACTAAAATTGCAACCTCTGTTGTCTTGGAACTCGTTCTTTGAATTCGAAAAATTGTGGCATTTCCTTGTTGTTATGCATTTAAATTGATTAAGTTTTTTGGTTTGTGAATTGAATTGCGTTTAATTAACGCACGAATACAGATATATAGGCATTTTGGATGTATGAGAACTTATAAATATGTGTATGTATATAACTTTATGTACGTATGAGCAAATATAAAGCCTAAAATCTGTTAAAAATACCACGAAGCAGCTTAAAGAATTTGCGGTTTTTTTCATAAGAATAATTATTTTAATTTTAAGAAATTTTAACTTAAAAACAAATAAATACATTTTTTCTTTTAGCCATTTTATAAAATCTGTATAACATAGTTAAGAATAATAATATTCATTTCGTGTGTTGCTGTTGATTTGTTTTATGAAAACATGCATGCATTCACAAATATTTAGTACGCTTTGTCAATTAATGAATATACGGATCGTCGAATTGTGTATAGCAACAATTGCAGCATTGTTTCAAATGCAAAAAAGCATGTGAACACAATAGAATAAAGTCTATTTTGCAAAAGAATTACGTCTATGAATGCATTAGTGATTATGTCCATGAACTTAATCAGTGATTGCATGCTGTTCGATTCGCGCTCACTTTGCTATGACACACACTTCTATGTTTGCGTGTGTGTGTTACGTATCTGGCTAGAAAAGCACTTTCTTTTGTTCAAATGCCGTTTTGCCTTTCTCAGAGCTTGTGAGAGCTTGACAAGCGCGTGGTTAAGCTCATGAATAATTGCCTACGTGAATTGATTATTACAAGACATATGTATATATGTATATGTGTACATATATTAAGCATATCAATTTGCACATATGTATGTTTTGTGAGCGAGTGAGACGTAGAGATACTGAAAAGATTCTCACTCAGACAGTTAGTAATGAATATAATTGGAAAATACTTTATTCTGATAATAAAAGGCTGCTGGTTCCATACACTTATAATTGCTCGGAAAACGACTAGACTCCAGAATACATTCTTGACATTTCCCAATAAGCAATAAGCATGCTCAGATTCTCTTCACCATTTATGCTAATAAAATGAAAACTGTTCGATCATCATTGCAATCTTAAATTTGATTGTGCTGGAACTATATCTTAAAATATAAGTCGTTTATATAGAAGATGAACAATGGGTCCAAGTGGTATTGGTGTACAGTCTTTAAAAAATTAGCTATCATTAAAGTATTGTCTGATCTGCGTTTAGTTGCGCAATGCGACAACATATTGATAAGTATTATATTATTTTATGTGATATTATTTTTCTGTATTATCGCAGCTTATCTAAACAAATAATAACCAGACTAACTGATTAATTGTGGATTGTTATATGGCCCTTCCATACTTATAAACTTAAACTTCATTGAAGAATTTGTATATAAGACAAACTCGAACTGACTAAACTTAGAGCTAATCATGAGTATATAGCTTTTACTGTTACTATATCGATTAAAGGCAGTTATAATAAAAATAATATAAAATCACAAAACGTATGTAGAAATCACTAAAAAATTGCAAAAGTGTTATTTCCAATTTTATAAGAAAAAAATCAGTGTAGATAAATCATACTATATATGATAAATATGTATAAATAATACTCTTACACTACAAAAATATCCTTTGATAGCACTCTCTTAATTTTCTCTGTCTCTTTTTGGTCTACAATTGATTGAAGGCAACCACATTTTGTGCAACGTAAAAGCTTTAAATGTTGTTTGGCGGTTTGAATACATACATCTGCTATAATACAACGGGGAGCGGGGGGCGAGGGGAGGGGCAATTGTGTTGCTTAAATGTCAACACAGGCCACAATTTGAAAATCGTTCCGAACAACACAAGCACATTGATTTAATTAGCAGGAAATGCGAAAAGCCCAAATGCACCAGAATCAAGAGCAGCTTATGTGAATTTTGCGCACTTACTACATACCACCCACTCACTACCCATATATGCACATTTTGGACTCTTCAGAAGGTGACTTTAATTAGATTGGATCTGTCAGTTGTTTTGTAGCGCGAAAAGTGTTTGCGATTTGTGCCACCAAAATGTTGTTAATTTCTCTTTATTAATATGCTTTATTTTTAACAAAAAAAAAATGGGTTGAAAACATATTTGTAAACATATATACG
This sequence comes from Drosophila fungiperda, assembly GCA_035042345.1. Classification (NCBI taxonomy): domain Eukaryota; kingdom Metazoa; phylum Arthropoda; class Insecta; order Diptera; family Drosophilidae; genus Drosophila; species Drosophila fungiperda. The sequence goes on from JAWNLM010000204.1 coordinate 28,775, forward strand.
TTCATTGTGTGCTTTGATAATGGAATCGGTATTGCTTTTGTGTATACATCTGTGCAAGTTTTATATGAATTAATTGAAAGTTGCGGAAAGAAAAGAACATAGTTTATTGTATGCATATAGCTTCCATATAGCTTATGCAAATGTAAGACGACAATACTGAATGTATTTGGACATTCACATACAGTTAATGCAATATTTTTTTGTACACCCAGCGAAATGTTTTCAAGTGTTTTCTTCTATAACTTGTATTAAAGTGATAAAATAATTTTTGTTTTCTATAATTAAAATCTATTTGAACATCCTTCAAAAACAATAACTAGAAAATTACACGTTGCCAAAACTTATATGATTATTCCTAATCTTTACAGTTTCCTAAAACACTAATGCACAAATCGTAAAAATTTCATTTTGGTCAACAAAAAAATATTTGTTGTATGATTAACATCAAAATATTTTAAGTAGCTTTCTTTTTTTTCGATGCCACTTTGGGTTGTTGCAATAGTGTCCTTTTGCAAAACACAAAACAGCTTGAGGTCAGCAGCAGCACAATCAAATACCTTGGCTATACATTCTAAATGTGTATATATATATCAAAATATATATGTATAGCAATTTGCGACGGGGCGGACAATGCACTGGGGAATTCGCTGTTGTTGACGTTTTCGACGATGACGACGTTGTTGCCAGTTGGGAAATAAACATCATATTGGAAAAAATAATTGCACTTCTTAATTTATTAATGCCTAAATAATTTATAAAATGGTTTTAATGATATTATTCTACATTATAAATATATAATAAAACAAATAATAGAGTCATCGATAAATATTATCCACTTAAATATATATATATATATATTCCAATATAGTATATTTTTCGCAATTATAATTTTGAAGACACAAAATTATGTAACTCTACGTTCATTATTTTAAGAAAATAGTCTTATAACAACATACGTGTATTTTGGTGCTATTTTTTCTCCCTCAGCTATACGGAAATGAAATGAATTAAACAAAACAACCAGCTAAGTTATTTGCTGCAGAAAATGTTTTTCTTTTCATATACCATCCACTCATACACAAGCAGAAATGTGATAAGAGTGATTTGTATGACTCTCGCTTATCGTAGCGCTTAAATATGAATTTTATTTTGTTGGTGTTTGTCTCAATCACTTAAATATATAATAGCGGTCAAGCTTATTTGGAATATCATTCGAGTGGATGCCACCTCGTTATAATAAAATTTTCCGTTGCTTATGCGATTTATTTTATTTAAAGCAAAATCTTTGGTGGGCGTCTGCGAGGGTTTTCTGCACTTAATTCGCAATTCTATGACGTAAAATCCAGACAAATGTTTAAATGGTTGTAATAATCAACTTTTTCGACACCCTTCGAGAAACTGGTCTGTGCCTGCGTCAGACAAAGTAAAAAAACTGGAGTGCTACGTCCGTTAGATGATTGAAAGATTGGCATCGCCCCTAAAATTTGTAAAACGCTATATTTTCTGCAGTTTTTAAGTCAGTCGTGACTTTGGTAAGTAGCCGCCTTCAAGAGCCAATATCAAATTTTTATGAAGACGCTAAGATCAGAATCCAACATTTTTTGAGCACGCTCACCCCATCTTCAAAAATGCTAGAGCCTATATATCCCGGAATTTAATAGCTACAGTTACCAAACTTAAAGGGAATATTAATTGTGTAACGCACGAATAGGGTGTAGTCAACACGATTAGACGACGTTTATAATTGAACAATTTTCTCTGACGTTTGTAAAGCGACTCCATGTGATGTATTCTTATTTTAATGCAGCCACTTGAAAGTCGACTCCATTGATCCTCTTGGATATATGAAAAGCTGAGTCATGCAGCGTCTCATGTTTATACTTGAACATAAGTAAACCCCCACTTGCTTCACAAAATTTCCAAATATTCCCACATATCTCCCGTTATTTAAGAGCTACAAATTACACACATCAAGCGTTACTATGTACAATAATGTGAAAGCAAACTTTTTTCTTTGCTACTTGTTATCCGCTGGAATAACTTATGGTATTAAAATAGTTCGCAGTAAGTTACACCCAACTGCAACGTTCTCTCTTGTTCTTTATTAATTTTTTTTTCTGCATCCCAAAAGCATCAAATTATCACTTATAGTTGTGGATTAATCAACTTGTTTTTGTTTTTCTGATTTTTTTCGTTTTACATTTATTGTGTTCCATTTATATTGGTGATTAGTGCTTTTATTTATGATATTTATTTACTTGCATCCAATTGTCTACTAAATTTATTCTAGACCTACGCATCTACGCATCGTGACCTAAATAAGTATTTAATTGAATTTTTTTTTAACAATAACAAGCTAAGACGAGTGATTTTCAACTGTTTCATTTTAAACTGAGAAATGGGTTTGTAGGAAAAAAAATAGAACTGCTTAAATAAATATTCGTTAGTAATGTATTCTGTAACAATCGCCGTGTTCATAATTAAAAGATAATGTAAATGAAATAAATAATAAATAGTGAATTAATTAATTAATTTTGCAACATTATACGCTAGTGGGGAAAAATTATTACTTGTGAAAATATTATTATTTATTCAACATGTTAAATTAGTGTAATGTGTACATAAATATGACTAATACTTATCGTAACAGTTATAAATAAATACATTATAATTATTATAAATTGGGTGTTTCTGCACTGCAACATATTTGATCTGTTTTGCCCCATTATGAGCTTATATCTCCTAAGCCTATTTATTGCCGATATACTATCGGATAGGATGGCTATTTAACTTTGCACATCTCCCTATGGCACACACCTCAGCTTGAAATATGCTTGTATGAGTCCCCAGAGATTAAGATTTATGGTGGGATATCCGAGGGCCCACCACTCCCAGGCCTGTTCCCTAATTGGTGAGTGATCCCTCGGTATACCATTTTATGATGTACGCTTAATAGGATAGATTTCACCTAGTGTCGTTCATTCCTTTTTGCTGCTGGTTTGAACTTTTAAATTTCGCTCGAATATGTATTTGGGTACCATTTCATCCCTGGCTTGTAACAGGAGGGGAAGTTCATCTGACAGAAGTTGGACATCTCTAAACATCCTTAAACGCGTGACTTTATGTTTGAGCCTTATGGTGGGATGGAGTAGCGTGAGCTCCATCAAGGTTTCCAAGACCATTGTAGGGCAGGTGCACATTGCTCCTGTCATGCATACGCATGCCATTCTTTGTCATTTTTTGCATTTGTCTCTTCTTGGTGGTCATCCGGGCTCTATCTCCCCATGCGACCACTCCATAGCTCAGCATAGGTTCTACTACCATTAGGTACAGACATTTGATTACCTTTGGCAATATACCCAAAGACTTCCCGACTATGCTACAAAATGTGTAAAGCACTCTGGAGCACTTCAATATCGTATTTGGTAGTTGGGTGCAAAAGTTTAACCTACGCCGAGGTATTTTAGTTCCTTGCTTGTCGCTTCCTAAAAGCCGTATTTGCTGCATCCTCTCTTACTTTTATCGTCTAGTAAAGGGAACGTTGACCGTTTTAGTAGGATTTAGGTTGAGTACAACCTCCGTCTCCGTCTTCTTGGAAGTATGCAGACACCAATATTGGAACACAGTTTCTAGTAAGGAATTCTGAAAGGATAGTATATTTAATACTTCTCCTCACCATAATGCATGCTCAACCGAAACTTTTTGCAGCCTGTGCCAATTCCCGCGAATTGGGGTGTCCTCATCACCTACCACTGCAGCTTGACAGACTGTCCGCCAACTTCTCATCCTCCGTCAGGTCGATGGCCTATGTCGAGTTGGCCCTGCGAAAGTAATTGCTTTGGTGGGAGCTTCCACCACCTCACCCTCCTTTCTCGCTGGAGCAGCTGTTAGCCTTGCTCCACCCTTCTTTTTCAATCTGCTTAAAGGGATGTTATCGTATTGGAATGTCGTATGGTATGTCATATCGCCCTTTCATGACTGTAGACTTGACGCGACGGTTCTTATCCAATCGGTTGAGTTCTTATCGGAGCATTCAATGACAAGAAATCCTGCCATCCCATCCAAACGCAATAACTTCGTCACTTCTTTGCCACCTCCAGCATAGTGAGTTCTCCGTGACTGAGCAATTTCTGTGGCTATTCGACAGGTAACACACCCACCTTTACCTTTTTCGGCATATCTGCATATCTATATCATAGAGCCAGGCGTGCAGCCGCAGGACCGCAAGCCGCGCTTTTGGCCCCGAGTACACTTTCTTAGGAGTGGCCACGGAAAGCGTTAGGCTGCTGATGCGTCTTTTGGCGGCTCGGCTCTTTTGCCTTCTTTAGTGCTTATTTCGGAACGAATTCTTGCTGGAGGTATCTTAAGTAACACTTGATCCTGGAACCGCAGAACCACCCAGCCCACCGGGTTGACCCCTTGGTGGTAGGAACTTCTCCTTCTTTTTTGACCTCTGCTTTTTGGTCGGGCTTGATGGTAGGGATGGTCCGACCTCACATTCTCGCGCATCGAAGCTTTGGCCTGCTGTGCCAGCGCACTCTCCTATATGGTTCTGGAGTAGCACGTTGTGGAGGATGTTCTACCACACTCGGGCTCGGTATAGTAATATATAGATTCTAAAATATTGAAATTTAAATTAATGCTAATAGCTCTTAAAGTGATCGCTGATGATGAATAAGTATATATATACTTAGTGGAATAGTTAAAGTCTTTTTATAGCTCTTTTACAGATTAATTACATTTTTATACCCATTCTGAGAGGTTACACGATTAAGGAGGTTGATCAAATTAGTTGTTATTTTAAAATAGGTGGCAATGTGCTGTTTATTGTTTACTGAAACTCTCATATCAAATAAATCAAGGACTACAAATTTGTTATTTAATTTACTATTTACTTCATATAATCATTCAATATAAAGCTATCACGCTCTAGTCGATAGAGCTTAATTAATTGATATTCAACTTTTGTGCATCATATTAATAGATTTTCTGACAATAGTTGGTTTAATATGAAAAGATAAAGTCTTGGCTATAAAACATTAAAAAAAATTTGCACACATACATTCCCCCATTTTGCAAACAGGCAGCATGACCATACCGTCAAGGCCCGCACCAGCACCTCCGGGATCACGTGCACAAAGCGTTGCAGCTGGGGCAAATGCAAGTTTGGAGCAGTTGCGTCTGCAACTGCAACAGCAACATATGCAGCAGCAACAATCAACCAATGGTGGCTTACAGAAGCTGAGCATTACGTTGCCACCGCCGCCGAAGGTGCCCATGCAGAAGCGCTTAGCCAACAACAACAATAACAACAATGGTTTCTTGGACGTGGAAGGTAGCAGTGGCATAACCCGCAAATTTCCCCAGGCACGCTATACGCCGTCCACCAACTGGAATGATGCACCTTTCGACAATTGCATTGTTGCAGGCAACAACAATGTCAAGAAAATGCCGCCACCACGCCCGCCACCGCCCAAAATGCAAATCAATGAGCGCAAATTGGCTAGCTTAAGCACAGGCAATGCCGGACGTGGTGGCGGGGGCGTTGGCATCATTAGCAACATATTCCATCGCAAAAAAACAACAACGCCAACGTCAACGGCTGCTGCTTCTAAAGCCGCAGCACAAAATCGTGTCTATGGCCTAAGTAGCGGCATCGGAACAGCTGGGACAGCAACCACTTCCAGTAGCAGCAGCAGCTTTTACACAACAAACTCAAACACGTACGACTGGAATGCAGCATGGAATATAGCGAGTACAACGACGACGATTACAGCACCGACGACGTCGATGAATGCATCGAGCAACAGCCTTAACAATCAGCGTGAGATGGACGCACAGCTGATCACCTTCGACTCGCCGCCTTCGTCGCCGACATTCACCCAGAAGTCGAACAGCGATTGCGTCAGTGTCGATAGCTTTAGCTCCGATAGCAATTTCAGTTCACCCAATAATGGCAGCGTTTCGCAGCTGGAGAGCGGCTTCGAGGATGACTATCATGCACGCTCGCGTCCAGCGACACAGAGTCCCTTCGTTGCTGATCCTTGGGAGACGGTGAATAACGGCAGCAGCAACTATAGCAACGGCGTCGTTAATAGTTTTGGTGCGGCCCCTGTGCGTCAGTTGCAGCCCCATCATCTAGTGCAACATCAAGCGACGCGTAGCTCGGATAACCCGCTGTGCAATGGCCGGAGTCTGTTGCCGCCCGCCCAATCGCTTGCAATGCCTACCATCATCAAACCGAAGATATCGCAGAAGCCCAAAGCACCAAAACCGCCACCATACATTGGCCAGCCACCAGGATTTGATTATGCCGGCAGCACTCAACCTTCCTCTTCACCTTCGCCTCCAATGCCAAGTGGAGCTCCTCCGTCACTTTCTGCAGAGGAAGCTGCTACTGGACACATCTCAATGCTGGACGTGATCTCGGGCAAGGTGGATGCCCTGGCGTTAAGCAACGGAAGCTCTGGTTACGTCGAGGAAGAGCATCTGCCATATGCCATTGCACTCTACGATTTTGATGGCGTCGAGGAGGATGATCTGAATTTCAGAGTGAGTGTAACATATATTACTCATAAGAGTTGAAGCCTTAATAATATTTTTTCTTTAGGAGAACGAGAAGATCTATCTTCTGCAGCAGCTCTCTTCGGAATGGTATCGCGGACGTACGCGCTCCGGCTGTGAGGGCCTCTTCCCTATTAATTATGTGGAGATCAAGGTGCCATTGGGCGGCAGTGTAACAAATACTGCCACTCTGACACAACAGCAACCAAAACAACAAATACAATTGTTGAACACTGCGCGCTGCCTTTATAATTTCAATGGCGAGGTGCAGGGAGATCTGCCCTTAAGGGTAAGAAAAGATTAAATGTTAATGTAGTGGAAATTAATTTAATTAATATATATTTATATTGTTCAACAGGAAAACGAGTTGGTCAATGTGCTTTATCGCATCAATGCGGATTGGCTATTCGGTGAAGTTGACGGACGGCAAGGTCAGTTTCCAGCTAATTTTTTAGAGCATATGCCCGATGGTCTACCGTTGATGTGAGGAGGACTGAAAATACTTGAAAAAAAAAAATATATATATATATAAGAAAAAAGAATCAGAAACTATATTTTAATTATATAAATACATATGTCGATAAGGAAAAAGAGGGAGTAGCAGCAGCAAAGTTCGTTGTAACTGAAACATATTGTGTTTCCTCTTGGTAAAAAACAAACACTTATTATATATGATATATGTTCGTTAAGTTTCGAGTTTAAACCAGTTATTAAAAAAGAAGAGAAAACAGCTTACAGCGTCGATTCAGAATGCTACCCAAAATTGTTCTTTCATTAATTAATGGTTAATATAATTCTGATTCAGTGTATTCAATCAGGTGTGGTGCATTGAAAATGAGTCGAGTGATGATCTTTTGATCCTTTTATAATAGTAATAAAAAAAAGACACACAAGAAACAAACACTTTTTTCTAAGTTACTTATTTAGCTAGGCACGTTTACCATTTCCAATTGATTAAAATATATGTGTGCTATTTAAAAATGAATTACCACTTAAGCTGTATTAGGAACTAACCAGATATCAGGCAACATATAAACTAAACTAAAATAAACGTCAAGCTACGATGAACTGAAATAAATGAGAATGTTATAAAAATCTTATGCAAACAACATACACAAAATAATGGAAGATCTGTGCAGATGATGTTATTATCTTTCACAAATTAACTGTGGCAAGACTAAATATGGCAGATCTGGAGAGGAAAACTCGATGAGACCAGCAGTCCTTGGTGTTAATTTATCCGTCTCGATGGGCCGAATAGCAGCTGCGTAATTGCTGTATTCGAACGGAGTCGTTCGGGAAAAGTTTAGCTGACAACGCTAAATTTTATAAAGTGAATTCGTAACGAACTGAACTCAACTTTTCAAGCTGGTGATCGCATTATCGACATCGATTGATAATTATAATGGATTTTTGGGACGAGTGAACTAGAAGTGACGAAGATATCTCTCTATATATAACGGATCTAGAAAAAGGTCTCCCATGTGTATGGAAAATTTTGAATATCGCTTAACGGTGCTTTGTTTAACAAAAGTATTTTTCATAGTTCGGCTAACTTGTTTAAAATGAAAACGTTCAGTTATTTTACCATTTCAATTGAAAACGAGTTTGAAACAAGAGAGAATTTTGCAGTCGGGCGTTACCGACAGCGAAATAATTTGATACCATCATTTATACCAACTGACAAAAATTACCACAGAACAGCGTGGGTGTGCCTTATGGGCGCAGGTGTCGGCAAGGCTATATGTTTTTTATCGGTTCCTGTATGATTTCTTCAAAATCAGAAAATCTTACCCTGCTGATAACGCACAGAATCAATATGAACCCGACCCATTGGTTGCATGTAAACATTGTTTCTTAAACGTTGCAAGGCTCAGCTATTTTAATGTCAAAATATCACATAGAGTCGACGTTCAAGTGGCTGCAGTTAAATAAGAAAACATCACATGAAGTCAACTTTCAAGTGGCTGCATTAGATTAAGATTACATCACATGGAGTCGCCTTACACACTCTGCAACACTCAGATAGTTTAAGAATAAACATCACATGGAGTCGCCTTACAAGCGACTCTGTTAAGATAAAGAAACATAACATGAGGTCGCCTTACAAGTGGCTTTAAGTGTATTTAGGTCTAAGAATTTTTGTATATAAATCACGCATTTTTTATTGAATAAACTAGTACAAAAAGAACTCTTTGCGTATTCACATCTCGAGCCCAATTTGTTTCAAGTAACGATTGCGGCGACACTATGTTACTGGTACATGCACCGGTAGCATACCCAACACAATTTCAGCATACCCTAGGAAATGACTCTATAGTTCATTTTCCTACATTTCGTAACCCCCAACTTTTTTGGAGATTAGTTCATTTGGCGAACCAATCATTCATTTTGCCGAGTGGGTAAATAAATAGTCTATTTAGATCCATTTGGATCATAGACACGATTAGTTCATTTGGAGGACTAATCATAAATTGGACAACTGGCGACCAATCATTCATTTTACCAAGTGGGTAAATAATCGAAACCATTTTAGAAAAAAAAAAAATTCCAATTTTTTTTAGTAGTATACCTTTACTAACATTCCGGTTGTGAGTCGAAGCACAACCAGTCGCAGTGACAAAAAAAAAAACTAACGATTCAGGTATTACACTAAATAAAAAGAGAATTAAATAAACAAAACATAATGGAGTCATCGAAGCTTAACGCATCGCTGGACAGGCAGCTTGTTACTGACGAGGAAATACAAAATGTAATTCGAAACTACAAGAAGGATCCTGTGGTTCGGAAAGCGAAGCCAGGATATTTTCAAGAGCGCCTCATAAAATTAAACAACCTTTGGGAGACCTTTTCAAAGGAAGAAAATAATCTGCAAAAATTATTAAAGGAAAGAAAATTGAACATAGCTATTTTTTGAATGAATACTATGTGCAAATAAAAGATTTAGTACTTGAATACAACGGAAAATTTCAAAGTGAAATAAACTAAACGGAATTGGAAACTATGTCCACAACAAAATGACTAATGAGACTCGCCAAGGTTTTCAAAAGGTCATAAGCCAATGTTAGAGTGAGATAAGAAACATCCCCATCCAAATTTATAAAAAATTCATGGATCCCAAAAAGATTGGATATGATAAGAGGAGATATTTGGCTGCTGAAGATGCTGTTATATCAATTCAAACGACGACAGAAGAAGAAATTATACAGCGGCATGCCAGTACGCCTCAAATGCATACTGCTTTACCTCTGCCAAAGATAGAAATTCCCAAATTCAATGGAGATTATCTAAAGTGGCAACAATTTTATGATATTTTCAAGAAAATGATTCATGAATCAACATTACCGACTGTTTGGTTACGCATGTCCGCGCCAAACAAACTAAAGCAGCTTCGCTCATAATATTTAACCTCTCGATAAGTTATGCTCTGCGCAGCATAAGAGCAAGTTAACGTAACTGTCATAAATGTTGTTTTGCATATGAGCGATAAGACTCTCCTCGATAGTTTAGTGGTTGCTCTCCGTCTGGGAGCAACAGCAATTATTAGCTGCAATTCGGCAGCTACTCAGTTCTGGTTGATCGATCGGGAATTCAAGTCGTGGCGCGGTATTCGACATCGCTTGCCAAAATATAATTTGTTTAAGTGCTCAACTCGGAACTTACAATTAACAATTATAACTCTTATATGTTTGGCCACGAAGGAAAATAAACTACATTAATATTAATGCAAATTTCGGTGCATTTTTATTTATTATTTTGAAAAAGTCGATAGCTATTGAAAAAACTCAATAGCTCAACATTTGGTGACCCCGACGTGATTACTTGTTTAAATAAATACAAATTATTTAAAGTATAGAGTTAATAAACCTCGCGCCCGCGCTCTTGCATCGTCTTGGCTATTCTCGTTTCGTTTTGTGCTCACTTTCAGTTCAGGTATTTGACCTGCATTAGCGCCTGCGCAGTCGATTCCCTTATCGCGTTTGCTTAAACAGTTGCAGCAGCCGTTTCTGCATTGCTATTGCTTTTCCCGTTTAGTTTTGCTGGCGCTTGTGAAAAAAGTTCATTGCCCTCAAATTGACATTGCGTCGGTTGAACTTGTGTGTTAAAGCATTTGTGGAAAAATTGAGTGACTCCTACAGCAATATTTAAAAATGCATAATTCTGCTGCCGTTCATTCTCCTGGTGCCCCGTTTTACAAAGCCAAGGCCAAGGCTATTGATGAGCAAGTAAAACGGATGGCCAAAGCAATTGCTCCGGAGCAAATTGTGCATCTCAGCGAACAAGAGTTGGTTGTTCGGCTTAAGGCGTTGGAAAGTTCTCTGCAGGCATTTTACAGAATGCATAACGCATTGGAGGAGCCGGATTATGATGAAATCGGGAGTGAGCTACGGGCATGTTTTGATGACTTCTCAATATTAGTTGAAACCGGCTTGCGACGCGAAATTGACAAGCGAAAGGTATCATCGCCGTTGTGTTCGACTATGAGGCAAGATACACGTGGTGACAATCACACATTGTCTCAAGGCAGAATCCGGTTGCCTGAAATCAAGCTGCCCGAGTTTAGTGGAGGGTATACAAAGTTTGCAGAGTTCATAGCGATGTTCTCTTCAATCATTGATGCGGACTCAGGACTTTCGGATACGGTTAACGCTAACATTCGCGCTCTACAAAGCCTGGGCAACGTTGAGCAGATTGCGGGTTTCATTATCGTGCACAGTTTGCTGCAGAAAGTAGACAAGGCAACGCAGACCAGTTGGGAGGAGACAGCACCGATAGATACTATTCCGACCTGTGAGCAGTTCATGGCACTTCTGGATCGACGATGTCAAAGGTTGGAAAATGTGGAACACGCTATGGCATCGTATACGCCTAGCTCTAAGAACGGTGCCACCGATACAAAAATTGATTTGTTAATTGTTTTTTGAATTGTTGGGTGTCGGTCAAATCAAAATCGCTCCTGGTTTGCCCAGTCTTCAAAAAACTCAATTGGGCTGGATAGTGACAGGAGGAACTTCTTCAGCGAGCCCTGCCTCATTGATGGTCACTAGCTCGGTTCTGATGCCAAATCCTAGCCCAGATCACACGCTTGATGAAATCGTTCGTCGGTTTTGGGAGGTAGAATCGTGTTCTCGCTTAGTCAACGAATCTACCAAGGAGGAACTTGATTGTGAAGCGCATTTTAAACAAACTTTTGCTCGTTTGGACACTGGCGAATATTTGGTTCGCCTTCCAGTCAAGCATACTGTGGATCTACTTGGAGATTCATATCAGCAGGCATATCGTCGTTTTTGCAACCTCGAGCGCAAATTAGAGCGTTATCCTGGTTTGAAGTCACAATATTCAGCATTTATCAATGAGTATGTGGATTTGAATCACATGTCTCTTGTGGAGTCGCACATGCTACGTCGCTGCAAGTATTATCTTCCTCATCATTTTGTTCTCAAGGAAGACAGCTCAACAACTAAGCTTAGAGTTGTTTTTGATGGTTCGGCCGTGTCTTCGTCTGGTTATTCCCTGAATGGAATCCTCATGGCAGGCCCAACTATTCAATGCAAGCTGTTCGCTACACTGTTGCAGTTTAGGACATTCCCAATAGCCCTGACTTGTGACATTTGCAAAATGTATAGGTGTGTTAGGATGGCTGAACCCTATTCCTATTTGCAATGTATCTTGTGGCGTGATTCGCCTCATCAGGAAATTCAAGTTTTCAAGCTGGATACTGTCACCTATGGCACAAAGCCAGCTTCTTTTCTGGCAGTTCGTTCCATGCATCAGTTAGCTATTGATGAAAGAAGATCATTTCCTGCTGGATCTAAAGTGATCCTTAACGATTTTTATGTAGATGATCTCATCACTGGAGGTGACTCTGCCGAGGAAATAGTTCATATTATGGAGCAAACAGTCAGTCTGCTTCGAAAGGGAAACTTTAAACTTAGGAAGTGGGGCTCCAACGATCCTCGCGTGTTTCAACAGGTTCCTGATGCAGAAAGGGAGACCTTTCTAAAATTTGACGATGGCACGGATGTCACGAAGACTTGCGTGGGATCCAGCCTCTGACTGCCTTCTGTTCAACTTTTCGCCTATGAAAGCGCCTGGAAAGCCTAGCAAACGGTCTGTGCTGTCTACCATTTCTCGTTTCTATGACCCGCTTGGACTTATCGGACCCGTGGTAGCCAAGGCCAAGATTTTTTGAAGCACCTTTGGAGAGAGCAATTGGATTGGGATGAGAGTCTTCCTGCTTCTTTGCACTGTTCTGGGAACAGCTTGTGTGCCGATATTTGCAACACAGAGCAAATAAAACTCCCTCGACTGGTCATTGTTCCAAAGGGCATCATCGAAGTTCATGGTTTTAGTGATGCGAGCATTGAGGCTTACGGTGGATGCGTTTACGTTGTATCCATAACAGAAGGACGGCGCCTAGCTCATTTGTTGTGCTCTAAGTCCCGAGTGGCACATTTACGAACTCTCACAGTACCAAAGCTGGAATTATCTGCTGCTGCACTTCTATCTCAACTTATTCGCGAAATAGCTCACATGAATTTATTTATTCGGATTCGGCAGTTGTTTTATCCTGGATACGAGATGAGCCTTCACGCTTCCAAACGTTCACGGCTAATCGCATATCTTTAATACAGGAGCTAACGACAGGAATGGAATGGCGCTACGTACCGACGGAATGCAACCCGGCAGACATTCTTTCTAGAGGAGCACTTCCCAGCGACCTTTTAGAATCATCGTTGTGGTCTCATGGTCCCGATTTCTTAACCAAAGGAAAGTGCGACTGGCCCGCATCATGTTTACCGGCCCGTACGCTTCCTGAGCTGCGGGAAAGGATGCTAGTTGCTATCCCCAGATGCTTTGATGTCAGCTTAGGATGCAAGTTTGCAAACTCCTTTCATAACCTGCGTCGTGTCTTCGGCTATATATATAAATTTCGGAATCACATCAGGCATCCCAGTCTAACAGTAGATTGGATACACAAGGGCACTCAACTACTCTTGCGGAGCATCCAGAAGGCGAATTTGAGTGATGAGTATAGGGCTCTTCAAGACGGACGGACGATCGCATCATCCAGCTATATTGCCTCGCTTAACCCATTCATCGATGAGTTTGGACTTCTTCGTGTTGGTGGCCGTCTAAAGCACTCGAGCCTGGATTTCGATGCTCAGCATCCGATTATACTTCCGAGTCATCATCGTGTCACACGCGCCATCATCATGCATTTTCACAGGCGTCAGCTGCATGCCGGACCTCGTTCTCTGCTTGCTCATATTCGGCTCCACTATTGGCCTATTGGGTGGCGTAAGACTGTCTCCAGCGTAACAACAAAATGCATTATGTGTTTTCGAGCTTAACCGGTCCTGGCTGAGACAATCATGGCTGATCTGCCTCGCGATCGTGTTAGTGGCTCGCATCCTTTCGCTGTCACTGGAGTGGACTACTGTGGACCGTTTTACTACAAGAGCGAGATTCGTAACAAAGGACCAGTAAAATGCTACATCTCGGTCTTCATTTGCTTCGCAACAAAGGCAGTGCATCTCGAACTGGTTCCTGATTTGTCAACAGCAGCCTTTCTTAATGCGCTTAAGCGGTTTATTCTTACCAGATGTAAACCTGTTCGCATATGGTCGGACAATGCGACATATTTCGTCGGAGCCAAGAATGACCTAGCTGAACTCAAACGACTCTTCCTCAGCGAGAGCACATCGACTCTGTCCGATAGTTTTGTGTCTCTGACGACATCGAATGGAAATTCATCCCATCTCGCTCCCCACACTTTGGTGGACTTTGGGAGGCAGCGGTGAAGACAGCAAAATACCATTTTTATCGGTCGGTCGGACCCTCGGTTTTGCCCCTGGATGATCTGCGCACACTCGTCTGCCACATTGGGGCAATAATACCATTTTGAAAAAGTCGATAGCTATTGAAAAAGCTCAATAGCTCAACACCGACTATTCAGAAGATGTGGTATTTAAAAAGCAACATCACTGGAGACGCGGAACGTTTAATACGCCATTTTTCCTTAACCGAAGGAAACTTTTTAACAGCATGGAATATAATGCAAGAGCGTTTCAGCAACAAGCGAGTGCTAAGTAACTAAGTAATTAATCAATAAGCTATTAGATCAGCCAACAACCATTAACGAGGCGAAATCTATTAAAGCTTTGCATGATAACATAAATGAAACATTATCTGCGGTACATAACATTGGGATAACGACAGAAGCCTGGGATCCAATACTTCTTTGCATCTTAACCAAAAAGTTGGATCGGCAAACTCATATGCTATATGAACAATCTGGTGTAGATTCAAGAAAATTACAAGAACTGAGTCAGTTGTTGATATTTTTGGAGCAACGATTTCTTACATTAGAAGCCACTTGCAGTGCGGATAAGAAAAATGTTAGCACCAAACAAAATAATTGCGCATCAATTGGAACAGAAAACATATGCTATTTCTGTGAAAAACCGAACCATGCTATGTTTAAATGCAATGAGTTTATTAAGATGATCCCAACAGAAAGATTAAATTGGGTTCAAAAACACAAACTATGTGTAAAATGTTTTAAGCGCGATCATACTGCAAAAACATGCCATAAAAGAGATTGTTTTAAGTGCAATAAAAGACACAATACTCTTCTACATTTGGAAGTCAAGCCTGAATCCAAAACAACAGCATCGGCAAGTACGGTACACACAAATTATGTACTTTTAACCACAGCACGAGTCCTTATTGAAGGAAACAATGGACAAGTGAGAGAATATAGAGCCCTGCTCGACTCAGGCTCGCAAATTAATGTCATCTCGGAGAGGGCATTGAACATGTTGAACCTAAAGCGCCAGAGATCTGAACTACACATTAATGGAATTGGCGGTCGAACACAAACATCAAAAGCACGAGTGAATGTTATGCTTAAATCACATCATAACAAATTTATCTCAAGATTAGAAGCTATCGTATTACCTCACGTAGTAGCAGACCAACCAGCACAGAAGATCGATACATCTCTATGGAAACTCCCGGCAAACATTACTTTGACGGTTCCCAATTTTGATAAGCCTGGAAGAATTGACATACTTCTAGGAGCAGAAATCATTCAAAATAATCATTTGAAAATTGGAAGAGGAATGTCTACGTTACAGAAAACGAGACTAGGATGGATCATAGCCGGAAAACTTTCAGATACATCTTCTACATTCCAAAAATGGGAGTCGGACGATGAATTTTTTGTCTACTGCAATTTTTATGTGTTGCAAAAAGTGTTTTTCGCATTGTTTTTCCAATGGCGAAAGGTACGATGTTTTCGTTTCATATGAGTCCAGTTCCCAAAATTTTGTTATTTGTTGATCAACCTTATCTTCTTCAGTCAGAACAGAGCATGTGCTTGCAATACTTCAGCCCTAGAGGAGAGTCGTGATCTGGCAACACGATGATTCTTTTGCTTGGAAAAACGACTCATGCGGGATCCTGTAATTAAGGCCAACTGTGCAAAATTCATTATTTTCAATTTTGCTTCGATTCAGAATGTACAAATATGTATTCACAGCGGACGTTGAAAAAATGTATTTTCAGATATGGATGAATCCCGATGATCAATATTATCAGACCATAGTATGGCGCAGCGACCCATCAGATGATCTACGGTACTACAGATTGAAAACAGTTACATATGGAACGAAGGCTGCACCTTATTTAGCCACAAAATGCCTACAATATCTGGCACAAAAGGCAAAAAGAGAACTTCCATTGGAAGCTGCTGCATTGGAAAATGATTTCTATGTTGACGACTGTTTAACTGGAGCGGATACAATATCAGAAGCTCTCCATAGACAGCAACAGCTAAAGAAACTCCTGGACAGCTCTGGATTTAAGTTAAGGAAATGGTGTAGTAATAATAATGAATTATTACAAGGAATTCCAAAAGAAGATACAATTTCAAATGTTCAGCTGGAGGATACCATATATGAGGATTACTCTATTAAGACGCTGGGAATCACTTGGATACCCAAATTAGATCTTTTATGTCGTAAAACAGATATTATCAATAAAGATAAAATATCAAGAAGCGATGTCATGTCCGAAATCTTCAGAATTTTCGATCTTCTGGGACTCTTTTCACCAGTGGTCATGAAGGCAAAAATATTCATGCAACATCTAACAAAGGAAGGATTTGATTACAAAGAAGACCTTCCAGTGCATCTTCAAGAGGAATGGAAACAATACAGGGAGGAGTTAAAAATTGTGAACACTATTCAAGTGCCACGTCACATATTTCGTAAAAAATTACCTGTATCAACAGAAATTCATACATTTGTTGATGCTTCAGAAAAGTCATTTGGAGCTGCTGTTTACATAAGAGCAACACATAAAGACAAACAAGCAACAGTTCAATTGTTATGTGCCAAATCACACCTAGCCCCAATCAACACAATAACATTACCTCGCCTGGAACTAAAGGCTGCTGTATTGGGAGCTCAGTTAGTAGTAAAAATCAAGGAAGACACATCAATCAAAAACGCACCAACTTATTATTGGTCGGATTCAAGGATTGTACTATCTTGGATCAATTGTCCAGCATCCATTCGGGACAAATTTGTTGCCACAAGAATTGAGACGATCCAAGAACTAACATTACAAAAGGAATGGAGGCATGTCGCCTCGGAAAATAATGCCGCTCATGTACTATCCAGAGGAATAGCTGCTGCTAAATTCGACAAAGATAGTAGGTGGTTTTATGGTCCACTGTTCTTACATGGCTCACCTTTAAAATGGCAACCACCGTTTGTCACTATTAAAAATGAGGAGGAGATCCATACTGGCTGTCACCAGAGAGGAGGACATAATCTATAAGATTAAGGCCTTAGCACCCTTTTTGGATCAAGAGGGAATCTTGCGAGTAGGAGGTCGACTTGAAGCAGCGTATCTCTCGTTTGACGCAACGCACCCGATGCTATTACCATATAATGATCCAATAGTAAAAATGATTTTGGTACAAATTCAGAAGAAAAGTATGCATTGTGGTCCCCAAGCGCTCCTGACCATATCAAGGCAGCAATTCTGGATCCCGAAAGGAAAAGGCATGGCCAGAAATATTGTTCAAAATTGCATCAAGTGCACTAAATCAAAGCCGAAATTAATGGGTCAAATCATGGGAAATTTACCACAACTTCGGGTCACACAAGCCAGACCATTTTTAAACTCTGGTGTTGACCTGGTGGACCTTTTGAAATCCACTACAAAATTCGTGGAAAAAAGCCTAACACTGCATACACATACATTGCAATATTCTGTTGCTTCGCTACAAATTCAGTTCATCTGGAACTAGTAAGCGATCTCACCACAGAGGCATTTCTAGCAGCACTACGGCGCTTCATTAGTCGCCGAGGAAAGTGCCAAACATTGCACTGTGACAACGTAACAAATTTCGTGGGAGCAAGAAACAAGCTTCATGAGTTAGAGAAAGCAATATATTCTGAAAAGGCTCAGTCTACAATAATGCAGGAATGCACTAGTACAGGAGTTCAATTCAAGTTCATACCTCCTCGAGCACCACATTTTGGCGGACTATGGGAAGCTGCAGTAAAATTGGCAAAACATCTACTATTAAAAAATGTGACAACTACAAATTTGACGTATGAAGTTGGAAACTGTCATGGTCGAGATAGAGGCTATACTCAATTCTCGCCCTTTAACGCCTCTATCAGATGATCCGAATGATATCACTGCACTAACACCAAGACATTTTCTAATTGGAGAACCACTAACCGCGCAACCCAAAACGCTAGGACAACGATGGCAAGCAGTGTCAAAATTAAAATATTCATTTTGGACACAGTGGTCCCATGAATACCTTCAGCAGCTGCAGCAACGTCAAAAGTGGAGAAGATCGTCAGCAAACATCAAAGTAGGAGCGTTGGTTCTACTGAAGGAAGACAACACGCCAGTATTACAATGGCCCATGGGTATAATTGTTCGAGTCTACCTTGGAAAGGATTATTTCGTGATTATTCCTCCAAAGGAATTTTTAAGCGAGAAATTCAACATTTAGCTCCTCTATTTAATGAAGAGGAACCCACGCAGAAGCATCCAGTAGATGATCCTGTAGAAGGCGAGGAATCAGATGAAAGCTCACATTCCATGAAAAAAAAGGCGCATAGCAGATGGATCAGCAAGCCGAAACTTCAAAGACACCTAGATGCGAACTTCCCTCTGGAAATCAACCTTCACCATTAGATTAAATGATGGTTGAATCTGCATTCAACGGCCGGGAGTATGTATGATTTCTTCAAAAGCAGAAAATCTTACGCTGCTGATAACGCACAGAATCAATATGAACCCGACCCATTGGTTGCATGTAACCATTGTTTCTTAAACGTTGCAAGGCTCAGCTAATTTAATGTCAAAATATCACATAGAGTCGACGTTCAAGTGGCTGCAGTTAAATAAGAAAACATCACATGAAGTCAACTTTCAAGTGGCTGCATTAGATTAAGAATACATCACATGGAGTCGCCTTACACACTCTGCAACACTCAGATAGTTTAAGAATAAACATCACATGGAGTCGCCTTACAAGCGACTCCGTTAAGATAAAGAAACATAACATGAGGTCGCCTTACAAGTGGCTTTAAGTGTATTTAGGTCTAAGAATTTTTGTATATAAACCACACATTTTTCATTGAATATACTAGTACAAAAAGAACTCTTTGCGTATTCACATCTCGAGCCCAATTTGTTTCAAGTAACGATTGCGGCGACACTATGTTACTGGTACATGAATCGGTAGCACACCCAACACAATTTCAGCATACCCTAGGAAATGACTTTATAGTTCATTTTTCTACAGTTCCTAAATACGACATTCAGTAAAATACCTACCAAAATTGACAACTCTCCAAAATTGCAAAATATAGATTTGAAGAACATCGCCAACAACATACCAACCAAATTTGGTGATTCTAGCCTAAAAATTGTGACTTGTATGAACACGCGGATCTCTGAGACCATTAGAGCTAGAGCAAAGTTTGAACATTGGCTCTGGTATATGCGGTGCAGATGAAGTTTGCTTTATTTAGTCGAAAACTGTCCCCGATTCTCGCTTATCGATTTATTTCAATTTCCGATAGCAATAAATGCCAAAATTGTAATCTACAGAATAAACATATGTATATTATGAAGCAACTACCAAAATTTCATCAAGATCGCAAAACACCCAAGTAATGGTCAAAAATATATTGCTATATTAATCTCATTTCTACCGGCAGCCGCAAGTATTTTTACTGTGCAGAAATATGCGAGCGCATGTGTGGGAAAGCGATGGCATGATAATCGACGCAAGCGTAAATATGTTTTTGTGTTTATTCTACCGAATTCTATTACGTAGAATTGCGTATACGTATGTATGTATATGCACGTATTTCTAGCTAGGGATCAGTTTGGACTTCAGAATAAAAATATGCCCTGCATTTGTTTTTTTGTTACTCTTAAGTGCCTGTGGTTGCTATAGGAAATGAGTTAGCCTGCTCCCATTTCCCAGAAGATTAAGCTTGTAAAGAGCAAAGAGTAAGTCAATAAAGTCAATGTAAACAAACTCGGTTTGCATCTTATTTTGAAATACTTTTAAGGAGAGGAATAATACATAATATTATTTGCAAATATTAGGAAAAGAACATACCTCAACGGACAGTTCAAATAGTTTAAAAAAGAAGTATTTAAAAGACCATCACAGTACCTAAGCACACAGCCAAGTTCACCATCTGGTCCCGGTAAAAATATAGGCTTAATGACATTTAAATCAATAAGTAAATAGCACTCAGTTACCAAAGGTTTAAAAATGCATATACAATTTTTTTTTTCGTCACAAGCACGTAATGCACCACATATATATTATTGTGATATCTTTCTTGTCGAATTTTAAGTTATTCTTTAATCAGTTTACCTGAAATTGAATTTGAATCTTTAGAAATCTAGAAGTCTGTGATTTGTTATACTTGCTTTCCACATTGTAAACTAATCAAACGTCGTCGTTGAATCAAAGCAAAAATTTTTTTGTTTTTTTTTGGATGTGTTAAAAATATAATCACAATTATTCCGTACGCGAAACAAACAAAATTATTTCCTTAATCAACTACGAATTAATTTTTTTTTTTTGTTGATTTGGACACAAAGAGTTAATCAAAAGTCTCAAGCAGGTGAGTAAATGGTTAAAAATTGTTATAAATGAAAAAATAAAGAAATAAAGAAATATAAACAGCGAGTATACGAGAGTATATGAGAAGAAGCCATAATTCATTGGTGGTAATCGGTTAAACATGGGATCGTCCGATCCGTGCCAGGCAACCGTCGATTTTTCACCATGTCCACCCAATGCGTCGTGTCAGCCATGCGATCGTGGCGACTATTCTGGCTGCTGCTATCAGCAGCCGGCACGCATACTTCCCATTATTCCACAATCGCATTTTATGCGCTCCGCTGCACCGTTGGACGCGGACACCGTTTATCGGCGTTCATACTACGGTAACTGTGGTGATAATCTGCGTACCCAGCCGGTTAAGCCATGTAATCACATATCCGCTAATACGGCACCGATGGAGAAGTGCACCGTGCAGAAGCTATCTTATATGTCGCCATGTCCGGCCTCGCGCACCATGCCCATTCTGCCAATGGAGAGCGGATTGCGTTTTGAGGGGCCAATTTATGCGATGAGCTCGCAGAAGCATGACTATGTGCCCAAGGGCAATGTGAAGCGGGCACTATGCTTGCCACGTGTCGCCATATGCTCCTCGACGGCGCCAATGGAGCGCTGTACCATCCAGAAATTGAGCTACATGCCGGTGGATGTCTGCCAGAATCCGCCGCCGAAGCTATTACCACAGACTTCACACTACTGCAATCCCGTCGGCCCAATAGAACGCTGCACCATACAGAAGCTATCGTATATGCCGTTCTGTCTGCCGCCCAAGGAGCCAACACCCTGGGCGGAAAAGATTCGCTGTGTGCCGCCCAACTATGAGAATATCTGCTCCACTTATAATCTTAGCTACATGCCCAATTGCAGCCCAGGTCGCACAGCCCCAATGCTGCCAATGAACACACTCCGCTTCATGGGCAACGATTCGGGATGCGCCAATACGGTCTACAAACTGAGCTACAGGCCCGTCGATGCATCGCGCACGAAGCCGTTACCAATCTTGCCAAGGGACACATTCAGCAGAGCCTCTGTGCCACTGGAAAGGTGCACGGTTCAAAAGGTGAGTGGAATTCCAAATAAATTATTATTTTTTATTTATGATCATGTCAGAGTACTATTGCTTATTATATTCAATAACTAAAGCTTTGCTGGACCTGAAGGTTGATGCCGGTTTAGTGGGACTGATCAATCAATTGCTTATTTGCAAGATTGTGAAGTCTACAAATGGATCGGCAACTCTCTCAAGGTACGTTAGCAAAGGAATGCCCCCATCCCTCTTATGAAACTGCTGCATGGCAGAGAGGGGCGGCTGTCAGATCGTCGCGTATGCTGATGATTTTGCAGTTTTCAAAATAATTGCTGCACAAGCTTCAGCCTCACAAAAAAATAACTAGTTTTCAAGGAAGTATAGAATTACCGCCCTTGTTTTTGCAGACTTAACACAAACCTTTTCTGTAGTAACAGTGGCAATTTCTTAGGCCTGAAACACACACTGGAATCACAATAGCTTTGGTTTAAGTAAGAATAGTGTTATAGCATGGGGGCCAAAGCAAAACCTTTCGGAAACAGCTTAGCAAGGTTCTGCGTATGTCTGAACTATGCATGTGCACTTGCGAGGAAAATATGCTTCATAATACGACTTCTTATCAATTCTAACAGATTTTTAGAAAACAGAAAACGCCAGAACTGCGAAGTTTTTAAACGCATTGGCTGGTTTTCTTCTCATTGTTGCTCACATGATTGTAATAAAAAGTAAGTGGGATCCACACAATATCACACGTGCCAAACCATGTGTCGACCTTTGTCGGCAATCGTCACACCTTTCCAAATTATTATCATTATTATATATTACAATTATTATTATTTTATAATATGTTAAATTAGTGCATTAGTTCAAAATTTTAGATAATAAGCGTAATCTACAATGCTATTAATGTTATTATAAAAAGTTAAAACAACAGCATTAATGTATTTGTATAAATTTATGTTATGATGTTAATTTCTTTAAAATTATTGTAATATACAAAACAATGAAATGCATTTATATTTATCGAAGATATTATTTAAATGAGCCAAACTGAATACAAATTTGATTAAAATAAAACCTTTTTTTAGATATAACTTGTTATCTTAAAATTTTTTAAGGCAAGACTCTTTCTGGATAATATAATTAAAATTTATTATTTTATAATATTTGCTTACGTGTTCAGAACTAAAACTTTATTTTTAAAATTTGTATATAATCTAAAATTTTAAAATGTAAAGTTTAAAAAGTCCGTTGCGGGCAGCAACACAATAACTGTAAGCCGCTTGCAATTATACACACATACAGTCGCCGTCATTAAGCTCCTTTATTATTATTTATTCACATTGCACATATCTATTCACTACTTAAAAGAATCCTTAAATGATTTCCCCTAGAGAATGTCCCTTAACTGATCGTTTCAAATTTAAGTATTTCGCTGAAAGCCAAGAACACACCAAATTCATTTTACAAGACAAAATATATATATATATATTTATATATATATATATTCTTATTTTATCAATAAGACTTCATTTAAAATGTATACTATTATCTCATATTAAAGATAACCCGTTGCAGAGTTTATTTGTAAACATTCTTTCAAGTTTTGTAACTGTAGCTCCCAAATTACGGAAAATATGGACTTTTTGAAATTTTGGAGGCGGGAGTAGGCGTGACCACAAAAAGATTTTAAAGTACGATTGTAGTAATTTATATTCCAAGTTCGCTAACTATAACTCTAAAATTGCGGGAGATATAGGCTTTTAACGTGGTCTCTTCTTGATCTTTCAAGGGTGCTACTGTCAATATAAGATTGTAACTAATTTAATAACCATTTCCATTCTATGATTGGTGCTTCTGCCCACAGCTCTCATATCAGCCCAATTGCACTGAGCGCACACCGCCCATCCGTCCCATGGAGAATGGACTGCGGTTCGATGGACCTTTGTATGCTATGACGACACAAAAGCACGACTTTGTGCCAAAGCCGCACGTGCGTCGGGACCCCATTATGCCCCTAACCGCTTTCTGCGGGAATAGCGGTGCCATGGAGCGATGCACCGTCAACAAGCTGTCTTATATGCCGGTGGATGTGACCCGCTTTCCACGGCCTGAGGCGATTAGGCCGCGCCAGGGCTTCTGTCGCAACTATAAACCGATGGAGAGCTGTACCACTTACAAACTGAGCTATTTGCCCAACTGTGTGCAGCCAAAGAAGCCGTTGCCCTGGGCACGTTACACGTCCTATAGCCGGCCTAGTGGACCCATCGAGAAGTGTACCATACAAAAGTTGAGCTATGGGCCGCCGGGTGCCTTTCAGCGCTGTGGTGGTATGTGGCATGCGGGAACAAATTATAACACAAATATATGTTTTTTTCAACGTTTTGCTTGCAGGTCCCTGTGGTCCTGGAATCACCGATGCTGGCTGCTATCCAAAGGCTGGCATTTGTTGACCTGGAAATATATTTTGCCAAAAGTCCTCTACAAATGTTTTATGTTTATATTTTATGTTCAAAATCTTCAAGTCCGTTTACACGAACCAGGACGTCAATCTTCACAGATACAAACCCCAACACATATACCTCGCTCTCAAATATAAGTCAAAATTGCAAGTGCGCTTATAAATGTTGTAATGAAATGTATTTTTTATTGATTTTCAAATTAAATGTGCTATAAATATTGAATTTGTAATATTACATTATTTTTACACCATTTTAATTTGGATGCGCCGCTTGGCTGCCGCTAGACGCTTCTTCTCACTCTTGCGTCTCGCTAGCGTCGCGTCCCTGAACAGCTGGACACCTTGGTGCTGCTCCACCTCCGTCTGGAGCAAGGACAGTGCGTGCAGATTGTAACCCATTAGATCTCGCAGCTGTTGGACATCGTGCTTGAGCAAGCCCAACAGCTTGACCAGCAACGGCTTCATAGATTTGGATGCCGCGATGGGTTTCATGTGTACCTTGAAGAGAAACACGCTTACGCGGCACAGCAACTCTACTTCGTCGGGCCTTTCGGTGATTAAGGCGGGCAGACGCTCGAGCAGGTCACACACAATCGAAAAGGGCAGCAGGAGAAGGGCCTCCTCCATGTCCGAGGTGCGTATGCGCAGAAGTGTCGTGACCAGAAAATCGTTTGGGTTCTTCACATGCAGTGCCAGCATCAGTGGATGCAGCTCCGGCTTCTCATCCGACTCCAGTTCAAATTGTTTCGAGATTTCGATGCATTCCATGATTGATTCGGCTGCCTGTTCTGAGCCAACAGTTTTGCGGGACGGCAACTTTAGGCCGGGTAGCAGGGGCACACTATTATCCTCGCCGGTGGCCAACTTCTCGTTCTCCAACTGCTCGCGCTCCTCCTCTTGAACGTCCTGCAGCACAATGATCTCCTCGGTGCGCTCGTAAATGCGCAGCGTCCGATCCGAGCCGCAGCTGACCAGATACCGTCCATTGGGCGAGACAGAGAGGCAGTGCGCCTCGCCAATGTGCCCCGGCAGCGTGATGATCTTCTCGAAAGAGTCGCCATCCCATTGCTTGACCTTACCATCCTTACCGCAACTGAAAAACATGTGCGTCTTGGGTATAAATTCCAACGACATCACCGAATCATCATGAGCGAAGATCGAACGATGACAATCACCAAAATTGACACCCCAAATCTTAATGTTGCGATCCGCGGAGCCCGTTGCAATCAGCGTAGAGTCATAGGAGATATCCATGCAGAGCACGGGCAATTTGTGTCCGTACAGCGAAAGATAGAATTTGAACGTGTCAAGAAAGAAGATTTTCACAGTGGCATCGAGCAAACCCACGGCCAGGTATTTCATGTTTGGGCTAATGGCCACACACAATACTGTCTCCTCCAGCTTGAGCGTATTCTTGTGCAACAGTGAGAGCACCTTGGTCTGGCCAGCTCCCTCGCCACTATCAATCAGCTCAAAGGTCCAAACTTTTAGCGTTGTGTCACTGCTGCCCGTGACACAACCCTTCTGATCCGGCAGCAGAGCAATGCTCCACAGTTCGCTTTCGTGCGCGGGGATTTGCTCAACAATATCCGCTGCGCTTACATCTACAATGAGCAGTTTGCCGCTCTTCATGCCCAGCAGCACATAGCGGTCACCGGGCACAAATCGAGAGCAGAGAATATAATCGGTGGGCACTGTTCTTAAACATTGCATTGCATCCCGATCCCAGAACTTGAAAGAATCTCCAGCGCCAGAGCCAATTGCCAGCGAGTCGTTGCTGAAGCACACCGAACGCAACTCCGACTGGTGACCGAGTCGCGTTAGGGTGCGCAGCAGCTTTACACTGCCATCCGTCTGTGATGAACTGATCTTTCGTGATTTGAGCGATGCCTCCAGTGAGTAAAGAGACATGCTGTTGTTGGCAAGACTGACGAGCAGGCGCAGCTCTTTGTTCTCGCCGAGCAGCACATCGATGGATTTGATTTTTTGTTTGGTCTTAATGCTCTCCAGTCGCTTGATCTCATCTCTGAGCGACAGGTCCTTAGACAGCTGTTCATCGGTATCCTCGGGCGCCGCCAGCGCATCCAGTGCCCTTTTGCGCGCTTTCTTCAGGCGCTTTGCCAAACGGTG
Source organism: Drosophila fungiperda (assembly GCA_035042345.1). Taxonomy (NCBI): domain Eukaryota; kingdom Metazoa; phylum Arthropoda; class Insecta; order Diptera; family Drosophilidae; genus Drosophila; species Drosophila fungiperda. The sequence goes on from JAWNLM010000204.1 coordinate 55,148, forward strand.
TTTGGCCTCCTCACCGGTGCATATGTAAAAGTTCTCAATCAGATCGTTGGTGCCATGACAACTTAGCACCCTTTCGTTGGGATCGACCACCAAATTGACGGTGCGTCCTTTGCCGGCACGTTGGATGATGCCGCACTTGCTGATGCTTAGCGGACTAATTGTATCCTCATCGTCGATGGTCAAGCCTAAAACGGCTGACTCGAGTGTTGCATGCTCTGAGACATCCTCGCGCTTTCGAAGGCGATACACATTCATGGCACTTTCACCGGTGCCGGCAATCATCAGATCGTTGACAAAGGCCAAGGCCCAGATTTCGGTACGATTGTCCACAATGGTTTTAAAACAGAATTGTGTCTCCAGATTCCAAAACTTGATTTGTGTATCCTTTGAACAACTGACCACAACCTCCTGCTCGACCAGACGTTGCAGAAAATGTGCATCTGTCACAGCGGCATTGTGCCCACTGAGACGCTGTCGCCCAGCCTGCTCTACAACATCGACAACAACCAACTCTGTGTCCAAGCCACCGCTCACCAGGCGCATGCCATGAGTATCGTATCGCAGCACGCTAACTGCATTCTTGTGGAGCGCCAGGGAGCAGATGGCATCATAATATGTTGGCGAGCTTAGATCAAATATCTGAACAACGCCGTCCGCATAGCCAACGGCAATGTGCAGATGATCGGGTGAAACACGCAGTGTGGTCACCTCTTGTTTTTCGCGGCGTAGCGTCAGCTTGCGATCTCCCATGCTGTAAGTACATATTTGAAGTTGATATTTCTATAAATATTGTACAATCACATGCTTACCGCAAATCCCAAATGATAACATTCTCAGCTGCGGGAGCGGCAACAAAACGGCCCTCACTCTGCTCGAGTACTGCGAAATTCAAATTAGCACGACCCGAGGCGATTATGTTGAAGCTGTCAATGGCACGATATGCCAAATATTGTTTCGTTAGACCCATTATATCATTTAAAATTTAACAAAAACAGCAGGTGAAATCGCTCGCGTTTTGCACGTGTTTACAAATAATTAAATGCGTACTTTTCGCCGAAAATAATGACGGCTGTAATCGATAAGTATCGCATGCGGGCAAAGCAAAATGTGTTTTCCAGCACTAAAGTACTGAGTAGATATTTTTCAGTTATGCACATGCGCCTGTTTCTGCTTTTCTAAGACACCCTTCATTAATACATAAATAAAAACATTTCCCGTCTAGCCGAATCACCACAGTAGCTTAAAACTATCAATTAGCTATGGCCACACAAGGAATAGGTATAGGAATAGTTTACACTCAAATACTTTAATTGCAAAAAATAAAGATTTATTCAGGTACTTCGGATTTGGACACCGAATCTGTGGAAGTGCTGCGAGAACGCCTAAGCACCATGAAGCGTTTAATGGCCGAGCGAACAGCACAGCAACAGAATAATCCAGCATCAACCGAAGAAATTTTCTTAACCAAACGACATCGATCTGCAAACATCATCGATGGAAATTTTTTGAGTATTGCATTTGGCGGGGCTTTGCTTGTGATTGTGACGGTTTCAGTCTACGCCTTCTACAATCTATATCATGCCATACTCAAGAAGTTCCCTTCTCATCACGAGGAGTTGTAATAACGCTCATTACAAACGAAATGTGTATAATATTAGTATGAATTTGTGTTCATTTAATAAATAACTATACCGCCCGCACAGGCGGTGGTGAAAAACGACAGTAAATGAAACTCGCTGTTGTATTATTTGCTGTTTTGCATTCGGATAAATTATTTATTGAATTTTTTACCATCTTAATTACAATAATCAATATTTCTCGTATATTCTAGTTAATGCTTATTATTCTGCATTATTGTAGTAAGGGCAAAACCAAGGCAACTAAAAATCTGACTGCATGGACAGCATAATAGAACAAAAGGTCGTTAGGCATATAGTTGGAAAATCACTATAATTATAACCATCCGAAATCAATAACAATTACCATGCAGAATATAAGTATGTTTATATATGCATGCATATAAATAAAGCACGAAGGAATAGTCTGAAATTGGCAGGGTACACAGAACTGAATGGTGTAAAACCTTAAAAAGAGAATACGCTTGATTTTGCTTAATTGGTACAACAAATTCAAAACGATTTTCCTAAACTTGTTTTGTTGGTTTTTATTTGCTTATAACCTTGTTTTTTTAAAACACCTATGTATCAATATGTAAATGTAGCTATTTCATGATTTGCTCCATTTCAGTTTTAATTTGTTTAAAAAAGTAATTAATATCGTTTTGTTGTTTTTACTTGAAATAATAATAATTTGTTTGTGTTTCGCATTGCTGCATTTCTTTTCATTGTTTTCTTATTTCTTTTTGTTTATTCTTTATATATATATATAAAAGTTCTACTATTTGTTTTACATAATTTCAGAATTGAACATTGCGGTTGAAAGGCGAACAATTTTAGTTTTTGGCATTCGAAATAAAAGTTTGAAATTTATTGAAACGTTCGAATTTAAAAATAAAATTTGGTTGATTGAATTACTTTATTTCTGTTTAGCTTGCAGCTGTCACTGTGTCGCACGGGTTGTCTTTTTAACTCGTATATCGGTATTTTTGGGCGTGTACGTAGGTGTGTGTGGGTCAATGTGAAGTTGGGGCCGGTCGGCTTTTTACAAATTTGTTTAATTCGCTATTCTTGATCTGATTATGCGGCTGCTGTTTCGGTTGCTGATGTTGGTTTCTTTCTCTTTAATCAGATATTGTCAACGGAATCAGCGTCGTCTTCAGAACTAATCTCATCGCCAAACTCAATATCCTCATCGAAGCCATCCTCAACGAATGTGACTGTCTCGTTAATGCGCACCGATTCCGGGAATTCGCCGTATGTCTTCAGGTTTCGCGCCTCATCCGGTGTGTACTTCAAGATGACATCGGCCTTTGAATCCTGATAATCACGCAAGCCGACCAATATAATGTCCCCCTGATTGATCCATACCTGCAATAGTCATTAAAACACACAAGAACGTAAGAAATTTATTAAATATACTGGAAACTAATTTCATATCTAAATAGTACATCACAAACATAATCTTAGCATATTGTAGGTAAATAACTGAGCCAACAGGCAAAGCAATTGTACACTTTGTACAATCATTATGCGTCTTTATTTTTGTAATAGATAACAGATCTTTAAAAACAAAAAAATTGGCGCCACACTTTTGGGTATTTCACCATTTGTTGCAATGTTTGATCTGTTTTCTGGTGAAATATAAGCAAATATCCATCCTACTACTACTAATACTGTATATATATATATATATATATATATATCAAATAATTACTTTGTTTAAAAAATAAATATAAAAAAAAACTTGATAGTCAAAGATAATATTTAAATTTTAAAGCTAGTGAAAAAATTTGTATATTTATATATTTTAGATATTTATTTAAAAAACAACTATAATCATAACAAAATTTTAGACAACTGAGAACCCGTAGATTTTTCGAAGAAATTATTGACGTCAACAGAAGATTAGTTTTTAGAAATCTTTGGGCACCAGTTGTCAACTGACCTTCAACAATTTGCGTGATACTCATTCATATATAAACTTCCTGTGTGAATTGACTTCCTGGAGTAGTATTTTTACTACCAGTAGTAAGCAGCGATGGGGCTAATAACCCTAAGTGCAACAAATACCAAAGTAATGCTTAAAAAATCACATGCAAAAAATGATAAGTGTAATATTAAAAGCGTACAAAATAGGTCTTATAATTAAAATTATATTTAAAATTTAAATAAGCACAAAATGATTTCAGTGTTACGTTATCGCTTTATAAATAAACATAGCGCAAAACTGAACTTTGAAGCATTAATCATAAGGCTCAATTAGGGAAAAAGGGGTAATTTGAGAGTTTATGGGCGATTGCGTGTGGCATTGGCTCAAAAGCTGCCTAATAATAAAAATACATATACTCTCATTTCTATGTTCGATAATATATTACGAATAAAATGCCGCCTTCGTGCACCAGACGTCAGGTTCGATAGATAAAAAAAAAATGTGACTAAATCACATTAAAATCATCATATTACCAAAGGGCTTGAAACTTGTGAAGTGAGCAAAAGATAAGCATTTTGAACGACATGCCTGAACATGCGGCGTATGGGAAGTACCCCATGACGACCAAAAACAATCCGTTAACGAATTGCTGATTGCGTTGCTACGACATGGCTCTGAAGACCAGGTGAGGGAAGGTCTAACTTTGTCATCAGATTGGTATTTGTCGCAGCAGATATCATTCCTTCAATATGAACAATCTACTAAAAATAATACATGTGTTATATATATGGGCATTGCCCACATTTCGATACAACAATTTGTGGGCTTGTATGGCTTCAGCGAATAACTTTGATGAAACTTTTGGAGTTTTTAATAAAATAATATAATAATGAAATTTTCGTTAACTTTCTATGTTCTATAAAAAGCAGCCTCTTGCACTGAATCATATTGCGGTATTCTTTGCTTTTGAAGAAAGAAACAATAAAAATTTGGAAAAAGTAAGATTTAACGCACATTTCGCTTTATTTCATATTTAAATCATAATAGGAGCACGAATATAAACATATTTTACTAAGCCAAATCGTCACATCTCTCCTTTTATCAGTTCGTAGTGCGACGATTTTTTATCAGATGGCATATAAATTCCGTAACTGGTCTCTCTTTTTATTTTTAATAGTAACGCGTAACTGTGATTCAAATTTGGAGAACCCAATATAAAGGCACACACTCCACGCTCTCCCACTCACTCTCGCTAACTGCGATAAGAGTTTGGCTATAAATACGGCCAGTTAACGATATGCAACTGCAAATTAAAAAACGGCAACAAGCAGTGAAGTACAAAAGAAAACGGCAAAACACAGCCGAAAGAAAAGTTAATTTCATGCCAAATACAAAGGAAATACAAGTGAAGTGTTATCGACACGCCAAAGCCAAAGCAAAAGCCAAAAGATAAAAGAACAAAAACTTACAAGCCAAAACCAAGTTACAATCCACAATCATAAACATAAAACAAGCATAAACTTTCGAGAGCTCCCGTTTATAACCGCTTAAAAATTACGATCAGTACTAATTTAATTCCGTGCGTGGCGTGCAGCAATCAGAGCGAGGAAATCATTATGATATTATCCTACAGATACATTTACTCAGTTCTACTGACCACAATTGCCAGCATTATGGTTGTGCTCAGCTCGGCCCCGCACATGCAAATGCCGGTGCGCAAATGCACTGGACTCGCCGCACAGAATATGGCCATGAGTCTGGTAACTTACGGTCTGCTGGAGAACCGCATTAGCTCACTGGAAGCACCGCACCAGACGCACTGGACAAAGAAGTTTCTGGCCAAACGGGAGGCGACGCCCCATTCGGCACCGTTCGTTGTCAGCATACAGCTGATGACACCGGATCAGGGCTTTGTGCACTATTGTGCCGGCACTGTAATCAACGAGCATTGGATTGTGACTGCAGCCCATTGTCTCAGCTCACCGCAATTGGTAGAACATTCAGTGATTGTAGCTGGTAGCCACGATATTCACAATCGACGCGGCGAGGCGGAAAATGTGCAATTGCGACATATCGATTACTATGTGCGCCACGAGCTATATTTGGGCGGTGTGAATCCCTACGATATTGCGCTGATCTACACCAAGAAACCGTTCGTCTTCAATGAGTATGTTCAGCCAGCAGCGCTGCCGGAGCAGGATGCTCATCCGGAAGGCTATGGAACGCTATACGGCTGGGGCAACGTTTCAATGACAGCGGTGCCCGACTATCCGCACAAGCTGCAACTGGCCAACATGCCCATTTTGAATATGACACTGTGCGAGGAGATTTTTGCCCGTTCCGGCTTGGAACTTCACGAGACAAATTTGTGCACAGGCCCTCTGACCGGTGGCGTGAGCATCTGCACCGCCGATTCGGGCGGTCCACTTATTCAGGAGTGCTGCGAACCGTATTTGGAGCATAGCAACGTGATCATTGGCATTGTGTCCTGGGGCAGATTACCCTGCGGCCAGAAAAATGCACCCTCTGTCTTTGTGCGTGTTTCTGCGTTTAACGACTGGATCTATCAAATTATCAGCACGGCGACACAATTCATGTCTTAATTTCTTGAACGCAGCTCGAATGAACAAATAAAAAAACCAAAAATATTATAAAATCATCACAAAATATCGAAAAAAAAAAAAATTACTCAAAACAAACCAAAGTCAACAAAAAATCTTTAAACTAATCTCAATAATTATTTAACGATATTTTTACTGCCCTCCCGTAAACTAAGCCAATTAAACTTAAGTCACCGAATATTTTATAATACAAAACGAATTATTCTTTAAAAAAAAAAACCCTGGAGTCTTTCAATTCTAGCAAAAAAAAAGTGGTAATTGCGAAATTAGAAAGAACTCTATGTTTTCAGTTGTTTGCAGATAAGGTTTATACAATCTTAGGGGCACTGTTTATGAGTCATGCAACTGTCACAAGATTAGCAAAAAATAAAATGAAATCGGGCATAAGCGACTTTAAAAAACTTTGATACCATACGTTACACAAGCTGGTAACAAAGTAGCAATAACCTTGGTTAAAAGTTACTTTAGCTTTTAAATTACGGGCGATATGCGCATTTAAGCTTTCCAAATATAGTGTTTTGGGATTATGGGCGCATGTGTGGGCTATACATTTTTTTCATCTACTAAATTTGCAAAAGATATATAGCCATTTTAAACATTTAGTCGGGTGGCTTGTGGGCGGTGGAGGTGACCAATGTAAATGTAACCAAATTTTATTACTCTAGCCTTAAAATTGTGAGGAGCTTTATCGATTTTTCACCCCTCTAGTGGACGTAAAACTCTAATTTTTAAGCTTGTCCGACGCGGAAACAGACGAGAATATGTTCAAATTTTCAAGTCTCTATCTCTAAGGGTGTCGAAAATAGTTGCGATTATACAGACGGAAAGACAGCATGACTGACATTGCGCAAAAGCAATATTCATTGATACCTTCAGTATCAAAGAATAAAAATTCATTTTTAATTTAGAGTAGATTCTCTGAACCATTAAGCAGAAAATAGACAAAACAATACACTGTCTGCTTAGTGCTGCTGATAAAGAATTTATCAAATTATATATATATATATATCTTTATAATAGAGTTTTGTATTGCTTTTGGATTTCGATTTGTATAAGTATGGAGTATTTATCGATCAAATGAAATAAACTTAATCTACATATAGTATAAGAAGTTTTTTTCCAAAATATGTTTGTTGGTAGAGATGGCTAAACCAATTTGGTTTTTAATGCTGATCAACTAATTTTTTTAAATTTTTCAAAATTGTTCATAATTTTATAGACTGGGATCATGACCAATCGGTAATATTTTTAACATTAACATTAAAATTATTTACTTTTATCTATTTATACCAAACCATAAATTTCTAGATAATTTTAATCGGCGGCTGTCTGAAAAGTCGTAATGAGGCAACACTAATGAAGCACTGATATGGATATTAATCACATTATATTTTTTTTACTTTTACATCCAAATAAAATATTTATTTATTACCATATTGCGATGAACTTTTAAAACGCACATATTTCTTGTTGAAATCTAATCAAGGGGTTTCACTTCGACTAGTTTATAATTGTAACTTTGTTAACTATGCAACACGTGATTAGTTGGAATGTACTCTTGGGAATACAAATTTATTTACGATTGCCATGGATTCCATTTGAAATGCGATTCTGAAGTTTCAAGTCCACAAAGGGGAATCTTTACTTTTTTGCGTTATGCTTACGAAATATTTGCAATTTAGTTGCTTGTAATTTTATTGTTGTTTTAGTTATACATTTGCTTATATCATAAGTTATAAGCTATTAATATATCCGTTTTATCAGCCGTATCTAGAAATTCCATAACAGGAATTTAGTTCGCAATTAAAGGAAATTTTAAATAGTTGTTATATAATTTGCACACATATAAGTTCAATAAAGAGTCAACTTAATAAATGAAAAATAAGAAAATAAATCAAAAGTTAGAATCTTTGAACTTGAATATTAAGAAAAACATCGGACTTTTCTTCAACTATATAGGTTCTATATGAAAAGTAAAAATGCATTTATACTAGATCTAAATCTATATCTGAGAGTGAATTTCCCGCATTTTGTCATTTTCGATACCACACACAATTACATACTAACGCACACACGCAGATGTAAATTGAACGCAATTCGTCTTTGTTTGGATTTTATGGAAGGCCGTTGCAGATAAGCAGAATATTTAATATAGCCGAACATTCAATTAACGTGCACAAAGTGGCGTATGTTTTTAGAAATAGTAACGAAAATTTTTTCGAGGTCGACAATCTTTGAAATCGCACTGCACAATTTACTTAAACGCTTAGCAATAGCACAACAGACACACGTAATTTGCATGTGTGTACACATTCAGGCATGCATGCCTGCATACGTTTAGCGCACAAAACACACCTACAACAAAGAGGGCAGCAGCAGCACTCTCACACGACTACGCACGCACTCACTCACACATGCGCTCGTAATACTCACCTTCTTACGAAGTTTCCCCCGAATGTGACACAGACGTTTGACGCCATCAAAGCACATTGCCTCCAAGCGACCGTTGCCCAGCATTTTGGTCACCTGTGCGTACTCCTGTTGATCCTCTTTGAATATCAGTTCACGCTTCTCGAACTCATTTTCATTCTTTCCACGACGACGATTTTTGCCACCTTTTCCCTTATTCTTGGGCATTTTGCTTCGATACTGGTCTAGTGTTGCTGTGTTGCGCTATGCTTTCGACGTTACGATCGATGAATAAACTATGAATAACTCACTGCACTATGGATTAAGAGTTATTAAAACATGTTCAAGATTATTTGCACTCGAAAATAAACGGCAAAACTTACAACTTTGCAAACGAAATGTGACAAATTTTGCCTCGCTAAAGTGAAAAGGAGTGAGAGAGCCGTGCTAGTGATGTTTACATCGATTGCTCATGCGATACATTTGATGAGCAAAATACTAAAAATTCTCACTTAACAAGTAGCAGAAATGTTGTTTGTCAATACGGGCACACTGCTTACTTTTATGTTAGTAGTTGCTGCTTACAATTAAAAACATGCCACCTAAAAAGGAAGCGAAGAGCGCAAAAGATGGCGCAAAGGGTGGCAAGAAAACAGCAGCAGATGACAAAAGTAGCAGCTACATAATGTAAACTGTTTGTAATCGAACATTTGAATCTTACACAGGTGCAGGGAAAGAGAAGAAGGGCGGCAATGCTGTCAAAGTTCGACACATTCTTTGCGAGAAGCAGGGAAAGATTATGGAGGCAATGGAAAAACTGAAGACGGGTCAAAAGTTTCCCGAGGTGGCGACCGCTTACAGCGAGGACAAGGCACGGCAGGGCGGCGATTTGGGCTGGCAAATACGTGGCGCCATGGTCGGTCCCTTTCAGGACGCCGCCTTCGCTCTGCCCATATCCAATGTGAATAATCCCGTTTACACTGATCCACCGATTAAAACGAAATTTGGCTACCACATCATCATGGTTGAGGGCAAGAAATGAATATTGCATTTTATAAATCCTTTTTATTTTGAGCACATTACAAATTAAAAATAATTCTTTTATTTTGGTGTATCTATTTTTTACCTGAATCCCCTTTAAGTCCCACGGTGCGATTGAAGACAATTCGTTTACCGATTGTGTCGGGATCTGCCGAGAAGAACCCTATGCGCTCAAACTGGAACTTATCGTAGGCCTTGACGCCGCTCAGTGACTGGTCCGCGTACGCCTGAACAATCGACATAGAGTTCTCAGCGATGTCGGAAAGGAATCCACCGGGCACCTCGTTGGCATCCTCGGGATTCTTGTGCTTGAACAGCTGCTCATAGAGACGCACCTCGAGCTCAATTGGCTGTGATACCCACTGGACAAATGCCTTTGGCTTCTCAGCCTTTTCAGCTGACTCACAGCTACAGATGAGTTCGAGGATCTCATCCGTGGCTGGATCCTGTACAACTTGCTGCACGCTAATGACCAGACCGGCATGACGCAGGCCAATCGATTGCTCACTGGAAAGTCGTCGATATCCCTTCTCCGGCTGCAGCTTGAAGTCAGTGCGCTCAATGTAAATGACACGATCTAGGGTTATCTTGTGCATGCCTAGCTCTGGATTCTGTGGAAAGTTGGGCACTTCCAGTTCCACTGGTTCCGTATGTGGAAAATTGCTAATGGTTACCCGAAGCGGCTGCAGCACAATCAGTCGCCGTGGTGCGCTCACATTGAGTACATCCCGCACAGCCGCCTCCAACATGGCCGGATCAACGGATATTAGTGCACCGGTCACGCCCATCTTTGCGCAGAAATTATTGATTGCCTCCGCCGGATAGCCGCGACGACGCAGCGCCGTCAGCGTAAATAGCCGAGGATCATCCCAATCGTGAACGATGCGTTCGCTGATCAGCTTAGCAATCTTACGCTTGGAGACAACGGCGTAGTTCATGTTTAGGCGTCCATATTCCCACTGAACCGGACAATAAATGCCCAGGGCGTTGCAGAGCCAGTAGTAGGAGGAGCGACGCGACTGGAACTCCTTGGTGCACAACGAGTGCGTTATGTCCTCGATAGAGTCGCACAGACAGTGCGTGTAATCGTACGTGGGATAAATGCACCACGATGCGCCTGTTCGATGATGCGGAATGAACTTAATCCGATAGGCAACCGGATCCTGTTTTCCCTCCTCCAGTGTCAGTTTCAAGCGCATCGTTGCCAGTCCCTCATCTATCTTGCCTCGCTTCATGTCTTCGAACAGCTGCAGGGATTCCTCGATGGGTCGTTCGCGCCATGGACTTGGTGGCGGATTGAATCCCTTCAGTTCGTCGGCCTTCTGGTGGCACACATAGGCCAGATTCTTGCGTATGAGGAGCACGGCCCATTCGTATAGCTGCTGGAAGTTGTCCGACGAGTGGGTTATCTTGAACGGCTTATAGCCGAGCCACTCGACCATGTCAAGTATACCCACAAAGAACTTCTCCTCCTCCTTTTCGGGGTTGGTGTCGTCGTAGCGTAGATAGCATAGACCCTTTTGAGCCGCCGCATAGCCAAAATTTATGTTGATCGCCTTCGCATGGCCAATGTGGAGGATGCCATTTGGCTCGGGGGGAAAACGGGTCTGAACACGTCCGCCCGTCCGTAGCAAATGCTCGCGCAGCAGGCGCTCCGTTTGCTCGGTGACCACATAGCCATCGGTCTTGAAATTTTCGCCGGGCGCATGAAGATGAACCTTTGTTTTCATCAGTTCAGCGATGGTATTTGCACCATCTTCTTCAGCGGCAGTTGACTCGGACAAGTTGGATTGTTTTACTTCCCGCTTGACCTTGGGCTGTTTGTCCGCCTGGTTAAGCAGTGGCTTCAAATCAGCCTCCGTCTTGGGGCCGAGCAGATCAAAGATCTCCACATCGATGGCCGATTTCAGGAATTTGGCATCTGCCCATTTGAGTTCCGTGCGCACTTCCTGCAGGATTTTGAACGCATTGAAATGATAACGCTGCTCTAGCAGTATATGCTTGTATGTGCCCCTGATTTTCTGCTGTACAACGCTTTCAATCTCCTCAGGGCTGATCACAAAGCCAACGCCGCATTCGCGCTCCAATTCAGCCACATCAACACCTGCGTTCTTCTTCTGGCCGCATCGTAATAAATACTCCAAAGCGGCATCTACACGCTGTATGTTGTCCAGCTTGCGTTGCGCTATGTAGCGCACCAGCAGCGGCAATTGCTCCCCAATTTGTGGCTTCAGTTTGGTGGCCATGTGGTAGATCAGCATGCCAACTCCATCGGCTAGTGGTTGCTGGTTCAGTTCTGCTAGTGCCAGCTGCAGATTGCGTGTCAAATTGGCGTTCTTCAGAGTCTCCTTGGCCTTTTGCTGGCTCATGCCGAGCTGCTGAAACTTGATCAAATCCTCGCCAGCCATGTCCTCAAATTATTAAAAATACAATTTTCTCTTTTATTTCCTAACACCAAAAGCCATACATGCAGCTGTGGGCACTCTAAAACTGTTAATAACAGGGATCACCCGATTGAAGGTGTAAAAAAGTGTCAATTGTATCGACTATTCAATGGCGCAAGTATGGTACGCTGATTGATTAAAATAGATGCTCCATTTAAAATATGTCAAATTTAAATATTTCTATATATTAAAACTAAATTTGAAGTATGAAAATCTCATTTTGACAGCTTAATTTCTTGGTTGGCTGGGTTTGTCTAAATTATCAATCCTATCGTTTTTAATAAATCAATTTAATTTATCGTTTATTTCCCAGAAACCCAAATTCAAGTTACAATTCTTTTTCGCGGCTTAGCTTGGTTCACAGATTAAATATTAAAGTATATAAACATAAAATAAATATACGAAATAACTTTTTTGCAATTTATCCCAAAGACAATATCAACAATTTTCCAAATTTAGACGCGAATTATTTGTATTATCTATTAAGTATAAATATATGTATATTTAAAATTTGATTATTTTTTTTGTAAATATAAAATTTTATTTTTAACAATGTTTTTTTTTGCATGAGCATTCACAATTATTTCATGTGTAGTGAGAATTTCACATGACCCAAGCCGTTATGCTTTACATCGATCTCAATATTTTTGGCCCAAGCCGTGCAAATGAAAGTAACATCCTGATTTTGGGGCAAGCCACGGAGCTGAATGGCAATAACACGACTAATGCCATTCAAACCGTTTGTTGTGTCAAAATATGGTCCAGGAAAATATTTGATTTCGGTCGATTTACCATTAGTGATATCGCATGTCATCCAAATCCGATTGCTGCCAGAATAATTCTCCAGTATTTTTGTCAAATCGCCTGGTGAATCGGAAGGCAACTGATCGACGTTCTCATAGGTTTCCGGCTTGTATCCAATTACTTTATTTAGCTTGATAAAAACGCACGGTATTCGGGTCTCGTAGCCCCAGACTTTGTCTCTGTTGCATTCGCCGAATCGAGTTCCAGCATCTGGATCCAATTTGAATAGGAATTCATCTATCTGATCAGCAAGGGGATAAACTTCTTTCTGGAAGTTCGCATGAAAGAAAATTATTTTCTTGACACAAGTAGGCACAACAGAAACGCCGGGTTGCTTTTTGGGCCAAACTGGTGATAGTCGATCGTAGGTAACGAAATAGAAAATCGATACCCAAATACACATAATTATTGTAATGAGGCAGTATAAAAATAGATAAAATAAAACAACTTTAGTCCATGCCCAGAATGTGCGTCCAAAGAACTGATTGCGATCCAAGTCCAATATTTTTTTCGACCATGGCATATCCTTTGCCTTTCTTGTCTGTTCCTTATTTCGAAATTGTTTCCGCACATGGTACTCCCCAGCGGCAACCACGAAATCTTGTGGCATTTTAAATTTTTCAAATAATCTATATTTGTTTTTCTATGTAATACGTACACGTTTATTAAATACTAACTAATACAAATGCCTACTAATATTTTAAATTTAAAATGCAGGAAATTTAAAATAACTCTCTGGTTTAATATATATATTATCTTAATAGTCATCATCTGGATCGGGATTAGGATAAACTTCAAGTCCTTTTAAATGGAATACAAGATATACCGAACCAACACTCATTGGAATATTTTTTGCCCATGCAACGCACTTTACGGTTATATCTCGATTCATGGGAAGATTTTGAAATTGAACGCCAATGACGCGACGATATGCAGGATTCTCATACGTTTGTTTTGCAGTGATATTTTCCAATAAATAATGTGAATATACATAATCTTTTTCAAATAAGCCATCGGAATCATAATAACGATTCGGTATATATTTAATTCTCGCAGTAGTTATATTATCCATAAAGCTACAAGAAGCCCAAATGCGTTGAGTTCGCTGCTCCAGCGACAACTGTAATATAAAATCGTACAGATCGTTGGGCACCTCCTTTGGCAGTGAGAATGTATCGCTATATGTTATCGGATTGAAGTTGTGTGCAAAATTCAGTTTAAGCAGGACGCATGGCATGCCTGTATTATAGCCCCAGTTATTATCAAAATTACATGCTCTCAAGTGGCGAATGCCAACGTTGCCATATTTCTCAACAAACTTGTAGATTTGTTCAACATACGGTGTAATGCTCAGCCTCTGATCTGTAGTATATCGTATAGTTTTCATGCTACCCACAAAATTACCTGGCACCGATGAGAGACTTGTGCACTTTCTTGCATGGGGTAGATTTTCGGTCACCCGAAGATTGAAAACTATTGCAAAATTACAAATCAAAACAATGGCAATGCTCACATATAGTGTTAAATAATATCCAATCAATTTAAGCAATCGCAAAAGCGTATTCTTTGGGTTAGGTTTATGCACTCGACCGTGCCAATTGCGATTATGGCGCTGCTCAACACGGCGAAATTTTTTAGCTATTTTGTAGACGCCTTTGGGTATAATTAACTCGTTTGGCATGTTTTTGAACTATTTTATTTATCTATTTATTTTATATATATGTATGCTTTGATCTATAAACTTCAGTTTTATTATTAATTATGTGCTGTTCTATAATAAAGTCCTTCAATAATAGACTGCCTCGAAATTTTAGTTTGATTTAAAGTTGATCAAAGGCAATGAATTTTTCATCACAAATGTTAAAAAAAATTGGCAGCACTGTGTTAATGACGATAGCTTTAGAATGCGAAATTATTCGCCATTCGACAGTTATCGATAGATCGTAGAAGCGATGACGCGGAGTAGTGCAATGTTAATAAATGCTGCAATGTTAAAGTATTTGTTCACAGCTGCACAGCAGATAGTGTTGATAAGCAACGGAGCAAAGAGAACAGTCACTTGCCAAGATTGTTTTTTTAAACTAAATATTGTGCAATTGAAATGTAATACGATCGACATGAACGCTCCAACTTTAAATAAAATTCCTGGCACATCACAAGCTAAGCAACAAAATAGCAAAGACCTCAAAACATTAAATTACCATGAACTGCTCGAAATTAAAGAGAGGCAAAGCCATCTTTTGGTTTGCAAGTAAGTCTCTAATCTCTGTTTATATACGAGCTATGCACTCATTCTTAATGTTCTCTATTAACGTAGAAATCGATTACAAGCGCTACCAGACAAGGGAAGACGCATACAGGAGTCATACGAGAAATTACTGGCCGAGATTAAAAGTCGAGACAAGGTGGAAGCAGCCGCAAAGCTTCTTAGCGAGCTGAACATTGCGTCAAAGGGCAAAATAACGCTAAGCAATCTGGAGTGGCGTGGTCGCACAAGTGACCCCGACTCAAACTCAGCTGATCTGTTGGGCAGCGACGATGAGCAGAAAATGGATCCGTTACGCGTTATCGCCCAGGGCTCATTACATCAGCGTCGGTTTAAAATCTTACCGCCGCCACCTACACTTATCACACCAGAAGATTTGACCGAAATTGAGTCATTTAGGCTCCATTCATTGAATTCGACGGATCCGAGCTTATCGATTAGCTGCAGTGGGCAGACGGATGGCAGCATGACGGCTGTGACGGATGCGGTTACAGCTGAAATAATCGAAATTGATGTTGCCACATTGGTTGGAAAGAGTGTGCTGGCATCGACGCTGGAGCAGCATGCATTGTATCTCATTGAGAAAACCGAACTGCAAGCAACAGCCATCGAGCGAGAGAAATTCAAACCATTTCGCACAACACTATCCAATGTGCACGATCCTGCCAAGGAGCGTACGCGTAAAAAAGGCAAGCATTGGGAAAACACTGCTGCAACACCGCCACTCATACAACACAAGCAGATTCAGCTTGTGCCGCTGGCAGAATCCGCTAGCCTGCAGCTTGACTACATGCAGCGAGTGAAGGTAAGCGCTGGAATATTATCAGCTATTTACCTATATCTAAACATATATCTACTGTGATTGCAGGAGTTACGCATTAAGCAGGCGGAGCAGCGCATAGCCCAACAAACGGGGAAGGTGGGCCTGGGCCTGTCCGAGGACTTCGTACTGAAGAACAAGGCTTCATTTCAAAAGTATCGCGATCCACAGGTGGATTATTTAATTGAGGGCAAGCGAAGTGCCAGCGAAGAAAGTGAAGTGCATGATCCGGCGATAGCCGAGAAAATCACCACTGGAATTAGCTATTCAGTTTATGAATGATATTTATTCTATTTAGAAATCAATCAGCAATTAAACTGCACCAATTTACGTTAAAAACAATGCTACATTTTTATAGTCTCAGTTTTGGTTTCTGATAGCAGTTTCATTATTTTATTACTGCGTAAAGATTAATATATTTATAACCACTATATAAATTTTACTTCAAAAGTTTATACTTCATTGTGTTTACAATAATAATAACCAAACTTTAGATGTAATTACTAATGGAAATATTTGATAAATTGGGCCTAGATCGAGTAAAACTGGGTTGCCGTTGAGGCTTGTAATTCAATTTGGCCCATTTTGAATTGCAAACGTTGCAGCCATTTGAGTAGCACCTCCGATTTGTGGGTTTGTTGCTCCTCAAAATCAGGCGCGTAATCACGTACATTCTGAAGTCGCACGAGCAACGTATCCGACAGCTGTGTCTGCGAGGAGAGTACCGTGCTCCACATGGGCAGTAATTTGCCCAGCACCGTTGAGTTTGTCTCCTTGAGGGCCTCGAGCAGGCTGAGAAAATGCAAGTTAACCATCTCGGATAGCTTCGAGTTGACAGTTTGCGTTTGAAATTCGGCGGTTGGCTGCGCATGCAGCTCCTTGTTGGCCGGCTTGCCATGCGACACCAGCTGAAGTATGCATGGTGTAACCTTCGTCCAAAACTCAAAGAGCACCCCAAGCGTGCTGCCTTCGGCATTGCTACTGGTGTTGTGCGCCATCTGCTCCAAGTAGACGGTCCACAGTTGGCACAGTGTAAACGCATGGAACAGCGATGACATGTGCAGCACCGAGGTCTTCGACTGCTCGGCGAAGCCCGCAAAGATCACCTGTATGTGATCGGCAATATGACAAGATGCCTCCTGCGGCACGGGCTGTGAGTATGTTACTCCCGTATGCTGATAATGCACCGTGGTCACCAGCACTTGTCCCTGTGCAGGTGTAGTATTTGCTCCCGACGGTGGTGGCAATGACTGCGTCTCTTGTCGTCGCTGCATTAGTGCCATGTGGGTGAGGGAGCCGAGCAGCAGCCACGACAGCAGGCGCATGTGGCCTACACATTCAGTGAACTCCTTGGGTCTGTAAAATAAGTCAACGGGTTATTTTAGCCCAAGGCAATTTTCGGTTTATTTTCTAAATATATATTAAACTTTTTTTTTTGAATTTCTAGAATTATCTAGACAGAACGCAATCTATATATTTCAACAGGAAAAAATCAGTCATGAAAATAATGTGAAATATGTAGGGGTTATTTGAGACAAAAAGTTTTCTTAATCCACCCATATCAGAATTTAATATCCCTTTATATAACTAAACTTTCATTTATTCACCGAATATAAACTATATCTCTTTAGATCTAATCATGCAAATGACATCTGATTGCTTTATGGCTAATAAATTTCAAATCGCTCCAAAATACGGTAACGACATAGATTCTACATCAAAGTTGCAATCATTCCACCAACAGCATAGAAGAGCCAATTTAAAAATAATATAATATAGGCTGCAGAAATTAGTCCAGATATTTTATCCCAGATATTAATTAATAAGAGACATAAATAATAGCCTTAAGCTTAAAGATAATTAATCAGATCGGTTGTGGAAATAATTTGTTACTCGACTGAAAATTCATATATAAAATATTCAACAACAGCCACCACGTACAAGTCTGAACAAGAATTACACATTTACATGCAATAAATATTTAAAGTAAAGGGAAGTGTTTTCAGCATAAAGAGATTTTTACTTACCCTTGCTGGAGTGATGAGGGAGCATTGTTCAGCCAGGGCAGATAGCGCGAGACTGCCTTGTTATCGCGATTGTTCCCCCGCGACATCTCCAGTGCCAGATACTGGGCGACAGCACCCTTGAGAACGCCACCCAAGGTGTCCTCGCCTAGGCCAGTGCTTGGCTGACCATTCTTAAAATTCTGCAATGGATTTTTAATCAATGATTATTCAATAAGTGTTCTACGAACTTACCTTGATCTTACTAAGCGTGTGGAAATCGGCCAGAAAATCGATGACATCGTTAATATACTGCCTCAAACAGTCGGCCGCATTTGTGGTGAAGACAGGAGCTGCGTCTGGGAGACCAGGTAATGCACCGGGGGGCAGGGTACCGCCCGCATCGAGAAGCACAAATCCAATAATCATTAGCAGGTTGTGATCGGGTATATTCGACTTAAACTTGAGCGCCTGCACAAACTCAAAGATCACCTGACGGCAAACTAAATTCTTGTCGCGGTCCTTGCTGAAAGAGCGTGTGTTGAGCGTGCACAAATCGTAGAGAGTCTGGTATTCTAGATTCGTGTGCTGTACACAGTGCGCCATAATCTTTGAGTATGGATCGAGCAGCGTTTTGGGCACACAGTTTAAGCGCAGTGTGGCCGATATCAAATCCAGCATATACTCGGCGTTACTCAAACTAGGCATAATAACAATGACCTGGCGCAGCAGGGACTCCATCGCCTGCATGGCTTGGGACCAGACGGCCAGACCTACACCAGCCTCCGTGGGCATACACTGCAGATACTCGGCCATATTCCGGAAGATGATGGGCAGGTGATCAATGGGCAGCGCCTTCTTTGAGGTCAGCGATTCGCAGACCATATAAATAGGACTTGTTGCATTCAGGTCCTGGAAATCTTGTAGGGCCCTGGCAATGCTCCGGAAATGGTTGTGACGAACTTTAACTGTGAACAAAAGAGAAATATTATTAAAGAATTTCTTATTTCGTGTCGATGATTTGTGGCCGATTTACTTTTCATTTGAGTTTGAAAGACCTGCAGAAAGATGCCATTGGGCGCCAGCTGGTGCAGAACACAGCGGATGAACTGCAGGGCCACAGCCTGTGCGCTACTAGCCAAGGGCAGACCATTTTCGCCTTGCCACGCATGCGTGCTGCTCAAACATATTCTGCAAACAGTATAAAGATAATTGGCAATGCAAAAGATTATATTTGTATTTCACTAACCGCGATGTCATGGTGAGCACCTCGGGTAGAAAAGGTGCTGCAATGGACGGTTCGCGGTGAATAAAGGTGCCTAGGATAACGATGAAAATGCCAATCTCTTCATCCGAGTACTCCTCGATGACAGCACCACAATCAGAGCATCGTTCCACAATGGTATAGTCGCCAACACGTCGAGAACTCTGTGTTTAAAAAAGGCATCCATATTATTTTAAATCAAAGCGTTAACATTTCTAAAGACATTTTTTATAATTTGATAAAGATGGTATCAATATACCAAAGTATATTGGTTTTCGGCAATGTCCGTCATGCTGTTTGTCCGTCTGGTCGTCTGTATTTCGACACCTTTCGAGCTAGAGACTTAAAACATTTATGTCTGTGCCTCCTTGAAATAAAGTGTACAAATAAGAGTATTACGTCGATAATTGCAAATTGATAAAGCCACATATCTTCAACAATTTTTAGGCTGCAGTCACTTAATTTGTTTAGTAGGTTTTTTTTTCGATGTCAAAGATTATATATATATATATTATATATAATAATGTTAAATGGCTATATCTTCCGCCGTCATCAAATTTGGTAGATGTATAACAGGCCGTCTTAAGGAACTCATATATTTTTATAGACACACCTGTGCCCATTATTAAGCCCTCATATCTCTCACAATTATAAAGATAAAGTGATCAAACTTAGTCAACTGGCTGGCAATCTCCTTAAAATATGATAATTTATATTTTTAGACCGCTGCATCCTGGACCTTGAGCCCTAGAAATCTGAAATTCGCACATTTTCCTGTAAGCTAGAGTCACCAGATTTGAAAAGTATGTTACTGGTAATTCAACTAACAGATCGATGAAAGATTGAATGGCCAAGCGCACTCCGCACCAAATTTAAAAGGGAAGTAACTCTCAAAAATTGTTATCATGCTCAGAGAGTTCAGATTTCGTTCTTACCCCTCGTGGCGCATGGGCGTGTGCAGTATGAGTTGTATGCCCATTTGCGATATCAGATGAATCTTCTCCATTTTCGTCATGCTCCTCGGCTGGCTGGAAAGGTGCCGGTGGCCAGGAACCGGCAAAACGCGATCGGATGTCTGGTATGGCATTGGAGTCAACGTTAAATGGAGCAAGCTTTTGTCTCGGGCGCTTTATGCTATTGGATGTGGTCGAAGGAGCCGCCACATTCTGCTGTTGCTCAGTGGATAGTAGTTTTAAATCCTGGGTGACATTCTTTAAAATGGATGTGTACAGGTCTTGGGGAGGCTGCGAATGCGCCTGCGACTGTGGTTGAGCCTGTGCAGTTGTTGTTTTTGTCGTTGTTACAGAAGCGGTTTGGGGTGCATTTGGATTGGGTGGCGATTCGAGGGCAACCTGTTTGATGAGGCGTCGAGGCGAGTAGTTTCGGCTGCTGGGCGTTTTATCTTCTTTGGTGTTCTCGGACACATCCAAGCTGTCCTGCTTCAGGTGACTTATATCCGGCAAATTGAGGCCGTCCCGTACACGGTCCACCAGTGCGGCAACTGTGTCCTGTGTACCAATTGGAAGCAGCCGCTCCGGCGTTGGAAACTCCAGCGCTGCAATATTTTTCGGAGGCGGCAAGAGACTGGAGTCCACGTCATCACACGGATTGGGCATAACGCTCATTTTGGACAGCGGTGAATCGGGCGAGCCATAAGACTTATCCGTGCGTCTCAGCGACCTGGTGTGCGAATTCTTCTGACGCGTCTCGTCCGTCGAAGAGCTTGACGTACCGGCACTGCATTCGACAATAGTCTTATGGCGTCCAATTGGCTTAACAACTCCAACCATTGCCGGTGCGCTGGGCGCTGAAGCGGCACTGCTGTTGTTTATGGAGCGACTGCCGCTGCCACTGCTAGAGTTTCCTTTTGACACGTCCTGCAGTGCGCCCAGGGCTTTTAGATGATTGGTAGCAATAGCCGCAAACATTTTCGATGTGGACGCAGCTGCATTCTCCAACGACTTGTTGCGCACAGTCACCGCACGATGCACATCCACGGGTGGACTGACAATGGCAGTCTCCGTTGTCTCCGAGCCCACCAGCGGAGTCACAATCATGCGCACGCCTTCCTGCAGGCTGAGACGTGTTTGGGTGGTTACTACGGTGGTGCTGACAGATTCACTGTTGTTCTTAATTTTTGTGGAGTATGTGTCACCAGTTTTGGTAGTGATCATCGACTTGTGCGATTTGTTAGATTTCTGTATTTAGTTGAAAATAATAAGTAAATAGAAAAATGCTGTATTTTACTACGACATACTCTGAACAATGCTTTTATTTATATTCTCGATTTATTGCCAAATAACCCGATTGCAAACTAAAATTTAAGCAGCAGGTGCTCGCATTTCTTATGGCGGGCTAAATCCAATCTGATTGAGTAGTTAATTAACAATACGGAAAATACTTGCGACTGCTATAACCTTTTTATCCAAACTAGATGAATTTTATATATATATTTATATATATATTTATTATATATATTTATTATATAGAAAAGTATATTTTAAATCAATTAGAACCATTTGGCTGTAAAATTGTGGTGTTTATTGCTATCGGAAATCGATATTTATTGATATTACGGAAACGGACACAGTTATCGTTTCAATGAAATAAGCTTGATCTCCTCGTGATAAATGATAGCTTATGTAGCCAATCTGTTGTCATTAGGTCTTATCGTCTGTGATTAAGAACACATACACTTTATCGAGTCGGAGATGCTTCTTGCACTTATTGTTCAGGGTATATATATATTTCAGAATATTCATATTGGCATTTACCTCTTCGGAGTACTCCATGGGACGGCGATTGCACAGTGACTCTATTTTTGTTGGCAGTACGTCTTCAAAATGTATGGTATCATCAAAAGAGCCCTGAAAACAAAATCATAATTAATGTTTAATTAACTTAAAAATATAAAAGTACTGTCTTTAAGCAATTTATTTAAAATTTACTTAAAAATCTCTATCCCTTAAGCACAGTATTTTTGTCCTATTTTGAAATGCATTTTTCTTCTTTGATATTAATTATAATATTCTAATGATAATCCTACCGGTGCGCTGCTACCGTGTAGTGTGCTGTCTGAGAGATCGCTCTCGGGTATGGCCACTAGTTCAGATTCAGTTTCGTCTGCATCCAAACTGGAGTCGTTGTACTTGCGAAAGGCGTGTTGCAGCTTGGGTGTGAAGGCGACATTTTGACAT
This sequence comes from Drosophila fungiperda, assembly GCA_035042345.1. Classification (NCBI taxonomy): domain Eukaryota; kingdom Metazoa; phylum Arthropoda; class Insecta; order Diptera; family Drosophilidae; genus Drosophila; species Drosophila fungiperda. The sequence goes on from JAWNLM010000204.1 coordinate 77,566, forward strand.
TTGCTCTTTGAGGCGGCGCTGGTGCCCTCGGATGGAAACATGGGGCTGGCCGGCGGACTGGCCTCCTTGTCATCGGGATCTGTGCCAAGCGAGGGCTGACTAACATCGCGCGAACGGGCTGCGCCGCCAACGCCTCCATGTATATCCAGTATGGTGGTGGTGGGAATGCGTCGGCACTGGTGAAAGTGACCGCGAAGGCTGTTTATGATCATGCGAATAGCAGAGATGACATAACCACTGAGCGGTGGCTGTGTGTAGGAGTACTTATAGAGGACGACGAGCAATGTAAAGAGCCAATTGCGGCGCGGATATTGCTCCAGATTCCACAATGAGTAATTAAAGACAATATTCTGATAGGATTCGCCCGAGGTGTTTGTGGGGTTGGGTGCATATAGAATAATCTGCATGACAGACGGCAATATGAGACCTCCAATTAGATGATTCTGGTCCAAGACTTGTGGTAAATTTGCCAAAAATGCATTAAAAACTGCCGAAATGCTGTCGAGAGATAAAAAAAAGTTTAATTACTCAATTTTGATTTTTTGACTATTATCATTACAGATTCATTTTAATATATTTGATATTTGTGTATTTAACTTACCGCAATGAATCGGGTGTAGTATGGAATGTCTTGTCGATTTGATTGTGCCCCAACAGTAAAAACAAATGCTTTAAAACAATATTTTGTGTCCGGGTGACGGGCTTGTCTTCGGATGGAAAGGCCTGATCTGTGCGGGACATGAACTGCATCAGCATAAAGACAAGCAAATGAATTGTCTCCCGGTCTGATTCTTCCAGTTCCGTAATGCGGCTAAGCAGGCCGATAAGATTATCGTCGTTTAGACCACCCAATGAGTGGATATGTCCATCTAAATGGAATTTAATAGTATTTCAAATCAGATCAAACTAAATTTTTCAATTGTACAGTGAGGGAATGAACATCGATTTCGTAAATTTTTTTGTTGTACAGCCACATGCCAATTGCACAAATAGATTTAAAGTTATATATATAACATGGTGTATATGTACGATTCAATATATACACAAGTTTTTTGTTGAAAAGGACACAGTACGAAATTTGTCTGTTGAGTTGTTGTTTTCATTTGAGTTTAGAGTATAGTACATTAAGTTTACAATAGTTCTTGAGAGCATACATACCAGTTCGGAAGGGTACACGAAGATGATTTAGTTATGTGTGGAAGTTAAAGTTACATACAAAAATCCACAGATACTGATATGCTAAGAACATAGTTAACAACCATTTACACACACATTCAAAATATAAAGTTTATTTTTAAATAAACAAACGAAATTTGTTTCTTATCTAGATGGCATATTTTTTATAAGTGACAAAATGTTGACATAGCTTAACTAAGTGCTCAAAGAATTGAAATGTACACATTTTATTACCAAATGTTTGACTTAGATATTACATAAAAATAAATATAAAAAAAATTTTAAAAAATTAAAAAAAAAAATATTACAAAACACTAATCTTTTTTAAATGTTAAGTATGATATTTGCTTAATAGAATTTTTATGAAATGGTTGAGTTAGTTACTTAACCCATTTTAAAACTAAATAAGACAGAATAATATATATTTAATATAAAATTCAAAAGAATACAGCTTAAAATTTGTATGTGTTAAACAAGTTCGTAATAGATAACAATCACAATAGATTTTTTGGTTTGAGAGGAATTTTTTTTAAAATGACTTTTTCCTGCACATTTTTTTATTGCTTCTAAAATTGAACTAAATTTGATATTTTAATATATACTAAAAAAAAAAACAATAAAAAATATAGAATACCACATAGACAACTATAAATGAATATAAAGCACCATTCCAAATATTTTATGACAGAGATGATCTGAATAAATGCTCACATAAAAAGGTAAAAGCAAATTTTAATAAAAGGTTGGCAAGCCAACGTTAATTGTATAATGATTTACAAAAATATTTGGAAATTTGTATTATTTAGCAAGCGGTACCAATCTGATCGATTTCTATGTGGAAACCATAAAAGTACAGAAAGATTTCATATTGAAATAAAATACAAGTTTATAATTTTTGTGAACTATACAGACTACACATAGCTCACATAGCTTGGGAAAATCGAGAGGGAGGGACAACACAGACAGCAAAATTTGTTTGGTTGGTTTCTTGGTAAGTGGACACACATGCTCTACAACCTACCTGGATTGGCCGTGGAGCTGCCGACGGTGCCAGCAATGTTGGCACCGTAATGCGGTGCTACATCACATGTGCAATGCATAGGAAAGGCCAGTGCCGAGGGACTGGGACTGGGTGCGACCACACTGGGCTGAGACGGCAGCAAATTTGGCGCCGAGGGATGCTTTTGGAAATGAGAGTGAAACGAGGTGGCAACAGTGTGACCCGCAGTGACGCTGGTCGTAGCCGAAACTGTTGTTGTAGTTGTTATTGCTGATGCTGTTGTTGTTGTTACTGGTACTGGGGCACGGAACTGCTCGGCGATCGTTTGGTGCGACGATGTTTTCGTTGGAGGGTGCTGAAACGGCTGCTGGGCAGCCTGGAAGCGAAGCATTGTCTCCGCCTCCTGCAGCGTTGGCATTGGACTATGGTGACTAGGCGGTACACAATGCACTAAATACTGGTGACTTTGACTATGAGCCGAGGCAAACGTCGCTACTTGTGCACTACTACCTGCATAATGTTGGTGTGTGTGAGGATGGTGTTGGTGTGATGAGTGTGTGTTTGGGTGTGGGTGTGTTTGTTGCTGATTCGGTGTGGGTTGAATTTGTTGGTGTATGGGGCAGGGGGTTGTTACTTTCGATTTTGTATGCAATGTATTACTAGTCGTGGCAACACTATGGTTGGCTGAATTTTGATTGGCACTACTACCAGTGCCAAGAAACTGACCCAATCCAAAGCGCGATGTCTTCCGCTTGAGTATGGGTGCCGACACCTGACGATTGTAGATTTTCTCCTTCTCGGGCACTGCAAATTGCAATTTTAAGTAAATACTCTTGAGGGATTCGTAATGGATGAATTACCGAACTTTGAATCCTGACGAGGCGCCATACTGGCTGGAGCGGACATGGTCCTCTTGTAGGGCCACTTGGTGCCAAAGGAAGCGCTGAGGGTCTTGGCCATGCTGCCGGTAGTGTCTGATTGGCTGAGTGCCTCTCTAGCTTTTAAGATTTTGGCCGAGAGGGCCTCGCTGCCATTGTCGGAGTTGCGCAGATCTCGCAGGTAGGAAATGTCTCCGCTCTTTTCCAGATTTATTTGCGCCTCCACGAAGAGTGTGTCAAAGCGATTGAGAAAGAACTCCCAGCCGAGCATCTTGCGATCGGATAGGGAGTTGTGCAGCTGATAGACCGATTGAAGCACCACGGGTCGATCGACAATAAAAAGATCGAATTGTGACTCCAAGCAGAAGAGCAGCGACCGTATTGCCGTGTCATGTATGGTTCCGATATAGAGAGTCGCCCGCTGCGCCACATACACATTGATGTCATCCATGCTGGCGATCAGATGACAGAAGGCGGTGGCCATTGCCGTTTGCAGACCCACCTCGGAGCGCAGCGGTGTCGAATCCATAAAACGTGTAATCACGGTTACTCGTTCAACTGCCGTGAACCGAACACGCCAATCGACATCGTGGAATGCCTCCTGTACCACCCTCCAGAACACATCGGAGCCCAGTGGCAATGTGATGCAGTGCAGCAGCAGCGGCACGCATACTTGACAGATGTGTGAGTGCTCCGCATTGCATAGCTCCCAAAGACTGTTTATATATAGAGGGCCACTTTAATCGATTTACTTATACAAAAGTGTGCGTAATTCACCAACTTTTTTATCAACAAATTCTCCTGGCACCATATGAAGAAGCCTCGTTGTTCCCGAGCTGCTTTCGCTAAAGCATCGCCGTGCAGCGCCATTGTCTTGAGGCATTGAAGCACATAATAGAGTATCTCGGGTTTTTTTATTGTGGGTATTTCCTGCAGAAACGTTTGGTTAATTGTATACTGGAGCACCTTCTTCTGGACTTGCTTTGTCAAAAAATAGCATGTATTTTATCAGAGTCTTGTATATTATTTCCAGGAGATTTAGGAGATTTTAGGGTCATTTGGGTCCTAATGAAACTTAATATGCTATTATTTATGATTGGAAATGCTTCTTAGATTGCTGTTAGATATGCAAAACGAAATAAAGTATCTATCACTCCATTCACACACATCAAATGAAACCTACATCTTGTCAGACTAGATCTATCAAACTCCGATCTTCTTAAAGCTGACTGAAAGCCTGATTTTTTCGCCAAACATTGGTTTGATCTTAATTAATTAGAGGTGATTTACAGGTGTTTTTGCACAAAATTACATTCATTTTGATGGAGAGGTAATTTGTTGAAGATTATTAAAAGTGGTGTTATAGGAGAATTATACGTGAAGAGAATTTGCTCCAGGAAAGTAAATTAATCAGTGAAATGCTTTCAGTTTCTCAAAGTAGTGTTGTAATTTATAGAGCGGTTTGCTTAAAATTAAGTGAATTATGACAGTGAGTGAAGCCAATCGGATGAAAATTATTATTTTTCTCCTATCTTGCAAATTTATTTCGCCCATAAGAAAAAGTCCGGAACTGGTGTTCGGAGAAAACTGTGTGTTATGTTTTATGCTACCAAATAATCTGTTCGTCATTTTGCACAAAAAGTTGATTACATATATACATAGCCATCTGTTAATATAGATATGCATTTAAATTGCTCATACGAACCGTGAGCAACTGGTGTATATACTGCAGCGGCTGGGGTAGCTGATCTAGAGTGAACTTGAACTTGCCCACTGAAGTGTGCCAGAAATCATCACTATCCTCTTCTTCCTCCTCGTCGTCATATCCGCTGCCATTCTCGCCACCACCAGCTGTGCTGCCATTGGCACCATTTTCACCCATAACGGATGCCTTGGTCACGCTGACATTGGCACTGCCTACATCCGCATCTGATAGTGTTATGGAGCGTGCTATTGCCCTGTCCGTAGGTAGAATAGAGGCCAGATCGAGTTGCTCTGAAACTGTTTCTACAGTGGCCGTCATGATCTGAATTTAGATAGCAAAGGATATTTTAGATTTAGTGGCTGTACTTTAGATAATATTCATCACATAAAGTATACATGTACATGTAAATGCAATGTTTATCGCTTAAACTTACACATCCATTTAATGTTCTTTTTGGTATAGTTAAAAGAACTATGTTATTGTTTACATAAATAATTACACAAAAAAAATGTAAAATTGCATTAAATCGTTAAGGTACAAGTATTTTTGCATTAAGCATATTTTGTACATTTTTTAACTGCTTGGTGTAGGTATTAAGAAAATGTGACGGTGCTGATACACGGAGCATGCTCTTCAATAATGGCCATTAATCAAAGTAAATTTTTTTTTAAAGTATGTACGAAAATAAAAAATTAACGTAATATTTACATTTTAAAATGTATGGAAAGTTGAGAATACATTTCCGATTACAATTTTTCCGTTTGCTGTATTGCATAATTTATTTTCACACACATACAAGATACTTTGAGACACGGGAGTGAAAAGATACTTGAAAAATATAATTAATAAATCAATGTATTATTTAAGGCTATGCAGTCGCCTAAATAAATTTGTTTCGTAGTCTAATATAAAAAACTAAAACACATATATAAATAGGTATATATATGTATGCCTACAATAATTGTATTTATAATCTTAAATAATGCTCAACGAACATTAAGTATTTCATGTTTTTAATTTTTTAAGTGCCTTAGGCAGAAAACGAATCCTATTCGATTGTATTGAAAAAACATTTTTTCATTACAAAAAAGTACATTTATTTAAAATTTTGTAATAATTTGCAATTGTTGTTTATGAAAAAATTAACATTGTGTGTTTTTAAAGCGCTGTAAATATTGAAAGAATTGTGTCGAAGCCTAGTGCACTTAAAAATAAAATACTAAGAAAGTTTACAATAACTGCTAAGCATTTATTCTTATATTTTTTGAGTGGCATAAAGAAAATAAAATTGATGTTTATTTGAAGAAATTTTTGTAAACATCCCACTAAATGTTTTTATAAATAACTTATGGTTAAATAAAATAACTAATAATAATGTAGATAGAATTTTTGTAATAAAGTAACAATAAAAAAACACTCTGTACACTTTTATATACATATGGAGAGAACATTTTTCTGGACATCAAAAGAATATATTTAAAATCGATTAATATAAATATCGAATTGTATGGAGGGGTTTTATTCAGTCAAATAATACGACAAATATTTAATATATTGCTTATTTGTTTTGATTTGGGTTTTGTTAATGGATGCACAAAGTACCTCGTCTGTGGCGTGAACTTTTCTCAATTCATTACTATCAACTGAATGCCCATTTTCGTTATTCTATAAAAAATATATGAAGAAATGAAAAGTTTTGTATAATTTTTGAACGGTTTTGGATTTCCAAATGAAAAAATTTGATTATTAATTCGAAAATAAAAATTTGTTTGTGTAAGTCAACGAAATCTTCAGTTTTAATTCGAATTGTATTGTTGCTGTAATAAATTAATTATAAATATTCATGGTATATAGGGTGTTGTTATTAAATACCTACTTAAAAACATGATATTTTCTGTTTAACTGGATAATTTTCCTTTTTTGTGTGTTGTAGGTATATTAAAACTTTCAATTAAAATGTTATTGAGGTTTGTTAACCAAGGAACATAACAGTATAAAAGTTTTGATAGTACTTATGCGGTATATTTTCAAATACATACGGAGCAAACGTGGGGCATATGAACAAGCACACCGCCCACAGAGTGCGGCTCAGGTTGGGGCACGGCAACAGGCACAGGACCTTGATAACGAGAATATATATTTTTTAGATTAGTAATGGCTTGAATCCGAAAATGGTCGTCAGTTGCACAACTTTGCTAGAAATTAAATCGAAATCATTTAAATGGACAAGATAACTCTTTGCATTCACTAATTCAGGCATGCATACATATAAGTATAATTCCTAAAAAATTATAGCTATTTTTCATTTATCATGGAACACATAATAAATTTTTAAAATTCACTGAAAAAGAATACATGCAATTTGTGAATTTTCCAAATTTTTAATTTTCAATTAGGGACAATGTCAATGTATGTCCAGTTTAATTTGGGTAATATCCAAAAATACACCAATCAATTAAATTTTATTATACAAACATATAATTGAAAAATATGCTTTCGTTTTCAATTCGGCACTTCTTAAACTGGGCACACACAGACATACTTTCTACTAAGAAAATTCCTAAAGAATTATAGCTCATCAAAATTATTTTAAGGCACTCATGGCAACGCTGGTGTTCGATTAGTATTTGGTATCGGTGTAGACTTTGTATTTAGGAGTAGTGTAGTGAAAGTCGCATTTGTGTAAGGTGTTTGTTCCGAACCGAAAAAAATGGAACCAAATTCAGCAATGCAGCTCTTAAATGTAAACACTACTTAGAATTTCATCTATTTAAAAGATTGTATGTCAAAGTATATGTTATGAAGCTAAACAGAGATAGTTAGGTAGGTATTTTTTTTAATGATGAATTGAGTGGCTTGTTTTGTTTACTGTCTGTTCTGAGGTGATTGAGTGTTATGTTGTGGATAAAGTCTTCTATTATATTTGTGTGGGCCGTGTGTATAAAGTATTCAAATTTATTTGTAACAAAATATTTTAACTGATTAACAATGTTAATATCGTAATGAAAATATTTGATTATTTTAATTTGTGGTTTGTTTTGATGTGTGTTTCGTTTTTGTTTTTTAAGAAATGAAAAATTTGCTTGTTGGTGCATCACCTGCCATTATAATAATTTTTCCATCGTCTGAAAAGAATTGATCTAGCTTAAAGATATCTGATAATAATTAATAAAATGTAAATTTTTAGTTTTTAGTATGTGATGAGTAATTGACATTTTATTTGTTTAAGAGAGCAAATTAATAGTTCATCATATAGACCGATTGTTACGGCAGACGACATTGTGTGACAGATAGAGACAGATAGTTGGTACGCGCGAGAAAGTGCGTGTGTGGGCGAGACAGCGAGCGAGCGTTAGTAATTATTATATAGTGGTCGCGTAGAATATGTTAGAGATAGAGAGAGAGAAAGATATACATATTTATGTAGAGAAAGATAGCAAGATTGACATATAAAATAAAGCCAAATGAAAAGAATGGAAAATGTTGTATACATATTTTTTAGAATTAAGGCGATTTACATTATCAACAGCGATTTTTTTTAATTTGTTACATTTCTTATGACAAGTGTAGCAAGTTTGGAATTAGTATTGGCCTTATTTAGTTATTGTTAAGTACAATACGTATGTATGTCATTTAAAACGGGTCTTTTTTACAGATCAGAACATGTGCAGGTTACTAAAAACAAGGGTCTTAAATGCGCTTTAAACGTTGGGTTTAGACTAAGAAAGTCGCTTTCAACGACGTCATACCATTAATTTCTGCCTGCGTACAGTCTACAGTTTAGCTACATTTTGAATAACTTTGACTGCATTACTTTAACAGTGGCTAGTTAAAAGTATTTATAAAGGATTGGGTTCTGTGTTGGTTTTACAACTTTAGAGACAAGTAAGTCTTTCCGAAAAATTCATAAATTTAACTAAAATGGGTTCGGGCACGTCCTGACTTACCTGCGAAACCTCCGAGGGGACCCAGTGGAATGGGTAGTGGAGCCATAGAGAGAGAAACATCGCGTTCCCGGGATTTCTCCTTGTCAGACTCCGGAGGCGATTTGCGGGATGACTTCTCCTCTTCAATTATATCCTCAATGGGCACCTAAGGTGTTGAGTGTTAAATGTTAAGTTTGTAATCATTTTTGGGGTACCTACATCGGGTGGTCTAACGGGGTGCAGCGGTGCCATAAACTCAACCAACTTGGTCGATAGCTGATGCCACATAGTGGATGCCTCGCAGTAAGCACACTCTGCCACCTGTAAGCGTATTTAGTGAATAAATTAAATATTGAGTGGTGAATATTCACCTACCTTTAATGCACATACGTGACTACTTAGACCCACCCGGGCTGCAGTCACCATGCATTTAATCAAACGTGTGACGTTTTCACACACACTCGTGTGTATGCCCATGTGCTGCTCTACATCCTGCAGCTCCATCTGCTTCAGCAGTATGTCCAGCATGAGTATGCAACAAGTGAGGTTGTGTTCGGCATCCGTCGAGAATTCCGTGTGACGATTGGTGGGCGCCTCATCGTCCGATATGGCCGACGTGTTGCCAGAGTCATCCTCCACAACAGGTGCTAAGAGCATACAATTTTATTTAAAAACCGGAAAAAAGAATAAAATATAAAATTGCCAAATTTTTGGTATAGTGCGAAGAATTCATATGTTTTAAAAGTTAAAAAAAGAGAATTGAAAGATGAATTGCCCAAGGGTGGGGTTTATTGCTAAGGATTACTCTATTTGTAAGTAAAAGTTTTTATGTTAGCTAAGTAACATAACTTTTACCTAGATTGCCAAAGATGAGAGACTGGTTTTAACAGATAAACAGTCAGGTGGTGTATTTTTCACAAGGATATACAAGTGATGATAGCAATATTTATACGTACAAATAGAACTGCGTCTGGGTGGATTGGCCATTTCTGCCTTGCTCTCCTTGCACGGCGTTTTCGGCACCTTGGCCTGCTGCTGCTGGGCCTGTGGCGCCTTTTCCTTTTCGCGCATTAGCTCGTGCTGTATGCCATACTTCATGATGCGCACTCCATCGCCGAACATGGCAAAGAGCTGGACAAGTGGAATTAGTATTTCCAGCTTGGTTAGTATCTGGAGCCAGTGGAGAGCCTGCTGTTGGACCTTGGCTGTAGTTTTCTCGAATCGGATGGCCACAAAATTGTACATGATCTTTGCATCGAACCCGAGCGGAGACATTTCAGGATCGAGTATTTTGCTCAGCACAATTTTCAGTTCGTTGAGCTCCTTTTCAGCCACATCGTTGGTAATGGCCTCCATCCAATGCGGCATCACATAGTCCCAAATTTCCGAAGTGATCACATCGTACGGCACCAGGCAAATCAATCGCTGTAGACCTTCCTTCAGGTGGCTGGTGCGTGAGGCTAGCGTCTCCCAGTGGCCACCGACACGGGCGTACTCTGGCGGATGGGGAAGCAGGCAGGAGATGAACACATTGTAATGTATGCGACATATCTCTTTAAGCCAGTTGCACACGTGATCCACCTTCAGTTTCTCTATGGTGCTCTCAATCTGACCCGCAGCTGGAGGAAAGTACTACAAAAGTATCAATAATTAAGTAAAAAATAGTTGGTGTTTGTCGTTACCATCGTATGAATAGGCTGTGACATGGAACCAGTGAAAGAGCATGCTTAGAATACGACCCAGAATCTCGACGGGTGTATCGGGAGTGGGTGTGCAGCGACCCACCAGCAGCCAAATCCCATAGCGACCCAGCATCTGGCGCTCCTCGAGTGAAATATTGTCGGGCGTGATGGCCAAGCCGTTCTTCTTTGCCTCCGATGAGGACGACTCCTTGCCGGGCTCAAAGTTCAGGGGCTTAGCCTCGCGCAGTAAACTAACCACCGACTCGACCATGTGCATTTGCATCTCTGGGTCCATTTGCCAAGCAGGCTGTAGGCTCCGATGAACAACATGATCACCACCACGTCGAGAATTATGACGATTGCTGTGGCATTGGGTACAGTAGCGAATGGGATGATTGCCGTTAAAGCTGGCGCATTCGGTTGAGAAGCATATAGAGAAGGCGGATTTCTCGTTGGACCGGCAGTTTTTGTTCTCGCACACCATCGACACCTGTTGCATGGGATGTAGAATGTCGCCAAACTCCAGATTTGCATGTTCCCGATGTATCTCGTTGGCGCACTCGATGCACAGATACAATGGCGGGGGGCAGTCTTGGGCATAGGTGATACTGATGCTATGATCATAGCACACCTTAGCCGCCTCAGCGTTTCCGGCATTGGGGCAATGTTCACGCTGACAAGTGAATGGAACCAGGTCATCTGTTCGATAGAACAAACCCAAATTTATTTAGTTCCATCACTTCGAGATGCACCATTGGTTACTTACTGGTTAATTTGGAGAGTAAAACCTTGCGATCAAATAGATTGGCATCGAAGGCGGGCCAGTAGTAGAAGAGCAGCTTGGCAGCGGAAGATCGGGAGACAGCAGTGCCATAAGCAACCACACACAGTATATCCTTAACCACATTATGCTTGAGAGTCATAAGACATTCGAGTAGTTGACAGTGGTGTGCTGAAAAAGTGGATGAATTTACAGAATGGTCAGCGGTTGGAAGCTGAACTTTACACAGATGCCTCGTTCTTTACATGAAATATTTTGAAAAATTACAAGTAGGTTCATATTTGAATTTCAGACCCTCCTGGGAACGCCCTTATTAGCTCAATGGAATTAAGTTAAACCTCCTCTTACCAACTGTGTTTGAAAACTACGGTGGCATAAAATAAAAAAAAAACATTTTTAAAAGGCCTAAAGGCCCTAATCCGTTTTTCCGATGTACCTTGTGCTATAATGACATATAACTATAACAATTTTAACTTTCTTAATTGGTAAACAGTTACCACAGAAACAGCTTATGTAGAAATTACGCAATAACTGCTTACCTGGATTTTTGGAATACTGCAAAACCATTATGATGACAGAGGAGACAGATTGGCAGGCTTGGCACTCTTGCTCATCTGCGCTGCGACGAGCTGGGATAAATTTTAAAATAAGGTTAAACTAAAAGTTGTATATGACGGAAAGTTGAATTACTTATAGTAAATGGTAAAATATAATAGCACAGTGCATTAACTATATCCTGATGCAAGGCTGGCGGTAGTACAGATATAGTAGAGCTAACTAGGTAAGGTAGGTTATCAATAAGGTCCTTATCGAGAAAGGGTAATATGCAGCTTAGACACTGCAGCAAAGCCTTGCCGAAAACTGCAAAAATACTATATTTATTTAAAAATGTTAAAATAATATAACTGCAAATTACTTACCGATTTGTCCATACTGAATGCAAGGGGCCACATCAATGAGCATAGTTAAAGCATTATAGAGATTGCCATATTCAAGATTTGGGTAGGCAGACATGCGAGTGGGATCTTCGAGGGGATCGCGTATAAGTTCGTGCGGAGAAGTACGCACATCTTTAAGGACAGCTTTAAAAAAATATTTAAAATTATTAATTAATCTAATCAATGGGCTAAGCTAACACTTACTTAATAGAGTTTGAGAAAAGTATTTGATATTGTTAGCAATATCGACGCCAGATGGCGCTGGTAAGATATTGTGCAATAGGCGTACATGGTATTCATGGAGGGCTCTCAGTTTTGCCTGAACTGCAAAATGAAGAATAATGGTAAAAAAGACCAAATTTGCCAGAGACTTTTTGGGGCATACTTACAAGCGGCAGCGCGAGTGCCCATATTGATGAGTTGCACCCTAAAGCTACCAGTCATTATATCAGACAAGTCCTTTGCATTGCCGAAACTGCTGCCCAGCGACTTCGCATTCTGTAATTCACAATTTAGTATTTATATCTATTACGTAATCTGTGTCAGCACAAAGCTGATGCTGAAAATTATTGCAAATCACACGAAATTTCATAAAAAAAATTAAAACTTCATATGCCTGGCAAAGTCAGGAACTGCGAGTATGTTTTTTTGAAAAGCTTACCTCGAAATTTGTAAGTTTTTTCAATAAATTTGCAATTTTTTACGGGTTGCAATGCGCACCTTGACCACAAAGAAAAATCTCTATATCGAAACTGAGTTCTGTATGTGTTCTCTTAATGTGGCGTATGTATCTGTCGAAGTGTTGTTGCTGGGGTTTCAATTGGATGGCACTGTTGCCACTGTATGCTATACGATTTTTAAAAGTTATTCACTTGTTTAGTATAACTATCAGTTTTAATGATTTTTGTATATGATTTCAGTAAATTGTTTTATTCAAATGCGAAATAATTTACAGCCAGAATATTTCGTGGGTATATGCTGACCCACTTTTCCAACTGCTGATTACAACACACCCTGAAAACGGGCCAAAAAACCAGCTGCAACTGGGACATGCGCATTTCGAATGATTTCTTCGTATTTTTGCAGTATCCGCGGTTTTCCACTTTTCCAGCTCAACAGCCGGATGAGTACAACAAGTGTTTGTTTTGGTCGTCTCGCATGTAAATATTTTTCGCATTCCTTATCAGTTGGCTACGAGGCGAGTTTGCTGCGCACAGCAAATGCAACAAGTTGGCTTTTGTAGACATTTCTAGTATTTTTCTAGATAGTTAAACAAATACCGTTAGACTGCTGAGTTTTAACACTGAATATAAAGATTTCAAAATATTTAAAAAGACAAGTTATTTCAAATAAGTACTACTTTCCCACAGTACCGGAAAAAAATATAGTACAGAAAATATAGTTTAAAAGTATATATTTAATTAATTATATTAATTAATTAATTATAACATTTTTTTTATATACTCCATTGAATTTTGAATTAGGTGTTTTCGTATCGTCATTTTAAATCAGATTTGAGTCCAAGCAGTCGTATTTATATTTTGATACCGAAATATCCGATCTGTATGAATGCATCTTTATTGACACCCTTAGAGATATACTTTTGAAATTTGGATCATATACTGGTCTGTGCCGCATCCACTAAGAAGTTCGGAAATCGATAAGATCGCTAATCGCAAATCGATAAGGCCACATTTCTCCCACAATTTTAAGGCTAGTGTCGGCGTATGCCACGCCCACCTCCCGCAATTTAAAATCTACAGTTACCAAACTTGGAATCACAATTACTTGGACCCTTCTCAACAATTTTTTATCCAAGCACACTTCCCCTTCCTTAATTTAATTTTGATTTTGTCGTTCCGCTTTGTCGCTAACGTTGATCTCGTCTCAAGCGCATAGTATCCTCAAATCTAAGTCTAAATTAGTTCTAACTATATATTAGTTTTATTTATTTACTACCTATTTTTATACCTTAATCAATGATATTTTGCTTGGAAATTTTCTTTTGTCTCATTTTAAGGCTTCCTTGGAATGTTAAAAATATGCATGTGCAACTATCTAGGGGTTGGTCAGAACTTTTGTCTGGCTTATGCGGCACCTTTTAACCTGCTCCATAAAAAGGGAGAAATCAAAACCAGGAGTCACTTTAACTACAGATTTAACTGAACTATATGAACTGACTGACAAGTTGGAATCGGTTTACAAGCTGAAAACGTGGGGGGTGGTCGAAAATATAAAGAATAATATATTCATTTCAGTATTTGTGAATGCTAAATATAATTATTTTACTTTAAAGCTGAACTGCAGACGAACTATAGGTGTGTACATGTGTGTGTATATGTCTGTGGGGCAACCGCTCCGTCCCTTACAAATTCGATAACAATAAGTTTAAGTACATTGAAGCCTAGGGTTCCTTTTTGTCCACTATCTCATCAGAAATGGCGAGCATTTGAACCTCTTCTTCTAACGACTTGTCTGTCCCAATAATTTTTATGCTCTCACGTGATGTAATTGTTGTTTCTGGCAGATCTACTTCAGCGAATGCCGTTTCCTGTAATTGGTTTAGCTCAATTGGCTCCAGTTTTGTTTCTGGGAAATCTTGGTGATTCTGGGAGCCCTGTATGTAGACCGCCTTCTGGCGATGGAAAATATGCTTCCAATAGGTTGATATCGACGACTTCAATGTTGGCTTTACGTTTGGCTCTGGCTTGCCAGAAGTTTCTTCCTTTACCGGGTTGGTGCTGGTTGACGGCACGATGGACTCTGTACAGTTGACATTAAGGAGAGTTGTTAGAGTTAATATTAGATAACATTGTTGTGACCTGATTTTGAAGTGTTCTTCAATCTTGTCAATAAACGATTAATGGTGCCGAGCTTAGCGCTGTCTTTGTTGACCTCTTCTTCCACTTCTTTTCCATCCTCATCCAAATTTTGGGTGGTGTTGATTTTCTTGCCAAGCTTAAAGAAGCGCTTCAACGAATTGCTTTTCGTACCGCTTGTGTCATTGTCAATTGTACTATTATCAGTGGATGGTTCAATGTTCTCCATCTCGGTAAGAGGTACATTTTGAAGGTTTGACATTGTGCAACCAATTGAATTTTTCAAATTTTCTTATTTGTACTGAACTCGTTGACTCACGAAATAAAAATGACTGTGACGATACAGATTACACAAACTGCTTTAACTCTCACCGCAAAGCCTACTGAAAATAGTTCAATAACCATAAAATCCTGCTATTGGTATTTAAAAATTAATTATTCGGCCAATTTATCGTAGTTTTTAGACCCGGCCAACACTTGTTACCAACGGCATTGAATCTGCTTTCAATTGATAAGATATGTAATTTAAATCTTTTTTTCGCAGAGATTGTTGGTGAACACCAATACCAATATAACAAGCAGCCGATATATGTTCATTCAGTATGTACCTTGATCCAATGTTACCCTGTCCGCTCCACATTCCTACACATACATCCAGTGTTCAGTGGCCAGTTGCCATTAACAAAGCTCTTTGGTTTCGTTCCAAGATGCCACTGTCAAAGTGAATTGAAAATGAAGCGATTCCTGCTGCCGATACTTTTTCGTGCTCGTAATTTTTTGTTCAAACAGTATCAGGAAATGTCACCGATAGTTACGCCCAACTGTAAAGTCGTCACTTATTTGTATTGTACCAGTATGTATCAGTACTGTATCAGAATCGTGCCATGCGATCCGAAAAAAATCAAAATATTTAACGTAAGAATTTCGTTTACTTTACTTTACCAGAATCGGATCCAAAATTTGTTTCTAGTTCAACATCCTACATTCAGAGTTAAAGTATTCATTTCATATTTTATTCATCTTACTAAGAGCACAAAATCAAATTTAGCTAAAATTATCAATAAATCATTAGTATAAAAGAGACAAATAGAAAAATTTTAATAAACCTCGTCAGGGAACATGCGCTAGTGAGCTAACGAGTTTTTCTCCCACTCCAAGAAAAGTGTGAAAATGTCAGTGACAGTGAAGAAGAGTTAACTTCCATGGAGGATTTCAGTTCGTTGGATTAAGACGCGGGAGCAATATGATGCCAAAAGGAAATGTTGCTTGTGGTATGGAGGCAAATTCATTGCCAACACATTCATAAATACCAAATGCTCCATAACAAGCAGAGGCAACAGCAGCAACCAGGAATACAACAATAACATCAACACCCCTTACGCATAAACAAAAGGGCAGCACTGAAGCTAGTGATAACAATGGTAACAGAAGCTGCAGCAGACCGCAAAATATGCTGCATGACCCCTGGCGCTGGTGTGGAGATGAAGTTGGTTTCCGTAGCTGGAGTTCGAGTTGGAGCTGCCTTATCTGGCAAAGGCATATTAGACAATCCTCACAGACAAAAGGCAGCAAGTGCATTCATTCATTGGCAATAACAATCAAACTGCTACTGACACTTGGCTGCTGCTGCCATTAAAGTATCAGGAGAAAAATATCCAACATGCACATTTCTCTAACTCTCTTTCACTTTATCTTCTCTTTATCTCACTCACTTGTCGTATTTTTGTTGCGCTTTTGCAATGCCATTCAACTCTTTTGTGCCGCCGACACAGGCAACGACAACAACTTCTAAACATAGCCATTAATTGTTGACTTTAGTATGTTATTGGGTCCGTTTTGTCTAATTGTAGTACATATAATAAAATACTCGTTCTCTGTGGATTTACTCATGTGGGAAAAGCAAACTTCCAACCAGGCGGTTACAAAGGTTATAAATTCATATGAAAATAGTTCAATTCGGCACTATTAAAAATCCGTCTTAGAGAATTCCAGTATTTGATTAGTCCGACACTGTTTACATGAAACACTTGCGATAAAGAGTTCAATCGCTTTCGTTTATTGGCCCCTCAGCAGCAAGAACAAGAATATCTCTATTGAAATAAATATTACATGTATACCGATATCTGTATTTTTATGCTTAAGGCGCATTGATAATATTCTTTTTATTAGTTCTTACTTTCACTGTAAGGCTAACGATATGTGACTGAATATCTAAATAGAGGGCAAATTTAAGATACGAATGATAATGGCCATTGGTAAGTTCCGTTGACCTTATAAGCACTTTCTGCTGACAAAAAAGCTTTGCATAATGGAAAAGATAAAGCCAATTGTAAAATGTGTTTATGAGTTTCAATCCAACTACCTTCAAAGCAATATTATGTAATTGTTCTAAAATAATTCATGTGTGTACTTGCTTTGATTACTAAATAAATATAAATATTAATTTATTAATAATATTAGTTTAATGATGTTTTCATTCAGCTTATTAAAATTTTTAATGTCAATCGTTCATAATAATAATAGCTGCTATTGTTTTGTAGATACAGTTTTAGACTATAAGTTAGCTTAATAACAACTAAACATAACTCAATTATAGCATATATATATTTTTACCACGTTCGCATTTGTTATCAAATGCCTAGGATATAATTAAGCAGTGAGAATATTTATTTTATTACAAGTCCATTAATAAGTGGAATAGCTGCCAGGTACATAAATTTTAACACTAAAATGCATAATTAGATGGCTTGTATATAATTTATTGTTACAGCTCAACATTATTAAATCAAATTGAATACATAATTGGCTACTTTAAATATACCATGGAGCCCGAAAAATAGTTCATCGCTAAAGATCCGATTACGTAACCAATCCAATTTTATCTAAGTATATTAATTTGAATCTCTGTAATGCAGATTTATATGAATGTTTTTCTTGCATGTTTACATTTACTTTACTTGTAACCCGTTCACAGTTTGTAACACTAGTGCTGAAGAGCAGAACCGTTGACAACAAGTCGCGGCTTGCCATCAAGTTAATCAATTACTACAAGCCACAATAAAATTAGCCGTTGCAGGCGCCAACGAAGCTGTTGATATCGATATCGGGGAAAAGAATTAAAAGAAACACAGCACAACAGTGAGCAGAATATCAATAGTTAAATAAATAAAATGAGTCAGCACCACAACAGATTCACAATCAGTTCCATATCCAGAGCCCCCAATTCAGCAGTGGGGACTGGCATCCGGTGCGCGACCGCAATTAAAAAAGCCACAAGCGCCAAACGCGATTGCAAGTGCGCGAGATCAAACTCCGGTTCAGATTTACAGTCTGACTCAAAGTAAGAGTCACAGTCAGAGTTGGGGACAGTGCAGGGTTTTCCAAGGTTGCTCGCAACATATGTGGACATGTCTGAAAGAATATGTGGCACCGCGTCGTGTGCGACAGGGGCAGATTGCCGCTGATGATCAGATACTTGAGTCTCCTGAAATAATATGATCGATTTATTATCCGACGAGTCGATAGCGAAGCGCTAACGTCTCACGGCAGCAACTAGGCCAACAACAAAAGTGCAAGGGGTAGCTTGGAACTTCTTTCGTGGCTAACAGAATATGCGCGACATTGATTTTCAAAAAGTAATGAGGCAACTCATTAATCATTTGTATGTTGTGTGTGTGTGCAAAAATATATCGTCTGGGGGATTATGTTGCTAGCGTCAAAGCAGCATCAGCACCAACAGTCGACCGCACTGACGAATGTTGGCAACATGTTGCGCCTGCTGCCAGCTGCAGCAGCAGAAGAGTTTTCTAGAAACCTCTCACTGCACATTTGCTCCTCGCGTACTTTTCTGTCCCCGATGTGGTCTTCACTTTGTTCAGAATGTTCGTTTCGCGCAAACTGCTTGATTTTGTTAACCTTTTGACCATTTGAAGTTATTTTTGTATGCTTTACTGCCAATTTGGTGGTCATTGGCCATTCACTTGACTTGCGCCTGTTGCTTGTCGGTTGCCGGCTTTCCATGTCCGATGTCTGCCGCTTGTTGCTTGCCAGTTGCCAATTGCCAATTGTCTGTTGTCTGCGGTTGCTCTTTTGGCACACAAAGCTCCAAGTCAGACAATTTCGCCAATTGCCTGGCTCTACATATATGTATTTCTCTCTCTCTCTCACTATCTCTCTTCGTCTTTGTCGCTGACTGTGTGGTGCGTTGCTGTCAATTCCTGGCTTGTGACACACACATGCCGTACTTTGCCCCAGGTTTGTAGAGACATCGGTGTTCTACAATAGCTTATTAAAAGTTATTCATTTATTTGGAATCCTCCCAAATGAAGTGATTTTCGTAAAAGAAAAGTAATAAGCTCTAATATCTTATTCTTGATATAAAATTTAAAATTTCATTTACAACTCGCTAATTAACAAAATATATTAATTTGTATATTTATTATATTCAATTTTAAAATACAGGTACCGAAAAAATATAGAAATTTAAATTTAAAACTGATTTTAATCTCGAAAAACAATAAGTAAATCTTAATATTTTTTTAAATTGTATATATTTAAATTTTTAAAAACTAAATGAAATTAAATCTTCAAAACAATTGATACATATTTTTATTATTTTTGTGGTAATAATTTTATTTGGGGTAATTAATTATTTTACTTGTTATAAACTCCAGAGACCAGATAAAATCATATGTTAATAAAAAAACAAATCATCAAGAAATAATAATAAGAATTAAACATTGATATATTATTAATCTTTTTGAAAATATGTTCGGCCTTTTATTTAATTTTAGGAATACTATTAGTTTTTATAAATAATATAATAAATATATATAATAAATTGTTTTTTTTTTTAATTTGTCTTTTTTTATGATAAACAAATATTTCATTTTTCTTTAGTTTTTTTAATGGTTGAAGATCAATAAAAATTAATATCTCCCAATATACATTTATATTACTCGGAGCGTGTCAATTATGTTTTCTAACTGGTCGTTGAATTTATATTTCCGTTGTTTTCTGATTTACCTGTGATTTTTTCCGATGGATGTGACTGGTGTACAGTGCAGGTAACACCATCGCTATAACCAGAGTCAGGTGATAGTGATGGTGTTACCTGCACTTGTCTTGTATATTTGACCATCTTGTAAGCTGTTGTTGCTCTGTTCATGTTGACGGTGCTGTTCTGTGTGTTGTGGCCATTAACCTTCACTGGTAGACACTCACAAGACATTTTTAAAAAGTCGAAACTCAAACAAAGTTTCTTCATTTAGTAGCTTTCTTGCAGTTGTTGGCAATTATTTATAGGTTATATTTAATTTATTATGCAGATGTATTTGGGTGCTAAATACTTGATGTATGACTTTACACACAGAATATATGTTATGCATAATTTCTCAATTCCTCGTTTATTAAACGTACTTAAAATGTACTTAGGTTAAAAATTCTATCGAATGTTTATTTATTTTTATAAACATATTTTTATTATTGATTGGATAAATTAATCTCGTTCGGCCAAAAAATATCATATGTTTGAATTTTTTTACGCACATTTCCAACTTTAACTGCGTTTAAGGAAAATTAAAAGAACAAAAATAATCTATGTTCACAAATGCATATTTTTATTTTAATCAACAAAATAAATGTCAATTCAAAATGTGTTCAAATTATATTCTAAACAGGCTTCCGAAACAAATTTAAATATTAAAACGTGTAAACTGGAAAAACTCAAGTTATATTCACAAATTCAATAATTCTTCAATAATTTTGAAGCATTTAAACATTGAATAATTATATATATTGAAGAGAGTGAATTTGTTTTACTAATCATACGAATTTCTCACGATTATCTTCGGCTAACCTTTAATCTATGCACAATTTGTCTACTTTAAAATTTTAAATGTTAAAGTTCATCACACTTTGATTGGTAATTAATTTCAAGCACTGTAACAAAACAACATTGTTCCTAACGGAGCTGCAAGTAATTAAAAATAAATACTTACCAAGACAACTTAATTTTGAAGGTTGCAGTGGCGAGTCCACCGATCAACATGCAATGAAAGCTTAAATGCCAGCAGCTGAGGGGAAGAGTGCAGCAAAAAGTTTTTCTTATTTATTAAAATGTTTAAAATTGGTTGGTGGCAAAAAAAAGGTAGACCGAAATATATTAAGCAAGCAAGCGCCGGTGACAGCTAACATAGATCGCCAAGCGAGCAGAGGCCATTAGAAAGCGATTAGATAGCGATACAGATACTGATACCAGATACAGATATGTAGATACACATACTAGTATCACAAACACAAGACATTGGTGCATATGTAACCCACGAGCTAAGACTGAGCTAAACAATGTCTGGACAGGCCGAACAATGGCAGCTAAACATGGCAAGTTAACAGTTTAATTTTACAGCGCCACAGAGACAAACAAAAAATGCCGCTACAAACGATACGCGGATGATTGCTCTGTATCTGAGAGATACCTAACAAAGCATCGCTAATAAGCGCGCTTTATCTCAGGAAAAAAACAAAAGCAAAGCTTACTTTGCTTGCAACAACCGAGTAGTAGCAAAAAACCAAACTGCAGATATCGTTCATTATGGATCTTGATCAATGAGCTGTGTGAGGAACGATATGGGCAATCCACAAAAACAACCGCAGACCGCGCACATTAGTCGGGCACAAAACAAAAGAACTGGCTCCCCTCGGAGGGCCAACAAGTGTTGCCGCAACATGTTACCAAAAATGCAAGGCAACGACCGCAGCAGTCACAGCAACAATGCGCTCCAGTTTCCGTCTCGCATCCTTTTCAGGTTATTTAACATGGCACAAATTTTGGCAACTTAACTATAATAGACTGGGACGCACTTTCCTGAAACATGAGAAAAATGATATATAAAGAAATATGTTTAAAAAAATCTTATAGTATATTTGTATTGAAATTAAGAAAACATTTTAAGTTTATTTAAAATAAAAATTTGGTTGTATCTTTATTTATTAATATTTATTTGTATTTCTGTTAATCTAATTTTCAGGACGTACTAAGAATATATTAAAATTGAAATGAAGGAAAAAATGTAATTTCTTTTAAACTTAAAATTTTATTAAATAATATTTACTTGTATTTCTGTAGCACATCTGTTTGTTTCCATTTTATCAAACTTTTACCTATTTCGTTATAATAATAAAACATTTAACTAACGTACCATTTATGGCAATCTTTAATTCGATCTCTCGTTTTTGGTGCGTGCAACATGGCAAAGATACAAAAAACCGACACAGCAGCGGTTTAGGCCGCATTATAACGAAGACCACATGGACGAAAAAACAAAATCTTAACCGCAAAAGTTCTTTTGCACTTTATAAATGTTTGTGTTTTCTAAATTGCTCGACCACTTTCAGTAACCGCTTTACTCTAGCTTTGATTCAACAAAAATTACACTGAAAAGCATTATATACTTTTTTTTTAAGAGCTGGAAGCGATTAGCTGTCGTGGCTCAGTAGGTATGCAGGTCGACCTCTTAGACGTACTTGTCATTGAAACAGAGCACATTAAATTAATTCATAATTTTAGTAGCAGACCAGTTTCCACTAAAGGCCAAATGCCGCATTTACAAAGTGGTTTTCTATGTCAAATACGCAAAGATTCTTAACCGATTTGGCTGCATTATGTGCCATATCCATGCTTAAGCATATGCATACGCACAACTTGTGAGCTGTCAAACGGAACAATAATAATTTGCAAACACAAAACAGGCAAGCGAATTGGCCAAAAAGCCAACATGCCAAAGAAAATTTTTCGATTTACCGTTACTGGCGTATAACCAACCCATCAATTATATTGTAATGATGTCTGTTGCTGCTTCTCCTGCGGCGTCTTTCGAAATCATGGCTACAGCAACAACATCCAACTCCAGCAGCAGCAAGCAGACAACATGCTCATTATCAATGTCATCACACTGGCGTGGCTGTGTGCGCATTAGAATGTCAGCCGATTCGAAAAATGGACAGCAGCCCAAAAGGAACACTACTTATAGCACTGATGTGCATCGCCTGCCGTTTAATGCAGCTTCTCTCTCTTTGGCACTCGCTTTGGAGCTACAACTGCAACTGCCACTGCGACTAGTCATCCTCCAGCATTTGAATTTTCGTTCGAGTATCCACTAAATGTCAATTAAGTGGGTTTTGCCACGGTTTGATTTGACAGTTGCCAAATGCCCAGCACCCAGTTTACTGTTTACCTCCAATAACAGCACCAAGATAGTATACCCCAGCCTCCCACTCTTACTCTTACACTCAGACAAAAACTTAACTTAACTTATATATGACAAGCTTGTGACTAAATCTCATTTGATTAAACATTATCACGTATTTATTAAATATCTTATTTATTTATATAACATTAAAAAATTTGGTTTTAAATATTATTAATATTTAATACAAACAATTAAAAAAAAAACAAATGTTTGCGGCATTGATTGCATTTAATCTATAATAAATATTGAAAATTATTTTAAAAAGTTTATTTTTAGTAATGAAAACAATGTTTCCTTTAATAACTTTTTATCGACAGTTAAAAAAAAACTTATTTATATTTTTGCAAACATTTTGAACAAACAAGAAGCTTAACGTTAATGATAAAAAAATATATCTGATTCAGACCAAATGCTTAAAAAAAACCAACCCTTAATCATTGATATTTAAAAGTATGTTAGCTTTTCAAATTCAAGGGAATATATGCTTTTTATCTGAGTGAACTTGGATATTTCTTGCGCTTCAACTGCGATTTCAACTCTGTTCTTACAAATACATAGCATATTTGATCAAGTTTGATAAGAGATGAATGCTGCAAATGGAATCGAATGCGAATGTTTAAGTGTTGTGTCAATATTTCCATCGTCATTTGTGATATTCTTCTTAATGACATTGTCATCTATATATCAATTAATGGCCTTTTACACTGATATATTACGCAATAACTTTATAAAGCATAGTTCACACATAAGTGCAAACCCGTCTGATGTCGACTGATGAGCATTTACTTATTTCAGTTACCGTCAGCACTTGAATAACTCCGAGTCCGTCGAGGAAAATACCAGCATCCTCGTCGATGTCAGTTGGGTTAAACACTATTACTTTCAAATAAATGAAATACTAAAGAGTCGAGTCGTTGACGCCTAAGATTCGATGAGACGTTGAACTATTAAAAATCAATTAAAATGTTCATAATTAATAGTGTCTAATGAGAGTGTTGCCGGAGATTGAGTATGCAAATCGGTACCATCAGGTAATACGAATGCCAATGATTGCGATGACGGAGCTTGGTTTCAAAAGATCGAAGTCATTTTAATTGCAAAATGTTTTAAAAAGCAACAACTGTGCAAGGTAAGGAACAAAAAACATTACACACATAAAACAAAATCAAAATCACACTCATTTAGCGGCGTTTAATGCACTTGAACGATTACAAGTGCATTATTTTACTATCATCAGCATCAGCATCATGATTATATGATGATAATAAGAGATGTAAGAGAAGCACAAGCATTATGCACAACAAGGCTAAATTGTTAATTGCTGGCAGAGGCAACTTCAATTGGTATTATTATACTAACAACTACAACAACAACAACAATAAAATAAACTACTTGCAGCTGTTGTCGTCTATTATTATTGTAAAGAGACACAACACGTTACTGGCATCATCTAAACAGCTTGGCAGAAATTATAAATTATAATTGCGCACTTGAAATCGAAGCTAAAAACGTAAATCTAAAATGACAGATATTTTAAAGCGACAATGCAGGCTTTTTTTTTAAATATTATGATTATGAGACGTTGATTTTCCACATCGTGATCAATGGTGATATTACTACTACTACAACACAAAGTGCAAAGTCAATGATTGCAATTTACATAGAATAGAATTGACTATAAAGCTCAATTCTAATAAATTCTTCAAATATTCTAATATAGTATACAATATATGTACCAGCAATTTCCGTTGTTTTTAGTAATTAAAACACTTATTAACTCATTTCATAAAAATTGGTCTCAATATCCAAGAAATTTGTTATATGTATATTTAATATATGTATATTTTATATTAATTTTATTTTTGTGGAAAGCTGACTTCTAATCTAAAATATACATTAATGATAAAAAGCTCCAAAGACTTTAAAATTATTGAGTTTTCGTTTTATTTAAAAAAATTTCAATGTTAACAAGATGACATGTTATATTTTATTTGATAAGTGGTTTTTTTCTTAAGAAATGTAAGGCTTAGTCTAAAACTTTGTGCATTTGGTTGAAGTTGGAGAAGGATGAAGATCTATGTTATTAGTGACTTGGATAGTATTTAAATATTAAATATTATATTTACGCTTTGCTGAGACACACCATTTTAAGAAAGCAGAAGCTGTTAATAATTATTTGGTGCCTTATATAAATATATATTTATTATTTTACATAATTTGGACTTACTTAAGTTGTCAGCTTATTTTTTTTTCAAATGTGCCACATTTTTGTCAATTCATCTTCTCAGGTTATTTCATTCTTCTGCCCAGACCTCCTCAAGGGAAAAGAGTTGCTTTGAAGTACTTTGCATTTCGTTGGGTATCTAGACAGCTCAATTGTTGCTGCGAAAAAGCGACAACAACAAAAAACAGCAATAATTGTAAATACCATAAGGGGGCAAACCTCGACGCGAGGCACATGAGCGACTTCAGTGACGTGACTTTGTTGCTTTATCGTCGAGGAACGCAAGAAAATACTGGAAAAGTGAAGGTTGCTCAGCAGCCAAGATGGGAAAAGCTGAAATGCGATGACAACAATGACAACCGACAACATCGTAAACAATTAATGCTCTAATAAAGCCAAAGAAAACATGCAGCAGTTTCATGCCGAGATTGTAAAAGATGAAGCCCAAGCGGCGATTGCAGCTTGTGGCAATCTTCAGGCAGTCGCTGAGTGAAGTTCCGTTAATAATGTTGTCAGAACGCGATGCGTTGATAAGCGCTCTCGTTTTGATGCTCTACTATGTGGGCGTGGTAGCCGCTGAAGATGATCGAAGAGACTTTGTGACACTAGGCGAGAGGAAGAGTAGGCGTGGCAGTAGTGACGCCATAATGACCCCACAACGTTTGGGGGGCCTGGCAATCGATGGGGTCGGCTTTCATTATACGCTGCGCTATCAGCCGAGTATGCGATTTCAGAAATTTGCACAGCAGACAGAAGAGGGGGAGCCACCAGAGCCAGAGCCTACGGAACCTTATGGACCCGAGCCGACCATTCCCATGCGTCCTACTATCATGGAACCGACGACAGATGGAATGATACCCACGCCGAGTATCACCGAAATCATGCCGACTCCAGGGCTACCGCAAAAACCTTCTATGGCGCCTCCACTAATGCCAACTCCTTCCAGCACACGCACGTCCATAATGCGGCCACAGTCATTCTCTGGTAAATTGGTGCAAAAGCTGAATCAGCTTATCCATGGCTCCGCGATCGAAGCGAATCTCATACTTAAGCAGCAAAGCGCACCCAAACCCAAGGGTAAAGGTTTCCTCAGTCTCTTTGAGGTTATCAAATTCCCCAACACTAAGTGCAGCGTCTCCATGGGCGACATACGCACTATGGAGGGTGTTTGCTATCATGAGTTCGAGTGCAAGAGCTTGGGTGGCATACCCACCGAAAGCTGTGCCGAGGGTGTTGGTGCCTGTTGTATCTGTGAGTATGCACTGCATGTGTGCTCATGCGCACCTTCAATAAAAAGTGATCAAATGCTGAAATGATCAAGTGATCAAGTGATCATGTGCTTCATTGTGGTTTATCAATTGCTTTGGCTTAAAGGCTTTCGCTTTCAGTTGTTAACGGCTGCGGTGATGTGACCAGCCAGCAGACCGTGTACTTTGAGAGTCCCAACTATCCTCAGCCAGTGCGTGAAATGATGATCTGCGTACTGATCGTGAATGTGAAAAAAGGTGTGCAGCAGCTGCGCCTAGATTTTCAAATGTTTGAGGTAAGTACATAAACATATAGCGAAACAAGTATGAATATCAGATTTATTAACACTCTCATTAATGATAACAATAAGACAATAGGACTATAAAATGACAATACGATTAATATTTTTACTGTTGAACAATTACAGATCAACGTAAGTTAGGAGATTTATTGAAAAGATTAGCTAACAAATGTACAAGTGATAATAAACTTGGATTTTATAGTGAAGTTTAACCTGTCTGAGATCCATTTGCTCAGACAGACAGTTGAACATACGGACATGGCTAAGTCGGCTCGTCCAAAGATCCTTATAATTATACAATTTTTAATTATTTTATTTTCTTTAACCTTATATTAGAAATATATGCGATATTGCTTCTTGTGGAGTGTTCGCATAAACTCACAATAATAGAGTTTTATAAGAATAATCTTTATAGCCTAATGTCCATATATATATGTATATATATATATATATATATATATATATATATTTATATATATAAATATTTTTAGACAAATGATAATATTGTAAAAATTATTTCACATAACTTAACCGCATATTATTCCTAGTAAACTCTCTTATTCTGTTGCATACAATAGAGAACGTTGCAGTCTGACGTAATCGACCAAATACTCTTATATCAGCAGCTCAAATTGTGTGGGATATATAGTTTAATCAATTTATATAAACGGGTGAATCGGTTACAAAGAAGTCTGTTTTAGAATGTCAGTTTCTTAGTTTAGTAATTCTATTTTTCAAATTGTGTGTAGTAATTGTTGTGTAGTAAAATAAGTTTACAGTTATTCATGAATTTCTTTGAATTGGAAATTATTCTCTGGATAACAATTAAATATATAAATGTAATTCGGTAAAATATGTCT
Organism: Drosophila fungiperda; assembly: GCA_035042345.1. Taxonomy (NCBI): domain Eukaryota; kingdom Metazoa; phylum Arthropoda; class Insecta; order Diptera; family Drosophilidae; genus Drosophila; species Drosophila fungiperda. The sequence continues at coordinate 105,353 of JAWNLM010000204.1, forward strand.
GACAATTTTGTCAAATATGAATATAATGCTTAATTGCTTTAATGTGCAAACTCTTAATTTTATATATGTAATCGATTTTAATTTTCAGCTTAGTCGCCCCACAAATGGCGATTGTCTTGATGATCAGTTCATCATATCTGGATACAATGCAAATTTCAAAATACCTATGCTCTGTGGGATTAACACAGGCCAACATAGTAAGTACATCAAGCAGTCATCAGCTGATTTTATATTGGTGCTTTAATTTGCTATCTTAGTTTATGTGCACGTTGGTGACTCCAGTGAGAGCAAGATATACCTATCGGTATTTGTCAAAGTATCTAGTGGCCAGAGATCATTTAACATCAAGATCAGTCAACTGGAAGATGATCTAGCGCCTGTGAATTGCCTGCAATATTTTAGCGATGGTGATGGCATAATCAAATCCTTCAACTACGATGTGGATGGCAGTATTGTGGAAAGTCGCGAAGCAACTTACCTGGTAAGTAGTTTCCAATAAGCACAAGTACATTGGCTATTTATGTGTCTTCCATTTTTAGAACAATATGAACTACGCAGTATGTTTGGCACGCTCAAAGAATGTGTGCAGCATTAGCTACAATATCGAGCAACGTGGCGGTGATCAGCCCGACTTTCAGCTTATTAACAAGGATGAGGGTAAACCACAATTGTTGTAGAGTTGAAACCAAGATTTTAGTAGTCGAACTGTTCACAGCTGAAAATGATCTGGTGAGTGATGGTCAGGCTGGCGCTGGTATTTTTAATTGCCCGGACGACTTCATAGCCATTAATTCCGTGCGGCTGTGCGGAGAGCGGCTGAACGATGGCTCCGAGAACGAGGACTTCACCATGCATGCCACTGTGAGGGACATTGCCGCCGGTCCCATTGTGCTGCCCTTTCGCACCGATGCCGAATATGTCGGTCGAGGCTTTCGTCTGCTCTACAAGCAGGAGTTGTGTGTCTGAAATTGATGCTACGGTTAGGCTACGGTTATGGTTACCTTTACAGTTACTGTTACTGCTCCCATATGCCGTTGTTTGCATTAAAGTTTTTGGAATATGATACGGTTTAGTCCGAACCTCGACTCGACTGCAGGGCGAATAAAGTAGGTTGCTATGGGAAAACTTAACATGCATGCGACCATTTCCGTTCCCAGTGCTGTGTTAATGTGTTTAATGTATTTCATCGTTTTGGTGGCTTAGTTTTGGAACCGCCCACCCACAGTTGGCTGGGCGGTCTGCAGTCGGCAAGTTCGTAGTTCATAGTGCTGTGCGCGTTGGTGTTTGTTGACAGGTTTATTTCCAGATTTTCATATTTCTCCTTGCCGAAACTATGACGAAATCTATAACTTGCCGCATCGTAATCGTCGAAGTTTGAGTTGGCGCTGAAGTCCAAGAGTCGCACTCGTCGCCGGAGCCGTCGTCATATTGGTTTCTTTGCTTAAATTTGTAATAAATTTGATTTTTTCCTTTTGATTGCGAATTTTCATTGTTCCTTTTTGTCGTCGTTTGATAAAGTCACAATTAACCCACGCCTTTCGTAGCGGTACTCTTACATATATTTGCATATCATTTTGATTGTTTGGATCGCTGTCTGTCCCGCTGACATAGTGATGACTAAAAGTGTTCAGCACCACCGTCACCACTGGAAAAAACCACAACAACAACCAAGTACAACCAGCTATAACCAACTTCAACAACTAGCAATCATAAAAAAACACGCCAACAAATATTGTATGCAAACGCTTTGAAGTTTGTCATCAAATGGCGTCTAAAGCCATTCGGCACAGTGGAGCAATTGAAAGTTTTGGGTATTATTATTATTTGAAGGGTTGTCTATGACATTATTCAGATTTCGCTCAAGATTATATATATAAATATAAATATGTATATATATATATATATTTTTTATTTATTTATTTTTATTAAAATCGTTTAAGTAAGACTGGTTTAATTTGCTTAAACTCAAGTATAACATTACAATATGCTGCTAGATTTCTTGCATTCGACTTTACAGTGCTCTAACATAAATAAATAAAGCGGCAAAATCATAAAGCATAAAATAAAAATCCCTTCAGGGCGTAACGTGCACTACATTAGAAATTGAAAATCCACAGACACCGCCGACAACGACGACACCGAAGTCGCTTTGGACCGGGCCAAAAAAGGAAAACATGAGAATCTTTTTGCAATGCAATGCAAAGTCTCTGATATTGGCCGCAAAGCCAAAATGCGCCGTTTGCTGAAAATTAGAAGTACAGAAAAAAGGAGAGGGAAAAATCAAACCTCTTTAGTCAATTTTGAGGAGAGGTATAAATCTATATATATATATATATTTTTTGTGAGGGTTTGAGGGGAGTTCAACTGCCAGAAAGCGTGCTTGGCAACGCCTTTTGTCACAGTTGCGACCGACTCGTCCCTGTTGTCTGACGGATTGAACAGCACTGTTGGGGGTGTGCGATAGCGAGATCTGTGGCAACATTTTTGCATTTGCATAAGTTAATCAATTCGTAATGAGGCAAAAGGTGAAAACTATGCGATTGTGGGGCTTATCAGATCTTAAGCGCAATGTTAACTGTCAGCAATCAAGTCAGATTAATGTTAAAAATGGCCGTCGAGCGGTAATCGCTTAATGTCTTTTAATTGTCATCACTCCCCCCTTCTCCCATTAACAACAACAACAACAATAGGGGCTGGCAGCGTACACAACATGGCAAATACAATCGCCGTTGGCGGTCAGTTGGAGATATACGAGGCAGCATACCGGCGATTACAATCTGAATCGCAACAACAACAAGAAAACGAGAAACACTAAAGCATTAAGGAAAAATGCCAATAAAAATTTGACAAGACATTATACAAATGCTAACTTTATTAAATGGCATTGCGGAGTTGCGGGATTTTAATTGCCTGGTAATTGATTTAACATGCCTGCTTTCAAATTGATTTCTGTCTAAAAAGTGATCAGATCGATTAAATTGATAATCGAAAATTGATAAATCGCAAAATATAAAAATAACCATATCTCCCACATAAACATATCTCTCCCCTGAAAGATTGGTTATGCATAAAAAATACCAATACATTTGATTGTGTTAGACGATAGAGCCCTATAATTCAAAAGCTAGACTCTCCAAATTTGATAGGTATTTTGTTGGTATCAGCTTTCAACAGTTTTTAGACCACGTCTAGTCATTCCCCCAATTTCTAACGCATTTTAAGAGCTGTAGTTACCAAAGTTTTCTAATAAGGTTCTCTAATATTATTTTTCTTCCTTTCTTGGCTTTAAAGCCAATCTTAGAGTATAGATAACTAGATTTTCTTGGCTTCACGTACCCTTTTCTGTGGTATGAGTTAGATGGTATGAGTTTCTGGTATCAGAGTATGTGGCAGTCGGTTCCGACCGAGAGTTATAAAAAAAAGTAAAGAAAACTTCTGAGGGTAAACCCAAACCTATATTAAGGTCACTTGTTCTTAATACTTATTAAAATGCGAATCTTAGAGATAGACGGACATCCTGATCAAGAACATATTTACCATATTTTAACCCTTTTTTAATTGGTTCAGGAAATAAAAGTAATTTTTACCATCGATGTCTGTATGTATACTATATTATTATATTCACAATGTATGTACAATGCTATAAAGGTGAGTCTTGCTGATGCTATCCAATTTAAAATTCTCAACGCATCGTCTTAAATAGGCCGTGAAAATTGAGAATAGAAAACACGACCCAAGACTTTTCCTAGATGTGTTTAATCACTGATTCTAGATTTTTTGTCGATGCTTATTTTTTGGTTATCTATTGAAGTATTTTTCATACATGCTGTATTTTATCGCTGCTTGTCTGCAATTAATTTATTTGACTGCTTGTCTGTAAGGGGCCTTTTAAGACTCTTGGGGTCTTCGGTCTAAAATCTCAAATTTACTTCGACTGTAATTTTCACGTGATTGGAGTCGTTCAATTTCCCTGAATACATCTTAATGCTCCATTCATGAACAGTGGGGCTTTAAAATGTTGGCACCACATCGTTATTAAATATAATTAGTCATTGCAATCTAAGAAAATGTCTTGACCGGTAATAATGGGATTGGCAGTTGATTTTGGGAATAGCTGTATCCACTAACCAGGTACTACATAAAGTCGTCAAATCGACCAAAATTCTAAATTAGTTTTTTCCAAGCTTGTTGGCCCTATTCTGCTCAGAAGGCATTGCGTCAAAAATATTTCAGACCTCACTGGTCGATCAGTCAACGCAAGTTATAATTTTACCTGACTTATTTTATTTATATTATTATAAGTTTTCTGTGGTATTTAATTGCAAAATGGTACAACATTTGTTGCATGAATTTGGAAAAACACAGTAAATACACATTTATATAAAAAAATGATCCACTACCAGAGTATGCGCAAGAGTTATTCACGAGAAACAATATTTGAAATTGAATCCTTAATTACAAAAAAGACTACAACATTTTTGTTTATACACCGATTATTGGCGGACAAAAACCTATCACCCAAATTTGGGTTCTGCGATCTTGAAATTGTGGGAGATTGTGGCCTTATCAATTTGCAATTATTGATTTTATCGATTTTCTAGTCTCTTAGTGGTCGTAGCACTAAAAGTTTTAGACTTTGTCTGTGGGTGTGTGTGGTTCAAGCGTAAAAGCATTAAACCGTCCAACATTTAAATAGTGCCATTTAAAGTTTCACTTAGCTTACATATTAGTCCCTTATAAGTGCACTCATATACCTCACACTTTCGAAATGTATGTATGTACCTATTTTTGTGTGCACATATGTATAAATGTATGTTTGTATGTATTCAATTTTTTTTTTAGATTTTCACACTATTTTCTACAAATTTAACGATTCTGTTAGACTCAGCGTGAGCAGTGATTTTTATTGCCGCACTTTTAGCACTCTTACGGAGTCAGAGCTGTTGGTCTTAATGCTTACCTATTATTGTGCATTTGCACAAAACGAATTATGTACAACGATCGAGCTTTATTGACTAAAAACAAACCTTGAGTATGAAATTAAATATACGATTACACACATATATATATATATATATATATAAATATATATACAATGGGAATTAGCACATCCGAGAATTTTTTGCCTTTACCTCAAGGGCTTGGATAGTGTATTTTCTATGCTTGACTTTTTTGAAATATATATGTTGCACAGTTATACAAGCTGCTACTTATATATTATATATATATATGCAAAATTTATTAAAAAAAATCTGAGACGTATATAGAAAGTCATGCATATCATTTTGTATTTTGTTTCAGTAGTAATGTCCTTGTAACTGATTGATTTGTTGGAGACTATCCGTACATGCAACAAGTACGAGCTTGAATACGCTATACAGCGTACTAAGCGTATAATCCCTGATACGTTTGTATCTCATACCTTATGCTAAAAGTCAGCCATTTAGATTACTTGAAATATAGAATATTCATGTAAAATTTAATTTTTTAAAGGTGATCGATAGGCTTTCTGCGCGACATTACCTATTTGCAAAATTCCGAAAAACGGGTTTAGAAGTGGTGGGTTGTATGGCATTATGCAGAAATGAAAAATGGGTTCTGGTTTTATGGCATACAAATAAGCTAAGTGAGAATGTCATTTAAAATAATGACTGTTAATAAAAAAAAACATATATTTTAAATCAATAGCCTTAGACTAAGTCATACCCAAGCCATTGATCATCCAACTGAGTCCACGCGTCACTGTTTACTTAAACTTTAAATTTCCATGCAAGGGTTGTACACTCTGGATAATTCACTGCTGTAAATCTGTTATCTCATGATAAGACATTATATTATGTCCAACACTTGTGGGTTAAAATTAATGTTTTTTGAATGAAATATATTGTATTGCATATAACCTATCTAATTTTAATATACACAAAGTGTATGGTGTAAATTTCTTCAGGTTTCAGCTAAGCAACTTTTTCAAACATTCTGCGAAATAGTTACATATTTCATTGACTTATGTTGAATATCAGAGATATTGATGGTCCGCTTACAATATGAAATTTCATTTAGAATTAAAACCTTTCGTTTAAAACTTATTGCAGATTTTCGATTACATCAGAAATTTGAGTACATTTTTCTGCATCTGTATCCCATCACCATTGAATTATTTACTGCTTATTAAACTTGAACTAAGTTATCACTCAGAGGCGAACACTTGACCGTAAAACTAAGTGTTGTTGTACGGGTTATTGGAAATGTTACAACTTTCGCAACATCTTCTATCTCTTCTACATCGGTGCATTCAAGCTTTTCAATTTAGAGAATGGATATATTAAAATATATTCCTTATCTGTCGCAAAGCAATAACATGTTTTGAGAATTTAAATTTTAATGTATATTTGTAAATTTGGACTCCATGCATTGTACAGCGTTCTCTGTGTGCAGAGCTCTCTCTTTCACTCTCGATAAGGTCGTTCGCTGATCCGCCGGGAGCAGCAGCAGCTAATGAGTTGTTCCACATATCTCTAATTTATTTCGTTGTGGATTAGGTTTTAGCAGGGGATTCAAATCTTAATTTTGCGCATTGATCACTAGTTACTATAATCAAACAATTGTTGTGAATAAATGGATAAATGGCTAAGCGTTTTTTTCTAGCATCAACATAAATGGATATAAACATTATACCGTAGTAAAAGTAATCTTTGAAAAGAAAACTATGAAAATCGTATAGAGCTCTTTTAGAGTTTGGGTAGCAAAATCATAGACACTTACAAATACACAAGCACACGCAGATGCGCAAATGCATTCATCACACACTTTCATGGGTATTCATCAAAATATCAACACTCCCAGACAAAAAAAGGAGGTTTTCAAAAATCTATTTGTTATTTGGATGCCAGACTTCATTGAATGTTAGAGATCATATTCAAGTGCTAAACAAAACGACACCAAAAAAGAGACGAGAATGGACAGATTACAGTCGACTCGCATGGACAAGAAAAAACTGGATGGAATTGGAGAGGAATGGGGCAAAGCCATGTGTTTGTGGCAGAAAAAGGTTCATAAATCGCGTGAAAACTGTGAAAGAAAATTCATTTTGACACTAAAGCAAAAGGTGTCTTTTAACTGGCAGTGCGTGAAAGCACTTTGATGATGATTATGAAAATGAAAAATTAATGATAGTCACAGCATGGCAACAGTTTCACGCACACAGCGGACGATGGAAATGCGCAGATTAAGTATACGCAAAGTTGCCAACTTGGACAACCTGGCCAACTATGCTTGTCAGCGTCAATTTCGCATCTCTTATCCGTTAGTTATACAAAAACAAACACACACAAACTTAAAGAGAAATGTATAAAGATAAATAGATAGAGAGAGAGAGACATAGAAAAAGAGTGAGAGAAATAGAGAAGAGATGTCGTTTTCCACTCATAGCATTTTGCTAAAATTCGGCATTCAGTTATAGCTGTTATTTTGCATTTTTTTTCTTTCGGTTGGTCGGTCTTTTGGCTGCTTGGCGTCTCGCTAAGTTGCTGCGTGCATTTTTTATTGGCTCAGTAGCTGGGTCACTGGCAAAACTTTCTATCTCTCTGTCTTCTGGCTCCTGGGGCTTCAACTTCTGGTAACTTGAAACTTGACTTTCAGCCTAATCGCCCATCTGCCGTTTGCGGTTATTCGCTGAAAGATGCGCAAAGTGTCACAATCCCAGCTTCACTCTCAGTCCCAGTTACAGATCCAGTCGCAGTCAGAGCCCAACTCTGAGACCCGCTTCCAGCCTGCGCTCAATGTGCGTGTGCACATTTATCCAATTTGTATTCACTTTGCATTAAAATTTACTTTTTTTTACTACTTGATGATTCTTTTAATAAAGTTAAATTGTCTTGCAGTTTATTCACCTCTGAAGCTAATTATGTAGATATTAAAACTTGACCATTAACAAAAAGTGGAAAGAAACGTTGTGATTAGCCTGTAAAATTGGTTTGATATTAGAAGTAAAATTTGGGAACAGTAATGTATTCTGTAATATTATGTAATCTGTAAATAAATCACAACAGAACGGATATATGCAATATACTTTTCCAAAAAATTCGAACGTGATTATTACAATCTTGCCGTTCACATTGTAAGTCTACATATAAAACAGTTGAAAATATTTAACAATTTACGCGTTTCTAGTAAGTTTTCTTACCTAAGGAGATTGCTTATTTTAAACTACCGTTTGCTAAATTGTAAAACATATAAGGCTTTTTGGTTTTTGGGGGTTGAAATGCGAATGGAAATGGCAACCAGTTTCTAACGTTGCGGGTGTCGAAAAAAGTCGCCATTATAAATGGACAGACTGACATTGATCAAAACCAAACTACATTCGCTTTAAGAATTTAAAAAATGAATAAATAATTTAAGTACTGTTATTTAAAATGCGACACCAAAATTATAAAAAAAAATGCATAATTATATCACTTGTGGGTTGAAACCATACGACTGAAGTAAATAATCTTCCAATAAAAAAAAACTTTCAAAACTTTCTATATTTTGTTTTAAATCTGTATATCAATCTTTTTTTTCGAAACAAAATTAAAAACAGAGAAAGTGGCAGAAAGAAAATTGTCTTTGACACTATATCACTAAGATATGAATGAAGATATTTGAGTTTACTGTTTGTTAAGTAAATTAAGTAAATAATCAATGTATTAATAGATTTAATCCGCTTTCGATATAATGGTATTTTACAAAATGTTTTTTTCTGAGTGACTAGCAGTTCATAGATTAATTCCAGTTGCATTCATTGCAAAGCCATTTCTTTGCCGCAGTCACTACAGATTTTTCGGATGCAAGGCTAACTGACAAAGTCGACTTGTTAGCAAGCAACTAAGCACAGACTTTTAAGAAGTTGGCAATGCTTAAAAACAGCTTCATCATCAGCAGCGGCTGCGCCCCAGAGGTATTTCTGCAATTTATTTTTTTAGCTGTCGTTGGAGTCAGCATCGTGGTTAGCGATGCTCGTAAAACATGTTTTTTCAATTAAAAATCCACGAAATGCAATAGTCCCAACACATCAAAAGCACTACTAACAAAAACACATACTTCTCTAACTTTGCGTATTGCTCAGTGTAAGTAAAATCAAGAGTCTGAGATAGAGTCAGAGTCGGTGCTAGTGTCAGCGCTGGGAGCGAAGGCTCAGTTGAGGCAGTAAGTCAACTTAGTTATGTTAGTCACTGGTGCCGTGGTGCCTGTGTACTTTGTCATCATCGTCAGCCTGAGGATGATGATCATCATGATCAAGTACTGGTGGGTATGGCTAGCGTGTGACTTTATATGTCAATTGTTAATATGACAAATTAATTTGTCAGCTGGATTTGCCATTGCACCCCGTAAATGATTTATAAATGGATATGGAAAGGACTCATTGAAATAATTACCTGAGTTTAGGAGAAAACTGACTGGTGTTGATGCACTTATTAGCTTCTAATATTTTATATAATATTTATATAGTAAAAATATGAAGGTTCGTCATTTAAAAAAAAAATAAAATTACACGATTCTTATCCATCTTAAAATAGTTAAGATTAATGAAATTATTATTATATTATATCAACAAGATTATAAAAACAACCCAAATATGTTTAAAAAAGCAAACAGACAAGTAATTGGAGATTTTTCGAAAGTCACTAAAGTGTCTCCATAATTAAAACTAACTTTAAAACTTTAATTTAAATAAAAAAAAAAATGATTTTTTAAAAATTTTAAAATTATATATGCATTTAGAATTTTCAATTTATTTCTCTTATATATGTATATCAACAAACTATAATTATGTAAAGTTGTCCAGATCAAAACACCTAAGATTTCGTTCTCAGTCTCTCAATATCACACATTTCAATGTCTCTGACAATCTTAAAGTCAATCACTTAGATCCAATGAGTTAATGTTCAAATGTCTTTTTCTCATATTTTCTGATGTCATTACACTTATCCTTATAATGACGATTGATTATTTTAACACGAAATGTTGTTTGCTAATTTACAATGAGTTCGTTGTTGTAATTTGATCTCTGGAAGTAAGGATATCATATGTTTTTCTTAAAATGGTATTTAAAATACCATACATTTTCGATGAAATTTTAAGTTGTTTACATAGGAGACTAATATACAAATAAAAATTATTGCTGCACTTCTTCAAAATGCCGTTAGGCGCGCCGAGAAAAGAAAGATAAGCGTATCGCGAACGTAAAGCTGCCAGGCAATAAATTTTCCTTATGAGCCCAAGCCAGTTGTGTCAATAATTTTTGCACACTGCTATCTAAAAGGCACAAAAAAAAAAAAACAAAAAGAGCAGAACAAAATGGTGTACGAAATGAGGACTGTGGCCGGGGGATTGGGGATGAGACAGAAACGAAGCCGCCGTCATCCGCGCCCATCAGAAACGCAAGACCAAGTGACGGTGCCACCAATTGCTTTCAATCAAACACAAACTCTGTCATCGATCATTCTGCCGGTTTCCCTGACTGCATGACTGGCTGACTACCGTCAACGTCGGATTGAACTCGGCTCCTTTGGGGCCAATAAAGCAGGCCGCTGGACCCTGCTGCACACAGCCAGCAAGTTGGAGGATGTCAGCGTGATGACAATTTGATTTGCATGCAATGCAAGTGCAATTATTATGGCAAAGGTGACCAGGAAACCTGGCTCGCCCCGGCTCGCAAAAAGAGCGCTATCCGTCGCTCCATCCGTTCGTCCGTTCGTCCGCTCGTCCGTCTCTCAGTCTGTCAGTTCAATACTTGCTGAGTATGCGGCTGCTTGGACGGCTATTTTGCATAAATGTCATTATTGTTGCCGCTGGCTCTCCAGACCGCCGCTATCTCAAACTGATTGACAGTTGAATTGAAAAGCTTGGCGACATTTTTCCTTATTTGATTTGTTGCTGTTGCATTTGCGGTTGGAGTTTCAGTGGCCGCCGTTGCCGGTGACTTGTTGCAAGTATGCAGAAATTGGTGAAAATGTTTGTGGCACTTTGCGGGAGCATTGCATTTATATAGTTCATAACTTTTCTTCTTTCTCACTTACCCCTGAGAGCTTTAATCTGTTGCCTGTCATGCCAAATGTAATTTGGTTAATTAATGTTGGCGCTTGTCACCAAGTGTGACAACCCGTGTTTCGCTTTTTATTGTACATAAGCTCAGCGGGACCAGCCGAATGAAGGTAGTATTTGACAGGATTTGTGGCTAGTACTCATTCGCTAAGGCACCAAATTACATTCAGCAATCACAAAATACAAAAATTGTATTTAACTAGCATGAGTTGAATTATGTTATCATTAACAAATGCATAGCTTTTTTCTTATTAACGCGAAAACTATGAATACAAATATGTATATTCGAAATATGAAAGCGACAAAATTTAACAAGGCAAATTATCTTTGTAGGAGATTGATATATCTCTGATGTCTTTAATTGATTCATAATTTTTACCTGGTTTTGTAATCTACATTTCGGTATTGTCGGACTATCATTGAACTTATTCACACATAATCGCTGACCACTTTTTGAATAAGCCAGGCGAAAACAAAAATAGACTAATTTTTACTATTTATACATAATATATGCATATGGAAATATTAGAGAAACTGTGATTCTTTCTAGCCTTAGCAGTTTACAAATATAGATTTTGGCTTACACTCATCTTTGACATAAGCAGCTAGAGAAACAGTGGATTCTAAAGTGCAACTCAACATTTTTACCAATATGACAAAAAAGAGTGGCAAGCAAGCCGGCTTTGCTTCGAGCCAGGTTAGCAAAAACAACCACCCAAAAAGGCAAACGGCAGCAACAGAAAAAGGAACCAATTGCCAGTCGGCCATTCAGCAAAGACTTTCCGACTGAAAATTAAAAAAGTTGACATGCATTGACGGCGAGTTTCAGGGGAGTGATAAAAAGAGGGGGTGCAAGAGAGCAGGTATTTAGGTGAGGCTCAAATGGCAGTGGCTAAAAAGGAACGAGCAAAAGGTATTTTCACATAATTACCAAATGAGCTGGAACGCAAATTACCAAAGTGAAATTTGAATAGCCAATCAGACTGTGACTCCCCGTCTGCATTTCTTTGAAAGGCTGGCTTGGTAGTCAGGCTTGTCAGGCTGCCTGGCTAGCTGGCAGGAACTCAAGCTTGTCAGGCAGGCAATATGAATGGCATTTCATCGATGCGGCCGTTGTCCAAATTAATTGCCTACGCAGATGCAGCCGCTACGACGGTGGCGGCAGCCACAACGACCATTGCCACTGCCAGTGGCAGCCACAGAACCAACAGCAGCAACAGCTAACAGTTAACGTGTTCAGTCAGGTTCCTGGCTGTGTGCGGCATAATCATAAAATCCACGACTTTAATAAAAATTTCCACAGAATCTTTAGCATCTGTACAGGGTTGAAGTTGTTGCTTAACTCGTTTCTTTATTTCATGCCGTTTAACTCTGTGGCTTATGAGCTGCCGCCCATGCACTGGCATATATCCAACTTGGTATTAATTTCTTGGTCTATTGGATTTTGCTTTGGTATTTAGTCTGCTCAATAGCGCAATGAAATTTCTGAGGCTCTGTCCACTCATTGGCTCATTTATGAACGCTACCGCTCCCACTCCTATTTGTACATTTGTGGACTTGATTGTTTTGGCAATAATTTAAAAAAAATTAAATTTAAAGTTACCTGCAAACAAAACCACTCTTACCAATCGCACCAATTACTACATTTTGTTACTAATAAAAATGTCTTCAATCAAAATGCCAATTTTCATTCTCAAATGAACATTTAGGTACGAGCAATTAGCAATAGCCAATGTAGGTCAGACCTTGAACGAAAATTAGTAATTACGGTGAGTCATAGAATGATATGTTGTAGGCCCAGTCAAGATTATTAAATACTATTATAAGAAATCTTGACATATCGCTGCCAAAGATTTGAAATCAATTTAAATAGCAGTTGATATTTCTTCTATTAAATTGTAATATAGCAAAATATTACTTGTTGATTTTCATATAGTTAATTAATACAAATCCTAAGCTATTTTGAATAAAACTTTTTTCACTAAAAGTTTCAGTTATTTTAAGCTATATTAGATGTTAAATTTTTTGTAATTTGTAAATTGTAGCTTATAAATAATTGTAAATTTTTTTAACAAAAACTTTGTGGTAGCCAAATTGCATTTAATTGAAAATAAAAAAATTTGTTTTGCCGAAAGCACTTGTAAGCGAACTATTAGCCTGGCTTGCCAAACCAGATCAAAGCAGTACCCACAGCTCCTTGACATTTGACGTTAAACATCCCTAGCCATACAAAGAAAAAATAGTGTGTATATTCTCCGCTAACAACCATTCTCCAATCAACACTTATGCAGACAATAGGCGAGTGCACAAAGCACGCAAAGTTCAGAATCATACTCAATATATACAATAGCGAAGTGACTCCCGTTAGCCGTAAATGTCAACTGCGCGGCTAATGACGTCACATGCAAATATTAACTAGTATGTCAAGTTGAAAAGCTCAATTAATAAACGTATCTGCGACAAAAAGTACTTGCTTGTATGTATTTATCTTCTTCTGTGGGACAATGCAGCATGTACTTTGAACGTAAATTAAAATAACAGCAATGCATCATCGAGTGTTGCAAGTTCACACATAGGCAACTTAAGCATGATGACGCTTCAATCAGAATGCCGCCCCACATCGAATGTGTACATCCCTCTGCTCCCCAAGTGAATGCCAATAATGTATTAATGTTGCTGCACTTGACATTTCGCCGCTATTTGTATATCCCAGTTCCCTTTTTCGCATGATAAAGCAGTCTGCCCTTTGGCTTTCCGTTTTGTTTGCTCAGACCAGAAAAGATGCATATCAAAGAAAAATAATAATAATAATAATAATAATAATAATAATAACGATCAGCTGCAGCAGAAGACAGAGGACTGAAACCACAATCAACAATTTTACTTCTGTTATAAAAATGAAGCTACAAATTTTCATCAACTCGCAGCGCAAAAACCGAGTTGCAAAACATTATATATAAGATACTTAAGACACACACTGATACATACATAAATATAACACACATAACACAAACCCCCACTATCGGAAGCTGTAAAACCTGACATATTATGATGACTCAAAAGTGCAATTACGTTAGAGGTGTCTGTCTTTATAATGTTGTTTGCGAACTATACATTAGCATATCTAATTATAAAGAATTGTCTAAGCAAAAATACCAGCAAAATGAAAATTCAATTGAACGAAACTACTTTACAATTGCTTGGGCACAATTCAAGGAGTCATGCTGAGAAATAAATTCGATCAAGCTGCGGTAACTAACCATATCAGCAAGTCCTTGATAAAACTGAAAAGCCAAACAAATTTTTAATTTATTTTATACGAAAACGAAAACGAAATAACGGCAATCAATAAACAAATAACATTTTAGCTGCCACCATTTCCAAATGCAATCGGAACCCACCATTTGAAGGTAAGCGAGGAAACTGGCGAAAAAGACGCAGTCGTAATACTGCATCATTGTTTATTGTGGGGGCTGCGGGGTTGAGGGTGTTCCCTCTGTTGCCTGTCGCTTGCAACAATGACGTGACAAAACAAAGCCAACGGCAAAAGTTTTGGCGTGCTGATTTACAAGGATACAATAGCCTTGCCTGATACAGATCTGGGGGTCTGCCATTTACTATATACACCGATATTCTCTATGGTGCAGTGGTGCAGGAGTGGCTGGATGTCCTCATCGAGTGCATGGGCTGGGGCCACTTTGTTTTGTGCCGACACTTCCGTTTAGATTGACTTGAAAATTTGTGCCATGACACGAATTCGATGGCGCTAAGCAGCCAACTTTATTAAGACTGAAACATTATGGACTTGGAGGCTACTCATCGAGACGATTGGGTGGCTGATTGGCTGGCTGGATGGCTGGCTGCCTGGCTGGCTGGCTGACTGGCTGGCTATTGGTGTCAAGCTGGGCATGTTGGGTTCAAGTGACTGTTGGCCCAAGTAGAGCAGGTTAACGATGGCCCACAACAATCAATAGCTGCACAACAATTTAGCAACGGTGACTATAGTCGAGTTAAATACAAGTTTGTTCGCATTTATTTGAATTGAATCTGTGCAGTGCTAAAGCATTTGCGGCAGGATTGTTATGAATTAACTACTAATTATTTGGAACCTTTTTAATGTCATGCTTTGGTTTTTAAATTTCGAACACATTCTATATGAAAATCATAATTTTTGATAGTTTGACAGCGTATATTTTATTCTATCCAATAGTGTTGTTTTAATAAATGTTTTTTAAATAAAATAAAAAGCATAAGCACTAGATAGATTCAAGTTATTCTACTAAAAATTTAAATGGCAGCAGTTAGTATAATTGCCTACTATAAATAATAACTTACTGCACAGTAAGCGCATTTTTGTATTCTTGCAGTTTTACTAAAAGTTTTCACACAACATTTTTTTTTTTCAATTTAAAATTATGTTTGGCCAATTTGGTATTTATCCGGAGGCCTAGTGGTGAACAATTGTGCGATCTTAACTTATTTGTAATTGTTTTGTAATTTCTGTAGATTGGAAAAGTTACAATTGTATTATAATTTAAAAAGATTTTATTCGTCATTCGATTGATGATACGATGATACGTAAATAACCGTTAACGTGCCCCACTAAAATATTGAAATTAAGTAAAGCTGCTAACAAAACAAATCAAACTCAATTGGGCAGCAACAACCAAAAGCTTTCAGCAAAACAATTACCAATTATTGAAATTAAAAACCGGAGCCAATGGACACCGCCTTCAATCAAACAGACGTATAAAAAGAGTCTCATAATTGCCTCGGGGGAGCGAAATACGCTGATGTCTTTGTTTGTGAGACTGGCTGGTTGGCTGGGTAAAGAACTTGTAACAAGTATTGTTCGATGGGGACTTGTCCATCTCATTACCACATGGCATGGGCATTGGCAAACACAACTAATGAAATTTCGTTTCGTTTTCTGTCTGTGAAATTTCAACTGGGTCCGAAAAGGTGTTAATGAACAGCTCGAAGGCATTTTGTTTTAGTCTGAAATCGTGTTGACACAAGTAACATTTTTAAGTGGCATAGACATATAAACAATTGTAAAGCGGCCAAACTCTCTAAATTGGAATGTTTAGTCTAGTTGGAATCTTCCATCGCATATTTGTCTGAAAAGATCAGCACTGGCGAACGTTAGTATTCTAATATGATCGGCATGCATTGGGTTTGTTCTGGAACCCCACCTGAAATCATGAATTTAATTAAAATGCAATTCATTGCAGCCCAGCAGCGTGATGCGCATCAACTGGAATGCAAATCGAATATTACCCAATAGGAAGTGCATTGGAAAAATAATAAAATCATCAGCAACAATAACAACAGCAGCAGCAGATACGCGCCGCTGGCAAAACAAACCCATAGCCATGCCATGAACACCCAAACCGAAAAGACTTGGAGCCATCAAACAGCAGCATCAGCATCAGCGTCAGCAGCACAACCGCCAACACCACCAACAACCACTGCAATGGTTGCCATCTCATGCAGGCAGTGATGTCGATCCAACGAAGGCGTTGAAAATTGTCAAAAGAACGCGCCGCAACAGAGGCACAGTGGAACCAGACTTATTATATCTAAAGATATTTGTATTTTATATCATTCCTAAGAGATTAAATACAAAGATTTGACTGGATAAATTATTTTTAGGCAAACAATTCAGAAGAGCATAATTTACATGAAAATCAGACCGTTCAAATTGGAAACTATATTATTAATTTTACAAATAATGAAAAATTAATGATAAATAACGTTTCGATTATTTGAATGATATTTCCAAGGGGTTCGACTCAGTTCCTACAGTAAAAAATAAAGGTACATAATTATCCAATAGTTACTGATGTTTGGTCCAAAACTTATAAGTTTTTAGTGGATGAAAATGACGAAACTTATTTTAATAATTTCAAAATCGACTGTTAATCACTGTGCAGTAGACGCCGTTGATATTCGATTGTTGTCAGTCATGATTCAAAGCATTTGAAAACATCGACGTGGACGTTGCCCGTCTGTTGCATGCAACCTCATCTCTCACCGCACAGAAACAGTAAATGCGGCTGGATCAGCAGCAGCAGCAGCAGCAAACGAAAACGGTAAACTAACAGGCGTTGCATTTGGAAAATCAGGAGGACCAACCTCAAAAGTGCGCACCTTAAAAATAATTTTTAGACGTGTTGGCTGGCCCACTCCGCCTGGCTGTGGACTTAGCTCAAATCGCAAACAGTCGTAACACAAAAATTGCTGCCAATCGATTTTGTATACGAGTACGAGTGCAACAAAAACGAAATAAAATAGTCGGCATCAATACCATCGTCATCGAGCAACTTGTTGACATTTGCAGCATTTGGATTTTAGTCGGTGCCAGCTCAATAAACTATATGTATAAAAAGTCTAAAGCGACTACACTTTTTGGGGCATCAGCACGAGAAACATGCAACAAGTGCAGCCAATTCCAAGATACTTGCACCGCTGACAATCAGTTGTCGTCGACCGACTGCTGCCCGAGATGGCAACGCCAACGGGTTTGGCTAAGTGTGGGGCCGTCTCTGCTCCCTCAAAGTAGGTTAGTCTTTGGTTTACTCGTAAGCGCATTAAATGAGAGGGCAACGAGACTCTACTGACAAGAGTTAAATCTGTGCGGAATTTCTAGCGAACTTATGAGAAATATTTTTAAATTTAGGCATGCTTGAAAAGCTGCAAGTGCTTGATTTATAGATAAATTTAGTGAAACATTTTTAGCATATTTATATCATTTATATGCCACAGCTGTAATATGTTTTTATAACATGAATTCCATAAGATTAAGAGTTAAGGTACACAAAATGGAAAGCTAAAGGATATTATAAAACATTAAACAAGGAATTCGGACTTAACGAACAAACAAGTAATTCGAATATTTCAACTGAATGCAAGTTCTCCAGACTATAACATTCAAGATATTTAAAATGCTGTCATACAAACAACAACAAGCAGTTCTCATGTGCAGGTCAGGTAGCTAAGAATAGGCACATAGAGCCAGTATTAATTACAAGTTCCAACTATCAATTACATGCTTATGGATATTCAATGCCCAAAACAATAAATCCAACATGTGCAAACAAGAGGTAACAACAAGCCAGACTAATTGTCGGATGGGCGTTTTGACCGGCTTCAATATATATTGTTCGGCCCAGCTGAACAAGCTGAACATAAAACAATTGGCCATTTATTGCGTGATTAGTTTTTTTTGTTGAGATTTCTAGCTTCAATAGAAAGAATTTTTGCTGCCCGACATAATTGAGCCAGCAAAATAAACTGAAAATTTAGAAGCTGACTCAAATGGTCATCATGATTTGTATGCTGATGATGATGGCGATGGCCAAGTCGACTAGTTAGCGTACACGAAGCGATATTTGTTTTATGAAGCCGCTGTCGTGGCTAACTGCACAATGTGTTGATCTTGAGATTAACAGACGGCAGCTCGCACAGATTCAAATGAGCACACAACACCCGACGACGACGACCCCGATGACGACGCTGACTACGATGACGATGATGAGGACGAGTTTAATCACGGAGTATTCAAACGGTCAGTCGTCTGGCAATGGCGATGGCGATGGCGACGGCGTTGGCGTTTTGTGAAAATAACGCCAAACTGCTTATTAGACGCAATTAACAAGACACACAGACGAGGGTGTCGTAATCAGAATCACTCGGAATCGGAGGCGTAAAGCAGACTGAAGATTGGCAGCGGCATTTCGGTGCCTGTTGATCGTTTTGTTTAGCTGGGTGTTAATTTTGTTGGAACCGCAGCTCAGTAAGCCATGGGCCATATTGTTGATTAATAGGATTTTGATTTTGGAATTCAAAGAAAACTCTCTGCGCCAGCTTGCCGTCTGCTAGTCGTGTGATTTATGTCCCTAAGCCTATCCCTAACTCTATCCCGATATACCTTTTTTTTTTACTTTATTTTACATAACAACAGAGCTCACTTTCATTCATAATTACTTTATAATTATGGGCATCTACTGCAATAATTTTGCTGGCTTCCGGTTTTTAATTGGCACACGTTTCGATCGAGCTCTAAGCTTGGGCGGTCTCCGTGGGTGTGGGTTATATTTAGAGGGTTAGTTTTAGGTCGTAAGTCAAGAGACGTGTGAAGCAACTGTGCTATAAACTATATTAGCGATAATTGTTAATAAATAAGACAGAGTGAAATCACTAAAGAACTTAAAAACTTAGTTTTGTATTGGAGGTGTAATAAATTAATATCAGTAACAGAAGATATCTAAGCAATAGTTTGAATATTACTCTCCAAATAAAAATTAAGGCTATATAACTATGTACGAATACAAACTATAAAACCGAAAAAATGTTAATGACTGATTTTAAGTCACAGCAGTGTTAGATATAAAAAAATGGAAAAACTTAAGCCAGCAACAAAATTCAATATAAAATATTGTAATATTAAGAAATTGAATTTTATTATTTTCTGATCGAAAATAAATTCAGTCAGAGAGAACGTTGCAAATATTTTTCTGAAATCTATCTGTTTTCTATCGTTTTCCTAAGGGAGTTACCAGTAACATGCTTTCAAAATGTGATGACTACAAATTGTGAAAGATAAGCCTGATTTTTATGGTCGAATTTTATGATGGCGACGGAAATGTTCATGCTCTAAAACTGTTCATGCTGATCCTTGGAACAGGTTACCAACAAGTCCTTCCAAGTTTTTTCACTTTTTCACATCTTTTTATTTTATTTTTAAATATGCACAAGCTTGGGCATGGCTATAAATATATATTTTTATCTGATCTTAATGGCACAGACTAGTAAATGTTGCAAGATTTAAGACCCAACCTATTAGGGTGTCGAAAAAAGTTATATTTATACAGACGGACAGACTGACAGCATGACGGACAGACGGACATTGCACAAAACCAATTAATACTTCATACGGATGATTCTGCGTTAACATCCTTGATTAGATGAAAATAATATAATGCATTATTATTAAGTTTTTGCTTTGAGCGAAAGTAATTCTTAAGTGCTTGCAACTGAGTTATTAGCATTGGCTTTCTTTGCTATATTTTTTTGTTTAGCCGGGGTAGAGCTGCAGTGAATGCTCATTATGAGCAACGACAAGCCAAATAGAAAACCACCCGAAAAAACTCAAACACAATTGATGGCACACCTAGGCACGATAAATAGGAAAACTTAGTCGGTGCAAAAAATGTAAATCACGCCTTGCTGGCAAAAACAAACAAAGCAACGAGTGGAGCGAAGAGTCGAGACATACTCGAAAGATGACAAAAACCAAGCAACCAGGCTGAAGATGAAGACGACGATTTCAATGAAAATCAAGTGCCCCGAGCAGCATAGCGAAATAGGGTAGGGCAAAAAGCGTCCATAGATGTGGTGGACTTCAAAGAGGGGACTGAGGGGAGCTGGGGTTTAGTTGTGAAGATTTCGCTGTGCAGCGATGCGCGCGATATGTCAGGAAGCGGTAAAGCAAATAAAATAAAAATAATAAACCAATTATGCACTTTGACGCAACATTAACTAGAAATGTTATTGTTGTTGTTGTTGGCAACTGCAACAGCAGGGGAGCGGGAAGCTTAGGTCTTGGGTTGGTCAGCAGCTTGATGGAAGTGTTGCCAACGCTTGCAACATGAAAATTAAATCAACAAAATGTGTAACTCACAGATGCTTCACCCTGATAGTCAAGGTAAGGAAGGCTAAGGTAAGTAGCTGGCCGGGCTAATTCAACCAACAGCCCCGCCATCACCGCTTGCTAACTGGGACTTAATCTCGGATCTGGGGTCTATGGGCCTGGCTAGATGAACGGTAGATTGGGGGATCTGGCTCTTATCTGACGACTGCATGTTGTACTTACTTATGTTGCCTTACATACATAGTTCGAGGAGCTGGGCGGGCGTTATAATCTAAGGTCAGACCGCGGAGGTCGAATGCATTCGCAGTCGCCGTTTCCCTCGACTTGAGCGACTCGTCTGGCTAATGAAGCTCCGGCTAAAGCGTCGATATTGTTATTGAGATATTGTTGATGAGACCACGTTGATAGCTCTAGCTGCCTAGCAGTCAGACAGACTGCTCGCTTGCCAGCCTCTGACGACAACATCTTTAGACCTAGTAGTGCTGCAGTTTTTGTTAAACGTGCATAAAGTGTTTTGCATTTAGTTAGTTGATTCTTTGTTTTTTATGCCTTACAAATTATCTAGCAACTATGTGCGCCCCAGTGCCATTTTAGTGGTTCGTCCCCGCTATGTAAATATGTGCTTTAAAATTTGTCTTGAGTACCCCAGGTGTACCCGCGGAAACAACAGGTTGCTGTGTCTTGTTGATCGTTTGAGCAGGTCGTTGCTGCTCGGATTGTACTCAAAATACGACATTTTCTGTAATTTTGTTTAATGCTCTCTCAAAAATAAATTGTATAAGTATTGCCAAATGATGATTAAATATTTGCCAAAGGTGAAAGTTTGTAGGTTCATTTTGTCTTCTGTCACAAGCGTTGTTTACGATTTGTCTACATCATACAAAACTCGTCAATCCAATGGCGAAACTGAAAGTTTGTGCAAATAGTTTCGCAGAACTAGCAATTAGCATTTGCCAAAATGCTGGGCGTGACAACAATTCACCTAATGTATTGTGCCCCTTCAGAGCTCAAGGCAATTTTTGAAACAAAGCCATAGGCCAACCATTGAGAGCCTGCACAGTTAAAAATGTTTAGTTGTAATTTACTTAAGATTAAATTCATCTCAGTACACATGTACATGAACAATAATATATATTAATTTGTGCTTTTCAAATTTGGTTTTTCAATATTCCGAAATTTGATTAAAGGCACTAGATTTGTATACCAGAACGCGAAAAACCGAGGCTGTTATCGATAAAATAAAGCAAACTTAAGCTGCGCCAGATATATGAGAACCTATATTCCTATCTCTAGTCTCTAGCTCTTATAGTCTCTGGGATCCGCGTGTTCATACACACAGAGGGACAGACGGGCGAACGGACAGTCCAGAATATATATACTCTATGGGTCGGAGTTCCTTCTGCCTGTTACATACATTTGCTCAAAACCATTATACCCTTTTTAGCCATTTTCAATGTGTTCAGTATATAAATATGTTTTTATGTGTACTCTGTTTGTTCGATTGCGTTTACGTATTTATGTATTTATATATGTATATGCACGTGTTTCAAGCTAGTCAGTTAAGGATAAGTTCGGGATTGTGAATAAAAATATGCGCTGCACTTTTCTTTTTTTTTTATCTAACCAGTAAATACCACGAAAGATTCCAGATTTTTGACTCTGCTATCATTTTTTGTTGTTGAATTGAATAAGTTTGACATGTCGTCAATTGCTCATGCCGATCGACGCAATTTAATTAATATTTGCCTTTTCATATTTAAGTGTTCTCTCCCTTTTACGTTTATTAGTTTTTTTTTCTCATTCCAAATTTGATGTATGCAACTAATATATTTCTGCACATTAAATACTACACTACTTACTTTTCCAAAGTCTAAAATTGACTGGCTTTTAATCATATTTCAAACATATTCCTTATTTAAAAAAAAAGTTAATTAAAATTCTATGTTGTTGTTAGAAATTTATATCCATTTATATTTAACGTGTATTTAAGACACTTAACTTTTTTTGTCTTCAAGTCAAATAACTGTTTTTTTTAATGTATGCGCTATTTTAAAATACAATCTAGTTTCATAAGTTTTTAAAAAATTATACTTATTATCATAAATATTCACCATCATAATTTATTAGTAAATAAAAAAAAAAACTGACTTTCTTATATTTTGTACTCTTTGCACAACTATATCCACGCACATATATAATGTTATGTGTGCTGCTTTCTCAGAACTTTGTTAATTTTTTCTTCGCATATACAGAAACAATCACCAATCAGGTTCCATGTCATATTTAATACCTGACTGAGTCATAACATAATTAGCGCAAGATTCTCATTGGCGGCGACGCCGTTTTGAAGTCACCTAAAATAATAAAATAAATAAACTGTCATATTTAATTTGACCAATGGAGATGAAAACAACAAACCAATGCTTACCCAAATACTAAACCTAAATGGTTCCCAGACAAATGACTCCAGTTTCATTTGCCATCAAAAACAAAAAAATTTACAATATTAACAAAATATAATCCAAAAATCTCAGATAAAATCTTTCCACATACTTCTGTCAGTATTAAAAAACAAATACGACCAACCAACAAAAATAAAATAAGAAAAATGTATTTCCGGAAAAGACAAATATATAGATTATTCAATAGATATTTGTAAGGTATACCATTCAAATAGATTTTACTACAACCAAAATCCTTACGAGTTTGTGGACCTTCAAATATATATATGATATATGTGATATGATAAATTTTATAAATAAATCTTAACATATGTAAACCTACCAGAATAGCAGGTATAAATAGGAAATAGTAAAAATGGTTTTTAGATAACGTTAATTTTTTTTACCGATATTTCTAAATCATCTATTTTATTGAGGATAATATACTAATGCAACTGTTGCACACTTAAACAGAGCAATAGCAGAGCCAACTTAATAGGATTTGTTTCTGCTCTGTTCTGTCATTTGCAATAGGAACAGGAGTAGCAATATTAAAAATATATCAATCGTGTGTCTGTAGTTGCAACTACAATAATATATAACAGAAAGATCAAGAGTATACTGCACAGCTACAACAATCGCGTATTAGATTTGCTCTTTTGTTCCTCATAGCTGAGACCAGAGTTACTACCTTAGTTAAAGGTAAATATTTATTTATCACTTCCGGATATTTAAATGTCGTTAAAGTCGCCGGGATCTGATGAATATCATATAAATGTTCAGTTTATCGATTTCGGATCGTTTATTTGTGCGCCGCTGCTTACAATTGTCATCGGCTTTGAGTAGAAGTTTGATTTTCATTATTTGTTTTTCTGGTTTTTCTTTCTATGGATTTGATTGATATTCGTATCGATTGCGTTTGTGTTTGACAAGTTTTGCAATGCAACCGCGACAGGCACAAAACACGGCAGTAACCTGTTGCATGCTTTTTGTTGGCTCTTTTTGCTTTTGGTCAACTCGAATTAAATACATATATTAAATGCATTTACAAAATATCGATGACGTGTGCGATTGCTTTTCGTTTTGAAATTTGCTTGGCTCTTTGGTGGGAAGCGTGGTCACAGAGCACCTGACTCCAGCTCCAAGTTGCAGATTGCAATGGAGCCTGTGACTGAGTTTCGAACTGGATATCGGCTTTTGCCAGTCTTTAGCGCATTTTCTACGCCTGTATGACATATCACCATATATTTACATTGAATTTCAATAACTGCAAGTTGTCGGCTTGTAGTTTGGTTGTGTGTAAGATGAAGATGAAATGCAGGCATTAAGTTGATTTCAAATGACGTTGTCTCAAAGCTTTCACTTTTGAGTTTTCGCTTTAAAACGTTGTGCGCTTATGGTACGGGCACAAATATTGAAATGCATATATACTAGAAAGGGTTTTACTATTTTGAGGAAATTTGTTTTGTCTTCTGTGCAAAACGCAAATCAACTCTTCTCTTATATTTCTATTTAAGCTGTGTTCAAGTATGAACATGAGACGCTGCAAGACTCAGCTATTTTTTGATATCCAAGAGGATAAATAACAAAATATCAAATGGAGTCGACTTTCAAGTGGCTGCATTAGAATAAGAATACATCACATGGAGTCGCCTTACAAGCGGCTCCATTAAAATAAGTAAACATAAAATGAGGTCACCTTACAAGCAGCTGTATTGGAATTTTCTATAAAATAAAGAAGTGCTCGTCAAAGCAGACCATTTCAATTATAATCGTCGTCTCATCGTGTTGACTACACAAAATACGTGTTTCAGACAAGCTGTGTCGTTCCTATATTCATTTGTAATTTAATGTTGTCCAACAAACCTTTTCCAAAACAATTAGTTCTTAAATTATACTTTTAATCGCTATTATACATTGATATAAAGCTTCCTATTAAAAAAAAAAGAATTTTTTGATTTAACGTGGATATTATACGAATTGTATTTTTTTAATTTTATATATAAAAGCATGTTCATCTCATTGTTATTCATCTAATTGTTAGCAATTTGATATATTTAAAATAGGTATAGAAAACCTTACCATTTCGTAGAAAATTAACAGATGACTGTATTAATTTTCAGCAATGCGCGCAAACAAATATATGCTCTAAAAATTGCACTTTATATAAGCTTATGTTAACATTGTTTTACAGTACATAAAATATGAATTAAGAAAAAAAAATCTGACGCATCTTACACATAATTGAGTTGTGTTTTTAAAAGTCCTTATAAAAATAATTCCTTTTATCTCAACGTAGCGGCAACAGAAACAAAAACAGAAATAAAGCAATGTTGAAACCACAAAAAAAGGTAAGCCGACGATAATTATGACAAGGCTTCTTACAGATCGATGCGAACCGTGAAGTCGGCGGACAGTGGATAGCGTACTGCGGACTGCGGACTCCTTCTCGACTGTCGTTCGTTGATGGTAGTGAGTATGGTAACCATTAAGCTGTTGATTAATTTTAATGTTGCACCGGAAATGTTAAAGAAGAAAATTCGCAAAAACGTCGCTAAATAATAATGCAGATCGAGTAATGAGTATTGATGGATCGCACCAATAGAAATCAGGCAACAACAAAAGCGAAAGAAACCAAAATTACACACGCCATGGAATCAGTTTGCGGTTGCGGGCATTCGGTTTTTAAGTTTTTTGTTTTTTTTTGCCAACAATTTTGCCAACAAAATTATGAAGTCAGCAATTTAAAGTTGCTTTTTTTGGCGCTATCCAAATGCATGCCAATTTTGAATATTTAGTCAAAATGCTGTTGAACAATAAAGACAAGTATTAAAGTGCCTTATGTTAATTGTCCTAAAAAGCCATATGAATATGGAATTAAAGAGTTAGCAATTTACAATCTTGAAATTTGCAAGTGTATCTGTACCAGTATCAGCTGGTAAGGTGTAAAATTAACCATTAACGACGTTTGTCTTATTTGGGGGCGACAGGCGCTCTACCAAGCAGACTGGAGATGTGCTTCAGTTTTATCTGGAGGCGCAATACGTTTTTCAGCTAATTAGGCTACAAGATGTCCAAGCTGAGTTAGGAAGTGGAACAAATGGGAGGGGTGAAGGAGCAAGATATAAAGCCACAGGCCTCCAAAGTTCAGACGCCTTTTTGGGTTTGGGGTATTCGTATTAAGCACATTTACCAAAGGCAAACGCTGGGTCAGGCACTGGACCAAATTGTGACTTGTGTTTTTTAACCCCGTCCCTCTAGCTTCATGACGATTGCTGTGCAAAGCTCACGAAGCTGCTTTCAAAAGCTGTCAAGTTAACAATCCAGAAAACACTGTTCCAGGCAGTTTCATTTCCAGGCGCAGTCCATGTCTCCGTTTCGGCCTCAGTCACAGTTCAAGTCCAAGTCCCAGTTCCAGTTGAAAAGTCTCTTATTTCGTGTCCCTGATGTTGTCGGTTTCTTCTTCTGTCGGTTAATGTCATTATCAAGATCGTTTGCATTTAATCTGCATAAACAAATCAAATAAGTAAAGCCGAGACGAAGCCCGCAAAAGTGGCGCAGAAGTCACTCGAACACCGCCACCGTGGCCCCACCACCTTCACGACTCCCTTGTCGTCCTTCGCCTCCTACTGAGTCAGTCAGTCAACAATGCGTCGGTAATGCGGTAATTGTTGTTGCTTTTCCACGGCAGGCTGATCAGCAGAAGAAGCGCAAAGCTGCAGGTGAGACTGGACTGAGAGGTTCTCCTCTCACTGCCTCTGTCCCCCAGCCAACGTTGGCGAAGGCTTGGCGCTGCATCATCAGCCTCAACCAAATCGGCAACGCACGCAGCGGCAAATTAAGTAGAACAGCAGTTGAATATGCGGTTGGTCGCGGCTGCAGCTGCTGCTTCTGCTGCTTTTTCTGCTGCTGCTTCTGCTGCTGACAGTATGAGTGTGGTTTGCACTACCAAAAGATGAACAGTAATATTTTTTTTTAGAGATTTGTTTACTCAATGCTCATATTAGTAAATTTATTAGTATTAATATATACAATTAATTTAAGTTTTATTTCATTTATGTGAAAAAAGCTATTTAATAATAAATATATATACAATTAATTTTACTATTAATATTGTAGGTATCTAGAGACCTTCAGCTCATGGGGTAATTATCTTATATTTGATTAAAAGAAATGATAATTCGATCATCTTACCTCAAATTTTAATGTGATAGATGTATTTTATGTCTTAAAATGTATAAGCCAAGTTTAGTGTAAACTTAAGTTTGCACATTGTCATCGAGGAAAAGGCTGTATGATTGCAGCGGTCCATCATTCGAGCCATCTCCATCATAGTATGCAGCTCATTTAAGGCCCATATGACCTGAAGTCGTGATAATGACCACCTATAGCGCACAAGCACACATCGCATACCAAAGGAGACCGAGACAGCACAAACATGCATACACATACATACAATACAATATTGTGGTTCTATGGGGCTCTGTAGCCCTTAAAAATCTCCAATAAATGGACTGTCCGGACTCGGCTTTTGGGAAACGACTGGACATGCTGAGCGTTGCACTTCGGTTATGGTTGCTATGCTGGCGTCTCTGGGATGTTCAGATGCTGGGATGCTGGCACTGACTGCATCGCAGATCGTCGCAGCCTGATTAAGAACTGGCTGCATTTGAGCTTTTGAAGATTCAAGCATACGCAACAGCGAGAGGGCACTTTTCATAATCTTAGAAGTGGGCAGGCGAATGACTGCCTACCTGGATGGTTGGCTGGCTGGACAAAAATTACAGCAAAGCTGCCATTTAACAGGGCCCATGCTGCGCTTCATGTTAGCTCATAACTTCTCATACAATTTGGAGGATTTTTTTTCAATTTGCTCTGCTGCAGCAGGTTAATGAAATGGGTTTTAACAATGTCTTCAAAGTCTCTCATCGCTCTCTGCATTCTTTGGTTCTTTTAATGTTTCAATATAAGTTAGTAAAGTTTCCGAATGATCAATGATTGTTGGAGTAGCGAATGGCGGCACAGTCAGGTAATAAGTTGGATGAGAGGAACAATTTTATTGCTTATGTTCCAAATGGTTGTACCTTTAGAAAAGAATGAAAATTATCATTATCAGGGACTTCGATTAAGAAACCAAGGTATTAGGTTAAATTTAAATTTTTCTACAAGCTCAATTATTTTATTGAAAATAGTTTTTACATAGACAATATTTAACAAACCCCCAAACGAAAAAAAATTTTGCGCAATGTGCACCTAACTCTAATTTTTGGATACCGTTTATAGTATTTTATTTGGTTATATATGAACATTAAACAGCTGTCTTGCTTAAACTACTAGGCCGATATAAAAAAAACAAACTAAATTGGTAAAAAAATAACATAAAATAAAATAATAATGGGCTTGTGTGTGCTTTAAAGGTGTTAAAAATATTATTAAAGAACAATATTGTCAAAAATGGTATGAAAAGATAGATCAGAAATATTTACATGTAAAAATTCATAACAACAGTAAAAAAAATAAAATCAAATCAGGAAAAAAGTTAGTTTATGCAACAAAAAAAATGTATTCAAAAAGTGAAAATGAAATTACATTTACATATGTAGTTGACTAACCAGCAAATACTAACATTAAGGGGAAGAAATTAAGTGCTAGTTATATCTATTCAATTACCCAACAACGGTCATATCACTGACTCATCAACACCAGTCAAGCCAAAATAGACTTCCAAAGGCGACTTTTGGCCTCCGGGCAATCTGTCAACTGGCGTCAGACGATCAAAGACAAGAGGCAGCCAAGCAGCTATCCAGCCTGGCTACAACTCACCTGGTAAAAACTGAAGACTACTGCAAACATACCTAAGGCTGAAGGTGCGCTGCTCCGCGTTACGCGTTTTGTCCGCTGGTGACGATGAACTTCGATTGCTGCTCTGGCTGTAACTTTAGACAATCTGAGGAAATGGAGTTATACTGACTGTGGGTTGACTTCAGCTGCTGGTTGCATGGCTATGAATTGCCCAAAAGCGTTGCACAAATTGAAACGTTTGACTATATTTGGGTCAGTTAAAGTGATCACATTAACAAGTCAATAGGAGTGCAATATCCTTTTAGGGCAACTCACGTCAACAGGAGTAACAGTTGGTGGTAACCGGTGAAGTTGTTGTCTACTGCTCCTAGACAGCGGCAACGAATGGCGATTGGCTGATGGTGGTTGGTAGATGTCGCCAGCCGGGGTGTTGACACTAGCAGATTGATGTGTACTCGTTTCCACTGGTCACCAAAAGCGTGAGAAATGGTACTGGACGCAACTCTGCTGGGATGACTGGGAGTGTTTTTATGCACCAATCCCGATCAGCTACACAATCTGGCAGGTTAATCAGAGCAGGATGGGCAAAGAGTAGAGGTTGTTTATTTGGGATATGTGAGTAAGCGGCATTAAAGTTAGTAAATAAAACCACTGCTGAGACTGCCAAAGAGCGGTCAGACCGGGAAAGGGAGAGTTAATTAATATATAAATTATTGCAAAGAAGGTTACAGCAGTAAATATGTATTTGTATTCATTCTTCATCTGGGCAAGAACAAAATGTATTTTATATTTGTGCAGAATGACATTGCCATTAAGTGAATTATTTCATAGCAGCTTCGTCCCGCAAAATGTGATCGTGACTGATTTAAACAGCAGCCATTACAGCAAACAGCTTTAGACAATCCGGTACGATATTGCTGGATGTGTAACCTTTCAACCGTTTAACCTGACAACGGAAATAAATAAAAGAATTAACATTTATTTTTAAGTATACGCTCAAGTATGTTCTTCACACAATCCCCGCCATATCACCACCAGCAGCCAGAAACACGGAGCGCCCAATCTAGAACCGAGTGCAAGTTGACGGCGACTATCAAAACCAAAACCAAAACTGCCTGATATGGCTGCTGCAATCCACCTAAAAACCACCAGCCCGCACCGAACAAACAGAGGGCCATGTCTAAAGCATTTTTGAAACATGCGAATTGCTTGTACGTGACAAGAGAAAAAAGAAGCTGGACGAGGATGATGATGTCGGAGAAGAAGCTGTGCACCCAAACAAATACATATAAGAAATAAGATGACCATGTCCAGCCAACCACTTAGCCATGAAAGCGGTAACTACATGCAACAGATGAAGCATGCACTGCGGCATGCAGCGCACTCAGCGTTCAAACCTTAAATGCCAAGGTAAAACTAAGCTAAACCTTAAGGTAAAAGCAAAGCTATAGCTAAAGGCTAAGGCAAAGGCAATGGCATTGGCAATGGCAAAAGCAGAGGTAACTGTTCAAGCTAAAGGTAGAAGGTAGAAGGTAAAGTACTTGGAATGCACACCAATATAAGGAGGTTTCAGCTACAGCTTGAACAGCGCAACGCCATGGATTACACAGAGAGTTCTGTTGCAACAACAGAAACTCTGGTCCATACACAGTGGGAGAAAACCACATATTTCAACCAATTTTTTTTTTCATTAAATAGAATTAAATTATAAAAATATCAAGTAAGAAAGCTGTAGTCAAGTGATCTCGCCTACAATATACCCCAAACCTAGCTGCTAAATATATTCTAATTTTATTTTTAAATAATAAAAATGATAGCGGTGGTGGTAGAAATGCGATGAATATGAGAATATATTTTTGCCCATAACTTGGGTGTTTCTTATCCGATCATGATGAAGTTTATGTGATTGATTTATAATGGGTTAATAAAATATTTTGTGATTTTTAAAATATTGAAAGTAGTACAACAATATGATATGATATGATGATATGATATTGTGATTTTAATTGAAGTTGGGGAAACTGTAACATAATTTTAAGAAAAATAAATTGTGTTCAATTAAAGTTTTTCATAAAACAAATGAGTAAAATATTACAAATATTGCGAACTGGAGGTTTAAAATTATTTGAATCGCTTGCTGATTGATAACAAAATCACAAATAGCTCAAAAAACAAAGCAATGCTAAAGTTATTTTGAAAGAAATCGGTATATGTTCCACTGTTCAGGGACGCTCAAGGAAAATTATTTGGTGATGCTTGAGCGAAGCGTGAAGTTGACTGCCGCAGAAGCTTCGAACTGCAGCCAAGAACCGACACAGACACAGACACAGTAGGAGTCACAGTCCCTGACATTAAAAGCCTGAAGGAGACCAAGCCCAACCAGACCAATAAGGCAGCCGCGATCATTTTAATCGCGCAAATAATATGCCCGGTCAGCGTTTGGGTCTGTGACTGTGACTGAGCTTGAACTTGGTCATGGGCCTTGGTAGGAGCTGGGCTTAGTCAAAGCCATGAGTCCTGGGTCCCAGCAACAAGTATGTACACACAATAAGTAAATATGGAATAATCGTTATGTGTACCATATGCGTAAAGGGGTCGAGCCTTCTTATCGCCATGCAAAGATCAGAAAGTGTGTGACCGGCCAAAAGACGAACAGTCGAGCAACCAACCGACTGGGAATGCTTTGCATTTTTTAAGAATTGCAACCTGTGCGAGAATTCAACTCTTTCACTTTGACACTTGTCCGCCTGGACCAGTTGTTGTTGTCTGCTGCGTCGGCGGTACTTGAAAATTACTCTAATTTTGTGTCTGCCACTTATGTACAGTAAATAGTCTGTTTGCCGAACACATCAGCTGGGATAATCGGCAGAGTTGAAACGAGCAAACTGGCCTTCTTTAATGCAATTACATGCTCCTGGGCAATAAGTCAGACAGTCGCCACACAGTGTTCCAGTTCTCTACCAATATAATTGGCTTTTATACCAAACTTATGCTGCTACAATTGCTGCTGCTGCAGATCCAGATCCTCAGGAGCAGCTCATGACACGTTGCGCGAATCACTCAAATGTCACCATAAATTTCGAACATGCGCACACATTGGTATGCCTATTTTTGGGATCTCGTAAACTCGCTGAACATGAGTCTCGCTCTTTGTCAGCTCCGAGGAGTGCAGTTCAGTTCCATTTCCTTGCCCACAAACTGAACGTTTCCCCTTCCTTTGCTACAACTATGGCTGACCTGCTTTGCGTTGTACCTGTTGGCGCTTACCACTTGCCTATTATGGGAGTGGCGCTTTTTCTGTCTCATTTACGCCGCCCCAAATGAGTAAAAGTGTAAATATCCAATTAGCGTTTCCACACTTAAATGGTCAATGGCGCTCTAAAGTGAGGTCTCCAATTTCAGATTGGCTCATTTTTTAAATATATTTACACTAACTCAATTGTGCTCGTTTACGGAATGTCAAATTAAGCACTAGAGGTAATTTTAGATTTTTACTTAAATTCAAATTATTGCCGAATAGAATATTTTAAAACAAGAAATTAAGTTTCAAATAATTCAAAATGATATAGGTAAAACTTATTTTTAATAATCTTCCAGATTATTTATCGAAATTTATAGAAAAGAATTAATTTTGTAATCCAATGTTACCTTCCAACTTATACAGATAAGACACAACTTAATGTTATGAATTTTTCACATTAAAATAAGTACTTTGAAATTATCTAAATTCTTGATAACAGTTATTCAATTGTACATGGCTAAAAAATAAATCATGTTTTAACCGATTTTGAATTTGAATTTTCTAATTAGCGAAGATCTTGCGTAATATAACTTTTCAGTTGATATTTAACTATATAATAAATTATAATTAATCAATTAATTAATATGAAACTTATGTCTTCTAATCAAAAACCCAAAAATTGCGACTCTATCTTGTGTACATGAATTAGAAGAAATTAAAGTCAATTAAACAACGTTATTGGTAGCCCAAAACACTTTACCTCGCTTTTTTAAAGATTTAAAAATTGAATATGGACCACATGTCAGTGCAATCGGCATCTATATTTGAGGGAACACGCCTCCCCAAAAGCGATTATATCATACAAATTAATAACAATGCTGGAACTGGATATTAACGTCGGTTCGAAACGCACGTACTTTTTGACGATCATGTTTTGCCATATAAATTGTAAATCAGAGTTGATGTGTGAGCAATGGTGACGGTAATTGGAAAACTGAAAGTAAACTTAACAAATTTCCACGCAACATGCGGCAGCCTATTAATTAGATCAGAGCTATATGGACATACATATTTCTTGGCCGACTGACTGACATTTTTCTGCCTGGTTGCCTAAAAGACTGAATGAGTGTTTGCGTGCCAAATGTTGCAACTTCTTCGAGCTCCCAACTAATGATTACAGGCAGATCCAGATCTCTGATTTAAAAACGCGGAGAGTTCAGCCTACCAAAGGAATATAGTGAGCTGTGCATGCAAATGCTACACTACACACACATTAATTAATGTTTAATGCTTTTCTATTTTTTTTAAGCAAAAATAGATTAAACATTTAAAAAATATATATTTAAAATAATTTTAATAAACATACAAATTAAGTTATGCGAATTAAAAAAAAAGTGTTATTTTAGTATTTTACAAATATGTTATACAGTTAAAAATTTCATATAATTTAATTTGGAAATACTTAGTTTATTGCATTTTCTTCTAATTGTGTAGTGTCCTGCAAAAGCTAGCTTTTAGACTCAAAAAGACAAGTTTTCTAATACACTTTCAGATTACGAAGCTGAACTGCAATATGAATTTCCAAATTTAAAGCGTTTTGTTGAAAAGATTGTTTAAACCTTGTAACTATTATTCAACTGTTTAATCTTTGCCTTATGTCAGTGTTACAAACTCAATAAGGCAAGGAAGATCAGCTAGTTTAGGCACACCGAAGATTACACATCCATGTACGCCCGAATATACCAGCTAATTTAATTATAATTGTATTGAATGCACATTCCCTGTATAGGGAATGTTATTTCTCTAAAATAAGTATCGAATATTGCACAAAACTAGAATTGGAATTGGCTTTTTATCTGAGACAGAGCAAAGGCAAATTATTTATTTTAGATTAAGACTTAATAAGGGCTTTGCTTTCAAAAACATTTTCTTTTCCATATACCGATATATATATAAAGCAAATTGGCAAAGTTTAATGATAAAATATTACAACGTCCATATCAATCTCGTCTCGTTGAATCGAGAATGGAATTAATGCATACTGTAACTCACGGAATGCCAATAACGTGTAATTTTGCAGCAACCGCCATTAAATGAAAATAAATTAATAACATTAAAATATTTTTAAGCTAATTTTAAGGACAAATGATAGCTGCATGAGAGTAAGGAGTGGATGAAGATCCACAGTGCATGAGGCATTATTTTAATGATGAGCATTTCGTTATGTATCTAGTTTTCAATTTCTATTCATGGGATTTCCAATTGATATATGTCTTCGCGCCAACGCAATACAACAAACTAATACAAACTGGCTTCCAGTCAGACGCAGGCTCTCCCGGATTGATGCGAAGGGCAATTTTGGGGGCTCCAGACCTGATAGCTTCGTCTTCTGGCTATACGGACAGCAGTGAGCTGTACGTATATCATTAATTGAAGAAATAATATTTACACAAAGTAAACGCATTGAAAACATTTTAAACAATAATCGGTACGCGGCGATCAATAAATGCCACATTTTTGTTATTGTTGTTTTTGCTGATGGTGTTGCTTTTGCTGTGGACCATCATTCGTTAAAGCCAATGCATAAAGCTTCAGCAAACGAAAAACAAAAACCCAATACTAAAAGATTGACTACGGGTTGCAACTTCAGCTTCGACTGCAGCGCTGCTTAACGTCGCAATGCGACGCGGCGGCGACTTCTCACGCAGTTGTGTGGAATTTTTAACTCATTTCAGTTTTTTTTAATTTTTTCCGACCACGACGATGTTTGTCGATATTTACTTCTGGTTTATTTCTTCTTTTTCGAAAGTTTACGTTTACAAATCTTTCAAGAAATCAGCCTGCGCCCGGCTTAGTCGTCTTTCACCTACTTGGTCCATTCTCGGCATCCACTCTATGGTCTGCCATGTCTGCCTAGTCCCCGATCAGGCCAGGCCCGGCACGGTCCAAGTTTGCGTTTTAATTACACGCAACGTTGTTGGGGCAGTCGCCGCTCAACCGCCCGCCACCTGCTGACCAAGGGCCTTCAGTTTGAGGCCCGAAGCCCATCAAATGCATCGTCTCGATGCACTTGCAACACAGCCAGTTTTTGGCCGGTTTGAGAACCCAGCTGAGGCAGTTCCAACAACTGTCGTTGTCGTCTCCACAGTGTGTACAAGTTGTAGTTGTTGCTGTTATTTCTGTTTCTGTTTAGCAATTAGAGTCCAATGAAGCGTATTCCTTATTTTATGCATTATCGAATTAATTCCATCGCACCAGAACCTTGATGACGAGTTTCCTCTTCGGTGAAGCTAGAGGCAATGAGGATAAGAAAGATACTATATAGTAAGCGAGGTAACACGTAAAATAATTGTTGCTTTCTAATTTTGTTGCTTGAAGCTGTTGCTGTGATATGGGATTAATCAAATTTAAATTTAAAATTACTTGGTCAATTCCTGTCTCAGAGATTTTCTTATGTCTTCTTTTTTGTCTATGTGTATAAATCATAAGAATTAAGATGAGTCTTATAAAATTGTATTCGAGCGGAATATTAATAGTGGCAAGGCCTAATGGCAAAAATTTTATTTGAGTTAGAATGATCTCAAACAACTCCTAAATAATTATGGATTGTTAATTAAGTTCCCTTTTTTTTTAAGAATTTGTACTTCAAAATCAAGTTTTGAAATTCGTATTTATTTATTTTAAGATCAAATTCTGTAATTCACTTATATAGTTTTAAGGAATACAAATAATTAATGAATTATGCCGTATAAAATTCTGAAACTTATTCTTTGTTTTTTGATTTTGAATTGAAAATACTTTGAAAGACGCATTAATATTACCTTTTTGCAGTACATTGTTGGCGCTTAAATTGCGGTTGACTTTGATGCTAGGTTTTTACTTTGCTGATAGCAAATATTAATCACCTATACGCAGGCAATGCTGATAGCTGGAAACTGCAGGTTCATCATCAGCAATCAGAACAGCATCTGAGCATCCTAAAGAACCCCGAGCATCCCACAGAATCGCAGCGCAAATTTACCCAAAATCTTTTTGACATTATTGGCGACATTTTTAACTGGCGATCGTCGCCACAAGCCACTCATCAGCGACTTGTTAGTTCTATAAGCAAACGAAAAAAAAATAAACACTTAAAGAAAACAACAACAAAGTTGAAGAGGAAAGACAACGGCAATGGCAATCAGTCCTTCTGACGAAGAACCCGATTTAGTGCCCCCTGTCCCCCTCTCGACGATTCCGATTCTGATTCCCATCCCCATGACTTGATGGCTGTCGGCGGGTGTTGCGTTTCCAGTGTCTCTTGGCATCCTTATGTGCCCGTTAATTTGAGCAAATGTTAATTTTGCCTTTTGCCAGTTTAGCGTGTCAATTTTTTAATTAGTCGCTTCGTCGTCACTGTGATTTATGGCCAGCCACTCAGCCAGGCAACCAGTCAGTTAGTGAGCCTTCTAGTCGACCAGGGCTTACACTTTGAAGTACATGCGTATGTTGGCTTAGCTAATAGGCTCTCGGAGCAGGCACAACGGTTATGAGAATAATGTCGCATTTGGAATTTTTGCATAGTTGGCTTTGTTGATAGAGTCAGCGTGCCTGCCAGATAAATTGTTATTTATGGCCATGTTTTAAGCATGTGCATCGGCACTTGTTCGAGTTAATGAGTTGTCCGTAACTTACAAGCAGATACAGAAAAGTCTAGTAATGGGAATTTTGATGTCAACGCTGAAATAATCCACATTCTTAAGCTAAAGGTCAAAAATGCGTGACTGGCTCAAGAAACATTAGATAATAGACTGTTATTAATGTATGCAGTAATTATAATAATCAACGCAGTCCTTTTATTGAGACTTCTTAATAACTTAATATTATATATCCAAAAACATTAGTATTTAATATACAAATATGCTGTTTGTAAATAAAATCCAGCTTCGATCAATTACGCAACTTTGGAGAGGTATTTAAACATGCCACATGCCACAGTTAGTATTGCAAATATACTTTGGCTGAAGCAAGTTGCCGCATAGACGAAAAGATGGGCGACATGCTGCTGAGGTCGAAACTTAGCTAAACTGTCGCTTTGGCCATATTTGCCAAATTTAGCTATTACATCAAGTTTTCTGGCCCTCAGTTTGCGGCTCAATTGCTGCGGTGCTTATGACAATGGTTCGGGGAATACATACTTAGAATGCACTCACGCGACTTGTTGGAATGCCCAGTTGCTTTTAACTGCCAAATGAGGTAGACACATACTTCGGAGTTAGCACATCGTAAAAAATCACACATTATAAACAACTGGTCGAGACATAAATCAATGTGACCACAGCATTTGTCAGTTGATGACACTTTCTTCGACTAATGCCCAAAGTTTTCTAAAAAGTCAGCGATCGACAGACAGAAACAAGAAGCGGAGGCGTAAGTCATGTTCAGCATATACATGCAAATCAAAGACAAATCATAAAAACATAATTGAGAACCAGGCGAAACAGCCTTAAAAACACACTTTTCGATATGTGTTAGCGGGTCAAAATGCGTGAGTACGACTGGAAACAAGTAAAAGCCATCTAAGGATGGGTGCGTGACATCGGCGATTTTGTTAAAGACCAACTATATTACTAACGAAAACCAAAAGTAACACGATGAATAAGATATATTTTTGAATTTTTAGCTTAATCAAACGACAGTTAACTCTGAACTCACATAAATACAAGACAACGACATTAAATTTTAATTTTCAAAGCAAGTATGAGATGCTCCCTATTTGCGAAACATCAATTATTTTTAATCCAACCTGTATTTTGTTAGAATTATTTTATTCTACTCAATATAAATTAAAAAGGGAAACTGGAGCACGCCTAACGCTTTATCGCTGCTTAAAGAATAAAGCGAACACTCAATGTGCTGAGGGTCGTGGTATATATATATATATTTCA
Source organism: Drosophila fungiperda (assembly GCA_035042345.1). Lineage (NCBI taxonomy): Eukaryota > Metazoa > Arthropoda > Insecta > Diptera > Drosophilidae > Drosophila > Drosophila fungiperda. Next base: position 143,501 of record JAWNLM010000204.1, read on the forward strand.
GACATAGTATGTCTTTACTTGAGTTGGTCTGACGTGATAAACGTGATAGCGCAGAGTGTCACTTTCTGATGACAGAATACAAAACGGACGAAACCAAATAAAGCCCCCAAACTCCTTACTGAACTGTTCCATCAGCGACAACACTTTATGCTCATTTGTCACATAAAATTCATATGTGTAATTTGCTTGACAACCAAAAGTGGTCGTCACGCATCGCCGTAGCAAACCCCTCAATATTGGTGTCGGCAACAGAGCAAAAGTCTCATGAAAGCCTCTCAGCTCTGATCTCTCAGCAAACAACTCTTAACTCGACTCTAGTCCATGTGAAATTGGTGTCGGAGCTAGTAATGGTGTAGTGCTGACCAAGCATTTCCTTAAATTAGCCGTACTTCGACTGGTGCCTTATGCTTGACGGAACAGGATTGGTTGGCACCGGACTGGACTACACTACATGGTTTGGTCTTGTGATAGACTTCAGCATCATCGTAACCGTCGTCGTATGGCCTTTTTTGGGTGGGCACTTAACATTAAGTGCTGAGATTTTGATGGAGTGCTGATGCAGCTAAGGTCAGTTGGTACACTTATGGCCTCTTCATGCTTGAATGATGATACATGAGCCTCACTTTCAGGTGGGCGCGTTTTATTCAAGCCCATAATCAAAACTACAAGAGAAATTACCAACAACAGTTCTTTGCTTAAACCTTTTTTGTTGTTTCTCCTTGATTCTTAAAATATGTATCTTCAGTTCATCTTATCATTAGAGTAATAATTAAAAGTTGAATCAAATACTAATCGATATCGAATTTATGTAACGTTATCTTTTAAATCCAAAGTTATTATACTTTCTATCTTATGGATTGTATTAATCAAAATAAAATAGAAGCTGACTGGTCTTCACTAAATTCTCTAGCAAATAAGTTTGCAGACTGACAATTTGGTAATAAAATTCAAAATAGATTCCGTCTTATTCGTAAATTTTAAAATTCAACTTAGTAAATATTTAATTTTTTTGACATAACTAAGAAAAAAATCATTAAACATGTTAATTAAAGCAAAGACACAAAGATCTAAAGACATCAGGAGTTATTGTTTTCTAATTTGAGTGAGCTAGAAGTTTGTAGGCAATACATATTGTCTGCTTAATGCTGAAGTTAGGTCTACGTAAGCAAAGAAATGTATTTAGAAGATATTATACCTAGGTATTCCACTTTAAAGCAGACACACAGAAAAATTGAGGTAATTAAGCATACTTATCAAATTTAAAGCTCAAACTACATAATAAATGGAACTGACGCATACTTCATAAGATTCCATCAAATCCATCAAACGTTAAGTGGGTAAGCGATCTCTCAAAACACTCTATGCTTCCGACGCATTCACACCTATGTTCAAACATGCACATATATGTAGCAGTCAGCCCATGGTCAAGTCTTTCACATCCGGTTCTCATCATTAAAATGGTAAATATGTTCAGTTGAAGACCGTTTAAGAAATCCATTTTAAGCCACGAAACACTTCAAAGTGTACCCCACTTGCCTCAGCGTATTCACATGCGGGGAGGCTGATGCTCATGCTGATGAATCTGCTTAGTGCTGTGTGTGTTTGCCTGTATCTGAGAGCAAAGTCCTTTACAGCTTAGGCAAACATTTGCAATTACAATTTTAGCATATAATTGCACACATGATAAACAATTTTATCGCCGTTCGCTGCTCACATCCCCAGAAAATGCATCAACAGATGCATCAGCCGATGCTAGTAGCTGAGAAATGCCCCGAACGCTTATTGGATGGAACTGAGGATGCGACTGGGGCAAAGACTGGGGCTGAGACTGAGACTTGGAGTAAGACTAGAACTGTGGCTGAAACTCACGCAGCCGTCGACAGGTTTGGCTGCCAAGAAGAAGCGTGTCGCCAATTGATCTTGAGGTTTACCTAGAAAAATGTCGCGACAATTGTTAGCGGATGGAGGAAAAAAACGAAACAAAACAAAACGTACAAGCCAACTGGTCGCCAGACCCAAGCAAATAGAGAAGAAGCACAGTATGCAATTGAAATTGAAGAATTACGCGAAGAATGTCAGCGAACATAGTAAATGTTGTACATAAGAGGACTACTGGCTGGCACTTCGAGGCTTGCATTATGCCAAGTTTTTCTGCGCGGTTGCAGTTGTGGTATTGTTACTACTCGACACAAACTACAACAACGACAAAGCAAAGCAAGAAATTGTCACACAGCTGATCAGTCGATGGTTGATCAGAATCGTGCAGGGCCAGAACAGCCCCCGCTATTTGTGCTCTGTGGCGGCATCTAAATGAACTGTAGATCAACTTCAGTTTAGTGGCCTGCGCCTCATTACGAATGGAAATGATGATCGGCAATAACGACGCGACAACAGGAAGTCCAAGTCGACGCCGCCAGCTCTACTATTCCAGCTTTTGCCAGACTCTCACAACGTCTTTTTAGCAGTCGGATGATAGTGAATGAACAGTGATTCCGATTGATGTTGATGTTGGCCAGCCTCGAAACTGGGAAAGCTTTTGTATGCAACTAAACATGTCAGTTATGTTTTATCTCTTTCGATATTCTAAAAATGTCACCTATGCTTTAAACCACTTTGTTTGGCTCGCCTTTGATGAGCTCTGAAGAACGACTCTCAGTTTTTGGCATTGCCAGTCATAAGATAGTTGTAAGTATATCCGACGATTTCAAAAATTGTCATGTGTCATGTGTCGAAACATATTTACAATTTTCCAGCAGGAAATCTTAACATTTAAGTTAATAATGAACTCACGCTAAATATGCATTAAAGAAACCACTAGATAGACCGATTATTTTCAACAACAAGAGAACTGATATCCCAACCAATAACTAAACTGCAAAATTCTATTCGGCAGAAGCTGTCGAACAAGTTGACAAACAAATTTACGGCAACTGCAAATGGCAGAACCGTTAAAGCTATTGCCAGGATTGTCATAATTTCGATTAGTAACCAATAAATGACATCTGCAGCAACAACAACAACAGCAACAACGACAACAGGACCAGTTGGCCATTGAATGGAAATGGCACAACGCCCGCGACTTTCATTTATTTCTTTGCCAAAATCATCCGCAAGCAATTTTTTAGTTTTTGTGCAACGCGCAGACCGCTGCTCGGCCGGCCTGTCCGATTGCAACAGAAATTAAAGTTAACAAATTTCCGACAATGGTTGGATATTTTCCAAAGCGAACAGCAACAGCAACAAGAATAAAAGCAGCAAAGCATTACGAGGCGTATAGCGGTCTCATGGACTGGCAATGATCTGAGTTCGAGTACCGTAATTGTTCAACGTGTTTTCAGTTCTATTGTGTGCGCAGTCAAATGTTGTCAGAGGACCGTACAGGAGTACCTAGGAGTGAGTGAGTAAGTAAGTAAGTACATACCTACTATTGTGGATCACTGACAAAGCAGCAAGTAGCGATCAAGCTTCTTTCCGTCAGCAGACGCCCAAAGGCTCGCAACTTGTTCAATTGTTCAAATTTTCTGTGTTCGCTGTTTCCTTTTTTTAGGCTTTGGCAATTAGAGGCACATATAGACGAAAAGAGCAAGAGAGATGGAGAGAGTCGTTGAAAGGTACACACATTGGTAGAGTAGGGGTGTAAGGGACGCTTCTACAGATATGCGACTCAATGTGTGTTAAGTTAAGTTGTTGCCATTGTTGTGATCAAAGCCGTTGCTGCTGTATTCCTAATATAAATTTTTTTTTTGGGGCTGGCCTTAAACGTCGTGATACTCAGTAGAGGTTCAGATTTTCGTGCCTAACTGTTGTTTTGGCTTTGTGTGGCATAATTGGCTTAAATTACAAATATGGAAAGTGCCATTTTATATGTTTGGATTCAATATTATAATCAGGTATATTATCAGGTATAGTATCAAATTATTTTATTCAATCTTACTCAATTTTTGGACATCATAAATCTGAAGCCCTTAACACTTTGATTACCCAAATTCAGTGATATACCTCTAAGTGTAAGTCCATAAGAATTATAAATTTTCTAAATCTTAAGACTAGACTCACTAGAGTGTTAGTTAGCTGGTGGTCTTTTTTTAAAAAATGGTTAGGAAGTCTCCTGGCCGAAGATTTCGGTTACCACCAAGTCTGAAGAAATTCATTATGTATGTATGTAACATGCAGCAAAAAAAATTTCTCGGATCCCATTAATTATATATATTCTCGATCAGGATCCACAGCTGAGTCGATTTAGCTAAGTCCGTCTGTCCGTCTGTCTGTATGATCGTGCGGATCTCAGAGACATTTGGAACGTAGATTCTCTATATCCGGCGCAGATCAAGTTTGTATTATTTGAACGATAACTGCCTCCGTTTCTTGATTATTGATACCTTTTGATTTCTGATAGCAATAAATGTCACAGTTTAAAAGGCAGAATTTTTTAATTAATACAGAATATACACATGCAGATAATGAATCGACAATTTCATCCAGTTTATGTTCAAACATATATTCTCATATTGATCTCATTTCTAGTAGCAGCCACAAGAATTTTCTGTATGCAAAAATGTTTTTGTGTGTTTTTATGAATAAAATCATGCGCTTCAATCCATTTTTCCTCTGCAGTGACTGGGCACTGATGCACTTTTTTTACAAAGAATATTGCCCATTAATCTAAAATATATTTAACTGCGGTGTTCAGGGTATATTGTAGAATATATAGCGAATAACCAATATCAATCCATACATCTTAAAATAATAATGATAATGATTAATATGATTTGTGGCATAATGCATATAAGCCTTTTGCCAATTTTTTCTCTTTTTGTAACATAAATAAATTTCTAAACAACATTTATGAAATTGTGTTGAAATCTTAAATGTGCTAATTGGTTCTAAATATTTTTGTAAACACATACATGAAAATATATTCAAAACAAATCTTAATATTTGATAACAAGCAACTCATTAAGGCCCCATAAAACGTTCTCTACACAGAAACTATTGGATAATTGGGATGAAGCGACGAAAAGAATAGGTGGAATAGGAATAGAGAATATTGATATCTTCAATTCAAGTGTCAAACACTCTAACGCTCACACTGGGCCAGAAGGTGTTAATTGGCGACTCGTTGAGGAGTTCACGCAACAGCCTCGCCTGGGCATCAGATGATAAGTAAATAAATGATTGAGCGGGGAACGTGGTGAAGATCTCAGGATAAAACAAAGTTCTCACAATTTAATTAGTATGCACTTCCATTATTTATATAGTATGGCCTCAATGACCACATCGTTAGCAACTAGCAGAAAGCAGCCACTCACATTCGAGTCGGGCATTGATTTTGTGCATCCCAATGGGAAGCGGACTTGGTACGCATGTCAATCGTGTTGGATGCTCTTGCAGTTGCAGGTAACACAAAAAAAAAAAAATAGCAAAAGCAACAACAAATAGCAAACAGAAAAAATAACAACACAAACACACTTATAACTTATTTGGTTTGTAACTCTTAAAGTTGATGTTGGTGTCGGTTGGTTTCGGTAACGCTTTGCAGCCGCGGGACGATCCGTGTACTTCCACAAACTATTGTAATACATCAATTTGATTATGAGCGCTAGCGCTTCGAGCCATGTTCCCATTTCCCTTTACGCATTCTTTGCCTCAAGTGGGATGTGCTTGATTTATTTGAAGTTTTCAATATGTGTTATTTTTAGTTACCTTTTCTTGGTTCTGTTTGTCCAGTGTAAGTATACCAAATTGAAAATCGGTTTTTGTTTAAGAAATATTTTCCTTTTCGTTTTCTTTGAATAAGATACTCTGCATCGAGTGTGAGCTTACAATTTGAAATCTTCTGTTTATTCATAGAAAGTTCCATTTTTCTCTTGGTTGTTGTTAAAGCAGACTTGACATTTTAGTAAATGTGTTGACTTTACCAATCTGGCATATTTAAATACAATTGCTTAACAAATTCCTTCTTCTAATAAAGTGAATCCGCAAACCTGAAAATAAATTTCAACGTGAAAGTTGGTCATTGAACAATCTTACAATCTTCGGTACAGAAACGTTCTTCTGACTTGCATGAACACAATTTCTTTTTGAGATATCTTGGCCAAATTTACTTTACATGCTATATTGGTTTTAATACTTTGAAACTTGTTTCTAAAGAGTTGTCAAAAATCAAAAATATATCAGTATAGTTTCTTAAAAATTTAGCTACCTTGGATATGATGAAATAAACATATCTGTTATTATATATTATTGCAAAGTTGTAACTAGTGTTAAAAATACCATCAGAAAGAAAATGCGTAATTTCCTCTTAACAAGACCGTAAATCCATATTTAATTATTACAAAATTATTAAATTATAATTCGTATTTTAATTGCCATTTTGAGTAAATGTCAAGTTTAGCAAGACGGGCATAATGCAAAAATTAGTTCTCCATTAAACAGGATGCTTGTAGAGAGAGGACTGAGTTGCCTAAGATATTAATGAAAGTACTGATCATAATTAATGAAATCTAAATGGGAGCATTACAAGGCTACTCAGACAGCATACACAAAACATAAATCACGTAGACTCAAAAAAGCTTAGCGAAAAGAAGTTCCCACATCATTAATAAAATGAACTGAAGACCAACCACAGATCATAGGCAGCAAAGGCACTAAAGTTCGAGATACACACACGATGATCCCGCGCTGGCGCTGGTCAACGAAATTAAAACGAATTAAAGCGACTCCAGCTTACAAATGTATCTACACGATACATGATCAAAAACAAAGCTCAAACAAAAATAAAATACGGAAACAAAAAAGAGCTACCAACAATATACCAAAAAAATTACGGCACCGACTGGATAATACTTATAATATTTACAGCTGCTAAACTGATATAATTTAAACATAATCAGACTTGGTCCAATTTCCACCATCCTTTTCAGTTGAAATTTAATCTGGCAACGCCAAATATGTTAATATAAAACAAATAATATAAAATAAAATTAACATGAAGATGCATAATATATTTATATAATTAAAATTTATTTAACAAAACTAATGTATTTTATATATCTTCATTAACACTTGCAGTTAAAATTTTAGTTCAAGAGCCCTAAATCTAATGTTTGATCTGAAAGCATTCCTCCAGTGAAAGTCAGTTGTTACATTTTTTCAAAATGGCTTAATGATGACTGCACTTACCCATGAAATAGTTATTAAATATATTTAGGATAAGTTAACGAATACTCTAAAAACTAATTTTGGGTGTTGTATTAATTTGTTAACATAAATATTTAATTGTTGATATTGTTGTAAGGTATATATAATTTTATATTAATTAATGTTTGCATTTATAGCATTCTATTGTAAATTGTTAATAAATATCGTTATTGATATATAAATACAAATAAATATCGTTATTATATCGCGACGCTTATCAAAAAGAGACAAAGATATTAGGAGAAGACAAAACAAGATATACTTTAAGATGAGTGAGTTGGAAGAAAATATTTTTTATAATAATTATCATTATTAAGTTTTATGTTTCGCAACTCACTTTAACAGGGACAATAACGCAATATATTATTTTGGTGTAAGGCAGAGCGTTAATTTCTATTCATATTGCTTACCTATTTACATGCCTATTTGGGATGGTTGAAATTATTGAAAAATTACTAGATTTCCGAACAGAGGGTTTTTTACTATTATTTCGGCTAATGACAGGACATATCTATCCGATAATATGCCAAAACGGCAAAACTGATGCCAATAATCGAAACTATCGTATGAATTTCGACACTTGTAAACAAGTTCTGCACATTCCAACGTTGAACTGTTTACTCAGGAAAGTTATATAAAAACACATTTCAGATGGGTAGGTACATAGAGGTACAGATCGGAAGTTGGGATTGAAACAGCCGACGGAAAAATCTTGACCAAGTTCATGTCGAGAGGCGCATACGTAGCGCAGAGCTAACCAATTAGACTATGGATCTGGGCAGGCTGGGATTTGGGCTGTTCTACTGCGTGCACTGTGCCAAGTACTTCATCGATGACAAAACCATGTAGGCGCATTTCCATCATGCGCTCTAATTGTAACCCTACAGCATAGAGGACTCGAAGCGGGCGACGGGTCGCGTGTTCTTCTGGCAGGTCAAGCAGCGAGTCATTGAGACACAGCCAATTATAGATGGGGCCAAAGCTTAAAAGTCGTAAAGAACGTTACATAAACACAACATCTGCAAGAGTCACTTTTAAGGGAGATAAAGAAAACAAAAAACCTTATGTCTGATCAATTGTGTAAGATATTTCTTAATATTTAAATAATGATTATAAATAGTATTATTAATTGAAAAAAATTCACTTATGATAATCAATTATAACCAAACAATACTGATAGATGTGTGTACTTAGGATGTGGAAAATTGTTGATTGATACACGATTTTATCGATTAACACTATCGGTTTGGGGATCGTCGCGGGCACATACACTTATGTGTTCCAAATTTTAAGAGACTGTCACTCGGACAGACAGACAGCATGAAGGCCACATCACAAAACCAATGTACTCTTTAATACCTTTGGTAACAGAGTATAAAAACACAAGCAACGACAAATTATACAGCGTCAACAAGGAAGACAAAGTTAAAGCGCAGTGACAAGCAGCAGGAGGAGAGTTTCAAAGACTTGGACCTGGACAACAAGAAGGAAGCTGCAAGCTTATATGAAATGGACTTGTATTTGGATTTGGTTAACTTTGCTTTGGTTTGGTTTTGCTACTACATGAAATAAATTATAACAGTAGAAATGAAGCAGAACTTTTTATCTGCTGTCCATTTAGTTGAAATTTATTGGCCTTAAGTGACTGCGACGCTACCTAAATCAAATAAGAGCCCAATCCCACAGTGAACAATCTACAAGTTTGTCTGATAATCTGTCGGACTGAAACCCAACGCTTTCTCGCAACCTTTTCACACTCAATTAGATCGGAGTTGGTCGCTTTGATCGCTGCATCTGTAAAATGTTTACTTTAATATTTTATCGATCTCATTTGGATGGGGCGACTAGATAACAGAATGTTTATATTCGTATAGCTGGCTACTTCATTTGCTAAGCTGCTGCCAGCTTCTAGCTCCCAGCTACCAGCTGGGTAAAACTCAATACAGCCGTCGCATTTGTATCCCATGGCATTGAAGGCAGTTTGAAAATGTTCTCAGCTCATAAAATTCCATAGTGAATCATTTTTCTCTGCGCTTTTTGTTTGGCGTCTTTCCGTGCTGTGTCTGCCTGTCTCTGTGTCTGTCTGTTTGTCTGTTTGTCTGTCTGCCTGCTCAGACATTTCATTTATTGTGTAATTCTCCACAATGTACTTTTGGCCACGGTTTATTGTATTTGCCTGCCCGACTGCCTCAGTTTGGGTTGTCTTTGCTTTGAATTTGATTCTTGATTTTATGTCAGTTTATTTATAATAAGATGATCTTTCTTCTTCTTCTCATTTTCGGTTCGTCGTCGTCTTCAATGCGCTGATCTTTAATAGAATTCGAGTTGTGTGCCTCTACTTTGAAAAATGAATGAATGAAGCTTATTAAATTATGGATTACTTATGGGTTAGTGTGTATATGTTTTATTAAGGCACATTTTGAAATGCAAGTAGCGTACACTGAACGAAAGGCCATTTTTGTTTTTAAAAAACTTGAGGAATTATTCGATAGGAAGGTATAGAAAAAAACAATGATAATAAAATATTTCTGGATCTTTATTTTAATTACCTTGTTTGAAATGCGGTTGTCAACTGATGATTTCCAAACAAAAATATGTTTAAGTCTTTAAATTATTTTGCTTTCTTATCAATTAAGACTAGACCATTTAATCCGGCTCTGATTCATTGGTTTGGGTTTAGTAGCTTATTCAAGTTTCTATGAGTTAGTTTTAAACCAAAACTAGATTTCACTAAAACAAAATTTAATTGAGAAATTTGAGTCGAGAGTATTTCTTAAAAATAAAAGGTGTTGTTTTTAGAAATAATTTTAAGACATACGAAGAAAAATGCATTAAAATTAGAAACGAATTTTTTTTAAATATGCAATAGTTAGTTCTAATAAGTAAACTAATATTATGAAAAAATCTATTCTGAATTTCAAAAATTTGTATTCAAATTCTGGAATTAAATAGGGCACTGAGTTTTAGGAAGACACAAATTTCCGCTTTGAAATACACATACAAATATCACATTTATATCAAACAATCCGATTGCTCAGTTTATTTTTTTGATTTTCGAACCTGGCAGCAGTTGTTGACGCTCGTTTAAATCAAATTTTCAAGATCAAAAACGTCACGATGATTAGAAGCGAGATCTTCTATGGCGATTAGGCGCGAAAAATGAATGCACGATGTATTAAAAAAAAACAACAAAACAAAACTAGTCAGAATTCTGTAGTAGAGAGATCTCGCTGCGATATACCCTGAACCCAGTTGTTAAAGGTACTCTAATTTTATTGGCAAATTTCCCTTTAAAAAGCTGTGCACCCAGTTACGAGCAGGCTGTCATTTCTTATAGCAAGCACTGGCACTGAATAGTTAAAAAAAAAAAAAAATAGCGCATAATTTTATTCACATGCACGAAATGATCCCTAACTGGCTGGCTAGAAACAGGTGCGTATACATACATACGTACACATTAATATGTACACGCAATCGAACGTAACGGGTATCTTCAGAATACACACCAATCACATTTACGTTCGCATCGATCATCATGCCATCTCTTTCTCACACATGCGCTCGCTTATTTATGCATACAGAAAATGCATGCGGATGCTGGTAGAATTAAGATCAATATCAGAATATATTTTTTAACTTTAATTTGTTTGTTTCTTATTTGATCTTGATGAAATGGGCCAAATGATCAATATTATGCATATGTTTAGGGTATACACATAGCCACCAAAAAACGCGACTACAGAACTTTTTATTCGAGGCAAACCAAAGAGACAAGAATGAAAACAAGAACTCAGTGAACAAGAACTCAGAGTTCTTGTTGATCTTTTTTTTAAATGGTTTTACAATACGCAGACAAAGGCAAAAAATACGAAATGAGTCTGGGATTTTTTGGACCGTTGACAGACCGTGCATTATTACTGTCAACCCTGTGCCCATTGCTGGTGTTTTTCTAAACAAAATTGAATCGAGCTTTCAATGAGTTAATTTAGAGTTTGAATTGATACTTCATAAGGGACCAAACCGGACCGGATCGGAGTGTACCGGACGCCTACGTAAACACAATTAGATGCCAACGGCTAGAGGCATGAATCATTAAAATGCGGAGTAAGCCAACTTGGTAAACAAAATAAATAAAGGTCATGGGCTCCACCAATGTTGAATGAGCAGTGTCACGGCTCAACTTCACTATCCGCGCCTTTGTTCCCTCTGTCCGTCGAGAGTGGACAGCCTAACACAATATTTTCATAGTGCATTTTAATGGCTTAGCCTTTAAGTGGGCTGTTCACAGACACATCTTACTTGCTCGGCGTATGCGTAATTGTTTTGTAAATGATATGCTTGTGACGGCACACATACACACCCACACACACACATTAGCCGTGTGGCTGGCGAGCATATGAATACCATCACAGCGAGTCGTAGTTTGTCGTATAAGGCGACTGATATGACAAGGCGTTGACACTACTCGTGTAAGTATCTCTCACAGGCTAAAAGTTCTTGATCGTTATTAACATGGCAAGTACCAAGTCGAATATTGTCCTGAGAATTGCAAGCTCGTGACCTCAAAGTATCTTTGAAAGTATATACGAAACCGTCACGCATCCGCTTAGCGGTCAATCAGTGAAAACTAAAATTAAAGCGAATCAGACGCTGAACATCCGACCCCATAAGCGTGGCTGTCAACCCTCGCATGACCTCCCTACATGCAAAAATAACCATGGGATTATTGCGTAAGTGAACAACTAATACTGGCACAAATTCAAAGAGTGGATCTTCCGATCTCCAGTGGATGTATCAGCGCCAAAGCCACCATTGTATAAACCTACATACTACTTATTCAAGGAAGTACGAGGTCACAGCAAAAGTTCCGCAGAGTTCAGCTAAGATAATGCTGTGCAATGCCGCGAACGCGGCCGATGTATGCTGAATGCGAGCTTGGAACTTACAGGTTGTACATCTAAAAATATCTGAGATTATATGAACTGGTGTGATGATATCGCCGGGACTAGTTGTGTGTGTGGGGTGAGTGTAATTCGTATGCACCGACATCGTTAGTGATGTTAGCCGGGGCCTTCTGTATTTCCAAGAAATTCTCACCTCCATTGCGTAATCAAAAAAAAAAACCTTTTTTTTGGTTTTTTTGCCATGAATTGCCATTTTGTATTACCAGTTTAAAATTACTTAATTAGTCGGCTGGACGAGTCTCAAGTCTCAGGTCTCGAGTCACTCATCTCTATATGCATGGCTATGGCAATGGTAATAGTTATAACATTTGTGGCCTATGTTGACAGGCCACAAAGTAATATAAAGCTGCTCCCAGCCAATAGGCAAATGCAGATGCATATGAATACGCATACCCAGGCAACTTCATTAACAGCAAAACCGGCGTCGTTTAAGAAGTAAAAATAAAGTATTATTTATGATTATTGTGAGAATTTCACAATGGCATGCGAGAATTTATTGTTAATGCTTTGTTGCTGCAAGTTACCATGGGCCACATCTGCATTTCTACGTGCACAAATTGCCAGCTTGTTTTGTCAATTACATTTAGTGTCGAAAGTCCCCATATTTACTGGGGCTTATAGTTATGAAATGTGCGTCGCATAGTTGTAATGTTCTCTGCCTTGATAAAGTGTATATAAATACAGCATCAATGTCTGTCCGGATATCCTCTTTTTTGTTGAACATCAAAGAACTGTATGAAACAATACTCAATAAAAACAAAACTAAAACGTAATAATACATTTTTGACCTCTGGAGAACCGTTCTTTTCTGTTTTAAAAGAATAGATTAGATACTTGACATGTATTTTTATTCGCCGTTATATATATTATTATGTTTATTTTTGCCTTAGGAATAATTTATTTATATGTTTCCTGTGATTTAATTTTAATATTCGGCTTTGAATTGTGAATATTTTATATTTGAGAAAAAATATTGAATCGAAAAGGGATTTGATTTGCATACTTCCATTGCACAAAGCTTTGTTCCACGGTGCACGTTGCATGGCCAGAAGATAGAACGAATGCCGTTCGCAACAACAGCTTTTAATGTTCTCTAAAATGTACATAGATATATATGTCTGTATGTTTATATATATATATATTCATGCACTGGCCCATGCAAATAAATATATATATATATATCTGGTCTGCATATTTGATGCACTATTGAGGCATGTAGTTGTTATTAAAAGTGTATTTAAATGTTAAGCCAACCATTTAGCACTTGCATAGACATATGCAGATAGTTACTCGTCTCGTTTGTTCGTCGTTTTATTGCCCGTCTGCTTCTTCCTCTTGAAACTAAAACCTTTTCTCGCTGTTGTCGTTAGTGTTAACGTTTATTAGTCAATATTTGCTGGTAGCGTGTTAAGCACTTCCTTATTGTTCCCATTGTACAAGATTTTAAAAGCGTTTAATTTTTAATTTTCGAGGCGTCTTGGATGCTGTAACGTTGTGCAAAGTGTTGCCAACTCTTAAGATAGCAACAGTGGGATATTCGTCATGAGTTCAGTTTGAAATAAGAATAAGGAAAAAGAATATATAATTCATTCATACAAATTTTTATTTTTTTTTTTTGGTTATATTTTTTCTTTTGCATTTTGTTTGTTCGCTTTTCGTAGCTTTTTTTCTTGCAGTTTTCAATTCATTTTTTAATTACTAAAATTTCATAAAATTGTTTAGGCTAAATCGTAAGTACAACACTAAATTACAATTGTATGTATGTAACTACTATTATTTATATAATTCTTGTTTAAATAAATGGTTTTAAGGTCTTATGTACTTTATACAATCTGATGTGTGTGTTTTTTATATAGTTTTTTTTTGCAATAAAAATATAAATTACTAAAAACGACTTTTTAAAAAATTAAATATTTATAAAAAAAATATATATATATATATGTATATGGGCGGTCCTAGCATATTTATATATAATGTATGAGCGTAGATAACAAAATGTATTTGAGAGAGCTTTAGGTTTAATATGTACAAAGTTGAGATAAATATTGATGAGCGCTGATCTTTCTGTGTATATTTTAACGTTTCTGTTTCGATTTAAGTCACAAATGCATTAAAATAAAATGTGTATACCTCTAGTAAGTAAATTGAACATTAATTTGCGGCATCGTTTTTTTTTTTCTTAGCACTTTTACATATATTTTTAGACTAACGAGGAACCATTTGCAATTTAACTGTAAGTTGAAGTTGAGTTTGTTTTTGTGAAGATTTAATTTTGATACTTTAGAGTTTCGCAAACAGTTGTTGCCTTATACTTTCATACTACACATTGTTTGTTAAATGGTTTTGAGATCAAAATTAAATGTAAACAATTTGTTTTTTATTATTTTGTTTTAATAACAAAAAGTATTCATAAGACTATACTGTTCTGAAGACTTTCAAACGTAAATGATAGTGTTTTTTTTGTTTATGTTTGTTGTTTTTTTTTTTTTTGCATTTTTGTATATTTCATTTAATTTTGTTTGTTAATAAATTTTCGAATAAATATATGCTTAAGGTTTATAAATTCAATACAATCGTTTAAAGTTAACTTTTAACTATAAATAATGTTGACTTCATTTTTCTATATAATTGCTCCAAATTAAAAAAAAATGCCAAAAGTTATACAAAAAGTTAAAAGATAGAGTGAAATAAAATATATATAAAGTAATAGTGTGTAAATATTAAGCACTTATGATAGAATCACTAAATGTTTTTGTTTGTTTTCGCTTGTTTGTGTGTAGATAATATAATTAAGCTAGAGTTAAATTTAGTTATACTTTATGCATATACCTTTGACACTAAAAGTAGGACGCAAGATAGTCAATTTAATTAGTTTTTTTTTTGTTTTGCGTTGAATGTTTTTTGTATGTTTGTCGTGTATCAGAGTTGATTACCTATAATTAGTATGTACAATGCTTGCGCACTACTTTGCAAAGACAAAGAGTCGACATGCAGCGTCAATGAGGAATTGTATTTTTTTTTCTTTTTTTTATGTTTTTGTAATTGCTTAGTGGCTAAAATTAAGTGCTAATTATGTATAGAGTTCTTTGCGTTAAGTAATATTTACAGTCGGTCGCAACTAAGCACAATTTTAATAATAATAATTGAAGCAGATTTTTCAGTAACATGCAAAACGTCAGTAGAAATGTGTTTCTTTAGTTTGTTTTTTTTTGTCCAGTTTTTCTAAACTTGTGACAGCCTAGTCAAGTTTTCGCAGAGTTTAAGTCAAAGTCGTGAATTTTGCGAATTTCTTAATGGTTTTAATACAACTTTATAGTGTGTATAAGAGAGAACTTAATGCCCAAACGCAACAAAAAGTTTAATTTATAAATTAGGCAATATATAGAAAATTTTAAAATTTGTTTTGCGGGCGTGTGCTTGTAGGTGTGTATGTGTAGGTGTGTGTTAAGCCTGTTACAATTTTGACGACTGCTTCAATCAGCAACAAAGCCAACAAATGGCTCATCATTTGGCGTCTCTCTCTCTCTGTCCCTCTTATTCGCTCTCTCTCTCTTTCCGGCTCTCTCTCTCTCTCTTTCCGTCTCTCTATCTCTCTTTTTTTCTCTCTCTCTCACTCTCTGTGCAGTCTTTGTTTACATGTGAGGCGTGCCACAGACCACAGTGCGCTGCGTCGGCGCCGCACCGCTGCCCGTCGCCGCTGCTACCGCCATCAGCTGAGAGGAGCAGGCACCTGCCACACCTGCCGCTGCCAGAGATGGCCAACGCTGGCTGCAATAGGAGCCCTCGCCCAGCACCGAAATGCGCTTGCCACCACCAACGCTCCCCTTGCCACCTCCACCACTCTGCTCGCTGTGTGCTGAGTTTGTCGCTGATGTTGCAGCAACGCCCGCAGCTGCGCTGTACTCTTTGGTTGCGCCACTGGCCGCTGCTGCTGCCGCCGCTACTGAAGCGACGCCTGCGCCGGCTGACAGCAGCTGTGAGGCACGATGTTGCATCAACGTTGGATCCGTGTTGAGCTGCTTCTGCGATTTAGCGCGTTGCAGCGGCGCCAACTGGCCAACGCCACAAAACTCCGAATTAGCATTGTTGTCCGCCGTTGCCGTTGCCACAGCGTAATTGGTCAAGGCACCGGAATACATGCGGCACTCATCGGCCGCTGCAGCTGCCGCAGCCGCAGCCGCGGCAGAGGCGCAAATATTATTCACCGATTTATCCCACGTGTTCTTGATGATGTTCGGGTTACTGTTGTCAAAGGTGAGGCCACCGTTGCTGCCACGCTTGACGCCCAGCGTTGTGCCGCCCGATGGCAGCCCAATACCGACACCAACGCCAACGCCAACGCCGCTGCTGTGATGCAACGTGGCAACCGCATTCTGTTCATTCTGTTTGCGTGCCTCTGCATCGTCCTTTTCCTGGGCACGTTTCCGTTTCCGCTTCATGCAGAAGACGACGCAGGCAGCGATCACTGCCACAAGGGGCATGGCCACCGAGAAGATGGCAATGAGCACCACTTGGGCACTGGTGAGGCCATCGGCACGTGCTTGCGTCGTTGCCCCATATTGATGCGCGTCGAATGTGACCGAATCGTAGGCTTCCTCGTCGCATTGCCTGCCGCGGAATCCATTGGCGCAGACGCATTCGAAGCTGTTCACACGATTCATGCAGGTACCGCCGTTGTGGCAAGGTGTACTGCCACACTCATCGATATCAATGGAGCAATCCTTGCCGGTGAATCCGGCGCGGCAAGCGCATTGGTAATCATTGTTGAGATTGGTGCAAGTGCCACCGTTGGCGCATGGTTTGGTCAGGCAGAGATCCACTTTGCTGCTGCAGCGCGGTCCATGGAAGCCAGGCACGCATTGGCAGCGATACAGATTAAGCATGTCGATGCAGGTTCCACCATTTTGGCACTTGTGCCCAACACAATCATCAATGTTCTGTTCGCATCTGGCGCCCGTGTAGCCCTCTGGGCAGTTGCATTTACCATTCGGCTGGCAGGTGGCACCATTCTGGCAGGGATTCGGATTGCAGTTGTCCAAATGTAGATCACAGGTGGGTCCACTGTATCCACTAGGGCAGTCGCATTGAAACCCCTGATGTTTGCTGTTGTTGTTGCCATTCGGACTCGTGTTGCGGCATCTGCCCTGGTGGCAGGGTTTGTCAGCGCAGGTGAGCAGCTTCTCCTCGCACATTCGTCCATTCCAGCCCTTAGGGCAAAGACACTTGTAACCTCGCTGAGTCGCCTCGTCGACGCACGTGCCTCCATTCTGGCACGGATTCACATCCGAGTCACAGGAGCTGATCTCCGTCTGGCAATCATTACCATTGTAGCCGGGTGCACATTTGCACGTGTAGAGTCCCTGGCCGGTGTTGAAGCAGGTGCCGCCATTCAGACACGGACGATGGTTGGTGCAGTAGTTCAGATCCTGATTGCAGAACAGACCACCCCATCCCTCGTTGCAAATGCAGTCCCACGGCTTGTTGCAAGTTCCGTGCACGCAACTCGGATAAGGAGCGCACTCATCGCACAACGGTCCGCGCCAACCCTTCTGACATCTGTAAAAATATAAGAATAAAAGCAAACAATAAATTAGTTAATTAGTTCATTATTTGTTTTTATTCACTTATTTGCATATATTTATTATTTAATTGTGTTTTATTATTTTATTGTTTGTTTTAAAAAAACCAATTAAAGTACAATTGAATCGCCTACCGATAACAATTAAATCGAATAATCGCTTATCATTAAAAACTACATATATTTCCTGCATAGCAGATCGAATAAGGTAAAGACAGCAATAAAATCATCAGTGAATTATGCAAATGCAAAAGGCAAATGCAAAAAGTGTATAAAAAGAGGACGCTGATTGCTGGACATGACGGACACGGCTAATGCGCTTGGGGCGATGGTTTACTTTTGAAGTTTTTGAGCCAAACGCGAAAGCATAAAGAGAGAGCTGAAAGGAAAGAGGAAGACATACAGTGCATCACCTGTTTAGTAAATCGCTCACACAGACATAAATCAATACACACACACGTGCATATATATGTATATAATTTGCTGTGTGGGCTCAGCAACGCTTGGCTGAGTTCGGTGCAAATATTTATATATTTACACATACATAGGTATGTAAGAAGAAAATAATAAAAAAAAGGGCAACGACAACTTTTGATGCGGATCTGATTTGCACTTTTAGTCCAAACAATTTAATGTGCTCGAGGACCCCCCGGCAAAAAGGGTACATCAACTTGACAGGAGAAGTAGAAGGAAAACGCATGTCAACTTAAAAGTCAAAAAACAAAAAGACAAAAAAAAATAACAATCAAAGATGCAACGCATCTCTTTTTATCGTTTTTTGTTCAAGTGCAAATATCCGCACAAAGCGACCGTGTGTGTAAGAGAAAGTGAGAGAGAAAGAGACTGCGGGATAGATAGACACAATTTTGCGTTTCTCACGATCGGGCAACAACAAAATTAATTTATTTTACTTGCAGCGCGTTCCCAAATTGCGTTGCCAAACAAAAGCACACACACAACGCGCGTCGCATTGTGGCCACAGAGATGCATTATCGATAAATACATTTATGCAAAATAATACAACGAAGAAATCCTTCACCCACAAACTCACAATTGGCCATAATTCAAAGCAGACTCTCGTCACATAAGGATGGGGTGGAGGGAAAAGAGGTGGGTTGTACAAGACAAGTGGTAATTGATATGCGTTTGTATGTACACAACATAACACAAGCAGAAATGTCAAAAACGTTGGCGACGACGACGGTCAATGCACAACACACAGCGTTGCCAAACTGTCCGATGAGTGTGTGAGTGTGTTTGTTTCCTTGTGTTTGAATTTGTTGATATTGCTCGCGCGCATAGAATTATTAAAATGTTCCCACAACAAAAAAAAACCACTTTAATTTGAATGGTATTGGATTGGTTTACTTGACAGCTTAAAGTTCGTTTTCGCGTTTTCTACGAACAATCCACACGTCGTCGGGCCCTATTTATAAAACAAAAATTTTATTCCAAATCACATCAATAACATTGGAAGTGTGTGTGCGTTCGGGTTTTGGCACAATTATTGAACCACAAAATGTGTGATTTCCGTTTTGCTCACTGGGAACTGGCACAAAGCTGGGAGTTGATATACGGGAGGGGGAGGGAGGCTTAGGCACTTTATTGGCCAGCAATGCATAAATAATGAGCAACATCCTGTTCAAAATTAAATAGAAGAAATCAAACAACAACTACGGCGCAATTAGCCTTCTGCACTCCAAGCTGGCAACGCTGGCCAGCCAACACCAGCTGCTTGCTTAGAGGGTGGTACAGGGGGGTGGGAGGTATGGCTACTGCTCTATGAGATTTGAGCTTGAAATTTCATGCATAAAATATTTGCGAGCGTCGTCAAAAGTGTTGGCTTACACCTTGCTGTGTCATTGTTGTTGTGGCTTTGTCCTATGAAAAATGTGGGAAAACTTTGTAAATCAAATTTGATTTGCCAGTGTATATATTGCTTTTACTTGATTATTTTTACAGCAGGCACTTCGAATATAATTGTAATGCAAAACCTCTGCAATCAAATGACAGCCAATGCACTCCCAGTCAGACAAACGGACGAAAAAATAGACACACAGAAGAATTTCTTGTGGTCACACAAAACGTGCGCTAAACGGCTGAAAAGCAAACAGACTTTGTTAGTTGTTTCTTTTTGTTTTGTTGCTTTTGCCCTTTAAAGTTGGTAGCAGTCGACAAACAAAACCAGCCAACAACAACTAGTCAAATAACTTTGTAAAGGTGTGTCCAATGACAATTGCTGTTATTTTTGTTTTTGCTTTTAACAAGTAATAAAAAAAAGAAATAAAACGAGCACCAAATAAAAAGCGACAAGCACAAAAAAATCGAAGCTTTTCAAAAATAAAATTAGCCAAGAGTTTTGCCTAATTAGCCAAAGCCATTTTGTGTGTGTGGTCTTCGCACGCAATTTAAACAGGTTTTACTTGTTCTACTATATTTTTGGTAATACTTACATGCATTGATTAGGCTTATCGCACTGGCCATGGACACAGCCCTTGGCGCATTTGGCTGCAAGTAGAAAGAAAGCAAAGACAAATATTGTTAATTGATATGCTGACGTGAGTTTCTAAATATATAAATATAAATTAATGAACAAAAGAGCTACATTTGAAATAATAAAAATATCGCCACCTTCTTAAGTTAAGTGGCTTGTTGATACGAGTTAGCAAGCAACCTGCCATCTGTCACCTGCCACCTGCCTCAATGCGTAGCAGGTACACCCACACGCAGCCACAGCCCACAGTGACGAAGACAATGAAAACAAAGAGATAAGTAAACCAAACAAGATTTTTGGATATTTTAAAGTGAGGAAAACAAAACAAAAACTTTCTTTTTCACGCTTTTTGGGGCAATCGAAAAACACCTTGAAAAAGACCAAATGAAATATCATAAAAAAAATTTAACGCTCAAGAGATAGACGAAAACGTTTAAAATGTTTACTTCTTTTACTTATTCTCATTTTCTTTTTTTTAGTTTTCGCGAAAATGAATCATGGCCAAAAAAACGGCAATGACGCTCAAACTGTGCGGCAGCAGGAATAACTTGTTTCTAATATGCGCGTCAGGGCAAAAGGAAACACCACAAAATGAAATAATCCCATGGCCGCAAAGAGTTGCAAGCAGCAACAAGAAAACAGCGGCCCGAAAACCGATTCCCAAGCTACAAAAAGTTCGACGAAAACTTCGATTGTGAATTGCACAGAGACTAAGAGAGAAGAGAGAAGAAGAGATGAGACTGTAGCTGTCGTTGGTATATGAAGCTGGGCCAAGAATGTGGCAAACATGTTTTTTGCCTGGGCCTGGGCCAGGAAGTAGGGGAGTTTTGCTGCTGCCCGCCAGCCTCATCCTCTAGGGTCTCTAGGTGGACAAAAAAAAAACTAAATCGTGAACATTGCGAAGCTCCTCTTCAATACTGGCCAACAGCAACAATAAACAGCAGCTTAAAAAAATTCGCCTGCAACAGTTTCTTCTTTACATTCTAGCAGGAAAATTGCCTAGAAAATCACTAAAACGTGTTCTCTTTCTGAGGTTACAGCTCCTGCTGCGGCTGCTGTTGCTTTTAATTCCCCCGCACGCAGCTAATTTATATAAGCCGTAATATTGGCAATTGACAATGATTTTTATTACATGCCCACAAACGGTGCAGTTGAAAGTGAGTTTATTGTTGCTGGTATTTGTTGGTTGTTAGCTGGTAGCCTGTCTGAGGCATCGTTTCGTAGCTAGTTTAAATTTTGTTGTATATATTCTTCTACGGTTCACACACCCGTGAGCTGAGGCCTAATGATTACTTATGTTGCCATCATTAAGCTGTGCTTATCTACTTTCACTTTAGTCTACATTGAAACTTTTTTACCTATAACTTGAATAAAAGCAACAGCTCACAAATTTTGCATATCCTTATATTGCAAATGCACCTGGGCTCTAAATCTAAATAACTCATTTCCTTGACACTAAAACCCATAAGCACACGCACACTACACACTCACGCACAACGCAGCATTCATTCAGGAAAAAAAGGGCAAGTTGCAAACCTTTTTGGGCCAATTTAATAAAGGTAGAACTAACTTCCACATGAGCAACTTATTTTTTGTACGATGCACGTTTCGGCTTCTTATTTGCTGCTGCTGGAAAATAATTTTCGCATGTGTGAGTTTGTGTGTGTCTTAATTTAAGCTCATTTAAGTTGAAAATAAAGTATAGCAGCAGCAGCAACAGCAACAACAATAGCGGAAGAGGCAGCTGCTGTTTTGCCAACTTGCTCAACAACATGCAGCAGGACACCAAAAATTATGTGCCCGAAAAAAGCAAGCTGGACGAGTTTAAGGTGTAATCAGCCGTGGCTGTAGCCCCAAAGGAAGTTATTCTTGCTGGTCGCATCCTTAGCAATGTGCGGCATGCAGACGACGTCGACGTCGGCTGCGACTGCGACTTCAACGTCTTGGCGGACACAAAAGATACTCAAAAACGACATCAACCTCGAGAAGGTACATCATGATGATCAAGAAGCTTGCAGTAGTCTGTATAGCCTTATGTGTGTGTGCGTGTGTGTGTGTATCCACGCCACACCTCAAATATATATGTATATATGAAACCTGGAGCCGTTTGCACTTGGCGTGGGAAGATTTTTGTGCTCTTCGTCAGTTTTAGTGCTCTGATTCACAGTCCCTACAATAGGTCTGTGTGTATGTGGTGTATGTGTGGTGTGTGCGTGATGTGTGTGTGTTAGCCCCCCGAAAAATGTTGCATAGGTAGCTGGTTGCTGGGCTACCTATACAAAAAGGGCCTGTTTGAGTATTGTTGTTTTTGTTTTGCTTCTTCTGCTACTTCTTGTACTCTTGCCACATATGGCAGCGGCTTCCTTAGTGATTTCTTTGAGTTTTCAGTTCGTTAAGCGTTTTGTTGCGCCTGTTTGTTCTGCCTCATGCCAAATGACAAATGATTTTTCCCCCATTACAACAACAACAAAACGGGTACAAAAAATATAAATTCATTGATTTTAAATTTATATGGTTGTCTTTATGATTTCTTTCCACATTTGGGTTTTTTTTTTACTTTTTGTTTGTTTGTCAATATTTGAATTTTTGTATTCAAATATTTTATTTTCTTTTTTTTGGCATTTTCGTCAAATCATTGCCAGCTACGCATTGAAAATAATTACACTTTTAATTCGTTAGCAGCTCCTTGTCTCGCTCCTCTTCCACGTCTGGGACGCCGCATATTATTATATATATATTTTTTTTTCTTTTGTGTACAATCATCTCATTTGATTTGACAAGCAAGTGATTTTCAATAATAATAAGAGTTGCTCGCGTGAAGTGCGGCACAAGAAACGCGGCACGTTGTGTCCACTTGACCAAGCAGCGGCAGCAACAACAATAATAATAATAATAATAACAACAACAATCAAAAATTACAACAACAAACAAACATGAGTCCAGAGCTTCATATTAAAGAATGCTAAAGTCGTCTTGCGGCACAAACGAAGAATGGAACTGGAACTGTTTATGTTGTTGTTATTGCTATTGGTCCTCAAACCAAAGTCAAAATACCAATCGCAATTCTGATATCTTTAGATGTACTTACGTTTCTCGCAGTAGGTGCCCTGCCAGCCGGTGAGGCAGATGATTTCACCCGTTTCGGAGCATGTGTAATGGCCAAATTGATCGTCACGGGGTCGACAAAGATTCGCACAGCCGGAACCGTAATAATGCGGATCGCAGGTGACACGAAAATCGTATTCGAGCGATGTCTGCTGTGATTCTGATTTGTTTGTCTTCCACTCGGAGGAGACTTCGAGAACTTGCTGCACCGAGAGCCGTTGGATGAGCAGATCTAAAACAGAAAGATGAAAAGAAAAAACAAAAACATTAAAGATAAGTAAATTGTTTGTGAGAAAATTACAAGAAAAAAGAAAAGAAGTGTGTGTAGATAGCCCTAATGAAGATTAATTGGATTCAAGTTACAGTTGAACTTGGGAGGCGCTGCTGGTGCTGGACTCCTCCCTATAGGAATTTTTAAAGATTACAAATGCTAAATAATAATACTAACGAAAAAACTCGAAACTGGCAAACTCAAAAACTTGCAACTTATGCTTGTCACAAGTGAAACGTTGTAGCAAGGTATGCGGGGCAAGTACTTGCAAGTATTTGCGGGCGGCAACAGGCAGGCAGCCAGTCAGTCAGCCAGTCAGTCAGCCAGGCAGGCAGCCAGCCAGGCAGCCAGCCAGCCATGCAACTGAGCGTCAGTTGCATTTTCAGCTGTTTCCATGAGTCAAGCGGGACCGGTATTTAATTTTTTTTTTTTTTTTGAGAAACCATTGGATGGTAACTTGTTTATGTGTGTATGTCTGTATGTGTGCTGTTTTATATAGCCACATTATGACATGGTCTATAAAGTAAATTGCAGGTGCATGACTATTTGAATTGCAGGCAGCCAAGTCGAAACTAAGCCTGAGAAGTTGAAGCGGGCCAAAAGAGAGAAGATAACAAGAAACAGAAAAAAGCAAACATATAAAAAACCGATGCAAAATATCTCTAGCAATGCCAAAATGGCAAGATTATTGATGCTAAATACTCAGCTTGCCCATAAACCAAAAAATGCAAAGTACTCAGTGAAAATATACAATCAAGAGTTTGTGCATAAAAATAAAAGCGATCAGCATCAAATGAAGAGAATATCAGCCAGTGAAAGTGGCAAAGAATTAGTAGTAAAAAAAAGTGGTATGGAATAAGTAGTAAAGAAGTGAAAATGAATCGGCAGCATGTGGCAGATTATAATGACAGAATTTGTAAGTTATTTATTTACTTAATGTGTACTAAAAAATTAAATAAGTGAATACTTAAATTAATATTAATATTAAAAAAATAAAATGAAATAAAACAAAGGATATAAAAAATCTAATCATTTTAAAATTTAAAATGTTCCTAATTTGTTGTAAGGTCTGTGGAAAAGAGAAACACAAAGACACCAAAATTAAAGATAGCTACGAATATGGTCAGAAATGTTGTTGGGTCAATAAATTGCAAGCTGCAATTGACAAGTGCTCCAACTGGTTGCCCAAAATGTTGAGCAAAATATCCATACTCCAATATCAACTAATTAATTATCAAGCGACCAAAAATATGCACATATAAGTAAGATATATATATATATGAATGTATGTGCGTCTGTTTGTGTGTGTTTCATAAACAAAAATTCTAAGCGAGCTGCCAGTTGCAACTTTGTTTATATTTTTTTTATTGGCCAAGTCGTGTGCTTCACCTGACGTACAACATGGTAAAACGCTCAATGCAAAACTCGCGCCAAGCAACAACATTCCCCAAAAAAGCGCAGCTTAAGGCAGACAGAAAACTAAAATTAACAAACAAACAAGTGAAAAAAGGAATTGAATATTTTGTATTTTTGTGTGTTGTTGTTTTATTTACATTTGCAACACACACATAGACGTGCAAGCGGTTTTGTGGCATGACAGGTTATTAAGCGACGTACCGGCAGCGTTTCAAGCGAGACGCACAATTTGACTGCAAGCTTTTGGCGTCCAGTTTGGCCAGTTGGCCAATGTGGCAGCAAATAAATATACAAAAATTGTTTGCAAATGCATACGCATAAAACGGCATTTTTTAACTATCTAAAAAAATGATGTATAAAAAAAACACAGAAGACATTGCTCAGTAAAAAGTTGCGTGCGACAACTTTCGAAACAATTGTCGCTAATCACATGATTGATGAACTTAATTGCTCAGTAGCTGAAATAAATCCAAGTAGGAATCTTTTCAGGAACAAAATATACAAAGGAGCAATTTTGAGCAAATTGTTGGTTGTTTTTTAACAAATGAGTTGCAATTTGTGTGTGAAACAAATTTAGCAAAACGGGCAACAGCATTTTCAACTTGACGCCAACAAGGGGCAACGCTTCTTCAACATACAACATACAACACACAACAGCAAACTGCAAATATTTAGTCACAGTCGCAGCAACAACGCGCTGACTTCTGCCAAAGGAATTTATAAAATACCTTTTTATCAAGACACACTCGTCGTTGTGTGTCTTTGTCGACGACAAAGAAGAAGATGATGAAGAAGAAGAAGAAGACGAGGACGGCAAAGACAACAAGATTTGTATGGCAAGAGGGTTCTTCTCTGTGTGCCATTGCGACTGCGACTGCGACTGTTGCTGGGCTGCTGTTGCTGCTTGATCCAATGAGTTAAAATTAAAAGATAAGCATTTTAACAACATCGGCAAGAGCAACAGCAACAGCAACAGCCACTTGCAACTAACAACTTTGGCATTGGCAGAGATTAATTGGTAGGTAGGGATAGGTGAAAAAAAAAAACAGCAACAACACACAAAACGAAAAGAAGAAGACGAAGACGAAGGAGAGTAGTAGGAGAAGAAGATCAGCGAAAATCTTAAGAGAATGAGTTGAAAGATTTCGACGCATCAAGCCAAGAATCACCTTGCAGCACGATGCTGCGAAGCCGGTCAAGCAATGTGTGTGTATGTGTCCGTGTGTGGCTGGCAGGCATGCAACAGTTGGCCTCTTGCCTGCAGGCAAACACTGGCGAAAAGGTCGAGGACTACCCCACCCCACCCGAACCATGCCACACTGTGGCTGCGGCAGGTTTCTTTTTCTGTTTTTTTTTTTTTCCAATTTTGTATGTAATTTATGTTAAAAGAATATAACAAAAAAATAAAGAGCTGCTAAACTTGTTGGCTATCGAGACAGGCGTAAAGTTGCTACGCAGCCGTGCCACAAGTATGCGGGAGATCGTTTAACAGCAACAACAACGTTTAAATAATGAAATTAATCTTTGACAAGCGCTTACAGCGACTTGCAAAATCTCCGCAAAATTGAAATAGTTAAGAAGGGGGGAGTATGGGACAAGGGCATGGGAACAGGGGGGGCAGTCAGCAAGTCGATAAAGATCTATTGTGTCTGGGCCAAATGCGCCTAGTACTTAAAAATGTAGTTTCTCTCTAGGATAGCAGCATGATGCCAGCTTAAAAAGAGACCTAAACAATTAAAATTCCTTAAAGGAACCGAGTTCCTATGAATTGTTCATAAATCTTGAAATGAAAGAAATGTCTACAAAAATTGTTTAGGTATCAGCAGCTATAGTTAAGAATAGTTAAGAACAGGTAGCCAAACATTGTGTGGGAAAACTTTCTCATAGACCAAAATAAAATACATAAAATCGAAAGAAAATGTGTTGAAAGCGACCTTGAATGCTGCATGGACCACACAGATTTTAATTCAATTGCCAGCAATCTGTTTTTGTTTGTGTGGTCCTTTTTATCGAGCGGCTGAATCAGCGATCATGTCACATTGTTCCAAGATGAATTACACGCCGTACACGATCGCTAAATTCCTTAAAAAAAATCCTTCAACTAGAACTAAGAGTTCGTGATTAAAAACAAAAAAACAAGCAGACACAAGCCAATCTAAAAAAGCTAAATTGCCTTTAGTAAGTAAACGACAAACGACAGTCGACAAAGGGACTGACAGACAACAGACTGACAGACCGACCTCAGCACACTTCCGTTCCGAAGGCGAGCACAGACAACAAAAGCGACAACAAAGTCTGCGGTGGTTTATCCCTCACTAAAAAGGGAACCATACCTGACGAGCACAGACCTGAGTTGTGTCGCCTGTTGTTATTTAAAACCACTCAATGTGCCGGAAATCTTATACATACACACTCTTGCACACACACATATAACAAGTGTTGAACTTTAGTTAGTTGCGCAGTAAGTGCGCAATTAGACATTTGAGTTTGAGTATCAGGGGTCTCTTTCCTTCTCGCTCTCTTTCTCTCTCTCTATCTTTATTTCGCTCACTCACTACATCTCTCTATTTCTAAGATCCTCGCTTAAGAATATTTTTGAATCCAGCTTTTGAGCGCACAGGAAGCAGGATGCAAGTTATGAAATAAAATTTAATCAATAATGTAAGAAAATGAAAACAAATTCTATGCATTTCACGTATCGCTTTAAATTTTATATTATTTAATTTAAAACTTTATTTTTTGGTTGAACATCAGTATCGTCCCAATCTCTCTGTCTCATTCGTTTTCTCTTTGCTACTAAAAGCAAAATCCTCGCCAAAAAAACATATTTGGAACAGCTTTTTAACGCACAGGAAGCAGGATATTTAACTGGATATGCCAAGGAAAAGGATAGTAATTTAAAACTCGTTTTTTTTTGTACTTACTGTTTAAGCGTGCATTAGCGCTGTTATTCGTATCGTGCCAGGCCTCAACGATCAGCGTGAAGGTACCCTGCAATATAGAAAAAAAAGTTAAAGAATTGTAACAAAACAGCGAAGAAGAGATGATTTGAATTGTTGATAAAAAATGTATATTGTCCTTAAAAAAATGTGCAAATATAACAAGATATTTTAAAAATATATTTTTTTTTTTCTTATTGAAAACTAATAAATAAAAACAAAACAAAACAAGAATTGTTAGAAAAGCAGCAGCAGCATAAGGTCTATTACTAAAAACTATATTAAGTGAAGTGAATAGCTCAAACTCGCACTTATAGCCCGATATGATCTTATCTGGGTCTCCTTAACCAAGTTAAGGCTAATAGTTTGAAAGCTCTCACAAATGCCACAGCAGCCCACATCCCACAGTGTGCCTCATTATGGACAGATTATGACAACAGCGCAGCACCAACAAAAAGAAAAAAAATGTGCTTCTAAGACGCCCACATGCCACAGACACACAAACAAAAAGCCAGTGAGGCAAACGCTATTGCAATGAGAGATACTTTAGGTAACACACACACACTTACACACACACACACACACACTTTATAAATGCAAACGCACAGCAGTTGGCAACTGGCAGCGCCCTCAATTCACACTTTATTACAAATGCAAGAAGGAGGCATGGGCAGGGAAGGGGAATACAAAAACCGGCAGAGATGACACAAAATCTTGCATATATGCGTGTGTATATTATTGGGAATAGACGAGAGTCGCTGTTTGCAGAGGTGGCTTAAAACTCTAACGCTAACTCAGCTACTTGAGCTAGGCGTGTTTTTTGATTGCATATTTGAGTTAGAGTTTGAATTCGAATTTGAGTTCGGATTGCATTGCATGTAAATGGCTAATTTTTGACTAACTTTCGATTGTTGTTGTTGCTCTTGTTTGTTGTTGTTGGATATGTGTGTGGGAGGCAGATGTAGAATTAATTTAGCTGATAAGCCGCAGAGTGCCGATCGATTGCATAAGCAGCTTGCTGAAGCGAATTGTCTTTGTGGTATGCCCAGAGATTGGAAAGTGCATTTGTCAATAAGCAAGCTGATGGGCACGACAGGAAACAAGTCAGACATCTGTACTTAATACATACATATAAATATATATATACATATATGACAATTTATTTATTTATATATATATGTATATATATACACATTCGCGTGTACATCCGTGTATAAATATATCTAAATCTTTTATTGAGGGAGCTCTTATAAAAGTTTATATATATATTTATAGTTAATGTGCGACCTGTATTAACCCATAAATATTTGTCTGTACAATTTTGTATTTTATTTATTTTATTTCGACTAATATTATATATACATATATATATATATATATATATATTTAACTAAATAAATACTTTTATACGAGTCCAAAAATAAATGATATAGATATATTTATACACGGATGTACACGCGAACGTATATCGCGTGCAACGGCGCTGTATATCAACGTCAATATCTGCTGCTGCATAGGGTGAAGCGCATGCCAAATGCATAGGGCGGAACAGAGTAGGAGTGGCAGACAATGCAAGACAAGGCAAGACAAGTCAAGACAAAACAGGGGAGGCACAAAGACAGACATACAAAGCCAAAAGTAACAAAGTTCAATACACAACAAGCAGCGACAGCAGAAGCAGCAGCCACAGACAACGTTCAGCCTCAAACTTGGCGTTGACTATTTTTAGCAGGAACCCAACAGCTGGGGATGGACGTGTGGAAGGGGGATGAGGGCGACCGATCTCCGGTAACCCCCAAGAATATCGAGGCAAGGCATATGCATTGCTCCCTCCCACTTCGCTCTATCTCTAGCCCGTGCCACACGCTTTTAATTAAGTGCAAAATTCAATTAGTTGATGACGCGACTCGACTCTACCACATCTGACTTACTTTAACTTAATATTTAGTTTGACCCAATGTTTCATGTTTTTCTAAATTAGAGACATCAAATCTGCATTGAATTACTCGATTATTTGTACAAATTAGCTATGAGCAAAAAAGCCAGCAATTATTATATGTTATTTTATTTTATATATATTTTTTTTTTTTTAATTTTACTGTAAGCAGCTTTTAACTGTAGCAAGACCGCACCCAGCTTTTCTCAATGAATATAGGCTGTAGTTTCATTAGGGAGTTTATGTATTAAAATGCTTTCATAAATTTTAATTAAAGCTGCTTTGCGTTTAAACATAAAAATACAATTGTTGATTCTGATAACTTGAACAATTCCTATGTCTTCGCTTTTATTTTTGAATTTCCCTCTATTAACTTGTATGTTTCCCATTCTTGACATATTTTACTTTACAAATTAAATTTCGTTCTTTTTTACTTTAATCAGCATTTAGCTCTAGCTGTGTATTTTTTATTATTTGACTTAAATAATTTTTAATCGTATCTTTTTGCTTTTTTGACTAACTTTGTCTTAATACTCACAGCACGTGTTGCATATTTTTGCATTTGTTATATAAGCGCTAATTGCACGTGTTGCAAATGCGCATTTGGCTCAATTTTTCATTTGGCTACGCAGCTGCTCGCACATTTTATGTACCCATAAGTCTGTGTGTGTGTGTGTGTGTACATCTTACCCTCAGCCTACCCGGCTTAGCATGACTTTGCCACCTTAGTCAAGGCATACGATATTAGTAGTGGCGCTGCACATGCTCAATTAGGAAATAAAGTTTACACTGAGTGAGAAAGGGATAGCGAGAAAGAGAGAGAGAGAGGGGGAAAATTGATAAAGAGAATAAGAGGGACAAATACACCCCTGAAATTATACGCGCACACGCTGCGGGCAGAAGAAAAAGAAGAAGAAGAAAATACGTTACAGAATAGAAGCGGGTTCCTCAACGTGGGGTGAACAGCCCAACCAACCAACCAGTCCATCAGTCCGTCAGTCAGCCAGTCAGTAGCCGTTAGCAGTAAAAAAAAAAGACCGGGTGCCATCTATTTGATAAATAGCGAATGTGCTCGTAATACTGGCTAAAATAATTAAGAAATGTGTGGCATGCCTCGTGTCTTAGCCACTGGAGCATAAAAGAAGCAGCACGCAGCCAAACCGAGCAGCAGTGCTAACAAGGAATTCGACTAGAGTGCAAGTATTTCAAATTGTTGGCAAGTTATTGGGCAAAAATGTGCGCAAACTTGTTGTTCTACACTTGTTTCCTACACTCAGAAAAGTTTAGAAAAACCACCTAAAATCAAAATCTTCTGAAAATTATAAAAATAAACTCTTTACAAAAACTCACGAATGTAACAGAACGGGTTAAATGTTCTATATGTTGGAATTTATATTTAGATAAACGGAAAACTTCATAAAAATGTTTTTTTTTTATATATTTCTAAATTTTTAATTTACCCAGTAATTAGGGAAAAACAACAAAAATATAAATTTAATTCCAGAAAAAAAAAACAAATAAATTTCAGGCTGCTGGTTTTACTGAGTGTGGGAAGTAAATGCTGTGGAATATATATGCACAAATCTGCAGAAGGTGATCAAGAGTCAATAAGCGAGATTTATTAAAAACAGAATAAAACACAAACGAACGTTACTTTTTTTAGGGGTTGATACTACACTTCGAGGTGGAAGAAGAGGTAGAAGAAGAAGAGGCTGAAATTAAAAACCAGTAGTCATCGAGCTGGAAATTTTCGCTGGTGGTGCTGCAGGCTAGCGTGGCACGCGTTTTTCAGTGTATATATAGTCGACAGATGTTTTGCGGCAACAACCCTTGACAAGGACACAGAGAGTAGTGAGCAGATCGCAGAGAGCGTAGCAATTACGGGCGGAAGTAAGTACGACGCACAGTCGCCGTCACAATGTAACTGCGACGGCAACAGCAACTATAAAAAGCACCCAAACACGCAAATTGGCAACAAAAATAAAAAAAACGCGTAAAAATCACTTAAAAGAGACAACTCTGAATGTATTTTTTTTTAATTTTTTTTATTGAATGACTGACTGACTGACTGACTGAGTGACTGACTCAACAAAACTGACTCACCCACTTCGCTGGGGGAAATAAGCTAAATATAGTATATATATATATATATATATATATATGATGATGATGTTTCAAGTGTATTTGACTCACCGGCCAGGCAAAATTAAAGGCAAACTGTATGGGATTGGTGAAGCCCTTGGCTTGAAGACTTTGCGCATCGGAGAGATTGAAGGAGTTCTCGCCAAGAATTGGCGTCACCACATCCCCATATGTGCATTGCGACGTTGTGTCTATCGTCGCCTGATAGTGTTTAAGGCACACACGAAATCTCGTCTTGCATGTACCGATGCACTTGCCCGTCGACGCATCCGTTGCCTCGCTGCAACAGCGGCCCTCATTGTCCAGGCCATGCTCGTTGCTAAAGTATTTCAATCGCAATTCAAAATTGCCGGAACTGTGAACCTGCAGAGAAAAAAGAAAGGGAACGAGTGTTAATATAATCAAATTAAAAATAAATTTATTTAAGTAGTCGCTGCATATCAAGAATGCAGCATCAGACGCAGCAGCATCCCCAGCAACATAGCCATAAATCTTTCAAAATCGTGTTTAACTAAAAAGGAACTGGGTAAAACCCAAAAATGAACTGTGGAATTTCGCCACAAACACCAACCAAAATACCAAGTCGAGTAGCAGTTGTTTTAAAAAAAGAGACCCATGCAGAGGGCGACAAAACAGGCGAATAAAATATTAAGAGTCAGAAGAACAGCAACCGATCGATTTTTGCAGAGTTGGTTAATTTTTATTATTCAGTTTCGGTTTACTTACAGTTTATGAAGCTCACACTTTGACTTGAAAATCGTATCGTGTGCATTTGCATATTTGGATTTGCACATTTGTTTATATTTTTATTGTCGATAAATTTGTAAATTTATTCACTAGCTCGCTTAACGAATTAAGGTGTGGATTAAACAAAAAAAACATTCAAAACAAAATAAAAAAATAGGTCGACGTGTGTTCACAACTTAATTAAAATACATAAAGAAAATATCCCTCATAGGGATGGTTTTAGGGATATTGTTGTGCTTTTTGCGCTTATACAGGTTTTAGATGCTGTTGCACCTTAGATTTATTTATGAAGCCATAAATGGGCGCATGAACCACCCTCACAAGAAGCTGAGAAAAACTCTCGAGCACAAAGCAAAAGGCAATGCCCAAAAATAGTTGCTTAAATGTTATTGCTCTGATTGTTGTCCGGTGTTAATAAACATTCAGTAATTAACATTTTAACAAGAACAAGAAAAAGTGAAGCTTGTTAAAATTACAATTTAATTGTTAACATGACATGAGCTCAAAGTGCAGACAGAGATAGAGATAGAGACTGATCCACATGTCTTGTCTTGAGAAGATTTTTACTGTTGACTTTTTGTTGTTGCTGTTTGGTTATATGAACATAAGTGTTTAATTGCTCAATTCAGCTGAAGTGCGTCTGATGTTGCTTCTTCACCTGTCTTCTGCTTTTTTCAGAGGCTGTGTAAGCTAAGCAAAGGTGTAGTAATCCGTTGTGGGTCCCGAACAAAAAAAAAAGAATAATAAAGTGTGGCACAATACGGGAAACAATGATAAAAGGGCGCTGGTGATGCGGCAGATGGTGAAAAAGTGTAGCAAAGCTGCTAACAAACATTTAATTGGGCTTAGCAGTTGAGCCGCTCTTCCTCTGGCGCTAACATTTTCTGCTCGCCGTTGTAATTATAATTGCAAGCATTTGGAAGAGAAAGAAAGAAGTTACTGATTTTTCTAGCAATTACAAACGCAACTTGCACAAATCAAAGCACTACTTAAAACTAGCAGAAATCAAACACACTAACTCAAAAAAAGTAAGTAAACGCAAAACTAAAGACTTAAGCAACGAACCAGCAGCAGAGCAATGCAAGCAGCAGTCGTCAATAGCGACAGCGACGCTGCTGCGCTACGTACAACAAAGCGTGTATTAATAAGCAGCAGCAACAACAACAAACAAAAAAAAAACAAGAAAATAAAAAATAAAACAAAATAACACACGACGGCAAAACGGACGCAAAAGAGCAGCACAAAAAGAAGCAGCAACAGCGACAACGACGACGGCAACAGGCAAGCAAAAAAAAAAGTTTAAAAAAAATAAAGAAAAAAAATGTACAAGTAAAACCGAATTGTTTCCCACGGCATACGATTTTGCCGGTCAACATTGATGGTTAAAACGAACAAACGGGCGAACGAAGGAACGATCGAGCGACGAAGTGACGGCCCGACATCGCGACTTTCAGTCAAAAGGTGTAAGCAGCAACGAGCACCAGGTGAAGAAGCAGCAGTGCATGCATTGCCAATGCATAGCCAGCCATTTTTAAAAGAGCGAGAGAGCGGAAGAGCGAGCGAGCTTCAGAGAGAGAGAGGGACCAACAGTAGATTCGCTCTCTCAGAGAGAGCTCAGCAAAAGCCCCATAGCTATAACAGTGTTTAGTATGTGTTGTTGTCAGCTGGTGTTTTTGGGGAGCTGCTGCTGCAGTCAGAGCTAAAGAAAGAGCACCGCCAAAGCGCAAAAAGAGCAAAACGTGACTAAAAAGTGAATTGAATGGTGAATCGTTGTTGTTGGGTTTATAAAGTGCAGCTGGCAGCTGCCGCTGCTGTGAGAAAGAGAGAGATGGATACTGAGAGAGAGAGAGAGATAGAGAGAGAGAGAGCGACTAAGAGAAAAAACTTGTTTTCAACGGCGGTTTGAAGAAGAGTAGTGCAAAAAAAATAGTGTAGAAAAAAGAATTAATAGATGATCAGCATTGACGCGTTGCTGATGCGATAGAGACGAGACCAAAGGACAGACGGAATCTGAAGCTGAATTAATAATAAAGAAAAATTTTGCACAAAAGAAAAGTCAAAATAAGTCGTAGGTGAAGAGGTAGGTGCAGAGCAAGAAAGAATGCATATACAGCAAATGTTAAAGACGAAGGCGGAGGAGAAGAAGCTAACAAAGGTTCTGGCGCAGTTGTCAAAATATGTACAAAAAGCAAATCAATTTGCATAACAGCGAAACATTTACACACTTACACACAAACATTGTTGGTGAGAAGCAAAACAAAGCGTTGCAAAGCGATTTGAGCTGAAACCACAACATAGTTTTTTACAAAAAGTTGACACCATTTTAATGCACAGATACAAAATACAAAATTCTCACAAATTTTTTTCTACTTCTTCTTTGGCCAGTTATATTCTGCTCATGCAAATAGTAAAAATGCATAACTCAAAATTCTCCCCACTGTAGTAAAAAATAATAAATATATAATTTTATACACTTGTTAAAGTTCTTTTGTATTTTTTCTTTTTTTCCTTTCTTGTTTTGCCCTCAACTATGAACTTTATTACGCTTGAAGACCTTTTGGGAACACACACATAAATAAAAGAAAAAACAAAACAACAACAAAAAACAGATCTTGAAAGCTAAAATGCCAAGTTATCCCTTATCACGGTGAGGGAGGTGGGGATATGGGGGACAGGCACTTGAGAAAAGTGTTGGAAAATAGTGCGTTGCATTGTTTACCTTTTGCTTGACTCAGTTTGCCTTTTTACGAGCCACTTTAAATGTATACAGTATAAATGAATTTTTTTCCTCTTTTTCTGCTGCGTCTTCTTATTTTCTTTACCTATACCGTGATCGTTCAAGCTTGGCGCGACTAGTTAGATCAAGCCCCTCTCCACTTCCATCACCCAAAAGCACGTTTTTTTGCCATTCTTCCACGTCAACTTACGTTGACTGCCTGACTGAGTGGCAGTTTGAATGTTGTGTGTTACAACACACATACGCATTTCCTTAAATTAAATATATTTTTGTTTTTGTGTGTTTGCTCAAGTTTTGCAGTTATTAAATGTGCGTGTGTGTATGAGCAAAGAGAGTGGTAGAGAGATTAACAGTTGCCCTTTGGCTTTGCTATGTTGTTTATTAATCATTTAAATTCATGAACATCATCGTCATCACAATCAACCGTTAAAAGCAACGGTCTTAGGAAACAGTTATAAGCGCAAGTGAAACAGCTTCTTTGTGTGGGAGCAGTTTCTCTACTGCTTCCCTTCCCACCTCTCTTTATGTTTCTAAATTGTAATTAATTACGTTATAAAGTGCGCAAGTGCAGAGAGAGAGAAGATGATGGAAGCATCATTCATCCAATCTTTTGCTCTTTCATTCATTCATTCATACGCCGCGCTGTCGTCTAATGTTAATATGAAAATTGCACAAAATGCAAAACAGTAGAGGAGAAGCAGAGTAGGAACAAACGCAAGCGAAACTACAACTGCATTTACTGAATGTCGAGTGTAAATGGTAAACAGAGTACGGTAATCCGTATGTGCTCACGCCACACAAAATTCTAAGAGTCAACGAATTAGAGACGGAGGGTAAACATTTAATGGTCACATCTAACACGCCCAAAGAAAGGGAGAAGGTAATTTTTAGAGCTGCCAGATTGGTTGAACTTGCAATGCAAATTAAAGGCGAGGAACAACAACAGCTGCATATCATAATTTTTCGGCTGGTCGGCAAAACTGAAGACCGCAGGAGGTTTTTCAAGTGCTGTTAAAATTAGCAACTAAATAAATGAACGAAAAAAGCGACAGCGCAAAAGTAAAGCACGTAACATAGGAGTGCGGCAAGCAGAAGAAGATGTGAAGCAGAGCCACATGCAATGCTCAAGAAGCAAGGGATGCTGGATGCGTTGAAGATCAATGAAAGAAGCAGACGCAAAAAAAAACGTGGGGAAGAGCTGCGCATGTGTCGACGACATTGACGTCAACGTTGACCTACGCAAAGTGTAGCCAAAAACGCACATGTAAAAAAAGAAATGAAAAAAATAAAGAAGCAGATGTTGCCGATTTGCGCATGTTTTTTTTTGTTGCATTCAAGTTTCACATATTGAAATCGAGCAGCTTCTCGATTATATTTTTGAAGCATGCGCCGTTGGTGGTAATTTCAGTTGAGTCTCTCTTAATACGGTTGAATTTTTAATATAGACCTGTTTGGTTGCCATTGAAAAACCAAAATCTAGTTTATATCTATATGTGAGTTCGAAGGATGTAAAAAAAAACAACCCCTGCTCCGCTGATTTCTAAACTAAAATCCAGAATCTTAACATATCATATTACAGTAAATTTTGGAAATATATAATAAATGATAGAAAAAAAATATTTGTATTTAAGTATGCTTTTATAAAAACCAAAATTTTAGTTAAATTTTCATTTGTACTTTGTTTTACTATTTTCTGCAATTTCTATTATGCTGCTTTCTGTAAGCTATATGTATCCATATACAAATTATTAATTTATTTGACTTAATTTTCATGATTTTCAGATCCTAGTTTTAAATTTAATTTTTATAAACCGATTTTAAAGCGCTTTTGTAAACTAAATTCAAATATATCGAAATTGTTTATTAATTATGTTCATATTTTACAAATTTCTTTAAAAACGTAAGTCAAGAATAAGTTAATTAGTGTAATAAAGATTAGTTTCTTTCTAATCCATATTTCCTTAAAAGTGATATTGTATAGATATTTCAAGTATTGTGCCAATTTTTGAAGGGTATATTTATTTTTTTTGTCAATTAATATTTTCTTACAAGCGATTTTTTTAAATTACTAAGGCACTTTACGGAAAACTCTCCAATTGGATATAAGATAACCTCTAACAAATTCACGTTGATCAGCTTCTGACTGTCAACAGGTAACGATTTAAGCTCGTTTCCCTTCGCCTTTGCACGCACGCACACATGCAAAGGCGACAGCTGCAAAAGACACACGAGTTCTGCGCATGTGTGCAGCGAGAATCCCAAAAAAAATAAATATAAAACGGACGAAAAAAAAAAAACAAGCAGCACACAACAAGTTGCTGGCTGGCAAGGAGAAGAGTAGAGATGGGAACAGGGGAAAGCTTACCTGCACAATGATTGTGAAGCAAATGGTTGCGGTTAATAAACATTTAATCCAATGCATGTTTATTGTTGTTGGTGCTTTTGTTGTATTGAACAATAAGTTTGGTGTTGTGTGTTTTTAAGTGTAATAATCCTGGTCGCTGTTGTAGTTGATATTGCTGCAGCTTTTCAAAATACACAC
The DNA here is from genome assembly GCA_035042345.1 of Drosophila fungiperda. Lineage (NCBI taxonomy): Eukaryota > Metazoa > Arthropoda > Insecta > Diptera > Drosophilidae > Drosophila > Drosophila fungiperda. The sequence continues at coordinate 181,572 of JAWNLM010000204.1, forward strand.
ATACTCAATTTACAACATAGAATAATAAATCGTTTATTGTATTTTTTTTTGGCAATATTCTGCTTCTTTTTTTTTTTGCAGCTAACTGCGGCAAATGCTTTGGCAATTGGTAGTTGTTTTGTGCATTTTGTGTTGTTTTTTCCCTTTCCTTTTTTTACACGTGCACGTGCCACATTTTTTTATATTTTATATTTTCAGCCTTTTGAACGCACAAAGAAAGGGAGGCGTAGGCGTGACCGCGGGGCGGGTAGGTGTTGGCAGCGAAATGCCGCTCGTTGATTTTCAATAAATAAAAATCGCACTCAACATTTACACACACAAAAACACAAATGCAAAAATTGTATTTGCCTTGGCTTGTTGCTTAAAAAACATTTGAAAAACACATTTGGTTCATGCACTTCTTTTATTTTCTTTTTTTTGGCTACCAAAAATATTTATTTTATTTAATTTGATTTTGAGAATTTCAATATTGGCAGCTCTTCATCTTCATCACACACTGAACAACATGCTTTAATTCATTTGCACATTAAAATTTAAACAAATTTTAATGTTTTATTTTGTATGTTGTTTTTAAGAACGACGCGCGACACGACGCAAGCCACAATTCGACAATTGGCGAGAAGATAACGACGAAGCAGCCGCAACGAACCGCACTGCGCAAGAATCCAAAACAGAATGAAAGCAGCAAAATGTTTTATTTTTCAAATTGTTTTTAGATAGCCAACCATGGTGAGAGGAAGAGCGAGAGACAGGCGGAGGGAGAGAGAGAGCGCTCGCTCGTGAGAGGGCACAGCTGCATTTCGTGGTCATCCCTGTTATTACACTGCCGTACGCTGAGCGGTAAGCTGGGTACGCTTGCGCGTTAGAACGAGACAACTGCTGTGTCAGCTGCTGAGCGAAACGCGTTTTGTGGGCATATTTAGCTTGTTTCTCGTGAATGTTGCAAGCTAAGCGAAATGTTGTTTCAACATTGTTGCCAAAGCGACTGGTATTTTTAGAGCAAATATAAATATAATAAGTATCAAAAAATAAATTAAAGAATTTAGACAATTTTCACATTGTATTTATAAATTTCTTTGCTGATTTTCCACATTTGCTTATAGATTTTTATCCGCGCAATTCGCCAACGTAAGAGTTTTTTTTAATCCTTTTGTCTGTAAAAGGGTTGTTTTTTTAAATATGTATTTCGGGTTTGTTTTTTTTTTTTGTATAGAAGCAGAATAGATAAACCACAGGACCTTCGCAGGGGACTTTTGGTTCGATGTGCAAGTGATATTTATTTAGAATAGTTTATAATGTATAAATAAATAAGTTACCATTTTGTTAAAGGACCATAAATAATAATTCTAATAATTTAAAAGATAAATTTTTTATAAAAATTATTCCCATAATATTTTTGTATGATTATTAATTTTAACTTAAGTTCAAAATTCTTTGCTTCTGCATTTTAAGAAATTACATTAATATGATTTTCATTATTTTGTAAAGAGTTTCCTCTTTACTTTCCTCTTTGTAGTTTGTATAAATTAGATTTGAAAATAAACTCATAAAAATAGTGAGAATCTCAAAAACTATTATTTATTATTATATATATTGGCTTATTCCATTATATTATTTAGTATAATATTAAAAATAACCTCAAAGTATTCTTAATGAAATTGTTGATAAAATAAATAATTTATAATTAGATTTTCAAAACAAGTAATATTTTCTGATAAATCAAATTCTAAATGACTATTGGCGATTATTCATTATATAAATTTTTATTATACTAAATATTAAATATTTTGATATCATAAGTTATTCCAGTGGATAAATAGTATCAAAGTATAAAACTAAAAATATTCGTGGCCTAAAATATTTTTTATTGTTTTGTAAAAATTTTTATCTAAGATATTTTCTTAAATTTGATTTTTTAGTAAGTATTTACAAATACCTACCCTAAATATTCTTAGCTTAAGCGATAGCAGAAATTAAAATCAAATAATAATAATAATTTAAATTTGTGTAAGTAATTTAAAGGCCTGCTAAGAATTGATATAAAATTTATACCTGCTCTTAGAATAAATCAGAATCAGCCAAATTAATTTTGCATTACCAGATAATATTATTAAATATTGCAAATCATTTTGGCGATAAATGAGAAATTAAGGCAAATGTCCAAAAATCTTTGCGCAGCAAGCTGGATTTAAATAATAAAGCTGTTGAAATTTGTAAATAAAAATTGCTCTTCATTAATTTAATATTTGCATATGAGCTCAAAACGAGACAAAAAGGAAAGAGGAGAAAAAAATACAACACCAAATTCTACAATTGCCAACAAAAATAATTTCACCTCACTTTTTGGTGGAAAAACAGGACGGTTATTTATGGCCGCCAAAACCTGCGGTCTGTGCAGCAAAAGGCCCAGTTGTAGGGACCCCGGAGCCAGAGAGACAGAGACAGAGAGCCAAGTTAGCACCTGTAAGCCGGTTTTGGGTTTTTGGTTTTTTTGTCCAGGCCAATAAGCGCAGGTAGGCAAGTTAGCCGCTGGCTAAAAACAGATGTCCTGCTGCTCCAAATTGAAAGCACAACATACATCATCCTTTCCAATGGGCTTACCCCACAACCACTCCCTGCCTCAACTCGAACCCTTCCCCAAACTCTTCTGCCTACTTCTTCGCAAAGGGCGCATTGTTGTTTTGAATAATAGGCAGCAGACAACAACAACAAGAACAAAAAAAAACCAAAAAATTAAATACTCAATACTGAAGAAATTAGGGTCATCCACTCCACACGCAGTGGCGATCTGGCAGCAGACTCCAGTTTCCCCTCCCCCTCCCTTTGCCCAACATGTGTCATGCAACATCTTTCACTTTGCAAGTGTACTTAATGTTGATGTTTTGTTTTGTTCTGTGCACTTGCTTGCAAATAAGAAAGCTTGAAAATTAGGCAACTTATAGCGGCTGGTTACAGTTGGGACTCATTATAAGTTGATAGTGGAAAATGCAGGTGCTTTATATGCAATCTTTGTTATTAAAGTGTCTGTTTTTGTGTTTTTCTTTGTATAAACGAGAGTGGTTCATTTTATAATTGCATCTTTATGAATATAGACGATCAATTTTTATACTGTGAAACATTTACGGATGCGGTACAGGAAGGAAATATTTATAAATATTTATTTATTTTATATTATTATTATATATTCAGATTCTTCAATGAATTTGAATTTAAATTATTTATTAACCGAATATATTTTTTAAATTTAATCCTATTAAGTTTGTGAACTGCGTTAAATTAAATAAAATTGACAAACATTTTTTTTAATGTTTATGATGTCGCCCATTTGAATTTTTTGACTTGAGCCTAATTTTGGGATTTTTAGTATTATTTTAGAATAATAAAAACTAATTTGTTTTTAATATCAAGTTCTATGTTATCATAACAGAATATAGATATGAATTAAGCACACTCAGAGAATGTTGTTAATAATAATATAGTTCGTGTTTGTTAAAAATTTTATATTAAATATAATGGTGTTATAAATTAATAAAATCTTAAAATCTTTTTAAAATGTTTTTTTTTTTTAAATTTCTATGGTAAGATATTGATTAGACTTGAATCGAATTTGGTTAATTAGACGAACAATGAAGAAGTTTGCAGCTTTGGTTCCAGGAACTTGAGCGAATTATGCTTACTTAAATGATTCCAAGAAGTCGAGGACAAAATGTCCTTCCCCGAACCGAGATGAGAGGAGATGAGACAGCTGATGGATATTTTGGGGATACCAGTAAGTATCCTGTTATGAAACCGCATAACTCGTTTGGAGTTTCATTCATCAAAAAATGATCGCAAGGCGAATGCGTAAAAATTCGCGTAAACAACTACTAAACTCGACTCGTAAACCGGAAGCGATATGTAGAACCATCGACAGAAAGAGACATTGATAGAGACAGAGAATAAAGAAAGAGAGTGAGAAAGAGAGAGTGGAAGAGCTGCTTTCCCAGTTCGTGGGAATTTCGTCAGCCACTTCCTTTCGTTCCTGGGCAGAAGCAGAAAGCGCGGGTGAAATCAACAGATCCTTATTGCTTTTATTTTTTAAATTGTGAGGATTTGTATGTCTATGAGCGCGAATCAAATTACGCGTGAGTCGTCCAGAAATCCTTGAGTTATTCGTCCCTGGCACAGGCTCGTTCTGTGTGCGTCCATCATCCCATGCTGCTTGTTCGTTTGTACCTTGGGCCCTGACTACTTCCGGTTTAGCGTGAAGCAACAACAACAACATTAAATACAACGATGACAACGGCAGCAGTAGCAGGTAGTTCTTGCAGTTGTTGTTGTTGAGACGATTTTTTTTTCAGTTCGTGGACATTTCCTGCACATTACCCTTGCCATGCAAATAAGGATGTCGGATGTCGCCCGCGGGACGTGTAGGAAAACAAAGGAAAACAACAAGTGCCCATCCGAGTCATACCCGGATGTTTTTCAAAAATTAATTGAAAATACAATTTGGATTAGAGTCAAGTGTTTTAAAGTAACGCAGGAGTGTCTGAATAGTTCTGGATTTTAAGGAAAATCTAGCAATCTTCAAATTATATATTCTTCGTTAATTTGAAATTTAAGTAAATATTGCAACTGATTTAAAAAATTAACAATTTATAGACCTAGGGTGGTCTTTATCTCCAAGGCAGGGAATAAAGATATATCAGATAAATCAAATAATATTAGCAATGTGCAAGCATAGTAAGGGTTAAAGATAACGAGTGACTGGTGTACGGAGTTTGATCTCAACCTAAATCCTACAAAAAACCGTTCCCTTTACTAATCGATATAAGTTACAGAGGATGAAGAAAATATAGCTTTTCGGAAGACCATTAGAGACGAACAAGGAATAAATTCCTTGGGGTCACATTTGACCGTAGGTTAAACTTTGGCACCCATGCACAAAATACGATATAAAGTGTTCCAAACTTCATTACTTCAACTGCAATAATGGAGAGAATGGCCTGCGTATGCATGACAGGCACAATGCGCACCTGCCATACAATGGCCTCGGAAGCTTTAATGGAGCTCACGTCACTCCATCACACCACAAGGCACCAACAAAAACCCAGAGAGTTGGCAAACACATCCTTAGCCATAGAGCCGCCAAATGGTACCCGAATACATATTCGAGCGAAATTTCAAAGTTCTAATCAGCAGCAAAAAGGAATGGACGACACTAGATGAAGTCCATCAAATGAAAAGCTCTCGATAAAATGGTATATTGATCAATCACTTACAAATCAGGAAACAGGATTGATGGATATGCTATAAGCTCAGAAGGGCACAAAAGATCTTATAGGTCGAAGTGCAGAAATCCCCAACAACATACATATAAATTAATAAAATTTGAAATGAATTACAAAGTTTTTTATAAATTAGGCTTAAGAAATTCAATTCTGTAGGATAATAAATATATTTATACAAAGTCCACTTTTTTTTATTCTCCTAGAAAGATTTCATATTTATCTTAAATAAAATTATAATATTGTTTAGATGGCTCTTTTATAACTCGAGTTGGTTTTAAAAAAAATTATAAAAATTTCTAGATTTGGACTTGATTTTATTTCCTGAATATAATTTTCCATGACTAATACTTCTTTTTACACAAATCTAGTACTAATATTGAAATTTATACGTCCAAACCAAAAATATCTCAATATTTCAATATTTATGTTCCATATCTTTACTAGATTTTTCTAACCAATCGCTTAGCCTTAGAAAAATTATATTCGCTTGTAGCAGGTGGAAACCAGCAAATTTTCTCAGGATCAACAACGATTCCCACAGGATGCAAATGTAACAAAACATATGAAACGAAAAATACAAAATCACAAAACAGAACTCGAAATCAATGGAAGGTTGTAGCTAAAAAAGGCCGAGTTCTGAAGGGCAGTGCTAAGAACATGTGCGCTTCCCACACACACACCGAATACAGCAGGTACTTTTGACTAGGATATGCGTGTCTTTAGATACACCAGCACTTCCCAGGCAGCTCTTGTCGAAGTGGGGTCTGCAGCAGCTGCTGTTCTTCTCGAGGATGTGGGACTATGAGATTTGTTTTTACTGATGATTGTTGTTTCGCGTTTACTTCCGTGTGAATTTTTCACGTTTTTCGCATTGGCAACAACTGGCTTAATTCAAATTTATAGTCCCTAATCATTTTGCAGATATTTGTTAAAAACTGCAGTATTTTGCGAGTTCTTAATTGGCAGCAGTCGAAACGAATTTCGGCTTGAGAACGGAAGCGACGCATCCTTTATCGGTTAAACATTTAGGGACACCCTCCGATCTGAGGACTTGCCAAAAACCAAACACCGACGACTGGGGTGTATAAGGTGTATTACATAATCCTTGCTGGCTTTGATTGAGTGCGATTGTGTCTGTGTGGGAATCTTTTCGATTTTTTTGTGCTGGCTCCGATTGTAGATCTTGGGCAGAAGGAAGTGGTTTTGGCGTGGGAAGTAAGGAAGGGTTCGAATTTAGATAACGTTAGTTCTGTGACTTCGATGAGATTTCAGCATTATGAAAAAAATAATCATTTTATAAAATGGCTATTCTCTTGATATCTTGAATGAAAAGGTTTCACTTGTTTTGCCCTCCATTTTATGCTAAGCTCATCAACATTGCCTTTCTTATAAGATATAATATTTAAAACATTTTTTTTTATTCTCCTGCTGCTTTAAATTCTTTTGTTTATTTGTTGATTTATTTATTAATACATATTTACCACGATCCTATATTTAAATGTTGAATTTTATATGCTGTATAATAAATAAAAATGAACTCTAAAAAGTCGTTAAAAATAAAATGTTTAAGTGAAAGTATTTTAAAATTTTTGATTTTGAAATGTTAGGCATTTGTAGTGACCTTTATAATCTAAATTCGATTTTGAATTTGTTTGCTTAATATCGAATATCTTAATAAATCTAGTCGCTATAACTGACTGCCCATTTTATTCAAAATTCAAAAATATGAAATTGCTTTGGAATGTACTTGTCGAAAGTAAAGGGTGAGTATTTATAAATGTTGTACAGTTACTTTACCCGATTTCTCTAGAACAAAAATTGAAATTTTCTCTACCTGTAAGTCAAATTCATTTCACAGCACATTTTCGTTTGAAATGCCAAAAGTCAGTTGTTTTAAGGATCTGAGAGCCATATGCTATGACAGTATTTCAAGTGCATATATCTTATCCTGTCATGGATATGGCTATTTGCATTCATGTAAAACACATGTCGCAGGCAGTACTCTGTGATCTATTCGGACTACTGACTGTACTCTCGAACCTAATGAATTTCCCAAAACACATTGCGGGTATATCCCAAATACCTAACTATAAACGTCGCTGAAAAACTTATACAGCTCGAAAAAGAACACGCGTTGTCCTGGCGTGCCCAAAAATGCTTAGGTACAGCCAATTCAATTTGCCTCACGTATTACGGGATCAGATCCTACAAAGCCTGCTGAGTTGTAACATACAGTTGCCACGCCGACAAAGTGAATACTACTCGGCAGATTTGTTAGTGCAAACACTCTGCACAATAATATTGGGTTGCAACATACAACTTCTGGCTGCAATTTTCGATTGACTTGTGGGCGTTGCCGGCGTACTCCTCCCGCATAGCATAAAAGCCATCTAGAAATAATAATTAATTTTTGGGCGCTGCAGGTGCAGTCGCTTAAAATAATATGAAAAAAATGTTAAATTTCATTGTTTTTATTCGGACCCTGACTCTGACCTGACATGTCTAGACACCGTCGTCATATCAGCCAATTGGCCTTTGCTAATGTTGTTTGCATAAGTTTGGCTTGTAGCGATTAGCCTTTTGGCAATTAACTGAACAAATAAGGGGATTGTCTCATTTCTAATTGCTTTGTAAATAAAGTTTGTCCTTAGGGGAAAGTTATATTGTAAAGATAGTAATAATAAGTTTTGCTTTATAATTTTGTTCAGCAACCAAATAAAAATGATTAATTTTAAAGTGAAGACTGCCAATAAAAATAACATGAATTATCTGAATAAAAGTTGTTGCAATATCTGACTGTCAGAATGCATTACTAATGACAGCAGTGCAATCAGTGACTTAAATTTGTTTATTAATTGCATTTCTTTGTCATCTTATAAAATCTCCTCAGCCGATCTCTTCCTCTTAATAAAAAAGTAACTGAATATACAACTAACCTTTCACAGTAGCTTCCTGTGCTTTTTGTAATTTTTAATGAATATTAAAAGCGATAATGAAAATCAGGTACAGATACATATTAACCGAAAGTGCAGGCTGATGCCAAGCTGATGAATGAAAATGGCAGCTGCCCGCGAGTAGATTAAGCGTAATAAAAACATTTTTGGGGTTGGTAAATGGAGATAAGCAAACGGGTTTCCAGGGCTAATCATTTAAAAACGTTGTCCCGAAAATAATTTTGCAAAGCTATCCCACTTCATGACTCTGGGGCCAAGCAACCTGTTGCATAAAAAAAAAAAAAAAGAAACACAAAAATTAAATTTTTGTTGTTGTGTTGTCCTGGCAAACGTGGACAGCAGAAGGTAAGCTGCATCCGGTGTTTGTGTTGATGCCAACAAACTTCCGTTTTTCTGGCACCAGCAACTTTTGCGCATGCGCAGCCACAAGTCTGTCATATCCACATTTACGTCTGCATCTACATCCACATCCACAGAGCAGAAAAACAACAACAGCAACAACAACAACAATACAGTATACATCAACTGCTGCCAACAGGTGTATTTACAGTTTTTTCTTTCTTTTATTATTTATCAGGGACAACAACAACAGCGACAACAACACGAAAAAGTGCTTCCCAGTTGGGTTTTCATTTCTGCTTATACCCTGTTTACAAAAAATTGGGTATATTCATGTTATTATATTATAATAATAGGTATATATATATATATTATTCAAAATGTATCTTAAAAATTAGTGTTTAAATTAGTTTTCAAGACATAACAGATAAAATACAAATGATTTACAAATTTCAAAATTATATTTCGCAAGATTTAATTTAAGTATAAATTAAAATTGCACACAAAATTATTTAAAATTGAATAGCTAATACTTGAATTAAGATTTAAAATAAACAAATAATATAATATAATTTAAAATAAGGTAAAACTGTTAAATTTGTAAAGATAATTTAGTTGTGTTACTACATTTTATAATCTTTCATATACCATTTTATAACTGAAACGTATTTATATTATATGTATATAATCTATTAATATTACAAATATATTTTATATATATTTTTTCAAAGGTTGCCAGTGTTATTAATTATATATGCATTTATATACATTTTACAAGAAATATATACATTTTACATATACTTCCTTTCTACAAGTTTTATTTATTACATTTAAATTGGGAGGATTGCCAAATAAATACTGGGTATCTGTCAGTTTAGAAGTCCCAGTTGTTTTTCATTTTGTGTATCTTATTTTACGGGTTGTATGCCTGGGCAACTTTTTCATTGCCATAATTACCATGATTAGCAATGAATGCTGGGCCCGGCAGACGTTTTAGCTTTGTCTTGGCTTGAGTTGAGTTGAGTTGGCTTTAACTTGGCTTGCCATCTTTTTGGTTCGGAGTCTTCTACTACTTCAACTACTAGCTATGAGTGGAACTCCATCAGTTGCTGTTTTTGGTTACTTCGTCAGCAGCAGGCGGCAAACACGCGACAAATTTAATTTTTATGGTATTTCTTTTTTATATTTTATTTTCATTGTTGCTTCTTTTTCTTCTGTTATTCTTGTTGTTGTTATTGTTGTGGTTACATATAATAACCGTAAGTTGCCTGCACTTTAATTTATGCGGGCTGAAAATTTTGACTCTTTTATTTTCATTTGCTGTATAACGTATAACGGAACTGTACTCGTAGTCCAACCTATACTAGTATCTGTACCTGTCACAGGGTCTGTGCTTATACGGTGTTCTACAACAATTATTCAAGAAAATGATTCTTCAAAATTTTTTTATTTATTTGCATAAATTTGTATCACTATTTTAAATTTTAATTGAATTGAATTTTTTATTTTATATGCATTAAAAAAAAAAAAAGATTATAAAAATAAAATAGTTTCCACCAATTTCGGACCAAAAATAAAATTTTGTTACTTCAATACCGATCCCTTCTTTTGTTTTTCTTATCTTTTTTATGGTTTATTAAAATAAGATAAATTCATTTCATTGTTTTTGCATTTTTCTGTGTAGACTGATGTAAATTGACATTAAAATGTAAAAAACTTAAGAAAAAGTTTGAGGAAAGACAGTCAAAATAGAGTTTAATTAAGTATTTTAAATAAGTCATATTTAGATACTCTACTTAATTTTTGTATTATTTTATGTTTAAATTCTTTGAAAAGTTGCCGTTAAATAAAAAGTCACCCCAATTGAGAGACTCGAAATAATATTGCTTAATCAAAGAGAATGTTATTCTTTTTTGGCGCGTGCTAAGCTTACTGATAATTCGCAGATAAATAATAATTCCACGAAATAATGGGGTTAAGTTCATTTTGAAGTCAATCAGGTACCAATAAGTTGACAACGACGTCTTCAAGACGCCTCTTCAAAACCTGAAACCCCTGCCAAACAGCGGAACTGACTACAAAATGATAAACTGATAAACCATCAAGCAAGGCAGATAAGATAGTCGCCGAGCCGAAATCTAAGCAAATAAGTGCCCAGCCAAAGATATCCAAATGTAAAAAGGTAAAAAGTGAACATTAAAAAATCGACGAAATGTGCTCTTATCGGCAGCTGTTCCAAAGATAAACCAGACTGGGCACGCGCGATTCTCAAAAAGGAATGCATTATATCATAAAAGTATACCTATATATACATTAATATAGTTTTGTATATAAATACTGTTTATCGTCGCGCTCCGAAAATTAGAACTGTTTGCTCAAAACGGCAATAAAAGTGTTGCGTATCCTTTCGATGTTGCATCTGTCCAGGTCCAGGGGCAGAGGTGGAAAGGAGCGTTCAGCATTTGAGTTTTATGACATGGTTTTATGACTACGATTATCCATTTCGATACATTGTTGTGTTTCATTAAGTGGGCTTTGAGTTTTGTTAGTTGGCTGCGCAGTTGCTTGATATGATAATTCAATTAAAAGTATGCCTATGAAAATTTAATAGGACTGCTGGCGGCAATTGTAACTCATACTAATCATAAATATCAGGCTACAAATCTTCCTTAAGTACACCACAAGGCAATAGACATGCTGTACTCGCAAGTATCTTAGATAAGTAGCGAAAGTATCGTCTCAACAATGACCAAAAATCAGACAAAGGTTGCCCCATTGTTCTGAACGGTTCCACCCTGAAGCGTAGCGAATCCAAAAAATGAGATCAATGCCCTGCCCCTCTGCCATTTTTGCCAGAATGCGTCAATGTGAAAAGAATAGTATATATGAACAGCTCCTGCTCCTCTGATCCGCTGTTTCTGCTCTATAGGCAAGATTATTCATTTCAAATTTGGCCCTTTGTGTGCCTGAAAATGAAGTTGAAGCTGTCTGTCAAATTCTCGGCTGCGTGTGCCTTCTGCTTATTGCATTTTGTGGTCGATCAGCGATAAGACGAGACACATTGAGCTCGAGTCGCGGTAGCTGGCTGTAAGTAGTCCATCATAATTATAAGGATAATCGTTTGATTGGTTATTCATCATATAATATTTCAATTGGGTTCTTCAGTTAAGACAGCACTTTTCTACTGTTTGAGTGGTTACTTGAGTGTTTCTTTTTTGTTAGTTTGCATCTTGCGGGAAATTTATATGGATAGGTAAATTTATACTCAGATATTATCTGCCTGGGGAATAATGTGCGATCAGCTGCATGAAATGCAGAGCATACTTGAATTGTATTTAGGTCAAGTATACGAGTTTAAAGTACAGTTGTCCATCGAAGGCAGATGAAATTTGTAAGATATCATGTTAGAATAGTTAATTCAAAATACCAGAGAATCGAAGTGGTTTTAAGAACTAATATTACGTAACTTTTTACATTATTTGAAAACTGTAAAAATTTTGCACATCTTTAAATTTCTGTCTATTTGCTTTTAAGATACAGTATTCAGATTTTACCTAGTTTAATTAGTTGACTTCTTAGTCTTCTAAGACTTCTGAGTCGTTTCTTCTCCATGTTTAAGAAGTATCTGTTTAAAGCTATTTAAATAAGTTTGACCTGTTGATAGGTGCAGTCAGTTTATCAGTTGTTCCCGTATAATGTGTTTATTTTCCTTTACCTATATTAGGTAAATGGGCACTGATTTTATAAATATAAATAACGTGAGTCCTTTAAAATAGAGTTTAGCAAGTTAATATAAGAACTGTAAATGACAGCTTTGTCCGCTACATACAATTTTAGCTTAATGCTGTTTTAAATCTTTAAATGACTTCATTAAGAGTAATCTTAATTAATTCCTATGTAACTTTTAAAACTGGCTTATCTATTCTACAATAATACTTCATTCAATTTAAAATAATATTATTTTATTCTACTTTTACAGCATTTTTTATATCCTGTAATTATATAGCATGCATGTCGCATACATAAAATTGGGGACAAATGTGTTATCAAACCGTTTACTATAAGTTTAACATAGCTTGGGTGGTCGTCAAGTGCAATTTAAAAATATATATTTTTATATATTTATATAAAACTGATGTTAATTGTCAGTTTGTCAAGAGTTTGAAATGTGTCTGTGGGTTGCGTTGAAGAAAAATGATTAAAGTTAAATTGTGTGTGGTCAGTCAGGGGTCGGGCAGCAGCTCATCATTGTACTTAAGCCCGTCTAAATGATGAGCTAACTCATTAAATTGGGTTATCATTTACAGCTCGACTCTCGGCGGCTTCTTCAAAGATGAGGTGACAAATAAAAATTAAGTCCGACCCAGGTCCAAATATACCCAAGCCCAAATCGTAAATGCAGTAAGTAGCTATTAAATGGCTTAAAGACTTTGCTGGATTCCGTGGTCAAACAAAATGTTTATCATTTATGTACGTGACAAAAATGTTTGAGTTCCTCATTATGATAATCGAGAGAAAAATGCTTTGGCGGTTGGGTTAGCAATGCGTTCAGAATGAATGCCTAAACCTATATATATAATTCTGTAGTTAACAACATTTTAATCACATGACCACATGGAACACAATTTCTGCTCAACGATCAGCAAAATTGTTATAAATTTGTTCCGTTTCGCTGGCGCACCACCTGAGCCAAATTAGTTGGTCAACTTAAAATATATATATATAATATATTTATACTTTTGGCCGATGAAGTGAAGCAATTTCGCCCTGGTACTGCCAATCTCGCCACCAGGAGCTGAACTACAACAGCTGGGGGCACTTAACTCGCTAAAGGAAATAGTTGAGAGCTGATCTTTCTCCCACTCGCTCTATCTCTCTCTCTCTCTCTCTCTGTCTCTCCCACTGTCACTGCCTCTCTTTCTTGCGTTCCCTCGCAATATCCAAACCCTTTTTGTTGTCTTGTCGTTTTTTTTTATAATTCGTGTTTAACTAATTTTAGCCTATTATCGCCATCATTATTATCATTAAATGTGAAATTGTTGCCCCGGCGCGCATGCGCATTGGTAATTTTACAGCAACACACACACACACACACAGACACAAGCAGGTTGCTCCAACTACGAAATACGAATTCAACTCCAACTCATCGTCATCGCCATCGTCAAGTTGCTGTCAGGCACCAACTGTTGTCTCTGTGCCCAGTTCCCAGTTTCACTGCCTGTCCCAGACCCAGTCATCTGACCGCTGGGGTTGGCTGGCGGGGTCAGGCCAACAACATTATGCGCCTGCTATGAGCTTTTCAGCAATATGTTCTATTTTTCGCATTGCTCTGACCAATTACCTCTGGTAATTTAAAGGTATGCTAAGAGGGAGAAACCAAGATGTTGACTCTTAAATCGACCTGTTCGTTAAATTGGGTATTGGGTATTTATGGATTTCTAAATTGCCCTAGTGCTAAGACAGAATTACTCAAGTTTCTGCTGACATAATCTAAACTAAAATTTATGTCTTAGAAATGGAATTAGATATTGTTAGGAACAAATCTAAACGATAAAAATCAACAAACTTACCTAATCGTCTTCGAACCTAAGCGTAAAAAAAGATCTAACGAAATTAGTATAGAACTTTCGTTGCCAATTTTGAAATTTGTCTCTTCCGTACTTTTTCATGTCGAAGAAAAGATTTTATTTGTAGCTAATAATAATATATTTATCATATTTGATACATGCGACTCTTTGATAGCATTGTCTGTAAGGTGGTTATAATTGGTTGATAGTCAATTAAATAAATATAATCTTACAGATAACCATAATTTTATATTTAGATAAAAGCATATTGCAAGCACTTTCTGAATTTTATACAAATTTGCAGATAAAATTTCATTGCAGTTATTGAGAAGCTGCCGCAATAAATACATTGGACTACAAATGAGCAGCTTTTCCTTTATGCGAAACACTACTGTAAGGAAGAACTCAATTACATTCCAAAATAGCTCAAATCTGGTCAAACTATTGCAAGATATTGTTGAATGTAATACGAAAACCATTTATGCGGATGCCGTGGCAAAAGTCGACAAAAGATGTAATGAGCTGAAAGAAAGGCAGACGAGCACAAACCGCAAGAATGACAAATATAAACGGCACCGCAGGATCGTTAGACAGGCGGGGAAGGGGACGGGGACGGGGTCAGGGACGAGTACAGGACCTTAAGGCAACACACCAGACTGGACACATCGCCTGGGTGGGTAGTGCCAAGCAACACCTACAAAATGGCTACAGTGATTCGTTTGCTTAGTGTCCCTCTGTTTGTCTGTGTCTGTCTGTCTGCCTTGATGACCATTTTATTTTTGTCGAGCTAAGGATAACCGATACGAAGACCCATGCGGCGTTGCAGAAGGCGCTGTCCAAGCGGGTTCTAGACGGAGACCGGGCAACTTAAAGTGCATAACGTCAACGCATCGGCGACTGATGCCACTGATGCTTCACCAGTGACTGCCGGGGATTGAGTTGCATACATTTCTATAGAAAGTCATTGCAGTGGCCTGGCCATATGCCAGTTGCCAGTAGACATTTGTTTGCTTTGTCTGCCTGTCACTTAAAGATATCCTGGCTACCGACTGACTACTTAGGCTCACCTAATCATTGTTAGTTTTTACTTCTCTCGTATTGTATTCACTTTGCATTGTCGCCCGCTGACATCTCTTGCAAATTGTGCTTGTTTTACGTAAATGATTTATTTTTGTGTTTCTCTGTTTTTACAAAGGATTTGTGCGAAATTTTACTATTTGCACAGTTGCTTGCTATTCGCACTTTCTTGTTAAAGACAAAAGTAACTTAGCCAAACATTTGAATGCATGCAAAGCATCTAATTCAATTTAAACATATAAATCGGATAAATAGTAGACCTTAATATAATTATTCCTTTCGTTTATTCGCTTGTTAAAAATATTTTAAAGAGGATTTTAAAATGGTTCTTTTTTTTTATTTTGTGTTCTTGGCTTACATGCATATATATAAATACAGGCAAATAAGACCTATGTATTCCTATTTGTGTAATTGTTATTAACATTCCTCAAGTCGTTATAAACTATTATTGCTATTACAATTTGTTGTATTTTTTTAAATATATTTTTTATTCTGAAGGATGTGTCTTTATAAAAATAACAGAGGTTTTCTTAATTAATTCGTTAATTTAAAAAAAAATGCTATTTATATAATTTATTTATATATATATATATATATATATATATATATATCTTACAAATTTAATTTGAAAAACTTGACCACTTAAATTAGCCACTGAGATACGCGGTTTTTAACGCAGACAACAGCTTAATTTTTATTAAAAATAATTTATATAATTAAGAAATGTACTTCTCCTGTGCTTGATATTGAATATATATTCAGTTTAGTCAAAAAGCTTTAAAAGTATGTTCTAGTAAATTTCAAAGTTTGAGCAATAAGCCACTTCTAAACCATTTTTATAACAGCCTTTTAGACGACGAGCGTTTTAGATGGTGAATTTTTTGATACAGATTTGTAAGTAATTTAATATATAATTGGATACCACTATATTCTCAAACTTTTATTATAATCGCATATTAGCTACATTAGAGTACATGAACTTATGAGGACAGTTTACCCTTTAGTTTCATTAGGCTTATTTATTATCTGCTTCTTATATTGCAGCTTGAAGTTGCAACCAAAGAACGGCTGCAAGTTGTATTATTCTGTTTTTAATTTGGATGGCAACATGTCCAAGCCTCTGCTGCTTATCTGCACAAACTCATCAAGCAAGAAGAACCAGCAGGACTAAATTCAAACCCATCTAACTGCAGTCGGTCAGCAGGAGCAGACAGACCAGTAGAAGGAATTCAATTTGACTGCCAGTTTCAGCTTAAAATCAAAGGTGTTGTTTTTAGGCGACAGCCAGCGGCATCCATCGGACAGTTGACCCTTCTGCGAATGGATAAAAAAGAGAAGCCAGAGCATCTGCCAGTACCTGCGTAATGCCCAACTGCCAAAAATAGTGAGGGCCAGAAGCCCGAAAAAGGACCGGCTAATGAACGTCATTGTTGAAAATCTACGTGGCTAAAAACGCTGAAAGACAACAGACTTAAATGAAAACAAAAAAAATAAGAAAAAACTCTTGGTTACAGATGCCATCAAATTATAGCAGCAGACGCCAAGTAAAGAGTCGAAATTGAAACAGTTGCCAAAGGGTTCGGGATCGTTTTGTGTTTGGGTATTGGGTTTTGAGTTTTCAGTTCAAGTCAAAGCCAGTCAAACGGCGGCTGCGTATGGCGTAATTATTGTAGCCGGGTTAAGGATTTACCACCTGGACGCGGACTGACCAACAGCAACAGCAGCAGCAGACGGCTAGAGACTGCAGCGGCGAACGATGGCCCAAAGGGTTGCCGGGACTGCAATGTGTTACCAAAATTTAATTTGACGCTCATAATTGAGCCGTTCCCATTTTCCATTTGGGATGTGGCGGCTGCAACTGGCGCTGAGTTATAGGTTTCAACAGCCAGCCGTACACTCAAATAAAATAATTCAAATTATCAACTATTCTTTATAAAAGGATTTAAATGTACATTCCTGAAATAATATATATATTTTTGAATTCATAATTTATTAAATTAAAAATTAATATTTAATGTTAGTTGAGAAGGTATGCGATTTTTGATATTTTAGAGAAATTGATATTTTCTAGTGTACACTATATGTATGTCCTTCAAGTGGCTGATCATTAGAATTAGTTACGGGGCGCACTTAAGATGGCTTGCGTTTTTTGCTAGCCTGTACCGGCTCGTCTTGCTCCGCGTCGGCGTATTTGTCCCTGCGTCTGCTGATTGTGCTATAAACAACAAACACCAGGTGATGCATGCAGCCGTTCCTTATTCTTAGCGAGTCAGGCAGGCTTATTGTCCACTGGAGTACTTGGACCATTGTCTTGACTGTCGTCGGTTTTGAGTCATGCCGCGTGCTGCAATTGTTTCGCATTCAGCGCGTGTCCTTGCATTTGGCCACTAGTCTTGTCGCCCATTGTTTTTGATCCTTTTGTCAAATTGATATAAAATTTATTGTAACGCACGCATCCAAGATTCGGCCTATGCTTCCCTAGATCTCTAATGGCGGCCAATCGAATTCATAAACGTGTATTTAATAGTGTCAAAACAGGACATGGAAAATGTGCTGGGAAGAACCTGGTGGGGGACAGGGATTTGCTTTCATATTACTTGGCCACTATAAGATTTATTGCATCTTGCTCAAGCGAAAGTTGACGCTATTTTATAGACAAACTGCAATATGAAATTCCAAAACATGCTTCAGTGCTCATTGACAATGAAATTTTGTGGCAGAAGGAGATCCTTGTGTAAGGAAACGTTTGAGCTGATGTTTCATAAATAGTTACTAAAATTGATCATATAGTCCTCATCATAGTCCTTTCCAATTTTTAAATATTCAGTTTCTTAGTATAGATGTTTCAAATATCATCTTGCTGCATATATAGCTTTTAAATATATTAAATGCTTCAAAATAGTTTTAACTGGTATTTTAAATTTCTTATCTGCTTATCTCTTCAGGTTAATTCATTAAAACACATTTAAACTATATTTAGTAGTTCACTGATTAATTATGTATTAAACAATAACTCTCTTGATGAATCATAATTTTTTTTTTTTTTTATTAATTTATTTTTATTCTAAGACTAAAACACATTTTATTTTCAAAATTGTAGATATCTTATTTGTGGACAACATTTATTCATTATAATTGAAAAATATTAATTTTTGATCAATTCATTAATTATTACTTAAGTAATATTAAATCAAAATAAAGAAAATTTTCAATTGTACTCCGAATTTTATGCGTTTATTATTATTATTTTATTATTTATTTTATTATTTTATTATTATTATTTTAAAATTCTGGTTCTTATCAGTTTTCAACTGATACTCTTCAGCTGCTGGATTAGTTGTAAAATCCGTATTTTAAGATAGAAGTGGGGTCAGCCATCTAAAAATTTTTAAAATCTATTGCTTACATTTCATTAGATATAGAACGATAAAATAGTTTCAAAAGAAATAGCACCCACGACGTTGACTTAAGCGTAAAACTTCTCTTAATCTGGCTCAAATATCAGCAAAAGCAGTTACGAGTGCAGGTCATTTGGGTTAACAAAGCACGTGGCATTGCCTGAGTCAGATCCCTAGACAGGTGATGCGTAAGAAGTAATGAATTCGATTGCATTGTTTGGCCAGGCAAGCGGAAACAGAAAAAAAAAACACACCTCGACTAAGAAACACCCACAGAGCGTGCGCATATGCAAATATCTCCAAGTGCGAGGCAGCTGCAAATGTGGAAACAAAAGCCGCAGAGCAAGCAACAGGCAGCAGGCTGCGGGCAGTAGTCGGCAGGCCACAGGATCAAACAGTGTCAGTCTAGGCCAGTGCAAACCTGCAAAGTAAACAGAAAATCTTTGCAGAACGCACTGAACCTGCTCGGTAAGGATGAATATTTTAACATATTATGTTCCGCACCTTGGCTTATGTTATTGGTCTCACAGCTCTTAAGATATTTGGTTTATGGTGTAGTGACCAGAACAGATGTGTTTCGACTCGGAACAATGCCAGAGCATAGACCATTACATAACAATCAGGTAAAGTATCTATGAAAATCACGAATGAGTGTGATTCAACCGAGGCACCTAAAACAATTTAAATTCAAAGAATATATTGAGAACAATAGGTAACAATGTAGATTAACAATTCTGGGATCAACATCAACTGAAATCTACCAATTTGAATGAATAAACATATCGCGGCCTCTATTGACATATCCATATCAAAAACTAACACATAACGTGAATACCCAAAATTTCAACAATAACTGCAAACAACTTTCAACATTTGGCAACGCAAGCGCTGCTAATCAATAGACAAATCTAAAATCAAAAAAGGATTCCCCACACAAAGAACCCAGTCGACAATGGTTCAAAGACATATCTGGATCATGTTTGTACAAATACTCTAATATTCAGACACAAACTTCCATCCATAAGCAATTGTTACCACTATTGTCACAATTGGCTAAAGGTGTGCCAAAGGGTTACAACTCAATGAATACTCGAATGTGACACTGCAAGCTGCAAGAACGTTGTCAAAATTTGATCAATTTTGTAAAGAATTGCATGCAATTACCAAAGGGTAGTTCATGATCTTTCCTAGCTAATGTGCTACGGTTTGAATAGATCAATTCATATACTGAGAGCCCACATTTGTTTTATGCAAACATTTTGTGGATAGGTGGCAAATACAGCTGTTAGGGGAAGAATTACTTAATAGCCACACAATATGAACAATATGCGCCCAACATCTGTTTTTATATAGAGCACTCTTAATTAATTTAAAAATCTAAAAATCATTTAACCAGAGCCAATTTTAAACGTAATAAAGTAGAATTCGAGTTATTTGACCTGTCATTTATTTAATCCCAATTTAATGTTATACATGATTCACATATATTTACAGTCAGTCTTCAATTTTAACAATAACCGACTGTGGAGTACTCTTATTCTTGTATAATCGATCCCTGAATAATCATTAATTTATATTTATTTTATGTCCCTAACTCTAAAGCTACGAGAAGTAGAAGAAATCAAATATAATCATATCATAATAAACATATTATTACTATAGTACTTTATTTACTTTACTTTTTTGTTTCAATCCGGAACACTACTTTCGAATTGGTTTACGTTTCTCAAGATGAATTATCAAGAAGACAAAATATATGGTTGTAGTAATATATACTACAAAACTTATTTTTTTTTTTACAAAAATGAGAAGCATAGAGATGACCAGCATGTGGTTCAATTCTGAGCTACATTATACATAATACATAAAAGCCTTGCCTTAGTTCTTAAAAAACTATTGAATCACCGATGCGAAGTCAGACAGGGTAAGATCTATACAGTGATCAGAAAGGCAAATGCAGACAAGGCAGACACCCGCACTATGCTATGCTCTAAACATGATGATGATAAAAATGATAATTTCTAGGATCCTGTGAGGCGGAAACAATAGTCAGAAGATTTAAAGAAAAATTTGACGATGTGCGTTTGTGTATGGAGGACAATGCTCTACAATTTCTGTGCGACGCACTAAAAAAAAAACACAACTAAGAATAAAAAGCAGCAGGATCTGAAGTAGGAGATGGACACAGTGAGGGAGAAGACAGGACCAAGTGAACTGATCATGCGTGGTGTTATTCTTCCATGCAGCCTGCTGAGGAAACATCTGCCCCGCTCAATTTTTTGTTCGTTTCTTCTTTATTTTTCGCTGTTGTCTTTTCTTGGCATTGTTGCTGTTGTTTTTGCTGTCGCTGTTGTTGTTGTTGTACGCATGCACACGCAGAACATTTGGAACAGGATACTTACAAGCAAAAAACAAGTAAAGCGAAGAGCTACGTAAAAAATAAGTATAAGCAGCATGCGAAGACGCTGTTAGGTAGGCTGTCCGTGTCCGTGTCCCTGACCGTCTCTGAGTCCCTACAGCGTAGGCTTGAATCCTCCACTAGCTGCCGGCTGCGATGACTACACATGTATAATTCATGTACAGTACAGTCGTGCCCGGAGTGTGCCTAGAAACAATGTCAAGGTCAAGCGTGTGCCGCCTGCACACGATTTTTTAATAGAGAAAATCTCGAGTTTTAAACGCAGGATGTTCGTATCCTGCTTTAGTTGAAGGCAGGCATGTGCTGTCACCAGCAGCTGTCACTAGCGCTGATCCTGTCATTTAATTTTTGGAGCGTGCGTGTCTGCATTATGGCACTTTTGTACTTACCCAAAGTCGAATCCAAAAGAAATTAACAGACATTTTTTTAATAGAAATGAACAAACAGCAATTTTTTAACATGACGAGTGGCGAGACCATCAGCTGCTGCTGGTGTTACTGCTTTCCAATTAGCATATGCGACTTCAAAGTTTTTAGGTGCCATCGAATTATAATTTTTTTATGTATTTTTATTTGTTTTACGTGGAGTTTATCACGTCCTACAACCCTTAAAATCATGTAAACGTTTTGAACGCTATTTTCCTTAAATTATTTTTTGTACAATGATTTGTATACAGGCATTTTCCAAAGAAAGCGTTTGTTTAACAGCAAGACGTTCAGTTTTAATGGAATACATGCTTATACCATAGCAGTCATAGGGGCCGGCTGGCGATTTGCCTGGCGAGCTAACTGGCTGGCTGAATGGCTTCGTCCTTGGACACGGAGACGTTGCCCTAATCTCTAATCTCGCGTCACGCTGGCAAGGCAGAGTCCTCGCCATGACGGAACGCTGGTACCAGAATCGTTTAAAACGCTTAAGCCGGGGATAACCATCGGCAGGTTGAAGCTGACCAGCAGGTAGTTGAAGTTGGAGACCCTACACGATTTGAGTCCTGGCCAGATGCCAGCCGGTGCTCATACCTTGAAATGTTGCAATGTGCTTTGTAGAATTTATATCATAATTTCAAATCATTGTACCTGTTATTGCTGTTGCTTTTTGTTAACGCTTGTCCTTGCCACAATGCAGCTTTATCCTGTTGCGCGGCTTATCTTGATTTCAGCTGCAGCCCCAGTCGAATTTGTTGTTTGTTCTGTTCATGTCTTTTATGCTTTGAATGGAGTGGTGGCTTAGAAGGGAACGGAACTTGTTTTGAGATAAATGTATTATTTGCATAATTATTATGATTATCATTTATATTATAAATTCTATAGTGCATAAATAGATTATCTTCATCGACTTAAGTCCCTACGTTGATGCCTTTATAATTCGCAGCACTTGTTATTTTATTAATGTTATAATTTTTATGATTATAAGTTATATTATAAATTATATTATATATGAGTAGATTTCCTCCAAAGACCTTTGTGATAATTAATGTAAGTCCTTTGGTTCATTCTTTTACAATACCCTTTTATATATTTCTTAAAATTATTTTTATATTTCAAATATTTCTTTAAGTCATGCAATTATAGACCGAATTGTTTAAGAACATCTCAAACATTTCATCCGCATCACCTTTCACCCCAGAACAAACGCAAAGATACACCACTTCCGGTCATGCAAATTTGCCGAAACAGGAAACCTGTTCAACCTTTTGGATATTTCTCATTAACCCACCTTGCTGTAATTTGCCGAAATCTCTGATCCTTGGCGATTAGTTACAAAAGATAGAAAAACTTTCGGGCTGCGAAAAATACGCGCAGAGGAAGAAACTGAAATGGTGCGTAGCCGTCGCTCAAAACTTGTATAATCCTGTGCCTTTGTCAGTACCTGTCTGCACGACAGATGCGCAAAAACTCTGGAAGACCCACAAAAACAACAACAATGATGCGGAAACAGCAGTCGCGGCTGAAGAATCAAAACAAAACTGGCAAAAAAGAAAGAAAGAAACGGTGAAAAATAACAATAGACTTTTGAGTCCCAGTTTTTGGTACCAGATCTCTGATCCGCGATCTCTGAACATATTTCCAATTTACCGGCTGTGCAACAGTTGTCCCCGAAGACGAGCAGACTACAAAAAATCACCACTGTTCCCAGATCGTTTTGAATTTATTTCTGACTGTTTCTGGTTTGCTTTGTCCCCTGTGCAACATGTTGTTCTAAATGCGTTTTCAAAGCATATCGCCATGTGCGATGATAATTAAAAATGCAAGCAGCCGTGGATGCTGCGGTTTGATAATGTCAACCATGTGTCTATCCTGTGGCTACGTAACTGGGGAGGTTCCTATTGAGAATACATTCAATATGCTAATCACAGCGATCAGTTTGTATGTAAATAATTCTATATTGTCCTGCACAATATATATAAAGCTTGACAGCGGGAATAAATTGATTTTAATTTTAGAAATGTAATTAATTTACTAAATTGATCTTTAAAATGAATGGTGCTTAAATATTAGATCTATTTATTTTGTTACTGATCGAATCTTTAACATCAAAGTTGTTTCAAGTGCGGGCTTAAAACTCATGTTTTCCATTTAATTAAAATTTAATAACAGTTTTTGAAAGGTTCAATGAATATTTTATTAATAGTGACCTTGATTTTCTGTGGCATTTACAAAATATATTATAAACATTTATGGTTTATCATTACATTTATATTAATTTACTTTATTTTTAATTAAGTGAGTCAATGATTGCTTTATTTCACAAATAAATAGTATAGTTTTTGACAATCTCATTATTTTTCAAATTTAATTTGTTAAATATAATAATAGTAGTTTTTAGTTTACAAAGACTATAACATGCCAACCAGGTATTTCACAATTATATTTAATTTAAAGTCAACTCACAGCTGTATCATTTGGAATGGTTGAATCCACAAAATTGGAACAGTAGGTATTAAAATGCAGACTGAATGCTGAATGATCAAAATTAAGAGAGGGTAAAAATGTATATGTAACAGGCAGCTTGTGAATAAAATGATTATATTATGGTGCCATATTTTCTGACAAATTGTAAAATATGGGAGTTGGCACAGACAAAGCTCTTCAATCGAGTTTAGGTGATATGGGAACTGCGAACTGGGAACTGGGAATGTCCGACGGGATTTGAGGGAAGTGATGATTGCATTTTAATGGACAAATTAAAAATTAATGCCTTCTTAGTTGCACGTACTGTGTACTTAAATTAACCGATCGAAATTGTATATTCTAAAGAACCCACAAAAAAAGAAAAAGCATTCAACTGTCGATCGAACACCGATCGTGAGAATGGAAATGGCGACAGTGTCGACAAGCGGTTGCCTAAACCCCATAAATCTTCATAAGCATGTCACGTTTCGAGTGCAACAGCTACTCGTAAATATCTGAATCTGAAGTCGTAGTTGACTTGAGGCTTGAAGCTATGCCGATGACGGTGACGAAGCTCCCAAAAAAGTTGCTGCTCCCTGCGGATTAACAATTATTTTGACATAAAATAGCTGGAGACGCAGACGGACGAAGACATGGCAGAAAGTCGGTAGTCCGCCCCTTGTCTCCTGCCTTCGGTTCCGTGCATCGCCTCTGACGTCCACACAAGATATTTCGTGAGTGTGCCACGGCGGTGACACATACGTGCCGGCATTGTTGATATCTTCTGGACTACTGTTGTCCACCAAAGCAATTGGGCATCATTTGCAGGCGTGACACGTGCCACCAAGAAGCGGTGGAGTTGCATTGATATTAGTGGTCTTCTCAAATTGTCTTGGCATTTGGTAAGCGTTCAATGAAATTTGGTCGTTAAACTTGTTGCTTATCTTAAATTCGTTTTTCGCAAATTTGCCTTTCGGAAATGTTACTGGAGTTCAACAACTTGACTGGGATTTTGGATTAAGTGACACGATTTTTAAGCCGGACATACATATTTCATATGAAATGATATCGAAAGGCTTTTTAAATTATTGTAGTACACATATTTAAAGCTATTACTATAATTTATTTATTTAATGCGGATTTACGTCTTAAAATAAAAAAGTGTTCGAAACAAATATAATATTTTACAGTATATTAAAATGAAAAGCGGTAATTAAATAAAAAATTTCAATGAAAATAAAGTAACATAAAACAAAATAAAATTACTAGGCATAACTAGTTCATTAAAACATAATAATAATAATAAATATATATTAAAATATATGGTACGAATTTAATAGATGAGAATTCTGTGAAATTTGTTAAAAACAAAATATCAACATTATTCGATACCTTATCCAAATGTGTGCTTAACTTTTTTGTGGAGCTAACTTTTCCCAGGCCGTCCGGCGAAATGGAAAACTTGTCTGTGACACTGACACTGACAGCCACCACAGTGTGGCTAACGATGGCCAGCCAGCCAATGGCCAACAAAGTAGACCAGGCAGGCAATTGGAAAACCAAACACAAACCGACTGGGGCAATAGACCGCTAGATTGACATCTTCATCATAAATAAAAGTGAAAAACTTGTCGGATACTCAAGAAAAGCTGGACAAATGAAAACGAATCCAAGTCAAAGCAAACCAAACGTAACGAAAAATGCTGCCACAGTTTTCTACAATTTGTATCTGTATTTTTAACTATCTATCTGGATATCAGCATTGCTGTATGGCAATGTGGCAAGTGAATGTCAATCGAAATGGCAAACAAATAAACTAACTAATAGCAAGGCAAATAATCATAACAATAACAATGACATTACCCATAATTTGTTGACCAGCTACAAACGGGCTAATGAAGACATGTTACCATGTGCTACAACATACCGACTGCGGTGGGAAGACCCCATTTGGTCGTTGTCATAATTACACTTAAATATCGCATACGAGCGCTAATGGAGCGACCAAACACTGAGATTGAGATGGGCGGTGGCGTTGGCAGGATTTCATATGCTGTGCCAGTTGCAGTTGAATTTGTCTCCGTAACGCGAAAATGACGCATGCTGAATTTATCGGTCCATGTTGGATACGCCCTCTCGTCGTTAGGTGTAAACAAATTCATTTATAACTGGTTTGCCCATCACGTAGCAGTGGTCCCAGCTCCAACTTGGATACGCCAGCTATCACAGTTACATGACTCTTTAATCTTCTTGCAGAGGCGGCAACATTATTTGCATACTGATTAGCCTTTAACGCAGACAGGTTGCTACACATTTTGCACCTCAATTTTTATCTCCCAGTCATAGTCCATCTCCATAGCCTCGCTCTCTATCTCTCTCTATCCCTCTATCTCAGTCCAACTTCAGTTTGTCTATTAGCAGCCGCCTTGCACTTGTCCGTCTCGACGCTGGTCCAATTTTCAACACTTTTGACGTGCTGTTAATTGATTTAGAGTGCAGTTTGCGTCCACGTTTGGCCATTCAGTCTCAGTGCCTCTGTCCGTTGCAGACGTCTACATGTGGACGTTTCTGACATCGACTATGATTATATAGCGCCACTCGCTTGTTATGGCCAACATTGGTAGCCACTGTAATGATTGCTGTTGGTAATTGTTGCCTCCCCAGTGCCGGCTTGCTTGGCGTTGTACTTGCCACCAGTGGAAAAATGTTTGGCTAACTGCTTAATCGTGCTAAAATGACAACTTTATTAGCTTTCGAATAAGGCACACCCCCTATTGTACTAACTCTTTAATACAGGTATATATTTATTGTGTGCAAGTGATTTGTGAACAACTGTACTAAACAGGTCTTTAAATTTCAACAATTCACAGCTGTTCTGCACAAAGCAAAGATCATTCGAAATGCATATGGACCAAATGTTGTTTACAAAGTTTTTTTCCGCACAAAACAGGGTCAGTGGAACACCTTGCGAGGGCATCAAATGCTCGCTGCTCTGAATCAAAACACCAGGAATCAGAGACATGTGCAGAGCGAGCAACAGATTGCCAAACTGAGAGGGTCGTCAGGGGGTATATATATGTATGTGAGTACTTATGTGTGCAGCGAAGCCAATGGGAGTGCAACAAATGAAACGAATGCTCGAAATACTTGGCAGTTGGTGGTCACAGCAGGTACTTTTCAAGGATAATACAGATGCAGTCACAGTCACAAAGAGAGAGCAGTTTGTATCCTGTGCGCAACAGGCTGCAGCCGCTAGTAAAAATGGATTTATTTTTTTTACCATGCCAAACAGATTTATTTTTGTCTTTTTTTTTTGTGTTGCTGTGCCACAGCAGCTGCTGCTTCGATATTGATCAGTAAAATGGCACCAATCACAACAGACGCTACTTAGTTAGAAACAATGCCACAGGCAAAACTGTTGCTTCGCTTGGAAAATTTATATTTCCAGGCACATCTTGGCGAAACTCTTCAAGTTGGGTGTGTTTGCGTTTAATATGTCGGTCGCCCAGACAATGTTATAAGTATGCCTGACTGCCACCGCCCTAATGCATGCCAATATTCTGCTTTTAATGCCCATTTGCTGTTTATTTATGTCTGCCATTAATATATTTAAAATGCGCGAGTGTTACCTGCTAGGCGTTTTAAAAGCGTTCAAATAATTTCACTGAATTAACAGCCATCTACATTCGTGATTTGATTGCCTACATGTCTGCTATGTGCCATAGACTTGACTTAAAAATTTGAGTCAAACAGTTAACGTTACCCACATGGAATGTCAAACAACTTGATAGTACATATAAATTTATAAGAATTATAGTTACTCTGGCAAAATCAATATATTAATAAATGTTGTAAGTGTGAAGATATTACTTAAGTCGCACACTACGTTAAGAAATTTCAAGAGGAAAAAACTTAACTAAAAAACATTCAATAGTTTTCAAACTTAAATTGCATACCGGACTAATTGAAGATAACATAATATAAATTTAATGCCATTAACTTTCAAAGTTTGTAATTATTTTGCATTCTTTTTTAGAGGCTATTTTAATAACATATTCAAATGTTCAATTAAATGAGACGTTTGCGACTCCATTAAATTAATATATCTTGATCAGTATCACTAGCCGTGTCCATATGGCTACATCTTTCTCTCCGTCTGTTTCAACTGTTTGAGCGAAGATTACACCCTTGAAAACTGACATCCAAAGCTTTCTACTGGACTCACAAGAGAAATATTTATGTAATGCGAATATTTACACTTTGGTAACGAAGATAGTACGTTAATTTTTTAAAATGTCTGTAATTTGGAACATATACTTGTCTTTTACTGCATCAGACAATGTGTTAAAGTTTGAGTGCTATCGATAAAATCAATATTCGGAAATCGATAAAGCCACATATCTCCAACCATTTTGGTTTGTGGTGCATATTGACATGTCGACTAAATACTTATACCAATATAAAGTGCACCTTATGTTGACTAAAAACAACTATACTTTGATTGTTGAAAATTGATCGAGTCGACGGCATGTCGCCACTGCTGGTGCCATACACAAGCTCCGGGCTCTAAAAAAACAAAAAATACAAATCTGGACAAGAAAGCGAAACATAAAGTAAACCTGATGCCAGTGCGACAGTTGTTGCAGTTGATAACCTCCGCCGGCTGCCAGGATTTTTTTTTTTTTTCATGTTGGAATACGACATTTAATGCGATGGCGCGAAGCCAATCAAAAACCGGCGCAAGGGCATCGGCTTGGATACCGAAAGGCGACAAATTGCACCCCAAATGGTGGATGCTCTTTAGTAAATAAATGTTACGCGTGTGGTTTTTAATTACATGCAGTCTGGCTGGCAGGCGGAATATTGTATTTAAGTTTTGGTGTTTTTTTTTTAACTAGTTGAGATTGACATATGGCACGCGTTGTGCCTGTCAAAGCTTGGTGCAGAGCTTGTTGTCTCTGCGTCAGCTGCTAGGCATCTGTGCAACATAAAGTTTGCACAGCGTTGTTAACATTACGTCAACATGCCACAAAGGAAATCAAACAGAGTTTTTCTCTAAATCTGCAACATGACTTATGTGTTTCATTGTCACAGACCGAGAAATCGAATTGAAAAGATTTTTGAATGTCAGCAGGGAAAACCACCCCACCACTGCGACTACAGTGTCCTCTTTGTCCTTTGCTTGATATATTTGGTACAATTTATTTTACGATTTTCTGCTCCTTTGTGAGCCCATTAGTTGATTTTTCATGGCTGTTAAATTGATGGATTGCTATGCGACATTTGGCACCACATACAATTGCATTCCCCTCTAGACAACGACAACGAAGAATCGAAATCTTAACTGCCTGTTCGTAACAAGTATGAAGACTTTTAACAGACCCAGCTCCTTTTGGCATCTTTTTTTGTCGTTCTCCTGCCTTGAATACAAGTTTTTCTTAAGACAAATTTAAATTGGCATTTGTTCTTTGACATTTAGTGTGATTTTTATAGATGTTTTTCTTCAAATTCTTTCTAGCTAATGATTAAAGTATGGCTGCTAAAAGTCGTTTAATTTGTATTATAAATCAATCAAAATAATCAGTCAAATTAAAATGATCTTTTTTCATTGAACATAAATTACAAACAGATTTTAATTGAAACGCATCAATATTTTCTATTATTTAAATGTATCCTGTGGCTTTCTTTATTATCATTTAACTTACCCAATAGATACAATAGTCAAATTCTTTTACCATGATAAAATTTAAACTCTGCAGATTTTGATATATTTATACTTGGAGCATTTCTTACATATCAATTTATATTCATAAGACGACCTAAACAAACAAAAATTATACTTTTTTGTTGACCACCTTGACTAGCAATACACTTGATCTGCTTGAAAGCATTGTGTGTAAGTGCTTTCCATGTTTTCAGCTACACTCGCACATACCGGACGCATGCAACCTCATAAAAGAGCGGCTGCAGCCACTTGAGAAATCCACCTGCAACGATCTGCATCTGCGATCTGATGTCCCTTTTTTACAGTTCTCTGCCCCTGTGACTGTCTCGGGTCTCTTTTCCCTATTCCTGTTTGCTGCTCAAGTTCCAAGTGTCGTGTCTGTTTATAATGTATATACCCCTTACGCACACTTATGTTTTAATTTCGATGGCACAGTCTCAGTGCCGGTTGGTGTTGTCGCTGCTTTTTCTACTTGAACCAACTGCAGATTACCCAAGTTAAGCCCTTAAGTGTGTTCCATATCAGGTTTATCATTAACGGGCTTGTTGTTGCATATTGTACCAAAGACGAGTATTCGCTTGACTGGCTAACCGAACGAACAGCCGAGCGATCGGATTAAATATATCATTTTAGCCTGTCTAATGAAAGGGTTGTCCAGGCATCTCAGCCAACACCTGAAATTTGCAGTTGCCTCTGCTACACACAACCTGCTCACAACGGTAACTTTTTTATATTTTTTATTTTTGGGGCTACTTGAATGCTTTATGAAGAAAGTTGTTTATGGGGGTAGGAAATATAGCAGGAGTAATGATTGATATTGAGGAAGTTGTTTTGCGGTTGTATTACATTATAACTGCGGATCTACACTGCCAGAAACTGAAATGTTTCAAATGCATAAAACTTAATATTAATTAATAAAAACTAATTTTATAATTTGGCTCATAAGTATACAAGAAAATGGTAAACGAAATTACATTTTTAGCACTTTTCTCATTTAAAGTATGAGTCTTTTAAAGAAACCCTTAGTTCTATAAATCAAAGTTAATAAATGTTTCGTATGACGGCACATTATTCAATAAAATTTAAAAAAAAAACTCTTTTTTTGCTAATTAAGCAAAATACATTTTTTTCAGTGTGTAAAATCGCCAGGCCTATACCGCTGACACACAATGACAATAATAAAGTCCTTAGTATTAATTTATGATAAAACAAGAGCAAATTAAACAGGGTGTCTCACAAAAAGTTGATCAAGTATACTACGTTTAATATTGTTTAAGTTTTTAGTTTTCACTTTAAATTATAAATAAATTTAAATTTTCAGTAACAGACAGATTGCGTGATTATACCATGAAAATAAGTTGGCAGACATTTCCGAAATTGTATATAGTTTTGACTGTGCTGCACTATGCGCTATCATGTTATACGAAAACTGAATCAGAAGAACACATACGCAGAAGGAATCTGGGTATGTTAAAATTAAGAATATGCTTATTTATATTATATTTATATTATATTATTTATTATGTAGGTTTAATGCAATATAATATAACGAAAAGCCAATTTGAAGGATGTAAATAATGACAGCCGGATGCATAAATTAGCGAAGGAATAGTCTAAATGGTGGAGCATCCTGTATGAAAGAATCGACAAATGTCTTATTTTATAAATGTTTATGTTCTTCAGCAAATTACCCCTGGCTAAAAACTTATCGACGACGACAGCAACAATGGAAACCAAACGAAAAGTAACATAGCAGAAACGGAAGCAGAAGTCAAGGTGCAAAACAAAATCATTACACCTGTTATTCGTCCACGAAGCGAGTGGCTATTGGTAGAAAATTTAGAAATCGAACGCCACACAAGGACGGTGCAGGATGGGGCAGCGGCACGAAACGCTAACCAAATTTAACGCTCGTTGTATTTTTCGTTAATTTCGGATGCATTACCATTACCAAAAGGGGTAAGAAGCGCGTGCAGTCGATGAATTTGCCTCTGACGCAGCTAGGGTTAAACTTTTGGACTTTGGTCACGCTGCACTTGTCACGCTACTCTGTTGCATGTTGCAGGCGACACAAATGTGAGCAACTCGCTATCAAAATTAATAAAAATAAATACGCTCCACTCTGCTCCGTTGCACCGCCGTTAATGAGCAGACTGCCAAAAATATATGTTATAGATCTGTAACAGGTAGATAGTATTATAATTAAGCTAAGGATTTGCACGAAATTGCATTTAAATTGCTGAAATATTACATATTTTGGGCTCATGGAATACATTTTATGATCATTACATTTACATTTTATTGATATAATTAGCACTTCATATAAGTTAGTTTCCGTCGCTGCACCTGCCGGCCGTAATGGCTGAAAGGTTTCGTTAGAATTAATGGTCCCAAAAGGGTTAGTTTAAGTTTGTTTTCCTTGGTTTTGCCTTGGGTTTTCGTGCTACTCTTTTAATAGTGGTTCGTCTGCATTTTGTAATTTATTATCT
This sequence comes from Drosophila fungiperda, assembly GCA_035042345.1. Classification (NCBI taxonomy): domain Eukaryota; kingdom Metazoa; phylum Arthropoda; class Insecta; order Diptera; family Drosophilidae; genus Drosophila; species Drosophila fungiperda. The sequence continues at coordinate 213,701 of JAWNLM010000204.1, forward strand.
ATTCATCAGGAAGCATGCGCGAGAGAGTTGCATATTTGGCTTTATGTTGCATGTGCACGAACGGCAAACCCATGATACATAATTCGGTTCTACAATTAAGCAACCAAAATTAAAGGCAGCAATCATAAATGCATGCATATTTATTCGAAGCATATTTTACAAATTTTATGTATAACTACAGTTACTTTTAATTTAATACTATATAAAGAAAAAAATTCATTTGCATATATATTATTTAGCTAAATATTTTGTTTACTTTTAAGTAGGTGGAATGTTGGTAATAATTAATGAATCTACCCCAAAAAAAAACAATAGATGTTCTTAAGAATAAACAAATTTGAGCAGACGCTATGTTCAGTTAGTTTATTTATGAAAGCTTTTCTTCTAATTATTCTTAACGATAGTTGGCAAATACTTTTTTGTTGTTTAATTTCTTAAATATCAAGCAAAACCAACTCTTTATTAACCATTAGAATATTAAAGAGCATAAATTTGATTTTTTTTTTTAAATATCATCGACCAATGAAATTATATGCAACTAATAAAACTTGTGCAATAATATTCACAACTTTATAGCTCAATAATTGCAATTATAAAGTTGATAGCATTCGTAGCCGTTAACAGTTCACCCTACCACAAGACAAACGACTTAAGCCACAAACTTCCGCTTGCCTCATGAATTATTGGCAAAGGGTCGCCCCAAGCATTACATATTATTTAATAATACACTTGCTGATAGCGGTATAGTGGTCAACAACTTGAGAGGAGCACTTGTGACCTGGGATAGAAGGAAAGAGATAGAGTGGCAGATAGAGAAAAGGAAGACTAAAGCAGCGAGACTGAGTAGCGCACCTTGCGCTGTTTATTTGGCAGCGTGGAAAATTGAATTGACAGTCGAGCTTATCGCAAGACGAAAAGATGACGACAATGAAAGGGAGGCAGGATGTGCGGCACTGGGTTGAATAAATGTGTTTTTGGCAATGCGTCAGTTGCAATTAAAGTGATAGCCAAGCGGCGTAATGCGATGACAACCTGCAACTGTCAAAATGTCTTTGCGGCGACGACAGTGGCAAAAACTGTCAGCGTTCAGTGTCGAGAGACAGACAAAGAGACAAATGTGACGCCATATAAAATCAATAAATTATGAAAGCCCTGGCGCACTCCTGCTGGCATCGGCCGGCACCGCAAACGGCAGTTGCATAATACATATTCTACAGGATGCCAAAAACAGGCGGCGGTTGCAAACCGGTTGCGCCAACCCATGTCCTTAGGGGAAATGCGCCTCAATACGAGCATTTGGCGTTGATTGATTTAACTGTAGAGGCTATGATTAAGGTTGACTTTGTCGTCGTTGTTTCTGACTGCCTAATGAATTAATTGAGCCTGGTCATAAATAAATTTACACGTTTCGTTTCGTTTTTGCTGCAACCATTAATTTATGAGCTTTTAATTATTTAAGCAATTAAAGTTGCAACGCTCACTGGCTTATTCAGCATCATTTCATAAGTATTTGCTCTCAACAGGATCAACAGGATATGCTGCTCATTAGTCAGTTCGAAGTGTTAAATGAATGGAGAGCAGAAGAGAGCCATGGTTTCAAAGTTATCTTAGCCAACAAATAAAAAACATAACTTGGCAAGCGCCTTGTGTTTAAACAAAAGATTCGAGTAACAAACTTGTTTTACTTTTTTCGTCTGCTTTTTCCATTTAATTTTTGGCAGCTGCTTTCTTGAGCCGTTGCCATTGCCATCGCATGCTGGCAGACCCCATTTTTTTTTAATTATATAAAGCATTATTTTCTCCCAGCTATACAATAGAAATTCTCTTTTACTAGCTCAGGTGCAATGCCAGGCACTGGCATTGTTCTATTTCTCACAAAAAATGTCACTTTTTAAACTAAATTGTTTGGAAGCGCTTTACTCTATTCCTCTATATATGAATCTACCTGTTGAACAAAAACCAGAGAAAAAAAACGGAGAAAAGAGAAAAAATAAATTTCGTGCGTAGCAGTTATTGAGGCTCGCAGGCAGCTGGGACTAGTAGATACACAGAGTACAGATTGGCTCAACTTCTTCTTCTTCTTTCCTTTTCAATTTCAGTTTAGGTATTTGCAGGTGGACAGCACGAAATATTCTCAGGTCCAGTTATTTGTCTGCTTACGGTTATAAACTGTATTTGAGTTTGGTAAACGTGGGAACAGAGATTTATTTTGGCAACAATTAAGTGAGAGAGGATTTCTCGAAAAATAAACTATAACTATATCAAAAATGAAAAGAAAAAGAGACCTTTTAAATAGGCCGCGAAATAAACAATGTAAATGCTTTATTTGCGTATCATTCAAACAGATTCTTTCAAAATTTTAAATTTTGTATAGTTATTGAAGTGATTTAAATTTCAATATACAATATATTACCCAAAATTGTGTTTTGAAGATTTTAATCCGATTAAAACATATACTCTTCCAGGATTTCACTTTCGAGCAATTTCACCCATTTTGTAATTATGATTTTTAGCAATGAGTTTGCTTAACTTGTTCGTTCCTATCGGCTATCAAATGACTTGGCATCTTTGTAACTGCCACAGGTTGTAATCAAAAGCACGCATAATAGCAACGCATATTACATCTTTAATTGTTTGCAAATTAGCTAATTAAGAGCACTAAAAAAATATTATTAAAAATTTAATTGGACTAACCTTAGGTTAGTCAACCTCAGCGGTAGAGAGGGGCATTTCAAGACATTTATGGGCCCATTTAAATTGTATTGCCGCACGGCCAACGAATTTCCGCAATTTGGACAGCTCTGACCGATCCGCGATGAGATAAGCGAATAAGAAAAAACACACCAAAGCACCCATAACCATAAGAAATTATGAAAAAATTTAAAAACAATGAGCTTAAGCTACATAATTGAGATGTCTGTGCACCCTGCGGAGTCGCTTCTGGCTTTGCGACCCTGTTGTCATCGTTAAAGACTTCATTTATTTATCAGCTTCAGATTTTAACTGCTCCATTGTTTCATACGATACACGTTTAGAAGCTGTGCAATTGTCATAAAAAGTGAAATAAAATACATGTATTAATAAAATATTTACCCGAAATATTGAAGCGCATTCGCTCTCAATTGTAAGACAACCGTCCAGCTAATTAGTAGGCATTTTTAGACCCTTCTATACCCTCCTGTACAGGTAGCACGATAACCCAAAAGAGGCGGTTCTGTCTGCCCCGACGGCTTCGGCTTTTACAACTTTGTTTGTGGTTTGTGTCGTCGGTTGGGCTCATTTCTGAGCATGTTTTCGTTTTTTTTTTTTTTTTTTTTTTTTTTGAAATTTTATGATGATATCTACAGATTTTGCACCTTATGAGAAAATCTCGGGATTGGCCACGGCCGGTTTGTCGATGCCGCTAAGTTTCATCTGCCGCGGACGTAAACGGCGACGTTGACTTCGACGCCGACGTTAACGTCGCAGCCAATCTTGTTAAAGATGCTGTTCGCCGAATTGACACTTTGTTGCGCCGGCGCAGTCGCTTTGCCGCAATTTGTAGCAGACTGTTGTTTGGCTGGATGACTACTCTTTGGACATTTGAAAGCCAAACGGCTGTCAAAAGCGTTAATTTTTTAGTGCCTAGTGAGAGTTTCGTGTTCGCTGAACTGGGCCTTCATGCAGTTGCTGCCATACACACGTCAGATAGCTAACAAAGTATTATGACTAATACATGTGTCCGCCTATAACTGTGAACCCTGTGTATGTCTATCTGTTTGTGTGTCTGTGTGTGTGTGTTAGGTTTAATGAGTACACGGGATCAAGTGCCAAGTGTCTTGACTATTATTTATTTGCCACATTCTTTTCAAAATGTTGAACCCATTAATTTGTAGCTTTGTCATTAGAAGCTTCTTAATAAGTTAGCTCTTTTTTATTTTAAATTTTATTTTGCAAATTAACAGTTGCTTGTAACGGACCTCGGAATGTCAGTTGGTCGCAGTCAGGATCAAAATTTAGCATGAGATAAATCTTGAAAATGTAAAATAGGTTTAGAATTAAGAATAATAAATTTAAGTACAGAATATAAATTTTTGGAAGGGTCTTATCTCTGCTCAAAGCTTCTTTAAATGGAGTTGCAAATTTAAATTCCTTTAATTTACAGTTTTTTGTAACAAATTAAATATTTTTGAAGTTAATTAATATATTATTTTTTTCCTAACAAATTACAATAAAACATTGACATCCATTTCCAACCATTTATTTTTAGTTGTAATTAGTAAAACTCTATCTTTTATTACATTGTAGTTCCTTGATTAACCTGTATTTCTCTTCAAACGTAATTATACACTTATTAGTTTTCAAAGAATAATTATGATTTATCTAACATACAAAAATCTTTGACCAATAGTAAATATGTTTATTAAAATTATACATTATTTTTATTTCCTAACATTTCTCTGAACTGATGCCAACTAATTTTTATTAGTTTGATTGCCATTCGAGTTTCAGCTTCCTGGATTCTGAAACAAATTGTTATCATTGTGAACGAAATTAAAATTCTCATTGTAATAAACACTATTAGTATTCCACTGCCAAATGTGGATCACAGTAAATGTTAAAAGATTACCAGCAACCATTAATAAATTTACATAATTAAACTTGTCGATATGTCTAATTGTAAATAAAATTGCACCTAAATTCACCTTGCCTGAGATGATGGAAGCTTCAAAATGTTTTGTTAATGATTTCAAAATTGCAATTTATTTCATCAGTCCAAGTCACACATATGTATAAAAGAGTGTGTGGCGAGACTGTGGAGAGTGTCGGTAATTTGAGAGGAGGACGCGAAGCATGACATGCGGAAAGAGATGGCAAGGAGATCCGACTCAAGATGGCGATAAGAGGGACAGCCGCTAATTGCCTCAAGTTGTAAGAACAATTTTGATGTTACCGTTATTTTTGGTTTATATAAATACGTGCGACTGCATGTTTCTGAATATATATATTTATATTTTCTCATGCTCATGTCAGCGGCAATTTCATAATTTTTTTTTTGTGTTATTTTTATTCAACATGCTCGAGATCGACATGAGGAAATGGGGCAGGAGCCCATCAACTCAATTAAGCGGACAGCAGAGCTCAGTATATTCGGCAAGTGCTGATGATTGTACAAGACATTTAATTGAGCAGACAGACAGATAGTCAGCTTGGAAGTAAGCTGAGTTTGGCGCTGATTCAAATGCAAATGTCTGCGTCTGGTGCTTTGCATAATAAGTGCATGAAGCCACGGAATAACTCTGGCACGGAATGGCACTCATGTCACAAAACGCAAACGCATTATCATCTCCATAATTCAAATGCTGGCTGGCTGAGACATTGCATGACTCAACAGGATCAGATAAATTCCAGCGAAAAATTTTTGTTTGCCCAAAAAATATAAAGAAAAGCAAAAAAAGCTACGTAGAACGGTAGCCGCTGTTGTTGACACTTTATAGCAATGTGGCTTATGCAAACAAGAAGCCAATCCATGCTTCAGGCGGACTCGCACAATGTCTCATCGTGGTTGTTGATAGCCCGTTGGTTGGCGTGAATGAAAAATAAAGCATGCAAAAGTCAAAGCCTAAGCCAAAGCCAAAGCCAAATCCAAACCGAAACCCAAATCATAAGCGCAATCGCAAGACGCTGCCAAACAAAAGCAACGCAATATTGTCTATGGCTATGACTATGTGGAAAATACTTAGATAGATATGTCTACACAATTCACAGCATGCGCCAATTTCTCAAGAAACCAACCCATGGCGTCCAAGGCGAGGGCTCACTGTTGTAAACAACGGCCAAATATTGCCACTGCTTGGATCGTTGCCAAACAGCGAATGTGTGTGTGTTTTATGTTATATGCTGGCTGCTTTGTTCTCCTGACTTTTGTGTTGACAATAATTGAGCACACTGCAGCAGATGTGGATGCCGAGGGAGCTGCAGATTTATATATTGTGTGAACAGCAACTGCTTAGAAAGTTGCGAGAAATGTGAAACATGTTAACAAAATAAATATGAGAAATCTTTTATATTATTATTTTTATGTTTATTATATTAAATAAATATTTTTGGTTAGCTTTTCGCGTAAGTTGTTTTTGACTTACTTTAAACTAGGTTAAAATTAAATATATATTTTTAAATTATACCGGATTTTAATTCTTTCCAGATTTGTCCTTTTATTTTAATTTTTTCCACAAATTATATATTTTGTTTATTTTTCTATTATATATTCTGAGTAATTGTGTATTTTTACCGGTGATTATCATTTTTAATTAATTAATTTAATTTCTAATTGACAAAAATTTTGACCGCATTAATTGGGTTGCTCCCAATCTTAAGATTTTCACTACCTATTTATATATATTTATAATTTATTTATTTTACTAAATCTCTGTATATTTAACCAAGCGTTCTATTGTTATATAGAGATCATATATATGATCTCGCCATTACAAGGTTTATTAAGATAAAATAAAATATGTACAAAAAATGTCTGCCCTTCTTGGAATTAACTGGTGTATTAATACTTACCTACTTTCCACGGTAGACTTTTATCAATATTAATAAAAGATATAAAGGTAAAACTAATTTTTTATATAAGCAATGTTTTAAGATATATATTAAGTATTTGTCTCTAAGGTCAATAATTCCTTAAAAGTATCACAGACAAAACTTTTATCACTTCGATATAGGTGCCCAGCAATTAATCAATGCTTTCACCAAAATGGGCGTTCCTAGCACATTATCGCTGTTATTGTCACGCAGCGACATTTGCAAGCTGTGCAATCGATTTTATAGCACTTTTATGCACATACATAAGTTAGGAGACAGTGGGTAAACAATGCGTTGACATTATTCTTCATGTATTGGTGTGACCATTGGGTGCCCAACTTATGACCAATTGTCAACAGGACAACGCCTGGACAGAAGGCAAAACAAACAGTCAATAAGACAAACGCAACAATAGATGGCATGACAACATTGTGCTTCTCTATGCATTCTGTTTGAGTATCTTAGGCCCAGCCGCAGTCAGCGATGCAGTTGCGTGGAATGTCGTAACAATGGTTACATATATTTCCCAAAACTCCTCCATCTTTATAAAGTCTTATGTCTTTTCATTCGCTTGTCTGATGATGCATGAGCACGGCGACTAACGGATTGTGTATAAGGACTTGGATCTTAGCAAATGCATTTCTTATTTTTCGATTTTAGTGGAATTTGGTGAGGCATCAGTGTTGAACTAGAGAGTTGAACATTTTTGAAAGTATGCTTTATGATGCTAGCGTAGTCTAATGTGGTAATGAATACAACTAAGGACTTAAATTTACTGCATTCAAATAATTTTAACAAAAAGTTCCCAGATCTTAGACGGTTTACGATTAGACTAGCATTTGAACATTCACTTGACTTCAATGAGTATGTGCCGGGCCAGCCAAAACTTGGCTTAAAATCCTCATAAAAAAAAGAAAAACCAAAAAAATTAGATTTATTATATTAATTGCACGTATTTAGCGCCACTTAAGTTGCCGCAGTGTAGCCACAAAGCAGGAACTCCACATAATTCTCGCAAATACCAATAATGTTTTTTGTTCAGCTTTCATTTTTTTTTTTTTAATTTCTTTCTTGAGGCTGTTTAGTGATGTTGCATGTAATGATTGTTGTGTATATATTTCTTAGGGAACGCCGTGAGAGCGCCAAACTTCAAATGACAACAAGTGGTACTAATAATAACCATAATAATAACAACAACCAATTTTATAAAATGCTGCACGTTTGCCTGATATCAAACTCCAACGATGTAGTCAGCGATCACTATGACAGCGACTCTTGATGGTTACAGCGACAAAGTCCACTAGCGACATCGACAACGGCAACAATTGTCAATAGCAACAACTATGATAATTACAACAAAAACAACAGCAGCTCGACCATGAGAAATCCTGATTTTAAGCACAAAAAACGATTCATAAATCATATATATAAAGTTTGTAGAACAATTTAAGTTTCATAGGTACACTTTGATATTTGCAATTTATTTTCTTAACTCCTTTGCCTAGAATCTATAAGCGCAAGCATTGATTATTGAATAGTTTTAAATTATCTCAGATATCATCAGTCTGGGTTATGGACAGTTTTGAATGGCAGTTTATTTAATGAATTTATTAATTAGCTAATTTAATAGGTGCACTTATGCCAAATAATAAGCATATAGATTATAACGAAGCACCACGGCTATATCTAAAGTGTCGAAGAAGGAATGAATAAAATTGAATAGTTAAAATTAATAATAAATGTATAATTGATATGAAATTTGTAAAATAGATAGAAATTTTATTTCAATTACTATTTCATTGCTTGAGGCACTCAGTCCTCTATCTTAGTGATATGTGGAAAACTGAATGAAATTAATAACTAATATAAATGCATTTTCAGAAGTCAGCCCTTTCAGTAGCTGCACGCTTTGTGCAGCATTTCCCCTTCATGGGACCATTTCAATTATATAGCGGAGCAGTATAAGCCTTTCACAATCTTTGGTCGTGCGACTTTTAGCACAAATTTTTAGGCACTTAAACGCCATGGATGTTGTGGGCCTGGACATGGATGCGGTTGTGGCAACATCGACCGCATTGACATAACACCTCATAATTTGCGGTGCACATTGCAGTAAATGTGCCACGCCCACCGGCGTGCACACGCCTCCAATTGGCCAGAGACGGCTGCGGCGCACGCACTTCACATGCACTTTCGCCTTGAGAATTTTGAAATTGCCTGTGGCCGGCTTTTATTTGCCAGCCTCTGCCTCTGTCTCGTCTCTCTTGCCACGCTCATCGAAATTCGAAAAGAAAGTGTCCTCACCATGAACGTCAACACTTCATATTGGAGTGTCCATGACTGTCTGACCGACTGGGCAAAAGTCCCATCAAAGCATTGTCATTGTCATTGCTACAACTTGGCCAGCTGGCGGCGCTCAGGTCTCGTCACACCTCAAACAATTTTACATGTCCTCGGGGCAGCTGCGGCGCTCGCACTTTCTTTTGCGCGTGTCCAGCTACCACCTCGATCGGTGTTGGGGTCTGTGCTCTGGGTATGATCTTCTCACCGACTTGCTGATGTTCACACTTTAGGAAAGTTGGTTTTCAGGGCCGCGAGGTGCGAAAACGGTTTGCAGTGTTGTCGCCTAAAGTGTGGCCATCATCACCGACTTCATCACTAGCCGTTTCAGATGGCCTGTATTGTGGACAATATATATTGAAAGCATAAGTGTATATAATTTGCATGGAAATTGACATGCATTGATCGTGATCTGAGATGATGTACATTTAATGCTTAATTTATTCGGATTTTTACTGCCAGTAATTTGCAGTTTTATTTTGCAAGTAAAAGGCAAATATGTCCGCAAATATGTCCAAAAGACCTAAGCAACGAAGTTGCTTCGAGCTGTCACATATTCTGGACTAAAAATTGGTAACGCATGTTTAAGAAACTAACAAAGTTGCACATCATGAAATTACTAATTATACATACATAAATTATCATATAATTTATTAATTATACTTATACCATGCTAAGCTAAGCTCTTTTTTATTAAATTCATTACAACAATTGCCCAAATTCACTACTTGAAGCTGCTCTAAAACGCAATAAGCGGGCCATGCCAAAAGCCAATACAGTAGAGCAAGTATGAATTACAATATTATCAAATGATTTAATTACAAATTATTCCATTCAACCTACAGTCAAAAAAATATTTTTGAAATTAACTAATATTTAATTGAATCATCTGAGACTATTATAATTACTGCTTATATTCTAAATATTTTATGTACGAATGCAAGGCCAAATTACATTGCCTTCTTACCATCAAAGTTCGACTATTTGAATTATTAATTTATATTGTTTCTGTTCTGCATTACTCTGTTTTTAATCAGATTTAACCAACTTGATCCCACTGTGTAATGAGCAAAAATGTTAATAATTTTATTATTGCCTACATAATTAGACTATAAGCTAGTTGCTCATTTTGGGACACGCGATGCTCGTTTTTTATGTAAGCTGCAGTAAAAATTAAAGCTGAAAGCTCAAATTTCAAACGGTGAAATTTCTGGTATATTTATATATATATATATGTATATATAGATATATATATTTATATGCATTTTTTTCTTTAATTATTTATGCAGAAAAAATTTCATTGCATGCGGCCCAAGTGGCGCCAAGTTGGCGTCGCAACTTGGATGACTTTGACAGTTCGTTTGTACGTGCTTATCATAAACGGTTTCAGCTGTAATTAATAATAAAACCTTCTCAGTTGAACCTCCTTCTAGAGTCTCTGGAATGGAGCTAAATATAAATCCGATTCTTTACTTGAGAATTACATGTTACTTTTACCTCATACACATATTATGTGTGTATACCCGATTGTAGTAAATCAAGCTAATTGGGAGGTCTCTGCTGTTAAAGTCAAGAAAAGTATTCTGTAAAGCAAAACAAAAATCATAAACATTGTGACAGGCATCGTCACAATTAATAATTTGTTTCTATTTTAATGCGTCTTAATCCAATCTAATTTTTTATTATCTGAATTTTTAACGACGTAACAAGATGTTCGTCGCTGATAAACGCCAGTCCCAAAGCTGACTTAATTAAAATGTTTCTAAATTTCTCAGAGATATACATTTCTTTTCACTTTTTGTTCATTGCATAAGTCGAAATAAAGCCGATGGTATTTTTGCAATACAAACGAAAATTACGTTCACACGCAACAGTCAAAAAACGGAATGAAATAACAATTTTAATAAAATTTAATTTGCTCCCTTTTTATTGGTTATCAGTTGACATTCACATTTTCATTCGGCGTAATTATATGGGGTCGTTGGCATGTACGTGTCTGAAAGGGTTACCCGCAAATTGGAACTGGAATTGGGGTCACCTTCCCCTTGAAATCGTCTCCAGAATTGTTGCCATCTTTACTCTCCTGTCTCGACTTTTGCATCGAGCTCAATAAGCATGTGCATACGCATTGGCAGCGGTTTGCTCTTTGGTATATAATTAGACCTGAAAGCTTATTTGTCAAGTTGCTTGCAATTGTTATTTGAATGTCGTTCGCATTGGTCCCAGATCCACAGGATGCGATATGTTAATAAAAAGAGCATTGTACTGGGGCACAACCAAATCGACTAATTGTTTCGTTTTTTTTTGTTGGTAAAAACATTCATCTTATATGAATGTATGTTATATGTATGCATTTTTTTTATTGGATACATGGCAAATAAGTTATATCAAATTGATATATCATTTGGTGCACCGAATACGTGCAGCGTTTTAATACAGAATATATTTATTTATTTTTGGACTCAGCTTTATAAAAGCTTTTAATAAATACAAATTTAAATGATATATGAAGTAAAATTAAAGTTTTGAAATAAATTACATGAAATTAAAACGTACAAAAACAGGAAAACATCATATCAGCCCTAATATAGTTAAGCTTTAGTAGCTTAGTAATAGGGAAAGTAATAAACGTTAAGAACTGCACTGCTGATAGAAGTGATTCAATATGATAATATATTTTATATAATTTTAATGTTTCTTGATCTTGATCTTAAAGAAATTATAAGTCAATAATATTCATATGCATATTATCAATAAATGAGATTAGATACTACCTTTTAAATTATGGCATTTCTCGCTATCAAAATCTAAATGTATTCATTTTTGAAAAGCGGAGGCTGTTTTCGATAAATCTGCGCCGTATATTTTTATAACATAAAAATTAAATCTGTCTTACTAATAATGTTTATCGATCCTGCTCAGAACTAAATTAAACTGTTATTTTTGAAAAACTCTTAATTTAATAAAAAAATATAGTTTGTTATTCGTTGGTTTTCTAAAGCCTTCAAAACTATTGGCATGTATGGTCTTTGGTGACTTTAGAATTTTTTTTAATTGTCTTAATTTGGGGGACTGGAGTAGAGTACAATTTTTTCAGCCGATATTTAATATACTTAAAACGAGGCGCAGATATTTTGAAATATCACAATATAAATAAATATAAAAATCGAATAGAAAATAAACATTTAATTTGTTAATTATATGAAATTTTCGTGATATCGACAAATCTCGTAATGAAAACACTTATTTATTGTCAATAAAATGTTGTTTTGAATACAGGTTCCGAGGTGAAATATTTACGAAGTAAATGGTTTTACAAGAAAAAAAGTTTTATTGAAACATAACACAATTGAATTAATTTATTGGCAACAACTCAGGATAATATCTACTAATTTAATTCAGCTTTCCGCACACTTATATTGGTTTAACACTTTGCAGAGGCTTATTTATTCCAGTATTTTACCTATCTGGCCCAGCCCTTTAATTATTTTCTATTGGTTTACTAAGGTTTCCCCTATATGATAAGAACTTGAAAAAACCTATAGTTAAAAAGTAAGAAATGTATATTTATCTGGCAGATTTAAAGACTTGCCGCAATGCATCATTAAAATAAAACTGCATTCCCTGAAACCCAAACAATTTTTATGTAAATGTTTTGAAGTCATACTCGTATGGCCTCAGCTCTTTAACTTGGTTTACGATACTTGAAGTCCAGATCCTGGCAGCCAACTAAAAATCGTGTTTCGTGGTGGACTGACTGAAGCTCAGCTCAATTAATTTTATGTTTTTTGTTTTTTCCAAGCCTTGCCTTCTACAATTTGTACGGGCGCCAAGCGGCTGTTTGAAGAAGGAAAAGCAAAAACACAAAATTGTAGCGAGGTAGCAACTACAACGACTGCAAAACTTGTTGCCTGCTTTAATGCATCAATTAAATTTTTTAATTATTTTCGCTATGCCTTTTTTTCCTGCTCCTGTCAGCATTATGTGGCATCTTTTCAAGTCTTTTGTACGAGTCAAGTCACTTGCCTTCACTAACGAGAGCGACGTGTGTGTATTGATATGTTTCAATTATTGAATTAGTTTTAATAAAAAGTGAAGTCAATTAAGTTAACAAGATACTAAGCCCTTCAGCCTTGTGAAGCTTATGTGAATAAGCTCAATTATGATCATATATTATTTTAGACAACCTTAAGGCAAACATCATTATAAATATATTTGTTTGTGATCCGAATTTTAAAATGTTCAAACAAAGATATAAGATAAAATTCACATTTGTTCTTAATTAGATTTTATGTATCTTTTTGATATACTAACCGATCTTTTACTATCAGTCATAAATTAATAAACTTGTAAAACTTTTAAAGCATTTCCGTTGTCGTTCGAAATCACTTGGAAGTAAGTTCGTTGTCGAAGTCATTTGTATTACCTAGGCAGACAAATGACTAAACCAGAGCCACGCAACAGCGCATTTGACGCATTCATGCATCGCCTGCTAAAATAATTGTACGAGACTAAAAAACTAACAAAATAAAAAACAATAATAATAAAATAAACAAAGACAAAACTTGCTTGGTATAATAAAGTAAAATATGTTTTTGCTCGGAGCGACGACAAAAATAAATTTGTTTGTTGTAATCAACACCCGCCTTTCGTATAGTTGTAGTAGAGCTGTGGCAGACGTCAAGTGTGCATGACATTAAATTAGCGCAGCAATCAACCACTGTGAGTAACAAAAACAAGCACAACAACAAAAAGCATCGCAACAAAATGTGGCCCGTAATTATAATTCTCTGAGAAGGAACTTTTTTGTTTGGCAATTAGTCACAGCCCTTGAGTTTTATAATATGTTTTTTAATATACACGTACAAAATTCTTCAACTTCGGGCTCATTATGCAGACGTGCCCCAATTAATCAAATCATGCATAAGAAATAATATGTAGAACGGTAAAATAATGGTTTGGCATTCACCTAATAAAATAAACAGGACACGACGCTCTGTCAGACAATAACACACAAATAACATAACCTGTAAACTTGTGATGCATTTATGTGTAAATTACACATTCATTGGATACATTTACTTATGCAACTTTCAGTAACCAAAAATTTTGAAGGCACTTTTAAGACTTAAAAAAATTTGTTTCTTATCTTATCTGACCATTTTGTACCTAAGTAAAAAGTATTATGTTTGGAACCATATTTAAAGTATTTTATTATATAATAATATATTTATTATATAGAAATAAATATATTATGTATAAGGCAACATGTATTGTCTAAATAATTTACATTCGTACCCAGCAATGTATAAAACTACAGAAACAATTAAAAACGCTTCTATTATTATTAAATTAAAAACGGAAAATATATAAAACCAAATCAAAAAATATATTAATTTAAAGGTTAATAATAATTATTTATATTTGACGTATCGTGGACATTTTTATTATTATTTATTCTTATGGGTATTAATGTGTTAAAGAATTTTAGAAGTGTATATTAATCAATGTTTTGTGCATTTCTTTAGTTAACTGTGTTTTTTTCCAACGATTTTGTACCAATTGGCAAATCCGACTGTTGCCATTGGTTGCTGGCAACTTGAAGTTCTAAGTATGACAATTCTTAATATTCTGATGCCGACTGCAAGTAGTTTCTGCAACTTTTTTTTGTTGTCCAGTTGTCGGAAACTCCAGAGACGGCAGACGCTGTGAGTCTGACTGTCATAAAGCAGCACGTTTTAGCTACAGTTGGAGAATCTCAACAATTTTAAAAGTGTGCATTAATGCCAAGTGGCATCTGCACCGGCCTCAGGCTCAAACACAGTTTCAGTTAGAGCTGGAGCTAAAGTTGTCTTTGCAATTTTCGTTGCCGCCGTTCACCGGTTTCCTCCCTGCCGGCAGTGCGTTTATTAATAGGCAGCCGATGCGATCAGACTTACACACACCGCAGACAGAGATTTACCTGCAAGTGCTGGTGCATTTTTTCTCAATTAAAAATCACAAACATCATTTCAATCATCTTGACTGATGAAGCTGCTGTTGTCAGTCAGGAAAAAAATATTTAAAAGCCAGTAACAGGTTCGCCTTTTTTACTGGCAGTTGTAACTCCTGTTAGCTTTGTTGGACTTTTGTCAAGTCTCAGCGAAAGGGCGTCTACAGTTGGTTGCAAATGGAGGACATAGATATGTGATGTTCACTTATATATTTGATTAGCATATATGTTTAAAAAAAATTGGGCCTAGGTATACAAAATGTTTTTGTTGTTCGCTAGGCTCAGCCGAAGACCGTAAGTCCTTCTTTGAATCTAATACTTCTTATAAACGCAGCTGCTTTCGCGCACATAGACGGAACCATTCTTGAGATTTAATCCAGCGCAACTAATAAGCCACAAACTGCTGAATTAAATCCTTTTTTTGTTGTTCGCCCTTAGCTGGAAGCTGCTACCTTGGTTTAGGACCAATATCCGTGGTCCATAAAGCAAGACAAAAACGAGGAAACGCCCCGCGCGCACACATTGCGTGGACACACCTTGAAAAATAAGCAAAAGGATTAAATTTTCTCTTAGACTTAAGAGGCAACCGAAATCCAAGTGCATTCTTCTTCTTAGTTGTTTTCAGGATCAAATCCTTTCCGCTGCCTACACACATGGCAACAAAGAACAAGAGACAAGACAGCCAGCTTAGCCTACTGCTGCAATTACAATCTTCAAAGTGTGTGCGCTGCCATGCAGCATCATTTTCTTTTTTCTTTTTCGTTTGTCGTAAAAAAACGCAGAATGCTCTAATTCTCCAATGCTACCCCCAAGTCCAGGTCTGCGTTTACACGCGCGTGTGCTACAACAATGTCGGACCAACCCCCATCACGGTCTTGGCACTTAAGACCAGGGCAGGATGAATCCTCAAACTCGCAGTCTATTTTCGTAGCAGCTATTTTTTGGAAATTAAAATGTGTACTATTTGAGTAAAAAGGTTCCGACTCCGTTTTTTCAGGTATCCCACCAGCTACAACTATATATCACATGCTGATGCTATCCTCCTCCTGTCCCTGGCGATGATGAATGTGCGCGTTCGGCGGTCCTAATTCAATTTATCTTAGACAATACAGAGTCACATTTGTGTATAGCTCATAATAGATGTAACGGTTCTCACTTAACACATTGCATCCTACAAAGCAAACTTTATTCAAGTTGATTGTCAGTTGTCCTTCAATTGTTTTTTATTTAATTGTTATGAAAGGAAAAAAATTGTGCACTTATGCGTAATGGAATTGAACAGCTTAAACTGACTTCAGAGTCAAGGCCACCTTATCTTAGCTCTACTCTTATATTAACCAAAATCTTTTTTTATTGTTATCAAATGTTAAAGCATCTCAAAATATTTTTGTCAAAGCGAATTTTTATTCGGTCCTGTGGTATCCGAACCAAATTAATGAAATAATTCATCGAATGAGACGACTTTAAGCCAGACGTTATAAGGATCTTTTATTTTTCTAAAGATTTCATTTATTAAAACTAAAGTAAATTAGGAACCTAAATTATAAAATTTGTTTAAATCTAATACCTAAACTAATTTATTCGTCCCAACAAATTCATATTGATTGATTACGTTAATTATGTGTTAAATGTGAATGTCGCAAATAGCTAAATTAAAAAAAAAAGTGCTGAAATCCTAACAGGAATATTTGTAATTTATGTGAGAAAATACGAGCTTAATTTTAATTCGGGTTGCTTTCAATGAAATTTACAAGAATAGCGTTGACATAATGCAATGAAGATTAATTAAACCATTTTTACAAACAAATAATAACATGTAAATAAAAACTAAAAAATAATTATTTATTCAGTTATTTTGCAAATTGCAAGACTTTATATTAGAATCACTATCATTTTTTATTGGATAGTATTTTGTCGTCATCGAGTATTCAGCTAATTTAGGCTGGGAATCTGAAGAAAACTTAAAACTCGAAAACAATATTTTAAATCATATATATTATTACAATTGTCATGAGTTGTTAACACTCAACTTCAAGCTAAATATAAATATAAATGCTCCTTTTAAATAGAAATTGTTGGGTTAATCGAGTATACCCGCGCCACGTTCCCCATACGATGAAGGGCTGGGCGCACGACTGGTGACCGGACTGCTAGCTGACGGAGTGTCATCCGGACTACGGCCAAGCGGTACCAGCAGTGGGCCCATGGGTCTACGTGCCCGTGGAGCGCCACGTGATCCTCGGCTAACTGGCGTCGATGTTTTCGAGCGTGGACGTCCTGGTCCTCGTTTAACCAACGAGGCGGGTGGGGTTCCCATTGTGCTCAGATACGTTTCTGCAAAGATAAATTTTATGAGCAGAATTTCAAATGAATGTACGACTGGGTAATCGTAATTAATGTTACTGCGCGTTACGCTGCCCATTCCTTACTACAAATGGAAATGGCAACATTGTCGCTAATGCTCCTGTCGCTTGCGCGTGCACGTTCTGGGCATGTCCTGCTGCCTCATTTGCATTTTTGCCTACAATGTTGCATACTTTTAAGCGCGCGAATTGCGGTTTTTTTAATTGCCATCCAAGCCCATCCTCACAACAATGCCCTCATACGGCATACTCAATGGCAGTAAAGTGGCACTTATGCAACATTAACGTAAAATTAATTTTTAGGAGAATTAAAAAGGGGTTTGCACTGTCCAATTTATTTAAATTAATTGTTTTACTTGTTTATCTGAAATCAAATATTAATCCTTAACTTTCTTGAACTATATATATTTTATTAATTTATTTTTATTTTATTTATTATATTAATTAATAAAAGATTTAAAGCAGCATTTAAAACAAGACTCTATACATATCAGATTTTCTGAAAGATACGTCTGAATAGATTGATATTAACACATAAATGCAGGAAACTATACATAATTGGTACAGAGCAGATTATAGTCGATCAATCACTTGCTTCTGTTGTATTTGCCTTTGTGATTTTGAATCCATATAGAAGAGAGAGGTTTATTTCCGTCACGTGTTGTCTGGCACTGTCTGCAGTATATGCATTCTCCCCTTACCAGTCGGCACACACACACATAATCACACAAACATGCTCAAACGTGTATACACCCATCAATTCGGCTGCAAATCTGAGCATTTAAGCCGATTTATTCAATTATCATTTATCGTGCAAAATTTGACATGTGCGCCAACGTGTTTTTAACAGAACATTCGAATGGGAGTTGAACTTGCCTGCTGGTTGCATTAATTTTTTCTCTTTAAGAGTGAGCAGCTGTTTGCATAATTGAAAAGAGGCGTGCTGCTAATTAGTACTGCGAATATCGATACAACTGTATAGAAATTGATATTGTTAATAAACTAAACGATTAAAACGTGCCTGGGAATATATCTAAAGCATTACAAATTCTATAATTTTCTAAAGATTTAAATGTGAAAAACAAGAATGCCATTACATCGAATTAAACAAAAACTTTCTGGGCGTTCGTTATTTTAATTCTTTTTATTTCCGATATTTCATTCGAAAAACGAACAATTATTTTTTTTTATCTCTCGATAGAAAGAGATAGCAAGATTCCCAAATGCACACCAACTCAAGAGCAGAGATCTTATAAAAGGCACTTAGCAAGTATTTTTGAATGCCCCCAAGCAGACGATTAAACACAATAACATCTTAACTGAACCGGGGGCTGTTTTCGTTTCAGTTTCTGTTTGTACATCAGTGATAATGCAGCCAGATGCAAATCTTTGAACAAATATTTGGCCCGACTGCGTGAAGGGCCGAGCACACTTCAAATCAGCTAAAGGAAAGCAATGCTGTGCTAAAATTGTCACGTACTACAAGTAAAGTTTCCATCTTCTCCTGAAAATTGCGGGAAGCCAAAAAATGAGAAAGGGGCCAGCGACCACACAGTGCCACTCAAGTGTGCCCAATTGTTGCCAGAGATGCAGCATACACACACAGATGCATATGCATGTATGTAAAGAGGCAGCGATAAACGTGATTACGTCGGCGATTAGCTACATGTGACACTCGAGTCTATGTAGTCGGCAGAGGGGGAGTAGTAAGATGAAGTCGATCAACAAAAAGGACTTCAGATGGCTGCACTTACCTTCCTCGTGCGGAGGCATGGACGGACCACTGGCAGCCTCGGTACTGACTACTTCCTGCTGCGGTGGCAGTGATGTGGTCGTTCCACCAACCGCTGGCGATGTCGGCGTCGGCACGCGCTGTAGCGATCCATGGCCACCACCGCGTCTTGTGCTGCCACGTGGTCTTCCTCGCCTTGCACCACGCATGTGGTGACGCCGACGCACGGACTTCATACTATCAAAATCGCCCAGGAAGTCTGCAAGAAAAGAATAAAAAGTTTTTATTGATAAGTTGACTGATACAAATGCCAAAGCGTTTACAAGCTAATCATTAAAAATGAATTTTCACTTACAACAACTTTAAAGATAAAACGCAAATCGGCAAAATATCGAAATATTTAAAGAATACTAAAAACACTGACTTGTTACAAAGTAAATAATTTTCGTCGCAGTTTCAGAGGTAATTATTGTAATCACGTACTTTTTCTGGTAATTCCCTGCGGAAGGTCATGCGTCAAAAGTTAACATTGAATATTTTTGGTTTTAATTTGTTGTTGATTTTTTTCGGTTCCGATAAAGCAAACGCCATTAAAACAAAAAAAGGACGAGGTAAACACATAAAACAAGAAAAACTAATATCTTATTGCTTAAATGCTGTTAAATTTACTGGCACACTTATCTAATTTTATGATTTAAATTTGACGACAGAAATTATTTATATTCATTTGGTTTAATTAAGCAAATCGTTGGTTTGAAATTAACCGTACACGAGTACACGGTTCCGAATGATAATATCATCGCAGTGGTCCGCAAGGTACCTATGCCAGCTAAGACTTGTACTTGCTGGGAACGTATCAAGTTATGGTTTGAGGTAACGGGTCGGACTAAGTTGTAAAGCCACTTAAAAGCGATTACAAAAGATAGGCGCATCAGTCATAAATTGGCAACAGGACATTTTTTTGAAAATTCTCAAGACTGGTCAAATTCCACCGACGTGGCTCTAGTTATTAATCACCTTTATAAACTAAGCTGGGAATCCAAAGACCATTATTATCTCTTCTCATTGATAAGGATGATATATGTATGCCTCTGGCTTCCTATAGGCTCAAAATAAGAGAATATAATTTATATATATAATGATTTCTGCAGAAGCTGTAAGGAAGAGGACGAGGAGAAGTCTCCTGAGCACTTCTTCCGCTGCTGCCCTACACTTGCCAGAACACGCTTCGCTATTTAGGATGAGAATCGAAATCGACACGGTATCACAGCGGGCCAAACTTGGCCTATTTGTGTTGCCCTATATAGGCCGATAGTCGTCTAACCTAACCTAATCTCCGCTATTAATGCTAGTAACGCAGATACTTTTATGGGTGCTTATAAAGTAATTCACAGCAGTAATCGATTATTATCATTCTTATACTGGTTAATAATAATTAATAATATCATCATAATGCCATTGAACTAATTGTCAAAAATATTTTACCATAATCACCAAGCAGACAATACATTGTTTTCACATACATATGTTGACAGAACTAATCAACTAAATACTTAGTTTTAGAATCTTAAAATACAAATATTTATTCTAAATTCTAAAAGAATATCGATATTTTTGCTAAGTTAAATATTTTTGTAATGAAAACACTTTGCTTATTTTACTAAAATGGTTAGTTGACTTTAATAATAATAATCTAAATATTAATCTAAATTTTAACACTCAGTCAGCACTTTCTCATCACCAATCACCCACTCAACTGCACTGCTACTGAAAAGCTAGCTGTAATGCAATTTGTGTCATGACCATATTTGCACTTACGTGATACATTTTCTAGGCAAAACACAATCGCAATTTCAAGTTAAGGAACAAGACGAAACTGTGGTTACAGCAACAGGGTTCAAGCACTACAATGTGTGCATATTTTATTTATCAATTGCAGCTTGAGGAGGTTGCAAGTTTTTTTGTGTGTTTGGTATTTCTCCCTTTTGCGTTGCTTAACTTGAAGTTAACTGTAAATTGCATAAATAAAACAAACTCAACTAGAATACAAGATACGGGCTTCAAAAAGCAAGTCTAACTAACAATTGATGGCAACAATGTCACTGTTGTTTCGCTTGTTGTTACTTTGGTTGTTAATGTTGTTGTCGTTGTTGCAATGGCGACATTGCCTGGCGCTTGCTATTTTTTATGCACCACAAGTGCAACAACATCATCGCATTCACAATCCCAATCAACATCATCATCGTTGTCTCGTCTGTTCTGTTTTGGTTTGGCCTGGCTTGGTCTCAGGCAAATCATCATCGTCATAGTCTCGTCAGTCGAGTGATCATCATAGTCATCATGGGATGCAGACAATAACAAAAAATTGAAGCCGCTACTCGGATGGCCCCTTTGTGGCATTGTCAACCACTTTGGCAGGCAACTTAAAGCAATTTTAATGAGACTTCAGCTTGATTCTAGCCCATCGCTTCAAGTCTTTTTACTTGCGCCAAAAATCGAGAACGAGTGCTAAATTATTGAATCGCCTGTCTGCCTTGTCTGCTGCCATAAGTTTTATCAATAATATCCAATCCAAGGCAATCCTTCGCCAAACTCAACCCATTCATTGGTAATATTATTTGGATAATTTGTTATTTTGATTGCTGTAGCTGCTGCTTTTGCTTTACCCATGGATTTCGGTCAAATTTTACGTTGCAAAGCTTTTCGGCATTGCAGGCAAAACGAAACATTTTCTAAAGTTAGTTTTTTGCCATATTTCATTCAGTAATTTCAGCTACTGAATTGGCGATGGTGAATGCTATACAACATATAATCAATCATTCCGAGTAGTTGGCCCCTAGATGGATTGTTTTCTGTATTTAAGAATACAATATTTAAATGTAATTTAAAAAATAATTCAGTTACTTAATGACTGTTGTTTGTAAACTGTGAAGAGATAGACACTTTAATGTTGAATGTAAATTTTTACTTGTTTATTCTTCATGCAATACAATTTAAAAAAATGTTATTTTTAAACTGTACTTTACCGATTTTGAATACATATATTTTAAGTCTATTAAAATAATAGATACATAATTTCCTGGAGCAAAAGTTAATGTAAACAAATAAATATTTTTTAAAGTTAACATTGCATTTAACAGTTATGCAAATCCAAATAATATTCAATGATTTTTGTTTATTGCTTATTATGCAATTGATGTTGAGTAATTGGTTTACGAAACTTGGTTCCCTTAAATTGCGCATTAGCAGGACGGATAGAAGGCAACACAAGATACCTGGACTTGAAACAGCTTTAAGATGCAGACATACTGATGCAAGCAACGACACACACACACACAGACATGCAGCTCACATTTCTTTATCTTCCTATAAGTAACGTGGTGTGCACGGAACGGTGCGCATAATCGGATTTTACAAATCATTCATTCAATTATCTAATTGATTTGACTGATGATCATTCGTGAACCTTGATCCCAGGTCGGCCAGCTAAAGTCAATGTGACGCATGTTTGTTACGCTTGATAAGCAGCATTTGGAGCTGGCAGCGAGGCGAGGCAGAGGGTAAAGGAGTTCGAGCGAAGGTTCTGGAGGCACAATGCCATTCTTCGTGGCAGCTCACCTTTGACTGTGAGACTCTAATGCGCCTGCCATGACTAAGTGCATCTTTGTCTTGTCCAGAATTAGGCGCTTGAGATTACTTTTGTAACTGTGACTGCGATTGCGAATGTGAATGTGACTATTGCTGTAGCTACCGCATAAGCCGGTAAATATATAAATTGCTATTTTTTAGCGACTCAGCCAGCTGGCAAATTAAAGATTGTAAGACCGAAGATGTAAATATAAATAAGTTGGCTGTTCTTGGAGGTTTGAGACAGTAGTGGCCAGTAAAAACACTCTTTGCATGTCTTAGCGTACGTTGAATTTATTCTACCAATTCACATATAGAAATACTCAAACTCCGGTCTTGACACTGGCTTGGAGAGATAAATCAAACGAATTTGATGTAGTCGCCAACCACGTGGCGTAAACTTTTTGCGCTTTGGAGGTGGCACTTCCAAGGGTCCAGGAACCTTGGATGGTATTGGACAATGCGGTGGATTTGGCGGCAATATGTGCGGCCTGGCCAAGCTCAGGATTCGGGCCGTGGGACGTGCAGTGAGTGCGGATGGGCGTACGGGAAAACGTAGAGTGGCCCAGAAATCATCTTCGACTTCTTTGTTGGCAAAAGAACACGGGAAAAAAGGTCCTGGAAAGGGTCGACCCTTATCGTGGCGTGGTGGCTTGCTCCAAACAATTACCGGGGAGTAGGCGTAAAATTGACGTTTGTATTCGTGCTTCGGAGTTATTTTGCGTTCTAATGGCTTTGATAGTCCCTCTATTTTGTCTGCCAAATCTTCCATTGGTATTTTGCGCTTTGGACGTCCACATGGTAAGTATTTTGACATACATGGTAATGGATCTGGGGGTACCACCTTAAGTTCCTTAGGCATTGCTTTGTTCATAGCCCACTGAAAGAATTTTTTCCAATCTTTTTTTTTCATGGGTCCAGGCTTCTGCCAACGCGTCATTTTGGGTGCTATTTTCTGAATGCAGCGCTGTTTAGGTTGCGCATTGCGCTCACACCACTCGACCCATGATGGCACAGGTTTTTCAGCCTCCTCCTTTTTATCATCACCAGCACCGTCCATGCTATCATAGAAATCCATTTTAGCAAAAATAACTTTTAAAATAAAATTGTCGGTGGAAAACTTTAAACTCTAAATTTTGAATTAAATTTTTTTTTTTTTTATATTTTTGGTTAGCTTTTAAGCATACGTTTTTCCCATAGGCTTATATAATGAAAAGTAAAATCTAAAGCAATCAGCACAAGGCATGCTTTCATACTATGAACACTTTAAGCAAAACTTATATTTTCCAATTACAAACTAATCATTGGCTACTGGCATTAGAGGGAAAATCCATCCAATATATCTAACAGATTAATATAGTACTTATCTTCGACATCAGTCGTTAATATGCCTCCCAAGCTCTGCTCGCGGTGGTGGTTTCCTGCTAAGCTGTAGCTGAGTTCCATTTGAAGCGGCTCAAAATACTTGCCACGTTTTATGTGTTGGTCGATTGTCTCATATTCTTTTCAGCTTGCCATTTGCTTGCGACATTCAACAACGGTGACTTTGAACCCATTGGGTGTGTCAGGAGCGAGCTCGCTTTTGATTTTGTCTTGCGTTTTGCCACATCCACTGTTCCCGATTCATTGGCCCAGACTTTTGCCATCGCGTCGGCGGCTCACGCATGCTAGCCGCTATGAATGTGGACTTTGGCTTCGCATTGCGTTCTGCACATTCTTTAGAACTTGCCCATTTGATTTCATAATGCTCTACTTATTATTTTTTGTGCGATATCGGCAGAAATGTTGTGAAAATAGACTCATAAATTATATATAAATAATTAATAATAAATGCACAAGGCGCATGGATAGCTACATTTAGACTTTATAACATCTGTAGAAGTGAGTATTAAACTACTAGTATATTCGTAGGAAAATGAACGGCAATTAAGAGAATCTAAATTTCTTGAAGTCTTGTGTTTTTTAGCTTCGTTCAGTTGGCAATATATGGTGTTTAGTATTTTTGAGGCGTTTTACAAGTACTTCTTTTTAGTGCTAAGGAATGGCGGCAGGAGAACAGCTGCTACTTCGAATCGAGGGTTGTCTCATTAAGCAAATGTAGCGTAAAATTGCTTTTGTTTCCGCCGCAAGAGCCTCTCGATGGCATATGTGGTGTCGATTTCACACATGTAATGAGCACTCTGCGGTCGAGTACGAGTAACAACCGCATTTTGATGACTTTGAACTTGAGCGAGTTTATCCTTAGAGGAACTTCAGGCTGTAGGCGACCCAACAGGAAATGTCCCCGATCGAACGGAACGCAAAAAAAAAACAAACAGTCTCGTGAATTATTAAAATTCTTCATCCAACACCAAGAAAGCAAAAGCAAGAGCCAAATCAAACAAAAAATGCAGACAAAATCGTGTTTTGACCAGGTTTCTAACCTGGCGACAACAAATCATGACAACGGTAACCAACAAACAGCCGACGACAATAAACACGATGACGACGATGGCGGTGGTGATATTGGCGGCTGCTGCCACCGCAACGGAGATGTTCATCATCAAATGCAATACGCGGCAGCATGGATGATAATGAAGATGGGCGACAATGCCAACTGGCCGCAGCAAGATGGTCAGGTAAACAAACAGACGACTAACAGTGACAACACCGTCAACAACAACAAGAACGTTAGAAAGGTACTCGCACAAGGCAAAAAGTGCGATCAATTGCAATGCGCACCGAATTTCAATTGGGCATCAAAAGACCATATACCAAAGACCAGACAAGACCAACGTACAACGGCAGAAGCTTTCGTAATGGATGGTCATGGCATTCGGGAAATACTTACAGCTGCAGCGTGCCAGTGCCAGACCAGTTCGAGCAGCGATCAGGCATTCAGTCGGACAATGACTACAAAAGGAATTAGGTTATGACCTCGAATGCGTGTCGCCAACATCGATTGGCGCTGCAATGCGATGGGATGCTCCGCCGATGCGGTCGTGAGTGCGTGATTGAGCCGTTTACATGGTGCATTAAAGTGGGTGAGTAAGGGACATACGGGACTGATGTTTACTTTTCCATTCAGGCAAATAAATGAAAAGACGCGCAAACTATTTAAAATATTTCAAAGGCTATGCCAAAAGTATTCTCAAGCGCTCAAGAACTAGATATAAATTTTAATCCGTTGCATAATTGTAATCACCCAGTCCATATTATTTGTTTTATTAATTGAAGCTTCATACAGGATATTTAATTTGAATGTATTGTCAGTCTCTTGCCTCTAATGATTTTCAGTAACTCTTTTTTAATAACATAAATATTCACTATTAAATTAACCTAAGAAAATTATGATAACTCATTAATAAATTGAGTTGTTGACAAAAATAAACTTAATAATCTAGTCTGATCAAGGATTGGGGTATCCGATAACCAAGAATGGTTAGGAAAAATCAACCAACTTAAATTACGTTTTAAAAATTAACCGATGTGGTATGAAAGGACTGAGATTAGGTTGTAATGCCTAGCTTATTATGTAATAATAGTTCATTATGTAATAATAGGATTGAACATATATGCAGAATATAAAAGCTTAAAGTCATTTGGAGGAGCGACTCGAATTTTAAACAGAAGTAACATATTTTTCGCTTAATTATACACTCGGTTTCCTTATTTTCTTGTGTATTGATCACCACTTATATTAAATATATTTAAATGTCACTATATAATCACATTCTTCACTGCATTTTGCAGTTTAAGTAAATCGACCATAGTTTATATCTTACTTTGGTCAACTGTCAATAATTGAGCATTATATAAAATAAATTAACTCACTATTTCAACTGAATGACAAAATTCTTGCATTTAAATTATGTGTCGAATATTCACAGCCTGGAAATACCAAAATTAAATTTTTTTGATTTGTAATTTTTTTTTTTTTTTTTTGAGCCATGCAATTTGTTGTGTTAGCCAATTTAAGTCAAAACTACTTTAATTACAAAGTTTTAAATCAAATAGACAAGTGGCAACAGCGACTACCAATCCGAGCGGACATCCATCTGCGATACACATTTTCAGATATTCATATAAACGAGTCTTTGCCAGTATGGGCTGGGTGCTACCCTGGTACATACTTGCTCTGGGCGCAATGCGGCCAATAAGGTGTAAATTTATGCGCCAGCGATAGTTAAGAGAATCAGTTAACAATAATGCAACAATTAAAACAATAGACATTGGCCAACAACCATTAGCAAACGAGCAATTTATTGTTAATTCTTATAAAAGCTCAACAAAACGCACATTTTTCGTATGTCTTGTGATTGGCATTTTTTTTATTTGTTGATTTGGGTTTGTTGTATACTTTTAATCTTAACGTGTAATCGAAGCGCACTTTTTTATTATTTGTAAGCTGTGTAAATTTTTGTGTTCAATCAGCGTTTTTGTTCGCAGTTTTTATTTGCTGCCAAGATTTTCACGTAATTGTGTCTCATGGCTAACGTGTATTCCATGAGATTTTATTTTATTTTTTCGATATTTCTGCTTATGCTTGTGTTGCTGTCGTCATGTTCTTTGGGAGTTTTGCACCTTGTTTACAACTGTTTCTTTAATTATTTATATGTATAACAAGCCACAACGACAAAGTGGACAAGGATCTGTGATCAATCTAATGAACGAAATACTGACTTTGTCACATTTTTCAATTGGGCATTGCACTTTCCCAAAGTATTTGGATTCGTATAGAAACATCTTTAATTGGCGCGTTGAGAAAGTAACTGGCAAGCTCGGATCAAATGCATTTGGCACGCGTCCATTTGAAGTTAATTAAAAAATTGTTTTCCCCGGCTTTATTACACAATGGAAACATCCAGGTGCGAGCAATTTGAATGCCTCGCACGCTTTAAACACTGCCAACTACTTGGTAAGTACCTAACCAACCGACCGGACGACTTGTGGACTGACTCCACAATGTTAAAATTAACCCACATTTCTAGCGCCGTTGCTGGTGAAATGGGAAAAAATTGCTCACAACCAACTGCATCAAATGGCGCAAAAGTGCACCGGAGATGCGACAAACATAATATCAAAAATATCGTGCTACATAATATAATATGTGTTAAAATATGCCATACACAGAGAAAAACGAAATGTTGTTTTGGACTGCATCAAGTTATTGCTGTGGAATAAAGTTAAGTAAACCATAGTTTTAAGCAGCTTCGAGTGGGTGAGGCACGTGTAGCGAGGAAGATGATTAGTTAGGGAGGGTGGGGTTAAGAAGGGGTAAAAATTCCTTTTCCTCAGATTTCAATTAGCTTCGGTTAATCGAATATTGTATAGACCACACATTATTCGTACTCTAGATTTAGACGCACGTAAGAAGAATATAAAATAAATGCAAATCAAACCATAAGGATTTTTCAAACTACTCCCAGAAAATCAAAACGGTTTTCTCAAGATTTTTGCAAATATTTGTTGAATAAATCAAATAATTTTTTATTGCTTACACTTTTAATGTGAGCTCTTTAACCATAACCAGCTTGTTTCCAATTTAACATCTCATGACAATTTCTCATTGTGGTCTATAATAAGCAAATAAATGTCTAAGACATAAAAAACAAGTCTCAAAATTACAAAGGTAGCCACAATTTATGTAGGCACAGCACGTGAATCATTGATTAAATTAGATGTTTTCATTTGCCAAGCTCAGCAGAGCAACGAGCTAAAACCAAAGAAATAAAAAATATTTATGAGCGCCTCGTATTTTGTGGCATTCTAATACATAAGCCGAACAAACAAGTTACAGCCAAATCAATAAGCCGAAAAACATTGCAAACTGCGCGACTGACTAACTGGCTGACTGACTGACAAGCGAGCCGCATTGGGGAACAAATCAACTGGCAGCAACAATTTCCAGGCAACGAATGATATTAAATTGGTGGAAAATACAAATTAATACGTTATCAACAACCGTCAGTTACAAATACTAAAACAGTCAGCCAAAATACAAAAGTCCACAGAGTTCGCATAGAAGATGTTCTTTAATTTAAGTCACCAAGAAATGTTAAAATATTTAATATTTTAAGTTAAATTATTGCTGCAATCAAATTTGAAATATATATAAAATGGTCTTGTTCTTGAGCGTTTTTAAATAATTTGAAAATCAGGAAAGAGTATTGACCCCTTCGATTCGGTTGATGACACTTATTAAAAGTCTTTTTGCTTAACCGGAAAAATATATTCTTCAGTCATGTTCATGGTTCATGAATGTCTATATTTGCACAACTTTACTACAAGAATTTGAGAAGTAGCGGGTATAGCAGCAAGGACGATGGCTACATGGGTAAATTAGTTGCGTTTAGCATAGCAATTCCTGAAATTGAATTGGAAATCCATCTGCGTAACAGCTAACCATCGAAGTAGTAAGGCAGGTTAGGCAAATGGCCAAGTTACCATTTACAGTTGTAGTTGATTTTGTTAGTGTCGCATAAATTTGACTTGAACAGCAAGTCAAATCAGTTGAGTTTGCACTTGTCGCGATTTATCATCGATTTGTTATTATTTCGCTGTGATACATACTTTTCAACGTCTTGTACTTTCGGTTGGTTAATTGTTAAACAAATTAGGAAATAGTTTTTCGAATGAAAATCGAATGCTTGTCTTGTCTGTGGCTGCCTGTAACAAGTTGCAATCAATGACTGTTGTTGATCGTCCCACATGTAATTTAAATATCATAACAACAAACAGGTTAAGTTGCGTAGCCCAACTTTTTCAGCGACCTACAGACAACGTTCTGCGATGCATGTGTCTCGCTCTATGCGCCTCGGCAATCGTCTTATCATGTTATTGCCAAATAATTAAAATTATTAATAATAAAGTGATTTATTTACACGAGGTTGTTAAATATATCATTTTAGCTGGTAGTTTCGGCTCTCGGGCAATGGTTTAAAAAAAACCAGGGAGAATGCTCTAGTTAAAAGAGCTCGACTAGAAAATACCACAAGACCGGTGATATCGATTAAGATACGATTAAAATAATAAACACATTTTTACTCTCGGTTCGATTATCATGCAGTCTCCATGTCACACTAAATGCGTTTCTGTCAAAACTTATGTGTTTCTTATTCGGTTTTAATAAAAATGGTTGATCAATAGAAATCAATGTACATTTAATTTAACTGTAAGAATTTTTTTAATATGTTTATTTGTTCATAACATATACAAAAACCATTAAGAATTTTAACTCGCATAGGTACTTACTCATTGATTCTGTTGCTGGATTATCGCCATCCACCACTAATGCCTCATTATCGGAATCATTATCAGGCTGGGAGTGTTGCTGTCGCACACTTGTCGCACCCGGCACATAAGTCTCTTGCTTGAGAGTTGGATTGTTGCTTTCTGTGCCGCCACTTGACGTGGAGGAGGCAATGCCTACATCAAAGCAATCGTCGTCCACCTCTTGTTTAATACGCTTGGAAGCTGAGCTGCAACTGGCTTCGTCATCATCAGTTGCCGGTATCGTAATGCCACCCATATAAGCATCCTAAGACAAATACAATAAAATGGCTTAATTGCTGATGTAAAAATAAAAACAATTAGCATATTTATTAACAACGGAAGTAAATTAACAACTATGTATTTGTTTAGGTGCGGTCTACCCAAACTAACAGGTCCGAAAAGTTAATGTATATCTATCCCCGTTCTTATTTTCTTATTGTAGTTCGTCTTTTTGTTGTTGTGTGCCAAACAGAGCCGTGAGTTATTGCTACGACTTGGCGGGTCGGCCAGCTCCTAATTGGGTCGCTTTTTAGGTTTTGACTCGACCTCGAATACTACATGTACTTAATATGGAAATATAATACCCATGCTTCAGGGCCTGGCTCGGCACAAGGCTAAATGTAAATAAAATAAATAAAATTCGCAAAGATTTAGCTTGCAATTATTAAGATAGGCAACACAGTAGCAAATTTTATTAAATGAGATTTGAATACATAAATACTTAGGTATACAATATCTGGTACGTACCTATTCTATTTGTTCTAAAAGATGAACAAAGAGATAATAAATGCAAGATTATTTCAAAGCAATATTTCAATTTCTCTTTTTTACTCTGTTCCATAAAGATGTTGCTGATATTCTGTGGTGACCTACTTTAAGCAATGGAGCAGACTACTCTAACTACTACTACTAACTGCTTTTGCAATTCAACAAATAACCGTGACACCAAATGACTGTAATCAGTTTCGAACGAACCGTTTTAATTTTCTATAAACGGAAATCTATGGGCAATGACACCTAACCTCAAACTTGACCGTACTAAGTGGATGCATTTGAAACATGAACTTCCTATTGAGAGCCAGACAATGTAGAGAAAAAATATGGCTGCGTGCCAGTAAAATACTCAGATGCCATGGTGGTACATGAACTTGAGTGCAGGGCGCTTCCCGTCCATTTAGCCCGATGCGCAGAGTGTCTGAGAAGGTGAGGGAGAAACCTGCGAGTAGAACTAACCAAAAACGGAGAGAAATGAAAAGCCAAAGAGGCAACAGACCATGATCAGTGTTCCATTGAACGCACAAAATCATTTAGCGAAACCGAAACGAAAAGAGCCAACAAGAGCCAGCAAACGCAAGCTGCACCCCACGAGCCCATCAGCCCATAAGCTCACAAGCCTAAAAGGCAGCAGGCACTTGAAAATGTTTCTCAAGACATGGACTGAAGCAGAAGACACAACCAAGTTGGCTGAGGTAAAGTGTTTGCTTGTACGTACGTATTAGGATGTAGGGTACGTAGACAACACTTGGATGAATGAATATAGGCAAGAAATAGCAACAACAGTAGATCCACCTCGAATATGCTCAAAGCTGGCAGCAAGTTCAAAGCACGCTACGTAACAGACCAAGACAAACTCGACGATGAGTAGAGTTTTGTAGCAAATTGAATTGTCGTTGCTGTTTCTGTTGTTTTTTCTTTTTGTTGCTGTTGTTGCATGAATCACGTGACCATGACCACCATGCAGTGCCCAAGTAAGAACAACAAAAGAGTCAGACTTATAGTCTTATCCCCTGCCATAGACGCAGTATCTGAAACTGCAGCTGTACCTCTATATGGCCAAGCAGCAATTTGAACTTCACTTAAAAGATCATTTACTTTCATTGAGAGACTGCAGAACTTGTCGCTTGGTGTAAAGAGTGTTAACTTGGTCTAATAACTGTCCATTATCAGCATGTCTTAATATGCGTAAAAGGAGCAACTTATTACTAGACGATTTAAGGGTCAGATAGAAAGGTATTTTTGTACCTCAAGTCTTTGGATTTCCATATCTCTTCCACTAATCGTTGGATTAATCGACAAAAGAATCCAACGATAAGTGGCATTTTGCTTTTATCGTGTACTTACCTTATTTGGCTTGCGTCGCTTACGTTCATTTGAAGTTGAAGCTGGCTCTGATTTTGTTGCTGTTGCTCTTTTTGTCGGAATGGGGGAGGACGAGTAGGAGTTCTCCTCTTTTACTTGCAGATTGGCTTCCTGTCGATCTGTTTGCAAACAAATTCAAATTCATTTATATTACATAGCCCAAATTCATAAATATCGGTAATTATTTAAAAAATTCGGGACAATTTACTGCCAAAAACGCATCTATTAAATAACCTTAATAAATTAACTTGAGTTTTTATAAGAATTAAGTTAATTAATTAATTAAAAATAGTCAGCGTATTTAGTAAAGTAAACACTTTCAAAATATACTGTATTCTGATAAACTTAGCAACACAATGTTTTAAATTTATCCCCTTTTCTAATATATATAATGATAAACAACTTACATTTCATTTCAATTTCTTCATCATCCAATAGCAATGAAACTACTTCTTTGGGCTTGAGTGTGTCGGGCTTGAAATTGCCGCCACTTATAACCATGCGTTGTATCTGGAAAAATAAAACACAAAAATAATAAATAAAACATTCACTTGAAAATGTCGAAAATATGTAAAGAGCAGCGCCACAGGAAACGAAATGAAACACGTAGAGTGAATATAGCCTGGGACTCAGCATAGACTTACTTTGCTTCCGTTCTATCGGCCGTAGTACTTTAATATGATAATGACGAGTTGGGTAATTAAAATAATAAATGCGCAGAGCTCAGAAAAATCAAACACTGAATGAGTGCTCTTATAGAAAATTTAAAGGCGTAACCGAAATGTCGCCTAACCAATTGTATAATTAATTTCCGGTATCGTTTTACCCCTGTCTTTATATCTGCCCTAACCAATACACGTCGTGCACAAGTGTTTCATGTGTGCGCCTCGTGTTTCATTCAGTACTTCGAAGAAAGACGCAACAATGCGCCAGGCAACTACAGCTGAGCCATGAGGGGATTCCACGCACGTGCTTAATATAAGGCAGAACAAAACAATAACACCAAGTGAAGTTTTTTTGTTTAGTTTGCTGGATAGAGTTTTGCGGTTTCCTGACCCCAAGTAATTTTCTTACCTCGCTCTTTTCTCGCGCCCGCTGTAGAATTCGCTCCTCGATGGTGCCCTTGCAGATAAGACGGTAGACTGTCACCTGCTTGGTCTGGCCTAGACGATGAGCCCGATCCATGGCCTGTTGGTCAACGGTGGGATTCCAGTCAGAATCGTAGAAGATGACCTGCAAGCAGAAATGTACGGTGATTTAGAATTGGAAAAATGATACTTGAATAAACATCCGTTTACTAGGGCATAATCAAATATTTCTTAGCCCACTCAAATAAGAATTGTAATTATATATGTTAATGAGCAATCGACACGCACATCCTTTCTGGCATTTGTGAACGTTGCATATTATATGTGTTATTTCAGCTTTTTCGGCTGTCTACCATTCTTTTCATTTGGGACGTGTGCAGTGTGCAATTGGGCTATGCTTCTTCAAAGGATGCATCTAGACTGCCACATCCGGAATCTAATTGTATTGAACTCAATTAAGAACACGTGTTTTCAAATCATACAATCTGGCCCCCTTCACTGCAATGTCTGAGACCATTTCCGTTTGATTGATTTGAATTTCAATGAAATTGAGAAAAAACTAGACTAGTAATATTTAAAATGTTATTACAGAAAGAAGACTGAAATAAAAACCTTAGATAATTTCTAAGACTTTTGTAAGTTCGTAATATTGTGATTGTAAAGGTTTGTATTATTTTGCCAACTGCATTGAAGTAAAGATCGTTTTTTTTAATGCAAGTTGCATTTTTAATTATATTGTGGATCAAGGAATACATATGTACTAAAATAAGAAAAAATTATAATTTTTATATATTTTTTTTTAGTTCTGGTGTGTAAATGAACGTTAATAATGAAATTCACATTTCATATTAAAACAGTCAGTGAACGTAACATAATAGCTGAAGCTACAAAATTATGAACTATGCTGAAGCACCTCAACTATTATTATAAGAGTATATGATAAATTTTCAATATTCAGATAAATGCAGAGCAGGAAGATGCAAGCGTCGGAAATTTTCAGCTTGGAGTAAAAAAGATTTTTAAGCAACGACATAGTGTAAATTACAAAGAAAAACCAAATGTTTGTGTCTGTTTGCACAATTTCATCATTCTTTACAAAATCTTTTTGGTTAGTAGATTCCCATATTGTAAGCTCGTTTAAGAGAACCAATGAAATTAAGCATCTTTTCTCGATTGCAAGTATTTAAAAGTGCTTTAAACACAAATTATTAAGTATATAAATTATGCAGATTGGATCACCGATAAAAAGTTTTTCTTTTCGAATTTAAGTATTGAGTGAAACTATTTTTGCGTACCCCCGAATGTGTTGTATTTTTATTTTCAATTAATGACATTTAATATAAAAGTTTCTAAAATGTTGCGACTACATTCAATTATTACTCAACTCTTAATAATAGACATTTTTTTTTTTTTAAATTTATAAGACTGCAAAAACATGAACCGTATAAGCAAATGAATTAAATTACTTAAATTTCATTGGAATTGCTTCGCCTAAGTTGCGGTGATAGGACACCGCATGATATTGACTTCACTTTAAATTTTTGGGCCAGTGCCTAAATCATAGTATACTAGTTATCTTTACAACCTCCTCTGCGAGAAGATAGATAGCACCCTGTTTAATTGTACAATAAGAATTGTCGTTTAGCTGGGCTAATGAGGTACAAACATTGTGGATCGAGCAAAAGTTGGATCATTGCAATAAGTCCGAGACTCGAACATGGCAAATGGTAAGCGTCAAGTGTTATAAAATAGTTCGCAATCGAGTACGAAGTTTTATGTACCCAGGGCTATTTTACAATTGGTCGCATATACGACATGGCCAAGGTACAGAAGGGACTGTGTGTCTACACTGAACATCGTTATTATTGAGTTGCTCGTGGATTTCAATGTCTTTCAGCGATTTATCAAATGAGACTTAACAAAATATGCATGTGACACAAGCATTTGCCGATTTGGCACACAAAAGGGAACTTATGAGTGATTGAGAGATTCTAAAGTCATTATTGTAGACGGCTCCTATGGTAACTTGGTTTAAGAAGACCTATCCAAATTTGGTGGTAGGTGGCTGAGCTTCCAGTGCACCACTTTTAGCTAGTTTGGTTTTTTTTTAGGTATGTATGAATTGCGTATTGAGAATGGAATTGCAGAAATGGGAGTGATGTTGACAACTAAACGGGGCGCGGAGGTTAAGGCTCTATACAGCGATTTGGATGTACAGGTATTGTTTAACGAAATTTTCGCCATTTTTGCTGGCGTTGTGCATAGAGGAAAAGATTTAGTTGAATAAAATATATATAATTTTTATAAAACTGTTATCCCATCAAAAGTGCTGGATTTGTTAAGTGTGTTTACTAGAAACTCATTGCAGAAAGCTCTGATCTCATGGAACTTAACAAGCATTACTGATTTTGAAAAGAGTGGTGGCAAATGCAACGATTTGAGCTATGATGCTATCACTTCAGTTTTTTTAGTGAGAAATAGTGATGTCCCAGTAAGTATTTGAATCCATGACTTGCGATAGTATAACTTCATATCTTGACTTAGATTTGACTGTACGTCCGTGGTTATAACAGACTTGTAATGAGTATGGCTGGTACCAGACCTCAAGTTTCTCGGCACAACATTTTGTTATCAAGTTCCCACTAACATTACTCACGAAAATTTGCGCCGATCTTTTGTGGCTCCCAGTATACCAACTCATATATCCATACACGGGTGGAAACTCACGGACAGTTGGATCCCTGGCGTGCAATGGGTATTCCGACAACAGTCATATCAGATGGGATAATTGAATAATGATATTT
The DNA here is from genome assembly GCA_035042345.1 of Drosophila fungiperda. Taxonomy (NCBI): domain Eukaryota; kingdom Metazoa; phylum Arthropoda; class Insecta; order Diptera; family Drosophilidae; genus Drosophila; species Drosophila fungiperda. The sequence continues at coordinate 249,610 of JAWNLM010000204.1, forward strand.
GAAAACACTGTATACAGCAGTGACTTTGGTTAGATTAGTGACAGTGGCTTTTTAATCGACCGTTATTGACCAGAAAACAAAGATAGCTTTAATCAATCAATTACAATCAATCAATTTAATAACGAATTAGAACAAGCAACTGGTTTATCGATAGTTGTTATCAGCAAGTCTAGTCGTTAGATTTGAATGACGATTTGATAATAAGTGGACGATAAGATTGGCCACTTAGCTAAGCAACACTTTTTAGTGGTCACAGAGTGCTACAAGAGTGCCTTCAGCTACAGTAGAAGCTCAATTCACAACAATGACACACCATCTAATCGGAATTACTTTGGTGCTGCTAGCATTAGGCCATTTGGCACAGGCTGGTGACAATATATTTCAGCGTACTTTCAAGCAACTGCACGGAGAGCCTCCATTGCTCGATAACCAGAACAGGGCTGATAAGGTAGAAACATTGTGGATCGAGCAGAAGTTGGATCATTTCAATGAGTCCGAGACTCGAACATGGCAAATGGTAAGCGTCAAGTGTTATATAATAGTTCGCAACCGAGTACGAAGTTTTTATGTTCCCTAACTAGCGATATATGTTGAACGATGCGTTCTTTAAAGCCGGTGGTCCAATGTTCATTTTCTTGGGCGGAGAATGGTCCATTTCCCCGGGGTATGTTACAAGTGGTCATATGTACGACATGGCCAAGGAACACAATGGACTGTGTGTCTACACTGAACATCGTTACTACGGCGAAAGTCATCCTCTGCCGTGAGTTTTTTCTAATCAACAAATCATTTTTATTGAGGTGCTTATTGATTTCAATGTTTTTCAGCGATTTATCAAATGAAAATATACAATATTTGCATGTGACACAAGCATTGGCCGATTTGGCACACTTTATAACCACACAAAAGGCAACTTATGAGGGATTGAGAGATTCCAAAGCCATTATTGTAGGTGGCTCCTACTCGGCTACTATGGTAACTTGGTTTAAAAAGACCTATCCAAATTTGGTGGTAGGTGGCTGGGCTTCCAGTGCACCACTTTTAGCTAAATTGAATTTTTGGGGTATGTTGTATGTTTCTACATTCTACATTCTACCTAACTTACAACATTTTGCAAACAACTTGGTTAGAATACAAGGAGATAATGGGACAATCCATAACTTTAATGGGCGGAGCTGACTGTAATAGGCGTATTGAGAATGGAATTGCAGAGATGGAAGTGATGTTTGCCACTAAACGAGGCGCGGAGGTCAAGGCTCTACTGAAGCTCTGTGATTCTTTTGATGTATACAGCGATCTGGATGTATGGACATTGTTCAACGAGATTTCCGAAATATTTGCTGGGATTGTTCAGGGTTACTAGTAAGTATGAATTCATAAAGATCCCAAAATATTGGTTATAATGTTATTCATTCATCAGTGCTGGACGAATTGAGGGCGTCTGCCAAAAAATCATGTCGGAAAGCTCAGATCTTATTGGTGTGAGCAAGTATGTACTGGGTGAATTTGAAAAGAGCGGCGGCAAATGCAATGATCTCAGCTATGATGCCATCACAACCGTTCTTTTGGAATCAAGATACAGTCAGAACATAAGTAAGTATTTAAATGCGTCGCTGTTTCTATTATTGTTTAAATTTTTAATAAACGTTTACAGTGCGCCAATGGATATACCAGACATGTAATGAGTATGGCTGGTACCAAACCTCAAGTTCCTTGGCACAACCATTTGGCACCAAGTTCCCCTTAGAATTATTCACGACAATGTGCGCAGATGCTTATGGCTCTCAGTATACCAACTCATTTATCCAGACTCAGGTGGGAAACACGAACTTAAACTTTGGCGGCCTGTCGCCAAATGTACAAAATGTGTACCTAACTCATGGCCAGCTGGATCCATGGCGAGCGATGGGCATTCAGAATGAGGCGCAGTCAACCATTATACCAGGTAGATTGATAAAAAAAAAAAAAAATAGTTTCAAACATTGAATAATTGTTTGATCGACTTTGTAGAACATGGACACTGCACGGACTTCGGTTCGATTAGTGCCAGTGACACCGCAGAAATGCGTGCCTCGAAAGAGCGAATTGCTGAACTGGTTCGTGAGTGGCTCAATTAAAATGCTGGTTCCATTTTGGTTTCTTCGTGCAGAAACAAAATCTAAAAGTTAAGCGCTTGTGTTTTATTGCTGTAATAAACAAGTATGCGGAATACCAAAAAAAAAGTTAGCTTTTAAGAAGATAATGTTAAATAGAGGGATTACTTGAACATTGCTTTAATTTCACATTGGTCAGTTTTATATTTCAAAATTGGGCTAAGAATATTAATAAGAATAATTACTAAATACTAAATACTTAATAAAATTATCGGACATCATAAATTTGTGCTACTTGTAACCCGGCTGAAATTCCCGACTTATCAGCAGTTTCTATTGGAATATTACGCTTATCAGCAGTACTCGTATAGTATTTATCTTGATCGCAAATTAATGATAACTTGACAGCACTTGGATTAAATAAAAGTTGAACGTTGAGCTCTGGTGTATTTCATTTTCAATCATGCTGGTGTTTCAGTTGGTCAGCCTACTGGTGGTAGCTTTGGCTTGTCAGACAAACAGCCTGCAATGGAAGAAAGATGTGCCCGTTTTCGTAAAAACTCAAAGGGATCTGCACCGTGGTCCACCCCAACAAAAGTTGATGAGTCTAGACAAGGCTACTGAGGAGTGGATCACACAGCCTCTTGATCACTTTGATGAAAGCAATAAGAAGACTTACGAAATGGTAAACACATTTTAAAACAATATTCTGAGTCATAAGATTTGACTTCTTTTACTTTTTTTTTTAGCGTTATTTAATCAATAATGAATTCCAAACCGAGGGCAGTCCAATATTCATTTACTTGGGCGGTGAATGGGAAGTCAGTTCTGGCATGATAGAAAAGGGTCATTGGTACGACATGGCCAAGGAGCACAAGGGCGTTTTGATCTATACAGAGCATCGTTATTATGGAAAAAGTGTGCCAACAGAGTAAGTGCAGTGTCCGAGTTTGTATCAAGATCCTTTCTATATGTATATAAATTATCAACAGAAAAATGACCGTGGACGAATTACAGTATTTGCACGTCACGCAGGCTCTCGCCGATATCAAACATTTTATCACAACCTTTAAATCGGAGAATGCTCAGCTCACCAGTTCAAAAGTATTATTAGCAGGTGGCTCCTACTCGGCCACAATGGTTGTGTGGTTCAAGCGACTCTATCCAGATTTAGTGGTGGGTGGCTGGGCCTCCAGTGCTCCTCTGCTCGCTAAGGTTGACTTTTTCGAGTACAAAGAAGTGACAGGTAAAGCCTACCGTGAGCTGGGTGGTCAGAAGTGCTACGACCGCATTCAGAAGGGCATAGCCGACTTGGAGCACATGTTTGACAACAAACGTTCGGCTGAGGCACGCGCAATGCTGCGCTTATGCAGCAGCTTTGATAACGAAAACGATTTGGATATGTGGAACTTGTTTGGCAGTATTTCCAATGTCTTTGCGGGCATAGCTCAGTATCAAAGGTAAGTCAATCACATGATTCAATGACATGATTCCAAACTAATGGGATTTCTATAAACTGTAGTCCGGGTGACATCGAGTATTATTGTTCCTTTCTGCTGAATTTTGATGATGATGCCACAGCCATTGCCAACTTTATGTACTGGGCTTGGGGCTCTGAAAAGTGCGTTGAGGCACGCTATCAAGAAACCGTTGCCTATTATCTGGACGGCATTGAGAATTTTGATGCATGTAAGTTAAAATACTACTTGTAATCGTGTTGTTATCTATGATTAGTGCTTTTTGATTTCTATAGCTCGTCCATGGCATTATCAAACTTGTAACGAGTACGGTTGGTACCAATCGTCACGTTCACCTAAGCAGCCATTTGGTACCAAGTTCCCTGCCACGTTTTACATTGAATTGTGCAAAGATGTCTTTAGCTCCAAATACGGTAACGAAATGATCCAAAACAATACCGCACAGACAAATCTGCAATTTGGTGGTATGAAACCCAACGTTGACAACGTCTATATGACACACGGTGAACTAGATCCCTGGAGTGCCATAGGGCATGGCGTTGCCGATGGTGCAACGGTTATAAGCAAGGCCTCGCACTGCTCTGACTTTAACTCCATTAGCCCCAGCGACAGTAGTGAGATGCGCGCATCTAAGGAACGCCTTGCTGTACTAGTTCGAGAATGGTTAGCCTAACTGTGTGTAGTTTTCAATATTTGATAATTTCTAATAAAGAAATATTTTATTGCTAAATAATTAAATGTATAATTTACTCGTTTTTTAATTTTATTCTTAACAAGAATTTATATAAAGCCTAATGATTTCTGTATGAGCTTTCATGATTAAACAATTATAGACCGATTTTTCTTGCAAGTTGATTAGTTGAAAGTATAGTTATTTGCATACTATTGAAAATATTGAAAATATCATTGATTAGTACTAATTAATGCTATAGAAAGGATAAAGATCCGATCTCATAATGTATGTATATATTTTATTGATACAAGTTCTCGTGAAATATAAAGAATTAGGTAGAGGGTTTTAATATCCCTTTGGCTATATTTGACGAGTAAACTCTTCATCAATATGAATAACTATCACACTGTTCAAAATTATTAAAATATATCTTAGGTTTGTTTATCTTAATCAATCTTGTATTCATTTACTTGATTTTTAAATAATTTTTTACTATGGTTATATTTATAACATAAAATATATTTAAAAAAAACCGAATAAATCGGGACTCCAGGGGTTAACTATATTGCCTATTAAATTCTTATGTATGTTTTAAACCATTCAATTTGCATACTTTCAGGATTGTATTAAAATGCAATGAAGTACGAGAAAAGCTGGGCCATTTATTTTACGTTTCCACACGCTAGGGTAGTTGCTATACTTATATTTTTATACACCGTTTATCAACAAGACCGCAAATCTCCCAGAAAGGAAACTTGCTGGTATTTTTCTTCGAAGGGAGGTTATTAGGAAACTCCCTAAACAATTTTTGACACGCTTACTCATTCCCCGAAAATTCACAAAAGCCTATATCTACCGCAATTTTAACAAAAATCTTGGAGGATAGATTACTGTGTACCTTTTTTCAAAAATCAAAGATCAAAGCTTAGCTTACAGCCACAGCTTTCAGTAAAACCTATTATCATATTATTTGGCTTATTTGGTATTATTAGTGCGGTAATAAATTACTTAGAGGGAGGATAATTGGTTTTAAGCAAATTTTCTAGTAGCATCGTAGGCTCCAAACTTCGCACAAAGGTGTTTTCACTTTGCCTGCACAATTGGTGAATAATCGGAAAAATTATCAGCTTGGACAAAATACATATTTGCTGTCATTACTAACAGACACTGATATCAAATTAAATGTTCACATCAATCCTTAAAGGATGAAATGAATAGTAATTTTTTTTATTACTATTAATTGATTCGTGAAAAGTTCATTGGAGCTGGTATTACTTTAACTTTGATGACACTTATTAATTTATTTGGAAATAAAGTGATTGAAATGTTTTAAATTGGTGTAAGAAGACAAATGTACAAAATGGTTGGAATCTTACCAATTTATAATTTTGTTTGTTATGTTAAGGTATGTTATGTTATGTTTAGTTGGGTATGTTAAGGGTTGAGTGTGACACTATAAGACGATTACAAATAGTCAATCTCGCCTTGACAGCTTTAAAAAATTACGAACAGTCAGAGAAACATTGAACATAACCAAAATATTGTCCATCGTTCAGAATTAAGAGAAAAATTGTACATTCAATAGGTACACTGAACACTGTACCCAAACAAAGCAATCTATGAAAGAGGAACTTTCAGAACACTTATTAATCATCCGCTAAGAATTTATCAAAAAAAAAAGGACTAGTAATCTTACGTGTACCGCATTTCTATCAGTTAGTAAATTTTGTAAGCGTCTGAATGGATCACATTTGGATCTTGCCATTTACTCACGGCCATAATAACATAGAGAGAAAACTCCTTTGTATGGGTTGTTTCTCAAATTGTTAAAGTATAAGTAATGCATTTAAATATTTTAGCCATAAGCACACAAACTCAATAACGTACAGTTAAATATTATTATAGTTCTATAACTTAGACGAAGGATTCGATAAATTACACCTTAAGTCAATAGCTCTTTTGCCCTGTGTCTGGCGTTCACACAGACGGAGAGACATGCAAAGCTAGATTTATGATTGCTGATGGAAGAATATAAATACTTAATGGCCTCGAAGATGCCTTCTTCCGTCTGTTACATGCTTATGCACAACTTCATTATACCCGTCAACCCATTTTGAAAAGGTTCAAAGTATACAAATTTTTAGAGGTCTTACTGGACAATGACTAAATCATCCGATTGCGAAATTGTTCAAACACCATAACCATAAATTAACAACGGCTTCTTTTTCCAAATGGTAGTCAACGTGACATAGAAACTACTTGATCTTATCAGTCTTATATGCCTAAATAACTTGTCAATATTTGCTTACTAATAGGCACTTATCTGTTATACAACTCTCTTAACACCTTTTTTTTGTATAAATACACCGCGTATTGGGGTAGGAATCCATTCGCAAACTTGCGTACTATTAAACAAGATGAAGTACTCCGTAGTAATCCTTGCACTTCTGGCACCTCTAGCAACTCTGGCTTCTGCAGCTAAACTAAGATCGGATGCTTCATGGATTCCTGCATCTGTGAGAGCACTAAAGGAGCTTCACCGTCGGCCACCAATGCAGCTCGTCAGCAAGCGAGCAAATGTGAAGACTCGCTGGATCAGTCAGAAACTGGACAATTTTGACGAAGACAATGAGGAAGTCTGGGACAATGTATGTATGTTATTCTAAGTCATGAGCCTCCTTCAAAGCAAATATTTATGAACATCTGATCAAAATGATTTTGGGTTTTAGCGTGTGTTGATCAACGAGGACTTCTTCGTGGAAGGTTCCCCAATATTTATATATCTTGGCGGTGAATGGGAGATTGAGCCCAGTACTATATCAGCAGGACATTGGGTGGACATCGCTCGCGAGCACAATGGTTCATTGGTCTACACGGAACATCGGTTCTTTGGGCAAAGCATTCCCATTAAGTAATAGATTTAGATCCGAATAAACCAGTTAATTTAAATCAATTCCATGATTTTACCAACAGACCCCTAACCACTGAGAACCTCAAGTACCAAAGTGTGGAACAATCTTTAGCCGATGTTGTTAATGTTATTAATGTTCTTAAGGAGAAGGAAAAGTACGTGAACTCTAAGGTGGTTGTGCACGGATGTTCCTACTCGGCGACCATGGCGGTTTGGCTTAAGAAATTGTACCCCGACGTAATTGTGGGCAGCTGGGCGTCAAGTGCTCCCCTGGAGGCTAAAGTGGACTTTAAAGGTGAGTAACCAGTCTCAAATAAGCTATCATAATCATTTTTTCTATCGTCTCATTTGCAGATTTTATGGAAGTTGTTGGACAAGCGTACAGAGAACTCGGAGGAGATTATTGTTACAACATCATCGATAATGCCACCTCTTATTATCAGGATTTGTTTGAAAATGGTCAAAACGCGGAGGCCAAGAAGCGTTTAAACATGTGTGATAGTTTCGATGAGAACAATCAACAAGATCAGTGGCAACTTTTTAGCACAATTGCAAACATTTTTGCAGGCCTCGCGCAGTCCCAGAAGTAACTATGTTAAACCCTCACTATATTCAAGCTACATGTGTTTTTACTTTAATACAGCCCGGCAAACGATGACTTGGCCAAACATTGCTCAGTTCTAAGATCCTTTAGTACTGACGATGCCACGGCACTATCCCAGTTCATACAATTGCGTCTAGACTATCCAGACTGCGTTTTCGTCAGATATAAAGCGACTATTGGCTATTACAAATGGTCCATGCACAACTACGACGGTTGTAAGTGACAACTTTTGAAATGAATGATGAATACCAAGATTCACTAATCAAATCAATTCTTTCTTTAGCTGATCTCGGATGGCTTTTCCAAACATGCAACGAATTCGGCTGGTTCCAATCATCCGGTAGCAAGAATCAACCATTCGGATCATCTTTCCCAGCCACTCTGTATACCGACACTTGCGAAGATGTATTTGGTTCAGAAAATACTGCTGCTAAAATCCAAGAATATATAAGCGATACAAACAAAGTTTACGGAGGTGTCCAACCTAATGTCGAGAACGTTTACATGACTCATGGAGGATTAGATGCATGGAATAAAGTTGGAGCAGGAGCAGCACAGGGTGCCACCATTATTCCCCAAGCTGCACATTGTTCCGATTTGAACTCAATCAGTGCTTTGGACAGTCCTGCATTGCTCGCATCCAAACAGCGAGTGGCCCAACTGGTTCGCGAGTGGCTTGCCTGAGATCCCAATGTATTACAAATATATTTTTTGTAACTTCATATCTTTTATACGCATAATATTATATATTGCTCTTTATGTCAAATTGTAGAAATTGTATTTTTAATATTATAGTAAAACTCAAAGACCTTTGATCGACTACTAATGAAAAAAAAAAATTGAAAAATATGTTAAATAAAAATGGAATTAAATTAGTAACTTTCAACTTTTTTTTTATAAAGGAGGGATTAAAGGCAGTGATAATTAAATAAATTTAAAAATTTGAAACGGAATGGAAAACAAAATTAATGTGTTCAGCCATCAGTCATCGATTCAATCACTTGTGGGAGTTCAGATAGTTAGTAATAACATCTGGTCGTAGGTGTTGAACTGTCTTACATTGCCGATTACCCACATAAACTCAACGGCACAGGTTTCCCCACATATTGTCACGTGATATTTTTGGGTACTATAAAAGTTTAAAAATTCAATCCCTTTTCTGCTAGAATAATGCATTTGTGTCTGGTCGATGTTACAATAAGCTCACCAAAACTCAGTCCAGCAATTTTATATAACCCTCCGAGTTCATACGGCTTGAAATTTTACATATCGGGTTTCAGTTGAGATGATTAAATCCAGCCAAAATCATGTGAAACATAGTGAAGCACAGTTACAGCTTCGAAAGGATGCACATTCCTTTGACTTCTTTAAATCTTGCCAACAATCATTTAAACCATCTGGACTATCGAGATTACATTTTTTATCAGTTTAAATTACATTTTATCACTCCTGGGTCAAGGAAATGTGCTCTTTTCAATATTAAATCAGACTATTTGGTATACATTCGTTAATTCTGGCATTGACTTCATTTTCTTCCAAACCAATCACTACATGATCAAATTTGATGAGCACAATGTTATAACACGTGATACGACTAATCTAACGGAATTCTAGATGTTGTAGCCTTTATATTCAGACCACAATTTTAATGTGTGGTAATTTTATGGTTTTTTTGTGATTATTTATATAGTCATTTTTCTGCCATCTATTCCAAATTTAGCATGCAACTAATTGAATTTTTCTATTCAGGTTTAATCCTTTAAACAAATTAAATAAGCGACCAAAATGCAAAAATCTTTATAAAAAAAACGTAAAAAGATTGTTACAGTTTTCTTTAACATATTATTCCAATGTATCAATGTATCTTGTCAATAATATTACGATACAAAGCCCACGTTTATTTACAAACAACAAGCTGCGGTGTTTTTGACTTTAACATTCTACTTCATTTCAAACCTAAAAGTTGATGATTATACCAAGATATTTGAATAACTGTCAGAGCATAAGATTATGATGTGTACTGAAAAGTTATACAGTTTATAACAATATTGTTTAGGGAAGTAAGTGTATATTATATAGATATCTCCAGATGTACATTCATAGATTCCAAAACTATAACCGTAAAAAAAATATATGTTTTTGTCTGTTGGTAAAATTTTTAAATGGCAACTTCACCAAGAGAACTTGGTTTTACATCCCAAAAAAAAATATCAGTGATTAATAAAAATACGCTAACTCATTCTCATAACAGAGAAATAGCTCTATCATTTCCATAACCAACATCACAAGACCAAAAAAAAATTCCACTGTGCTATCTGTAGTTGTAGCAACAGCAAAAATAATGCGAGTAGAGCGATAATATGTTAAAAAAAAGAGAGCATGTTATTGCTATAGATATTGTATTTTTTATTTCCTTATTTGCTCCCCGTAGCTACTGCAGGGGCTGCTATGACCATTTCATTAAGATCTTTTTTAGCGAAGCAAACTTTTTATGAGTATAGATTTATAACTAGGTAACAAATAAATTAATCGATTGTGAAATTGTCCAAAAACAATGACTGTACATTTACGACGGATTCTTTCGCAAATGAGCGCAAACGTAGGCTAGAAATTCAATGAACATTTTAAAGATTACTTATAAACTAAACATTTTTACATTTTAGATTATTCTTTTCTGTATTATGGTACCATTCACAAACTTTGGAAATATCCATCGGTGCGGCAGTGGATGAAAATGACCAAATACAAAACCTAGTTGAAACTGTCAGAAGCTGGATTACTATACCGACGACAAGGAAGACAACTTCGTGGATAAATTTTCAATCTTTAATTACGTTGGGGTGATGTTGATGTATGACTTACCCATTACTAGCAGGACTTTGGGTAAAAAACGCACGTGAGCACAATAAATCAATGGTCTACACGTATAATCTATCAATTCATTTTGTCCTCCATGATTAAATTTCGATTAAAAATTTTATTTGTAAGCACATATTTAAAAATTGGTTTTGCACATTCTACATAAAGTTCGCTGTGTCTGATATATTCGTTCCGCTTGCAGAAGGTGTTCTATGTTATCACAACAGCGATACATGAGTCATAACCTATGCGATGATTTCAGAGAAAAATATGGGTTGTTTTTAATAAGCAAAAGAGAAACCGAAGAACGAAGTTTAGCTGATCTTATTGATTTATATTATACTTGAAATCGTTAAAAAAAAAATGTGAAAAGGGTATAATTATAAGTGTGTTAGAGGCTGAACAGGGCAACTCCGACTCCATTAAGTATATATATTGTTGACCATGTCCGACTACTTGTGTATATATGATATAAAAGTGATAATTTTGATAATTTTCAACAAAATCCAGAATTTTTTAAGTTTCAGTGTCGAATAAAAGCTCAGATTTTGTTAACTAAAACGATTTCGTCTTGAACAAACAATATCAGCAATCTCATGCATTTCCTATATGCATACATAATTATATTGTATATATATATTGTATATATTAGCTATTGAAGATTTTAGATTTATGATGACTTGATATAATGTAACTCATTAAACTTATTATTGTTTTATATATGTAGCTTAGGTCTTAACTATTTTAATATATATTATATATTCTTTAATACTTATCTATATACTTTTACAAAAACACAGCATATTGGGATAGGAAACATTTACCACTTTGACTCTGACTAAACCAAACTCAGACGAATCAAGCATTCCTGCATTAGAGCAAATGCTCATTCGGCTTCACTGTGGGCCAACAGTTCAGGTTAGCAGCAAGCTACCAAATGGGCAGACTCGCTAAATCCTACCGAAATAGTGGTACAATCATAATAAACTTTCCTTAAACCAAACACATAAGTAATAATTGATCATTGCAGTTTTGTGTTCCTCTGGATGCTAAAGTTTACAATGACGGTACGTAACCACTCTCAGTTTGATATAGTAATAAGCCTATTCGCCATGGTAAGATATTATATGAAAACTGTCGGCCAAGCTTACATTCAGGTTGGAGGAGATTATTGTAATCTTATAACTAAGAATCAGCCCTATAAGTTAAATTATGTATTCCCTTAGCTGGTCTCGCCAGCTATCTTGACTGCTTCAAATCTTTTTAAAATATATAGGCAACAAGGTGGACTGAACCCTAATATCAAGAACAATTACATGAGAGCCACCATTATTCTTCAAGCTTCCCATTGTTTCGATATTTCTATTTGTTAAACTAAAAAAAAGTACTATTTGAATCTTTCTATCTGTAGACATTCAATTTTGTACTAAAGAATATATTTTTAAATAAAAATATCAAGTGTATTTTAACTCCTTTTATATATATACATTTTAGCTTAACCATGTTAGCTGCCCTGGCAAGGCAGTAACATTCGGAGCATACTGTAACTTGGCATTTAAAAAATCTGAATAACGAGTACTGTGATGACAACGAATGCAAGACTTTTACTATAAACTTAATTTCTTAGGAGGATGTATCGAATTGTATGCCTTTATTATGGAAAAATGTTTTACGTCCACTTTACATTTTAATGAATTAGGTTGCTTGATCCATACATTTTTTTAATATTCTTATTGGCGTTTCCTATGAATCAAATTTGAATACTCTTACATTAAATTTTAGACGCAGTAAAAATTTCCTTTACTGATCAAATAACAAAGAGTAGATTTACATTAATTATACCCTTTTAGTCCTTTTCAATGTAAGAATAATTAATACACCTAATGAATTGCACTCAATTCAGGAACGTGTTATACATACATACGCCACTTTAAGACCTTGCTAAATGTCATAAATATTGAAGGCAAACAAAATTAAGACGCGCATACTAATGATGCAAAGATATAAAAGTTACTATAACATAAAATACATTTAATGAGCTGATCTGATATATAATTTAGTCACTCGAACCACTTTCGTTCTATTTAGTCAAATTATTTGCGAAAGCTACATGGACAACAAATATTTTTGGGGATATGGAGTTAAGTTTCTCACACACTGTTGTTTGCCATTTATAAAAGAGAAACACATATACATTGTATTTTTTTTATATTCGTCTGTAAATTGGATTTGTGTCGTTGTCAAATAACATGATGGTTCGAGAACCTAATTGAATTTGAACTTTAATCATCTCTTGATAAACTTTTTCAAAGAGTAAATACTCAAGATAATACCGTACACACAGCTTGCATTACATTAAACATAAAAAGCAGCGACACAAAAGCATTTTTGCCGCGAGCGATGAGCCTCTCAAAAAATGCCGCTAAAAAGAACAGGCCCTGCCAAAATGCCAAGAAATTAGTCAACACAGACTTGGGACCATTTCGAGCCTGAGAACCAAACAATAAAACAGACGAGAAGACAAACACCAAATTACTTCGCGGCCAGCGCAAATAACAAATCAAAATCAGTGACAAAATGATTTAAGAACCAAGCGAACATTTTCACACGAAGCCCAGCAGCCAGCCAAAATCACAAATCGAATCGAATCAAGGCAAACAGAAACTCACACATACACAATAAGCACTGTATCCTTTGGGCTGAGAATTTGTGGTGCTTACCTTGGCAGTGTCATTGTTCCGATAAATATCACAATGAGTAAATCATAGTAAACTGCTCGGGCGACGCTGACGCCAATGCCGACGCTGACACGGATGTGAACCAGCGCGCATTGCATTAACAAGTAGTCGAGCAAATGAATACAAGCTCTGCCAACAAGTTACCCCTTTATGCAGCGCCCACACATAAATTTGCTTGGTGCCGATTGGAGACACTGGAGCTCGCCACATTGTCATAGGCATTCCCAATATTTCAGCTCTGAGGAACTCTGAAGAACTGTGCAACTGTAATTATTTTTGCTTTATAATCAGCACTCTGACGTACTTAGAAAAAATCTCACAAATTATTTTAAATTCACATTACGTTATAATTCAGAAAGTATTTTTCTACAAATCTAAGGTTTTTCTTTATATCAGGTCCACCTTATCCCGAATAGTTGACATTGTCGTCAAGAGCGCATTTTCTTATTATTATATACATTTTTGAATGGTTTTCTTATGAATCAGGGTTTAGTATATTTTTTATGATTGGCAAAGGTTATTTCTCGAGGAGAAATTTTCGTTTCTGACTGGCGATATAGCTTGTTGTCTTGACTCATTGGTTAATAATAATGCCTGAAGAACTTTAATCTTCGGGCGATTGAAAATAGGTCTAAAATCGGTTTAGTATATTTTCAGAATTATTAGAATGCATAAAGATCCAGAATAAACTGTGAATGAGAAAGAAGGTTACTATGTACTGGATAAAAATTCATTTGGCTTAGGTAGGAGTTAGAAGCTATTAGGGAATTATTACAAGAAATGTGCTGACGAGCGTCTGAACATAAAAATACGTAAGAGACAAACTACCTGACGGGACACTGTGGGCTCTGCAAACATTTACACAACGTAAATATTGTGGAATATTTGACATTCCGCCATCTAGTGAAAAAATCTTTAATAAGGTTTTTTCAGTTTCTAAATTGATATATGTATGTATGTAACTAGCTTTAAACCAGAAAGTTTGGAAACATCATAAAATCATATCTTTGTACACCTTGGAACATTTAAAAAGAATTTTGGATTTTAGTTGAAGAACATCTTTCAAACTTACCGTATCAGCTGCAGTTAAGTTAATACCTAAACCTCCTGCGCGCGTTGATAGCAGGAAAACAAAGATATCGGCACGGGTCTGGAAATCAGCTACCATGTCGCGACGAGCTGAAATCTTGCTGGAACCATCGAGACGCATATAGCGATGCTTGCGATGCCACATATACTCCTTAAAATAGAACAAGCATTAGCAAAGATTTTATAACTAGCCAGATATATAACATTTAAACGTACCTCCAACAGATCGATCATTTTGGTCATTTGCGAGTATATTAGGACGCGATGACCCTCCGCCTTAAGGCGCGTGAGTAGTCCATCGAGCACAGAAAGTTTGCCAGCATCTGTTATAAGTGTCTCCTTATCGGGCACCACAATTGACGACCAACCACTGCGCGGCCGACACAGCGCCAAGCCTGTGACCACCAGATTCCTGCCCACAGTGTTCTCGCACTGGATGTGGCGTATTTGCGTCCAGGCAGCGGCTCGACTTTCACAACTGTCACACAGAAGTTATCACACATTGTTAGTCGTGGAATTGAATGCTGAGCAGTTATACTCACTATAAATGCCGATCGACAGCCTGCACCCGCTGACCCAATCCGTAAAGAAATCGAGGCATCTGCAGCGGTTCGCATTCGTAGCGTTGGGGTTTGCGCGATCGATGCGGAAACTCGGGCAGGAGATGCAATTTTGTCATTTTGACATCGCTCTTGGTATTCGATTTCGTCTGCACTTCCACTGATTCCATTTCTAGCTCTCGGTTTATACTGCACACCTCAGATTTAACTTGCGTTTGACCATCGTTTTCGGAAAGCTGCTCAATTTTAGCCGTCTTTTGCTTAACTGTTTTGGAACGTGTCACACGATGCTCGATCGTTTCCTGCATGTTGACTGTGATGTAGTTGCCAAAGGCATACACACTGCTATCTCGAGATGTCTGCAAATATTAGAAGATAATTTTAGAATATGTAACATACGGAAATCAATATAGTTTAAAATATAAAAGTCTAGGAGATTTTATTGGACGGTGCTACGAAAAGTTATAGTATTACTGCTCAATTTAATCAATGTGGTTTAAGCTAAGCTATTTTAGTTAGATAATTTAGTGAAATAAGAAAGAACTAACTTTTTTGATTATAATAAATTATTCCATACATAAAAATGGTTATAAGCTTGGAAAATTCTTGAAAATCATGACAGAACGAAATATTGCCGAAAAAGGGACGTAAATTTTACCTTAAGTAAACGTATTATGTAAATGTTATGAATATAAATAAATCTATATATTGTGTAGAGATTTTGAAGATATTTTTTTTAAGTGAATAATTGTGATGATGGACATAAGTAATGCATGTAGCATGTAATTTTACACAAACACATATATTTAATGTATATTGATTCAACCCTAAGGATTGCCAAAAAAAAAAAAATTACATCACTGCTATTATTTTGAATCGCTCGCTTTAAATAAATTTCAAGATTCTTGCGTGTTTATATATACTCTTAGGCACATGTCGTTTAAATAATGTCATAAACAGCATCTCAATAGGTATAGGTCGTAATCAATACTGGACTCTTATGTAATTTCTTGCAATAAAATATCTATGGTGCCCAAATTTAAATTGTTCCATAGAAATGAATCAACAACAATTCGCAATTGTGCACCTAAATCTTTGAAAGTGAGTTTCAAGTCGTTTAATTAACAGATTTCCACCATTTTTAAATTTTAACAAAATTCCTCCTTGATGTCAACAGATTATTATATAGTTATGACTGAAATTTGAGTCAGACCCAAACAGACCCCACTGAAGCCATTTTTCCAGTGACAGACACGTATGCTTATACTAATATATAAAGGCAAACAAACCATTGCGGTAAAAATAAACTGCTTTAACACACTGTTTGTGAGCATAAAATCCGGTAAGAGTTTGCGCTCTAGCAGTGGCTCCAGCAGTTGGTAACGAGTGTCCCGCAGATGTGGCCACCACTGGCGGCGATAGGAAAGCAGTGGCTGCTTCTCCAGCAGGCGACGGTAGTGCAACAAACTGCGGAAAGAGCACAACAATTAGTATATAGATAGCAATATAAATTACAAAGCAAATACGAACAAGTCGATTAGGCCATGCCAGGTCACATCCTCCATGTCAGACAAGGATAAGTCGCACAGGCGTGCAAAGCTGAAGCAGCTATCGACGTTGACATCGTCAAAAAAAGATTGGTGCATGTGGGCCGACTTGAAGATATTGAAGCTGTCAAGGAGGTAAGCAAGATTAAAATCAAATAAAAACAGTAAAACTGACAAACACTCACCGATTATATAGCAAGCGCCTTAGACTGGGCAATGCGCTGTGAAGCAGTCCATCGTCAAAGAGCAGGCGTGGTAAAACAAACTCGGCACATCGCATGCTGAACGGACTTTTGGCATCGCGCCGCTCAAACAGCTCTGGATGATTGCAAACTTTGCGAAACTGCATGACAAGATTCATGAGATTCGAGGTGAAGTTGCGATCCAGAATGCCACCATCAGAAGCCGCCGATGGTGCTGCCGAACCACCACTGGTCAAATGCAGCAAATCCTCGATCCGTATCTTTTGCTTAAGTGCTCTATAGAGCAGCTTCTGGCGTATGGTCAGCGGGCAGTAGACCATAATTTCAATCTTGTCGGACAGCTCGTTCTCCACATCCTTCTTGATGCGACGCAGCATGAAGGGTTTGAGTATCATGTGCAGACGAGTTATTTGCCGCTCGTCGATGCCTGTTTTGTTCTCCGCATGTGATTCAATGTCCTTGGAGAACCACTCGTTAAACTCATCATGCGAATCGAACAACGTGGGCATTATGAAATGCAGCAGCGCCCACAGCTCCGCCATACTATTCTGTATGGGTGTGCCGCTCAACAGCAGACGATTACGACAATTGAAAGCCAGCAGGAGCTTCCAGCGTTGTGAAGCGGCGCTTTTGATAGCCTGTGCCTCGTCGAGGACCATACATTGCCATTTGATGCGATTGAAGTACTTGTAATCGCTGACAACCAGCTGGTACGAGGTGATCACCACATGAAAGCTCGCTTCACGTGTATGCAAATGCTTCTGATCCCAGAATTGGCGCAGGATTTTGCGCTCGTTGGGCGATCCCCAGTAGGGAACCACATTGAAGTCGGGCGCAAAACGGGCCATCTCCTGCTGCCAGTTGTGGAGTGTGGAGGCAGGCGAGATGATTAAAAACGGCCCCCAAACCCCATAATGCTCGGCAATATGGCAGAGGAACGCAATCGATTGCACCGTCTTGCCCAGGCCCATCTCATCGGCCAGGATGCCGCTAATGCCTTGATCATAGATATTGGCCAGCCAGGTCATGCCTTTGATTTGATAGCCCTTCAGTGAGCCCTTAAACATTTTCGGTTGCGGCAAATCTTTCATTTGCTCACGCGCCAACTGGGGCATCGATTGCTCCAACTCCTGCAGCTGCTCTAAAATTTGCTCCCTTTTGATAGGCACATCGAAGGCGCGCGTCTTGTCCAAATCCCGTTGCATCGCAGCCTCTGCATTGGCCTGTGCCAGCTGCTTCATTTCACCCGCATTGTAATTATCGTGGGCAGCTAGTCGGGCATTGTGCTCCTCATCTAGCTGGCTGAGTATACGAAGCTGATCTGCCTCGCTGCCCTGTCCCAGTTTCTTGGACATAAAGTGAGCGTAGAGCTCCGTTTGCGTAATCAAGAAATTGAGTTTGCGCTGCTGCCGCTTTACCTCGATCAGCTCCACATCCTGTTTACGCTGCTCCTCCGCCTCGCGTTCCTGTTTGCGACGCTGATCGCGTTCGACTCGCTCATAGCGCTTCCAATAGTTGAGCATTTCGCGGGTTAGGCGCTTGGCCCGCCACACCGTCTCCTTCATGGTGCGCTGGGAGTTGAGCGCACGCTGGCGCACAACCTTAGCACACATGCCGGCGAAGCGCTTGCAATTGGCCAGCATCTCTTTGTGATTGTTGCTCTTGATGCGCTGCAGCCGGCCGGACTCCTTTTTCGACATGATTTGCCAGATGCGACGACGGCGCGCCGCCAACACTTCGGGATTCTTTCGACGGCGACGCACACGTGTCACTTGGCCATCCGTGGCGCCCACCACATCCACTTCCTCCTCGATTTCTTCGTCTTCTTCCGGATAGTCCAGTGCCAAATTTGCCAACTCCCGCTTGTAGTCGACCACCTCGCCGTTGTCCTCCTCATCGTCGTCGTTCGCGGGCAGCGTGTCTCCAAAGCAATACTTACCCAATTCTGACGGAGGCACCTCGCCCGACTCCGGGGAGTCGAGTGTGGTACGCTTCTTTCGCCCTCGCCTACGCTGCTTAACAGGCTTGGGGCCCGCCTGCGCCTCAGCCAAACGCGCCAGCAGTATCTCCTGCTTTGTACGACGCCGCCGCTTGCGCACCCCAACTGTGGCCTGTTGGCGCTCCGCATAGACGTCATGATTGGACAGCAATCCACTGCCATAGTAGGCATATTGAGCATTCTGCAAGATCAAAAGAAATCAAAAAGGCATAATTTTTACTTATGAAGCCGTTGACTTACCGTTGGCTTCTTGTAGTAGTTCTTACGCTGACGCTGCTCCTGTATGTGCTCGCGCATCATTTGATGAATGTACTCGTCCTCATCGCTCACTGTCTGGCCCTCGCTCCCCGTATCGCTAAGCAGGGCATCGTAGAGCCATTCTCGATCGCCGGTCAGATCATTAAAATTGTATATTTGCGCCTTGACACTCTGTCGCTCTGCAAAGATGAATAGTTTTAGTAAGTGATCTAAACTCCTGTATCCCCATGTTTAGTTTAGGTACCCTCTTTGCTGCCCAGGAGACGTTTGCGTCGTTTCTGCTTGGGCTTTAGCCTGACGACGCCCACATGAGTGGAGGAATCATCTGAGTCAATACATTGCTCCTGGTTAGCCTCCAGCTCTGTTGCGCTGCCTTCGCCACTCCCACTACTCAGGGGCTGCTTGAGCACCTGGCGAGACATCTGCATGAAGGGGCGCATATTTAGAGCCGTCTCCAGACGCTGAATGTGCAACGGTTCGGCAATAACACGTGTGTTTGTGGCTGTCGCATGCTTCATTTTGTGTGTATAATTTTTTTATATTTTATGAACTTTGCGTAATTACTTTTTAATTAGTTTGGAAGTTTTTGATTAGGGGCATTTAATTGAAGAGATGCAAATTTCCGTTAATTTGGCGCTGCACTGGATGCTTCAAAATGAGATTTGAATGAATTCCAATTAAAATGTATCACGTAATTGAGCAATTTTCATGCATGCGTTGCGTAAAAAAATGCACGCCTCTTTTTGGATGTTGCGGTACACACTTTTTATGGGGCCACACGCTACACACAAGCACATTTAGATCCAAACAAATAATATTCTTCTCGGCTCTTGCACTTCATTGTTGTTGTTAGCAGATTTGCGTGCAGGGTTGCATTCGCAGTGCTCGTAGCAGTGCTGGGAAATTCACTCAATACAATAAAATTGTTGTCATGCAAAAATACACAAAATACAAATTAAATAATTAGAATAATAATTATTTATTTTATACTCTATAAAGAATTTCAGTAGTATGTTGGCAAGCACCTTCCATACATATCCAATAGTTCGTCAAACGTAAGCACTGTTTTGCTTACGAGCTCGTTATGCAACACTGCATACAGCGCATCTACGCATTTATCAATACTCAAGCAACGTAAACAGCTGTTATTAATGTCTTGGCAAGCCGGTTTAATCAAAACAATTTTGGATCCATCTAAATTAATTATATCAACGGACACAGCAGTTGTAATTGCTGATAAATATCCTAAAGCCCGTCATCATTATCTAGTGCTGACCAAGGAGGACATTCCCAGCATTTTTCAAGTAATGATAGCATATTCTCTAAGCAATCAAATTCAGAGTTTATTTTATTATTTAATTTATAGTTGACCAAAAGACATTTGCCGCTGCTGGAAGAGTTGCATTTGTTGGCACGCAACATTATTGAAGTGCGTGGCAAATGTTGGGCGGAATTTCAAATTGGATTTCATGTTCAGCCGAGCATGCAACGTTTGCATTTGCACGTAATTTCAAAAGATTTCGTATCGAGTGCTTTGAAGACCAAAAAACATTGGAATAGCTTCAATACACCACTCTTTGTGCCATACGATAGTATGTACTTATGTACTTATTTATAATTATTCATTACTTATGTGTTTTATAGCACTTTATTCCAGGCTCCAAGACGGGGACTGCATTCAACGTTTGCCCAAAGATACTGTAATGGAGCTGCTTGCCAGTCCTCTAAAATGCAATAAGTGTAAATTTATTGCGAAAAGCATGCCAACGCTTAAAAATCATCTGCAACAGCAACATTGACTAGCACTGGAAGCAAAACAACCATTTAAAAAGCTTACAGATTTCCATTTGTATGCATATTTGTCAATGCAAAATGGCTTGCGCATTCTTTGCAACACTGTCAAATATAATTCAGAATTATTCGATTGCCATTTGAAGTAGATTGAGTTTTAAGTTCTCTGTGATTTACATCTGAGCTAAATGAGCGGTAATGGAAGAAGCTGCAAAATGCAGGTTAACACGTGTATTTCAAAAAACAAAACAGAACTTCTAATTGATACTGAACTAGCAGCAGTCATGAAAGATGCTTATCCCACGGCGCACTATTATTTTTTGGTTATGCCGAAAGAGGTCATATGCAATTTAACTTGATTCTCTGATAATCTGTAACATCGTGCAGCTGACAGCGGATCACTTGACCCTCTTGGTTCACATTCAGAAGCTGGCAATTTAAATAATCGAACAGTAGAAAGATTTGCCCTCTAGTCACTTTCAGATTGACTTTAAGACCGGTGCGTTTATAAATCGCCTTTGCATCCTATGATTTCTACTCGGAGCCCTTGCGACGCAAATAGCATTGAAACAGCTTTCACACTCACCTTTCAAACAGTTTACTCCTTGCTTTTTGTCCAAGGCTTCATTAAGTCATTGCCTGAAAAGGAGATGCATAAGTTGCGAGAATCAATTGAATTGCGATGCAATCCATGCGATTTTGTTAGCGAAAGTGTGGTGGCTTTAACGGCTCTTTACTCATTGGAAGGAGCGAGAGGTCAAGTTTAGTGTCAATTATCAAGTGGAAAATCTCAGTAGCTTTTTGGACAAAATTAAGTTGACGACAATCGCTAATGGGCTTAAGGATATGTCTGAACGCATTGTTGTTTAATCAGCATGCTCCAAATTGGCGAAAATTCACTTATGAAATCTAACAATCCGGTATTCAATCAGAAATTTTTAGCATTTTCCAAATTATCGTGTGGGTTGTGGCCCAAATAATGTTAATATGCCGCATTATGCTCCAATTTACCAAAATCCTAACATGAAGCCAGACCGCAAAACTTGAACAATATTAATGAAGAGGAATGTTCTCCAGCTTTAAATATTAAACAACAAGTCAACAAATACTCAAATTCGCATATACAGACAAATTTAGGTTAGCAGGTCTCGCTTCCTATTGATCAGGGTAACAATCCGGCACAGGATATAAAAAACCTAAGCCATTCAAGAAAACACGGGACTCGAAAACAAATCAATCAACCACATAAAAAGAAACCGGCACAAAAGTTCACAAATATAAATATGTTAAGAATTTTGAGTCTTAAAGGAAAGTTCAATTTTTTTTATATATATAAATATAACATATATATATAACTCCTTCGTTTCTCGTCTATCCATTAATTTAGATTTAGATAGCAATAAAACCCGCAATTTTTTTTAAGGCAGAACCTTATATTTAACATATGCATATGAATTATATTAATCCACTGCCAAAATTTCAAGATCGGAGAAGAAACACCCAAGTTATGGTCAAAAATATATTCTCATATTGATTTCATTTCTACTAGCACCCGCAAGCATTTCCTGTATGAATAAATCTTATTTTGTTTTTGTGTGTATTCTGAAGAACCCCGTTACGATTGCATGTACGTATGTATGTATGTTTGTATATCCACGTGTTTATAGCCAGCCAATTAGGGATCGCTTTGGGCTTGTGTATAAAAATATGAGCGGCATTCATTTTTTTTTACCTTTCTGTGCCTGTGTTTTTTCTCTTTATTTTATTTTTTATAATCGTTGGTTTTAGTAACAATTTAACAGATGTAATTTATTTAATATTCGGTTTTATCCCACTTTGTTATATTTGACACATTAAATGCAGAGATAAGTAAACACAACATTGTAGTTTGCAGTTGAATCTTCTAGGTCATACATATAGCTCACAAATATCGCTCAGTTGGAGTTCAGATAATTTGAAGAAAGGTCAATTTTATTGATAAGCGATCCCCAAAAGGCCATTTTCGTTTGTGGCTCGAATAACGTTTTAACACTGTTCAGCTGCATTCACTGACAGTTCGATTAAAAGCATTTAGTCTAATTACTAATTACTTGACTGCTTTTTTTTATTTAAAATTTATTTTTTTATACGTAGGAGCAGGAGTATTATGGGGAATTTCTATGAGGCTTTTTGACCCGCTAAATAAAAAAGCTGGCGAAGATGCTGTCCTACAATCAGATCGAGCATCTATGCTACTCAACGTAAATTGCCCAATGGATTAACTATATTTCATTGCCTTGTTTGTATTGGTCGGTGCTCGGAAGTTTTCGTTATGTTTACATCGCAGGATTTTGATGTAAAAGTAGATCTAGGAGTTGGATAGGCAATGAATTTTAACTAATTCCTGCGTTTGTCGTGCACGAAGAAAAAATCGTGGCATACATTACGTAGCTATCAAAAGCGTTGTGGGAAGTAAGCCCTGCTCAAAATGAAAGCTTTTCTGCGGATAGTTGCTAAATCGTTGCTGAACGCATTAGCTTTCCCTTACGGATAAGCTATTCTATTGTCTCGGGTCTTAATGCACGTCGAAGGTAAAAAAGCACATCGCCGATTCAAAAATTTTCTAAAAAAAACACGTGGATCGGAATGTTCAAAGCCTTAATAAATTATAAGCCCTATTGAAGCAACACAATTAAAACCACGCGGACGTTTTTATTCATCAGGATTTGGAAATACAAGAAAAATTGGAATGCCAACCATGACTACCAAATTTAAAATAAAAGACAAAAATTTTGAAGAAGATCAGCACGTGGCCAATAGAGCAGCATCATCCCCCCTCATTCCGCAGAGTTGCAGTGGAGTGCTGAGATGTTGCAACTATAATCTAAGTTAATTTTTGTATTTAATATATAACAACCTACATTTTTTTATGTTCAAAGATCAAATTTGTTGAGACATTTTCAACGGAAGGGCTAGAGCGGTAAAATAAAGTTTCATAAATTAAAAAAAAAAAAAAAATTATGAAATAAGAAAATATAATTTAAAAAAAATGAACAACATTTGATGTTAGAGCACAATCAAAATTTCTATTAATTTAAATAATAAAATAATTATTTTAATAAATTCCTAAAAGTAGAATTAAATTTTTTTTTTTTGATTTTAATTTTTTTGTATAAATTTTATTTCTATTAATTTAGTGTCAACATTTTTCTTTGGCCATGCATAAACATTGAAAATTTAATTAAATTGTTCAAAAGAAAAAAATAAATGCAAATGCAAGACACCCTCGACGTCGAAAGGGTTTCTTCGCTGGATGAGCATGTATGTCACAAAGTATTAACTGTATTTATTTAAACAAACAAAAAACACGTTAAAAGAAATCCAAATTGAATAAAAAAAATTTTTATTTAAAAATAAATTGGCTCAAGAGAAAAACAAAATAAAAAAATAATTGAAACAAAGAAAAATTCACATTTTTTTCTTCATACAATTTTATTGAGGTTGTGTTAAAGGTAGTACAATTGAATGCAGTATTTTTATAAAAATTGTTTCTTTGGAAGGATGAATTTTCAAATTTGAAATTATAAATAATTAGTAAACGTAAGAAAATATACACCTAAACTGACTTATTATTTCCTACTGGCGAAATGATAGCTTAAGTTGAACAACGAGTTTGCTTTTGAAGACTTTCTGAATTAACCATGCAGCGCAGGAAGTCCAATTGGATGCGTGGGTAAAGAGCGCTTTATCCGGGCGAATAACACCTAGCACCCGACGCCATAAACCAACATCAACGAAGCTGTCGCGCTTCTCACATCGTCATGAAAATTGATGCACTCCCTATCTTAGTGTAGAGTTATGCCATTTAAAAAAGAAATTGCCTGTTTCGGAGTTAGACTCCAATAAAAGGGAATCTAAATAAATAAGATTATGACCGGAAAGAATTACCAGGATGGTAGTGACAAACAAAACTGGTTGACATCAAGATCGCCACATTTGTGATACGTTTAAATACACAAAGGTTGACCCATGTCCGCCGATATGATTGAGATATTGCGGAGGACGTCGCAATTGCATAGCAACTTTTAAGCGCCATTTTTATTACATTTAGGTGAAACGAGCAATGAAGCATGTACGTCTTCTCGGATTGAACATGTCAAATGTGACGCAATCGTTGGGTGAATCGCATTTGAAACTGATGATCTGCCAGGAATAATTGGTTATTCTCCCTAGTTGTCGCAATATGAAATTTCAGAAATTTAACCACACCCCATAAAGCCACAAACACCTAGCTTATAAGTTAATTAAAAAGGCTACATAAATATTTCAGCAAACAATAGCAAATCTGTCTTTATCAAATACTAATGTCAAACAATCTGCGGAACAGGCTCAAGATCACCAAGTCAAAACAGAGCAATTTGTCAACATAAAGAAATGGTATAACGGAAACATAATGTTGGAATCCTGTGGAAATGGAAAAGCATCTGCTGATACGTGAAACTGTTTTAATTAATTACTTATTATATATATATTTCCTTGGGGAACATTTTATTCTACACATGATTTTAATATATTATAATAATATATCTTTATTATATTAATATACTTTTTTTTTTTATAAAATAACAACACATAAATATGCTTAAATGTATTTCGTAAAAGTATATATTTGGTAACTAAATAACCAAGGTAATCAAATTTAATTTAATTTTACAAAAACCCAAACGCTTCATGTTCTTCCTATTCGCTTCAAATTTACTGCAAATATGGCTCTTTCTCTTTTAATTTTAATTCGGCTTAAATCACGTCTTTTTTGTGCATTTTATTAGTGCTATGCCTTTGTCAAACATTGGTCGTGTAAAATAGTATTAGAAAACTGCCAACACCTGCCTATCGGTAGCACCAATAGACAGTCCTGACGGCTAGCTATCTGCTCAGGTGTGGATCGACCGGAATAATTGGACAGCAAGTAAAAAAAAACGCCCACATTTGTCGCAACAAATGGGTTTCGCATCAAAGCAATAATTATAATAATCGACTGCGAAATGGTTTGAAACCATAAGTAATACCACCTTATGACATGTAACAAATAACAGGGTAGCGAAAAGAATGAAACAAGTGCATTTTGGGAGCCAAATTGAGTGAGACCGAAAATTTGTTGGAAGAGTTTTCTGTTAACCTTCCTTTACTATGAGAAGTATGCTTTTGGAAATTTTAATGGGGGTAATGGGCTTGACTGAAAAAAATATAAATTGCGGGAAATGTAGGCTGTTGGAATTTACGAGACGGGAGTCGGCAAAGACCAAATTTTTCAAAGATTTTTGAAGGGAGTTACAAGCAATATACATTTCAGAGTTGGTGGCGGTGGCTTTCAAATTGTTTAGATCTATGGTCTAATCGATTTTATTGATTTCCTAGCCCCCTGACTTGGGCACAGACCAGTATATGTTCCAAGTTTCAAGTTTCTAAATTCAAGGGAATCGAAAAAAGTTGCGCTCATACACTAGAACAGACAGACAGGCAGATAGCATGACGGACATTGCGGAAAACCAATGTATGATACATTCGGTATCAAACTATAAAGATATATTAATCTACTTGAGAAAAGATAAAGCACTAGGCGCCGTATAATAATTAATAATAAATAAAATAAAGCACTTTTAAATATTTGAAAATAAATTTTTGCACAACGCAGTTAAGGAAATGTCTTTATTGTGTGTCATTCAACAGGGAAACAAACAACGGTAGACCGCTTTTTCAAGTGGCTTATGAACTAATTACTTGTCGTCACGATGAACACAGGCTAATTTCTAGGATCAGTAATTTGGAATACAAAAAAAAAACAAGATTTGACGTCTTGGTCTATTAATTCCGAAAGGTTATGTAGCTGTTTCTGCCAAGACAAAAAGAACTGCAGAATTATATGTATAGAGTTATGATTGAATACAATTGAAAGTGTGCGACAATTTATGCATAAATTTAATGAAAAATAAAAATTCCAGAAAGATTTTTCTTTACTACTAATATTTGTAGTTTATTAGAAAGTTTTAGTTTATTGGTTTTTTTTTTAACCCAAGACAAAGTTTTTCTAAAAAATAGTACATTTTGAAGATTTTGATTATTCAGATAAATAGGATAGCTACGTGGAAATGTTAATACTTTTAGGAAATGTTATATAATTAATTGCCACAGGATTTTAAAGTCAGCGAAATAAGAAAGCTGTTCACATTTTGTAATTATGAAACTCCGCCAGTCCAATTCACAACTGAGAAAACATTATCTAAAACGGTAAGGAGGCTCATTTGATGTGCAAAAACTTGTAAGCACAATTTAAAGTTGGTTGTCAAAGTGGTTAAAATCTGTGAAATTGTTGGCGCATGGCTAATTAAGCGTACCCAGTCCAACCGAGCAGGTGAATCACAAGGTAAGATGAATTCGCATGGGGGTTAAAAAAATTAATTTATAATCTTGTGTGTTTTAGGCAGAGTATGTTCATCGGCTAGCGCCTGGGAAAATAAAACCGTCAGTTGCGAGAAAATTGTGGACTGTATAAATCCTTGCCTTAAATTCAAATCCACGTAGCCCATGTTGTTTTTCTTTATGTCATGTCTATAACATATGCCTTAAAGTTTAGTTAATAAAAATAATTTATTTCATAGCCAAAAAAAAAATCAAATAAATTAAAGTTTTACTATCTTGCAAAAAATAATTCGGTTTTCATAATGCAATCCAGCGAAAGCTACTTTTGATTGCTCTGACGGACTTCAAACAGAATTAACTTGTTTTTCTGTCGCTAAATATATTTTCATGATGTTCGACTAAATCAACAAATTATTTGAATGAACTTAATCCGGATGTTAAGGACACTGGACATACTCAAGCAGTAAGCTTGCCATTATTTTCCTTGCCATTAACTTTGCCTCTTTACATAAACTCAAGCGATGAATAAACTGGTAGACAACTAACCCACTTGGCGCTGTTATTTTAAATGAAGCGGTGCAAAACTCCCTGCTAAAAATTATTGGACTGCTAAAACTGTGAGATATGGTTGCGCTTAACAAACTTCAAGGTAACAACCCTGAGACTAGCCAAAGCAAAAGCTGATGTTGTTGCTGCTCTTTGGGGTTGTTGTTGTTTCTATTGAATTTTTAAACTTGACGCCGACGCCTGAGAATAGCTTTGTGTGTCACAGTGTCAAGGTGCCTGCAGAAAGCGTTACAAAGTTGCTCGCAAACTCACAAAAGGCAGAAGCTTGCGCTCATTTTTTGTGGATGGCTGGCGTTGTTAAATTAGCCAATATTACCCACTCTCGACTTGCTATCAGCAGCTTCATTAAAGCTGTATCCTAGCGCATTGAGTACTTTCGAAGCCTTGCCACCTGTTACGAGTTCGCTCGAGCAACAGGATGGCATTCATAATAAAAGTTAGCATTGAGCCAAAGAGCGCGAGCTTTTACCCGGGCGCATGCCCCAAATTGAGTGGCAACAGCGTGTGGCAATAATTATGAGAGCAAACGTAGCATAAAGTTACTTTGGCTAATGGAAAAACGTGGGATTTTGCGATGTTTTTATAACCTGTGGCCTCATCTGACTGAACTTATCTGACAAGCGTGTCCTGTAAATATAAAACGTTTGGAAACAAGCTGAAGTTACAATCTGTGAAAATGTTTTGTTAAGCCCTCAGAGATACTACATAATTAAATAAGATTACAATTTATATTTTTTGTTTAATTTTCGATTATATTTTTATTTTACAACCATTTTTGGTTGAGTGCCAAGCACATTGAAGCACATAACATGCTTATTTTATATTTTGTGTAATTACCCTTTTATAGTATTTTAGGCCGACCTATTTTTTACATGTCTACAAGCTCGATCAAGTGCTTCATGCAGTCACTTGACGCCACCATGTATTGTCTACTAGTGGTAGTCCTAAGAGTGTAACAACACATCCCTAACTAAACATACTGAACATAAAATATCGATATTCTACTCGAAATCGAAAATGCTCATAAATGTGAAAGTCAGAAAATTTTTAACTATGTAACTTTCCTAAGATATAGGTAAGAAAGTGGATGGCCACACCCACTCCGAATTCCTAAACCAATACACTTATTAGTGGTAAACGATAAGACCACACATCTCACACAATTTTAAAGAATTGAAATCACCAATAAACGGAATAATGATAGTAACACCCTTAAAAAATTCAACCCAAAAAAACGATAAAGGCCTATATCTCCCGAAATTTAAGATATACTGTTACCAAACTTGAAAGTAACATAACAAAGAACTTTCTCTATAAATTAGTTCAGCTACGCCCACACATTTTCCAAAATCCTAAAATCTCCCAAATATAAGGTCTACAAGGTCTACCAAAAGTCAATGGAAGGTTACTAGCTTTTATTTACCACAATTTGAAATAACAAGGTAGGTCTTTAATACTTCGCAGTCGATTACCTCAGACTGCAGTGTTCACTCTTGCTCAATATTAAATTAATTTTTTAATATTTAAAAATATATATAAAGGAGCGTGATTGTAAACACAAAAGATAATTTATACGACAGCTTTTAATAGTCAGGGTATACGAAAATTGAACTTCAAGACTTACAACAGTTACGTGGACATTTTACACACAGCAACAATAACGGTAAAAAAACTTATAGTTTAAAGCCAAAAATAATTGAAAACAAAAGCAAAAATAAAATATTGGCGGTAAAGAAATGCTCCGGGGCTTAACGGGAAATATGTGATTTGAGTATTTTGCTAAATACGGAAAATAAAACGGTCTTCGGAACAACAATAGCAGCAATGTATGACAATAAAAATATATTTTCCTAGCTGTCTTTTGCCGTTAAGCACCTCCCCTCCGCATCCGTTGGGAGTGAGCTATCTATGTAAATACATATGGATTTTCGCATTTCCCATTTGAGTAAAAGAGGAAGATTGGCTTCAATAATGCAACACCCTGTTTCATTTTGTACGTAATCCTTCGCATTGTATACATAAATAACTTCTTTGCTTCAAGTTATTATAAATTTATATTTATGTTATAATCAATATTCCTCTCTTTTCACAGTGCAGTCAAAAATAATGTTATACTGTATCTGCTGTGCCAACTTCCTGGCTCCTTGTCCACGGTATTGACGTTGCGTATATGCCATGCTGATGTGGAAAGCTTTAAGCCAACGACTCTTGCCGGGCACAAAGTGTGCAAATGTCAGATTCTCGAGAATTTTAGTAAGGCATTGAAGCAGAATTTTTGAGTGTCTGAATCTTTTATCCCTTATGCGCAGAACTCTATTAGTTTCAAAGCTATCTTGTTGAAACATGGTATAAATGCGTCTATTTGCTTCACTCTCTTATGATTTTAGAGGCAATAGGATCGGGCTCCATTATTATGTATTAAATAATAGCAAGTATAAACGATGAGGAACTAAGCATTACTTTGCATCCTGTCCCACTGATGTAGAAATAGGCGTTGCCTTTTTTTTAAACAAGGTGGCAATGGAGCAGTTGGCCCGTATGGTGTAGAAAAGTTGCATGCAACCATGACGCACAAAAATCATGAAAAATTATTAAGTATTCTTTAAAATGTATCAAGATATAATGCTTAAAATATGTGCCCATGCAGCGTGCAGTGTGAATTGTAGATATTGCAGGTAATAGAATTTTCACGTTCACAATCCTTTAAACAGCACACTAGTTCCACCTGACTAATTCATTATGGACCGACTGCAAAATTAACAAATAAATATGTGCATGTTCCTAATCAACAGAAATGGCCTTGTAAATTCCCTAGGCTTGGCAAGCAATTTAGTAACACATACTTAAACACACACTTTAACACAAACACACACTTACGCATGAAATGACGAAGCACTTATCTTACTTACACTCAAGTGACACTCAATTTGTCTTTGTTTTCCCAGGGCCAGTGAGCAAAACTCATACGGGAAATATCTGTGATAAGGAATTGTAGTTTATTTGTTTTGGATAAGAGTACTTGGAGCCTTTTCATGATGCAACGTGTCGCCGCAGAAGGTACATAATGCGCAGCTTGACCAGATTCATCTGCACACTGCCCCTCACATTAACGCTGGCAAGGTCCTCCACATGCGAGTATCCTGCTCGACGCATTCGAAAGGATAATTTAATGCACAGTTTACATAGCTAGTTGGTGCCAACGGCTATAATAACAGCCTGATTGCCAAGTTGCTGTGCCAACGCTCGTCATGGATCCATTTCGCCATGCGGGAAGAACACCTCTCGGTAAACCACGCTTTGGTTTAATCCAAACGCACCGAACTGGGCGTTCACCATGAAACGACACAGTACCACACATGCACCTGACTGCCGGGATGATGCAGTGGTGCTGTTGTCGGTGGTGGTGGTAGTGTACCATTCAAATTGGTTGCACGTCTGATGGAACCAGGAGCGCGCTGCAAAGAAGTTTTGATTTCCAAGTTTCTGTATTCCACTTATTCACTTACTGCGAGTGCTGAACAGCTCCAACATTGCTGTGTAGTTGAAGTCCTGACCGTAAAACTCACTCAGCCGTTTATCATTACCCAAGTAGAGCCGCTCTATAACACTTTCCAGGGCCAGCTCATCGCTCGAGTGCAGCGAAATGAGCACTTCGCAAAGTGCCGAAATATATTCACTTTGAAATTTAAATGTACAATTTATAAGTTAAAGGAAGCTCAGCTTTCTCGAGTTCAAATATCCATAATACTGTATGTTTTTCAGATCCAAAATATTTGTATTAGTGAAATCATAATATGCTAATATTTTTTAAATTGGTACCAAAAAGGCTAATGTAAAGTTAAATTTAAATATAAATTTTTTTTAGATAATAAAAACACTGCTATTAAAAATACATTTTGTTTTGTGCTCTTCTAGGAGTAGATTGACGGAAAGTGACTTCTGACATCGGATAAGGTACGTAAGATCTGCCAAGGCCAGTTGCAGACTCAAATGCTTAAGATTCTTCAAAAAGACAAGCTATTATGGCTTGAGTTGCCAAAGGCAATTTGATTTAATTTTAAAATAGATGGCTTACCTATGCGGCCAATTTTTCCGTTGTATCCATGCTCTTTTTAGAATAGAATACCCACCTTTTCCACGACCATATCGTGAGTTAGACCAATACTCAGCAGACCCGGCGTAATCGTCCATTTGCCGTTCAGAAATATATAAATTGGTCCCTGAGACTTATGATATTGTCGAAGATATTGCGAAGATAGCGCTCAAGGGAAGAAATCCTGTGTAGAGTCTAATTTGTGATTAATATGCTCTCCATTTGACAGGTTTTATTATAAAGCTCATCAAAGTGATCGAGTTTTTGGCTTATCCAAAGCTCCTGTACTGGAGTAGCATCACTTTTCAAATAGCGTCCCGAACTGGGCTGCTTCATACGGGTAGGAATTAAAAGTGAATTGCTCTGCAGAGGCAAAAGTGCCAACTAAAATTGTGACGAGACAACAGTACTTCCTAGTGTTGTGGACAGCTCTATACCAGGGCTATTGACTCAGTTAGATTGCATTTTTATAGAGCGTTAATCGTTACACTTATTGCCCCCATTGATATTGGCAAATTTATAAAAATTACCTTATTATCGTAATACAAATAATGTGATGAAAATTTATTGAGCAATTTCCAATGCGCTGCAAAAAGACTAAATGCGAATATGAAAAAAGTAGATATATGCTGTTCTGAGCAAAAATTATGAAATGTTTTGCAGTTTTAACGTGGAATTAAAATTTAATATTATATTGACAGTATGGCTGTTGCGTATTTAAAAACCCTTTTACCCAAATAAAATATGTACGAAATTCTCACCTATTT
Organism: Drosophila fungiperda; assembly: GCA_035042345.1. Taxonomy (NCBI): domain Eukaryota; kingdom Metazoa; phylum Arthropoda; class Insecta; order Diptera; family Drosophilidae; genus Drosophila; species Drosophila fungiperda. The sequence goes on from JAWNLM010000204.1 coordinate 282,239, forward strand.
GTTATTTTAATTATGCTTGATTTTTTATAAGTAATTCTATTCGTCCCAGATAAGACAAAAACATTCTTAATTTCGTTGAAGTTACGAAAATTTGTTTCCATCAAAGAATGTGCGATAAACTCAAAATACATTTTCCCCTAGAACCCTTAATAGAATTGCCAACAAGCCATGCAGACCAATAGATAAACAAAAAAATGACATGACCAAAGCTCCCCTGCTGCCCACATGACCTTTACTTACACAAACTTGGATTTGAGTGTAACGCCACCGCATTGTTAGGGTAAACATCGAAAGCTCTGAAATGTCCCTCGAATATTTTTATTGGAGCGAATCAGCGCTAGCCTGGGCAACCCACAAAGCAAACTTTTGGGCTTGGCTGTTGTACGTTGTGTGGGCCGAGATTTCTGCGTGGGTATCAAATTGTGGTGGTCGGGGTAAAACCGGCGTCCTCTTCTATGAGTCAGTTACTGTTGTTTTATTCTCTAGTTGCTTTGCACTCAGCGAGTCGCTCAGTTGGCGCTGTTGCTCAAAATATAAGTTGGCTTGGGTTATATTTTAGTAAAATGTGCTTTTGCTCATTAGCCAGTGCAGAAAGTCCAAAATTACACACACCCGTAACTAATTAATATTTACTACTTTAATTAGCAGCATAAGTATTTAGTTCATGTATGAGGGTTCTCTGTGTGTATCTTTGAGAGTATGTTAATAGCTTTGTGTTCTGTGTGTTTTGGGTGTTGGGAGTGTAAGTTACTCGAGTGTCTCCTTTAGTGGGGCATGTCGTTGAGATCTTATTTTACCAAAGACTTGAAAAAGACTGCCTTTATTCGCATTTCAAACCAAACTGGCCACAAAAGGAGAAAACCCCAAAAATCTTGAACTTTTCATAACTGACTGGCTATATATATACACGCAATTCTACGTTTTCTAAAGAATACACACAAGAAAATATTTACGATCACGTCGTTCATTATGCCATCTTTTTCTCACATCTTTATGTATACAAAATTAGATCAATATGAGAATATAAATTACCATAACTTAAGTGTTTCTTATCTGATGATGAAATTTGAGTAGTTATTTATAATATGCATGTGTATGTTCTGTATAATGAGAAGATTCTGCTTTTAAAATTATGACATTTATTTCTGTTGAAAATAGAATCATATAGATAATATATCTGCGTATACGAGAACCTATATACGAGAACCTAAACTCAAAATTTGAAGTCTCTATGGACAGACGGACCTGTCGGAAATGTGTATATCGATCGGTCGTCGATGCTTCTTCCTGCCTGTTACTTAAATTTTTACAAAGCCATTGTACCCACTTTTATACTTTAGATTTTTGCAACGTCTTATGCTGTTTGTCTGCCTTTCCGTCTGGTCGTCTGTGTGAGAAAGTGTAAAAATTGGAGTATATGTAAAATCGATAACCGAAAATCGATATGTACGCATAACAACCCTAAGAGATAGATAAAAAAAAGTTCAAAGTTCTCCCGAACATCGATTCATTTCGTCAGTGTAACAACTTGTTGTAATATGCGTGCGTCAAGGGGACTGACTCTCTTGCATCACCTTTGCACTTCACAATGGCCGCAGAGCTGCAGAGCAGCAGCAGCAGTGAGTCAAAGAGCAAACCTCATACTTCGCAACCAGCGCTCGCATTTCACTCAATGTTAAAGACTCGCGTAGGCGATAGAAAAACTCTCGACGTTCTCTTTGAGTGGAATGCAGCGCATAAAAGACGCACGCAAAGCGCTCAAAGCTTCAGTCGAGTTTGAAACTTACACTCAAGCGGAGTTGTAAATAGTAGTTCGAGTTTTTTGGCTCGTACTCACACGTACTGTAACCAAGTTTTAATCCCACACACTTACACATATAGTACATATCCACAAATTAAAAGTTCTGCAAAAAGAATTGCATAAAAGAAAAGTAGTTTTTAGGAATTTATGGAAAACCACGTTTATGGAAATTCACATATTTTCGGCTGGCATTCATTTTATGTAGATGTGTGCTTTTGCGTGCGTGTGTGTATCTGTGTGATTGTATTGTATTGTGTGTAATACAGTAAAGCGCATAAATGTGGAATCTTCGTAGGTAGTTTGTAGAAGACAAATCACGTGACAAGAAATATCAAATTTCCCCGCTTCTTTTCCTTTTCATGTTTGTACATATATACGTGTTTGAGTGTGTGTTTCGAAGAATTCAATTTAAGAGTAGTCGTACACATTATTTACCCCAGCAGACTTAGTCTCAGCCTCATTTCTAGCCTCGTTACTCTTCACTTTACACTTGTGTGTGTGTGTGTTTTGTGCTTTGTAAAAGAACGCGCATAGTTGTTGATTGTGGCCCCATTTGTGCACGTTTTTTGTTGCTATGCCTCTTCTCATCTGACCCTCCGCCTTCGATCTACTCCTCCATTGGCGACATCTCTTAAATTATGAATTAAGAAAATTTAACAACGCACCCCAAAAACACTCCACAAGCGCCATAAAGCACATATATGAAACTCAAATTTTCTCTACCTGTTGTTTTTTATTTTATTTTGTGTCGGACTTTTGGTGTCTTTGGCGGCCGTTTATATTTTACTTACATATTATGCAAATGAATGCTTGCTTATGAGATTTGCAGTTTTGTACATTTTTCAAACTTAAACCTGCCAATAGGGTCCCTAAAAAATATGCCTTGCTTTTGTTCACTGTGGCACCGCTTTAAGTTTTGTCCTTTCTACAATTTCTGATCAGAAAAACACGTTGTTGTTCTCATTTTCTTTTTCATTTTCTTAAATTTATTTTTTCGCCACTTCAAAAATCATTGCGTGTTGGTATTTTTCTGATTTCGTTTTATCTATTTTGTCCACAAATGGTGGACAATTTTATATATATATATATATTACATATATATTATTTTTATTTAAATTCATCTATTTTTTACTTCATATATTACTTTTGGGTCGACTGACATAATTGACATTAAACAAATAATATTTTGGCCAGCTTTATCTCTCTGCCTTTTGCTGAATTCATTTACAACTTATGGCCAAGTGTGTCTTACCCCACTTATTAAAATTTGCGTCGCTGTATTTGACACCATTTTTGCCACCTCAATAATAACTTACTTAACTTAGGAATTTATTGCCCGTCCGTTTTTGTTTCCTTTTCCGTTTCTGTGCAATAATTTGCTCTTGTGGCCTATCTTACTGTTTGGCACTGTGGCTTCGCTTTTATATACGTCTTAAAATATTTTGCTTGTTAGGACTTTTGTGTATATATTTTGTTCGAAAATTGTGTTTTCACTGGTGTTGAACTTAATTTGGATGTAGCTTAGGCATTCCAGGGAATTTTCAGCAGTTTTAACGGTGATCTTCCTGTGGAATCTGATATTTTTCAAGAAACCGAACATTTTTATAAAAGATAAATAAACAGCAACTACGATGTTATTTGTTATGTTTTGTTGAAAGTGCAAAGCAAATTTTCTCTGATATTTGTCGTATAAATTCAGTTAGACACAACGCTTTAATTAGAATACATGGGTATTCACTTTGCCTTGACCACACGAACAACATTAACAAAATGCCGACTAAGGGCCAAGGGGTTAGTTTTGTCGGTCTCTCAGCTACACTCAATCGACATGCCTAGGCACCCCTAAAACTGTATATAAAAAAAAGTTCCAATTCAACAAGGGAAGCACAGTGTAATTAAAATGGTGTCATTTAATTCTTGCTGGTGAATTTGTATTATTATTTTTTAATTTTGTTTTGACATACTGTGCAAGAAAAAGGCTTAGAAAAACGTTGCCTTCTTATTTAAAAAAGCGTTGCTAGAATTTTGATTGCCCCATAAAGTATGCTAAAAGTTTTCTATGTTTCAAGTTTTTATTACTACCTTTCTCTTTTATACCATTTCCAAGTGACTCTGTTGCGTATATGTTTTTTGGGTGCTCCAGAGACTCATTAAAAGACGCTCAGGATTGCTAGAGTGTTTTTTATAAATATTAAATATATATGAATATGTTTCTTTTTGTGTGCATGTGTGTACATTTTTTTGTGTGTGCTTAAAGGCAAGAAAAATGGTTGTTTAACTTTCGAAGGCATCGAAAAATTGGTAAAGTTCGTTAAGGAAATTAAACGGTTCTTCCAAATAATTTGCTGTTTCATTTTGTGCCCAGTTGTGTTAGTGTAATTAGTATGCAAAGATCCCAAAGCATTAATTAAGTTTGGATTTCTTCATTTTTTTGTTTATTGAACTTAATAATCATTGGGAATACTGACAGTGGTTGCTTCACCTCAGTATTTATTCTTTTTTTCTAACTACTTAGCTAGTGTGTTTGTTCATTTCATTGCCACTCCACACTAATCCCTCTACTTGTTAATTTGTAAAAGGTAAAAACCGAATACCCTATTATCCGCATTAACATTCGAATCGATATACCCATATCCGTCTGCCTGAATAGGCGATTCTTATAGACTATATGAGACTTAATTGTGATATTTACATTTTCGTTCACCTATCGCAAATCATATTAGTGGCGTTTTATCAATAAAATATCGAAAGAAATATATGCCACAAATTTATAGGCAGAGCCTTCCAATTGATTTCAAATATAGCTTCACATATTATGTTTAATAACTGAATTCAGGTTGTGAATGTCAAGCTCACTAGACGACAGAATGCTCATTATTTCAATATTAATTGAATTTTTTTTAACTGAACAATGCTTGAATCTAACTTTAACTAAGTGTGTTTGCAACTTTAGCATGGAGCCTGCTTGGAAATACACCTTACTAGAAGAAACACAATCCCAATTAAGAACTAAAAATAATTATAAATTGCAAAACGTAAATCGACAGAACACAAATTTGTGGCTTTAATTAACGTGCTTATTTTGTTCTTCTACTTGCAGTGTAGAAAAATGTAAAAAGTCGACTAAAACATAATATTCGTTTGCCTGAAAATTCTGTTTTGGATTTTAAGTTTAAAAGAAAACGAAACCGGTACCGAAATATTTTAGAAAAAAAAAAAACGAAAACCGAAACAGCACCAATTAAATACTTAAATGTATAGCGGTAAATTCAAAAATCCAATTAACGTAATGAACGTAAATTAAGAGTACAGCTAATTTCTGGTACGTATAACTCCATTAGAACATATAGATTAGACTATCAAATAGCGCGGGGGAACCAACTGTCTGCAGCAGAAGTGCCAACTATAATTCAATCAGAACCCAGACGGAACAGCATCCACCAAGTGAGACGTGAGAGTGACAAAAGTGATACGAACCATACCAAATTTTCTGGAGCTGGGCTCTTTCTTCCTTTAGCTCAAAAAGGCAAACTAACTACAAAGCTTTGTCAAAAAATCGTCTAAAACATTAATCGTACTGGTGGGAAAGTTTACCCAGTCTGTTGAAAGTATTAGACTCAGTGACAGATACACAGTGAAAAAGTGACGTGTGTGCTTCAATTTCGCCACCCTTACCGCAGAAAATAAACTAAATTAGGCGCAGCAAAAAGGCAACAAATAAGCATTCCATGCCAAAGACAATGATGTGGCCAACAATTATATTTTCGCTGTTGTTGCTCCAGGCAACGGCTGATGCCATTGATTTAAGCCGCTTGTACGGACATATGGCAAATCCGATACAAAAACGTAGCGGTAAGTATTCTCTTTACACATGTGCATATCTTATTATTATTGCGATGGCAGTTTAATTATGCTTAATCAGATGTCATCTTATGAAGAACAATAGGTTTTAAAAATTTAATCTAAATAAATATGAGTTTTTACATTTAATATTTATTTTTACTATTTGTACATGTACAAAACTTGCAATATAACTCATAATTGTGCGCAAAAATAAAAGTTATTGTTTAAAGACAGAATAATCTTCGAAGTTTTCAGATGAATATATTTTTGCAATTAAATTTGCAGACGAATTATTTACAAAAAGCTTATTCAGCTTTTAGTAGGCTTAAAAATGCGAAGTACCCAAGAACTAACTATTAATTCCTTAGAATCCGTAAAGTAATTTAATTTTTTTGATAGAACTCTACTTAAATCCCATGTACAACTGCTAAGTATTAAATAGTTTACCAAATAATTTATTTTCCAAATGATATTAGCAGTTGGCAAATTTGAGTAAACAGCTGCAATTTTAGAAGTCGGCTTGTGTGATTCTACTGCACATATTTACTTTATTAAATACCATATATAAATACTCAGTGTCCATTTTAAATAAACGTCGTAGCTTAAATCATTTAAGTAAATCGCAAATGCTTTTTGCTATATACTATTATTTTATTTAGAGATTATATAATTTGTGGATTTGTTCAAGTGACGGCTTATTGTGTAAGCGTTGAGCTAGCAAACAAAGTGAAACGCTTAAGCTTTTTGGACAGTTTGGTAACAACTACCGCTAACAATAAAAAGACTTTTCTTTTGTCACATTTTCCGTTGCGTTTCCTTCGTTTGCCCATTTTCATGTTTTCTTCGACTGTGGCCATAATTCAGCAGGTTAGCCACTCATTGTGGGTTCCTTTTGTGCTTCTGTCATTTGGCTTTGACCGGTAGCTCTGATCATAACTTTTAAGGCCCTGAACGTTGTCAGCAAAAAAAATCGTAGAAAAAGGGTTTTCCATCCACTCATCATTTTTATGCGGATACTTTTTATTTTAATTGGTTTCTGCATTAAATATTTACGTAAGTATGCTTTGTGTCAGCAATTAGCCCGTGGTTGATTGAAAACACAAAATAAATTGGTTACAAAATTGCAAATTTTCAAATTAATAATTGATTAGACTATATTTAGAAAAAAAACATAAAATACGTCTAGAGGGTTTAAAAAGCTTTCATTTACAAAATTTGCATATTAAATTTAAGATTAAAGGGTTAAATTATGACACAGAAAAATCTTTAAAAATAAATTCAAGATTTGTAAAAGGTTTTACAATCTTGTCCAATATATTTTGAAAAGAATTGGGGAAAAGCGGGAATAAACCAAGTCAGAGCAGTAATTGTTAAACACTAGTAGTATAAAATGTCAAAACGACAGAAAAACCTGGAGAGTGTGACATAATATAAATAATATAAAGTGAAATAAGTCTTATACGTTTCTTACGGTCGATAAATAAGAATAACTTTTCTAAAGTACGATGGCAAATGGAGGTCGGAATCCTACTAAACGGAGCCAATTCGATTTTGGAAATTTTTATAATTAGGAGATACAATTCTCGAAACGTTTTCTATAGCACTAAGGCACAGAGAAGATTTTAGAGAGATGAAACGTCAATGAGCAAGAGATAAACGGCAGGCTGTGGTTAAGTCTGCTTAGCACGATTCGAATTACAGCCTAAATATTAATGAATACACACGGTTACCGGTCTGAATGGTACTCTAATGATGACAATTTCCCCCAGTCTTTCACGTCTCTCACCTATGAGAAAGCCATTGAAGTTTTTTGTATACCAAAAACTAGTTTAAAAATAAAATAAATTGATTCCGAAGCATTAGCGCAAGCAGCTGACACAACCGATACTTCCACCTAACCTGAAACATTTTAATACAATTGGGAGCTTGACACGGGCGAGAGAAGAAATAAAAACCGCAATGGAAACTAATAAACTAGACGGATATTACATGAGGCTGGCAGGAAATTTCAGTTTCGCTTGTGCCCATTGCGAAATGCTTTATATAATATGCGCTTAATCACTGTGTTTTTGAATTGTATATTTGCATGTGTGGCACGCTTCAACGAACTACGCTGAGTATACTAAGTTTTGTTTTCCATTTGTTGCCGCTCTGGTTTGCGGAATTCACTCAAGTGGCAGAAAGTACTAACACAATCATGCAAGCACACCTATACGCACGACTTACTTGAATTGAATTACAATCTTATGGCTACAGAACCAAAACTCTTTCTTTTTCAACGTTATCCACAGAATGTAATAAAAGCCTGCATAATTCAAAGTGTGACTCCCAAACAATTTGTGCTGGTTCGCATGAAGCTATTTTACCTAATTAAAATAACAAAAATTTTGTAAGCAACGAGAGTCAAAATAGCTAACGAAATCAAAAGACATGAAAGCGTATATTTACCGATGTGTTATCAAAAGTGGATACAGTATAAGCGACTGAATATCGATTCACAGCTTTAGTTGTTTACAATAAATATTCAGGGTTATACAAAGATATGCAATATGGAAACTTAAAAGACCATACCAGTCTGGTCAGAGATACATTTTCGTACAATTCGTTTAGCCAAAGTTACTAAACACAAATTTATTGTTATTGATATACAGCAAAAAAAACTTTGTTATCGGATGGGTAGTTCAATTTGTTTGCCCCCAGCTCGAAATAAAAATTAAAGACAAAATATCTCAAGTATAAGCCAAAACATAAAATTGCTATATCGACGAGATGGTCAAGCTGCCCATTATTGCGATAAATCTAATGATGACATTTTAATTATACGACCACATCAGTGATTTGTGGCCCTCTCGCCAAATTTTGCGCAAACTGGTCATTGATATGAAAATCTATGAATTATTAGCGTATGCAAATTAGCTTACCCTAAACTCATCCGGTTATTTGATCACGCATACGATGCATAGGCGCCAAAATCTACACCCATACATATATATAACATTCGTTTCTAAATGATTTTCACAGACAGTTGACAGTGGACGTATGGGTTTCAACAATGGAATTAATGATATACCGGTTAATTTCGAATTTCATTTGTATAAATATCTCGTTGGTTAGAGCAAGTACGGATTTAGGTGGTTTTGGGCAATAGTAACAAGGACCAGGGTTGAAGGTATACGTCAAAGCAATCGATTTATGCGCGCAACTTTATTCGAACCGTATTACACACAATAAATTTATAAATCGATATTTAGGTATTACCTTAATGGCTTGTGTAAAGGTTGGAAATGAGCAGGATTTAGATTTTAGATTATTTAGATTTATATAGAATAGGCGAGCGCAGTGAGCTATAACTACGCAAATGACTAAAATATATTTTGATCACTTACTATGCACAATGTTCCGTTTTTTATGGCGCGTAATATTATTTGACGTTAGTCAGATGTCAATATATATATATATATATACGGACGGCAAACCGCAACTAGGAGTGAAAGTATTTTCTGCCGCTTGGCATTTCTTGTTTTTGCTTTCGTTGCTCTGCCAACGTTCCACATTCCATTCACAATTTGTTTACTCTTACAGTGCGAACGACTGCTCTAAAAGTTTTGCATCGAGCGCAACGATAAACTAAGGAGACGCTTAACTTATTTAATATGTATATACCTATTTGTACATGTAAGTTTGGCTGATGGGCATAGCCTCGAGGACTTTTATGCATTACTCATACTTTGCCACGTAAGGGACAAAGTAATCAAATATAAAATATCAAAGCCACTTAAATGTTGCCGAATAATCGCAAATAACATCACACAGTCTTGTGAGAAGATTCGTGTTGTGGTAAACCTAATCCAAAGTGTCTACTTTATTTTCGAATATAGCCGTTTTATTGATTATTTTTTTCTATGTGGTAGATAGAAAAGTAGTTTATTTACTTTCCACATTCTCTTTCAATGGAAATAAATTCAATTGGCAGTAGTTTTCAATGTTGGAAATATTACATTTTAATTCGCTTATATCGTTTATAATAAATATTATATTAGTGACTGTGATATTAAACATATATATATATAAATACAATTAAAATTTAATTCATGTAATTTAATGTTATGTTAATAGCAAATAAGAAATGAAATAGTTCTTAAAACTTAAGTTGTTACTTATTTATTTTGATGTTAGCAAATGCTTCGAATTTGGTTAACGACAGTGTTGTCTTTTAATTAAATGTAAATTGAGTAAATAATTTGGCAAATACAAATAAATATAGGCCAATACGCTGTTAAATCAATGAAGATGATTTTTTTTGCTCATAACACATTATCGACAACCGCATCGTGGTTGTAAGAAACACTGAGCGGAATCCAGCTATTAGGTTTAGAACATTTTTGTCTCGTATCTAGTTATTCAGCAAACGGGTGTACGTGCTAAAAATAAATTGGCTGATGCAGAAATTTTTTTCCCGATGTCATCTTATTTTTTTTTGCTACTTGACTAAAGACTTATGGCATTTTATCCATGTTTAGCTATGTTACAATATATGCCATTTTTATATAAATAAACCAACTAGATGCCAATAAAGCTGTTCTTTTGTATGGCAACAACATTTACATTTATGCATATTTTCAGGCATTTGTAGAAAATAGTTTTCGAATGACGGCGCTACGAGAAATGAACAGCTTGCTTATATATATATATGTATACTGGATACAGGAGGCCAGTAATGTTCTGTCAAAGACGCGTCAGCTAAACACAAATTCAGATGCTCATTGGCTGAGGGTATTTGCATTTTCTCTTGCACTCAAAATCCACTTGTGAGTTTCTGTGCACTGGGCCAGCACGAAGGGGCATTAAATATCCAATTTGACTGTGGGCAATAAATAGATTTTCCATACTCAGCTTAGATTGGATTTATAAGAATTTTTTGGGTTTGTTGCTAAAATAAAACGAATATTATCAGTCTAAAAATATATGACTATTTAATGAAATTGAACTTGAATGAAAACTGAAAAAAGGAAGGCCTTTTAAAGCTGCATCCCAAGCAAGCAGCATAAGTTTAATTTCACGTAATGCTTTTACACAGACTTGTTTGAATCACTAATTATTTATTTGTTAATTTAATGTGGAAAATATAAAAAAAGTTCTTCCTTAGATGTTAATTAATTAAAAGTTAATAGCAAATTCAAATTTAAAAGAAACAAATTTAAAAAAAAGGAGGGATTTTTAAAATATGCTCGTATAAAAATATTTAGTGGTTATCCATTTATTGAAAGAATTGAAGCAAGCTGGAAAAAACACATTAAGATGCGTTTAAAAAATTCTATGAAATTGTTAACTTATGATTAATTACTTTCTACATGTTTTGTGCAAAATGTATTTTTTGCAGGTCTTTACATACTTTTAATTCTGAGCGTCAATTCTCAAAATTGTACAGACATTATTGTCAACGAAAAACAACTTCGAGAAAGCAAAACATAAATTATTTGTGCACATGTGGCACTGCGCTAAACGTGATCCACATTTATTGCTGCATTATTTTGGAATTGGATTAGGAGTGTTGTGGATTTGAAATTCGTTGTTCCATTTAATGAATGGAACGGATATTTGCTAATACAGTAGGTTCTGGTGCTCAACGCGAGGTCACACTGGAATTGTTGTGTGTACGTGGCAACAAATAGGTTTGGAATTATAGTTGCGTGTCTTGAAATATACCTCTAGTTTTGGGGGCTTAATTTAAAAAAAGTGAGAATGCTATAGTTGGGTAATCACTAATAATATATACCATGAAGCCAGTAGTTAAAAACATAATTTTATTGACAAATTTACAAAGCAGGACAAGTCACTTGAACTTTGACGGCTTCTTATTGACGACCTTAAAACTGCTCTTCACAAACTGGACCCCATCATTCATCAGTTCATCTACTCGTATTACTGCTAAGGCTTCTGGTAGATCTGTTAACCAGCACTTGATAGATGTATGTTTGCATGTGTACACGCAATGTGCTGCAGAATACACACTTATATTTAAACTCGCATTAATTACCCCCGATCACTCCTATCTCACATATGCACTTTTAAATCCATTCATACTTTTGTAGTAAAGTCAACTTAAGAATATCTTTTGGGGTATCATTTCTCAACCGATCTTGATTAAATTTGCTAATTTGATCAACATTTCAACAAGATATAAAAAAAATATCGACAACACGTTTCTTTGACGCCCTTTTTATGAGTCAGGAACTGCATTTAGAAATTTTTATTTGATTTTATAAATTTATGTAATTTTGATATATCTTTAAAATAGTCAATTATTAAGCATTGAACATTTATTCCTCCCATTCCTTCGCATCGGCCGCAGATTCAGTAGGATTTTCGTTACCAATCGACGATGCCGGCGCTTCTTCTTCTTTTTCGTCATCTTTGGGAGGTTTTCCTACGCTCCTGCTACCTAGGGCCAATTGGGCTTCGGGCGAATATTCGCCCTCCTCCTCACCGTCTTCCTCAACAAAGTCCGCGGCAATCGGCTCTATGGGCAGCCAGCAGGCGCCCTTGATGAGACGCTGCTCGATCTCGGAGATTTCGTTTTTATAATACAGATTGAAATCGGGACGATCCCAGATACTCTTCACCCATTGCAAATTAAAGTCCATCTTGGTGCAGCAGCAGAATTTTCGTGACTTGTGGCACTTGGGGCACTTGCCGAGCTGACGGGCCGGATGAGTGTATTGCTGCTTCTGCTTCTTCTTGCAGCAGTAAGGGCATACGTGCTTCGGCTTCCGCTTGGTACTGCAAGGCACCGGCTCCTTGGCGTGTACAAGATGCCCCCGCTTCTTGGCACAGAAACAACAGTTGCAATCATCTCCCTCTGGCTGCCGCTTCCGTGTCTGCATGCGATCGTAGAACTTCTTGTAGGCAATCTTGATTTTGGCCTCGTAGGCCAACTGCTCGATGCAGGAGAGGCCGTCGAAGCGAGCATAACTCTCGGCACTCTTGCGTGCGGCATGCACCCAGACGCACTCATCATTGTAGCTGGGTCTGCCCTTGTCGTCGTAGGTTAGCTCCTGCTTGGGCTCATAGTAGAAGGCTTTAAATCCACGCTTGATGATATTATAGGCCAAGTGTGTCTCCACCTTGTTCATCAGGGACTTCTTGCCCAGCTCGTGGAAGAGATCCTCTTTGCGCAGTCGCTTCTTGGGGACCGTATCAATGCAGTAACATACCTGATCATAGTGCAGAAAGGAGTACGTTATAATGTCGATGGTTGACTTGGCCTTACACTCGTGCAATCCGCATATGATCATTATCTGTCCTAATGTGTTAGCCAAGTCCAGTACGTTCTCCAGGAATATCGATGAGGCATTCACCTCGCCCAGACACTTGCATTGGGTATGCTGATCTATGACTCCAAGTGGTGCATGGCGCTGGCACTCTTTGTGTTGACAGTTATTCCGGCATCGGAAATCGGGCATCGCATGATGGGCCTGCATCTAGCTCAAACACAGAAAATTTTTAAAGTGATAAAATGAAAAAAAGAAAATAAAGTATTTTGTGATATTCTGACTATTCAAAGAATATATACAGCTAAAATATTCCTAATACATTTTTACTATACATTGTGAAGTAAATCCCAAATGTAAAGTTAACATCAGAAATATTTCTTGGCGATGATTGTGATTTTACAAGTATAAAGCTTTAATAACATGCATTTACTATCATTTTTAAAAAGGTTTTATTTTTTATTATTTTTCATTGCTGAATAATTTTTACTTATGATCCATATTAGCTCCAGACAGTAAATATAAAATTCACAAATTAAATATAAAATATTATTAATAATAATAATACGCAGGAGGAAAGTATTATTTAAAACATTAATAACGGCATAGTAAGTATTCAACTTAAATAAGTTGTAATTTAAATTTAAATCAATTTAATAATAATAATAATCTCTTTTCGCTTGGGTATAAAAATTTTAACATTTAAATATTCTTTTTTGAATAACACAATTTTACTTATGTATACAGATTTCAACAATAATATTTTTTATAAGGGCTGACCTCTTTAACTGTTACTGGCATTGACCCATGTTTGTGATTGGGTCGAACTGTGAGTGCTGACGTTCATAATATATGCCAAATGCCCAAGACAATATTCGTAAGCTATTAGCTGTTGCTGCGAATATATGTCCTGATTAATATTCGGTACTTCGCATCCAATTTTAATTTATTAGACAAGCGGAGTATTAACAAGCCACACAATATCCATATCCATTGACAAGAGGCAAACAGAACAAATATTTGCTGGGTGAACATAAAAAAAAAACAATACAATCAAATATGTTTGTAGAACAAAAATGCCGACTAATGCCGCTCCTAGGCACGTCTCCCCATCCGAGCACGAGCAGATGGAAGGGGACCCAAGCCAAACAGATAAACGATAAAGTTGTCATTACTTATACCTCTGTGAATTTAGCCTGTCGGAAAGCACAGCTGAGGATAACCCGGAACACTGGACGCATTCGAAAGCAATGGCCGCATATAATCAAAAATTCGGCAGTTACATCAAATAAATTAAACAAAGTACTTATTTTATATATGTTTATTTATTAACCCTATAAGCTGAGTATGGCTTTTTTTTTTTGGTTGTTTTGAAATGAATCTCTGTGTGAATGTCTATATTTGTATTGTATTTGCAGACGTTGAAGCTCGATTCTATCTACAGATTCATTTTTTATTTTTACCTTGCTTTTACTTTTTCTAAGCACCGTCAAAAAAGAATTCTTTATGTGCTACAAAAAAATGAGAAAATCCAGTTAGCTTTGTCCAAGTAGTTAAGTTTGTTCACGAATGTTTGCTATTAATTGCAATAATTTTGCTTAGTTAGGTAAAAATAATAGAATTCAACAAAAAAAATTTGTAAATCAATTATAACGATTGAATAATAATATAATAATAATAATTTAATAATGTTGACTGTTCACAAATAAGATTTCTGTGTTCAGAAATTGTTCGAAGAGATTTTGCTTTTGCTATTGATTCACAAATTAATGTTCTGCAGTTATTTTCTATTCAAAACCCAATGAACGTATGCATAATGTATTTATTTTGCAAAAACTTTGCCTAGTCTGTCCCTTTATATAAATCAATAATATAATCCTGTGCAAACTCACCTTATATATGAATATGAAAACACAGACCAACAGAATCAGCACAAATAGAAAAAAACACAATTTAAGTAAGTTTAAGCAAACAAATCATGAGATACCAGAAAAAAACTTTTTCGATTTCATGAGTAACTTATTTAGTAGTGTCGGCATTTTAAGTAACAATTAATAGAAATTATAGGTGTTTTTTTGATGATGTTTTTTTTGAAGAACAAAAAAGCCGCAAGCTTTAATTCGGTTCTGGAGAACCTTAAATTATGCAAAGCTATGCAAATGTCAGGCGAAAAGGACAAGTGCCACGTGGCGCTGTGTAAATCAAATTAATATGATATCTGATATACAGATACCTTTTATATATATATATATATATATATATATGTATGAATAACATAAAAAATGAAAGCAATTGGAGTGCACACTTGGGGCAATGAGCGCAGACGTATGCGCAATTTATGAATAATTGACAGCTGAAAGGCAGCAGTTGGCAAGCTGCTGCTCTCCCCTGCTCAAAAAATAAAAAAAATTTTAAATTTAAAATTAATGCTTTAACGAACCACTCACAGCGACCTTTAAAAATTTGCCTAGCACGGTATATTTTTCCGACGAACCGCGCAACAAGGAGTCACGGCCAGTCGAGGACCTCCGCAGCTGACCGTTCTGCTAACCATTATTTTTCATAAAAATATAGCCATTTATTTCATTTCCAGAATTATGTGCTACCATTGCAAACATATATGGCTTAGAAGCCGCTAATGTACAAAGAGAAGGGTCTAGACTAGTTATTACCCTGTACCCAAGCCAAGACTCACACATGAATTAAAATAAATTGTCAAGAAGACAGCAAGCACAGGTGTTTAGAACCGTTATCTTCACCTCTTGCAAAACACTGAATACCCACATTTGGATAGAAACACGGTATAAAATCCATGACAAAACCGGTGATATTTATGAACCTGCCAGCCGCATGGTACATTGCTCCTATGCGATACAAATACTTTTATTGCTTTTTTACGTTAATATTTTGAGCAAACGTCTTTTTACTGGTAATTTGTGACTGCAAATGCAAATAAATGATTTTTACGCGAACGACGTGACAACAAAGAGTCACGCACTGAATAGTGGTGAATTGGGATTTGATTTTAGAATATGCCTATCCAATAACAATTTTAATTTCTTAGAATATTTTTATGCAGGATTTAAATACAAACTGTTTATTCGGGCATAAGCTAACTGGCTTAGTGATGTTTGATTTAACTATAACAAGAATATTTAATTTCGGCTGCAAACAAAATATAAGGAAATATAAGGATACCCTTGATATTACTAAAATCTCCCATATGATTACAGACCTCAGCTTTAGTAATAAAGAAGATCCGCTCTGAATGACTTTCATTGTTCTACTGATATTCTTATTGTTGTATACCCTATTGTTATTTCCAAATTTATTATAAACGAAATTTCTGGAGTTTTTGTAGCCTACATTATATTAAATCCGGATAATTTTTAAAATTATGGCCGCTTGTGTCCTCCGAAATGCATGGACGCGGTATGCGATTTCAGTGAATTGACGTCGCTTGCGAAAACTTTTTTGAGTTGGCACTGCTTTGGAGTAATGAATCGGGCAGAAGGCAAAACCGATAGATGTCTCTAAAAACTTGCTGCATCGAGTGCTAAAATAATCGCTTATTATCATCTCTTGTTGTGCAAAAATTTTAAAACAATCAGAATTCATTCTTAAAAAAATCAATAGTGTCAAACACTTAGTCGAAATAGTCATGAATCTTCATACATTCTTTTCATTTGTTTCTAGTTTTTGGACTGCTTTTAGAAACTTATTATAATAATATTACATGCAAATTATTCATTAAGATGTTTTATTTGACATACAATTAAATTAAGCATCTACCATTTCGATCTTCCAATCGGATCTTAGTAAGGAGTAACTCAAAAGTGCCTACCACAGTATATTTATACTACATGATTCAATCAATTGTCTGCGATTTCAATTATTAAAATTGCAAGTTATACAAAAGTGGGTTTAATGAAAATATAGATTATTTTGCGTTAAAATTATGCTATTGTCAGTTTATGCTGTGTACATTGAAATCTGGCTACTATATATTTCTCATTAGTAAATTTTATGACAACATATAGCTAGATAAAATATGTTATGTAGTCGAGGACTTTCAATACCTTTACTGCTCCATAAAATCACTGCAACTTTTTATGACAAAACTTTATAATAATAAACCAAATCAAGCCATCGGCAACTCCACATTTTTCGACCAGTGAGGCAACCGGTATAGCGTATCAGATACCCCATACCTGGCCATCAACTGACACACGGCGCTTCCTTTAACCTCCGCACACTCTCACAATAGCTGCCATGGCGCCCTTGCCACCTTTATTGTTTGCGAAAGCAAATGCAAAGTTTGCCGTGGCTCAGACAACATTACATGGCCATTTTGTCTGTCGAAGATTTATGCGCGATTGCACAAGTTTTATGTGATTCGTGTTATTGTGTTTTTAAAAGAATTCCCACTCCTTCGATAACAAGTATGTATTTTTTGCCTATCTCTCACTTTCTCTCTCTCTCTCTCTCTCGCTGTCTTCCGTCTTTATGTAATGTTTCTAGTTTTTCATTTTAAGCAGGAAGCAGTAATTTAAGTTTCTGTCTAAATACCCACAGAGCAATCCGTCTGACCTAAATGCTTAAAAACTTGAAGTTCGTATTAAAAGCTGTGTTGTTCCTCAGTTTGTAAACTTCAATAAATTTAAAGTATGTTTATATAAACCAGAAGTCTACAATATTCTTAGTTAAAGTTGTTTATTGATTTGTAATTAGTTCTACTATCTAAACGCCCACATGGCAATGTTTTAACATACCCAAATTCAGTAAAAGCCCCGCAAGGAGAGAACTGAAATGGCGAATCAATTCAATTTTTGTTTGCTAACCTTAGTAATTTGCAATGGCAAATGGCAAAAACATTTAATTGGCATTGGTCGGCCTGCGGGCAAAGTGGTTCTATCAAAATGTGTCAATCTTTGACCTATATCATGCTCGCTTAATCTACACTAAAATCCGGCAATGACAGACAGACAACGACAACTTATTTTGGCTGGGATGTTAGGCTAATCATGAAAACCATTACAAAGTCATTAACTAAATGTACGCAAAAAGCGAAAACTCAACCACAACAATTTCATCTAACATCAATTTCTTCAACAATTTCATTTTTATAATCAAAATGACTTATTGGATATAATAAATCAGATTTATTACCTGCAAATCTTAAGGAAAATATAGCAAACCGAACAATTGCCTTAAAAGCTTGCGGGATACTGAACACGAACAAATAATCGACGAGGATTGCCAGATGGTGCACTCCACGCTATTTGCCAAACATTACATAAACATAAATTATTGAACGACTCTCCAATAGCTACTTTCTTACGAGGAAACGGTCCAAAACCATTGACAATTGAAAATTTGTGTTATTACTAAATAACTTTCAATAACAATTAATGTTATTTGACTAATATTGTTACATACATTTGGAAAAGTAATTTGACTACTACATTAAAATTTGTATGCACTTATTTAAGAGAATGAGATCCATATACAATGTTTGTGTGTCTTGAGTGTTGAAATTTGTGACGTC
The DNA here is from genome assembly GCA_035042345.1 of Drosophila fungiperda. Lineage (NCBI taxonomy): Eukaryota > Metazoa > Arthropoda > Insecta > Diptera > Drosophilidae > Drosophila > Drosophila fungiperda. Next base: position 300,702 of record JAWNLM010000204.1, read on the forward strand.
TCTGTAGTTACTCCGATCCGCCATTATTATGTGAAACTATCTAAGTAGTAAACTGTATATTGATGCCATTTCACTTTTTTCATTGAAAACTTTATGCCAGTATTCGCAAGTCGTTTTGGAGAGCTAATCAAAAGCATCTCTATGAGATAATTAGACTATCCGTTTTTTCATTTGTAATGTATCAAATAATTCCCAAACATAATAAAAATTTTGGCATGAAGAAAATAGTATATTTATTATATATTGTTCAGTATAATGTATATAATCACTTCATAAACACTTTAAGTTATATTTTTTTAAATTTTTTTTCAAATTTCAATTTTTTGAAATTGCAGTTTTTATTAAATAAAATAAAATTAAATTTTAGATGCCTGAATAAAAAGATATTAAAATGACATAGTACATCTGAGAGTATTAAATTCCAGACATTATAATATTTAATATTGAAATTTAACATACGTCAGTTTGATTTCCTCGCCTCTATTAACTAAGTGGGTGCCGCAGCCGGTGCTCTACTCAGTAACCCCCGCATATGAAAGTTAAACAAATCACTTGGTGGTCTCTGAAGAGACTCGAGGGAAATTGGGTAAAATGGAGTCGTTATCAATATGCTTTAAAGCGTTTTCAATGCATTCGCAATGCTCGCACAAATTAAATAATTGATTAACTTCTGTGTACACCTGTTCAGCAACCTGTTCACATCGTAACCACCATAGTATCTGGTTGCTGTTAATTTGCATATTTACTTCCACTTTTGTTTTTTATTGCCCTTGTTTTGTTTTGCTTGAAAAATGCGAGTAGGCTTAAAGCTTTATCGCGAGTCAGCACATTCAACTTGTTAAGCTGAAACCGAGCAGAAAGTGCCGAGTTTTATCGTTACGCGTGCAGATGGATTTGGGACGCGGATGTCGGGCTTATAACATGTGAGGGAATGTGTTAAAAAAAAAACACTGGTATTGTTGCCAAATTAATAAGAGCTAACATAAATTGACAGCATGATATATAACATCTGGTAATCAGAGCGTTAAGCCATTAGCCAAAACTAAATTCAAAGAATATTTAAGTAACAAATGTTTTCTCTACTCAAAAAACATTTGAATATTGTATACATTAAGAATACAGTTATAAAATATTTAAATGAATATGATTTTGCTGGTCGAAAGAGCAAAGAGTCAAGTAATTTTATTATTATTCATAAAATGCGAAAATACAAAAATAGCTCGAAATGAGGCAAGGGAAATGACGGACCGAAAATTCTAAACGACATTTTTAATTTGGTTATTGAGGCGCGTAATTAGGCGCAACAGGCAGCGAAATAAGTTGAACAACTTGTGGGTTCACTTCAGTCTTTTAATTTAACACCAGTAAGCTATACTGACTAAGGAGTTAAACAAAAAAGTTTGACTTGGTTATTGAGGGGTATTGGGTCTATAGCCCTTATGTAATTGGAGTTTTTCGACAGTGTGGCGAATGATTTATATGTAATGCGTAGTTCACTACTATTACTACAGACTCGTCACATTCAGCGAACTTAATTAAATTTAGTCTAGCGGTCTTTTGGCCTAGACCCACTCCCAGTGGTATACTCGTCTTCCAAACAGGCTGTCATGTCGTGGCAGGTGGAAGCAGTAGCGCTAATTAAAACGAATGTTTCCCTCGTTTATCAATTGCAACAACCTTTAACCCAAAAATAACAATAGCGAAAAAAGCTGTTGCCTTAAAGATTGCCTTAAACGATGCGTGTGAGAAAATACTTGCGCAAATATGGCTCCGATGCCTTTGGCTTGGATGTGTGTTGCTGTTTTGTTGTCTTTATTAATTTGGAAAATCAAAAATTTCTCTTATTATTTTTTTGTGCTTACCGGTATTATATGGTGTTATTATATCCTGTCATATGGGAGCCGAAGTTGGAAAGTTTTGTTTGCCACAAAAAAGGAATGCATTGTTTTAGGACTTAAATGTTGAATAACTGTAAAATTAACTGAAAAACAAACGCTTGCTTTGCGTAGCCGAATATTAAATATCCTTTTAGGCCCGATTTAGTTTTAAAAAAATATCCATATTTAAATTTTTAATATATCTTGTTGTGAACTCAAAATTCTACATTCTTCTTTAAATAATATATTAATATTATTATTTTCTCTAAAACGTATCAGATTTTTCATAGCTTTATATGTTTAAATATAAATTTCGCTACTTGTTGTCGGTTCCTGGTTTAATTAAGCTGTTAACATTAGCGTGTTTTGGGTCACTCTGTAGCAAAACAAGTTACCACAACATTCAACTCAGTCGAGTTTTCGATACAAATCTTTTAACGATACTACAGCGTTATGATTGCGCTGAAAGTAAAAACGTCTGGGACCACAGACATGACTGGGCTTCTGTTGACGTGTATTTCTGTGGCATGGCCTCATTACTTTCGTCCCCCAAGCTTTAATTAATTTTGCACGTCTATGCCTCATTACGTGGTTGGCTTAGTTGTGATATTTTGCGCGACGGCAGCACGAGTGGTAATTATTTAAGCATTTTTTACGCTGCAACGTTTCCGAAGACAAGTGCAAGGTCATTCAGAAAGTGACGTAAGAGAAATAGCCGTTGGAAATTAACTTGGCCAACAAATGTGTCACGGAGACAAGGAGAGGTCCTTGGATACTTGGCAACTCGACCGCAAAAATATGTTGACATTTGCTTATATACGTAGCCATGTTTTATATTTCGAATGGGACATTTGTTTACGTGTTCAAGGTGTGTGCTCCCTTTAGAATTGTAATATATGCCAAAGTAAAGTCAAGCAAGATTAAGGTATGTTTATGGCAAAGAAATTACAATAACAGCCATTAAGAAACCATATTTAATCACTTTGTCACGATGAACAGTTCAATAAAATGATATCAAAATTGATGGTGCCAATTCAATATGAGCTAATCCTCCACAAATTCACCTCAGCTACAAAATGTATTACGTGTGAAAGAGCTTTTTAATGGTCTATTTGATGGAATTAACTTAGTGCCTGACATTCAGCTGGACAGTTTAGTTGCTTTTTAACGAACGAAATGTAATAAAATGGATTCACTCTTCAATTACTAGCTCTTCTTCGGTATTTAAAAAATGTAATTAAGTTTTTCCCCTATTAACAATGACAAACGAACTAGACGAAAAGTAGGAAACGGAAATTTCACCAATTTGATCTCTTCCTTATGCTTTCATTCTTTTTCTCTCTATTTGTCACTTATGCTTTATCAGTTGTCAACCATTTGCTTCTAATTTAGTTTCACCTTTCGCAACAGTCGGAGGTATGTGCTTAATTGTGTGTGCCACGCTGTTGCATGTGTAAGTGGGTTAAAAGTTGTTGCAATGCTTTACAAAACAAATTTTAGCAATCCATTTAAAAGGACACTATTATTAAATGGAAAACATGAGTCAACACGAAGGGAATTTAATTTAAGCATTGCCCAACTTTGTAAGTGATTAGATTAGAATGAATTGCATATTCGTCGCAACCTTTTCATTTAGGATTGAATAATGGTTAAATAATTAGAATAATAGCTTAAAGATAGTTTTCTGTCTTTTTAAATCACGAAATTGTTCCTAAATTTTTTTTATAACTGTTCAATCTATACAAACGAATTTTTTACTTATTGTTCATAACTTGTTGTGTGTCGTCTCCACATTATCCGATTAACTAAATCAGATTGAAATCTTTTCAAAATATTTTACTTTTCTTATTTTAGTCGCTATATGTTTTTACTCCATATACCAATGTACTCCACCTTATAGACCTTGCATCCTTAACTAATCGTCATGTTATGCCAGGTGTTATATTTGTTATTAAATTCATAAACCGTGCAACCGAATCTGAATTTAAATTTTTCTGTTAAAGCTAAATCTAACATATTTCTTGTCAGTTGAGTGTTGTACTACTAATTATTTCGAGCAAGAATTTTATCGAGTTCCCTTTACCGAATACAATAAACTTTTTTATGATCACTATCTGTAATTAATAACCCAATTATCAACGTATTTTCTCGAATTTCCTTAATTTGTACAATCTTTAATTTACCTTCTGCAATCTTCAAAAAATTAAATATTATAATTTTTGTTATTTATTTGACTTATTTTATTTATTATTTTTATTTTTCGTATATTTTTAATCTGTACAATCTTCAAAAAATTAATTATTATAATTTTTGTTATTTATTTGACTTATTTTATTTATTATTTTTATTTTTTTGTATTTCTCTATGTATGGATATGAAATACGAGGGGTACAAACCAAAATAAAATTACAAACGAGTTGTGATTGCGATAGCTATAGTTATATTATCATTTGCTTATGAAACAGCCAGACTTGTATTTCCTTCTGCAAAGCGACTAATGGAAACTTTGACTGCAGCAAAACAAGTGAATTTATATAAATGTATCTATTTTTCATGTCATGTAGGGCCTGTGAGCACATGCCCTCGTTTCCAAGCTACACTCAGCTACAGAAAAAGCAACCAGATAACAACCCCAACAGGACATTGACAATGGGAATTTTGAATGGCGTTGGCAGTTTGGAAGATTGCAAACAATGTCTGACTGACTCATGGTCGCTAAGGCTTTTTGTAAATATTTTTGGGGCGTTCTGAGGCGCAAAATGGCAAATGTGCTTAAATGGCAGACATGCTAGTGTGTTTGCTCGTATTCGCTTATTTTACTTTAATGACATTGTTTTGTCTGTTGCGTGCTAAACGATCAAAATCCAAAAAACACGAAAAAAATCATCAAGAAACCAAAAACCAAAACAAACAAAATTTGATTGAAAAATAACGATTAGGTTGGAGTCAAAAACTATTTTTGGCTTTTCTCAAGCGCAAAGTGAACACTGAATAAAATAATTGAACTGATTTTTTAAGTAACTCACTTTTTAGAAACTTTAATGCCCTTTTAATGGTGCTAAGCATATTTGGTCGTCAAATATATATTAGAGTATGAGTATTTGCAACATATAATATGAACTTTTTTTTTGAGTCATTTATTGGCTTTGGGAAGAGCAAATAACTTAACATTATGCTTTCATTACAGTTGGTTAAGTTAACTATTTAATTGTTTAAGAATTTTTGCTTTTAAAGCCATTTAGCAATATTCTTTTTATTGCCTTTCACAGCCTTAACTATAATTGTATTGGCCTGACACCTCCGTGTACGAGGTGTGTGAAGGTTGATTGATTGTATTCATAAATAATTTAAATTCAATACATATGTAAAATATTATGTAAAAAGCTTATAATCAATTTCGCAAAGATGTTAAAGCTCCTTCTACTTATTTAGAATCTAGCATCATTTGGCCGCTTATATTAAGGTATATTCATATAAATATTTTAACTTTGGTGTAATGACTTGTAGTATTTTCATTATTTTTCTTTTCCTTTTCAAATTGCATTAGTTTTGCCCACATCTGCCATAGCTATTAGAAAATGAAAATTATTATTGTTTTTTTAACGATTTTCGTTCGTTGTGCAATATTTTTTCAGGAAATACATGCGGAATTGCAAGTTTCCGTTGAAAATTTACTTTTCATGTGTTAATTAGATTGAAAAATGTATGCTGCTATTTTCATTGCGAACATTCAACAACAACAACAAATTCATCACAGTGGTTTTAAAGAAAATAAATAAATATATGCATTCAAATTAATAATTTAAAAAATGAAATAAAAACACAAAAATTTAGAAATATGCGATTTGCAAATAAGATGCACGCAGTAAATCTCATTCGCGGTTATCATTGAAATCATAATGACTTAATATAATTACATAGTTATATACGAAGGTGAACTGAGAGAAATTTGTAAATTTTGCTCGGGAGTGTTAGTTTTATATTATAAATAATAAAAACTCATAGTTTATAAATATAAATATTATATATATTTATGGGTTTTAAATAAAATAGTGAAAAGTAATAAAAAATATAAAGTTAAATATTAGTCAACTATTAACCATTTACTGGCAATGATTATGTTTTTTTTTATTACTGCTGAAATAAAGACAGAAAATGGTTTTGTTTAGGTATTAATCAATTGACTATATGTAATGGAGGATCGACTGTGGATTCAGACAGTTTCACTTGCTCTTTCCACACATTACATAGTACCAACCACAGCCCTGACACAATTTTTAAGTTACGCTATTTCATAAATGCACGAAGCATTTCCGAGAGTCCGAAATAAATTTCAGATATGTCATAGTTAGCAACGAAAATTGGTTCGTATACATTTTCAGTTACCTTCGGGCAACCTTCACATACTTAATTCGAATACACATCCCTTTTGGTCGATGCCAACAAGTCTATTGTAAGGAAGTCCCTCGGGTCTATAATAAATTACGTCAGACCTGTTGTTTAGAATGCGCCACTGCATACAAATGTGCTACTTTATAAGCAAACAATTAGTTGTATGCAATCAAAATAGTTGAGCAAAGGCAACAAAGTGATAAAATAAATACAAGCCACATGCTACATGCGAACAAAACACATAGAAAACCATAGTCTGTACTGTGCCTTAATGTCTCCGACATACAGTCCCATATAGAACAAATCAATTTAACGTTGCTTACTTGTTCCTGTTCAAAAGAACTGTACCTTTCTGCAGCACTCTTAAGTAAACTCAATTTTATAAATTGCATATGGACAGGCAAATATGCTTAATTAAATTCTTTCTTACTTTTTACTTTTGTGAGAGACTATATTTGCGTTTAGCTCAGTCAATGAAAATTGTGACACGTATATATTAATTGTATATAAAAATCGTACACCTAAATACATATTTTGCTTAACGAATGCAGTAAGGGGACTCCATTTGGTGTTTTCCTAAAGATAGCTGATTCCTACAGCGTCACATGTTGAACAAGGTTGCACATATTTTGCAATGAAAGAATTCTAATTTTCATATTTACACATTTTCAGTACCTTAATTTCTGCACATAAACGAAGAAAAAAGCCGCTTCAATTGAGCTGTACAGAGGTACCAGGTCTATGTACAACTAAATATGATTTAGGCAGCTGTAATAAGAAACAATGTATGCAAATAAAATCCATTGTAAAGAATTAAACTAATTTACTCACCAGTTATAAACTCTAAAAAGTAAAGCTCTCTATAAAGCTAAGCTAAGATCAGTAAATTTTGTGACAATAAGTTTGGAGGATTCCAAATTTATCACAGTAGACTGTGGCGCCCTTTTTTTTATTATTCAGTCAAAAAAAAACTAGGATACAATTTTTTAATAATAGTTAAAATTTTCTTTATTTATTTCTTGAACATAATTGTTAAAGAGAAACGATGAAAAGCTACTATGAATTCTCAAATTTAAGTTGTGACTATTTTTAAAAATACGTAAAATATTTTGTTGGAAATGTATTAATTGTGCCTAAAGTATGAAATCTTAAAATATTCAGATAATTAAATTTAGTATTTAAATTAAGAAATAACTTAGCTCTAGCTTAGTCGGAAAATATTTTGCATGAGCAGAGCTAGACGATAATCTTATGCCTGCCTAATGTGCAAAATTGGCCTTTGATCTCGGGACGTGTGAGTATAACATGTACAACACCTTTCAATCGCTAGACAATTTAATTTAGTTGCGCTGTCATTGCACGTAATTTACCAGAACACAAAAAATAAAATGAAACATTTTAAGTCGCCACGAGCAACTCATTACTTTGATGTTGAAATAAATGGAATTTATGTGCCGAGTAATTGACAAGCCGAAAGAGCAGGGAGCAATCTCATAATTCACTCAGATGTGTGCTTCTCCAAACCTTCCCCAGCCTAGTGAAGGGTATTCGGTTTATTGGGCGAGCTGTGTGAAGTAAAATCGCAAATTATCTTCACGTATCAAACGACTCGGACTGTGTTAAAGGTGCTGGCCAAATTGCCAAAGGATTTGCCCTGATAAGCTTTCAGTTAGTGTCGAGCTGTCAAATTGTTTTGTTTTGCTCAGTTTTCGTTTCTTTTTAATGTTCATTTTGTCGAAAACGTTGTGCAAATCAGCTCAGTTGCCTAATAATTTACCTTTAATCAGGCATCAATTAATCATCTGTAACTGTTTACTCTCGGAATAAAAACCAAAATATTGTTTACTCAAAACACAAATGAATTGAGTTTTAGTTGTGTGAACGGAGTCCTGGATTTTTAGCGGCTCTCGACCCCACTAGTGGTAGCTCGTGCCGGATGGTGGGAGGGGGTTGATGCTACCATACTCCTATCCGATTATAACTTTATTTATTTAGAGTCATTTTTATTGAAGTCTAACTTCGAAACAAGCAATTTCTACCAAAGTGAATTAACTCCCGACCAAGATGTGGAGTGTATAATATTAATCCAATATGATGCGAGAATCACGACAGGTTCGTTGGTATTGGTGTATCCCATGTAATTGTACTTCCTGCGCGACATGATTTTTATGGAAAGTCCCCAATAGAAAACTCTCAACAAAATCAACATTTGGTCCATTTTCCTAACTTTTACAAATTTAGTCAATAATTTTTAACAGTAATTTCATAATTACAAAAAAAAATATAATTAATTTTATAAGAATCCTTTTGGACTAATAGTAATTCCATGAAGTTGGCTAATTTAATTTCTGATTTATTCATTTAATTTGTTTTTTTAATTGTTTGTTGGCTTTCAGTTGTCTTAACTTAGCACATTTAACAAACTTGGGTGCTAACCATTTTTATTTTTTATTATTTTAGATTGCTTTAAATTATTCTTTGGTCAACATAACCTTAAGTGTCAAGTGTGTAAATTTAAATATATCATTTTATTATATAGGGTCTTTTTTCTTTCTTTCTATAGTGAGTTAAATTATTGCATTATTATTAAAAATTATGAAAAAAAAATACTAATGATTTTTCACTAAAGATCGGCATATATTTGAACATGCATATAAATAGATATATGTATAAAGTTTAAATTGTTGTTTTTTTTCAACACATATTTTATTTTTTTTTAACTAAATAATAAACATTACTTAATAATAAGTCAGGCACATATGAAAACTAATATTGACATACGTATATTTGTATAGATATACAAATATGTAAACATATTCTTATTTCGATATTTATTTACACAAAATTAAATGGTTTTAATTCCGTTGCCTCATTAAGGCTTATAATTTAAGAAAAACCCAGATGTAGTTTTCCTTTTTATTTTTTTCTCCGCAGCTTTTATATTGAGCTGGGCTTCCACTGTGCTTTTGCTGCTGTTAAGTACCGTAAGGTATGTTTTTTTTTCCAGGTTCTAATCTGCTTTTTCAGCACACATGCCGTGCGGTGTTAACTAAAACAATCAAACGAAAAATAACGAGCACTTAATTTTTTTATATTATAATTTTGGGGTTTCTGCACTGCGACCTATTAGATATATTGTGCCTCTTCTGAGCTTATAGCTCCTTTACCAACCCCAGCTCCTGCACGAATGCCAGAATCTTTGTTGGATTGTGGGCTTCTATGTCATTGAAACTCATAACATGCATCTCTAGGATGCTGCATCTTTTTCTGGATAAGGCGACACATTCTGTTAGGATGTGAGTTAAGGCTCCTCCTCACCTTTACAAAACCTACATTGATTGCTCCGGTAAACACCCAATTTGGATAGGTGGCTTTTTAGTCTAATGTCTCCTGTCAGTAGAACGGAAAGTATACTAAGCATATTCCTACCCACGGATGCTTGGTTAAATCGTTAAAGATTATAGCCGCCCAAAAGACAATTGGCCTGTCTGAGTACTGGTGTCTCTGCCCAGCTCCTTTGTCTTTCTTCGTTCCTGAGTTTTAAGCGTACTGTGTGTCTTCCCATGCCACAAAACGGTTCTGGCCCTGTTAGAGCCTCTCTGCCCACATTCGTGCACTGAACATTACACGCTGCTATTATCTTTTGTGTTCGGTCCAATTAAATTATTATAATCATGAAGCCAAATTAGCAACTACAACTACATAAAAATGTATCAAAAATCACAATTAATAAATAAGGTTCCTATATGGGTATCTACTAAATTCGTCGGTTCTTTATGGAAATAGAAATATTTACTGTCTCTTCATAATGTGCATTATTCATTTGAACGTATATCAGACAGCTGTAAAAAATAAGAAATAAGGAGTCACCGATTCCCAATTGTGTGGGAAATAATAAATTGCAACCACGCGTCATATTCAATAAATAATATCAATAGTTTCTCCATACACATATAATATATTTTAAATTAAATATTATTACCAATTATGATGTCACAAATCAAAAGAACTCATTTGAAATCACAATATGATACATATATATTATATCATTTTGTGTTAATATATAACATATATATATATATATCAATTTAAACATAAATGTAAGTCAATTTTGAAAAGGAGACATAATTGATAAAGTATAAAGCAAGTGAACAAAGCAAACACAAACATCATAAAAAAACATTACCTGGCCATGAACGCAATTATTTGTTTTTTCATGTTTAAAATGATATTTGCCGAGCACTAATATGCACTGTTCATAAAATACGGTAAAAAGCGCATTAGGTGACGAAGAACGGGCGAGGTTTTTGTGTTGTGTTTCGACATTATTTAAATTCTCGGGGGAACGAAATCAAAATGAAACACAAAGCAGAGGCAGGTTAATTGAATTTATTGTTATTTTTTTATGCTGTTTTTCTTTTTAGCGCTGCTTTCATGGTCAATATCCCGTGCCATTTGTTAGCATGTATGGGCGCCGCTCAAAGTTTGGTATTTTAATTTGCGCTTATTTTCTTTTTTTATTTTTAGTACCTTCTTCCTTTAGTGTCGAAACTGTACGTGCTTGCCAGATATATTTTTTGCAGCTTAAATTGTTCTTATTTCCAGGCACGTGACGGTCTCTAATAAATGGGTCTGCCCTGGTGTAAATCTTGCCAAGGCTCTTAGCACCCATTTTCACTTCTTCATTTAGGTCTCTGTATTTAGTGGCGTCTGGCTTAGGCATTTATTTTCTTTGTCTGAGCCCTGTCACAAAGAAAAAGTTTGCTTTTAACTTCAGGTGGCTTCCGTTCCATAAATTTATTTTATTGAATTGTGTGGTTTGCTTTGGAAAAGGGTGCTTTAAAAATTAAGCGTTTAAAATTAAATGAATAATGCGCAAAGTTTTTGTTTGTTTGCTAGAGCTTCATCCTTACTTGCCACTCGACAGTTTTGTATTCAACAAGTAGAACTTCTAAGTAAAGTTTTTTAGAAAAAACCATATTAATTTTTCGATACTATCACTTATCGTATATTACCTATCGTATTACAATATAGCTACCAGATGACTGATATAGTCCGATTAAAATTAACCCAATATTCGTATTATTATTCCATATTTTCGGATAAATATACCATCAACATCTGAATAATATATCATATAGCTTAAATAGAAATAATCAGTTTTTTTTTTAATTTATACTGAAATTTAGATGTCTAAATTTTTCGGCATAAGCTCTAAAAGCATAATTTAGTTATCAACTCTGTAAATCCCAGATGCAAATGATAGCAACTATATTCGAATTGTACAAAAGTTTTTTTTTGGGTGAGGCTCTCCTCACTTATAAATTCTTTTTTCTGTTTATATTCAACTTTTATTATAATTCTCTTAGTTATTAAGAGCTGTAATGTATATAGCTATGAAATATCATAAATTTTGCCAATGGGATTGGACAAATTTTTACTTTTAAGGCCTCATTACTGACGCAAGCTTCAAATTCTTGATAATTTAGAACAAGTAGATACAAGTAAACCAATTGTAGATAGCTTTCAAAAGGTATCACCCAGTACTTATATTTTCGATTTCGATTAAAATTTTATAACAGTGCGTTTTGCATTCCTTCTCTTTTTTCACAGATGCCTGCCATCCGTACGAGCCATTCAAATGCCCCGGCGACGGGAATTGCATTTCTATTCAATATTTATGCGATGGTGCGCCCGATTGTTCCGACGGCTACGACGAGGATATGCGTCTTTGCACAGCGGGTAAGTTTCAAAGTCATTCGATAGATGACAAATCTGTGGTTTTCAATTCAAGTTTTCTGTTCACACACACACACGCTTATACGTACACACGCGCAGTTGTCCAAGATTTGGTTTGAATGCAAATTTTTTTCCTTTTATTCCGAACTGAGAAATGTTTCGGTCGAAAAGCTCTCAGGAAATTAAAGCTCGAATTTTCAATTAGGTCCTCATGCTATCTCACAAGACTCTGTGACAAGTCAGGAACATGTGAAAATGTGCCAAAGCCTGAACAGACTTTTATAACAGGCAAATCGGCTAAGGCTCAGCAAATGAGTAGCACTTGGACAGATTTGTAAACAAGTTTTGGTTACCAAAAAAAAAATTTTCCTTTCCCCAAAAAAATTGTTTTAAAAAATTGTTAAATAGCTACCCATGTAGCTTTTATTTTCGGAGTTTCATTGGCTTCTCCCGCTTCCAATTATGAGTTCGTGTTTGAGGCAAGAATAAATGAAAAAACTCCCGTTGCGGCATTTCATATGTGTACATATATGTACACGTTGTTGTCTAATCCTAACTTTGTTGTTGTGGCTTGCCACTTAGTCCGTGCGGTTTCCATCCGGACTCTAATAAATATTTTAAAGCGACATCCTTTCTGCTGTGCAATGACAACAAGCTGTCTTCTATGATTGTGATTGTCCCTGTATCCGCATAAAGTAGAGTTCGGAAAGATATGTCCAATAACTTGTCGAAAACAAGAGATACGGATAATCTTGATCTGAGTATTATCGAGCTAATCTTTCTTGGATAATTTTAACTAGATGTATTGTTGTTTTAAACTTAATCGTCAATTAACTGCCACATCACAAAGCAAAAAATAATAAAAGTATTTCGTGATGCGATTTGCTCTTTGTCCTTTCCTCACTGACAAACTCATCTAGGCTGACGCACATAGATATAAACATAAATGTGCTAATATTATTATCATTATTCCGATTGCGAATTTATAAAATTCCCAATAAAGGCTCCCGTTTCACGAATATCGATACATTCCGATTAATATAAAATACAATTGTAAAGATATGTCTTTATTATAAAAATTATTATTTGATACTTTGATACATAATTAGTCAAGCAGATTTACAGTAACATCAGTAAAATTCAACGAGTTCAATATTATTATTTTTTAGTATAATAGCTGATCGTGCAGACCGACGAATGAGTGATAAGATAGCATCTGATTAGATGGACAATATGTTCAAAAAGAATATATTTCACCCACAACTACATCAAAACAAATAAATGTACAATTAAATTGCCTTAATCTTCGTTTCATTTACATAACCTTTAGTTTGATGAGATATTGATGAAAAACTCGCTGTTTGCCAAATTCGTTTATCCCCTGTTAAAAACGCTAAACGGGCTGCTGTTTTTGTTGGCCATGTTGGATCCTTTGACTGTTGGTTTATTAAAAGTGTTCTTAAATACGTTTGATCGAAATGAAAACCGTTGAACCGTTGAGCCCATTGAAATGGAAGTTGTTCCTTTAAGAGGCTCCAAAAATGCGCCGATAAAACCAATTATTAATTGGGCGCCAAAAAGCGCACTAATTCTTTAGTTTGGATAATAAGTTTTTTCCTAGGTCTCAAAACCAGATCTTGACCCGAAACCTGAATTTGTATCCTGCGTACCTTTTTATTTTCCAATCATTTTGGCAAAGAGCAGCTATCGATCAATATTACTCTCATTATTATTGCTATCTTTGGCATAATCGGAGCACTCATTGGATTGCTGCTATTTCTCACGATCCCGTTTGCGCGCCTGAGAAAAGTTTTTCATGGACTTGGAATTGCTACGCGCATTGCAAACAGTAACTACAGCAGTAATTGTGCCCTGAGCACCCGAGTCGAGCTCGGACACTGTGTTAATGGATTATACGTTCCTTATTGTTTGCTGTAGCACTTCATCCACCTCAGTGTTCATCGATATAATTGAGGTTTTCTCGTGTAGCACCTGTCTTAGATTATGTATCAGTCCATAGTTTGAAGTCAGTTTCCGGTCAGTTTCTGCTGTTGTTTGCTCATTATTATCCTCTTCGGAATGGCAATCACTTTCATCATAGTCGCTATCGCAGACATTGCGCTTTGGGTTTTGTATCTGTTGTTTTTGTTGTGAATTCTGCATTTGACTCCCGCATCGCAATTTCTTAAAACGCTTGTCGATGCGATGTCGCAGCTCTTTAAATTTTTCTGTATAGCATTGATACCGAATGCGACCATTAAAGCGTTTCCAATCCTCGAACTGTATCTCCCATTGATTGAACAGGCGAACAAGTTGCTGTTGCAGCTGCTCTGGCTGGTTTTGGTTAGTGTTGCTGGTATGATCGACCACATTGCAGTCTCACCAACCAAAGCTTAATCCGCCAAAGTTCCACAAATTAAATGGATAACGGCGGCAATGGTGACAACTCACCAGGCCAGCAGCTTCGATTGCCAACTTGATTTAACATATAGCTGCCTTAACTGCTATTACATCTCTGGCCTATGTGCTGTAGTTGCCACTCTCCTCGCGGATGCTTCCTGCCTCCCTCATTGACCCGATATAATGTTCCCTTTGACCATTGACTATGTGTTGGCACTTCATGCAATCTATTGGGCATCTTCTAATGGTGCCACAGATTTGATATCGACGGCGGCGTTTGCTGTTTCTGCTGCTGTGGCAACTGCCTCCGCCGCTGTAAGGGCATGTGGTCGACTTGGGGCTTAGTGTACATCTGTTGCTGTGATATTATTTGACTAGACGACTGCAACTGTTCCAGCATCTTCGGCTTTGGATGCGGCTGTCCCTGTGTGTATGACAGTAGCACAATTTGAACATTGCTAGCTGATGCAGCGACCATTTCTCTCTCCTACTGTGTTAACCACATATTAAACGGCGTAAAATGCTAGTGAGTTCCTGTAACAACAATCAATAAATAAGCACAATTTCTCGCTAGGTCATTTCGATGTTTTGCAGCACATTAACTAATCCAGTAGGCAAAAATAATTTAAAGTTAGGCCCTGTGACCAAAAATAACAATGGCGAAATTATGCTTATAATTTTGTGCTTATAATTCAAGCAAACAGCACTAATTGCTCCAATTCATTCGAGTGAAGCCCAAAAACTACTAGCAGGCAATTGACCTTTGCATTTATATTTTTTTTTATCTCTGCAGCAGGTAGAAGGAAGCATCTTTTGATTTTAATCTGTCTCAGAGACTATAGGAGCTAGAGATTTAAATTTTGTAAGAATTTAGAGCACTTCCACACTTGCCCATATTTAGCAGCACTGTTCAGTGTATACAGAAGTGCAACCACTTCCTTTGATATTTTCCCGTTGCCAAAATTCGATGAGCACACACAGGAAAGTAAAGTAAAGCACTGTGGCAAACAAACAAAAAACAATAGCAAAAAAAATAATTTCTTATCAATTAAATCATTTAGCAAGTATCAGGTTCGTTGTGATTTGCACTCCACTCATATTTCCGATTTCGAATGTCTTTTGATATATTATTCGCCTCTCTAAAAGGGACTCCTTTGAGGCAGGCTCGGCAACTTGCGCGCCTCCTTTTTTTTCGATGTTTGCGACTTGCTGTAAAGGCATCAAGTGGCTGGCATGACTGCTTGTTAATGGATAATAATTGGCAGGCAGGCGCAACTCTTTGTAGTATTTAAATGAAGCGGGAAACCAAAATCGGAGGCCATTAAAACTTATTTTCATTAGGGAGTTAAATTTTAATCTAACTTGTCACTTGAATAATTTATGTAAAATATAGTAACTGATTTTCAAATGTTAGTGCAACTATTTCAAAAACGCCTCCAGGTAAAACCATAATTTGGTTGTAAAAAAAAAAAATTGGGACCATTAAAAAAGTAACAGGAGAAATGATTACAATAACAATATAAAAACTTTAAAGGCGCTGCATTTGAATACTCCAGGGAAATTATACATACATACATGTTATCAACAGCCAAATGTTGTTATTAAAGTTTAGCCTGAAATGAGCAAAGTGCTTTGAGGTCATAAGGCTAGAGGGCAAAGAGCCTGCGTATGTTACGTAGCCTTTATCTAAACTGCTAAAATACATCGTTTGAATATGTAATAAGTTAAAGGCAAACATGCAATATACACCCACCCAGTGAACGGTTAGTGTGTGTCAAATTTCTGTCCCAGGCGATGTATCAACGGCGTACATGCACAGATGGTAAAAGCACAACAAAGCAACAAAAGGACAGAAAAAAACTGTCAAACAGCGCAATTTGCATAACAAATACATTCAGTAACTTAAAATAGTCATACACCTCGCCTCCACCCTCACAGTAGAGCTCCATCGCTTGACGCGTCCTTGCAACCATTAAAAATCCTTACAACAGTCAGCATATAAACGTGTTACTTGCTCACAAAGGGCCAAAAGGACAGGCAGTGCGCTAAAGGCCGGCATCAAGAGTAAACGGAGTACGAACTAACTGACTGACCTACAAATATTGACAATTTATCCAAATTCCCAAGTGAAAATAAACCGAAATGGAAATTTAAAAGCGTAGCTCGACTGCTTTATTCACCTATTAAATATCACACACGTTCCACCACAGAGCAAATTCTCAGGTATCGCCAAACACAGCTATTAATTTAAAAAAATGTGCTAAAAGTATAATGCTCTAGAACGCTCTAGTTGAGGAAACGTGATTAAAAATTATGCTTTTTCACCGTGTCACCATGCAATCAATTTTTTTTTGTCTGAGTAGCGAACGATTTTATAAAGAAAGCAATGCCTATGAAATAAGTAAAAATAGCCATTCTGAGTTCTTGATATGATCTGTTTGTGAATCTGCGAATCTTATCTGGTCTTCTTGGCCTGCAGCTAGGTTATTATTTTAGATAAATATTCAAATGGAGAGTATGTTTTTTAACCAATCCTAATAAAACCACATCAGTTGATGAGTATGAAATAAAATTGCCATATTTATAATGTTAAATTTCTGACTTTTGGGTAACGTAATTAATTTTTGTTAAAGTCCCGGAGTCCGGCGTATTTATGAGCAGCGACCAATATGTATTCGAGCAATATATGGATATTAAGATATTTTTCCTTTTTGTTAAAAAACTTTTAAAAAATTAGCTAAATATTTGAAATATTAATATAAATTTTAATGCAACATAAAATATGAAATTAATTTTACAAGCAATTAATTTAAATCAATATCATGTGAATGAATAAAGTTTAAATTAAAATTTAATAATAATATAATCCTATGTGTATAAATATATATATATAATAGTTGTATTTCAACTCGAGCAAAGTAAAGTAAACTTATTTATTTGACAATAGTTCTCTGTCTGCTCTTCAGGCACTGCAGCATGTAAAAGTTCTGATTGACTTAAGCAACTTATTTACTTTATCAATTGCCCTTTTTAACACTTTCAAGTTACAACAACTTAGAATTCTGAATTAGAGCTCGACTACGATAATCCTCAACTCAGCTGTTAAATATATTCTACTTTTATTATCAAATTTTTCCTTTCAAAAGATTGGCACCCTGATAAAAGCAGGTCGAGTCATTTCTCACTGCATGTACAGGAAGGAAGGGTACCAAAAAAATCTAATACAGCGCATATTTTTATTCACAAGACCGAACTGATCACCAACTGGATGGCTAGAAACAAAGGCATATACATACATACATGTACATGTACATCGTAGGTAACGGAGCTCTCTACAAATTAGAAGATTCTGCCTTAAATAATTTTAAATTTTATTGATATCGAAATAAATATATCGATAATCGAGAAACGGAGGCAGCTATAAAATAAATAAACCTGATCTGCGCCGGATATACGAGAACCTATATTCCAAGTCTCTAGCTCATATAGCCTCTGTGATCCGTATTCATACAGATAGGCGGACAGACGTACATGGCTATATCGACTAGCCCGTTGATTTTAATCAAGAATATATTGCCTTTTACACACATGTGCACAAAACCATTAAACCCTAATGTAGCAGATATAGTTACCGTCTCCACATATATTATTTCAAAGGGCGCACTTAAATCCAAACACGTGTTTTATATTTGATTATAAGTAATTGATAAAAATGTCTCCTCCTTTTTTCTATGTTCATTTACAGCCAAGCGTCCCCCCGTCGAGGAGACTGCATCATTTTTGCAAAGCCTTATCGCCTCACATGGACCCAATTACCTAGAGAAACTTTTTGGCAGCAAGGCACGTGATGCCCTTTCCCCGCTGGGTGGTGTAGAGAAGGTAGCCATCGCTTTGAGTGAATCGCAAACGATTGAGGACTTTGGCGCCGCATTGCATCTAATGAGGTAAGATCTGAAACTTAAAACATCAAATACTCCGGGGTGCGTGGATTTGTAGCAAGAAGAATCCTTTTGTTTGCTAACATCCTTGGTGCATGAAGCACATTTTTAACTCATAGCCTCAAGAAGCACATGTGTCAAAAACATAACAAAAATAGTATAAGTTATGTAAGCTCTTAAATAAACTTAACATGACCGCAAAGTTATTTATTTAAATTGCGTTCCCCTGTCACTGTTTCTATATGCGAAACTTTAGATCTGCTCCACTAAGCTGCCCCCACCTCTTCTCTCTCTGTCTAGGCCAGTTGTTTTGAGCAGCATCCAAGAGTGTCCTTGGGTGGTCTTCTAAAATATGTAAGAGTCCTTTACTCTTTCCTTGTTCTCGAGGCTTTATCACCACAAATAATTTATGCATTTTTAAATTTTTGTTTGCTTTCCCTTTTGTGTGTGCGATTTTTTTTTTGTGTGCTTGTGGTTATTTTAATATATCTTTTGAGTTGTTGACAGTTCAGTACTCTGGCCTTATGATTTTCTTTCTCACAAACCTTGCGCACATGGGAAAATAGTTAGGAATGCTTACGTTATGAAGGGTGTGTAAAATTGTTGGCCCTTATAGCGAATACTTATTCTGTAGCCAGCAAGCAGCAAAACTGGTCAATGAATATATACCCCTTTGCCTGTTTGTCTTCTTATGTCATGCTTTCGACAGAATAGACTTTGGTTTTTTAAGCTTTATTTTTACTTTTGTGGTGTAAAGTAAATACAACTGATAATGTGTCAAAAATAAAAACGAGCTCAGATTCTATTTATAATAAGCGGGCGGGAGAAAGCATAAAAGAGAATTTACATTAAATTAATAAAACCACAAAACGGCAGAAACCATAATGGAATTCCTAAAAAAAACAGTCCCCCAGAGTGTAAGTAATAATGGAAAGACTAGACACATAAAGAGGTCAGACCGACATGCTGATAAATTGGAACAAACCCCAGCCCTTACAAGCCAGGCCAACAGGTTATGCTTCAGCTAACCTCAATCCATCTACCAGAATTTCATCAAGCCAATTAGTCGAACAAACAACCGAGCGCCATTCAGAATAAGGTTTGGGCTTGTATTGCCAGTTGAAGCACTTTTTGGGAAAACTGGTTTTCAGGTTTGCAAACACGCAAATTGTATTTCTGTACATTATGTGCCTGGAAATTTAGTTGTTCTTAGGATCATAATAAAGTATTCTTTATTTATCGACAACAACAATAACAATAACCAGGACGACTGCACCTGCAGGGATTAATTAAGCAAAGCACATAATGTGTACCTGACCGCAAGAAGGCTTGTATGTGGTTTTCTTGTGAGCGTTAATATTGAAGACGACAATACTGCAAAGCTGGTAATTGCGAGTGTGTACATTTTACGCCCATTTATGTGAGCCGATTCAAAAAAGTACGCCCATCTTTTCTATACACACACACCCCTATGTATCTATGCAGTGTTTCGTATATCTCTTTGGATAAATACTGGCATATGTTTCAACTATGTAACTATGCGAACTATACTATACTATATATAATATATAATATATAATATATAATATATAATATATAATATATAATATATAATATATAATATATAATATATAATATATAATATATAATATATAATATATAATATATAATATATAATATATAATATATAATATATAATATATAATATATAATATATAATATATAATATATAATATATAATATATAATATATAATATATAATATATAATATATAATATATAATATATAATATATAATATATAATATATAATATATAATATATAATATATAATATATAATATATAATATATAATATATAATATATAATATATAATATATAATATATAATATATAATATATAATATATAATATATAATATATAATATATAATATATAATATATAATATATAATATATAATATATAATATATAATATATAATATATAATATATAATATATAATATATAATATATAATATATAATATATAATATATAATATATAATATATAATATATAATATATAATATATAATATATAATATATAATATATAATATATAATATATAATATATAATATATAATATATAATATATAATATATAATATATAATATATAATATATAATATATAATATATAATATATAATATATAATATATAATATATAATATATAATATATAATATATAATATATAATATATAATATATAATATATAATATATAATATATAATATATAATATATAATATATAATATATAATATATAATATATAATATATAATATATAATATATAATATATAATATATAATATATAATATATAATATATAATATATAATATATAATATATAATATATAATATATAATATATAATATATAATATATAATATATATATAAATATCTATATATATAGAAATCATGTAATTAACACCACTAACGTCTGCGGTTGTTAAATTATGATGTCTGGGAAAGGGTAGAATAATGTTTTGGCCAGCTTTTAATTCATGCTTTCTTTAATATTATAAAAAAATATCTCAATTTCCACATTTTAATAGACTTAAACAATATTAATATTCATGTTTCAGATCTGACTTGGAGCATCTGCGTTCCGTTTTCATGGCAGTTGAGAATGGTGATCTTGGCATGTTAAAGTCGCTGGGTATCAAGGACTCTGAGTTGGGTGATGTAAAGTTCTTCTTGGAGAAATTGGTCAACACCGGTTTCCTTGATTGAGTAGCGCCGGATCCGGCTTCTGGTTTTTATTATGCACACGCACAGCCCATTAATCCTAATTTCTATTCGTATTTGGGTACGCCCTATGATAATTACAATTATTAGAATGGTGTTACCAAACATATGAATTTCAATATTAATGACACATACATTCAAACACCAGTATATAAAATATTTTCTCAAAAATTTCACAGTTCTCTTGAGTTTCCAAAATATAATCTTATGTTTTATGTTCTTTTCGCCAATTTAACTATTAATTTTCTATTTATTTTAAAACATTTTTTATACAAAACACTAAAAGCAAAAAAAAATATATATTATACAGAAATGGAGAATTATACAAAATCAAAAAACAAAATATTTTGGTCAAAGACAAAAAACAAACGACGATAAATCGGCTTCTTTAATATTCTTCTGCGCTCTTCTTAAGCTCTATCTCTTAATTTGTTTTTTTAACTTTATAAAATTTTGAGAAAATCAACGCGCATCTTAAAATTTTTGATCCAATTTCCAAAAAAGATTACAAAAGCATTACATATTCACGCAAAATAAAAGCAAAATGTGGAAGCAGGATCGTTCGGCAAAAGAAACCAAGCAAAACAAAAGGTAAAAAGAAATCAAACAAATTATATAAATGTTTATTCACTTTTCCTATGTATATGTGTATAATGAACTTATCAATGTATATGTAAGTGTTAGTACAAAAGAAACCAAGGCTATCAGTAAATAACCTTTCATGAAATAATGCTTAGTACGCACCTAAGGAGTACGTCCATCTTTTTTAAAGACACACCCCCTTTGTATCTGTGTAGTGTTTCGAGTATCTCTATGGATAAATACGGGCATATCGTCCAGAGCTTCTTGTTTAATGAAATAAGCATTCAATGTTTCAACTATGCTAACTATACTAATCTATATTAACTATTAAAAATAAATAAAATATGAAGTAAGCTATACCGTAATCGTAAATTGGGCTACTGTACACGATTCAATAACTGAAAAGCTATTGTCGAGTTGCATAATTTGTGAATTCAATTAAATGTACGATTTCTCGAAAAAATTCATATCATGAGAATCAAAACAAAAACATACAAATTAAGTAATAATAACTATTAAAATTATATCACAATGTTATACTTTATTCAAATTAAAATTTACAAAATTAAATGAAAGCTTACTCATCACATTAATACAAATAAATTTCAATTAATTAAATATATATATAAAAAAAAATACAGAATGATGCTTATGAGATTTACATTTTGATTTATGATTTAAAAACGACCCAACACCAATACGACAGATATACAAACAACTAAATTTTCTAATCTTTCTTTTGCTAAAATTAGTATAAATAGAAATTTGAAAACTACCCACACATATTAATAGATTAGATCAAAATGGTACATGAAAGAGCACGGAATTGTTAATACGAAGTGAAACTAACTAACGGATGAGGTATTTCAATCCAATTCAAAGCAAGTAACGAACCCAACGTTCTGATGATAGATCAGTGTTAAAGCAAACAGAAAGCGAACCTTAAAACATCGATTACAAATTAAAACAAAATAATGGAGTTATAAGTACCTTGAATTAGCTGGTAGAAACAAAAAACGAATCCAAATATTGATAGAAACAAGAAACCAAGAAATAAATCCAAAACAAATCATACGTTTTTCGAATTAACGATACTTTTATTACTAGTTGTCTATTTTAATGACTAAAACTTATATAAATTTACACAATAATTATATATAGAAGCAAAATTTAAAAATCAAATAAAGGGTGGTATTGAATGAAAAATGAAAACAACAGATCCATTGAACTATATATATACATAAACACATACATTGAATTCTCTATGTATATGATAAAGTAAGTTATTACAAATATTAAGTAATATTGTTATGCATGCACACGTGTGTATATGCCCCGTGTAAATAAAGAGACAAGATACATATTTCATATGGATGCAAATGATCGATGAACGCGAACAAATTAAACAAAAAAAAATAAAAAATAGAAACCAAGTGATAATTTGATTTATTTTATAAAATAATCACAAAAATTTACATATGATATATTTTTAAAGTTATTGTAATTTTATATCAATTAATCAAAATCCTATGAAATTTCTCAATATATATCTGTGCAACAATGCAACAATTATGCGATTTCTTTTGCATTTTTGAATGTTTTAAGACTTTATTAAAGCAGTTAAGTACTATATACAAAATGAAAACTAAAATATAAGCCACAAAACTATATCACATACATATCAGCAGATTTGCTATAGATGTTATTAAAACGCTATAGAAAACTGCAAACAGTAAACAAAATATAAAAAGTTATAAGGAACAACAATTTTAAACTTATTACTAGGCAAATAAGCAAACATATCAATGAACAAAATTAATACATATCAAATATGAATACACAAAAAAAGCAAACTAACTGTAACAGAAATTAAATTTTAAAAATTTAAAAAAAAACTAAATTTTCACGCAAATACAATAATTTTTCCTAACTTATTAAAACCAATTAACTTTATTATTTTGTTGTAATTTATTCGCATTTGTGACTTGTTTCAGTATTTTAAGTCCAAAAACTGACCCAAAATCGAATTAAAACGCTGAAACAATTTTGCAAAACAATACACCAGAAATAATGCTTAATTATTATTTACTATTATTGTTTTTTTTTAATATTATATTTGATTATCAGGACATGTAATAGGTGCGCCCACGCATACAATACGTATATAAATTATTTTAACTATTTGAATAAAAAATTACCAAGAAAAATTATGAGAAAATGTTAGCAAAACTATTACAGCAAACAAGAGTTAAGTACTCTTCAAAAATCACTCAAAAAAACAACTCCCAACAATTTTAAAAATAAGCATAACGTGAATTCAATTAATGAAAAACAAAATAATGAAAATAAATATCTGAATAAAATACATGAATTCTATGTGTATATGAATCTAGAAAATAATACAGAAACATAAATAAATTTTTTAACATTCCAATGAAGCTATTTCCTTGGTGTGCTATTTAAAAACAAAACAAAGTGTTACATTGGGGAAAGAAGCTGGGTGGAAAGCAACAATGGCAAATACTGGAAAAAAAAAATAGTCGCTAAAATTATTCGATTAATCCTTTATAGTACCAGTCGAAAAACCTTCAGGAGCGGTAAATTGTAAAAAGAAACCTCGATAAATCGATATGAACAACATTTCCACATTTGTATGATTATTAATTGAATTAAAGCTGGAGAAAAAAAACCTTGAGCGTAGATTAGATCGGACCACACAAAAATCTAAAGTTACCAAACATTCCAATTCTGTCAAAGATGAGTAGGAAATGATTTTTCACACGACTCCCACGATGTTAAAAAAAATCGGAAAGTAACAGGAATTCGAAACTCCTTCAAATAAAAATATTTATTTTCAGTTGTTATTAGAGTATTTCACAATCACGAATACGCCCGACAACAACATTATCACTTGTCATAATTACTTCTGAAAAGATCTATTATTATGTGGAATCAAGCAATTATTCCACTAAATATAGGATGAGATAAGCAATTCGCCATATGAATTTCGATGCGCGAATACCAATTAAATACTGTATACCTCTTTTCGTTGTTAACTAACACAATATTTTGGTGTGACTGGGTGAATTAATTAATTAAAAATAAATTACTGGCGTAGGCCGTTTATGGGCTTTAAATGTTTAAATACACTTACGAATCATGTTTGAATGCAATCAGAACGATAAGATACGCAGTCTCCCAACTACTACTTTCGCCGAAAACAAAGAGGGAGGTTAAATTGAATGCGTGAGAAAGAGAGAGAGAGAGAGAGAGTTAGAGAGTTTGTAGGAACATCGTCTTGTCTCTTGGCAAATAAAACATCACGCTTCTGGATCTGTTTCTGTTATTCTAATCAGCTGCGGAGACGTTAGAATTTCTCATTGCTGCCATTTGATGATAGCCTTAGTTGTATTTGTGTTTGCTAGCTTTTTGATTAGACGCTCGCAACAGTTGTCGGCGGTTAGTCGGTCATCAACATCGGTTCGCGGCAGGTGCTTAAAAACGTAATATTTTCTTACTGAGTCATCATTATTCTGCTCGCGTAAATGCACTCTTGTCAGCAAGTGCAAATGTGTGCTCTACGCCATAAAAGCATAATTCGGAATTAGCTCTGCTTAATTTTTTAGCGGCCTAAAAGTATGTGGCAAAGAGTGAAGAAAACTCCATGAAATGTATAACTGCTAAATTGGCTTAAAACTATTTTATTATTATAAATAACGATAACAAGTCTTATTATGGTGGTGTGGGCTAAATTGTCTTAACATTATTTTGTAATGTTGATTTTAAGAGAGTCTTCTAACTCAAGTTCTTCTTTAAGAGAGTAATCCATAAAGAACTTTTAAATTGATATTTATTTTAAATTGATATTTATATATATATATATCTATATATATATATATAAGCATGCACGATCCCAGCGATTATGATTCAGTTTACAGCGAGCAGGATTTCTTGGATGTTGTTCAGGTTGCTTCACCGCCGCCCCTGATGAACTACGAAGAATTTCTAGAGAAAACCATGGGTGAGTTTGCATTACTTTGATTATACGAGAAGTATACACACATATATTTATTTATATATGTGTTTTTACCTGTCTACAAGTGTAGCGCTTATCTTGTGTTTGTTGTGGCTTTAAATTTTGATAAAATGCCGTTGGGTTGAAACTTTTGCATATAATGTGAAGGGACGAGCAGCATGTGATTAATATTAATTATATTATGTAATAAGAATATTATTAATAATCTAATTGCAACTACCTTAATTTAACAAAAATGTTGTTGAATGAGTAAATTATGATTTATTCCCTAAGAATGTTTCCATTGTAAGTCTTAAACTTATATATAATTATAGATTTATTTTATGTTAGATCTGATTAAGTCCAGATATATTATAAATTGTTTACTGTTTGCCAATTAATTCCAATATGATACTAGTTGATTTATAATTCTATCTCACAAATGCAACAAATTGAAAAAGAAACATGCGAGCCGCTCTCTGAGAATAAACTGTTACTTAACATTGATGTAAACAGGTCAACAAGACGAAAACATAATAATTCAAATCGACCAAAAGCGGTCTTTAATCAGCAACTATGCATTTTTGTTATCAGTAGGATTATTAAAATAGGCCTTTTAACTTATTTGTACCTATATTTGACATTTTACAAACAAAATAAATAGATAAATTTATTGTTTTGAGTAGTCGCACATAACATAAGTAATGGTAATATAGTGTCATGGCTAATGAAAACACCACTGTTAACATTGTTACTCTATTCAGCACTCTCTTGAAAAAGTTCGCTCATCAGTGATGGCACTTTCATTTAGCCATTTATTCCAGCAGTGATATTTATATATGTTGCAGAGCGTATGGTTAGAACATTTTTCATCATAGGCGATAAAAACTAGTTTAATTTTTAAGTAGGCAACACAAAATGTAAGAAATACTTGGCTTAATTAACGTTTCAGCAGATTAATTTAGCCGTTTCTAGCTTGCATGTAATGTGTCGCATCACAGCCTACAGCACCGACGCTCTTTTCAAAGATCGGTTTACTCCAATCAGACAGTCACGACAGCGCAGTCGCGCGAGAAACTTCGCTCTAAAAACTGCGCGGAAGGTTTTACGTTCTACGGTCGAGGTACCAAAACCAACAAAAAGAAAAAAAAAAACGCCAACAAAAAGGCAAAAATAAGAGCTGTGCTTTGTGTTATTTGTCATACAAGTGGATAGAAATGCTCATTAAAAATGTGTAATCAAATTGTGTATTCTTGAAAAGGCTCAAAGCCAGTGGAAAAAATTAATTTAATGTTAACTTTGACGTCGACTGCGACTTTTACGCTGACGCCATCGTCAACGCAACAAGTTTAAGTGCAGCTTGTGTTTGTGTTGCTTGCAAAAAAAAAAACAAGTTGCTTGTCTGAAAAATTGTTTAATAATAATAATTGTTTAAATAAAGTGATCTTTTTTCTGGTTGCCGAGGCAGAAATCATTTTTCTATAGAATTTTTTTTTGTCGTTAACTCTTTTCTTGCTCTTACACACAAACACATAAATACACACATCCACACAAACACCCTCACGCACACAAGCACACAGCATAGACAATTGTAGTTGTTACTGGCTGCTGATACTTTGACTCACAAATTACCCGAGACGGCAGGCAGCGACGCAAGCAGCAGTAGCAGCAGTGAAACTGTTGTCTGTTCCACTCAGTTCCATCGTTTCCATATCTGGTTTTCCCTTTCCATTGCGCGGCAAGCTCATTGGAATGTGAGAAGCGGGTTTACTGCGTATTTCGTTTGCCAGCCTCAACCGGTGTTTGATTTCTGATCAAGCCCACAGCGGGAGAACCGCCCTCCTCGTTCCTTTATCGCTCTCTCTCTCTCTCTCTCTCTATCTGAGCGATAAGAAATAAAAAGTAAAAAAACAAACTGCACTATCAAACTAAACAAACAATCAGCTAAAAGCCGTTTTAAATGAAACGGTCAACAACAACAAATGGCAAACAAACACACCCAAGAATCTCATTTAGGCAATAGCGTTGTACCGTTCAACAATAGTGTCGTTTTTTCTCTCTCTTCCTCTCTCTCTCAGTCACTCTCTCACATTAAATTTGTGTTTGTTTTTCATTTTTTGTCTCTGTTTATTTTGCTTGGCAAACATCAAATGTAAGGCTGGAATTTTACAGGTGTCAGTTTCTTTTTCTTACATCTTGTTTCTTCCATCAAATTTTGCACTTTTTTTTAGAAACCATTTGCGCGCCTTTTTATTCAGTAATTATCGCGAAATATTACAAAACACAATAAAAATCAAGTGACTAGGTGAAAGAAATGCAATATTAATAAAGAGCGAATGTTTTTCATGTGATTAAACGATTTTATTAACCTGGATATAAGCGAGTTACGTGTTTTAAGCGCAACGAAATTCTGGATATAACCTACATTTTTTACGAACCGATCCATTAATATGGAGCCAGCAATTCTAATTGGTAAGATGACTCAGGAAATAAATAAATAATTTGGCATTACTCTGATATTGAATCAGCAATAAAATTAATAAATTATAGATTAAGAAAAGTTATTTTAGTTACTCTATCGGTGTTCGCTTATCTATAAAATAAGATACACAGTATAGATAAAACCTGTTAATCTGCTCAAACAAAGCATTGGCAAGCCTTCTTCTAGAGGGTACATAAATTAATATTTACTGTGCCTGTGGCCTTTCAGATTCATTTACAACATCCATTCACTTAGCCACACTTACGCACTAAAAATTACCCTTGTTTTAGTTGTCGTAAATACATTTTAATGTTTCGTGTGCAGGAATTGGCTTTCGTCTTTAAGTCAGATGTTATGATTAAATTGTCCTAGAATCTTTTGATATACGAGTAAAAACGAAAAATTTTGCATAATGAAATGATTAATATTCCTTTTCTTTATTAGGGAGCGGGCATTGGGCGATCAACATATTTCTAATAAAATATTCAAAATCTGATGTTGCCCTAACAAAACAATACATTTCTTGTGGTACTTCAAAATGAAAACAAATCAATTTCTAAGCATTACTGCAAAAAAGCTCAGGTTGTGACTTGGGAGTACTGCAGCTTGAGTTTAAAAACAAAAGACTCGACAGTTCCTGCACGAACGCCAGAATCTTTGATGGATAGGGCGATACATTCTGTTAAAATGTGATTCCTGTCAGTAGACCAACAAGTATCCTTAGCCTATTCCTACCTATTACTTGCTTAAATCGTTTAAAATTATAGCCGCCCAAAAGACATTTAGCCTGTCGGAGTCTTGTTTTCTCTTCCCAGGTACCGTGCTCTATCACCCCATGCTATCACTCCATAAGTCAGCATAGGTTTTACTACTATTAAGTATAGCTATCTGATTATCTTTGGTGGTGTACCCATGACTTCCCGGCTGTGCTAAGACATGTGTAAAACGCTCTGGATCACTTTAGTATCGTATTTTGTACATGGGTGCCAAAGTTTAACATGCTGTCAAATGGTGGTCGGTGGTCCTATCCACGCTTACAGTGGGGTGATGGTATGTCATCTCCCACTTTATTATCGCGGGGTTCGCCCTTCCACGTTTGTAGTCTCGACGCAAAGGCTTTTAGCCAATCCGCTAAACTCTCATCAGAGAATTCAACGCCCAGCAATCATGCCTGAAAGTTAATGCCCGCAAATGAAACCGGCTTGTACCATACCTTCTTTGCCATATTTGCAGTCGAGGTACAGTAGATGGTGCGAGGTGGGATTCATTGCCGCTGCCCGTGATGCGCTCGGGCGTGGACCCAGGCCTACTGTCGCTTTTTTAACCCTTTCCGCTCATGGTCACAGGGCACACTCTCTTAGGAGTGGCCATCGGAGGTTTTAGGGTCCTGCTACGTCTTTTGGCAGCTGGTGCTGCTGCTGCTTGATACTTTGGCTCCTTTGCCTTATTTAGGGCTTCTTCTGGAGCGAGTCTTTGCTGGAGTTATCTTAAATACCATTTGATCCTAAAGCCGCAGAGGTGTGTTGTCCCCTTGGTGGTAGGAACTCCTCCCTCTTTTTTGGGCTTTGCTTCGTTGCCGGGCGTGATTGTCGAGATGGTCCGATCCCCACATTCTCGT
This sequence comes from Drosophila fungiperda, assembly GCA_035042345.1. Lineage (NCBI taxonomy): Eukaryota > Metazoa > Arthropoda > Insecta > Diptera > Drosophilidae > Drosophila > Drosophila fungiperda. The sequence continues at coordinate 330,526 of JAWNLM010000204.1, forward strand.
GCATCGAAGCTATGGCCTGATGTGCCTGCACTCTCCTATATGGTGCTGGAGTAGCACGTTGTGGAGGATGGTCTACCACACTAAACGCCCCCCCTCCCCCCCCCCCTCTAGGGCTCGGTCCTTGAAATGTCCGGCGACATACTCCGCAGGTAGATTCTGCGGTACTTTTATCTATTTTGGACTATGCATGTTGGTCCCATGTCCTGTAGAGAAAGATATGTCCGCCCGGCCAGAGATACGCATTACCCGGGTAGGGCTAATTAGGGCAGGCGGTCGCCATTTGACTGAGCCAACCGTATGAGACTGGGCTAGTTCTTAACCTGGGCCCCCAGCCAGGCTGACTCTCGGCACAGTGACCCTTAGTCCGGCCCGGAGTGAGATGTGGGATAGGAAATAGGGTACAGTGGTGCTCGGAGATTGGGGTTGTGTGAGGCTATACTTTTGAGAAGGCGGCGACACAAACGCCTCGTCAGTACGATTGACATTATCGTAGTAGCTGTTTGTCCGGGACTGCTTATTTACGATAAATAACCTATTATTCGCTGCTAACCTCCACGAGGGAAGGCTATCCGTAACCTGCGACCCGCCTGATGGCTTGAGCTCCGCCCCATCCGAACCAAACCATAAGTTCTATACGTTCTACGTAAAGAATTTAACGATGAATGAATTATGAATTTAATTAATAATAACACTATTCGGAAATTTGTCGATGTCTAACAAGTTTTCAATAAAAATATTGAAGAGCCACTTTTTTAATAAAAAATGGAATGGTCAATCAAAACTCAGAACTCTCATCCATAAGTAGAGTTTATGATAAATTGTTTAAATTTTCTTGTTATTTTAATGCTATTTCTGTAACATATTTAATGTACAAGAATTTTGAAAAAAGTGAATAGTTATAATAATATAACTATATATATAATAAAAATAAATAATAATTAATAAAAGAGAAGAAAGTCATACAAGCAGCGAACGTCAATTTCAGGATAGATTTTTCGATATATTAATGAAATATACTCTGATGAAGTCCCACATCATCTATATTGAATTCGGATGTTAATTAATGATGGTAGCTAGTAAGGGAATCGTTAACATAACTTCAGCAATGCACGTATCCAAATGGGAAACCGGTAAAAATGTTAGAGTAACAAATTGCAAGCTGTAATCTTGAGTAATTTTGTTGTAGGCGTGAGCATGTTGCATTCGCTTGTGGGGCGAGTGCTCCACATTTTGAGGCAGACAGACAGACATAGAGTCAGACCACGCTACAGATGGGCAGACAGACAGATAGAGAGATGGACAGAGAGTGTGGCTAAATGCAAATGTGCATTCGCATTCCAAAGTAGTCAACGCCGCCAGCTGTTGTCACAGGCCAACTAGAGAAAAAGATGGATCATGCACTCTAAAAAATATGCAAAGCATTTGAAATATCTTAAAAGTGTATATTAATTAAAAAAACCAATTCCAAAAACATTTGTATAAAAAATAATCGAATAATCTATAAATTTCTATATAGAACTTCGAAATTTAAAAATATTTTTTTTTGTCGTTAAAGGTAGTTTATATATTTTAAATTAATTAATTACAGTCGGCACAAAAAAAATAAATTTAATTTTTAACCGTTCAAAATTAAAATAAAATAATTAAAAATGTTAAGCTTTTACACAGATTTTAATTTGATATTAAGTTAACATATATCTAGAATGAATGAATTTTATTTATTTTGTAAAATGCCAATTTTTTAAATTATTTTTGAAAGTGCGTTATTTTTGTATTTAATATCGAGTAAAAATATTTCGTTAATAAAAATTAACATTTCTGCATTTTAAATAATTTTATTTTATAAAATTGAGTTTTATTATTTTTATTATTTGAATATATTTGAAATTTGTTTCTAAAATGCATTATAGATTTAATATGGTTTTAGTCAAAAATATAAATTGTTAATATTTTAGTATATAGTTCAATAAGGTATTTTATTGGATGACTAGTAAAAAATTAAATCAAACAACAAAAAATATTTCGAAAAAGAAAAAAAAAATTTTTACTTTGCAAATCGATTGTTGATTTAAGCTTGATATTTTCGAATCGGTTATATTTATTTTTAGTGATTGTAAACACAGCCCGAGATCAAGCTAAAAACCCACACACGAATGCGGCAAATGGCAAACATAAATTGGTGCGGTTCGGAACCGAATTAAGTCTCAATTACTGATAGACCCAAACAGCCCACAAGCCGCACAAGCGGTCGGATCTTATTAGTGAGCGCGTTACGCAGCGGGGCAGAGCGAGAAATAGATAGCGGCTAAATTCATATATACATAAATGCGTATATCTCTGTTTGGAATATTGTAGATGTGTGTGCTGCTTATAAAGCGAAACCACCGCCACTGCCGGCAATGGGAACTCGCCCGCTGCTTGTCTGAGATCATTAAATGCTCAGCCAAATGAGCTGATTGAGTGATGCAGATGAGTGTGTGTGTGAATGGGGTGTGTGCCCGTGCCGGGCGTGTGCAACATGTGGTCGCGTTCGTGGTTGTGCTCGATGCGAGCTGACAACTGTCTGTTGACTGGGCTGGTGTAAAAATTGTTTTTCAAGAAATTAAACACACAATTGGGGGACGGAGATGGGGTGGTTCGAACTCCCGTCATCTTTGTCTTCATTATTTGGGGTTAATTTGACTTGGTTCACACACACATATACCAAAATATGTGTGTGACGAAGCTCAAACTGCTGTCGGGCAATTTTAAGGCAACTAATGCGATAAGCTGGTAAAATTTGTAATATCGTATTTCATATAACTCTGGGTACCATAGGGAAATGGGGGTTCACTTAAGCTTAATTTTAATTAATTAGTCTGGAAAACTTAATATCTATTTTGTTTAATCAGAGATAAGATACATTTTTTCTTATCCATAATCAATTTATTTCCTGTTAACAAAAGAAATACAATCAAAATGTTTCAAAATGCTAAATATAAATAATAACTAAATTTAGCACTGGACAATTTTAATATTATTTTTAATTGCTCTCAGAAATTCTTCACCTAATTCCATATTTAGGACATTTCGTTCATTGCTAAAAATCATGTGATGTTAAGTGGCTAACATATTTTATTTATAGAATCTCCTTCCCTACACTGGAGATAGTCATCAAAATCGAGCTAATGAAAGAATGAAAGAAATTTTTTTATTTGAATTTCTGTAACTCTTACAAATTACTGTAACTAAACTAATCCTTACGACGTTCCCATTGAAATCCTAACATTTTAACAGTCTCTATTTTTTCTACACACAAATTTTATTTTTATGGTTGATTAATAAAAGCTAAATTTTATCTATCAGATCATCGGTCAGATCATGAAGTACTCGATAATATAAAGTATATATAGAATCATGTTTACTTGTTGCATTCTGAAAAACTCGCAATTGTTGACTTTTATCGTAAAAGCAAATTTGCACTCGACCGTAGCAACTCATTGTTTTTTTGTATTTCTATCTGTATGCGCTACTTATGCGAAAACAGTACCGGATATAAAAGACAATAAGTATATTTATAAAGTAAGTATCTTAAGATTTTGTAGCTGCTTTTGTTGATGAACATTGTTTCTAAAAATAAACATTTAGCCAACTGTCATCAGTTGGATTGATGTCAGATGGGCAGTCAGTTTTCAATGGCAATGTTGTTGCAATTAGAAAGTTTTCCAAACCAATAAGGCAAATTACATTGCCAAACGATTGTTATGGTAAAAGCTAGACCCAGGTGAGTGAGTGAATTGTTTGCAAAACTCACTTGACCATAAATGTGGTTGTTGGGATCCATTAATTGCTCAGTAAGGCTCACCGATTTGTCTCTGAAGCGAGGACACAAGCACGAGAAACTGCAGTGAAGCATTACAAATCATTGACTGCAGAGGAAAACTTATCGCTTACAGATGTTGACATATATACAATATATATAGGCAAATATATGTGCAGTTATCTCTCTCCCAGCGTAAACATCCCTTTCTCTTTTTCTTCATTGTATTTGCTTCGAGGAACGCACATCGATCAATGTGACTGATAAGACGGTTTGAGTTATGAATTCAATTAATATTGAGGGTAGTGCAGTCAGTCAGTAACTTGTGGAGCACACAGACACACTGATAGACTGACAATTTGAACGAATGATAGAATGACGAATCATTGAGTTTGCAGCTCTTTGACCACAACTCAAATTGATATATCAAATATGGGAACGGCACGCAAAAGCAAAAGGTTGCAGGTAATAGATAAATTGATAGACGGATTACTGAAGAAATTGGCAGCTCGCTTTCTGTTTAACAATAATCGCTGTGCAAATAGACAACCAAGTTGATCTTAACATGATATTAATGCTTGATTCATACAATGACTTCAAGCATCTATTATCAGTTTACCCGAAAATTAAACATCATTTTTCTATCGGCAGAAGATGTTCCTAAATCATTTTTATTGCACTCAATAACTAGTGGAATTTACTGTGACCATTTACACAAGCCCAGTGAAAATTTAATAATGGCTGTAAATTTAAAATATTATTTTTAACTATATTATATTAACTTGTATTTTAGGTTGACATTGACATTAAAATAAATTCGACTAGCGACGAATCTATTAAAACAAATTTACTTCAGTTGTTGTTAGACATTCAATATGCAAAAAAAAAAAATAGCAACAATAACATATTTTTTCCTGCCCGAAATGTTTAATTTATTGTCTTTCACGTTTTCAAAAAATTTTCATTCGCTACACAAAATTTGCTTGGGTGCCAAGCCTATTAGATATAGATATTTAAATTTACATAACGATCGATTAAATACTTCAAGTGTATACAAATAGAGGGACAGCCGATCAACTGTGTTTATTATTCCTCATTTTTATGGCGTGCTAAAAATGAGACCAAAAGCAAATAAATAAATGAAGAAAAGCAGTCATAAAGTATCGCAAAACAAAACTATCAACATATAAACATTGAGTAAATAAACATAAGAACAGCTCTGTGGACAAAAAATTAATTGGCATGAATTAAGCGCCACACACCAGATGCTATCTGTATCTGCATCTCTTGCTATATATTTAATAGTATATGTTCGTTAATTTCACGTTATGTTTGTGTGTTCAATTAATAAGAGAGCTACGTCGTATAAATTAATAACACATGACTGGGGCGTGTATCTCACGCTTCGCAGGAAAATGTTTCGACAATGCAAGCTACAAATGTCCTATCAATTCAAATAGTGCATTGGGAATGAAAAATTTAACAGTTAAAAATAAATGCTGAGATAAAAACTATTAAGTTCCACGTATGCATATTAATTAGTATAAATGCATAATATTTAATAAGTTAATAGTTAAGGGCAATCTAAATAATATTCAAATGAAATATCGCATCGAAATACAAATAGAAAAATCACGATTGCAACTTCTTATTGCTGATATTTGTAAGTTTCCTTCGAGCACAATTAAGCAAATAATCAAGCATTTTACTTCAACTTTAAAATCATTTTCTAGTGAAATTTGATAAGTACTTAAATTACTAAAGAATCATGAGATTAAATATTGAAAGCCGCCATGGTACACATTTGCACATTTTCATAAGTCTTGATTAAAAATAGAATATGGCTATGCAATTAAGCTCATCAATATGGGAGATCGAGTATGTAATCTAAAGTGCTGCTTGCCTGGTTAGAACCAGTTTATGTCCAATTACAAAATAGCCGTTTGTTCTTATTGCTCGTCTTAATTGTAGAGTCTCCATTTCAGTGTCGTCACTATCACCGCTTGTAGTACCTGTCAGCGATGTTGTTGTTATTGGCTTGCATTTAATAAACGAATGAATGAATTTCTCGATAAGCCAATTCAATTATACGTAGCAATAATGAATGCGTAAAACTTAAGCATGAATTGCAGAATCTTGTCAGCTCACCAATAACCTTCCGCCTAAGTGAATTCGTAATCAATTCTGAAGATAAACAGACGACTACAGACAACAGTTTGCCAACCGGCCCCGTTAAATGGTTAATAAGGCGTTAAGTGTTTCGAGTGGGCTGTTGGCTAAGATAAGGCTAAATAATATAATGAATATTTTTACATAGACAAAATTGTGGCAGCTAAGAATAAAATAATTACAATATGCCCAGTGCCACAGTGCTTTTGAAAAAAGGGAGCTCGACTAAGAGTCACCCTAAACTTAGTTGTTAAAAAAATGTTATTTGCGTGAAACTGATCTCGTTTCTTAACTAACACTAACACTAACTTTGATTAAGCTGTATTAATAGATTTTCGGGTATACAAAAAATAAAATACCCTTTATTTTTTCGCTCCTATAATTATTAAGAAATAAACCTAAACCAACCTTGGCTTAAATTCTATTATTTAAGCAATATCTTAAAATATTTTGTATATTATCAAACGCGCTTCAATTAAGAGCTTTTATTCGTGAGAACTGCACATCATTTCTAAAATAAAACAGAACATATTCTTTTGAATTTTTATCTAAAAACTGTTATTTAAATAACGGTTTGATTTAGTAGGTTTTTTGATCTTTAGTCTGCAAAGTCATAGCTGCTCAACGTTATTTTTCATACTAATTCCCTGGGCTGGCCATCAGGCAGAAGTATAATGCAAATCTGGCACTCAATGTCGGAAGTGCTGGCCAAAGTGTTGACCGAGTTGTGGAGCACCGACTGCAAAGCCATATTTGTAAAACAACAAAACTGAATTAAAACTTCCGCTTGCGCGAGCACTACGGACACAAGCTTGAAAGCTATAACCAAACTCCCAACAAACAACAAACCAACCGACGCGTCAGTCTCAACGATGGCGGAGGTGTCCAAATGCCGCGATGATGTTGGGCAATTGAGGGGGCTCTGACTCTGACTGGTTAGAGACATATACATAGACATAGCCATAGAAATGACTTGGGTCTTGTTGTCCCCACGTTGATAAGACTTTTAGCAGCATTCATTTTGGGCAACGTCAAAAAACACTCGCAAAAGTGTTGAACATAGTGGTTGCAGGCTGTATGCTGCCCCCTTTTGAAACAGGTTTTCCATGATCTTCTGATGTTTTCGGGGCTGTGGCACGCATTAAAATGCAGTTGGTATACTTATTTATGCGGGACTAAGCTGCCTCAAATGTTTGTTTTAAATGATTCGTTTAATTTGCTGTAGCTTGTTCAAACTGTTTTTTAAAAGTTCCATTAAGAAGTTTACAAATTGTAATTTTACCTGAATTATTATATTCTTATCATTTTATGATTTATTTTTTGAATGAGCACTAGTAAAAATTGTGATGTGATTATTAATCAGGTTGAGAAAAAATTTATTGAGTTTTTCTTTACAAAACCTTTTTAATTTGTTTGAAACTCAGCATTTTTTTCTGAAATATCAGTATATTTATAATAATATGAATATTATTATCAGATATTATGTTGAATATTTTATTGTGTATCATTGTTTGCTTAATTACCATATACGAAGTCTGAGAGAGCGCCAGACAGAACTGTGTTGGAATTATTATTCTGGTTAAAAATTCGTTTGCACAGATTGAGAAATTTTTTTTTATATTTATTTTGAGTTTTCCGGTAACAAGCCTAAAAACGTTTTTGAATTTATTTAAAATGCAAATTACAAAAATTAATGAATTTTTATTTTATTAAGCGAAATATATTATGGATGTATAGATATGAAACATTTAATATTATGATCATCAATAAGTAGCGTTTAAATTAATACCACTATATTTTCTAATAACACATATATTTTAAATTGTACATTTAAAGAGTTCTAATTTTATTTTATTAAAATGCAAATTATGCACTTATCGGCGCCTGAGCTTTTATTTAATTTATCGCTAAATCCACTAGGAATAAATATAATAAAAAATTTGTACTCACTCTAGTTCATATCTTTGATTAAATTCTATCACAATTGAGTAAAACATTGCCGAGTATTTTTATTCAGAAAGTAAAAATAAGTAAATTGCAAAACACAGTGCAAATAATATATTTACATTTGTACAAATAATATATGCTATTATGTTTGTAGCCAAGATAAAAAATAGCACAACAAATAAACCCAATCTCAAATCCAGCAAATCAAATCGAAATTCGCGTCTCATGCAACGGTGTTTCACGTACTACAGCAAGCCGATACAAAAGTGTCGGTAATCGAACTTCACATCGCAATAAATCTGATAAAAAGTATGCTTTTGTGCTACTTATAAAAAACCAGACACGTATATGTGCCCAGTTAGGAAAAACGAAAAAATTGTATCATATTTATTCTGGTTAACATGACGTTGGGCGCATTTCCCAACTGGCATGTAAAACCCCGCGACAAAAGTCGATTAAACCTGAAGATGCCGGGGGTCATAAACAAAGCTGACAAGCCGGCTATATGATATTATGATATTGTAACTATAAGCTACGGCGAAGGCTGCGTGAGTGCGTGCTAACAGCAGTAAAAGCTCAAAAGCAAAAGTTTTTTGCTAACAAAAATATTGAATAACAACGTTTATCTTAGGCAAAACGAGTTTAAAATATCCGACTGTATTTAAAAAACTGACATTACAATTTTAGTTGGGAGTTTGAATTATTATTAAGTTTTTGTGCGATGTTGGAAAAAAAAACTTTATTTAAATGTTCTCTGTTTCTCATTTGGCTGTTAACTAAATATTTAACGCTTGTGTACTTATTTTTTTTTTTATCAGAAAAGAGTCACTTATATCAATGGATACATTGAATATTTTATTCTTCTATAGACTGCTCTTATGGGAACTATTAGATGTTTTAACTTACATCTGTCTCAGTATATATTTATGTATTAACAATTTAGCAATCAACTCATTATCATTTGTAGATATCTTGTTAAGAAAACGTTTAATTCATAAGAACTGATATATATATTTATATATATATATATATGATGCAACGGACTCTATATTGACTCGACTAGTGACGCTGATCAAAAACACTTATAATTATTTGTGTCGACAAAAATCTCTTTATAATTTAAAATTAAATTATAATACCTCGACAATGTCATAAATTGTCAACTTTCCAAGTTTTTCCTTAACATACAAACGATAACAATTGCGAATTCACTAGAAAACAAAACATTAAAATATACATACAAACTTATGTTCATATATAAATATTTATATATACATTTATATAAAAAACTATACATATGTATTTTGTTTAAAATACAATCATGTTGTACGTGAAATTAATTTAATTAGTTTTTGTTCAACATTTTTGTGCAAATGGTAGCTTTAATTGTATTTGTGCACTGAAACCATTAAAAAAGTAAATATAAATACGCAAATCTGGAACTTCAAATTAAGACGTTAGATAGAAAACATATTTATAATTAAATTATATTTTAAAGTCGCGCTAAGTTTTTTTTTTTTTAGAAAATTCTAATCTAAACTCATTTAAGTTCAATCGTATATAAAATTACTGCCCCTTACAACGATCTTGATTGTAAAAATGGAAATGTATAAAGTAATCGAGTTATATCTCGCTCACTAATTAAAACAAAATATATCCGTGCCTGTTTCTTTATTATTTTACTACGCCCAGAATTTAATTTTCGATTCATATTATTGTTGAACAGTTAACGAATCGGAACGAGTACCCATTGCTGCTAGTAGTCTTAAGTCGATTAATCCGAGGAGTGATAGTAGTGAATGAGCGTTGCTCATCATTAATTTGAATACGCCATGGTAGAGTTCCTTCAACTTTTAAATTTTTCATGCAGTTGTGCGTGACACACATTCAGACAAGACCCAAACTCATACATACACACTCAAACACACACTAACTCGATTGTTTATATATACGCATAAAGTACAAATATACAAATATTTGTTACGGTAGTCTCCGTCAATATGCATATGGGTGTGTTGTGTATGTTGTGTGTTGTGGGACAAGAGAACTTAGCGTGTGTCTTGTGTTGTCCCACAACATGCAAGGGATCGAACCAGCCGCACATGCCACAAAAGCGGGTGTTCAACAACAAACAATATGCCCGCATTGCCGTTTGTTTTTTGTTCACAATATATACAAATTTATCTTTAAATTAAAGTTGCACAATTGTTCAAAAATCATATGTACGTCCCAATAAAACGGATAAACCGAATAATATACATATTTATATTGAATTATACCCAGCTAATCGATGGTGTTTTTTTAGTTATTCCCGTGTTTTTGAAAGTTTAACTGTGGTTTCAATCCTTATTTTCTTTAGTTAATCGTTACTCATTACTCTTGTTCTGAAAGGTCTTAGCAATTGGCTACAAACCTTTTAAGCCAATCAAAGTTTTGCGGAAAAGACTATGCTTTCACTTCTAGTCTAAATTTACTTGTATTATCTTTATATCGTAGTGGAAATAACTTTGTGTTATTGATTGAAAATAAAGATATCAAAAAGCTTATAGCGCAAGCATTAAATGGTTTGAATAAATAAAGTTTTTCTCAATAAAAGGATCATTTTTGGTTCTGCCTTAAAAATGAATTACATTTTCTTATCTGACTTGCCGTTATTTGAAGAACGTTATCAGAAAAATTATTCTTCAAATTTTGTGACTTTAGTTCATAAAATATGTGGTTTTATCAATTTCCTAGCCTCCTCAGTCTTAACACAAATGTTGTATAATCAGTTCTTAGCACATTGCTGAAAACCTTCGGTAACTACACACTTTATATACACAGCATATCGCCAAGTTGACTACTTTCGTCTCTAACATTATTTATTTATTTTATATTTTTTCACTAAGAAGTAAGCTCAGTTCGGATAGATATTGAATAATTTAAATAGGGTTTTCTCTGAGAAATAAAAAACATCTACATTAAAGTGCTTTCCCTCTATAAATATGTATACACGTAATTGTACAGAGTTCAATGATATCTTCATCATTTTTATAAATTTATATAATATTTATTTATAAAGAATTTCACTATGCTTGATCTGATATTTTAAACAAAACACAAAATCCAATATAATTTTAATCGTTTATGTAATTACTTTCATGGGATATGTCCAATTTATTTTGAAATTATCATTGAAACGAACTAAATAAGTAGTAGTTGAGCTGTTGAATAAGTCGGCAAAGTTTTTAAGCAATCACACATTAAAGTATACCAACTTCACCACTGCACACAAAACAATTAAAATGAAAGCAGAATGCCAATCAACTTCTTTTGTTCTGTTTTGATTGACAAAACGGGGAGCAAAAATTAAGTTTTACGACAGACCTGCTTTTATATACAAGCAAATATATTTTTTCATATACTGTCGATTCTGGCAACAATTCAATTCTGATTTATTAGTTTTTAATTAAATGACATAAAAATGTATAAAAGTAACAACAGCAAAATCAGCAACAACAATAACCGCCTGTTGACGCTGTGTGTGCGTTAAGGGTGTGAATTGTAAACTGAAAATACCCTACCTTTTGGAACCGAAACGCGAATTGGAGGAGATACAAAAGAAACAAAACAAAGGCAACGTGGATCGAAATAATCGCAATTGTATTGGTGGTAATGACATTCGTCTGTTAGTTTCCCCCTCTTCAATTGAATGCAATTTAAGTCAACTTAAATTATTAATGGCAAAAATTTAATTTTTATTTTATCTCTTTATGGTATTTGATTTTCAATTTGTTTTTTAAATTTAAATTATACATCGCTCAAAGACATTTGCTCAGTGCTAGTTTCTGGAGAGCAAAGTGCTCGGCTGGCAAAACGTCATAAGCTGACTTGAGCCGTTTCTCAATTAATGCAAAGAATGTAATTTCATTTAATTAGCAAACGACACGCCAAAAACATACTTATACAGCTTATCATTAATTAATTGATGAGCAGCCTTTGGAAATTCCTGCTGGATCCTCGGAAGTAGTACTCAAAGCTGGTTGCATTGACTGACGACTTTCCTACGTGCAATGTCATAGAACATTAGCTAGAAACGTGAAGTCCTTATCCTGGCTGGCTACGCACTTTACAGTTGCCAGCATATGTGGGTCACATGCAACAGATTGTCCGCCCCCAAACCTCGTCACTTGCAACGAGTTTGCAACCCCGCGAAACGTGAAGCAATAAATATGAGTGTCCGTGTGGCTTGTATGTGTGTATGCATTTGTGTGTCACGAAATGTTGTTGCACCTATGTATATAGATACAAATATCTGACACACCACAACCACAATCCTGGCAACCTTGCAAATCACTACTGAATGTAATTGCAAACTGCGTTTACTTATTGATGATAATGGCATGTTGATTGGATTTTTGACGAGTTGTCCCCACAATCCAATGTTAAAGTGTCCATAATTAAGCTAATATTTGACTAATATTAAAATTATCTAAGACTTGACCTCTATTTATTTTCCCTTTATTATTTAAGTTGATTCTGACAGACGACTTTACCAGGCTCTTTTGATTACTTACAAGCTGTCCTTGAGGCAAAACTTGTAGCAAAATCAAATTGACACACGTATTTAACAAACAGTATTTGTTCAAAAAAAAGCTTTGTATGTGCTGAAAACATTGGATTTACACCACCTATATGCTATCCGCACAAATGACGTGCTTTTTCCCCTCCAATCATGCTTAAATAATTGTGTTGGGCTGTAGTCCGTTATAAGATGGCACAGCGCTTCGGTTGACTTCGATGGTTTGCCATAAAGGTTGACATGGATTGATAACATGTCCTTTAAACATCATCAAAGGTGTGATTGGCTCTCACGCCTGCCAGACTGAAATTACACTACATCAGCTCAATTGCTTAAAGATGACATCAGCTAGGTTCCCATTGATAATTTTTGCTTTAAATACTTAATCTAATAATATGTAAAACATTTCTTGCAAAGCAGATGACAGATAATTGTATTTCATCCAAATATTTATGTGAAAAATTTATTATGTTTAAAAGTACAAATATTCCCAACTAGTGAGTATAGCTCGGATATTTTTTAAAATATATTAATTTTTAAATATGAACTAATTTTCTGACTATAGATTTGAAAATCTATATATCTCTTCTAAAACTAATTAAACAAGTAATTAAACTTCAACTCTAACCAACAACTGTACAAATTTCCACTTAATAAGCTAAAATGTAAGTCTTATAATTTGATATTTTTCATAATGAAAATCTGATTGTGAAAATCAAAGTGTACCTTTGACATATACAATTTCATGTATATTTTTTAATTCTTATATTTTCGCATAATCTAATTTTGAAAAATTTAGTGAAATATTTTATCTTAAGAGTTTCTTATTTCGTTTATTTGAAAAATAATTCATGACAACAAAAATATCTTTCTAGTTTGTATGGCGATTTTCATATTAGGGGTATTTTTAAAAACTCAGTATACATTTTTTTAAGTGTGTAAATCTATGTGCCATAAATGCTTTTGTGAATGAAACAACACGCTTTGTGAGAAATATGTCAAACTGAAGTCAGCAAATGTTCATTAACTGTAAATATAGTAGATTTATTTTCGAATCGATTGTATCCGCCAATTGCACATGAGTATCAAAACGTTAATCACTTACCCGCAGCCAATCAATAACTGCACGAACGCAGTTATAATAAAGGGTAATTGCCTTAGTCAGGCTGAACTACGAATCAGATGCGGTATAAAGTCGAGCCGCCATCAATCAGCGCTTCGATTTGCCGACTAGCTGGGCAACAGTTTGTATGCTCGACTGTAGGCCCTAACAGTCATATGTGGGTGTAATGCATATAAACAGTGTAGGCAAAATGTTTTCAGCCACAAATTGCATTTTCACACAAAACTGACAAATGTGCTGTGCTGTGTTGTATTATGAAAACGGCTTTACTAATTGATTTTAAGTCCGTTTGCACGTTTTCGCTGCAGTTCATTAGCAGAGTTGAGCTGGGCTTGGCATGACAATAGTTCTAAAAAATAAAAATCGCAAACAGGCAAAGAGGCAACTTGGCAATCGTTGATTCCTATGACGTGTCTTGTTTTATAATACACTGCGACTAGACAAGCTCTCAAATGGCCTACATTCTAACATTAAAGGTGGCCAGTACAGCTCGAGGTGGGCTTTGAACCGTTGGCTTAAGAAAAATCGCAAATTCTTTGACTAATGTTCCGTTGCATTTGTGTCTTTTCTTTATTCCTTCCCATTACAGATGAGCGACAGCACATACAGAAGAAAACCTTTACGAAATGGATCAATTCACATCTTAGCAACACCCAGTGCACACCAGTGAGCGATTTGTTCTTGGACCTGCGGGATGGACACCGTTTGCTGGCATTGCTTAGCACACTGACACACACACAGCTGGTGAGATGCTCAGTTATCTTAGTTTGTAAGAGGTTTATTCAAGTAAAAAGAGTATGGAACAGACTTAAGACTAGAAGCAAATTGAAAATAAGTGTTTTCTTATATTGTTTATTAACTGGTGTATCTTTGCATATCTGTCTTATTATTGAAAATTAAGATACGCAAATCATGCTTGTTTTGCATTTACTATTTTTAGTACTATGTGTTCATATAAAGTTTTTTTTTTCATCAAGTGGAATCTGAGCTAAGACACTTAAATACTGTGTAAAGGGTAACTCGAATAACCTGTTTAAGCTTATACCAATATTCAAGGGATGTAAAACTACATTAGTCTAGAGCTTACACAAGCATTGGGATTTCTCTTGTTAGATGGCAAAGGGGTTGCAACTCGATACGTATTTATAAAAAGTGTTTCATTTTAAATTTATGTGTACCCTGAACACTGAAAATGCTAAAGAGGGTGTATTTGAGTTGTCCAAAAGTATGCAAAATTCCAATCGATCTTATTATATGTTATTTAGCTTATTGTTGTTATTATTTATTTAGTTGATGTGGACTAAATCTGTTGAGAAAACTTCCAAAAAAATTAATTTTATATTCAAGTTAAAATAAATTAAAAGTGAATAATTAAATTAAAATTTTAAAGGATTTATGATATATAGCATGGATTGGGGAATCCCAATCAGAACAAAAATAGTGATAGGCGTTAAATTCGTTAAAACTATTAAGACAAATCCTCAAGAAACAATTCGAAAGTTCACACTTTTTAAGGTTGTGTGACTTTATTAAAGAATCAAAAAGATGGAAAGCTAGTTTATTCTGAAGTGTTCTTAAACTAACAAAGTTTTTTGTTTTCTTTCTTTTCTGAATAGAAACCGGAAAAGGGTCGAATGCGTGTGCAC
Organism: Drosophila fungiperda; assembly: GCA_035042345.1. Taxonomy (NCBI): domain Eukaryota; kingdom Metazoa; phylum Arthropoda; class Insecta; order Diptera; family Drosophilidae; genus Drosophila; species Drosophila fungiperda. Next base: position 345,771 of record JAWNLM010000204.1, read on the forward strand.
CACATCAACAATCTGAACAAGGTTATGAAGGTTATCCAAGAGCATGGCGTCAAGTTGGTTAACATCTCCAGTGATGACATTGTGGGTGGTAATTCGAAGCTGACACTCGGCCTTATCTGGCTGATAGCGCTCGAGTTCAATGGCCAGCACCTTGTTAAAAGTCATTCAAGCAATGGCGTTGAAAAATCCCTGTTGGCCTGGGCGAGACAGTATACCGAGTCGCACGGCCTGTTGCTCAACGATTTTGCCGGCTCCTGGGCGGATGGACGCGCCTTTCTGATGATATTAGCTGCGCATTTGGATGAACTGGATCTGGAAACGGCGTTGCTTCAGCACGCGCTTCAGCGCCTGCATTTGGCATTTGATTTGGCACAAAGACACTTTAAGATCGAGAAACTGCTGGATGCGGAGGATGTGCACACCCACAAGCCGGACAACAAGTCCATACAGATGTATGTGATGTGCCTGTACCATGCCATGGAATCGATGCGAGCCAACGAACGCGACCGAGTGCCTTGCACAAGCATCACGGATCTGGACGAGGTGCCCCTCGATGCCGCCGTCGATCGGGAGCTTTATACGTCGGACAGTGCGGCCAGCATGATGGAGCTGAAACATGGATTCGCGGAGCCGGCATCGCTGCGACCATTGAGCACTGCCACGAATGCCAGTGTCGAGATCAGCAGCTATCAGACAGCGCTGGAGGCGGTGCTGACCTTGCTGCTGGAGGATGAGCAGCTGCTGTCACAGGATCTGCCCGATCCGGAAAATTTTCAAGCGGCCAAGCTGCAGTTTCATGAGAACGAGAGCTTTATGCTGAAGCTAACCGAGCATCAGGAGTTTGTGGGCGAGGCCCTCGAGGAGGGCAGCAATCTGATAAATGAGTCACAAAAGAAGGACGGCTCCGGTCTATCGCTAGACGACCAAAATGAGGTCCGTCAGCAGATGGTGCTGCTCAACGAGCGCTGGGAAACGCTTCGGTTGCGAGCTCTTGACATGCAGGCCAAGATTCTGATGCGACTGGCCGAGTTTCAGAAACAGAAACTCGAACAGCTGCGTCAGTTTCTGACCAACGTCGAGGATCGCATCTCGCACATGAGCGATCTGGGACCGACCATAGCCGAGGCGGAACAACAGCTGACCGAGGCACGCCAGCTGAGGGCGGATCTGTGCGAGCAACAGGAGCTGGTGGACAGCATTAGCAGCATGGTGGTCATTGTCAACGACACCTCCGGCAACTTCAATGATCTGGAGGATCGATTGAGTGCACTCGGCGAACGCTGGTCCCATGTTGTCAAGTGGATAGATTTGCGCACCGAGAAACTGCAGCAATACAAGTGCATCTCCCGATGGCTGGATGCCCGCGAACAGGATCTGAAGCGCATGGAGAGATGCGATGTGACCGATGTCGGTAGTATAACGCAGCGCATCAATGAGCTGAACTATTGTGCCAAGGATTTGCTGGAGCTGCAACGCTATCTGATTGATTTACGACAAATGGTGGCGGCCACGTTGCAGGATGGCGACGACAAGGGTGAACGGGTGCTGATGCAACTGGAGAGCTACGAGGACCGCTTGGATGCCCTTAAGCAAATTCTGGAGGTGCAAACGTGTCGTATCGAGACGAAGGGTTTTAACTTTGGACGCGAACGTGCCAGCTACGATGATAGTCGTGTGGTGCGACCCGAAAACTGGATCGATTATCAAATGATTATACGATTCGGTGAGGACGAGGAGGAGCAGGAGCAGGAGCACAAGCAGGAGCAGCAGCAGCAGAAGCACACAAAGTTGAACGCACAAGTCGATGCCGATCCGTTGGCCAGCAAGAAGCGTAAATTGCGCAATGCAGACAATTTTCTTGCGTTGGAAACAAAAATTTCGGATTATTTTTCGCATGTGCAGGATGTGGAACAGCAACTTCAGAAGCTGCAGCGTCAGAGTTTGCGCAACCAGTGCGATCTGCTCAAGGAGCTACAGGCGGAGAATCAAAAGAGTGCCAGCTCGCTGCACGAACTTAAGAAACTGTACGAGGTGTGCGAGCAGGAGGAACCCAGTCGGAAGCTCCTGCTGGAGGCGACGCAAATCAAGCAGCTGGAGCAACGCTATGTGGCACTGGGACAGCGCCTGGCCAGCCAGTACAGCGAGAGCAGCACCCTCTTGGCCAAGGAGCGTTATTATAATAATTTAACAGGCTTTAAACTGGTCCTCGCCGACTCGCGCGACTGGTATAAGCAGCATGCGGGCAGCGCCAGTTGCCCAGAGCTGGAGCAACGCCTGAGCCACATGGAATCGCTGGCCACAGAGATTGCAGAGGCGCGTGAAGCCACCGAGGCACTGGACGAACAGCTGCTGGAGTGGAAGCAGGACTTTCGACAATTCTACGATAGCTGGCATGACATGAAACAAGCCCTACAAGCGCTCATCCAGCAAAGTGGTGGCGAAAGCATCATCCGCCAAGTGCATCAGCTGAAGGAGTTCGTTGACAAGGTGGCATCACAGAAAGTGCGCGTCGCCAGCCTTGATGAGATGCAACAGCAGCAACAGTTGCTCAATCAGCTTGTCGACGAGCTGGAGTCCCTGAAATCTAGCTACGATCGGGTGCCCGGCCACCTGCTCAGCGCAGAGCTGCAGGCCACCTGGCAGCGTCTGCCCGAGCAGCTGAGCGAGCGTGTCATCAAGCAGACCACCGCCATCGAGAACCTTAATCACTTTGTGGCCGAGTACAATTCGATAATTGCGGTGTTGCGCAGTGCGCCCGACGTGATCCAGGCCCAGGATCTGCGCAAGCTGGAGATCGATGTGATAAGTGCAAGGAATTTCAGTGAGATTCTGATCAAGGAGGCGGAACAACCGCAACGTGATTCGTTGCAGGCACAGATATGTGCACTTAATACCCTCTACGAGCAGGTGGAGAAACTGTATCAGGCCCGGCGACAACATCAGTCGGCGCTGCAATCGCGCAGCCAAGCCATCCAGGAGCGGCTCCAACAAACGGAGCGCTGGCTCTCTGAACTGGAGGCGAATACACCCAAGTCGGGCGTGGCCACCATTCGCAATTCCAACGAACTCTTCCAAAGCAAGTCCAAGTTTCAAACGCTCAAGGAGACCTGCGAAAGGGAGGCTGCTCAGTTCCGCGAGCTCAATGAGCTGGGCGGTGAGCTGCTGCTGCAAATGGACGAGCTGCCGGAGAAGGGCAAGAACAAGGATATGGACTCCAAGTACGGCACTTTGGCCAAACAGTACACGCGCCTAAATGCTCGCTGGTCGGTGGTGACAGAGCGGGTGTACGCCAAGACGGCGCTGCTCGAGCACATCTCCACGCAGCTGGGCGAATTCAAGAAGTTCATGGTCAGCGAGACAGGCTACCTGGATCGACTGGAGAACAAGATACGCAACACGCCCGAGAATGCTGCCGATGCCGAGGAAATTATAGAAGAGCTAGATGTAAGTTCAAAGCCGAATGAGTTCAATGTTTTGCCAAATGGTCTGAGCAAAAATTGAAGCATGATCCAAATGCAAATTAGGAGTGCAACATGTTTAAATTATTAATCTCTTTTATTATTAACACAGTCTCTTAAGAAATGCTAATAGCAAAATTACTCTAAGAACTTATAGAACATTTTATGTAGTCTTTTCTAACTATATTTATTCTTCTGAACATATATTGTTATATTAAAAAATATATTCCTTGAAATTACTTTTACCCCCCAAAATGATTAAAGAGTATTCCTGAATAGTTTTTTTACAACGCGTATCTGAAAGTAGAAAGCTTTTATTAAAATCTTGAATAGTTTGTTTTGATACAATATAAATGTTTATTAGTTGATTGCTCTTCGAATAGGAATATGTTTGAGTTTTTATGTTTATCTTAAATATATATGTATTTAATTGCGTGTTTGTCTTTTTTTTAAGGATCTGGAGAATGTGCTGCGCGCCCACTCCGACGAATGGTTGGACAAGATTCAAGAAATTGGCAATGAGCTAATTGACAATGAATTTATGGCCGATGTAATGCGTCAGGACATTGATAACATGGTGGAGCGCTGGACGAAGCTGCAACAGCAGGCCAAGAAGCGCACCGAATTGCTCGAGGAGAAGGTCAGCGAGGCTGAGCAGTCCGAGAAAGCTGTCGTTCATCTGGAGGCCTGGCTTACGCGCATGGACGAGATACTCAGCGAGCATCTTGAAAACGATGTGACGATTGAGGATCTGCCCGATGATTTTCACGTATGTATAAACTAAATCAACACTAATTTTGTTTAACTGATCATATTTAATATTTCGATAGATTTTGTCACGTGAGTTCGCCGTTAATGAGCAAAATTTTAAGAATATCATCGAATTGATTGCGGAGCACACACGCAAGGGTAAAACTGGTGCCGCCAATCGTCTGCAGGAGCAGCTCAATTTAATGGAGTTACGCTTCAAGGCCTGCCAGGCCAAGCTCAACAAATGCACCGCCCCCCAGCCTGCCTATGAGTCGCGCCTGAATCGCGCATATGGCGATCTACGCAACGTGGAGCACTCGACATTGGTGCTCGACGTCGCCTCGGCGGGTCCCAGCACCGTTCAGGCCCAATATCATAAGTGCTTGGTAAGCGATAATTAAATTTAATTTGAATAAACTGCTTAAGCTGTTCACAAATTATTTAGCAAATATATCGCACACTGTCCGAAATCAAGGCGGAAATTGAGAGCACTATTAAAACGGGTCGCCGTGTTTGTGAGGATAAATACACAAAGAGTCCCAAGCAGCTCAGTCAACGCATTGATGCTCTGAAGCATTTGTATAATGCCCTCGGCGAGAATGTCACCCAGTCAAAGGTGTTCCTCGAGAGTCTTCTCAAGCTGGCCAGGCAACTGGAGCAGTGCTTCGATGGCGCGGATGAGTTGATCAGGCGATTCGAGTCGCCGCAGGAGCTGCATGATCGCAACTCCATACTGCTAGAGTTTGAGGATGTGCTCCAGCGTTGTGAGGCGCACTATATCGAGTACAGCAAGTCCTGTGATGAAAGCTGCACGCAGGAAACGCGCCAACGCATCGATGGCCTCAAGGCCACCTACCACAAGCTGACTAGTGCTGATATTATCAAGCGCCTCACCGAAATGAAGACAACGCTACAGAACTTGGATAACATTTCGCTGGAAACTTTAAGGTTAGTAGGCGGAGCTAGTAGTTGTTATACAATTAATGATTGATATGCCTCTCTGAGAGCTCAATTTATGTGTACATACTTTCAACTAACATATATAATCTATCTGGAAACTGTCGGTTAGTTTCATGGTTTCGAAGAACTTTTAAGCACATGGAAAATATACAATCTTACTAAACCAAGACATATAAATATAAATGAGTCCATGAAGCTCGGAAAAATCAAAAACGAGAGGGAAATAGATTCTACTTAGCGCCGTTACTATCAAAAATTTGGGAATAATTGAAGTATGAACATGAGACGCTGCAAGACTCAAATATTGTTTTGATATCCAAGAGGATCACTTAAACAACAAAATAATTAACAAAACAGTTAATTTTCAAAACATCACACGGAGTCGCCTTACAAGCTCCAATAAAATAATTAAACATAAAATGAGGTCGCCTTACAAGCTGCTACATATGTATTTAGGCTTAAGAATTTTCTATAAAATAAAGAAATGCTCGTCAGAGCAGACCAGTTCGATTCTAAACATCGTCTCATCGTGTTGACTACACACTATACGTGTTTCACACATTTTTTGGTCCTTCCACCCGGATTCAGAGTTCGAAACTAATCGTCGACTCTGAGTATATAGGTCTACATTACTGTATAATTTGAACCTCGCGTTAAATTCAGAGTTCGATTCTAAACTTCGTCTTATCGTGTTGACTCTACACTATGCGGGTTTAACACAACTCCTTAAACTACATAAGAGTAATTAATCCTCTGCAAACTAGTAAAATATTTACAAACGTATATAAGAATAATTTGAAAGACATTTTTATGAAAAACAGAAATGTGCAATTATAAATAGCACGTTTAATTGGTTACTTACAAATATACCTACATATAATAAATAAAACAACAACAAATAGCACCAATAACACCTTTATGATGTGTAATTTTAATCAAAAGTAAGGTAAAATCTTTTCTGTTTTTCACCCGATGAGCTTTTTAATTATTTTGGAGAATATTTATGAAAATTTCAATTCTCACAGCTCTGAGTGAAAAACGCATTCATGGATTCGTGGGAGAAAACCCTACAAAAAGTTCACAAAAACCTTCTTTTTTTTCATTAAAACATTTTTTGTTGGGCTTTTAACACAACCTGAAGCACGACTTATATTTATATTTTTAACTATGACTACAATTTCGTAATTTTTTAACGTTATAAAAAACATTAAAAAATGGTACCTGAATGAACCTTAAATTTAGGTAACATTTTTAAATGACTCATCTTCAATTTAAAAATTAAAATTCTAAAAGTCATTCAATGCATAGACAAATTATAAATAGATCCACGACACAAAAAAATGTATCGAATCGAATAATTTAGTCCACTAAGAGTCTTGGGTACAATTGTATTATGTGTTTATTCTTAAAATTATGTAATTCTTTAAAATCTTCTTCATGTATAAGAAAATGTTGTTTATTTCTGTTTAATTGAGCTAATGTTTTGATTTCCTCTTCCAGATCCATGGAGCATGACTTAAAGGAGATAAATGTACCATCAAATCCGGAAATTGAGAAATTGCAGCAACAAGTAATTGCGATTGTTGTGGTGCGTAAAAAATGATTTCCAATATAAGAAATACATAATAACTATATATTTAAATATTTGTATGCTTTTTGTCTGTATGTCATTTATATCTAGTTTACAGTTTGCCTTTATATTCGCTTTATCAAAATATTTCGCTTGGAGCAAATTATTTCATTCACACACAAAATTCTTTTTGGTTGTTGGTCCTGGCCACTTTAACTTTAACACACCTACACACTCGAGATAACAAGTTCACACTATATTTGTAGCGCTGAAGGCAAAACTCTTTTTTCTGCTGTGCACTTTAAAATATATTCAAATTTTGAGCTCGCATTTTTATTTATGGCTTACCATCAAATCAGTCCAGCAAAAAATCATTGAATTAGATCCGTAACAAACTGAATTGAGCGCAATTATTCACTTGAAATTTTAATACACAAATTAAATATTTTGGTTACCTAAAAATTCTTTAAAGAGAAAAATGTAATGTTAAGCTTATTAATAATCATAAATTGTTATGTTTTTATAATTAATGTGCGCTAAATCCAAAAGGTGCTTTGCTGTCCAACTTACTTTTATATGCGTAAAATTTTTTTTTTCATTGTTTGTGTAAATTCATTATATTTTTCGTTTGCAATTTCTTATAACACACATTTTAATAAAAAAAAGAAAAGAAACATAATACATAATAACATAATAATCTTTACACCAAGCTAATCAAAAACCAATTCAAATACCAGATCAAATACCAAGAACCATCACCCAAAAAAAAACCATCACCACCATCTACCAGAATCACCGTATCACTAGCTCTACGAGGTCTAACTTGGTGTCATTTTCACGCTTCAAATTTAAATGGTTTACATATGTTATATATATGCAGAAAAAACATGTATATAAATATATATTATATTTCGGTTTCCGATATTTGGATTTCTTGTTACTGTCCCCTTATTCATAAGTGGCGTTCAACTTGGTTGCGGCTGCATCAAACGTAAATGTCCAATCAATATAAAAATAAAAATAAACCATCATAAGTACACATTATAAGTACATAAGTATCTACTACTCCTTTCACCAAAGCTAATGTACAGCAACTGCTTTTTTGGTCTCAATAAATACTACTTGTAACAACTCAAGCCTATAACATATACCTATCACCGTTCGCGCCTAAGGCTTCAGTAGGTTGTAGCTCGTATTGTGAGAGAAGTTATTAAATACTATGAAACTACGCATCCTTTGCACAGGATATACTAAGAACGCGCTTCACTGCAACATCGACGCTTGCCACACCAGATAAGCCAAGAGCAAGCAATGACGATACGGAAATTGTTGTTGTTAGCGATACAGTGCGTCAAAGACGAGCACGGACTCCACAATCCGGTGAAAGCAGTTCACCATCCACTCAAACACCTACACCAACAACAACGACATCAGCTACAACAACAACAAGAGTCAGCGAATTAAATACACAAAAGGAGACGGTGTCGGTGTCATCGGAATCAATAAGTAAGCCGGCATCATCCGATGTCGAACAAGTGCTGCTCGATTTTATGCCCGATTTGCTGCCGCCGCAAACGTTTCGCCTGGCCGAATCTAGTACGCTGTTCTCGCAGATATCGCTGGATCCGGCCAAGATGGTTGCTGGGGCAACTGCAACCCAACCCGTAAAAACTGTGGAAAAAAAACGGAAAGCGCCCGAAGCACCAGCTCAAGTTGTTGAGATAAAGGTGAAAAACATTCAAAACGATAAAATGTCTGTGCAAAATATTGAGCTGGCACCGCAACAGGCTGAATTTGTGAATACCGTCAATATATTAGAGAGTGTGGAACCGCTGCTGCCCGAATATGTGCAAACGGTGCAGATTGTGGATCTGTCGGAGGACTCAGACTCCTCGCAGTTCGAGGTGCGTCGCAGCACGAGCAAACGGTCCCTCTACGAGTCGCCCGTGGGACCCAAGGATCCCAGCCAGGAAGCTACCTCAGATTTAGATGACGAGGAAGCCATTTTGCGTCCCTCAGAGGGCAACACAAGCACTCCGCTGCTGCGCGTGGAGAAGCACCGCATATCCTTTGATGAGAAACGAAAACGCATCGCCCATGAGCGGGACATACTCCGCGATTCCGAGGAGGATGAGCCACCACAGCGCAGCAGCTCTGTCGCCCAGCTAAATAGCGCCAAGCCGAAAAGGTGGCGTCCACTGCAACCTGAACTGCAGTCCGGGTCAAGTGCACCCCTCAAAAACCAGACGGAACCCGAATCACCCATTCGGAATAGTTTCTACAGCGCCGACAAGGAGACAAGTTTCGATATTGAACCGCTGGTATTCTCCGATGATGAGGAGATACCGCGTTTCTCACAGGAAATGACACCAACCTTAGACTCCGATAGTGATACGGTAATTGGTAGCGCTTTGGGCCGTCATTTCAATATTGTTGCTACGCGCGCTTTTATCTTTTCTTTTATGTTTAAAACTTTTGTAACGCAGAGCCGGATTGAGACGCCGTCGACGAAGAAGCCGAACTCGTTTCTGAGCAAGGTGCTCAACTCGATGCCCTCGCCCCTAGACGACTTGAATGTGGCCCTCCAGAGTCCGCAAGAACAACTGCCGGCCAGCGGGAATTTGGAACAGCGAGTACAGGAGTTCAATAAGCTCTCCAAACAGATGATCCATAAACTCGAGCTGACCAAGACCAAGATTGAACAGTGTCTTGAGAGCGATGCGTAAGCACAAGAGAATCAAATTTTTCAATTACACTTTTTAATTATTAATTATAACCTTGCAGAGAGGATCTCAGACTACTAATCGCACCGGATGCAGCCACTCTGATCTCACAGGGTGATTCTCTGGTGCTCGAGACGCATGGCAAACAGGGCAGCATTTCACGGGTCGTCATGCGCACTCAAATCATTCTGCGCGAGAAGTTCCGCGAAGTTCAACAGGCCAAGTATAAACTTCGGAGCCTCAAAGGAAAATTACTTGCTTTACAAATTAACTTGTTTACAGATCCAAAGTGACGGACAAATCTGCTCCACGTACGACGCCGGAGAGCGTTAATATTGAGGAGCTGGTCACTAAGGGTCTGCGTCGCATCAATGTGCTCATCGAGAAGCCCGTGGATCTGAAGTCAAGCACAGAGCTCGAAAAACGCTTGGAAGACATTAACGTAAGTGTGACCAAACAAATTTCGCACTGGCATTCACCCAACATTTAGCAGCAACTGGCCACAAAATCACATCTAATTGGCAATGGCCTGTTTTGAATATCAATACCCAACATCCATAAAGTGAGTTTTATAATGGATAAATTGGCAAGAGATCTGCAAATATAGCTAACTATAGGATATATTTTGGTCGAGAAATATCGACAAGTTCATTTTTATTTTTATTTTAGTAAGCATGCATTTTTTGCGTTCTTATTTATATATCTTTTTGAAAGCGTCGACTTTTATTTTTGCTCTTATTCCATCCAACCAAGTTAATTGGCCTCTCGAGAATTCAGAGCATCAACACAGGTCACAATACTAAATTCCAACATTAGGAATACTCAAAATAAACAAAAAACAAAACATTGACATAGTTACACACACGTCGAGACATCTCGTCGTACGCCAACATTAACAGCATCTGTAATATCTGTAAAATCTATATATATATATACATATATATATATATCTATATATATTTATATATACATATATTAATTTATATTCATGTAAGGCGGAGCGACGAGATCGCCTTTGAGAAGAGAGCAAAATAAGAGAAATTTAGCCATATAAAGTGAAACCAATAAAAAGTGAACGGCATTTAGTTTTGTATTTGGTTTGAGCAACTCATCTATGTTTAATTTGTTAAGTGTCATGTTTTATTTAATAAGGAAAATTGTGATTCAAATATAATATAATGTATAGCTAAGACAAGTATAATGTTAATATTTTAATGTCCTTCTATGCATATGCATTATTAATATTTTGACAAGAAATGCAGTTTAATGCACATGTAATTACCAATTAGTTAGATGGTGATGCAATTTTCGCAAAACATCCAATATGAATAATAATGTTGTAAAATTTGACTTAATTTTAGATCGAATTATTTCAATTACTCATCAATTTACCATATCAATGCTGATATAGTTACATTTCCATCTTGGTTATTTAATTGAAACTTTTAATTTGTACACCAAATATTATTTTATATGTTTCAATTCAAATCCCAAAGTTTTCTGATTTTAATGTGAGACAAAATGTCTGTCAAACATTTTTATTTCACGTCACGAGAAAAAAATTATAGTTGTACAATTTAAATACCTTGAGACATGCCCTAAAATTCTTCATCAATCAAATTTTCACTAGGTGTTTATTTTTGCCTTTCGTTGTTTTTTTAAAGGCCCCACCGATGATAAAATAACAACAAAAATCCGACAGAAAAGTTGGGAATCTATGATTTAAAAATAGAATAATAAAGAGAACAACTTTAAGGCAACCGAAAGAGCGATCTTTAACAAATTACATTCAATTTCGTCTCTTTGCCGGCGGGGCTGCTTTTGTATTCAGTCTATGCGCGGGTTATGTATGAAACGGTTGCGTTGCGCGAAATAAATTTCGTTATTTAGTTTAGTGATTGAAAAGTGCAGTGACGAAAACTCGCTTGGCGCCTAAATTGTTTGCCTCGTCTGCTCAATGCAGTTCTGCTGGTTAACACAATCTGCCAGTGTGGTATACATAGAACACACACCCACAAGATCTGACACCCTTATTACACACACTGACCATCGATTTACAAAGGGGACAATTTTGCTCAATTGCAGTTGGAATAGAATTTCATTCGCCGGTGGCCCTCCCAGTAGTATCCATTTTGTTGGTGTGCGTGTATAGTTTCATTTTCGGCTTGAGCGCATCCATTGTTAATAGCAGAAAAGAAGCTGAATTAAACTAATATTTGAACATGTTGCAGGACCGCCGAGACGATCTGCAGGTCATTGTCGGCGCCATTGGCAAGAATCCCCAAATGCCAAAGGTGGCGCCCATCATGATGAACGAAATCGAAAAGGTTCGCCACGCATATTTGTCACTCAACAATTTCAATAAACTCTACCCAATCAACACTCACTTTCTCAACCATTTCAGACTAAAAACAATTTGATTGCTCATGCCGATTCGATTGAGCTCTCACTGACGCAGCTCAAAAATGGTGCACAAATTGGCAACGGTATCGCCGGTTGCAGCAGCCGTCAGGGTAAGTGCTTTACACAATTCACATTTCCCAGTTCCCATTTTCCTTTTGATTTGTAATAAGTCTTAAGAGCTTAGTCATGGCCATTGTTATACTCACGACACAAGTCCTGGGTCAATGGTTCGATTAGTTTCGCCCTATTTTGAATTGCTTTGATCTGTTCAGCATTTAGTTGAAATTTATTAGGCGATATGCCGTGAAAGGATTGTTTGTATTGCCGTATCCGTTTTTGTACTCCTATGAGTACTCGGTTTTCAGAAAATAGAAGAGTTAGAGAGCCCTGCTTATATGCCCCGCGAAAATTATACATATCGAATAAATATAGAAATAAAAGTTTAAATCTTAAAGTTAAAGGTTAATAAATATTATATTATTATATTATATTTCAAATTTTTTTTATTTATATCCATTTATATATATACATTGATCAACTTAAATCGGCGTAAAATTGATTAGAAATGACAAAACCCTATTTATACAATGATCTTTTTGCTTTTGAGATCAAATTTGAGTATGCAAGAGATTTTTATCATCTGTATTCAATATATATCGTAATGAAGACCACTCAACTACTGCATTCTTTTTACATGTTTCATTAAATAACATGTTTCAAATACTCAGTATATTTACATTTGGATGTAAATTACTTTACGAACGTTAAAATTGGTATGCATGCGGTAAAGTTATTCAAATATGTATATTCGTATATTTATTTATTTCTTGTTATCTTATTTATAAGTATTTTAAATTATTATAATGTCCCCTTACTTACCATATTCAATACTGTGCGTATTACCGTTTGCTCAGATAATATAAAATATTTTAAATTTTCAATATGTCCATATTGACTGGCAACTAAAAGCACTTGCTAATTAGCACGCACAATTTAATTATTGTTTTTACACAATTTCGCCATTGAAGTCTTAAATTTAAAAAGTATTTTCATCCAGCCGGCCATTTTTGGTTGCATTTCGTTTCATTTCTTTCTACTCATCATTATTTGATTTTATTGTTAAATATTTATGCCGCGCTCTGTTTCATGAAGGGCTCACAACCAAATGCTTCGTGTCGTCGGCACTTTTGACACTCAGACACAGATGTGTGCACATTTATGTTTATGTTTTTATTTATCTTTTTTATACTCGAGAGAGTCATTGGTGTCCGTCCGTCTGTATAAATGAAACACCCTGATACAAGAAACTGGTCTACGCACGCGTCCATAAAAGTGTAAGAATTGGAAAAACACCATTAAAAATTTTAATATTATAGCCGTCAAGTATTTTCAGAACTACAGTTAGCCTATATCTACGGCAATTTTAAAGGAAACTCTGACGGTAGATGAACTTAAAATCTAAAAAATTGGTATTTCTTTTCTACACACAACGTGTTCTATGGTACGCGTTATGTTAAAGTTGCTAATGAAATTTTATTGACAATATTATTATTTATGTATTGATTAAAACAAACAGGTATTCCAATTTAAATTAAACAAACAGATAAGACTAGTGATTAATAATAATAATCAGGAATAATAAAAAATTATATATCCCTCTGCAAATGTACACAATTATTTCTAAGGAATTATAATAAGTCAAAAATATATTTTCTCGACGACGTCCACTTAAAATCGATGCAAGTCTCAATTTGAAAGCATTTCCGTTGCTTATAAATTGCAGCGCTTTCTTGAGGCAGTGCTTAATATTTCTTAGGTCTCTCGAGATCGTCAGTGAATACAAATTAGATGTTGAGATTTCATAATATATTTGCATATTAATTACTCAACCGCTCTTATGAATTCCTTTCACTTTAATATAATTACCCATCTCCTTATAGACTTTTTATAGATGCAATCCAACGAATCTGTGATGAATGAATGAAGTGGTGCTGGCATTACCAATTCACTCATTATCGTAACAGGTTCTGACTATCCCAATTTCTGAACCTAATGTTCTCTTTGAATTCTCTTATGATGGCTTGTGATCCTTGCTACTTTAGCATTGTAGAAAAATAATAAAGATAAATAATAAAGCTGACTTTTGATATGTATATATTTATGTATAGCTACATATTTATAATAAGATTTGCAATTAGTACTTGCGAAGAGTATTAGTTCAATGGGAAGTGATGAACATACTATTTTTTATTCAGAGAAGTGATGAAGAAGTAAAACTGTAGAAGTTGAAGTATCAAAACGGTTATCACAGTAATCCTAGTTAATGTAATATCACTTTGCAGTAAGTAATTATCCTACGTTTAATATAATATAGGTTGAGCTTGGTCCTACTTATAAGGTTTTCTACTCCTAAATTCTCGGAAATTTCGACACTTGATTTTGATAGAATTTTTTAGACGAGATATTTCGGAAATCTGGTCCTAATTTAAAGGAGAGTTGTTAAATCGAACCATTTTTTATTCTATGTGTGCAACTATCTCTGCTCTGCTTGCAACGCCAACAAAGCACTGCTTGAATTCTGCTTGTGCTCAAGCAAAATAAATATATACATACAACCTAATTCTTCATACATATTTATTACGTTTGTGAGTTGCCAGTTGCTCTGTAGATTGCTCAGGTTGCAACGATGTGCAAAAAATTGATTAGATTAATCAAAGCTTTACAATCAATTTTGAATATTACGTTTTTTTCTTGATTTGTGTTCATAATTCTTCCATTTGCAAGTAAATTGCTGAGCTTATAAAATATAAAATATAAAAATGGTGAACAAAACAGTTTCAATTAGTTTCGCGTTTTAGACAGACACATTAAATTCGAGCTGATCATTTGCAATTGTAACTGTTTCAGTTAGTAGACTGTCTTAGATTCGGCTGATTTCTCATAGGATGTGGAGTGCTTTGCGGTAATTTTTCTGGATACAGTGGGGGCCTGGCGTTTAAATAAAAACCTGTCAGCTTCGAACTCGTTGCCCTCAATCTCGCTCTTTCGTGCCTCTTCGACGCGAAGCCTAAGCGTTTTAGAATCAACTCCGATGAATGAACGTAGATATGGAGTCGCTATCTTATTATGGATTATTCGCATTAGCCAATAATCCCAATGTGCCAAAGGAATTTACTGTGTGATCTTATCATTGTATTTTTTTTTTGGGAAAATTTATCTATATAAATCGTAATATTTTTTCTCTCAATATGCTTTTTTCTCGCTGTATGTTTGTTGTGTACAGTGTGAATCTGTTTAGAAATGATATTTATTTTCATCACATAAAAGTGACACTGCTTGCTAGGCATATGCAGCACTGCTTGAATTTCGCATTGGCTTTTAAACAGCTAAGAAAGCTAGTTGCTGCATAACAACATTTTTGGGGCTTGACACCAAATCCTTACTAAGAGTGAGTACCAACTAAAAGCGCACTTGGAGCTTGCGTGCTTTTGTCGAAACTTTTATTACTGATTAGCTTCAGCAGTTGCCAAACAGATGTTAAGGACTTCATGAAGACATTTCAAAATAACACGTTCAGCGGTAAGGAAGTAAAACGACTATAAATACCTCAATACAGCTTGATTCGGTTGACAAACATTTTAAAAATAAATCAAATAAAAACGATTAGCGTAATTAAAACAATATGTGTATGCGGAGTGCATAGCATTTTAATGAATGTTATAAAATACAAAATGCGGTGTGTAGGCGGAAGGC
Source organism: Drosophila fungiperda (assembly GCA_035042345.1). NCBI lineage: Eukaryota > Metazoa > Arthropoda > Insecta > Diptera > Drosophilidae > Drosophila > Drosophila fungiperda. Next base: position 361,388 of record JAWNLM010000204.1, read on the forward strand.
AGCTAAATTTAATTAGCACATTTGAAAACTAAAACATTCAGAATTGTGTGAAGGGTCTTTTCTTGTAGGCTCAAAGTTTATAACGAGTATCGTGTTAAATTCCAGTTTATTTTTACCTTTTTTAATTGATAAATAGGGTAAATCGATTTGTATTCAATTATGAAATGGTTGTCAAATGACATGTGAGATATAAAAAATTTGAAAATAAGAAAACTAGTTGGATAGTAAAGTTATTAAATATATGAAATATTGTAAATATACTAATAAGATATCCATATTTTGTGTATCAAGAGTTATTTTACGTTATAGATTTCTATATCGTATATAAAAATAAATGAAGTGAGCTGAGAGAGTGAATTCTGTTAATTTTGTATCATTGATGTGAATGTGCCCAAGGTAAATAAGAAGAGTAATGAGAAGCGCTGAATGTCGGTGAGGAGCAGCAGCGGTTGGGGCGAGAGTTGACGTTAGCTTTATCAGGCAGCTTCCATTCCCTATTCTGATGCTTCTCACACATCATTTTCCTGTTCCTTTTTTAATGATTTTTTAAATTTTGCACCTGCCAGGGGCCGACTGTCGCACAAAAGACAATAAATGGGTTGACACAATACAAGCGTCAAAATGAGTGAAAAGAAATTTTGCACTTAACGTGTTTTTGCTCTCCAGCTACTTCAACGTGTGTTTCTAAGGCTTGTTACACGGTTGGTTTATATTTCTCTCTTTTCCATATATTTGTTTGGCAGCCTCTTGTGTGATGCGACATCTCATGAATTTTACTTTAAATGCTTTCATACAAGTGGTATTCTTTCAGTCATTCATTTACTCATTCATTCACTTATTCATTCATTTATTCAAAATAGACATGAATAGTAAAGGGCTTTTTCAGAACTTGTTCTTATTTCCCGTTGCTAGTTTGGCCGTCCCAAATCCCTTCACGCAAATAGGGGTTCTAATCCTGCGTATTGGGGCTTTGGCCAAAAGCACAAAAACAAAGTTGATGGTCGCAACTTAGTTGCTGGACACAGATACAGACTAAGAGACGGAGGCAGACAGACTTACTTAGTTATTGGGTTTGTTTTGACGGCTTATGTACAACTCAAGCCCCAAAACTTTCATAAATTGTTGCACTACCTCTTTTGGCTTACGAAACTTGCCCAAGGCTTTTCTTTCATTTCTTTGCAATAACTATTTCAAGTGTTTCCTTTGCCATTTTCCCTTGCTTTAAAATATTTGCGACCAGTTCTGCTATTCAATTGAAAGTTGTCATTTAGCTTGTAGCTCTGAATGTGAAATTAGTAAAATAATATTGTTGTGTGCATTGCTGAAGTTGCGTTCCTTAAAGCAGAAAAGTACTCATTATTTACCTGGTGACAAGCGCCTTCAAAACGCCTTCCCTAATACTTGCCTTAACACTCCGATATGTGCTTGTAATAATTTAAAATGTATTCTTATTTACTAACTATTTTCTGAATTAACATTTATTTTTGCATTTGTTCTACTATTACAAAATAGGTTTCAGAAAAATAGAAAAAACATATAAAATTTCGAAATTAAAATCAAAAAACCAGTATATTTATTAATTGAGCAGTTTTAATTTTAGGTCGGTCGATTTATTATAAAAGATACTAAAAATAAATAATAATAATAGAGCTTTTTATATCGTATATAAATAAATTACATTTTTTACCCTCAAATACGTTTTTTTTTTAAAGATAGTCATAGTTTGAGACCTTTATAAAGCTGTGCTCATTTTTAAGTTTTTTATTTGAATCATGCCATTTTTTAATGTTGCAGAATTATGGTTTTCCTAATTATTGGTCTGCTACATAGATTGTCTTGCACCACTGTATGGGAGCAACTGCAAACTTGAATATTGCTTTATTGAAATAGTTTTTCATTTACTCTGATTTTATGCGCTTCAAGACAGGCATTTGAATGGCCGTCAGACTGAAATGTACCATTCAAATATGGCACACCGGACCAAATGAATGTTGGCCATTTTAATCGCAACTGGCCGGCATAAAACAGCAGCTGATGCTGCTGCTAATATGGGGGCAAGCATTTGTGACCGAGCCTCCGAGAGGCATCTAATTAAAGCATTTTTTCATTTAACTTTCAATTAAAATTCGCATTTATTTTTTCAATTGCAGATTACAACAACGAACCGAGCGGCATTGGAGCTCAGGCCAGCAGTTTCGATAAGTCCGTTCTGCAGATTTCCGACTGGCTGACTTGGGAACAAAACATGATCAAGATTCAGAGCGTTCTTGTTGATGATGTAGACGCAGTGCGTTCGGACATCGAAGCTCAGGAGGTGAGTGTCCCAACCAGCAGGATGCAAAAATGCAGGTTGCAGGATGGAGTGACCAATGCTTTTACTCAACTCTTGTCTATTATTCCGATTCACAGAAAGTTTTGCGTGAGTTGAAAATGAAAAAACCGCAACTCAACGAACTGGTGCACACAGCGGAAGTGTTGAAGGGCGATACTAAACGTCAACAACTGCAGGAGAAAGGTAGGTTCTTTAAATATTGAATTCACTTAATTTTCTATAAATATTATATTTTATCCAACATTTTTGAAAATTGGGGATTCAATGACTAAGTGAAGAATTCGAAAGTCGATAACAAACTGCAAGGGAATTGTATAATTTATTTTCTTTTATTTTTATAAATTATATTAGAGTGCTGGTCAACAAATCCTTGCTGCATCTATTTTATATATGGTTTGTCAGATCAAAATCAGGCCAATCTCAAATCAAATGTTTTGCTTTGCAATTTGAAGAAATTGATTTGATTGATTTTCTTTTTTTAAATTAGTTTGCGGTAATTTTAAACCTATTATTAAAATGCAAACATTTGGGAGAAAAATAACAACATTGTATAATTCGATTATATTGGTACTTTTTATTCTCTAAAATAGCTTAAGACCATTTTTTTGATATCATCGAAACTAATATTAAATTGGAAAAAAAAAACAGAAGCGCGTTGAACTCGAAGCCTGAATTGCGAAATGCAGGAGAAATCATTTCACAAAAAATATGTGAACGTTTTCTAATTGATCGAACAAATTGGCAATTTTGTGGCATATGGTAATTTCATTAGGCCTTTTCGTTGCCATCTGCTAAATGCCATTATGAATTACGATTCTGATTGCATTCCACCTACGATATTAGCTTGTTAGTAAGTTCATTTTGCTTTTCCCTTAACGACTCTCGTGCAAATAAATTTCCGCTTTGCCAGACCGGAATACACTCACACACACACACACACATAAACACTGTCGGAATCATGCGAGAAATTCAGTTAAAACAGAAAACACACGAGCCCTACCTAAACTGCCAACTCTTTCGGGGCTCTTGCCTCGCCAACTGACCCGAGCGAGTGCAACCAACGGAGGCTGTGGAGTATTCCAAAAATGTATATACCGGGTCCGTGAACCTGATACTTGGTTGTATTCCTGTAGCATCTGCCACCGTGTTAGACTGGGTGCTGCAGAATGGACAAACATAAATGAGTGTAACATATTTTTTATGTTTACTGTAACAAGAAACAGTAAGCGACGATGATGCAGTTTTAACTTTTGATAATGTTTTATGTATACAAAATTTTATTTTTATAAACCTATTTAAAAAAAAAAAACAAATACTTTTGAACAATCAATTCACTAAATTATTAGAGCGACTCGACAAAACTGCTTTCATAGGGTATTCAAAGGCGGCAAAGCCCAAAACTGCCAAATGGCAATGAAAGCAAAGGTCAAAATAAAAAGTAAACAATTGCACACACACACACACACAAATACCCATGTGAATCGTGAGACAAGTGTAAAACTTGAGAATGCATAAAATGCCGTGCACAATAAATCTGAATTAGGCCTATTTTTTTGTCATGCGTTGCACTTCTGTGGTTAATATGTTCCACAGTTTGACAGAACTGGCAAAGAGCAAAGATGTTGGCCCAAAGAGAAAGCAAATGTTCATTGCATGCCTCAAGGCGCATGCTCAAGAGAAATACATACATCTACGCGCACACACATATATATGGGAATGTACTTAACTATGTATATTTAGTGTATTTTTTGCATTTCGTTCATTTGGCTCTCGGAGGAATTTTAATGTGGCAGCAAGCAGCCAACATTTCTGCCAGTTGACATTTAATTGACAAGTTGAGCGCGGGCGACCGGAGAAGCGTTGAAGGAATACGTTTTTAGCCCCCCCCCCCCCCCCCCCCTGTACTTTTCTATTATTGTTCTTGTTGCTGTTGTTGTTGTTGCTTCTGTTTGCTGCTTGTTGGAGCTTACATAGTTTTAAATTTTACGTCGTTGGGTTGTGTGTTGGCTCTGGGGGGATTGGCCTGCAATTGCTTGCTTGCTTGCCTGCATTGCTTGTGTGCTGTTGCATATTATGATGTTTATGCTTTTGTCATAAACATTTGTAACTTGTCCTGCGCACGGATCTAGCCGTCGACCACGTACATAAGTGAATCCTCGTAGCTGCAGCCCTTGCCTTTCGCATACCAACAAACTGTAAGCACAAACCACTGACTTTGTTGTGGTTCCTCAGTTCAAGGGGTCAGATTTCTGGTACTATTGTATTTTTTACTCTCTAGAAATGATGTTTTCGTTTCTTCAGTAATTTTCTGCTGTAAGATTTAATGAAAATAATACAAATGACAAAAAAGATTGTTATTATACTGTATTATATGAACGCATATTCTCAAAATAAATAAATTTCTTCCTCTTAAGAAAACTTTAAAATATTTCTATTAAAAATATGGTTTCAGTAGATTTGCTTCAATTAAAGTCCCAAATTTGTATTTCAAAAGGTTTATTTTCTTTCTTTTGCATATTGACTTAAATAATTTCTAATATAATGAAATAATAAATAATATAATTTAAAGTGCCCTTGAAATTGCAGTCTATTAAATATAGATTTATTATTATAAATTTAAATTAAATTAAATTGGTCAAGGCACAAAATAATTGCTTTTGAACTGAAAATCTATATAGGAATCCGGCGGAAGGAGACCAGCCCTTCTCTCTCTCTCTCTCTTTTTCTCTATCTCTCTCTCTCTGTTCGCTGCTTCTTACTTCTTATCTGAGGCCAAACGAACTGTATCAATTAATTACGCATTTTGTAAGCTGACTCTTAATTAAACCATTATTTATTATCTCATATGGCTCGATGGCGTGTCATGAGGCGCGGTCAGACAAAAAGTTCTGCCATACCGTGTGACCCAAAGTACATACGAGCTGTGTGTTATCATTTATAAAATGCCTCCAGCCTACAGTGGGTAGAGATTGCTCCCAAGCCCACAGAAGAGTGTGCAGTAAGCAAAACAAGGCAAAACCAAAGCCAAACAGCGCCCTGTGTGGTCTCCTCGTAAATCTGCCTTTGACATGCAATTTTAGTGCAACAGCCGCTGCAGCTTGTGCTCCTCCAGCCAAACAAAAACAACAACAGCAAGGGCAATAACAATGCACATTCTGCCAAAGGACATCGCACTCAGCCAGCCACCAGGAAAGGCATAGTCACCATCATCATTCTCGACCTAGTCCCACAACCTGGTATGTAATCCCCAGACAGGGGTAGGAAAAAGGAGCTACCAAATTGGCTCTAATTGTCGTCTTTCTCTTGGCGACGTTTTCGAAAGCTGCAGCCACCCTTCTAGTGCCCAGTTACACGCCCACTTCACGCCATTACATGCTTTAATAGGCCTGCCATGTACCCCTTCCTCCCTCTGATGGTCTCCGTGCCCTGTCAAAAAAACAAACCCACCCAATGACTGCCTGGATGTCTGCCTGTCTCGCTGACTAGCGCTTCCTGGCCTGTGCCTGTGCCTGCGCTTTCAAGAAGTTGTTCGCTTTGATTGCCCTCACTTCAGGGCCTTATGACTTGCTGATGAAACATGCATAATTTGGTTAGTCTAGTCAATATTCGTTAAAAACGATAACCCTTTGAGGGTTTTGCCTTTGAATGTTCCTTATTCATTAAAGAGCTAAGATAATACTAATTGTTACTCTAACAATATTTTCAATATTTTTCGATATAAATTGTGAGAATTGAGAGTACATTACACAATTCAAACCATTACCAATTCGCATGTGGATTATTCTTTTAAAGAATAAAATAAAAATAGTTTCTTGAGGATGAATTTCTGTATAACATAATATTATTATTATTATATTATTAAGAACCGGTTTAAAATGGAATTGAAATAATCAGAAAATTAATAGTATCTTTAACTAAATGTTTAAAGTTTGCTTACAAAAATGAAATATTAACGTATTATATTTCATTTATTTCGCAGTGTATTTGAGTTTCGATCTTAGAGTTTTTGTTTTTTGTTTTTAATTACTTAAAAGTGAAGTCTTCATGGCAGCTTAACCTCAAAACTGTCTGGGGAAATTGTGCTTTGGCTTCGGCGTCGGCTATGGATTTGGGACTCGTGTTATGAAACTTGAGTTCTCAACTTAAAGGAAACATTAAATTAAATAATGGTCAGGGCTGTGTCTGGCTTTCAGTTATGCGCAAGATAGTTTTGCGCACATTTTTGTGCATCGGCGAACTATGTTAAAAATGAATCCGACCTGGCTTTGTGTACCGATAGGGTTATATGTGTGTGCTGACATCACATTCCGGTCTGTGACTGCAACTTCCCTGCAGCAAGATGCCCAGCATGAATTCCTCAGTTGGCATCAGCTGCAGCCTGATTTTTTGTTGTTGTTTTGAAGTATTTAGTGATTTTGCAAATTGTCATGGGTTAAAGTATACGTGCCTGCCATGTGTGTGAGTGGATTTGTTTTTAAGTCCTCCTTCCCATTCCCATCCATTCAGGTGTCCCCATTGTGTTCTTCACTACAAACAATACTGCCATGTATGCATTTTAATTAAATTCATTAAAAAGGTTGCGCATTAAAATTTGTTCTTTTTCCCTTTTTATTTGAATGAACTCTTTCTTTTGTTACGATTTGCTGTCGGCAGATGTCTTGTTTTTTTTTTATAAAGTTTATTAGATTTGCTGGCTTTTGTATATAACCAGTATTTTTTACCTATTTCATTTTTTTTAAGATATATGGATAATTGTATTGTAAGCAGATAGACATCTCTAAACCACTGAGGCTTAAAGATATTCATCTAAAAAGACGACGCGAAATATTTATAGACAAAAATGGAAATCGCACTGAAAATTGAAAAAAGGTCTAAATTTAAATTAGGTTCTTAATAATGAAATGAAAAAAATGTTGATCATAAAAAGCAATTTTTTAATTTCATATAATGAAAAGCAATTTTTTATTTTTATTATAATGAAAAATATTTAAAAAATGTGAAAAAAATTTTGGTTGAAATTCAGAAAATAGTCATTAAAATCACTAATGTAAATTATGATATTTTAAGTTAAGCTTATTAGATTTATAACTGAAATGGACCTCATTATTTGGCATCACCTAAACACCTAAGGAACCGCTTTTTACTCAGAAACTAACCCATTCACAAATCTATGCAAATTGCATTCAAAAAGGAATCCCATTAACATGTATTTGTTTATTTATATTATCTGTCTCACGCGTTAAAATGATGGCTCGTTCTCACTGCTCTACTCTGCATTAAACCCCTCACAAATGGTGCACTCAGAATTTACTTCATGCCGCCATTAAGGCCGCTGCACACGACTCAACTTTAACAAATCCGCACGTTCTTGCTTCCCAACCTGGGTTGAGAAGAGTGATGGAGGAGCTACGGCAAATATCTACTACACACAGACGCACACACACACAGAAAGATTCCGACAATGGTCCCGGCACGCGTGTAGTGTGCAACCCTGTGCAAAGCTGATGTAAAAGTTTCTTATCAGTTATCAAGGTTCGTGGCAGACACGCACAACATGTGGCAGGAAGGTTGGCGGCCCCAAGCGTATGAATTCCGGTTGCTCCCGGCTATGGAGCAATCAATGCGCATGAGTTTCACAAGCAAAACAAACTGCCGGAATGCCGGTGAAAGAGAACGAACAGAATCGTAGCAAAGAGAGTGTGATATATTAAGAGAAATAGAAAAAATGAGAAAGCAAAAAAAAGCGTTGCCTGGTGGGAAAAATTTTATTTTGTCTGTGTATGGTTTGAGCTGTGGGGGTGTGATTTCGGTGTATAATAATTATGTTGGGGTTGCTGTTGCTGCGCGGCGCTTTGGGGTTGCTGCCTGCTGGATCCCAGAAACAGGGACAGAGAGAGAGAGAGAGAGCGAGAAAGGTAGAGGAGAGCGGAATGGAAAGAGCGTGTCGAAAGCGTAGCTGAAAAACAGTTCCGTGTTGAAAACGCTTTGCTCTTTGTTCAGGTCTCCAGTTCTGACTCTGACAGCAGTCAGCTCAGGACATTCGTGGGCTTTGACTGCATACAAACGGTTGTGAACTTGCTCCTTGTATCCTTCTTGCCTCAATTGGTGGCGTCTCTGGCCCGTCTTTGTTTCTGTCTATCGTCGCGACGCGTGCAAAATTTTGTTCACAAAACTCTAAATTTATTATGCCGTGAAATGCGAGAAACTCGCTTTTTACCAAGTCAAAATAATTGCATTCAATTAGAAAAACTTTTTAGTGTCGTGTTTGCTTCTGCGTGTGTGTGTGTGTGTGTTTGTAGTGTACGTGAGTGTGTGTGTGTATTTCAACGTGTGTGTATGTGTGTTCTTTCATTTTTTTTAAAGCCAACAGAAGTCAGGCCACAAAACGGCATTTAAGTTTTGGTCTGCCATGGATTATTCCCCAGCCCTGTCTATTTCCTATCTCCACTCTCAACCACTGCAGACCACTCAACCCCTCGATCCGGTGGTGCTCTGGTTGTCGCTGCTGTTTTTGTAATTCTTGTTGCCATTGCTGTTGCCGCTACTTTTGTAAATCAATAAACGTTAGGGTGTCAAAAGCCGCAAGTATTGTCGAACGCACGGAAACAAAATGTGCAGCGCAAGAAACAAATCATTAACAAATAAAAAAGAAGAGAACAAATATAAATATAAACTGTTGAAATTAATACATGAATTCAAAAGGTTAAATGGTTAAACAACGCTTCATCATCATTATCAATATCTGAATTAATTGAAAATATCGTTTAATTGCGCTCCCATGCAACTTAAAATAAAGCATTTAAAACTATTTAAAATTCATGTAAATAATTAATATTTATATATATTTTATAAAAATGTGGCTGGAATAAATGCATACGTAACCACTAAATAACAACTAAGCGAAATTATCTCAATTAATTGCAAAGATAAATAGTTTACTTTAACAATACATTTACAGTAATCATTTAAATTTAAAAAGAAATCTGATATCAAATACTGAAGTATTTTTATTCAGTTACTTAAAAAATAGTTTTATTAATGGCTTAGTAAAGTTATCGTTGCAAAAATGGTTGATATGAATTTTTAGATATTTATCGTAAGCAACTTTAATCGCATAAGTTACTGATAAGGTTTGGAAAATGGGAATCTTTATTGTCGTAATGAAAGATAGATGGCTATCACATTTTACCCTCTTGATAGATGGATGCTAAAAGCTGTTTTTATTAATTGCATTATTCTAACAAAATAACTGGATTTGTTTTAGTTGAGTTCAACCATTTAAAAAAAAATACCGCACTGTTGGCGTCATTTATTAAATGACATTAGTTTGGCTTTCCACTTTCATATTTCTGTACATCGACAAAATTAGCATAATTGATATAGATATATATATATAACGTGCATATAAATAGGAATGTTAATAATTTGTCATATAAATTATCCAAATATAACGAGAAAAAGTTTAATCATAATTAAATAACACACTTGGATTAATTTCCCTATAAATATTCAATAAAGCGTGGCTGAAGCCAAAAAAAAACATAGGCCAAATAAAGTGGGCGTATTTGGGGAAAAAAAACAACAACAAAAAAAAACAAAAGCAACACCGAAAAAAAGAAGTTGTATTTTTATCATTGTGATTTAAATGTGTTACAATAAATATTATGATCGTCCGAGGGATATAGAGTGAGTTACAGCAGCCGTGTATGTGTGTGTGTGTGTAATTCTGGGTGCATGTGTGTTGGTGAGTCTGGATGCGTGCTTGTGGCGGTTGTGCGCTGCGGGAATGGTAATTCATTGAAAACGGCGCACAAAAACAGCAACGCAAGCAAAAAAAATAAAAATAAAAATAAGACAAGTCGAAGACTACATTTTCTTCATTACTGGTCGATGAACAGCAGCTGGGAGATAGGAGAGAGAGAGAGAGGTATAAGTGCAAGACATCATCTTTCGTCAGTTAGTTCTTAAGACAGTGATAGGGACCAGGTCTGGGCGCCTCAATATTTATATTAACAGATGGCATGGAAGCAGACAGAGAGAGAGAGAGAGAGAGATAGATAGACGGGCATGGCTATATAGACGCGGCGGGTGATGTTGATCAAGAATGTATAAACCTTATGGAGCCAAACAAACTCAACGAAAGGCGAAAGCAACAACGAAATCAACAACCACAGTAGCAACAACAATAGCAACAGCAGCAGCCAAAGCAGCCACAACAACAACAACAACGATCAACATTTAACGGCGAAACGGCGTAGAAAAATACGCATGTTATTTGATTTGATTGCATACTTTTAGGCGGACAACAAATATTATTTATATACATGTATGTATGTGTGTGTGTACTTTACAAATCGCCCTCTCAGCAAGAACGTGCTGTGCATGGAAATAGTTTTCGAGCTGTGTGTGTTTTTTTCTCACAAGCTATATTTTAGGTTCTGGTTCCGGTTCCGCTAAGGGGAAACCAAAACAATGATGTTTACTTGACTAACAAGTTTTCTTGTTGTGAATTGTTGCCTGATTTAAGGCTATTCGCGGAGCCATCAAATTGCTTTTAGTTTTCGCGCTGCGAAATCTCAATTGCCAATATAGAATAAGTTCCGTTTTTGTGCTTCATTATAGAGGGCGTGGACTGGCTTATAAGCTAGAATAATGATTAACTTTTGAGGCCAAGAGCAATGAAAATGTCAACTGAGTGTCATTTAAAAATTTACACATATTGTTTAGTTCATTCAAGTTGTGGGTTGGGTTTATAGTCAAACATACCAAAATTTTTGTTGATTGATTGTCTCTGATTTGGAAATGTGAGTTTAGTAACCAATAAAATACTACATCAGGCATATGACTAATAAACCCTTTTTTCCTAAATTGGCTGTCAGGCATACAACAAATTTTTTTTTTGATTATTCTTATAATCTCATAAAGATAATTTTAAGTGCTTGTAGTTAGAAATGCTCGTTGATCCAGTTAAATTATATGATCAAAATTTATAATGTTTTTAGCTGGAAAACCCATTTGCTAATTTACCACATTAGATGTTTTTAATTGCGGTCAGTTTTTGAAAAATATGTGCGTTTAGCTAATGTCCATTTCTTGTATACATGGATAACTACTAAAAGTTACCGCTCGAAGTTTCCATGAGAATGTGAGACTTCTAAATTGTTGAGAGCTTTTTGGCAAATTAAAAGCAATTTGAAAAATCTCGAAATTAGTGTGGATGTACCAAAATAAAGAATGAGAAAGACAGCTCATCGTTTGCTATATATTTGCTCATGACTTAAAAAACTATCAAATTAAGTCAAGCATTTGGGAGAACAAATGCCAAAAAGTCTAAAACAGTCCGTCTAGAAATTGTTGCAGAACAATAAGACAGAGAAAGTTAGACATTTGCTGGTAGCACTTGCAGTAAAAGTGTAGTAAGCAAAATGGCCTGCAACAACAACCTTGCAACGTCGACATTTTTTTATGTATGCATTCAAAGGTGTTCCGGAAGTTAAATGCACCTGCCACGGGCCGTTTCTGGGGTTTAATGGCATGCAACGGACTGGACGGGACCGTTAAGTCTCACGTCGAATGACAGCAACAACGAACAGCAACACAACACCGAACCAACAACAATGAACAGCAAGCAGCAACAACAGTAACAAAAGCAGCGGTCAACAAAAAAGTACAGCAGCACCAACACCTGCATACAACATAAAATTTGTATGTTGCTCCGTATGTTGCAGGTGCAAAATGCAAAAGGCACAGTTCTCACTAGCGTAAAAGTTTGGGGCATTCATTTAAGCTCCGAGCGATCTCCGTGATTGAATTTATCTATATATATTTATATAAATATATATATATAATATAAATGTGTTTGTGCGGGTGTCTGTTTATATGTTTTTTTTTCCTCTGGTGTGCACTCTTTACACACATGATTACTTGCTGCAGACTTGTCGAAAAGTTTTTTTTTTTCTGTGGATTTCAAATATAACAACTTCAAATATAACAATTGATAAATGGCAAATACAAACAGCTTTAATTGATTTGTGAATAATATTAATAAAAAGTAAGCAACTAAACTAAATTAAATATCCAATTAAAATATTTATATTAAACAACTCTATAAAGGTTAAAAAAGTGAAAAATACTGCAAAATTAAAAAGTGAATTGTGAATAATAAGCCTAAAGTATAAAAAAAATTATAACTTAAATCAATTACGCCGACAATTAAAATAACAATAGTAACAAATTAACAAAATTAAATAGTGGAAAATATTGATAAAAAAAAAAACAATAGTTTTCTATTGAATTATGATATTGTCCATAATTGACTGAAAAAAGTATGGTGCTGTTAACTAAAATGAATTGAACCAAAAAACAAGTAATATTAATGGTAAACAATCAATAAAACCAAAATCCCTTAGAACTCATATTCACTGTACACCGAAGTTGACAGCAAAGCAAAACAGCGGCAAAAGTATGCAACGTTTTCACAGATAACCAACAACCCGAAAAGATAACTTTACCTGTACGTTAAGAGCCGGCGCAGAGCAAGGCAAAAAGTGTGGTGAAAAAGTATGCGAGACAGCCAAAATCAACAGAGAACGATAACAAATGCCTCTCCCTTTAGGTGTGGTAGGGTATAAATGAGAAAGCGCATGGCGAAGGAGCTCTTACTTACTCTTCGTGTGCGTGTGCGTGTATGTGTGTGTGTGTGTTTGAGAGAGAATGCAGTTGTGGGACGATTTTTATGCATGAGAGTTAAAGCTCTCTTAAGTCAAAGTTTGCTGACTCTTCACGCTAGTCTGAGTGTGCTTTCTGTGTGTGCGTGAGTGTGTTTGCCTGTGGCCTGTTGGCGTGTTGCGTTTCCGGCATGTTGCATAAACAAACCCAGACCCGCGGCATAAAAGGGGTCAGCAAACACCGCTGAAGGTGCTACCGCTGCTGGTGTATCAATTGTGATTTTTACCATTTACCAATGTCAATATGCAGGCCACGTTTTTTTTTTTATAGTTGCCACAGACCATGCAACATATCAAACATATCGTAAAGCGATGGTGATGTCGCTAATAAAATTAACTTAAGCCCCAAGCCTACCCAATAACAAATAAATAAATAAAATAAAATAAATTGTTACAACGAACGCACAACGCCACGCACAAAACAATCCGAAACAGCAACCAGCTGCGATGACTGCCAAGCCGCCTCCTTTGGTGCCGCCGACGGCGCCCCATGATGATGCCGCAACGCCCAAAATGGCACCACAGATGATGATGCCACGCCTCAACTCCGAGCTGGCTGCACAGGCAGCATTGCGAGGCCAGCAACTGTTGCGCAAACAGTGCACCCAGGAGCAGCAGCATCAGCAACAGCAACAGCAGCTGAACATGCAAAAGGTGGCGTCACCGCTACCGTTGCCCCCGCTGCAGAGTCGACCGGTGCCCGCGATACCGGCACGCGGCTCCAGCGAACGTGCCGCACCACCGGAAATACCGCCCAAGCGGCACAGCCTTAAAAGTCTGCCGGACAGCGGACAAACAATGATGGTTATGCCCGGGTTGCCGCCGCCACTGCGTCAACCACCGCCACTGCCCCGAAAACCGGCATCCGCCCAATGCTCCGCACAGAATAGTGTCCAGAATTCGCCGCTCGCCGGGCTTAAGTTCAAGGAGAAGCCACCACCTCCACCCGAGAAACATTCAACTCTGTCCGCAGAGGCGATGGCCGCACGTCGCTGCTCGAATCCGTTTGAGATGCCACCGCCCCCGCCGCCGCTGGTGTTGCAGTCTGCTGTGGCCGCCCTCAGCGAACAGAGCTCCAAGAATGCGCTGGCCAATTGCAACCAGGTACCGTCCCCAGCACCGACAAGAGCCAGTGAAGCCAAGAAGCTTAACAATGTGCGTCCAGTCGCTGCTCCCGCTCCGGTTGTGGGCTCGCCCACGGATGAGTTTGGATCGGAGGATGCCCTGCGTGGTATTGAGAGTGGACTGCGCAACATGGAGCGCGCCATGCAGGAGCAGATGAATCTGCGCACCCTCGAGGCCGCCGTGCAGAACAACTTTGATCTGAGCTTCAAGGCGAGCCTGGCAGCTGGCGTACACGGTCGTCACTTGGGCAGCTCCGTCAATTTGCGCAGCGCCAACTACGAGCGTAACTTGTCGCTGGACGAGAGTAGAGCGGGTGACTCCCGACAGTCGCTGGAGGAGCTGAAGCAGCTGCGCGCCCAGGCACAGCAGCAATCACTGCACAGCAACTCATCATCGTCGTCTGTCTCCTCCGCCTCCGCCTCGCAGGTGGAGCAATCGATGCGCTCAACCATTGAGCATCATATGCGTTCGCTGGATCGCAATCTGCCGCTGGAGCTGCAGTATAGTCGGCATCGCATGCAAAACAATCTGAATGCGGCGGGACATCATCAGCCGGGTGGTGGTGGTGCAGCGTCGTCCGCCCAACAGCAGCAGCAGCAGCAGCAGTCGCCGCATCCACCCATTCCGCTGAGCAGCGAGTTTCGCGAACAGATTCGCCAGCAGCTGCTTGGCTACATTCCGCCGCAGGTGGTGCACAACATGGGCCAGTTGCCTGGCTCGGCGGCAGCTGCCGCACTTTTACAGCATCAGGCTCAGTCACGGGCAGCTGCGGCCGCCGCTACTGCTGTCGCTCAGGTCGCCGGTGGTGCAGCTGGTGCTGGTGGTGCAGGTGGTGCCAATGTCGGCATTGGCATTGACGTTGCATCCGTCGCTGCCTTATCCCGAGAAGAGCTGCGAATGCGGCGACGATCGTCGCACGACGAGACCCAAATATCGCAGAACTCCTCGGGAGGGATCCAGGGTAAGGAAATAAGTGCAGTTGAATCATTCAGTTATTCGGAGAGTGCTTTGATTCTGCTGAAAAGTTGAACAGTTGATTTCGACAGGTTTATTAACGAGTCTTCACTGTATATTTCGGGATTAGATATTTTCACAATCGGAACTTTTATATTATTATTTCAGCAGTTTTTAAGTGTGATCAGATTTGCATTAACATATCTGATTAATATTATTATTATTATATATTTTATTTGAGTGCAAGTTTTTATTTGTTGTACTGATAAAATGTTTCTTCTGTTGTCGATGCTTTTTGAAATCGAATTGCAGCATCGGAAATGAAGAATTGAATTGAGAGATAATTAAATTAATAGTTTAACGAGTTTGGGTAATTTGGAATTTGGTAAATATTCAGATAACACTCCGAACGCATCATTCGTGGTTTGAACTTCTTCTGTGCCCACTCCATGACAAATGCTGGGATTGTCTTGCATTGCAGGCTTGCTCCGAATAATCAATCCTTACTTGCTAGTTATTAAAGTTTTTGACATTTTTACTAGATTAAAGAAAAGATTTCGTTGTCATTTCAAAAATGGATTTTAGCTAACTACTGACCAAATGTTTTATGTTTATGTATTTTATGTGTTGTGGGAACAATATATTGTTTTAGTTGGTATTTATTGCTCTCTTGTGTTTATATAACTCTTCAAGCTGCGATTTGAGCATTTAATATATATGTATAATTATTTTCTTTTTTTTTAAACTATCTTTTATAGTTTAATTTATGCTGTTAATTTTGATAGGACTTGATTTAGTGGCAAACACGTTGTCTTTTAATTGTTGGCCATTATATGTTTTAGAGCCTGATAAAAAATAAAAATGTACTAATTTCTAATTGCTACAAATTTTAATTTATCCAATTTAAACTGCCACTGCAAATCGACAGTTTAGATTAATTATTGTTTTGTAATACAAATTTATTTCTTTTTTAAATGTGAAATTGCAATATTTTTACCATTAACAATAAATTAAGAGCAATACCGTTTAAAACTTCCGTTTTCTATGCAGTATTAATCTTTTGCCATCTTTAAATTTATATAAGAAAAACATTATCTTGTCGTCTTCAATTTGATTTAATAAGAATATTTTTTTCTTTGAATGAGCATATTATTATGATTAATCCATTTTGATATCATAAATATTTTTTATTAGAAAGACATAAATTGAAATGAAATCGTATGTAAATCTGGTAATATCTACTTTATATTTAAATATATTATTATTGCGTAAAATGAACAGATATTATTATTTTATATATAAAATGATTAATTTTTCACTTCTCTGATAGAATTAAAACAGTTCTCGATAGCACCTCATTGTTCAGCTGATTTAGACTATTTACGTTGCTTTCTCAAAGGTAACGACTACGACTCCAGTTTTTGTAAATGCTAACACAGTTGTGCAATAGTTAACAGCCCCAATTGATACAAGACTGGGCCCAACTAATATGATAATAATTGGCACTACCCCACACAGACAACAAACAACTTACTTCCACAGAACTACTGGGTTTTTTTTTTAATTTTTTTTTGTTTGTACTAATGTCGTTGCATGGCGTTTTATAAACCTACAACTGATCAATAAATTTGGGTTTCCGGGTTCATTGGTTGCCCAACACTAGAGAAACTCCAGCTAATTTTGTGTCAACCAATTCTAATTAGCTATCGTTTTGTTAAGCTAATAAAATAACTTTAAACCTCACTCTGTATTACATATATTTGTGGAACTCCACTAATTAAACTCTTAACTGTACCAAAAATTTTCAGTTACCCGCCTGAGAGAGCATTGGGATGAGACTTCGCAGTGCGTCCTGCAGCGAGCCGGCCAGTTGAAGAACATGCTGAGCGACTCACAGCGGTAAATTATCCATTCATACCACAACCAGATCCCACTGCATTTGGGGTCAATTAAATTAATTCTAAATTCCCATTGGCAGGTTTGAGGCCAAGCGCCTGGAGCTAGAGAAGTGGCTAGCGCGCATGGAGCAGAGGGCCGAGCGGATGGGCACAATTGCCACTACAGCTGATATACTGGAAGCCCAGCAGAAGGAGCAAAAGGTGAGCTGTGTTGTGTTGTTTTGAGTTATTTTTATGGAGTCCATCTAATTAATTTATTTCTTTTGCAGTCCTTCCACGCCGAGCTGCATCAGAATAAGCAGCATTTTGAGCTCTTCAGCGAGTTGACACAAAAACTAATTTCAGTTTATCCCAACGATGACACTTCTCGCATCAAGAAGATGACGGAGGCCATTAATCAGCGGTGAGTGCACATTTCAATCGTGCTCCAACTTCAGTCAAGTTCCATTTTAATGTTATGCAAAAATATACGCCATTTTTCATTTAAATCAGTTGTGAGAATTTGCATATAATCCGATTTAATGACTTGCTGTTCAGAGCAAATTACGACGTTTTACAAGTCTTTGATTAGAGCAGTTGAAGATGAGCTGATTCTTTTGAAAAATTTACGTAAAATATCGCACCAGGTTTATGGCCAAAAATATAAATAGTGAAATGAGACTTTCTAGGAAAGGGAAAACGATTTTAAATAAAAGTGTTTTCTTGCATTCTTTTATATTATTTTTCAAGCTTTTTTTTTGCCGAATAATTAGTTTGTGTTAATTAAAATACATGTTGTGTATTAATATAATAAGTTCAAAAAATCCTGTTTTTTTTTTTTATTTTCATTGTGCATATTAATTAATTTTTAGTAAAGGATTTAAATAAAATTTACATGTTTATCATATTCAAACAGTTAAGTAAGAACAAACCTAATATTCAAAAATTGTTTAGCGTTAGTAGATTTATATAACAAACTTCAAATCATTCTGAAGCAGATAGAAAAAGATAGCTAAAGACAAAGTTAACCGTACTAAGGATTTTTCTTGAGATAGTATTTCTAAATTGATTAAAGGAACAGTAAGTTTCATTGATAACTTAGGCATTGCAAGTTTTTCAAATGACACGAACGTGATCATAGTAGGTCTACCAGGAATTGA
The DNA here is from genome assembly GCA_035042345.1 of Drosophila fungiperda. Taxonomy (NCBI): domain Eukaryota; kingdom Metazoa; phylum Arthropoda; class Insecta; order Diptera; family Drosophilidae; genus Drosophila; species Drosophila fungiperda. Next base: position 379,563 of record JAWNLM010000204.1, read on the forward strand.
ATCCTGTACTTTCTTAACTCTCTTTATATTTTTGGTAATTGCTTTATTCTTTTGTAATTGCACTAACATATATTATCACATTTTACTTGCAGCTATTCCAACTTGAATAATGGTGTCATCAATCGCGGCAAGCAGCTTCATGCAGCAGTGCATAGTCTACAAATGTTTGATCGTGCTATGGATCAGGTTAGTAATCGGCCTATTCTATTAATTAATGTAAATATCTAATCCAATTGTGTTTTACAGTTCCTCGCTTTTCTCTCGGAAACGGAAACACTTTGTGAAAACGCAGAATCGGATATTGAACGCAATCCCATAATTTTCAAGGTTAGTCAAGACATTTTTACTTTCTTGTGCCCCTTCTAAAACCCTGAGAACACCGCTGCCTTTGTTCAACAATTAACCTGCACTCAAGTGACAGTTTCCTCTGGCTCATCTGCGAATGATGTTGTAAGCACACAATGTGCACAGTGGTTAAACTAGCTCAAATTGCACTATTATGTTTACTTCAAAGGTTATATTGATATTTCTTTTAAATATGTTTGAATGTATTTTTAAAATTTTCTGTGTTATGTAATATTTGTAAAGAAAATATTCAAAAGAATGACATATTTGGATAAACTTTTTGAAACAAATAATATTATGTGGAAAAAATTCAACTAAAAACAAGATGTAAAAAATCGTCCTAGTACCTTAGTGCAACCATTATCATAATATGCTCTGGAATAAGATAAATTTAAATTAAAATTCAGTTTTTTACAACTTAAGTACATAAATTACACTGCTCCTCACTTTAAAAGAGTATATTCTGCTTTAGTCTACTTTCTACCTTTTATTGATCGCAATCCAAGTATACCCAAAACCTAATGTATTTTAATGCAAGCAAGTGTAGTATAAACATAAAATTATTAATCAAAAGATTAAAAGATATTTAAAAAAATAAAAACATTTTAAAATACTCCGATTATTCTTAAAGTTAATATTACACAGAGCTATTTGGTATATTTTAGATTAAAATAGTTTAGTGTTGTGTTGATATAAAGTATTCTATTTATATAAAGAGAAACGTCCAAATCAAGGCCAACTCCATTACTTGGTTAAGATGATTGTTCTTTATACATATATAAATTATTCTATTTATTGTAATTTATGTGCCTTTGTTCTATAATTGGCCCGCATTTGATGTGGCTCTCTTTTATGCCCTTATCTGTTTATTTTCCCCGAGCACTTTTTCTTTGCTCCATATGACCATGAAACATTCAAGCAGTTTGTGTTATCAGATCGGGCTAAAGTGCTGGCCCCATCAATGGCAACTGGGGTGGAGATCGGGATGGGAGTCTTTATGGAGATGGGGACCCACTCGAATTTACTTGCTTTGATGCACGCCTGGATGACCAGGCCAAGACACAGATCTCGCAGGGGAGTGCAATGAAGTGAAGTGGCGAGTTTTCAGTATTGAGGAGCGTGTGCTCAATGTTCGAGCAAAGCTCCCGACCACTTAGTGTCTCAATTTCATTTGCAATTTGAATTGCAACCATTGCAGCTGCAAATGAGTTGCATGCCATACACCAAAATATAAAACCCCTACTCTCGATTGTTTGTGTGCCCCAGCATTTATCATCGACAACAGTGCAGGCAATATCACCATCTCCACTCCCCCACTTTTTATTTCAATAATCTTTTTTTTAATACTCATTTGTCGATTCTTTTTCTCTTTCAAGTGATCAATTCAATTATAATTATTTGTTTCCCTCGCCTGCTATTTGACTTAGACATTTTGTTATTGTACTACAGATGTTTGTAAAATATTTGTTTAGTTTTATTACAAGGCACCTAACATTATATGCAATACAATATTAAAATAGAATAAATGCACTTTAAACATATGTCTTGATTTCAAACTAATTATTTGTTTTTTACAAATATCACAAATGTCCTGAGAATAACTTAGTTTTGTTATTCAAACGTAACGAAGAAAAGCTTTCATATTGGGTGCTCGTATCCAATATGTCCTTGTCACAATAGTACAAAGCTCAACCGTCGTCCCAAAAGTTTTGATAACTACCAAAAGAGCTTTCGATACAAAGCTTAAGTAAGTATGCTAAGAACTGTGAAAAAAGTTTTTTTTTGTAGACTCGCTACATAATTGGGTATATAAATTGTATGAATCAAAATGATTAGCAAATAAATGTATTATGTAGAAATAAAATATCAAAGAAACTCGTCAATAATGTGGCGATAACAAGGAAGAAATCAAGAGCCACTTCTGAATTTTTCGGCATCCACAGAAAATAAAGACCTTGATTCCAAAGTTTATAAAAAAAAACATGATTTTTTCCGTATTTTGCCTGCGAGTAACGTTTACCGGCTGCGTCTTGCCGTGTAGAGTGTGAGAGAACTAAAAACTCTACACTGTTTTCGTTTTCGATTTCGTTTTCGTTCTCTGTTTTTGTTATCTCGGCACATGGCCCGATGGCATAGCCGACGCCAAGCTAGTGTGCCGCTATTTTGGTTAGATGCTGCTTGCCATTGCTGCTGCTGTTGGATGCTGTGACGCTGACGACGGCGTCGGCGTCGCTGCCTCGGTATTAGGTTCGCACTTGCCGTTGGTCTTCGTCGTGGCTGTCAGTTCGTGTTCTGAGATACGCCCGTACGCGCGTTGATAACGGTCGCTTGTCGCAGGTTCGCTTAACCGGCTTGTAAATATTAAAAAAAAATATATATAAATTGCATTCAATAATTCAACCAAAATAATTTAACGAAAATAATGAAGTTAAACCATTGTGAGAAATGTAAAACAAAAATTTCTTAAAATGTAAATTAATTAATTGCACTACTTGTCGTTGCATACTTACAGGCGGGCACTCACACATACGCACACGCAGATACATACACACACACAGCTGCAGTGCAAGTTGCAATAGCACATTTACTGCACACATGCAAATTGAATTCAGCGTGCAACAATTAATGGCAAATGTTTTGCTTTAAGACGGCACAGCCGTCGCCATTTTGCCTCGGTTGCTGTGTGTGTGTGTGTGTTTGCATATTAATGTGAAATATGCATTAATTATGCACACACATTTTCTCTGGCCTGCTTCCGCCAGGCAGCAGCAGCAGCAACAGCAGCGGACGATGAACAAAGTGAAATTAAAATTGAAATTTGAGCAAAATACAAATAATTCTTTTAGGAGAACAAAATATATTTCCAATGTGAATTTATTTCATCTCATAAATGATACGTGCACAAATATACAGAAATGCCTCTGCAACAAGCTAATGTTTAAACGATTTAATGTTGCAATGGTTAAAAGTGTTGCATAACTGAGTCATAATGAAAGCTACATTATGTGCTAGGTGCTACATTCTTTCTCAATAAATATCATTTAAAATAGTATCTGACAAAAGTTGTGCGTAATATTACAGAGCAATGAGAGAACAAATTTGTGTTATTTCAAAGCAGCTGTTTGAATATTTAAAACAAACTGAATGTCAGTCAAATACTTTTTTAATAATTGAATTATTTAGTTTAAAAAGTGTAGTTAAATCGATCAACAATAAAATATAATAATTGTTTCTTTCGAAATCGAAACAGACTCTTTAAAAGCTGCAAATTGTGTTTTTGTATAGCAAGTCAACAAATCAAATTTGAACAGTTTGAAAACAACACAAAAAATGAAACCCGTTAATAGCCAGAAACCAACTTGAAGTTAATCAATGTTATTTTCTTTATTTTTTTTTTGTTAATTCGATGGATGCTACTTCAACTTTAAAGTCGAGTAAAAGCCGATTATTTATCAAATGGTAACACAATCGACACAGTCTCGTGTCTCGTATCTTTTGAGCAGTTCGCATTTCATTCATAAAGATATATACTTTCGAAAACTTTTCGTTTATAAGATTTTTACGTCAACGCGCAATACCACATAACACATTTTAAGCCATTCTCCCTGCCCAACTTCACTCCACGCCTCCCTTTTAATCAATAACAAATGTCAAACATGCGTTTTCTTGGGCTCTTTGGCGTGTTTCGTTGTTGTTCTTGTCTGCGGCATTTGGCAACTGGCCGCGTGCGTGGGGCATGTTTATGTTTACCTGTTGACGCTGGTGGCGTCGGCGGCGGTTGCAGAGGCAACTAAAATAGCGGCAACAGAAACAGAGAAAGACAGCAAAGCAACAAGTAACAAAACAAGATCACAAAACTTTTCAAACCAAAAATATTTAAATACTATTCTAAACTCTCTTTATTCGCGTCGAATATTGCACACACTTACAACGGGCAGTATGTGGATAACTTTTCATTTCTCTTTTTGATCTGAAAGGTTTTTTGTGATTTTTGTTTTTATTTTTATAATATATTTTGTACTTTAATTTCAACATGCATAATAGGTTATTTTTTATTTATGTTTTAAATTCTGTTTCGACTGATATTAGTTGAAATTAAAACAATAAATAGTAGTACAGAATTTAAAAAGAGAACTTACTTTTTGTCACAGCAATATAAACTTTTGTTTGAGTAATAACAGTATTTTAAGTTCAGTAAAAAGTATTCAGTTTCATTTCCTACAAGGTACCAAGCTTTATTATACGTTTTTAACACTACCCGGTTTTTGTTTTCAAGAAACATTAGAGTAAAAATAATGCGTAGGCATTGAAGTTGTCATGGTTATTTAATTGTTTTTTTCTTGTTTCTGCTGTTGTTGTTTTTGTTGCTGTTGTTGTTGACGGCGACTTAGAAGCACATCAAAAATTGTCTAGTTGTCTGTTTCAGCTGTTTGGACTGCGTGGGTTCTTCGAAGCTGTTTGATTAAAGTCCCGCTTGGCTTATTGGTATTGCTTAGTCAGCTCTACTGAGGAATCGCTACCTGAGTGTTAATTGTATATGTTTAGCTAAATTAAGATGCTGAAGTGGATCTTATGGCTGCAGCTTCGAATCGAACTGCAATATATACTGCTAGTTTTTACTTTTGGCAAGCCTATAGAAACTCGATCTTTTGAAGGGTTCTAATGAGCTGTTTTGCCTAAGTAGTTGATTAACGAGCGAACGGTATTATTTACTTGTTTAGCTAATTGGAAAACTGTAAAACTAAAGCCGTAAAAGCTTTAAACATTATTGTTGACAAGATCGTGATCTTATTTTAAAATATAGTTTCTTGTGTGTAATTTTTTCTGGTTTTCACATTGTATGTTATTAATGAGCGATCTGGTAATAATTCAGTGCTATTGTTCGCTTTAGTGTTTCGCCATTAGTTGTAATTATAAATAAGACTATTTGTCCTCATTAGTCAATTTGTTATGTTTATAAATTTTTATAAGTGTATACCCTCTGAAATAGCTCTAAACTTATTTGATTCAAATTTATTGCAATAGTGTCAAGGGGTCAAGTGTAAAATATATTTTTTTAAACTCTGCACCACTCTGTAATTTGTTCGGTGCTGGAGTATTGTGACGGCACTAAAAGTTTTATGATTGCCGTTTACAGTAAAACCCCATATAATAATAATTAGAGCAGTAGGAGTAACAAAAACACATGATGGCAGCAGAATTCAAGTGCACTTTGTTAAACCAATTAATTTACATTTCCGCGCAAAGCAAGCCAACAAAAAATAAATACAAAGAACATCAGCACAAACAAACATGAACAAAAACAGAAACAGGAAAGCCTCACTGAGAAAGAGGGAAAGGCAGAGCGAGTCAGAGAGAGAGAGAGGGAGATAGAAACAACAATAAATGGGAATGCTGGAAAAACTGTACAACATAGAAACAAAAGTCGAAACCAGTCGACCACTTGACGAACGGCTGCCACTCGACTTGAACGGATGGATGCTGAATCACCAGGATGCAAAGGCTATCAAAGCCACAAATTTACTTTTAGTCTCTCTTTGTGTGTTTGTGTATGTGTGAGGTTGTGTGAGTGTGTTAGAGAGACTGCATGCTTGTGCTGGTTAGTTTGAAGTGGGCAGCAGTTCTACTTGCGTCGGCGACAACAGTAACCAGATTCAAGTGTCCCTTGTCTGTTGGGTAGTTGGCATCGGTCAGCGGTCAGGATGCGGCGAGGACTTGCCGCAAAAAGCATAGCGCGCTTTTAAGCGTTGTCGTAGACAGTTTCCAACGAGTCCTGGGTACGAAGACTTGCATATTGCTTCAACAATGGTCGAAATAAGCACATTAAATTTCGGGCCCTATTTTGGCATTTGAGTCACGTGCTTTTTTCTCTGATTGAAGCTATTCTGCAAGTTGTGATTTCTATTAATCTAAAAACAATATTTATATAGTGCATTTTCTACTTTTTGTGTTGAGCATGCAATAAAACTTAAAAAAATAATTAAAAACGGCTTACTTTGCAATACAATATAATATGTGATCTTAAATCTGTAAAAAACATTTAAAAATATTTTAAATAAAGTAATTTTTTACATATTGCAATTTTATCTTCGTCATTGGCTTCACTGAACGAGTCTTCTCCTCTCAACGAATATTTTCCACTTAAATGCTCATTTTGATATACTCAATAAAAATTAAACAAAATGTGTCTCAATGCTACAGTAAATTTTTGGGCATAAGCATAGTGATTTCAGCTTGAATATTTTTAACCAGGTGATGCTTGATGAAGTGTAGAACAAATTTGCATCAGAAAGTGAATTTGGATTTAACAAACAAAACTTTTGTTAAAATGGGTTAATAAGTAAATGAAACAGCGAAGGAAATTAAGATAAAAAAGAAAAAACACAAAAGAGTGTAAAATATCTTCAATAATATTTTCCTCCATTTGGGATCTTGCTGAATCAGGGAATCTGCTTCTTGGGGTAAACGTGATTTTGACACTATGAACATTACTTTTCCTTCCGTTTGATTATCTGTCGGCGTTGCATGAGCATTAGTCTCTATGGAAATGGACGATTTTTCTCACTTATAATGAAGAGAAGTCCTTTAGAATTGCGTCTTCTCGCTCACGCTCATCGCAGATTGCTTAAATGCGAGCAGATCTCACAAGCAAGATAAGTACTTTTGTGTATTGTAAAAGAATTCAAAAACATTAAAAGTGAAATAGTATTTAAGATAGCTCAATTAATTAAATTTCGCACTCAAAACCACTTTAATCGTTATCCAAACTGTTGTTTTTCTTTAGAATGGGAACTTTATTAAATATTAAATATTCATATTTCTTTTATGAAATCATGTGCTTAACTAACAAACTAATTATGATCTTCAAAACAGAGAGTCTCTAACAAATTTAAATAGTGTAAAAATTCTTATTTCCAAATGTGCAGAGAACGCTTGTGCGAATATAAATTGGTCAGACTATATACGGTACCGGTTATGAGATGTTTCCTTCTACTTAAATCCATGGACTATATTAATATTTCCGTTAAGTCTTTGATAATACCCCCTACATGCATTTATTTCTTATAAAAAAAATAAAAGGTTGGAAATATTATATATATATATATTTATATATATATACCTATGATAGAAATGCGTAAATCACGCACAGATGATTTTACATATGATTTTTCTCTGATAAATAAAATGAGAGATAAGAAAGATGTTTGTTTTCATCATATAGCTAGAGTCATTGTGTACCTATATATCTATGATGGTATGATGGTAAAATTTTACAGACATATAAAGATATTTGCCGCTGCCATCTAGATTTAATATACTAGGAATGCATGACACATAAATATTAGATCTTCACTTCAGCTATATTTGCTTCAACGTGGCACTTTACCCAGACACATTTGCAATGCGACAGCCATGAAGATGCATCCTGTTAGACACCACCCCAACCCCCCCTCATTATTCTTACACCCCATCTACACACATATATTTATATATATATGTTCAGGCAGAGAGTTACCCTGTAGGGTTTCCGTTGCGGCTCCATTGCAACCGGTTTTTGAATATTTTTATTTAGCGAGGTTTTTGTGACCCTTCCTTGCATGTTATTGCATTTAATTTGCGACAACGTAAGCTGCTGCCCTGTAAAAGGGAGACAAAGATAGTCTTAGATAGAGGTAGGTCAAGAGAGACGAAGACAAAGACAGAGACAGAAGCAGGGGCAGAGTTGCAGACACCGCACAGACAGCGAGAAATATTTACAACATTTGTTGTAAGCGAAGAACTTAGTTGTTTGCAATTGTGTTTTTTTTTTTGGTGTGTTTGTTCTTGTGTTACTCTATTTACAAACACACATGGTAACTCGCGGCCAACCATGCGATAACAGGCTGAAAGATATTTGTGAAAAACGAGAAAAACAACAACAGAGGGGCAACATTATTATTTTCTCTTTCTTTTTTTGCAAACGGCAACGAAATTAAATGAAAACTTTATGCAGCTGGAAATGCAGACACAGACACAGACACAGCACATATAGATGCCCACACGGAAAAAAAAAACACATACACACACGTATATTGCAATTGTTTAGCTTCTGAAGGTATTGCTGCATACATTTGCGCGCATTCGCATTTTTTTGCCTGTATAAATTTTATTGTATCGCTTTATTTGTAAGTTTAATTTTGTACTCTTATTTGTGCTTCTGCTCCACATCCACACCCACCTCGCCTTCTACTTCATTCGTGACTGTTTTGCAATGTTAACTACGCTTTTATCGCAAAAATATTATTATTTATTCTGCCTCTTTAGCTCTCCGCTTCTTTCACTCTCGTTGTGTGTGAGTTTTCGTGCTTTTTCTTTGGCACCACACTAAGTACAATGCATGTTTTTTCAATTTCTCTCTCTCTCTCTCTCTCTCTCTTTCTGTGTGTGTGTCAGCAAAATGGAATTATGTGCATATTAAATGTACATTAACAATTCGGTTCGACTATTATTATTGTTAAATTATTATTATTGTGCAGCTAGCAAATAAGAAACTCTAATTTATCATACAAACATACAAGTTATAGAGAGAAATTGTAAATAACGGTTTTTTTTAATAAGTATTAAAGTATTATTAATTCTAACCGCTGCTATCAATTAACCTATTTCCACTTAACAAAAAGCTTACCAAATTTAATTTATTGTTTATTTATTGCTATTTACTATTATAGAAATACGAATTACGGTAATCGATATTTGGCTTTGTTTTAGTGATTTGCACACTCGTCGAAGTTACTGCGTGTCATTTTGAAGTTTGCCTTCATTTAAAACTAATCGATATGCTAGAAAAGTTGTATGTTTCAAAAAGTTATTCATCATAACATTCTTGGAGATCAGAATAATATATTATAGGTTAATTTTTAACATTATAAAAGGTGGAAAGGGTAAAGTGTAAAGGGTATATATATAAGTATATATATCAAATGTGAGATATAAACATACCCCGGGAAATTCATGATTATTTCATTTTATCGAATATTGCTCCCGAATCCCCACCCAATTACTATAAAAATGTTCCAGGATATATAAGATTAATTGATCAACTGGACAATAATTCCTAATCTGGTCGTATAGAGATACTCAAGTTAAGATATAAGGAAAATTTTTAAAACTAGAAAGTATTTTACAATCATACTTGCTTAAGTTGCTTTTATTGTTTTTTCAATATGATTTTTGGCTTAAAAGGGCCTTGGTTTTTATCCCTAAATTCAATATCAAAATTATTTAGAAATTTACATCTAATGCCAAAAGAATACTTTAATATGAATTCACACAATACTCGACCTTCAACGTCAATTGAAAATCGCATAATTTACAATTGCCAAATCGTCAATGCACTATTGCAGAATGGTTAAAATATGTTGCACATCAGTCTACCCCCTCAGCATACTGAATACTGAAAAAACGAGAAACAACAGGAGAAAAATTATGACAATTATATATATTTTCAAAAACAACATGCGGCCATCAATCATAAAACCAACCAGAAACTGTAAACATAATCTCAACTGGTTGCGAGTCTGAGAAGTCTCAGATAGACAAAATTCGGCAATTTTTCAGTGTCATCGGCGAGACATAAACAAGAGCTATAAAAGTATATTATATACAATTCAGTTTCCACAAATATGTACATGGTCATGTCACATAATCAAATAGTATGTCAATTTTACTATTTTCGACTGTTGACCCTGTAGAAAGTAATGTAGATTTAATTGTTTATTAGATTTTACTAATTCAAATGTATACTTTTAGCTGCAATTTTAAAGTATATAAGTGAGTGATATAATTTATTGCTTTTCAACATATGAGCGGAATTAAAATACTCCATTTATGCCAATTATTGTGTATAAATGGTGATGAAAACACAGCAATTTTAACAGTTGTGAGAAAACCGCACAGGCAAAAATCTCACTTTGCAGCCACGCAAAAGTTACAGAAAATTTAAGTGACATCCGGGCTTTTGGACATGGCACCGACGAGGGCGCTCGGCGGATTCCTTCTTGCTGTTGTTTGCTTGTGCGATAAAGTTTACAACTATTTCTTAATGCTCGCAGCACAAAAACAACACATTCAATTGCAACAAAAGCAACATCAACATCAAAAGACAAACCATACACATGTCAGATAAGGCTTATCAGACTCGCAGCGGCGCAGCTAATACAAGTTAAATAAGATAAAAGTGTGGAAACTCTACGAATTGAGTTGCGCATCTTTGGTGATGCTTGGGAAATCTGTCAGCATCACACTGGGAAGGGCAATTTTGCAAGTTTATGTTGTTTTAGCCCAATTATCAGAATATTTTCCGTATCTTTTTTCCACAGCTTATGTTTTTCCTAAGCTCTTGTGGTTAATTAAATATTTAGCTAGATAAGTCAGCTTAAAGAAAAGGTGCTTAAATTGGGAGCCGCAGGCAGTCAACAAATAATAAGGAAAAAAGGGTGAATAAGCCCATAAAAAATATGCCAAGCTTTGTGGCGCCACAAATTATTTACCTTTACCTAACCGGCAGCAAAAGGTAATTTAAATTCTTATGATAATGCCGCAAAGGCCCTACAGCTCAGCTCATATCTCCAGGGTAGTCGCCAACGCAGCGGGAACTGGATCTAAGCAAGCTTAGCAAATTAGGACGCTCGGCAACCAACCAATAATAACCAAAAACCCCCCAACCACCCAACGCAGTCGAATCCTTTGGAGCATTTATACAACATATATTTGTACTTTATTTCCACCTTATGCATAATTTCTAGTGCGAGAGTTTCATCTCAGCTCCTTTTGGGTTTCTTTTGTTAATTATACTTTGTTTACTACGCATTGTGCAATTATTTCTTGTGTGTGCCAGTGTGTGTCTGGTGTGCGTGTGTGTGCGTATTTTTGTCCACGGATTCGTGCTATGCTACTGTGCCATTAGCGCATAGCTAATGTCTTAAGATGCAGCTAAACTAACGAATGCCTTGTGATGATTTATTAGCACATTTAACTCAAAGAATAATTATTACAAATGATAAAACAAAATTCATATTCAAACATTAAATAGCTTTAGTGTGGAGTAAGCACAAAAACTCTTCCTTAGCAACTTAACCATTTAACAACTTAGCTGTTAAGGCCCGATTAAAATTCATTATCGAGCTTCTCAAGTCAAGTCACTTACCTATAATTAACTAAACAATTGTGAGGCAAGCACTGAACGCACAATTTGCACATCATTTATCGTTAAAGACCACACGAAGGCACAAAAAGGCCAAGATCAGTGTGAGCAACACCAAAAAGAAGTTGAAATTTATATTTTAACAGTTTGGTAAATTAAACGGAAGGTCACAGCTTTCCACAAAATCACAAGGCAAAACGGTGCAGCTAACACCATATTAATCCTTTCAAATGGCCAGAACAAAAGACCGACATAGCCATACCAATAGTCATCGATCCCCTCCAGTCAAAAGTCAATTTTTTAACACTTCGTTTGCTTAAAACAAAACTAAGCATTCTAAACGAATGATTTGGGCTTTAAGTCGTTTTTGTGTTCTCAGAGAGCTCTGGCGTGTGGCAACAATCATTGCGTCATTAATCAGGCGGCATTTGCAAATGCCACGACTTTCAATATAGTAGCGAAGCAAAACTCAACGTCCAAAAGTTGAGCAGTCGGCAGCTGGCATGAGTTTTGCGCGACTGGCGAAAAAGCCAACTTGAATTTTATTGATTTTTGCTGGTCTATGAAATCCCAGCCAAGAAAAATGAATAAGTCGCTTAAAACAAAAAAAAAATGAAATAAAAGCGATACGCAGATAAATTTAAGTTGTTGCGTTTGTGTTAAGAATAATCTAACCAAATCACAGTATTGATATTTTACTGAGAGAATGTCGATTAGCAAAAATGATTTGAAAATTATTTAATGACTTTAAGCACTTGCTGCAATCGCTTATCCCATATAGAAAAGGATGCAAAATAATCGTCGCGAAAGTGTGAAAATGTGATAGCCATGATGGAAAATGTTGCATGCTCAAAGGGATTTCCATATGACTTGTCGCTTGACCCTGTTCACTCTGTCGATATGGCCCTTCAATGTCCTTTCTCTTTTGCTGGCAACGAGGAAAAGAAAATATCAAATGCCTTTTCCATTTTTTTTTTACATGTGCCTCGGGCAACCTGAGCACAACACCGTAACCCGTAACCCGTGACCCGATCCATCCGCACCTCCCTCTCGCAAACGCATTAAAAGCCACGCCAACATTTTTCTAGCTGGGCAACAAACCAACCGAGCAACCGCCCAGCGGCACGGCACTCACAGTTGTGTATTAATAAAATATCCATACATACATGCTAAGTAAGTGTCTCCACACCGCCTCCCCCGCTCATCACTTTGCCACATATATATATATATGTGCTTGCTTCTGTGATTCCTGCAGCCGAAACGAATTGGGATTTAAGTGTTGTACAAGGACAAGGCTTTCCCGATGTGAAAGTCGGTTTGTGTGTGGCCGGGGAGTATAAAAATAAAGTGCGCTGCTTGCTTGCAGGCAGCTTGTGCTACGCTGTGTGGAAAAAACTGTTTGCCACAGTACGTGCCCCAAACGCTGGCAGCGTGGCGAGTATTTGCCCAAAAGGAAACCTCAAAAGTGCTTGCATGACATTGCGTATACGCAGTTTTCCCTTTTCTTTGTTTGCAACTGTTGAAGATTACTTGTGCACATATATCGCACATGTAAATAGACATTTGCAGCAAGCATTAAAGCAAATAAAAGCTGCCAAAAATGTATGCCAAATTGTGATAGCGACCTCAATTTTATATGATTTTTATATTCTTTAGTTTTATGATCATTTTATTTCAATTACGTGGATTTTGTGTTAGACTTCAGTAAAACAGTTAGATAATATGCACTTGACAAGACGTGTCAATTTGAAATTGCTTTGTAATGTTTTTCGATTGTATTATTTCTTTTTTTAATAATGACATTTCGAATTCCATTTTTCACATATTTGCCGTCAAGTGATACATTGAAAACTTAAATAAAGCCTCTGAAACTGATGTTAATTTAAGGCATACCTCTAACAGTCGCTGCATGTTGGTTTTTTCACTAACATTCTTGATTATTATCAAGACTTACTACAATATTTTCCTTCTTACATAATCTGAATTCCTTTATTATCATCGCTTCATTCACTTCACCCTCGAGTTCATCGATAGTTATTCAATTTAATTGTTGCCTGTAAACAAATTCCATTGATCGGAATTATCTATCCGTAATAGTTTTTCTGCTTGGCTAAAAGATTCTTTACTGACTGCTGTGCCATTTCCACTTAACTACCACCTGCCACGTGCCACCTGCCAAATACGGAATTTAATTATTTGCCGCAGTTGTTGTGCTGTTACTGTTGCTCTTGCAGCTAGTGGTCGATTTTGCATAACACATTAATTAATTTAACGACGGCAACGGGAAAAACTTCTGCTTAGCAGGAGCGGTAACTGGCAGCCATTTTGTGATTAAATCTGGGCGAAAGTTTCTCGTAACTCCCCCAAACCCAAAATGAACATTCACCAACGAGAGAAAGATAGCGGAAAACATCTGGCGGCGATTGTTGTGACCCCAGTTTCTGATGCTTTTCGTGTTCATTCAATTGTTGCCGTTTGTATTGTGCAAATTATTATTGTAAGTGAATTGAATTAATTTTGCGCAGATTTCATCAAGTTTGTTGGAAGACTTGTAGTCGATTTGTTAAATTCAATTACTTTATTGTGATTTTATTGTGTGTGACTGTATGGTCCATCCATTCTCGTGAGAATGCGTCCAGTGTAAGCACAAAAAGCATGGGTTTGAGCTGATAAAAGAAAAAATTGTATGTGACAACAATTTCTTTTATTCTATGTTATAATGCTTAAGTCTATTTCGTGTTTTCATATATAGTTGCTGTTTTTAAAAATACTAGGCTGTTATTGCAGGGCGGCTGTTTCATTCATGTTTGAGTTTTTCCAACTTTACCATTTGCTTGCCGTGCACGTTTGCTCGCAACTTTTATGATGTAATCGAATTTTAATGTCCACAGCCCAAGGGGAACGAGCACGTGAGCAGATCATAAATAAATAAATTACTTACATATAAAAAGGGTTCGGACGGCATATAAATTGGTATCGCAGCTTTTAACTTTTGCTATTATCAAGACGCTTATTAATTTGTTCAGCGCGCGTAATTTAAATTTAATAGTCATAACTTTCCTTTGCGCAAATGTCGGGCTCCTGCGGTTATTGCTTGCACTAATGTTAGTTTCTTTAGAAAATCCATTTCGGTATGCTTAGAACCATATCAATAAATAGCAAATAGCAAATTGAAAATTACTGAATTATAAATTCGAATATTTCAACTTTAATTAGTATTTCTTTAGATTTCGTTTGTATATTGTAAATAATTCAAATTATCAAAGGTCTGGTGCATTAATCAATTTGCAATAGTTAAGATACTTTAATAAATAATAAAATCTCAACTCATAAAAATAACAATAAAATTTGAATTTAATATAAATTTTAAGTATGAAATTTGCTCTAAATATGTTATTCGAACATTTATTAGCACATTATGTAATGTAATGTAATGTATTATGCAAATATTTAATATTGATGGCTTAACCAAATACCAAAGGCAAATTAAAATGCAACTTAAAAGCGTTTCACATAAAATGAAAATGTATTTTAGTTACTCACATGTGGCGAATTTATAATTCTGAAACTCACACCCACAATATTCTCAGTTATTGTAAATGCAATGCAAGCACATCATAAAACAGACGTCTCTGTCTTACACACGTACACACATACACACACAAAAACTACATGGTCGAAATACTTTGTGGACATGTCAAAATCGAATAAGCACCCTTCAGTAGATTAAAACTTTGATCCAAGCACAGCCACAAATTATTAGCATAAACTTGTGTATCAGACTTAGGAAAAGTTTGTCTTGGGGCTTTGTCGACCGCAAAGATACCGAAATTGAAAATCCACACGACAAGGCACAATAAGACAGGTCAAAGTATCATTTATTATTGCGTGGAATCTGCGAAAAATCAAAGTGTCAGAAAGCTGTCACACTCGGAAAATGTTCGTTTATTGAGGGCACAAAATTCTATTAGCAGTTGAATACATTGTAATTAGAATAAGCTGTGGTCTTAATTATTTTATACACACTATGTGTGTGCAATACAAACACAAACACTAGGGCTAACTAAGCCAGCTCATGTGTTGGTAGCTTGATATTTCAATTAGACCCTAATAAAATTGTCTAACCGAACCGCAAAAAACTAATTTTCCTGCTTACTCGTGCAGACAGGACTCGCAGATTCTATACTAGAGGAAGCGATGGGGAGGGAGAGCAAAAATCGCTTGTGTTTGGATGGTTTGTCTGTTTTGTCCGGTTCTGGTGTCTTTATGTCTGCCAATTTGCTTTGGCATGTCCGGGCGTTGTCTTTAATTGGCCAACTTAAGTACCGTTACGTTTCAATTTTACTTTTTCAAATTTTCTTGCAACTGCCTGCCAGCGAACCAGCCACATTTCCCCAGCCATTTAGTTTACCTTGCATTTTCAATTAGTGTTGGTGTCGTTGTCCGTTTGCTCAAATAGGTAGCAACGCTTTCTTTTCTCGCTCGTTGTCCTACACAGCCTCGCCTCTACATCACCCGCAAGCTGATTTATGTCGTTGTCTGTCACGGACCCCAGCATAGCTTGGGTATGGCTTGGCAAATAGATGGCGTTGAAGGAGGGCATCAGGCTGGGGTTAGACAATGTGCGACTTTAGCAACGAAGCGTGCCAATCTCTGGCTATCTCTGCCTTGGCGCTGCCTTAACTAACTCGTCTTCATTTCTCACTTGGCTGGGTATTTGCACAGTATCGGCAAATGTATCCCATTCCAGCCATGTTTGAAATGTCTGTCGGCTAAACTCACAGTACGCGCCATAAGGTGCAATATTGATGTATGGCTTGGTAATCGACAATGTGCAATTAGTTTTAGTATATTAAATAAATTAAAGTAAACTTGTGATTGTTTTTACAATCATTAGTTGCTCTCAATGTGCCCTTGGGTGAACACATACCAAAAAGAAAAAGAAAAAAATATATTAACTGCTTAAATCTCAAATAGAAAGCACGTTCAAAATAAAACTTATTTGTACAAATTATTTTTATTCCAAAATAATTATTCTCGATTTTGCACATTTCATGTTTGGCACTTATTTTTAATAGTAACTGGGTTGTTTATATTTTTGATTAGTATTAGATTATATTTTACACCACCAGCAGAGGAAATAATGATAAAAATTATTAATGATAAACTATTATATTTATAGTTAGAGGATTCCATGTACTTTTGAAAAGCTTTGCAGACTGACATATGTTTATGCTAGAATGTTGTTAAAGAACATATTAATTAAATAAATCTTGTAGATGAAAATCTTTGTATATGATTATTACTAACTGAAGATTTCTAGCAGCTTTTAGTCCAATTTATTTTATAACGCGGCAATGTTATTAATTACGGTGATTCTCCAAGATTAATGTAATTAGTGTATGAGTGTATTGTATTATGTAACATCATTCTGGGTGTAAGGTACCATTCTACACCAATCCTATATATAGAATAAGTGCTAGTTCAATCCGGCTTTTAATATTGCACAATTATGTTATAGATACATTTAATTTTTTTAATAATTTAGATTTACTATCGGTGTCGATTGATATTTTAACTTTAACTTCTTTAAACGATGACAACTCTGCTCATCATTCGAGACAAGTTATTTTGCATTTCAAAGCGCTTCAGCACATGCGACAAGCTTTTACCGCGATGCAGCCCGTGCCACATTTAAAATCTTGGAATTTCAGTCAGTCAGTTAGTCAGTTAGTCAGTCAGTCAGTCTGTCAGTCAGTAAGGCAAATGGGTGAGCAATGGCTTGAACGGCAGTCTGGATTCTTGGTCCGTTCCTTTTGCCTGGGGTCCCGTTTCTATCGTTTGGTTATTTATCCTGCGCGCTTGGCGCCCGCAACTTGCCGTGGTGCCTTTGGAGCATGCCACTTAACACACTTCGAGCATGGACTCAAATGACGCCTACAACGTGCAACTGGATGCCCTGCCACGCCCACTTCGTGGTGAGGTGGATATAGTGTTATTTAACTTGAGCTTACCATGCAGATCGTGTTGTTTGCTTTGCATTTCTTTTGCTTTCTAATTTTTCATGTCCATTTGTTTAGTCTTGCCTGGTCATTGCATGCGGCAACTATACAATAGTCACACCCCTTTCCCCTTACACCTTGTTCATTTGTTATCCTTGTTTGCTTTTGTGTTGAATGAATTTCTTTGTGTTTGGACGAGCTTTGAATGGGTCAGATATTTTTTCCCAGCGCCTTAGTCGATAGTTTGTTTTTGTACAAAATTGCTTTCACTTGGTGGATTTTCCTTTTCTGCCTGTGCCTGGCTCTGGTTCTGTAGTTAGGTGGTTGTGGTTATCTTTGAGTTGCTCCTTAGTTGATTGTGGGCCGTTGTTCTTATATTCCTGGCTTTTGATTGTGTTTTTACATTAATTGAAAATAATCGAACGGGGTTTTTGTGCTCTTGTGCGATTATAAGTGTGTTTGATGCGAGTGGTTCCGACTAAACCCATGATGTGTTCCATTAAATTAATTAAGACTCGGAATGAGGCGATGATAATTTAAAAGATTATTTGTTTGAGAACTCTCTGTGGAATGTTACTAAGGAATTTAATTGGGAGCTAGAAATTTATTCAACATAACAAGGAAACTGTTATCCTTTTCTTCTTGTGAAATTACAATCAAAATATTTTCTTAAGTTGCGAGTATTTTTTCGTAATAAATAAATGTTTTCTTAATACGTCCAAATCCCACGTCTAAGCTATAAATTTGTTTGAAAAACTAGGTGGTGATTTGTACTAGATGTTTTGTGCTTTTTGCATTGAGCAAACCATTTAAATTCTGTTTGCCCAGTTCCTTCTCCAGCTCGCACATTTTGCTTGCTGCATAATGTGACACGTAAAGGCAAACAAACGAAAACCTCTCCCAGATGAAAACTGGCAGTCCTTCGCATTTGTGACAACTCGAAGATGCGGTTTCTGTTTCCCATAGTCGTCGCTGTCACAAATTGAATCAAATTCCAAGCTGCCAAGATTCATCAACAATACAAATGCAAACACAAACACAAATACAGACGCAAGCCTTGACAGTGACAGCATATCTTATTTAATTTCATCTCGCTCTGCTGCAGATAACCCAGCAAAGAGACCAGAGACCAGAACCAGAAACAGAACTAAAACGGTTTTGATGTCGAGCACAAACCGAGCATAACATTAATTTTTGGTAATCCATTTTGAAGAGTTGGTCACTGTGTAAGCACACTAAAGTGCAGCAGCAGCTGCTACTTCAGTTTTCAGCTTTCAATTTTAAGTTTTCAGATTTCAGTTGAGCAACCGCATGTAAATATGCCTTCATTAATTTAAAACTTAAGCAAATAATAGCACAACTTGGCTAGTTACCTCCAAGTCTCTGCATCGGCCCGGCCTTCAAGTTATGTTCATTAGCTATTCAGCAGCACTTGGAAATCAGGGCAGGTGGCGGAACATCAACATTTGTTTGAAATTCCAAGTAAGGCACACGAGTTACACAGAAATTCAGATAAAGCAATGAAGAAAAATGAAAGAGAAATTTGAGAGAGTGGTAGAAAGGGAGTGACAGATAGATCTTTGCTAACCTTAATATGCCAAACTAAAGCTGAAGCCTGACATCTTGCTGCCTGCTTTCGGGAGCAACGCTCCAAGGGTCAGCAGGCGCGTGTCCCCCCGTGCCAAGTGGGTCTCTCTGAGCACAGTGCGAGTATGTTACTGTCCTCAGTTTTAGCACGGTAACACATTCGCATATTCATCTAATGGGTGTGGATGAGTGAGTGTGTTGAGTGTATGTGTTGCCAAGTCATAAAGCACAGGTAGACACATGCGCATGTAGCAGACAGCTGGGCATGATGAGCTGACAAAGTGCAACAGCCACATGTTGTGTGTGTGAGGATACACTTCATCTCTCAAACCACTCCGTCTCACCCAACCTCTCCTTAGGTGCTTTGCTCGGCTATCACTATTTACACAGCGCCAGCAAATGCAGCGTTTGTTTTATTACTTGTATATTAACTTAAATAAGTTGTTAAAGTAATAAATCTAAAAAGCTTGCTACACTAGAAGTGTATTTCTGTTAAATTTATCAGTAAAAAGTACAATGCAAACGAATCTCACATTGGGTACATATTTGTCACACACTTTGATGTGTCGGTGTATTTGTCAGTGTATTTGTCGGTGTATTTGTCGGTGTATTTGTATTAACATGTTTTCGCGCATTTCCCTCATTACATGTTTTATTTCCCCAGTTTCTCCGTTGCTTGTAACCCGTTCACCGACAACACCGCAGAGTTCGCTCATTTGTTTATTTTCACATTTTAACTGAGTTGGTAAATTATAAATTATGCGAATTTTTTTATTAAATATTTATGTTTATGCCGAGTTTTAGCCCCCCCGCAAGCAACGCCCCCAGCAGTCGGCTTCGACCTTTTTATGAATACCTTCTTTCCTTCCCCCGTCGTCCTATATAACGTGTTTATGCCATGAAGCGTACAAATGCTTCAGTTGGTTTTTTCTGCCATGTGTGTGGATATGTATGTGCGTGTGTGTGTCACATGTATTTGAAATGCTGTTGCCACGTAACCAGCACGGCCGCAAAATGATCAGAATGATGATGATGCTGATGATTTTAGCTGGTAGTAGTCCACATAGATGGTCATAAATAGTTTTTGCAAAGCCATCGCATAGCTCAAAACTTCAGTAGCTGCCACAACCGTTGGCATTTCCATTTAGAATTTTGTCCTAAAAATTCCTCGACTTGCAGATGCTTGTGTGACACATGTACACGTATGTGCATGTACATGGTTTGAGCCGAGCCATGCAGAGCATGTCGAAATATGCCTTGTGCAACGAGGCAGTATTTGCACAATTTGTTATTTGCATCAATTGCTAAATTCTAATTTGCAAGTATGCCCCTGGCTTTGATCGGAATTTATCAGGGCTTTATCTAGAATCGAAATTCACATTGCGTATGTGCGTATGTGTGTGTGTGCGTGTGTGTGTTTGTGTGTGCATTGCTCAATTTGCTTGCTGTTTATCTACATGTAAACATCAAATTTGTATCGTGCATCTTATCAGACAATTTGATTTGCTGGATTTTCAGCTTTTGCCATTAATATATTCATGTTTCGTTGTTTAAGAAAATGTCATACAATATTTATTTATAAAAATAAGATGGTATTCATTTCGTGAGAAATATTACAATTAATTTAATTTGTACTTTAATTGTGTGCAAGAACAATTAATTTTGCTTAATTGCGAAATCTAAAAGTATCTTTAGGAATATAGGGTGTTGAACTTTGAATCTATTATTTGTCATAGGAGCTTTTAAATTATACAAACCAAAATGTTGCGTATACGGCGAGTGGTGTTTAATTAATTTAAATGCATTTTGCTTTCAATGGCAGCGTCGAACACAAATTTCATTAACTACCCCACGAAGTGCATTTAATTTGGTACGCAAAAACCTAAATGATCGACGGTAAAAAAAGCTAAGTGATTGATTGATTGATCGCGTAGTTCCCAAACTTGACAACTTGACAACACAATGGCTACAGAGCTCAACCGCACATAGAACGATATGCTAACGACAATAACGATAAAAAGCGTACAACAGCAGCAGCAGCAACACTCACAGCAGCAGCAGCAGCAAACATTTGAGACTCCCAGCATGAATGGATTTAGGATTACGGGTTATCCGGCCGCCGCCACACCCACTGCACGTACTGGCACTGCGAACAGCATTTACGCCAAGCCCAATGCCCACGAACTGGATCTGCACATAAGTGAGTCGCTACTATACCCAGGCAGCACTCAGCCCCACCAACAACAGCAGCAGCAACAGTTGCTGCAGAGCTCACCAGGACCGCCGCCACAATTGACGAATATGTTGCCTATAACTGGCATACCGGGTGCGGCCACGCCCATCGCTTTGAAGGGCAACAACCCGTTTCTGAATAGTCCCTCGCCAACTGAGGCGCCACCAACAGTTGCTGCCCGGCCGACAGCAGCAGCGACAACATCGAGCGGCTACGAGATGCCCGAATATGCGGAACCATCGCGTCTTCGCGGCCTCAAGCAGCGACCCCATAGCATTGCTGTGAGTACCTCCGCAGCCTCGACCACTAATGGGGCCGGGCGCTCCAGCTTTGTTGATTACAATGCCCAACAGCAACAACGACTGATGCAGCTGTCACGCCAGCAGCAGCAGTTGCGCAATGCAGTCAGCCTTGTGAGCAGCGCCAGCAGCAACACATCGACCACGTCAACATCTACTGCCGCGGACAAGGAGTCCTTCTATGCGGCCATCTTTCAGCATTACCGCCAGAGCCCCACCAATGGGCAGAACACAGTGGCCCCACCGGTGCCACTACACCGCAAGCCTACCACCCAAGCTGCAACAGCTGGCCAAGTACCGATCGTGCCACGACGCTCACACAGCACACCCAGACCCAACGGACCAGCGCTGCAACAGCAGCAGCAACAGCAACAGTTGCAGACAGCATCAATCAATGGACATGCGAATGGCAATGGATTGCAACGTCCGCGCAGCCTGGATCGCTATAATGTAGCTGGTGGTGTTGCTGAGGCGCCGCCCATTCCGCTGCGTCGCTTTGTGAATGGTGTCAACAACAATGGCACCCTCCGAACTCAGCAGCGCAGTCCCAAGAAGAGTAGCAGCGCCGACAACATGTTGCAGCCAGCGCCCCAAGTTCAAGCACAAAACACAATGCGCCACTCGATGACCTTTCATGGCAGCCAGGAGCAGGCCGCAGATGCGGCTGACAAGACTGAGACGCGGCCCAACAGCTATGCGGCACCAGGGCCGGATCAGGCCTACCTGGAGCATCAGCTGCGCGCCTATTCCGAGCAGCTGCGCACCATTACGGAAAGCGTTCGTAAATATTCCGAGCAGGCCAAACTGCTTTCCGAGCTAAAGCGACAACAGCAGCTCACAAAGCAGAGCCAAACTAATCTTAATTTGCTGGCGCCAAACAGCAACAGCAATGGCAATGGCAACAGCAACTGTAAGAGCAGCAACAGTTCTACAAACAACAACAACAATATCTTTCAGTCAAATATGATCTCTCCGGAGATTGTGAGCAAATCGCTGGCCTCGTTGTCCGGCGCTGAGGTGCAAACTCCGTCCAATCAGCTACGCCTGTTTCTGGACAACATACGCAGCAGCATGCGGCAGGAGTATCAACAGCACATGCCCGACGACATCCTCAAGCCGACGCCAACAACGACGATGACAACGTCGACGGAGACAGCGAAAGCGAAGCTGAAGCGGAATGACGACGCGGCTGTATCCAAAGTTGTTGCAGAGGAGGCGCCACCGCCAACGCCGTCGGATCAGTTACGCCAGTTTCTGGATGCGATACGCGCCAATAAAATACCTGAGAATGCCGACCAGCCCAAACTGAACAATTCCCAAACGCTAGACTCGTTCATTTCGAAGCCCCTTCAAATGCCCGACGTCACCTCGGGCACACCATGCGTCGCTGTTGCACCCGGCGGAGAACAATGCGTGGCAAACAATCCACCCACTCGCAGGCGACCAAAGAGCACTGTTCTGCCCGCCAAGCTGGAGCAGCGCGAGCATTCGTTGGTCACATCAGAGAGCTTTCATCAAATCTCCGATAATTTGCGACTGATGAGCGAGGATTTGCAGGCGCTCAGCCCCAGCAAGGTAGTGGTCAGCAGCTCGGCCAGCAGCGGCAGCCTCAAAACGCTCGCAGCCAATGGCAACAGTTCTCTAATCACAGAGCTGCGTGTGATTACCAGCTCGCCACAGCAAATGGTTAAGAGCAAATCGAATTGCTCGTTGGGATCGCTTGCGCTTACGGCAACGACGCCATCGAGTGCAACGACGACACCATCAACGGCGCCACTGATGACTGACTTTAATGAGATCTTGGACAGCTTTCATGCCATGGCCGATAAGTATAAATCGAAAGGTTCCTATGACTATTTGCGAAAATGCTCGGACGCCTTGCGACAGCATTCCATGCAACTGAAGCTGCGGCAACAGCAGCAGCACCAACCCCAGCAACAGCAACAACAAACACACCAGCAACATCCATGCCAGCAGCAACAATTGCAAAACGGATGTACCAGCGACGACAGCAGCTCCTGCAGCACCACTCCGGGCAGCATTCGGGATGCTGTCCAGAATCTGCTTCTACTCCCTCGAAACGGTTTTCAGATACTCGACGATCGCATGCGATTGTTTATCGATATCATCGATAGCCAGGATCGCTTGAGTCAGGTAAGTTAAACCTAACCAAATACAGATATACACATCCTTGTTCTCGATTAAACATTATCCCAAGAAAGTGCAAAATATGTTAGTATAAAGGCAGCTGGTGTTTTTAAGTCCCCATTTATTACTAAACATCTAAAATTGTCTTTTATGAATAAAATATTACCTTTTTTCGTTCCAGGTATGTTTCAAATTTCACCTTAAGTTTATTACCATATTGTTAATGTAAGTATAAACATATTTTATGTGAATTATTATTATTATTGGAAGACCTCAGTTACTAAGACCTAGTTAGATCTAGAGTGCCTGAGCATATGTTATATATTTATATTTTAATCCAAATGGACTTCTTTGTTCTAAGACCTTAAAACATATTTCCTACGACACAATCTGAATTGATATACTTTTTGTATTCCTTCTCATTGTCACAAAATTCGAAAAGTTCACTACCGATTATATATAGTTTAGTCAGGTGATTTCATATTCCTGTCAAAACCAGAATACATTTTTTTTTTCATAATTTAAAGGACATTCTTAGACAAAAAATTTGTAAACAAAATAATGGTCAATTTATTAATTAAAAGAAAGGCTCGGAAAGTAATTTAAAAATATTTTACAATATGTTAATGTGTAATTCTTTATTACAGCATTTGTCTGTCCGGCTGTCTTCATGTCAAATGTAAAATATTCTATTTATTAACTATACTTTTATTATTGGGATAGTCAATGCCATTCGCTCACATTCCTCGAGCTAAATTTGGCCAGACCAATTTATCTTAGCCACCCGCATAAGACGTTCAATTGCAAAATATATGAAAGTCATGAAACCAGTTAATGAGCCAGAGAGATTAAGTTTTTAGCATCAAAATCCAACCCTACCAACATCAACTGTTATAAACTGGAATATTTGAACAAATTTTCTGAAGCTCAAAATTGGTAATAATTATTATTATTAATAAACGGCAAACTCATTTTGGGGACAGCTAACTAATTTCAATGCTAATTGCCAGATAAAGCTTAGGAACTAAAATTGAAATTTTAATCAAATTTTGATGGCGAAGTTTGAGTTAACCGTAGCCACGCGCACTTTAATATGTGTAGCTTTAGGGAGTTCATTCATAACGATGCTGATGATGAGGTAGGATAATCAGCTTCCTATGAATGTGTGTGGGTGTGTGTGTGCGTATGTGTGTATGTAGAGACCATTAAACTAGGGCACGGCACAGGCGACAAGTCACGAAAATTCCCAAAAGTAGCTAATCAGCTAATATGCTAATCAGACTATCATGACCCGTTCTATCCACGCCTCTAGTCACTTCCTCAAGCTTTTAATATTTTATTTGCATTTACTGTTGCCTTCACTCAGACAATGTCTGTCTGTGTCGGTCAAAAATAAATCAGAGAACTAATTTTGTACAATTTGGCACGCCTGCGGGTAGGAATCGGATGTGTTGGATTTGATGCAACCCCCATTTCGGCAACCATCTCAATTGCACACTCATCATGCCTGCCAAAGTGTGATGGACGGGCTTAGAAAACAGATTTCGCATGGGGCATTCTAATTGTACAAGACCGGATCTGTATCTGTACATTTATCTGTACCTGTGTGCCTCCTCCTTTGTCGCATCTCCTGTGCTTGCCAGGGCAAAGTTCCCTCACGAACCCTTGGAAGCACAGTAAATTTACTATGGGCTTGATTAAAATTTAAATTGCAGTTGCACTAGAGATGGAGTTGGCTAAGTGAAAGCTATTACATAGGAACATCAGTTTATCCACATGCATACATTATGCAATTATGTACAAAATATAATTGATACTGACATGATTTTAAAAATTGTCAATTATATTTCACGAGTTCTTTAAATTGTAAACATACCGACAAATGCGGTAATTATAGCGACTCGATTTTGAAAACTTTACTGAATAGCAGAAACTATTGAAGCAAAATTTTCTTATTCTTACATGTCTTTAAATTGAGCTATGTGATAAGAAATAGATTTACTCTTTTCACTATGAGTAAATTAACAATGAAATTAAAAATAGGTCCTTAATGAAGTAAGAATAACGATGTACCCAACCAGTTTTCTCCTCTTCTAACAGCTTATATATATTTTCTATATATATTATTATATTATATATATATATATATATTATATAAGATACGTAGGTATTCAGCTCAAGCACAAATGCACTGCGCAGTTCTAATAATCCTCTGTCTAACTGCAGATTTAATTGCTTGAAATGTTTATAAAATGCTTTTTGATGCGTATTGTAGAAAGCTGTTCAGCTGATTGGCATGCATTTATAAAAGAGAGATGTAATATATTATAATAATTAAATTTGTTAATTAAGAACATTACTAAAATAATAAAATATTTACATCCCTGCAGGCATTAATGTGCATATAAATGGTAAATGTTACACATTTTTTTTGTTGCAACTGTAATGTGTTTGGGCTAGTAAAACCTACTTAAGCAAAATGTGATTTTCACAATGTAATGGCTTGCGATTCTGCAAATATGCCCGAATTGAAATAATTTCAATAATTGCTATTAGCGACCAATTCACACACAAAGTAATTATTGAAACTTATTGTTATTGAAAAAAATAAATAACAAAAGCAACAACAATAATAACAATGATAACCACATGTTTGCCAAGCACATTCAAAATGGTGCCAAATGGACCAATTGCGATAAATGAACTGTAAAATAAGCGACCAACCGAATTTGTCCCATTTTGGCCATTATTACCAATAGCGGCCAGCGGCGGCCACATTGACAGCATTGTCAAAAGCCATTTATTTAATTAGCTGAGCATACTACACCAACACCAAATCAACAACAGCAACATCAAAAGCAACAAGATTAACAAGCGAAATAATTTATCCTGCAATTAATAAATGCATTTCTGTGGTCAACACCTAGCAGGATAACAATTTAATTATTCAAGGATATTAATTGTATTATATTAATACTTTTTCAATGACACTGTGCTGCAGGGTTCACGTGTCTAGAGAGACATTTACACGAATACATTGTGATCAGAGCCATCTATATGGCACAAGATTCGTGCATAAAACATCTGAAACATTATATTATAAATTGATATGCCACAACTTGACATTCTGTTAGCTTTTGTAAATGTAAGAAATGTTGAAAAAACAATCAATTCTTATTTTGAATTTTTATTCTGTTTAATTAATTTCATTAAGCATTAAGCAACATTTTATTCTTGCATAGAATTATTAATTATATAAGAAAAATACAATTCTATTATGCAACATTTTGATTGCAATATCTTAGCCAAATCAGTTAATAAATTTAATTCAATTGTATAAAAAATATAAGCCAAAGCACAGTTTTTTGTATTGTGAGTGTGTAGTTTAAAAGTGTGGAATAGAAGGGAATGATGAGGAGAGTCAGAAGCCTTATGATTTTCAACAGCTTTTAATTGCAACTCCTGTCGCTTGTCGTCCATGTCGTTTATTAATTGCATGTCATAAATCATGATTATGCCACTTGCTGACCAACCGCTGTGCTAGACGTAGCTATTATTATTAATCTCTCGCCCACACACACACTAACACTTACATCCCAAGGGGAGAGGTAGCCGCAGACAGAGTGAGAGAGAGAGAGAGAGAGACGGAGAGGGAGAGGGAGAGGGAGAGATGGGAATGAGTTTGTCCTACCTGGTGGCTGGCCATATGGCAGATTTATGCAAATGCGCCATTGTCGTCGGCATCGCATCATGGCTGTTGTTCAGCTACTGGTTGGCCTATCCTGATTAATTGCAAAAGTTTACTAGTCACGCGAGCCTGGGAGCACAGGCAGCAGGACCTGCCCTAGCCGAGGACGAGCCGTGGAAATATGTCAACTGCTCCGGCCATTTCGGGGCAACCGAATTAATAACAACAATGCGGATAACAAGCATCATAACCCGCGTATGTTGTCGCGTAAATTAGTTTTAATATTTAAACCACTTCATTACTCAAATCCCACAGAGTGAGAGTGTCCCATTGAGGAAAGATAAAAAAAATTGGCCCGCGCTGCAAAAAAAAAAAATTAAAATTCAATTTAAATTTACATTATATTATTATTTTTTTTTTATAAACTTCGCTTAGCTCAGAATTAGAAAATTTAATTAACAACTTATTTAGGTTATTTTAAGTCATGTTAGTTTTCAATTGTAAAAATCTATTTTAAATCAATCCGTGATTAAGGTGGCACACTTCATGCTTACGCTTATTTCAAAGGTGTTGCAGATAGCAACAATAGCAACAAAATGAGTAAACGCGCTGCCGCTCAAATGAAATCGATTTTATTTTTTCGGAAAATGAAATGAAAATCTGAGCCAACAGCAAACGAAAATGTTTGTATGTGCCACAAGTTCTCCAACTCTCCAGTTTCACAGTCGTCTCGATGCCTGACAAGTCGTCAGCCTCAATGCATTTAGACAACAGCCGTCAGGAACCAGCCAGCTCGATTTAATGTGCCGCGAGTGTGTGAGTTTGATCAGGATGTGTATGTTGTGTGTGGCTTTAGGCGATCGAAGAAAGAACCTTTTTGCGCCAGGTTTTTGTGCTGATTTTTGACATATTTTCTTTGGCAGCGAAAACAATAAGCAACACGACAGACTGCAGGTCTATTTTTGACAGGTGCAACTGGGTTAACCTGAGTGTAGCGTAGAGAGCTATGCAAATGGATAAAAAACACATAAAAAATGTATCTCACAGATTGCAGCAGATTGTAAACGAAATGCATGTGGTGTTTTCACAATTTCCAAGCTACCTCTCTCGCTTTTTCACTCTTTTACTCTATTTTCAGTAGTTGCTACTTGGCATATGCAACCGCTCAATTTGGTATTGTGGCACGCAATTTATTCAACGATTTTGAATGGCAGCTTCATTAATCAGAATACGTAGCTGCATTTACAAATCGTATGTTGTGCTCTCTACATGGTTTTTTGATAATATTGGAGCGATTGCACAAATGTTGAAAATTAAGTGTGACATTCAGTCAATTGGTAACTGAACTGCCTTAAACCATTCAAGCTCCAACCCCATCATTGCTCGTCTTGCGGTCCGCATGCGTTCCAGAACATCCATTAATTTCAGAACGCGAATGAAAAAGTGTAAATGCCAACAATTTACACCGAATTAATGATGTACACCGAGTCGTGTTTATACCATTACGTGACCGGACTTTAAAAATGGATTAACTGGTTTGTAACTCTAGAAAAGATATAGTAGGACGCTCACAGAGAAACTATTGCTATGATTGATATTGGCATTTCCATCTCTAATGTAAAGTTTATTAGGAACTTCAACTTATTGCATCAATGGTTAAATAAATTCATAGAGTGTCCAGAAAAGACTGATTACATTTGACTGTCGTCAGCATATGTTTGTAATTTACATTCCAGATATTAAACTATTTTTTTTAAAGATCCACTTAAAAAAAACAGAGGAGTTTTGAGGGGTGTTGTTTTCTGTATTGTATTTTGAAGTGACAAAATGGGCTGACTGAGATAGTTTAAAGTGTTGTTTGACATGTTTGACATATTGACTAAAGTATATAATGTTTAATGATGTGGTTCGCTAATGTCATAAAACTTACCCATTTCTAAACGCTTTAACATATACGTTTTAGAGAAAACTAAATTCATTCAATTTTACAACCTAAAGAATTGTTTCTTTATGCTACCAATAATTTACTTCGCAAAATGTTTAAAAATCCGTCCATCCACAATACATGGCAAATAGCCAATAAGAGAAAAACATATTAATTTGACTGAGTTCAGACTCCAAATTTTCTTTAAAAATTTTAATAGATTATTTTTTCTCGATGAATATGAACTGTAATCACAAACTTATGACTAACACGTTTCTAACTGACCGAATACTAATAGGAACCAATGACCAAATATATCGCAATAGCTCAGCTCTCGCCCCTTTTGTTACTTTTGAAAATCAGAGAGAAAGCGAAAGAGCATTTTTTGCAGCTGTATATTACATCGTTCGTTACAAAAAAGTTTAGAATTTTTATTCTTTGGTTCAGAGTATAAAATAAATAAAAATAAACTCTTGCAGAGCATGAATTAGTAAATCAATATTAGATAAGCACATATATACAAATATACATATAAATACATTTACATCCAAACAATCGGAACTATGTTAATTTTCGTCTTTATTTTTCGTTCCATATATTTTGGCGCATCTTAGCATCGATTACATTTTGCCTAATTGAAAACCGAGTCTGGTCGTGAATGATATGAGCCAAACCTGATGAAAACCCAAATTGAGTGTTCAATTTCAAAACTTAAATTGCACTTTCACTTAGGCTCTAATTCTGTCAAAAACTTCTTTCACTCATCCGACTTGAGTCTTTAAGATTAACACTTTAGCACGCCGTATCAATGATATATTTAATCTGTTGTTCAGAATATTAGCTAAAATAAACAGTGCAACAACTTGACATTTCTCGAGGGCACCACATCAAAGTCAAAGTCCGGTCGAGTGCGTTTATTAAAGGCGGCGCTGAAATGTTGCACAGCCAACTGCTGCGAAATTCTTTTTTGCTGCCTCTTCTAATCTCTGCAACATTCTGACTGCAGTTTAGCTCGTTGTCATGGAAAATGTTTTGTGTGCGGTGCTTATGTTTTACAGCCTACTTTTAACACATACACACAAACACACGTAATTCCAATCTCACTAATGCTGTCAAATGTGTTGCGGCTTTGCAATAGCAGCAGCAGGAGCAAAAGCAGCAGCAGTTACAACAATACGGTCGCACTCAATTTGATTTTTTACGTGTGTGTTTTGTGGATTTTATATTACTCAGTGAGTTCAGATGCCAACTGCCATTCAGAGTCATCTTTTTTTTCGCTCATGACGCTTTTGTCAGTGCTGTTGTCGTGAGGTTTTTGTTGTTTTAGCCCATGTTGTTGACATTACTCAAAGCCCAGTTTGGCAGACGCGTCAAGTTGTTTACTCGTTGTCTTTGTTTCGGTTCGGGTTTATTGTGTTTAATGTGCTGAAAAGTCTGCTTATTTATGGCACTGATTTCGTCTGCGTCCTCACACACATGCGCACACACACAACTACTAGTGTCTGTGATTTGGTGTGTGCTTGCCTGTGAGGGATCGCCCTACGCGATATACGCCAGTAAAAATAGTTGGGCTCAATGTTTCTTATGTTGTTGTCATCGAATCTGTTGCCTTTCGCTTGATTGTGTGGAAAATTGAAAGAAACATGGGTTTATTACCACTTTTCTAGTCTTCTCCTTATTCTTTAAGTTGTCACTTTCTCAGTTGGGCAAGACCTATAAATCTGAATTGATTTGGTAATTTGTTGATTTGACTGAATAGAGCGGATAATAACAGTAATAGATTTTACCAGCTATTTCATTCAATAAACACATTTGATGTGCTCTTAAAGAGTAAAAAATTACATAACATTTATATCTTCTTCTTCTCTTCTTCCAAGATTAAAATTAACATTTGAAATATTATCACATGTAAAAGTATAAAAATCTCATAAGATATCGTTCAACAATTTGTAGATGACTTCACTTTATGAATTTATAAACATGAACCAGCAGCAATCTTCACCATACCAAAGATGATATCCCATAGAATTTATTTTTTCTTCCTCATTCCACACTTCACGACAAACACTATTAAAAATTCAACTGTAAAAAGCTGTAAGATAATCATAATTTGCTCTTATACTCCATAAAAGATTGTCGATAAATCAATCCGTTAAACTGAAAGCTGATGCTTTAAATATCTTTTCACAACATCAGCAAGTGTCCTGCATCACTATTCATATTTGTGTATTGGCTCCTCATAGCTGTTGATTCATTTTTATACAGAGTTACGATAAATACCTAAAGTAAACTTGACCAATTTTATATTAGCAAAACTAGCAATACTCTTGACCACATATCCATTCACATAAAGGAACAGTTGTATCTATATTTGCTGTCTATCCTCGGCAGTGTGCAATTTTTATTTTTTGGGTAGATGTTATTTATCTATTCGTATCTATCAGATATTACATCATAAGGTCATATTAAATATAATTGATCGATTTCTGCATTTTCCACACAACAAGAACTGAAGCTAAATTTATGAACATTTTTGGTAGCACAGCTGCAACTGCAATTGCAAACTCCACAGAAAAAACTACAATAAAGTTGTATAGCACAAAACATATGGCAACTAATATTTTAGACCTTGTACTGCTAGCTTATTTTTTGTGTCCCTGCTGCTTTATCCACACCCCTTTCCGACAGAAAGAGATGGGGCAACAGTGTTTGGCTATTTTTCAATATGTTTGCAACGTGGAGAACGCTCGAAATTGACGGAAAGGCATGCGGGACGAGTGCAGTGTTCAACTCTTGGTTCTCATATAGAACTCGTTAGATACAACCCTCCGCAGCAGCACACAGCAGCCACCCTCTCCCCTTTGATATCATAGTGAGTGGTGTCGTTGTCGTTAGCTCAAAGTTTGTTGAACATTTTTGTCAGCATGCAGAGGCAATGCCATGACCACATCACACGGACATCAGCAACAACGGCAGCGGCAGTCCCAGCAGTAGGAGCTGTGGTTTTCACATAAGCTGAGCTGCCCCAACAAGGGTACGGCGGTAACATATTTCCTCGCATGGCATGTGTGCTTTACATACTAATACAGCGTTAGTTGTCAACGCCTGCTGTTGCCATTCTGATAAAAATGATGGTAAAAATTCTGGCTACTTTTTCATTACTATTTTAAATTCATTTTAAATGCCAGTGTTTTTCGTGTTTATATGACAATATTTTTCGTTCCATATTTTACTATTTGATTCAATTTATTATTTAATATTTAATTTAAATATATTTATTTGCAAATTATGATGATCATGTTTAAATATGTAGGATTAAATATAAAGGATTTTCAATTCTTTACGTTGAATGATATTCAATTTGTTTTTTAAAAACCCAACTTAAATTTTTTTAAAATGTCTATTAAAAACTTCTCCGGAGAGAATCAAATTTTTCCCCTCAGGCACTTAGCTAATTAGAATTGTGCTCGTCATTATGCAAATAAGAACCTGGCTCAGGGCAAAGGCACACTTGAGTTATTTGCAATCAGTGCAGTAATACAATTTTTATGAGTTTCTTTGATGTGGTTCACTTTCTATATTCCCCTTGATTAGTTGGTGAATGAAATAGAATATAGCGTAGCTGAGATAATTTATAAGCTCTGGAGCTACCAATTTATTAAGTTCTTGGAGCGGAGTTATCCGGTATTTCATTAATAACGACCCGTATGAGAATTTTGTTTATATATTTGGGCAGAACTGCGGTAAACTTGTATAGAGCTAAGATTAACCTACAGAAAAAGTTTTCTCAAATGTTTTACAGAAATAATTTAGCATTAAGTAGTTTTTCAACATCGTTTTTTTTTATTCAATTATGATCCTTGTGCCCGTCAAATACCAAAGACAAACAGTCGTACTTTAATTTATTTCAAGAATTTGAATGCAAAATTCTATTTATTGCTAACAGCTTAGACAATGCTGATGAGGGTGGGAACTTGCTTAATGATATCTTTTCTCTTAATCCGGGCTGCATTAAAGCTGTGTTATATTTACGCTTGAGATACGTCTGAATGGAATAGGAGCACACACGAACACTCACTTTATGAGTGAAACGGAGGCAAGTTCTCTGTACTCAATTCCCCACCAGCTTCAGTCTCAGTCACACAATATAATCCAACCTACAACGAACACAACCAACCGGCAACCAACCAACTAACCAACCAACTGCTCAGTCAGTCACTCAGTCATGAGACCACTTTTTGCCGAGTTTATTACTTTTATGCGATTATGTGTCATGTGTTAGTCTCTGTATCTGTACATGTGTATGAGTTGGGACGATTGTGTGTTATTGCCGTTATTAGTTTTATAAAGCACATATATATATATCTGTGTTCTTGTGTGTGTAAGTGTGAGCTCTCTAGTAAATGCTTCTGAAATTAATTCCAATTGTATATAGCCTTTAATTTAATCATTTTTTTTGGGGCCTGTTCTAAGTTAGTTCTGTGAATATGTGGCAGACTCTGTGGACTGTCATTTTGGCTATTCATAATTCATAGCTAATAGTTTTATTGTAATAAAACAAATAATCAAGTTTAGGGCTTATAATATGGCTGAGTTGGCAACTGCTTAAAAATACATACCTTTATTGAAAAACCCGGACTGGCCTATATGATAAATTCACAAATTTTATGTTGTTTATGTTTATGTCTAATATTACTGATGGTAATAGGCACGATGCTAAATACAATGAATTTGTAGCTTGATATTGCCTTTAGTAGTTGTGAAATATTTGTTTGCGTTCTTATTTTGAGTAGTAGCTTTGAAAGTAAAATGAGAGTATATCTGAATTTTAGTGCTTCAGAGAAATAGCTGCGAACATTGACGAGTGTGGCAACCAGCAGCAGTTGGCAGTTTGCTGTGCAATCATATTAGTCCACAACTCACACAATGTTGCAATATTACACTTTCGCACCGTTGTACGGGAAACAACAGCAATGTTGAGCAAAAATGAGTTTTATACCAGAATTGTAATTGCAGAAAAAATAAATGAAATGAGAAAAAAAGATCACTTAAAAAACACGCACACAAATATAAAATATTAGCATCGGTGTCGGTTGCAACATGCAAAATGGGCAATCTATTTGGTGGTGCAAGACCAGATCTGCGTGCTTCATAACTATGCCTGTATGACTGTCTGCATCCTGTTTCGGTTTAGTAGTCTGTCTGTGCTGGCAAGGCAACTGGCGCGTTTACAACTCTCGTCAACGTTATGAGATTCTCGCCTTCCGCACTCACTCCGTGCTCGAATGTGTGTACGTCTTCTGTTCTCTGCTCTGCTCTGTGTTGGGGTACTTACATGCGATTTTGTTATTTTCGAAACGAGTTAAAATTACCATAGTTATGGCAAACGTGCAATGCTTTCAACTCTGGCAGTTACGGTCGACTGGCTGCAATGGCTGCATCGTAATGATGTGAAAATAAAACGAACTCGGTAATTGCAAAATTTAATAAAAAAAACATCTGCTAGAAATTCAGCTGCTGCTGATGCTGCTTCTTCTGAAGCACTGCTCAAAATATATCATTGCACTTGATAACTGCGTTCATTTAGGTCAGTGTGTTGATTATAAATAGTTTGACAGGTATACCAACTTTAGTCCGAGCACACTTGTGGCGCCTATAATTTTGTGCATTCTCTCTCTCTCTCTCTCACGCTCTCTCAATAATATTAGCATACTCATGATATTCAGGTCAGCTGCATAAGTGCACATAAGTATGCAATGCACTTTGTTCAGTTGCAGCTATGAGCGCAGATTGCGGCATACAGAAGGAAAAACAAAAGTCCACACTACTACATGGAAAACTGCATAAAATGCTGCTAAGACCACCTGCGGGCAAGGCAAAAAAGTGTGATGTCAGATCAAAGCGTATTATAGCCCCGCACTGACCTGCAGCGCAGTCGGCTTGCTGTGTTTATTTAGCCTATAAACACGTCAGTTGGTTGGTTACAGCAGTTAAAAAAGAAAGGACAAAAATGAGCACACGTGGCTGGCAGCATCAAAGCGTTCAAGTATGAAAAAATAAACAAAAACGAAGGTAAAAACTGTGGGGAAAGTGAAAAACAGCACTGAAAACGAAAATAGTTTATAAGCATAAGCGAATCTTAGATACCCTTAATAAACTTGTACGCTAGTCTTTTGTAATCATATAAGTTATTATTAATTTATATATCCTTATCCAAAAAATCATCAATCAATAAGGATTTTTTGAAAAAAAAAACCTAATTGGAACTTGAATTTAAAATTAAATTTAATTGTGTGAGTTGATTGATAAAACGGATAAAAAAAAACACTCAAACATCTAGCTCTAAACTATTTATAATTGTGTGATTAAGTAAATAATATGAATATAAATGATAAATAAACAATAAAATAATTAAAGTGTGTTTTTTTTTTAAATTTATATTTTTATAAATAGTAAACAATTGTATAAAATTAAAATTTTTTTCTACAACAAGCAAACAAATAGCTATTTTTGATACCCGTTCACTTTTCTAAACACACAAAGTATTGTGCATTTTGGGGATCATAACGTATGGCTTGACAAAATTAAAATGCTCTGTTGAAGAGTATTTAAACGGGCAGCAAGTGACTCACAAACAGCGCTGACATAGCCTAAAGTCCGGGTTGGACTTTGTTGACCTAAAAATCTCATTTGCGCTTGCTCATTTCAGCCGTCACATTTGTTACGTTTGTTTCGCATGCCATTCGCCTCCCCCACCCCTCCGCGCCCCTTGGTTTATTGTTATAGGGGCCACAAGGCAGCCTATTCTTTGACATAAAAATATCTTAGCAGTATCCCGGCAAATTTAACAGAGTGGGGAAGAGCAAGTGCAAGTCTACAAAATACCAAACTTTGATTTAAAGCGACTGGGACAGGAAATGCGAGGAAATGAGTTCCTGGAAAAAAAGACCTATTATAAGGCGCTTGGGTGAAATACATGTTTCTGCTCTCTTTAATATGATCTGCCTTTCACATGACTACTTTAAATAATAAGACCCCATATTTTGCATTCTATAGCTTTGTTTTATTATTCTACTTAAATTTTAAGTCATTTAATATGTAACTTTAGTTTAATTAAATTTATGGTTACAGTTTTGACTAATTAAATGTTGTGCAAATTGCATTTTATTAATAAAGTAGAGGCTCAAATCTGTTCATGTCAGTATATCTTTATATAAGCTTTTTAGTTTAATGGAATTCAAGGCATGTCAAGCATTGATTAAATGTTAAATTACATATGCTATACCAATTTTCAATTGAATGTTGACTTTAACTTTAACTTTTTTTTATTGATTTTGGCACGTATCCAGTTTAATGATTATTTTTCATTTCAATTTCTTCGTTACAGGTAAGAACTTATTGCGAATAGTGATCGATAAATAAGTTGACGTAAGTGATGCGAATATAAAGAAGAAAAAAATATTACAGTTCCCTTTGCATTTCAAAACTATCACAAGCAACATAGTAAACCAAAAATATACTATTACCTTCGAAATATAGCTCATATTCGTTAGTTATAAAAAAAAATTTGGCACAAGTTCATCTCATCAAGTGATCACAAGTGTCAGTTTCAAGTCTGTCACTTAATAGAACAATGCTGGAAAATGGAGAACTCTTCGACGCATGTTGCGGTTCTACTGCGGCTTAGGATTTTATTTTATTTTCTTTTTTAATTTTTCACACAATATTTTACAAGCAAATCTGCGTCTTAATATGCGCGGCAGGGTAATGGTAAAAAAATATGAAAAATTTTTTAGCTGCGACAGGCTGCCAAAATGATAGATGAAAGACAGCAGAGCAGGCGTGTGAAAGGAGAAAGAAAAATTAGCGTAGGCTTTAAAAGCAATCAAAATGACAACTTAAGTAGGCTTCTTAGCAAAAATTGAATATGTACGCTAGAAAAGAAAGGCGGAAAATGCCGGAAAATAAATCTACAAAAGGGAGTAGAGCATTAAAATCGTTGTTGTTGTTGTCTCAATTATGTCGTAATTGTATGCCTATAATTTTAGCAGCCAACTCGCTACACTTTAAAATGAGAGCAGAAATTAGCATTTTAGAAGGTTCGAAAACAAATTTAAAATGCCAGACACTGCTGTAGTGTCCTGCAAGTGTTGACAGGACCTGCCATCTATATCATTTTCGCAAATCGTGCGTAAAGTTTTAAATTATTTAAATTAAACACAACAAGACCAGCCGGCACGAAACTTTGTAAATAAATGTACGTCGCATGGAAGCCCCTTAACGAAAAGCACGACCTAAATTCAAAGTATGCGGCACAGACAAAGATTTCTAGGTTTATTTTGCGGTGCATATGGCTCCTTGGCCATGCGTGGCAAATGTAAATGTGTACTT
This sequence comes from Drosophila fungiperda, assembly GCA_035042345.1. Taxonomy (NCBI): domain Eukaryota; kingdom Metazoa; phylum Arthropoda; class Insecta; order Diptera; family Drosophilidae; genus Drosophila; species Drosophila fungiperda. The sequence continues at coordinate 417,362 of JAWNLM010000204.1, forward strand.
AAATAGCTCAGCCCCAAATGCGCATTTAACTTAATCAAGATATTAATATTTAAAGAATTTTCAAATGTCACGCCAACCCTTGGGCCAAAAAGGGTTGCTTCTCTCATTATCTCACTACATGGCAGTTGGCACACTTTAGTTGGTTGTGAAAGCCATACAATGCCATGAAACCCATCTAGAATACGACCAAGCCCAACAACCCTACGCCAAGCTCAATGTTCAAAATTTTAAATTTTGTTCTTTAAGCTCTTTTCTCTTTTTGTAGTTTTGGTTTTTGTTTTTATCATTGGAATTGATGAAAATTTTGTGATGCTTTTTGCGGCTACCCGTTGACTTGGTTTTAGTTTTAGGTTCGGAAGTATTTTTGCAAAAAATCAATAAGCTGAATGGCAGCAATATTTAAGCCGCTCAGACTGGATGTAAAAAATCACATAAAAGCTATATGCGGCCGTCGAAAGAAATGCTAAATATTTAAAATGGCAAATTAATCGTGAAGGATGTTTGTAATCGGGCCAAACTGAACTAAAATAATTTTTGATATATTCCTAACGCAATATATAAAAATAGTTGCAAGGCGTTAACTTATCCTAATAAGTCTTATGCGTTTTTCGTGGCAGTTGTCAGCAACTTCCTAGTGGCGACAGTCTGTAGCGCTCTTAACGCCCTTTAAGTGAGAAAGTTACACACTGAAATCAGAGTTAAGCTACAGAAATGAACTCAAAGATTTGTGCGTACACACACTGACACACACATGTGGTGTGTGATTAAAGAAAGCGCTTTTTAAGTAAGTGTGCGCATAGTGTCTGCTTAGACACTATACATGCATACATGCATGGAGGCAGCTGGGGCCGCACTTAAATCTAACAAAAAACTTTTCAAATGCCATGTCAGAAGTTGGCAAGGTCAGCCAGACAAAATGAAGCGTTAAGATGAAGACGAGGACTGCCAGGTGGGGCGGGGTATGGGGAGTAGTTGGGACGTGTGTGGTTCGCTAAAACGCTTAATGGTGACGGTGTCGAAAATATGTCAAAAATATATTTGCCAAATACTTTTAGCTCTCAGTGTGCGCCTGTCCTGTCTGCTTGTGTCTGCCCTTCGTGTCTCCTGTCTCTCTGGATAAGCTGGCCAAAAAAGCAGACTCTGAAAAAATAAAGAAATACACGTGGCAATCAATATGCCAGCATATGTTTCTCGCTCCTCGTCTCCTCACCCATTTAATTCCAACTGCTTATCATTTGTGCCAAAGCTTTGTGAAATATATTTGACAAGTTGCTCTTTGCATTTTATTGTTATGCGCTGTTTGCCTTGCAGACTGTCTCATAACTTGTTACTGTCACTGTTAACATCTCGTATCCTCGAGATGTTGTTCGGGCCATTTCTGCCTTCGCCTTGCAAAATTTGTCTATTTTGGCAGCAACAACTCCCATACCCACACCCCCACACACCCACACATCCACAATGCCCCATCATCGCACACACACTTTGGTCGAATAGTCTGCGTCGCCTCTGGAATTGTGAGATTTTCTCCTCGACAATCCATTACTTTGTTCATATTTTCCTGAGACTTCGCCAGTTCTTATTACGACTCTGCTTGTCTCAGCTATGTTCATAATTTAATCTGCTTCATGCGAGATTTAATGCCGTTGGCAATTTATTTATTAGCACTTATCAATGCATATTTGTAGTATATATAGATTTCCGTAACTGATAGTAGATGAGTAATAATACATGAGCATATCAGATCAGATGTACAACCCTTTCATATCTACTTTTTGAGTACTTAGTAACCAATTGACGATGTCGACAACATTAAAAACATTGACTAGGAAACCAAAGATGGAAGTAGTGAAATATAGAATATATATATATATATATATCACATACAGCACAAAAATTTGATTTCTTAAAGACCAAAACGTTGCCTGCCACTCATGAGCACCCAAAAATCATGCAAATGGGAAAAGTTTTCACCACTGCTGTAAATCTTTTGTGCACTATTTTGTTGCTTGGGATGATGGCAGGAAAATGTAAATAATTTAATTTCGAGTACCTGTGGTTTTGTTGACAAAATCATTTTCAAATAAATAAACAACCGCAGAAAGTTATCGAGCAGCAGCAGCATCAGCAATGCCAACAGAAGCAACACTTATTAGCTTCGACTGAAGCGCAGTTGAGAGACAGACAATGGCGACATAAACAGCCACCCGAAGGCACAATCCTCGGCTTGGGTGTGCGTTTATGCTCTAAGGGGTGTGCCAGTTGGCAAAGTGCAAGAGGAACTTTGGATTTTGTGTATTTAGCGCTAAACCGCAAAAACTTGAAGTGCGCCACTTAGGCCAATAATTTTATCGCCTAGGAAGAGAAAGAGAGTTGGAGAGAAGCCTACTTTAAAATTGTTTTTCCAAAAGTGGAACAAGCTGAAACTGAATCAAAGGCAATAGCAGGACAACGAAGAAGCCCTGTCAAGCAGTCAGCAATTTGTTTATTGAATTTATTAACATAATTGACTGCTGCGAAAATGCTTCTGCAGCAATATTAGGGAAAAAGTTGAAAAGCTTACAGCTGATGCCAGTTCAGCAGGACGGTTACCTAATATCTGGGAAATCAAAAGCATGTCCTGCTCACCAACTTCCGCCACAAAGTAAGCTGCTTATCCTTTTTCCTAACTCAGTACGAGTACACAGCAAATCCCATCCCAATCCCCCACACCTATCTCCCTCGCTCTCTCTATCTCACTCTTTCCATCTAATTCTCTATCTCTTTCATTTATTTTCGCTCTTAGTCGTGTGATTGATGATACTCATTTGTGTGTGTTTGTGCATGGGTGTCTGTGTGCTTGTTGTGCGGCTCGAACTCACGTTAGGTAAAAATAATTTCGCTTAATTTTAAATCAGTTGAACATTTTCCGCTGCGAAGGTTTTCAGCTCCACTGCGACGAGGCTGCGGCTTAATATAGTTTATTGCTGCAGTGCGTGTTGTGGACTTTAAGGCGCCTGTATCGGACAAAGCAATTTAGTCGTTTGTTTACCCATTTGTTGTTTATAATGCTTAAGCACACTCACGGGTAAAGTTAACTGCTAACTAACTTTATTAATGTTCGTCTCTCCGTTGTGTTTTTGTTTGTGTTTTTCTCAATAGACTTGGTCTGCATGTTTACTTTGTGGCAACTTTTTTATGGCATACACTTTTTAAGCCACACAACTTTTCCGTATCCGAAATCATTCCCAATATGTTCTTCATACTAGTATGTTTCCTTAAGTAAGAATACGGCTGTGCCATTTTTCTTAAGCTATTATTAATCTGTCAATTGAGCTTTCTTATTGTCCTTACAACTTCTCATAGCTTCTATTAGCGGCTTTTCTTACCTAGAACTTAATGTATACAATGTACACTCACGTTTTTATTTTTAGTAAACCTTTTGACACATTTATCGCTTTTTGTTTTTTGCTTAACATAGAAACCAAGTATGCAAGCATTTGCTGAAGGCTTTACGTAAACTTTTACCAACCCAGTAAGTTACACTATCGCTATTTATAGTGGTGCATGCACAAGTCCACTTTTGGTGCTCAGCTCTTGACACCAAACTCGGGAACGTTGCCATCGGCATCGTCACAATAATATTTTTCTTGTTAAGTGGCGAAAAGGTTGACGCTATTTCATGTTTCCTCAACACTATTAAAAAAGAACAAAAAAAAGCAATGAACATACAAATTTTTTTGCATTTGTGTCACAAAAATTGTTCTAATATATATATTTAAATATATTTGATATAAAGCTGATCGATTTCTTGGGATACCTTTTTTGCTGGAATCGCCAATACAGATTTATTGCGCACATTTTATTAAAAGTTAAGTAACCAGACCAAAACCTTACCACAAATTGCGGATTTATTTAAATAAATCTAATTACCCAGCTAAAATGTTAGCCCCAATGAGATTTTCCCTTGGCCCCCAAGACGATGTGCATGTGTGCGTGTGTGCGTGTGTGTTTACCCAAAGCTACTGTTGCCTCTAAATGTTAGCCGGACTATTTGTCTTTTTAATTGTGCGCTTACTGGCCCGCAAGCTCGTGGCTCGTAGATACTGCACTCGACTCCGCGGTCAGTTTGTAAAACTTCCATTACGTATGTGTATAACATAATAGCGTGCACACATAAGTGGCCTTCCGAGATTCGCAGGATCCTAGGCTCCCAGCTAAAGGTATCACTGGTAACACAATGCTCAACTAACGTCAGTTTTAAAAGTTTATTGGGCAGTAATCAGCAAAAAAACAAACAAGAAATCAATTGATAACGTTACAGGTGAGCGTAACCAACTGCAAAACATTCTAATACCAGATAACAAAGGGATAGCAAAAAAAAAGGTAGGCGCAACAAGAAAAAAATTGTATTCAATGTTTGTTCCTATCTTTTATCGACGTGTACCAAATGGTATATATTGTTATCAACATTTTTGGGGAGTTAGCAGTAAAAAACTTATAAAATTTGGTAACTTTGCTTAAAATTATAGATTTAGTCAATTTTCAGGCTCCCTAGTCGACACAGCACCTAAATAAGGGCACCTTACCTGACGAGTATATGTTCTAACTTCTAATCTGTAATACACCAATATACTCTTTTACCCTTTTTGTGAGTGTGTAATAAACTTTCAGCAGCAGCATGTGTAATTTCTGTGCCTGGAAACTTTCATTTATTGCGCTGATAAATTCTGGAAAGTTGTTTCCACTGGTCAGATTCGTTGCCCTCGGAAGCTACTGCTGTTATTGGGTCACTTGAGGTCATTGGCCTGGTGGGTGCTAGAAAAAGTAAGTGTGCTGAATTCTAAATGCTCATGTGTTCTGATATTATCCATTGATAAGACTGGCATTACTTAAGTTTCTTTTGCTTGTCGCCAGAGGGTGTGCGGAATTCGAGAATACTTTACTTAAAGTTTTGTCCGAAATTTTTACTTAAACCTATAGATTTTGTTTGTCATTGCAGTTCTTAAATAACATGACATCTTTATTTTGTTAGTTCATCTCACTCGCTGGCTGGCAGACATCTGTATTCTTTAATGAATACTACAATTTATATTCTCTCACAACCCCTGCTACTTTAATCTGCGCTGCTCTGCTCTATTCTGAGTGGGCGTTTGTCTGTGTTGCAGGTCATAATAATTTTTCGTATTCATTTTATTGCCGCCTGAACCGGCACTGCACACAAAAGCTGATAAATGGCGCTAACTTTAATTAGCACTGCTCTGGGACATTAAAAACTAGCACATAAAATATGAAAGCCGAGCGCATAAAAACAAAACCACACAAAAACAATTAATTAATTTAAAATGAATTAAGGCCATATACGCTAAATTTTTTTTTTTTTGCCAAAAGCTTTTATTTGCATTTATAAGCATTTTTAAAAGCAACTTAAAATGCTGAGATTGATCAAAGGAAATTACCCTTCACACAGCTTAAAATATGTTAACAACCGCATTATAGATATATGTTTTTACATTTCAGTAACTACTACTTTCTATTTAATTCTATGCTAAAAAATCATTATTAAAATTCGCTGAACGAAAATGCTATGCACATAATTTTATGGTGTTAATTAATATATTAATTAAGCGGGAATATACAAATTGTGCCGGCAAGCGAGAGTTTATTGTAAGTGTGCTAAAATTTTTTAAACGTGCAAAATTATCATAACAAATTAGCGAAAATTTAATTAGTAAAACTCATTTAATGCGGAGCTCTACACCAAAGTAGTCTTTTAAATTATTTTTGACTGTAATGAATTAATAACAATATTCTGAAATTCTTAAATAGGACGCCTAACCATGATAAATATTTAATCGATGTGCGCATATTACGGTTAAATTATATTATTATTTATTTTAAGCTGTAGCTTATTGACTGTTTTGGTTACTAGCTTAATTATATTATCATCAAGTTCTAGAATTAAAGTCCAGAAACTCCCGTATAGTTTCTGGATTTATTTATTTATTTAATTAAATGAAGTTTAAATTCAACTATTTTGTTTGTGTAAATGAGCTGTGTAAAGTTGTTCTCAAATATCAAATTTTTAACTTTAAATATTAAATTAAGTCCTTAAAGCAAAAAAATATATATATATTAATAACGTCAATCCCAAGTATAATAGTGAGAGTCCAGAACAATATACTTTTGCCTTTTAACTCGAAGTTATGTCTGTTCAGAACATTGTCTTCATTACATTGTTTCCTTTTAGTCATTTTATTCAGTTAATCGTTTTTGAGTTTAATGTGCAGCTATGAAAAGGGTTTAATAGACATGTTATTGGAAATATGGAAATATTTTAAAATGCGTAACATGTGGAAATAATTAAAAAAAATATATAAAAATAAATATTTAAATTTATAAATCTGGGCTTAAAATGTGATTTTATATTTGGAACGTTGCCCGTTGTCCCGAGGAGCTTGAACGAACTAAACTAAAACTACGAATAAAGTTAAACCAGTTGCACTTTGTCTCCCAGGACAGCTGTCCGACTATACTTGTGTGTATCTGCGGGTATATGTATTTGATAAATATATATACAAACTTCAATCAAATATTGTTTTTGTGTTTCCTCTTGCGTTTTTGTTGTTACTGATGGTTGTTGTTTCTGCCACGATGTTACATTACAGTCATTCCGGACACGAGAGGCTTGCAGCTTGCAGCTTGCTGCTGCCATTTCGTGGTTAATCATTGCCTTCGTAGTATTTGGTTTGCTTCGTTTCAGCCATCGTTGCGATACCATTAAGCCAATTCAAATTTTGAAGCAATTAGCAGCACGTTCTGCTTAGGCTGGCGTTGACTATCTATAACTGTTGGGGAGCAGATTGTTACAGACTTTTAATATTGCTTATTTACTGCCAAGTTCAAATAATATTATTTGTTGTTGTTTTATTTTAACTTTAATCTGTTTCATTATGGTGTCAAACAATATTTCCATTGTTGTTACCCGTTTCAAGCAATTCTTTCATACATTTTTTTTATATGTTTGCTCTGTCTTATTTTGCTGACACAAATTTTTCTTTGCAAACTGCTTGCCTGACAAGCTCAATTATTTACTGAGGACCAAACTTTGCGAGCACAAACAAAAAAAAAAATATTTACTTTAATTTTCTGCTCTTTGGGAAGCGCAAATCCACAATATGCCCAAGGATTGCCCCAAATGTCGCACAGCTTATACATGTGATATGCTGAATTTTTTATTTCGACTAATTTAAAAAGTCGCCAAAAACGCCCAGTTAAAACTTTTGCTCATGTGGTCATAATCAAAAAAGTAACTGCATATGAGCAGCCCAAAAAACGGTTTAAGTGCTGAACCCAGATTCACATTAAGCGCCATCATCATGAGATGTACAGGTCAAAACCGCACTCAGGCCGAGCTTGAGGGCTGCCTCCCAGGACCAGGACCAAACAAAGTTAAAGTTGTAGTAAAAAAAGTGTCGTCGTTGCCATCATCGTTATGATGAATCTTCTGATGAGCAAGGAGAAGCACACAAAAGTCGTTTATATTTAATAAACAAATTAAACTTCCTGTCTGTAAAGTTTGTTCTATTTTTATATGCTCCCTTGGCTACTAAGAAGAATGCCAAATTCTAAAGCAGCACATGAAATACATTCTGGCTTTCACAGGCTTCTTAACCCGGAAATCTTTAAGATTGCTTAAAATTTAAGTTCATATTATCCGAATGGTTCGATCTGAATGATTTTGTAAAACTCTAACAATTAACAATTAAGTAAAGAGTATTATAGTGATTCAAAACTCACTTTATTCTACAAATTTATTCTATCCAAATTTGCCACACGTTACTTATTATGTTGACGCCACCAAACAATTTTCCCCAACATCAAACATTTCTCAATTATTTTCCAGCTACGTTGTATCTTAGTCCGAGGTCGTATGTAGAATTTTATTATGTCCTTTAGGATATGCGCCAGCGAGGCGCTTTTATACCGTCACCGCATTTTATTAATTTAAATTTACTTTGTACCAAAAAAAAAAGGGAGAAAATAAACAAATAAATAAACAAAAGTAATGGCATTTCACATTTCTTCATTCTTCCATCTTTGAGCTCAGCTCCGCCAGCTGCGCTTCTTGATGAATTTTAATGAGTGTTCGCCATTGCTGTTTGCCTCGTTTGCCATGCAAAATATTTTTGCGACAAACGTCACGAAAATCTTCAATGCTAAAATGACAGTATCTGCTCTCCTCCGCGTTTCCTCATATTCTTCATCTCAACTTGGCATATTTTTACTTAAAGCACACAGTTTCTTCTGCGTTCTGCTCTATTTTGCAACGCTGAACAAATTCTGTAACAGTCCCGCGAAAATAGTTGCCAACTTGGCCAATGTTCCAACTGAACCGCCTTTGTTAGGGTTGTTAAATGTTCGTTAACGTGGCGCATAAATTTGTTGGCAGACAAACGCCGACTATCTGCATAGTAGGTGAGGTCTCTTAATAAGTTCGTATCTAAATATTTGCATCCTCTCAATAGAGAGATCTTTTATGACTTTGTCTGACTTTGCCATACAAATTTTGTATAGTATTTGCAGTGGAATTCAGATGCCTCTATTTTGAAAGACTTTTGAGTTTAGCACAAGCTGAAGCTCAATATAATTATAAAATACGGTGAGAGCATAACTATGAAATAAGCAACGTAAGTTGAAATCCAGACTCGAGAGTCACACAATAGTTGGAAAGTCGAAATGATTTATTCAAAACTTTGTAAGCGGAATCGAAATAATTAAAATAATTACAATGCTTCAGTTTATAATAATTATAAAAGTATTTTTATTATAAGTATAACTACTGACTTTGGTTGAACCAGTTTTGCAAATAAATAGATTATTTATTCAGGAATTATTTATATTGATGATTTATGACGAACGCTTCTACTATGTATTAAAAGAATTTTAAAACTGCCATTAGTTAGACAGATTAAGTCGGAATCTTATTACAAATGCAACGACTATATTTAAATTCCATCTTCCGGCTTAAATTAAGTGAAACAATGTTGTACAACAGTAGACTTGAGTCCGATCCTAACTAGTATATTATTCAATAAGTACCTAGTGGAGTGGTAAACGTCTCTCCGTGCTTAAACATAAGCTCCCAAATCCCCACCTGCGCCACATTTATGAAAATATCAAACAACATTTTTGTTGCTCAACTCGTTTTGCGTTTTATTTTGTAGAAGCGCGTAAAAACTTTTAATTAAAAAATATTTGTACAACAGTTTTGTTATGCAGTTTTCATATGCTCTTCTTCCTTGATTTGCTTTTTCTATGGGATGTGTTTTTAAAGCGGCTTAAAGAGACATTTAAAAACCACTCTGCCAAAGCGCAAGCCGAAAATAAAAGAAAATTAATTAATTAATTTGACTGGAAAATATTTGCATTGAAATTGTCGCACAGCTGGCCAATTGAAATGCAGGCAGCAACATGGCATATGATTAATATGCATTAAACAAAACACAAAAAAAATGTTTTCATTGGCGCTGCCGTTGAACTTTCTGCTAAAGTCAGCGAGGTAGACACATTGAAAAACACAACAACTGCCACTCTGGGGATTTGGGTTAATAGCCGACTCGCAGCCAGCCGACAGGCTGCAAGGACTACATAAGAACAACAAGAACAACAATGACTTTGACTATGACCGGATCCTGGTGCGGGGATCTAGCCAAGGTGCCCGGGCGTATGTGCAAGCCTCACAAAAATAATGGCACCGCTTGTTTTGTTTGTAGTTATTTTTTATTTTTTTTTTTTAGTTTTTTGTTTTACCATTTTCTTTTCTTTTTTGTGTGTTACGGTTCGGCGGTAAAGTCAGAAAAACAACTCAAGTCAAAGGCAAATACGTGTAACAATATGCAGGCTATGGTGTTGACGAGCTGAGCAAGAGGAGCAAAGCCGGGGGGCAGGAGAAATATGGCAATTGCGATACACTGAGGCCCAGACAAAGACAAAAACTGAAGTCACCTGAGGTTACCTGCAGGCTGAAATAGACAATAAGAAACACCGGGACAAAGGGTTGTGTGTGTGTGTGTGTGTGTAAAAGCATGATGGCATGTCACGAAATACGGGTCTGGTCAAAAGTAAAACATAAGCGGAACTGGACGATGTGGACATTTCATTGAGGATTGCGCTAGACCCACTAAGCTTCTTACTTGCTGATAATCTAATCTGATACCTTAGAGTTGGACATTTACGAATCAAAGTAGATTAAAAAGGGTTTTGATATAGTTTCAGATCTTAATAAGAATGTAAATGTAAAATTAAAAAATTACCATAGATATAAAATATGTGTTGTTGTTATGCTACTATTGCCACTATTAAACTTGCCACACACTTAAGCATAACTATTAAATTACGTGCATACAAAACAGCGAAACGACACAATATAGACAGGCAACAACTAGTTGAAAACAATGAGTGCGAATCAACTCAAGAATCAATCAGCTTATGTTGACTAGCAGGGGAACATGAAACAAGCACACGTTGTAAACATTATCAAAATCACTATGAAGAAACCGAAGCCAAAGGATGCCGAGTGCCAATTCCCAACAACATTGCAACACTAAAGAGTCAAGGATACTCTACTGCTTCTGCTCAACTAAATAAAGTTCTGGGCACCAAACCGCTGTAAAATGTGTGTGTAAATTATCAAAATAATCAATGAACCCACATTCAAGCCGACTTACTCCAATTTGGCTTTTTTTTTACTGAGTAGCTGATGTAGCATTTTGATTTTGCTGTGGTTTCTGCGTATCTGGATATACCTGCTAAATGAAGTTTGTTAACCGGTTAAGAATGTGTGTTCGTGTGTGCTTATATTTGTGTGTGTGCTATCCTTGCTCAGTGCAGCGTAAGGCTTACAGATAAGTCAAGGATAAATGCAGTGTGGTTTTTATGGCATGAAAGTAAATTCCAAATTTTAGTTTTCATTTTTTTCAATGGGACCAGCTAACATTTTGATTTATTTTTCCCGCACTCTCTTGTCCAGACATTCCTTAAGCTTATACATTTTAAATTTAAGTTTTTGCATTTAGCTGTGCAGTCGCTTGTGCTTTTCATTCTTCAAGCTATTTCTTTGATTTGTAAAGTATAAGGTGAAGATAATTTGTATTACCATAAAACAGATGATAATTTTAAATCAGTAATTGAACATTGGTCAAAATGTATTCGAGCTTAAGCTAGACCGTGAATTCAATATGCTAGTGCAGTCAACTTAAGAATAAAATCGAGAAAGTTTGGCAAAATAACATTAAATGATGGATTGTGAGGAAGTCAAAAAGATCTGTTTTATAAACGTTTTTATGTTTTTTACATTATAAATTGAGGTATTTTGGGTTGTCTAAATGGAGAAATGATGAATTCTTTCCAATAATAAAATCATACTTCCTTTTCATACGCACACAGGCAAATAATATTTCTACTGTCGTAACTTATCCAAGAAAAGGTAAGACGTAAAATAAAAATAATCAAATAAGCCTGAAAACGGTAAGCAAACAACTTGTGAACATTTGGTCGTTCGATGAAAATCAAATTTCAGTTCATTCTTCCTTTCGTCATGTTATTGGCAATGAAAGCTAAAGTTGCCCATAAAGGATTTACACGCATGTAAACAGGCGGCTGACTAAAATATTTAAATGCTACATCAAGATAAGCACATGCTGGGCCTGAGAGGAGGTGGGTGTGGGTGTTTTAGGGGGTGACACAGTCACTGGGGAATGCGACCTCATTGGGGCATATTTAAATTTGTTGCAGCTTTTGTTTTTCAGTCGTGTAGGGGTGGCAAGGGCATGTCTGTCACTGCCACATAAGCGCCTCGGGCTTGCCCTACTTGACAATTCGACGTTGATGTTTGAGACTTGAGCTATGGGGGTTGCGTGCCTGGCCAGCATTGTTAAACATTCGTCACTGCCTCAGTAGACATCAATTGCTGATGTGTTTATTATGTACCTCTAATATATTTATGAGCGCGTTATAAACGTATTTCCATTTTATTTGTATTTGTTCCGCTGGTGTTTCTTGATGTTTTTTTTTGCGCTTCGCACACATTGTTGGCTGTTGTTGTTATTCTCTGTTTGGCTGATATGCTGCGCTAATATTTATGATGGAGGAACACCCAGAGGTATTTTTGACTTACTCAAAAATTTGATTTCAGATTCATGTTGACATTTTCTATAAACATTTAGTGCCATCTTGTCAAGTTTATTTTCAGCAGGCGTACAAGCCAATATTTATCATACGCTCCGTGGTCGCCCTGCAAATGTATGCAAAATACGCCGGGCATTTGCATAATTTATATGCTCTTAATTTCTATGAATTTATGTTGCAATTTTAGTCACCATTAAATGCGGAATTTATAGAGCTGAGAAAAATTTCTTTCAATACTTATAGTATACTGTTTAGAGCATTTTTGAATTGAAAATTGTGTGTGTGTGTGTTATCTTCAAATTGACATTGGCATTGAGTTTCCCATATAACTCCAATAGATTACATTTCAAAAATATATGTGTATATTTATTTTGCAAGCCTGTAATCTGAGTTAAATTAAAAACATATGGACATCGAAGGGGTTTTTAAAATATTTATAGAGTTACCAATATCTCGTGCATAAAGAATTTTCCTGAAATTTTTTATGTGTTTGACAATTTTTGGAAAAGCTTATTTGCTTTTTGTTTTTTTATTTTATATATAAAATAAGCCATCATTTGTAAACAAATAGTAAAAATAATATTAAATAAACACTCGATAATAATAATAATAATAATTTAAAAAACAATATATATACGTTTCGATGTATGCATGTAAACAAATTAATTTATTTTAATGAATAAATATCTTTAGAGTGCCAACTGTGTGAATTGAACCCATAGTTGGCAGCAACGAAGAGCATGTGGCATTTAATCAAGGTCTCAGCGCTCAGTTGGTGACGAGTGCCACATTTACTTAATTGGGGCTTAAAACTCCAAAAAGCAGTCACTTTCTAAACACAGACACACCAATAAATCGTGATGTAGTAAGCATCTACACTCACATGTAATAGATGCTATAATGATTCTTGAATTATTCCTGAAGGGATTACCACGAAGTGCTCTTAAAAATGCCCGACGCTAATAACGTGAATATGGACAGGAGATAACAATGACAAGCTCTGGCCATATATAAAGTACTATTTACGAGTTTTGTGTTTGTGTGTGTGTGAGTGTGCAAGAAATTGACGTCTTTCAGCGTACATATTAGAAGTATTAGGCGTTTTAGGGTATGTAGGAGAGCGACGTGAAAGGCAACCAGGATAATGACCAAATGCAGCGCGACAAAGTGCTGTTAGTGGAGACGCCGTGGCATTGGCATTTTCTGTTTTTAATTGATTAAATCGGCTTTTCATATACGCCTGGATGGTAATATGTAACCGCCTGTAACAAACACACACTCACACACCCAGCCACCCAACTAACACTGCTGAGACGCTGACTGCTCATTAAAAATGCTCTTTTTTTGCTGTTTGTTTTTTGCGACTCTGTCTTCCTCCGGCGCCCTGCGCTCGCTACGGTCTTTTCCGCTTTATTGGCGTATAAACAATTTTTTAGCATTAATTGAATTGCTCTGTTTGTGTGTTTGTGTGTGCGTTCAGTCATGCGTGGGCGGGTATTTATGTGACATGCATAAGCCAAATTAATTGTCCTCTCGTTTCGCACAGCATCATAGCAAAAAAAAAGAAGAGAAAATGTCGAGTAGTACGCCCTTTGCTTGCTTGGGTTTATTAATTTGCTCGCTTTCTTTCTATATTTTATCCATTGTTTACACACAACAAACGCCATTGGCCCTTTAATGAAGGTTTAATTGGCTAACACACACACATACCGACGAATTATTTTAGAAGCCATTTCCTGCGGAGCTATTTTTATATGTACCACTAATTCCTCTTTTAATTAGTTTATTTGGCACGTTTTGTGTGATTGATTTCCTAATTCAATTAGCTAAACTCGTTGCCATGGCACTTTCATGTGACAAGCGCCAACTGTGATAGAATTTTTTCCAATTGGACAATTGAAACGCTTAAAATAAACATAAGGCCCTCTTAGTCAATGGAATGCCCCATTTCCTGCGATGGGTTATTTCCTCATGGGTTAATTGAAGCAGATATAATTAAAGCAAATATCAGCTAAGAGAGAGTACTTTGCATTATATGTTTTCTGAATTTTAGAGGGGATCAAAGTAAAGGTTTGCATTACTAATTTTTAGAAATATTTTCTTTTATCATTCTACCCTAATTGCATTAAGAATGGTAAAATGGTTTTTATTAAAAATCGTGTAACAATGATTCAAAGAAATACATATATTGAATTAAATTTTAATTAGAGGTTTTGCTTTTTGTGTACTTTAAAAAGTTCTTAGTGGAGGTAACACTATTTTCATATAAGCTAAGCTCTTAAACTCTATACGGCCTGTCTTAAAATTCACATAAAAACACATGTTGACTGTATGTGTGCATGTATTTTGTGTGTGACTTAACCAAGAAAACCACAGCAAATAACTGTGCACATTTTTTGGGTTTTTGGGTCCAAGCCAAACACATAACACAAAACAAGCAAAACAAGAGATGAAACATTTTGAAGCCTTTGCCAAGCGGGTTGACAAATAAAACACCTGCCACAACACAGATGCCACTGGCAGCCTGAAATGAGACGCAGACACAGCCACAGCCGCTGCTTGTTTTCAAGTCAGTTCGTGGGCTACTAGGATGGGGCAGCTTTTAAAGGTTGGGTAGGGGGGTGAGGTTACCTTCGGTTAATAATTGCAAAGCGACAATATGGGACGCATATGGGACAGTGCAGCGGGGCATATAAAAGTTATCACTCGAATTCAACAGTGCCGTGAAAAGACCACGTGGACGTGGAGGATGGACACAAAGGTGGCGCGGAGATGGCCTTCATGGACGGCTTGTTGTTTTAAATGGTAGACGTTTAATCCATACCTCCTGCTTCCTCTCCTATCCACATGTCTACAGTGAAGTGGAGCGGTGCATTGCCGCCACTGTTGAGATTGCTTTGTTCAAAATGTTTGCAACCGCTTTGCATATCACAGTTTTTAAATACGTACACACCCACAAAATGGGTTGTTTTTGGCAGCAATATTAATTTTGAAATTCAAATTCAAATTCTTGCCAGCTGCCGAGGAGGTCGCGCACTTTTGAATAAATTTCACATACACTCATTTATTAGCATTTCCACGGTATGTTTATTTTTATATATTTTTTTTCTCTGTTTTTTATGGTTTTGCATGCTCAACCTTTTCAACTTTATAAATTGTTCTGTTTGTGTGTTTGTGCCGTTGCAGGATCTACAATCGGAAATTGAAACCCATCGCGTTGTTTATGATCGTCTAGATGGCACCGGCCGCAAACTTTTGGGTTCGCTCACCTCACAAGAGGACGCGGTTATGTTGCAGCGTCGCTTGGATGAAATGAATCAACGTTGGAATAATTTAAAATCGAAAAGTATTGCAATCAGGTAAGTGCTTTTTACCTCAGACTTTTCCTCATTCCCGTTGTTGTTGCTGCAATCTGTCAGAATGCTTTCGTATTTAGTATGTATTGCTGTATTCAGCCGTATGCTGATGCTGATGCTGATGATAATGATGACGATGATGACTTTGCTCAAACCACATCCGAATGTGTTCAAGTGGATTTGCCGGTTGTTGTTCTACGTTACTGTTGCTATTTTTAAAGGGGCTTGCTATTGAGTACCGCCTTCGGAACAAAGAACAAAGAGCGCTTTTTAATCAGGCCATGCAAATCATGATAAGGGAACAAAGTGAAACAATGCGCAAAAGATTATATATAATTAAAGTTATAAACATTCAAACAAAATGTGCAATCAATTAAAAACAAAATAATCAGAAGGGAAATGTGTGTGCTAATAAGAGTGCTTTGAGCGGTGGATTATTATTTGCAATACCAATAAGACAAGTACCTCGAGTTAAAAGTTTAAATTAAAAAAAAACTGAATAAATATTTTAAATTTTTGGAAGTATCCATTTGATATTTCTCTTGCATCAACTTGATGTACGAAATACTCATCATATACTTGAATTTGTTAGTAGTAGTCGTATTATCGAGGGTTTTGCAGAGGCAGCCACTTAACAGGCTGTAAACAGAAGCCAGTTCCGAGTTGCGTACTCTGTGTAAATGCCTTGCGAGCTAAAGCGTTAATGAAACCAAATTAAACTCAAGTTGTGCGCCACAGCAGCTGGGTTAAAAGACTTTGTGTTATTGAAAATGCGAAAATAGCAGCATAAACAAACCAGCCAAGAGGGTTCCCATTCGGTGGTGCCAGGCGGAACTCAACATCACCCAACACAACACAGCAGATAACTCTCCGTCCATGCAGAAAGCTTGATATAAGCGCGAAGAGCCCATCAAACAGCTCGGGATGGTGGCTGATGAAAATCAATATAAGCGAAGAGCGTGAAAAGTGCCGGAACCGACTGAACCGACACCGACCCAGCACTGTGTCACTGTTTTGATGTGCCACAATACTGAAAGCAGCTCCAGCCAGCACCACGATGAAATCCAGGGCAAAAACGCGTTGGCCTTTTCTCTGGTCCAGTGTTTGTAATTTCCACATTTCATAAATAAAGCACACCAGCGTATACAAATATTGTCCGCTTGTTGATATTGATGCTGGCGATGGACAGAAGCTGAAGATGATGATGATGATGATGCTGGTGCCGATTTCAGCCAAAGTCAGGCAGTCGACGATGTTTACTCGTTGAGCGGGGCAGGTGCAGAAAGAGGGCGGTGAGGTGTGTAAAATGAATAATGATGACGACACGCAAAAAGCGGTGAAAAACCAGCGAAGGCAAAATTAATATAAATGACAATTATGTGACCGAGTCTGGGGTTGTGGATGCGCACGAAAGTAGGCAACCAGATTGAACGTCATATCGGAGCGCTTTTCAATTAGGCCACAAGAGCTAACGAGTGACACCTTAACTGTTCCCAAAATGTTTGGCCACGCTCAGCAGCGCTTCTGTGACGCTTTTTTTGTTGGCCGCCAAGTTTTAACGATTATTCCTTGTCAGTTTGTGGACGCTTTCTATTTATGTTCACTGTTGGCGTTTTGGCATATTTCCGTTAGCCTAGTTTGTGCACTTTGAAAATTGTTGTTGGCATTTGTTTTGTTGGTTGACTTTGTTTGCCTTTTCTCCACTTGTTGTTTGATCAACTGCCGAAGATTTGCTAGCTTATAAATTCCAGTGAAATATTTTGGACAGCACTTGAAAAGTTTTGCTCTCGAAGCAAAGCTAAGCTGACTAGTGTGTATTAGCCGCAACACTTGGGCAATCGCCTTGGGTCATTTATGTACATAGCTCTTGGCTTTAAACTTTTATCCATCTTTCCGCATATTGAATACACCACCAACTCTCCCAGATCCTTGCCACAGTCAAACTTAACTTTTGCCAAGTTGGTTTTATGTTTTTTGTGGCATCTACAGGTGTTCCATATTCTTTTGGCTGCCACTGCTGATTGCCGTCTTGAGTTGCGCGATGATTGATGAACCCACGTGATATACTATATATAAAATCCATGTGGGTGTTGTCATGTGCGAAGGTTGCGATGTGTGTGGCTTGTCTTAAATTACATTTGGGAGACTCACAAAGGGCGGCAGCCGAAAATTATGAGGGTTGAAATACATATTGCAATACGAAAGCCAGTTGAAATGATATATACGAAAGTATTACAATACTCAATCAATGTATTAAGCACTGACAGTTCTGCAAAATTTTAACATTTATTCTCATTTCTGTTATAAATGGATGATGAACATAAAACATTCCTAAGGCTACAAAATGAATACAGTGATTTAATTTCACCCAATCGAATTAAAATATTCTAAAGCATTTATTCGCTACAATTTAAATCATTACGAAATAATCTAGGCTTACGTTAGATTGTTTGAAATATTTAAAATATGCAATAATCATATCTGTGGAGTGGTCGATGTCTTATCTTAAAAAGTATTTATGATTAAATGATGAGACTAATAAAGCGTAACCTTGGACTTAAGCTGTCTAAAGCTTAAGCTAAGACAGTGAATTTACTTAAATATGGTAGCTTTTCAAAAATGTTCTAAAATTCGCTTAAGAATTTAAATGTTTTTGTTATGTTAAATAAATGTATCTGCTTTCCGAAAAGTACAAAGAGAGCTAAATGACTTTCGAGTTCAGATAAGTTTTCCGCCTGAGCCAAGACCATTTGCCAACAATATTTGTTTCCCTAAGTCAGGGACAAAAGCTGTCAAAAATAATAATTATAAGTAAAAAAAATCTGACATGACATTGCCAAACGATTAGCAAAAAAAACTGATGTGGGTATAAGTACAATGCAAAAAATATTAATTATATGAAAACAACAGAGGTAATGAGAAATACAAGAATTGTTGAATACATCTTATTGCGCTGTCATATTTTCGTGAAAGTTATTCCATTCATTATTTGAATAGGGAAATGCCAAAACTGCCGTAAATTGAGCAGCAGCCAAAAAACTACGAAACTACGACTTCTGTTCAGTCCTTAATTAAAAGCGAAGGCGAACTAGAAAAATAATAATAAGGAAAACGAGCCAAGGAATTTGAACACAGATAACAGCACAAAGTGATAACTATTGTTATAGCAAGTGAGCGTGGATGCAGATTTTTCAGAATTCTTGAATCCAACCCCTCACCACCCAACCAACACTCATATACAATGGGGCCAAAAAAATGGCAACGATATGGCGATATGGCAGAATGTTTTGACCATATAAAATAAGAATAAAATGTCAGGGCGTCTTACAATTATTACGGCAGCTCAAATTCAGCATAGAAGAAAGCCACTTGGGTCGAGCGCGACCCTCGGGCACGGCAACGGAGGGTTTATTAAACAGCCGTCCCACCTCACCCCAAACCCCACCCACAGCAAAGGAGCGGAAGTAGACAAATTGTCGCTGGCATCATGCGGTCGTGGCCATGCTCCTTGATAATCAACACAGCTGCTTGCCTGTGGAGTAAAGTGCCAAATTAAATTTAATATTATCATAACGCTTATATTTGCCATTTGTAGCATACTTGTCAGCGACCTTATCCCATCCCCTGTTCTTTGCCTTTGCTTCCAGAAACCGTTTGGAGTCAAATTCGGAGCACTGGAATGCGCTGCTTTTGTCACTCCGCGAACTAACCGAATGGGTCATTCGCAAGGATACAGAGTTGAGCACGCTGGGCTTGGGTCCAGTACGCGGCGATGCGGCTAGTCTTCAAAAGCAGTTGGTAAGTTTAAATTAAATAAAATTAGATAATAAATGAACCTTGTTTTGCTCTATATTCATTTGATAGGCTATACAATATCCAATTAATTTAATTTTTTTAATCGAATTCAAATCATTAAAAAATAAGTGCAACATGTTTTAAAAGCTTTCTTATATATAGAATAATTTTGTCTTAAGGGTTATTCTTAATATGAATTATGAAATTCTAGCAAAATAAGAATGGTCCGATCGATTTATATTAACAGAGATGCCATTAGTAAGTATTTTCAACATAATATATTAATATTTTCGTCGAGGACAGTTCGTGAAATACATCATATATATAATTTGCTTCGTGATATTAATTATAATAAGATGATTTCGGCACCAAATTTGGTTGAAAGGTTGTTGGGCCTTGAAATGTCGGCATATGCCACTCCCTAAAATCACCATATTAGATTGGATGACCGATAAACCTGTCAGTATAAATTGGGAAGAACATATAAAATACAAAGGCAAAGCAACCAAATTTAAAAGGGATATTGCTAATATCCTTAAATATCCCGTAAAAAAAGAAACATTTTGGAACAAGCACCCAAACCCGCACCCAAAAACAATAAAAGCCTATATCTTCCGAAATTGAATAGCTAAAGTTACCAAACTTGAAAGGAAGATTGCTAGTAACGTTCTCTATAATATTTTTAGCCACGCAGTATGCAGTATTCTATTCTGAATAATTTAAATAGAGTCTTCCAACATTAAACCACGATATATTTGATGTGATAATTTTGTTTAATTATATTGTTATACATATTAAGGATCTTATTAGGCATTAGACATCCGATTTCACTCTAAGAGAATATAGAGTAGTAACTTTAGAGTTAGATTTAATTTTAATTATTAATTTAGTTTCCCTTTTGTTGCATGCGGGCTTTCTGACTTGTTGTAGCCGTTGAGTGCACATTGGGTCAGCCAGGTCCTCGGCAATTATGTGTAGTATTTGTAATAAGCATGCCCTCAGTTAGAGCACAAAGTTCACACTGCAATTGGTGCTCATCATGAGGTTGTTGCTGCTATTACTGCTGCCTTCTGCTGTTTTTTGTGTGCTGCCATCGACCCAATTTTAACCTTCCTCATAGTCATAAAACTGGCTGCACCTCAATTTGCTCTACTCAACTAATTGTGTGGAAGGATTTTTTTTTGATACAATTGCCGAGCGCTGGCATTTTTGGTGCCATTTTCTAGCACAATTTGTAATTTTTCGCCTCGCTGTGTGTGTTGGTATGAAGGGTCTCTGTGATTTAATGGCGCATAAAGTGCTTGGCAGGCCCATTTTGTGTGGCTGACATTATTCAAGCTCGAACAAATATTTAGCCATAATTATTTGTATGGCAAATCGCTCGCACACTTTATTCAGAGTCAGCGAGATAAGTAAGAATTCCGCATTCAACTCCGCACTATAATGGTTAGTTGGTATATCAAAGTCCTTAGCATGAGTATTATGCAAAAATAGAACAAACTCAGTTTATCACATTGCAATTGCATTTAATTCCTAATCAATGGTAACAGAAAACAGAAGTTAATATGATTGCACAATTACACTATGAAAAAAATTGTTTAAGTTCAAAATGGGTCTACGCATGGTTTAGTAATTTCTCAACGATTAATGTTATTGAAATAGGTTCACTCATCATTACATCATTACTACACAATTACAAGGAACTAAATGTGAATACCCATATACATATTGG
This sequence comes from Drosophila fungiperda, assembly GCA_035042345.1. Taxonomy (NCBI): domain Eukaryota; kingdom Metazoa; phylum Arthropoda; class Insecta; order Diptera; family Drosophilidae; genus Drosophila; species Drosophila fungiperda. The sequence continues at coordinate 438,410 of JAWNLM010000204.1, forward strand.
TTTCCACATATCCCATTCACAAACTTATCTTTAGAGTTTAACTACACCTTCTAATATGATAATGTTTTCGGCTGCTTTTTTAATATGTGTACACTTGGAAATTCAACAAAAATACTAACTATTATTAAGGCCAAGGCATGCATTTACATTTAGAAAGAAGTACTTAGTCAGTTGCATTTAAACAGTTAAGTGTAGAGAAACAATTCAATTTAATTAGGAAAGAAAATAAATCGGAAAATAAACCTCAACACAAGGGATTATCAATGCGATTTGAGTCACACTCAATACAGAATGTATCCATTAAATAATTCTGCGTCAATGTTTTTATAGCCTCATTAGAAATGTGATTTATACATTGCATTCGGTTTGGTTTTTTATGCGAAGCCAGCCATCGATTGTAGTCGTGCTTGGTGCTCAAGTTTTTATAACTGGCCAACTTGACCGAATTGCGTTGTTGACTTGAAAGTCCCACTTGCCTAAAATCCTCTAGATGCGAATTCTTAAATAATTGTTAAATGATGCTTGTTATGTCAATAACATTCACACTCACATGCAGCACATCTGTACCATGTATGTATGCCCGAAATCACTTAAGGACTTGTTAAGGCAGGAAAAGAACACAGATGCAGAAATACCATCGGAAGCTGTGCTCGTGTCCGCATTAACAGCAACAACAGCAGCCAGTTATAGCCCGCCCTGTTGAAAATGGGGAAACGGTGTCTAGCACAGCGTGCGCCACTTGAATTTTACTTACCACAGAACGCAGTCCCGCCATGAGCTTAGCATAAAAATGGTGCAACTTTCACCATTGGTCCTTGGCAGGCTGTGAAAATCTATTGCCTGCCACTAAGATACGGTCTGCTGGACATTTACATTTCGGCTTGTGCAGTGTGTAGAGTGAAGTAGGGAGTAAAACCCAAATTTTGAGTTGAAGCACTAACAAACTCTGAAAGGAATTTTACTTATATTTTGTATTGCCTTTCATTTGATTCGCTGCCTTTGGCGAGTATTGTTGAAATCTTTTTTATGTGTATTTTTACACTAAATGCATTAAATACAAAATTTATTGTGACTTCTTCATGATGTTTTATTGGGGAGAGGCACTAGAAACTCTTGTTTTTGTTTTGGGTCTTTCTTAGTTCGAAAGCAATTACAATAGTAGTTCATATATGTAGAGCAAATGGTTTAAGGAGGCCAGCAGCAGCACTTGTATTATTTGTGGCTGTATCAGATTTGGCCACATAAATAAATCCTTTGCAGCATTGACAACTTTAGTATATATATAGTATACATAGGGTGGTTATAACGTTTTATTTGATTCGCACAAGCAAAATAATTTAATCTCATTTCTTTTGTGTCATGTCTCCACTTGCAGGATGATCATAAAGCTTTTCGTCGTCAGCTGGAGGATAAACGCCCAATTGTTGAGAGCAATTTAACGAGCGGTCGTCAGTATATTGCCAGCGAGGCGCCCATTTCGGATACCAGCGATACGGAGAGTAAGTTTTACGGCATACTATTAAATTATTATGTATATACGGCATATAGCAAGCCACACCCACACCCACCCCCACTTTCCTTCTCTATCCTTGCACATTAACTTTGACCACAAAAGCGACAATGAATATTCAACTATTTAAAGTTAATTTGGGTCAGCCTTAAAATTTTAAATAATTTAGTAATAGGATCTTTTTCAATTTGTTTCTCACTCACTCAGTCTCTCTTCCCCTCTGTCTCCTTTTAGTAACTGTTGGAAACCTTTTTATTCCATTCTAACAGTAGCCAAACAAATCATCTACATTAAACAAAGGCCATTCACTGCGCTCTCAATTTGTATGGCAAATCTGAAAATCAAACAGCAGGCCAACATGTACGACTAAGAACTCGATTGAGCACTGGCCCTACAAGCTTAATAGTTTACCAAACCACTAAAGCACACACCCCAAACCCTCACACACCCACTCTTACATTCACACAACCACATGAAAAGAGAAGCATCCAATAAGTTTGGGGCACGTGAGGTGCCTAAAGTAGATAACTGCTGTGCGGCTGGTGCGGAATTGCCAATTGATTTTGTTGGATTGCATTTCCCTTCTTTATATCGGTGTATTTAGGGCTTAGTTATTTTTAACTATAGCCAACAATTTGGATGAAGGTTGCCTTTGGCTTGGTTGTTTTCATTTACAGCATTCACAAAACGGCGACTGATCGCCAATTGCCACACCCTGCCAACAGCAGGCGTCAACGATAATTGCATCCAAAGCAATTAGTGCGATTAGTACGCTATTAGTGCCAACTATCAACCCATCAACATTTCCTCCATTTATTTTTGGTTGTGTGTGTATGTGTGTGTCTGTGTGTGTATCTCGCTAAGCTGGGTATTACCGGGCCGAATTTGGATTTCTGCCTTTGTCTAGCATGAGAATTTTACAAATAATATTTCATGTGCGGTTAGCTGGTGTGCGTAGAATTAAATGTTTACTAAAACAAATATGTGTTGGCCCCCTAAACATTTTATTAAATACCTAAACTCATTTAAACAGCTTTTTCATATAATAATTTTGAGTTAATTTAATTGTAAAGCCCCATATTACGAATAATTTCGAATATCTCCAGATATTATTAAAATTACAAATTTTTTTTGTGCCTAAGCTATTTTATTTTTTGTTTTATAATTTTTTAATGACATTATTATTTGATTATCATTTTAAATTAAAGGTTGAAACATTTACGACTTTAAGTTTATTTGAACTTTTATAGTAGGCTTCAGCCCTGTAATATTTTCCTTCAGTAAAAAAACCACTATAAATTAAATTCGTCAATAACCACTTGCACATCGAGCATTCGTTAAGCATTTCTAAATTCGTTCTTTTAGAATATATGCTTGCAAATGCTTAATTTTATCTGTTCAGCTTTAAAAAAAAAGTCCTTCAGTTGAGCATGGTCGTCTTAGAAATATGAAAATATTATTAAAACAGTCAATTTCACTACTTAAACTTTTTTAAGTTGTGGTACTAATATTTATAATGATAGTTTCATAATAGGATATGATGTTTACACAAAATATTTGCCTTTTTGCAGTTATATAAATATTTTTTTTTCAAAAATGTGCAAATGAGAAAAATGTCAGATATAAATTAAAGGCAAAAGAAAAAGTTTTCCAGCCGTTTGTCTCCATCTCCTTCAGTACTATACATTTTACATTTTCATCCGACTGTGTAGTCGTCAGTCCGTCAGTTTGTCAGTTTGTCAGTGTGTCAGTTAGTGAGAAGCGCAAAGAGAAGAAAACATCTATGCGATAAACTCAATCTCAAATTGCAAAACTGGACGTGTCCTAGAAAGTATTTCAGTATTTGAGCATTTTGGTTGTGATATTTGCCATTATATTACCATGATATTGAATGGGCGACAAGCTTCGCCTCCGGTTCGGTCCATACCAATTGTTGCCCGGCTCCGTTCGTGCATTAAATTAAATTCAGATTAAGCCAACGGCTCCTGACATTCATCGATGCTGATGCGCTGCCAACGAAGCCACTGTTATTGTCATACTTCTCGGTGTCACTGTTGTGCCCTCAGAACCACACCAGTTCTGTTTGCTGCCACTTGTCACTCTCTTTCTCTCTCTCTCTCTCTCACTTTTCTCTGGCATCATTCCTCAACCTGCATGTCAGGCTGTCTTTCATGTTTCATGACACTTCTATTGTGTTTTCTTTTTCAGTCCTGGTTGCGCTTTTATCGACTGTCGATTTGATCTTGATAAGCTCAGTTTTATTTGATCTTTGGCATATTTTTTTGAATCGAAATAACAAGCACTTAATCTGAGTGAAAATCAACTCTTTCTCCTTGCTCCTAAATTTGACATTGACTTATCTCACGGGCGTTCTCTCGAACATTGACGAACTGGCGACAATTGCGAAACTTGAGACAATCTTAGTTCATTTTATTGCAAATTTAATCACGGTGTGCAATCAACATAATCAAAGTCGCTCCACTGCCCAAACCCCCAAATCACCCAACATCTATAGTCAGCATAACCATAATATCATCTCTAATTCATAAAGTTGAGTGCGCCCTTACGTTACGTGCCACAGCACAAAATGTGGGAGCTATGTCGGGTGTGGTAGTAGGGGAGCCTACCAAATTTTATAGCAGGTGCAATTATTGTTTTTGCTTGCCTAAAGAGAACGTGTCTGCCTCTCGTTCAGTCAATATTTGTTGTAACTTTTTTACGCTGTATTTACCTACACACATATTCACTCACGGTATCCTTACAGCCCCCCATGACTCCGATTCCCGTTACATGACCGCCGAGGAACAGAGCCGGGAGCTGACACGCAGCATTCGTCGCGAGGTTAGCAAACTTTCCGAGCAATGGAACAATCTAATCGATAGATCTGACAATTGGAAGCATCGTTTGGATGAATATATGACGGTAAGTCTATCCCGACCTTACTTTACTTCTTCATTCACATTTCTGCTGTTATTTTTTTATAATTTTGCATCTTGCTTGCGGGTGAATTTTCTTCCGAGAATTTGAACTGACTTACGGGGATTGAACGCCGTGACTTTTTGTCGGTTTTAATTTGTATGGTCTCCAATTTGTTTTAGCTTCAGCAGTTCAAGCATTATCTCCACTTTATTTTGTCGAGGGTCCTATTCATGTGTTCGTGTGTGTGTGTGTGTGTGTGAATGTGGGTGTGCTTTGTGCGAGTAGGTGTGCGAGTGTCTGATTGTCTCTGTGCGTGCTGGCGTAATTTTTATGCAATTATATTTGCAAAGTGGAAGAGCGCTGTAAACTTTTCAGAAAGTAATTTGTAGAGAAAATCAAATCAATGATTCAAGTGTGGGAAGATCTTTGCATAGAATCATAAGAAGCATAAATAATTTTTTAATTTCTAAGCACACAGATTTCTACAGATGTCATTGGCAGTTCGTTCGATACTTTAAATGCTTCCCAGCAGTTTTATTTTAATTATTTACAGAACACTAAATTGTGTTTTTATTCCATCAGCTTAAATATTTAGTTTTCTAAGCACATACGAATTGTCACATACATATTAATCTATTACATTTCTATGTTATGCACGTATAAGACAACACCAAGAAACAACAAAAACGAACTCAACAAAAAAAAATACAACACTGAATGTGAAAAATGTTAAATGTCCTTTACTTCTGGATTGTTCGCTATAGTATTTTTGGTGTTTTTGTTCTTGGTAGTTGGCAGTTTGATTGGTGTTTGGTTTGGGTTGTGGGTTCAGCTGATGCCTAATAAATGCAAGTGTGCTTTTTACGACACATATAGTTTGGTTTGCAAAACAACACCAGCAACAATGCGAATAGCAACAAAATATTGGGCCACAAATGTGTCGTGTCGGATGGCGACGGCTGTCGTTACTCATACGCACCGTAAATTTGATGCAACAAAGTTTGGTCTCATAAAAATGTCACAGAGTGTGAAAGCAATGGATATACAAGTACACATATATATATATATATATATATATTTATCCATGTCCATGTATATTTGGTTGAGGGGCGCTTGTATAAAATATCAAAGCGCATAAAATTCACATATTGTGTATTCTGGTAGCATACTTTTGGGCAACCGAGCTAGGGTCACACCAAAATCAATACACAGCAAGCAGAAGCAAGGAAAAGCAAGTAAAAAGCAAAAGGCAACGACATAAAACGAAACAATACGTTTATTTTTTGAGTGTGCCAGCAAGAAACAACAAGTGAACAACTACATAGAAATTTATATTTGCAACAAAGTTCACATAAATATGACACTTAAGTGGAAAAGCAAGAGGGTTGGCTTAAGATGTCAGGCGTTAAGGGTTTAACGTGCTACGCCCACAGGCTTTTTCTCTGTACCGACTTGTGGTACATTGAGGCATATGCTAATGTTTCTATATTTAGAGCCAGGCACAATTTATCTTACAAAATCCAAATCCACATCAAAACAACTCATGCTAATCCCATGCTGCCAGCTTACAATGTTCTCGCCAGAATCAGATTTTCTTTCTTTTTTGTTCAGCGATACCTTTGCTTTTTAAAAAGCACAATGCACAATGCAAAATTAATTTATAAATTTCTTTTTATCTTTTGCATCAAAAATTAAATGCGTTTAAATTTAAAATTGAGTATTATTTCAACTTATCCACACTCAATAAAACCAATTTTTATTCCCATCAAAATTTAATTAGTTTCATTTATTAAAGCTTGGTTCCCTCTCCTAGGTACTGTGACTAAAACTTTAGTAAAGTAACCATTACTTCTTCTTAAAATATGAAATGATGCCAGAAAAAATATACTTTAATATTAAGCTCAACGTTGAGTTTTTTTTTTTTTAATTTTTGTGCCATGCGCCATAATTGTGCTTGCCAGGCAGGTCGCAACCGACGAAAAACTGATAACGCAAACTTTAGTAAAAAATTAACGTGATAGTAAAACAAAAAAATTAGCAAAATAAATTTAAAGAACTTTCCCAACAAGCTGCCAAAATTAGTCGAGCATTGGTCGGGGGACTTTTCGGCAGAGAAAATGTAAAATATTAAATAAGTGCAACTTAAAACAATTAGCAGGAAAACACACACACACACACACCGACACGCACACACACAAGTCCAGGCAGGCTGATGTGAGAAAAACTTTGCTAACAACTGGTTAAAATGCTGCTCCCCAGTACTAACCAGAAGCAGCTCTCTCTAAGCCGCAGCGAACACTTCGATTAATTAAGACTAAAACATCATCCGTGTTTAGTTTTTTCCGCCTAACTCGAAAAATTCCTATAAAATCGTGCGAATCCCATTTAGTTTTAAATTTTGTTTTTATTTTGCCTGCATTTCTGATGTCGGGCATGCACCATGTGTCAGATAGAATTATAAAAATGACCTACGTCATTGACAAGTTTCCTTTTTCGAGTTAATCATATAATACAAATTTAGTTTTTGCACCTAGAAAATAAATTAAAATTGGGCCAACACAATGTGAGAAGTTTTCTATGACAAGTTTTCAGTGCCAAAAAAGTCTTAATCAAGATTCAGAAAGAAAAGCTTTGAAGTGCGGATTATGTCATTTGCAGAAGTTTACATATATCAATAAGTATGCCATCGAGTAAATAAATCGAGTATATTGTGCTGCAGTTTTTTCAACCTGATCAGAAACGTTTTTAACGTTTTTTCATTACTTTATGACAAGTTACTTTAAACAAGTTACTTGGAAGTTAAAAAAAAAACTAAAACTTTGTGATAAATTATTAAAATCGAGATAAATATTTAGATATAGAGCTTATAAAATTTACTCACTTTAGAAAGATTTTGGTCGATGCAAGCTGAAAACAAGGAAGATTGATTTATAAAAACGTTGACATACGCTTTAAAAAAATGTATGAAAACGTATATATGAATTAAAGGGCAGAAAAAAAAATTAATAGTAGTCGACTTTGCACTTAGATAAAAGCAAACATATAAATGTCTCCTTAAACTCTTTCCATATTATCAAAAACAAACTTTTAGTTGATTTAAAAATCAACAAATGTAATACAATAATTTCGAAACAATTTCGATATTGCTACTAAGAAACCTCAAAATTTCCGATTCATTTGGCAAGTCTTCAATCAACAAAATTTAGACTGGGCATCGCCATAGAAGTACATCTGACTCATTTGAGGCTTTTTGAGGATTATAGAGTTGACTCCAACAAGAATAAATACGTGAGAAAGTTTGTGGTGAGTGATGAGAACACGGTCTTCAGAATCCAATTATTTTTCCACTTAACGCAAAGCAGGCACTTTGTGCCCATTTAAGTCTTACAAAAGCGTCTAAACAAGTTAGTTCGCCTGTTGGTGATCAGCCAGAGGGTAAGGCAATTGTTTTGCACTGTGAAATATGTCTCATTGATTTCGCGTTAAACTATAAAAATAACAAAATAAATGTGGCAAAAGAGCTCTAAAATTGCAGAAGCCACATAGGAAGCCAACTGGATCCCTTTGGGCCCCTGACACTGCACACATTTCTATTTGCCATAATTTAACCACATGTGGTCGATATTGACGTCAAACATATACACACACACACAGTTAACACATTTAACCCCTTATGACCAGTGGACTTGGCCACTATAGCAGCTGCCGCCCTGTTTTTCATCGTTGTCCTTGAGTCCACTTGGCCCTCTGGCTACTGGCCAGCTTGCCAAGAGCTTTGGTTCTATGGTCAGTTCTGGTTTGTAAAATATGAGGTTGCAACAGCGCGACTTCAGCTTGGCTTACTTTATTATGCAGCACATGCACAATGAAATCAATTTCGATTTTCGAAATTTCTTAAATAAATCACTCATACGCAGTTTGAACTATTTTAGTGTCCGTGATTTATGGCCGCTTGATGTTTTTAAATTATGTATTAAAAACTTTGTTAACAATTATATCGAATATTTTAGAAAATGTTGGTCGTTCAAGCGGCATTTTCAAATTTGATTATTTTTCTTACAATCCCAAAAGTATGCAATGCTTTTTATTCTGTGTAGTCTGGAAACAAACCGCGATAATCACATTCATTTTAAAACTTTACAGATCAGATTTTAAATGTACATCAAATTACATATATACGAAATGTATATTATCAATTAAAACCACAAAGAAGGCGGCGAAAATAAAACAAAAAATAATTGGCAATATTTTAGTAATATTTACAATGCTTTGTAATAGTGCACTCTTATAGCTTGTGTCCTGTTGGCATGTTATTTCCCTAAATCAACCAAACGCAAACAGCACACAGCAAATGATTTAATAATCACAAAATGCAACGGACTTGTCAAAAATGACACAAAAAAAAAATACAAGTCTAAAAGAAATAGAGAAGCTTTCAGAGCACACAAAACTACAGACCAAATATTTTCCGTCAACCACTTGGGAAATCAATTGATTGTCACGCTAAAATGGCTTGGCTTTTTAGCTCTGACTCCTGCTCTTGGTCTGGGTCTGTCTCTGGCTATGAATTTCCGTGTGTTCCTTTATGTGATTACTTTGGCTATGATTGTAACTATGCTCCAGGTGCATAAACCACCCCAGCACCCGCTATCAATTTAAGACCACATACTGCTCTCTTTGTAGTGTACTATATGTGCCATTTTGTAAACATGATGTTTTTGTGTTGCTATTTTTGTGTGCAAAAAGTACAGCAATATGCCACGAAATGTAGCCGTGTATAATTGTCAAACGTGTTCGGTTGTAGTAAAAATGCGGGCACATACATAAATACACACAGACACACTCGCACATTGTAACACAAGACACACACAAAACTAATATGTGAATAGAACGAAACTCGAGCCAATTCATATACACTGAATTCCGTTTTTTTAAGCCCTAATCGCAGTACAAATTTGGAAAAAGGTTAGAGTGGTTTTGTGCAAAAGTATGCAAGAAGGAAGAATCTCCAGCCTCATGGAATACATATATATGCATATAAATCATATGTATGTATATCAGCAGCCAAGTCGTTATAGCTATGCAAGTCACAATTTTAATGTCAGAGGCTCAATATTATCATATTTTATTTATTGAAGTTTAATTGGAAAACTGAAAAAAATGTATCAACATCGGATAACAGACAACTAAATTAGAGTCCAAGAACTATTTTCATATTGAAAAATGTATCTTTATATAATATTTCAGGGTATCTCGTAGTCAATCGAACTTGACTGCATCATTCTTAATGGTTTTTTGTTTCTGTCATTTATTTGGGCTGTCTGACAGCGTATTTCCAATTTTATTTAACCGAACTTGTATTGGTTTTACCCTTTTACGATATTTGGTAAACATTTTGGGAATTAAACGACAAATAAAAACGGGCATGTTCTTTAATTGACGTTGCTTCGCAAATATAAGCAAATATAAAATACCATAATTGTAATTGGCCAAAAGCTTTTTTTATCTACCAAAAGATGCTTTTAAATATAATTGAATTGCTTTCAAAAGACCAGCGACTTTACTGCAAAGTTAAAAACATTATTTATTCTAACTTTTCGTTAGTATACAGACGATGATTCAGTCGTAAATGTTGATTAATCTGAGGTGCAAGTGTTGGAAACTCTTCAGCTTTATTTTATTGATCTTAATTCATAAATGTTCAAAAATAGAAGCGAAGGAGACTTCAAACTCAAGAAATCGCAATTCTTGTGGAGCTCTCAGACTAAAATTCAATTTACAAATGCAGAAAGCAAAGCAAAGCCAGAAACCAGAAGAAAAAAGAAGGCAAAAAATGGTGCCCCAAAAGGTGACAGCGTGAAAAATTATGCGCTTAAAATAGATTCTTCAGCGACACTTCAAAATGGATATAAAAAACTTTTGCCGCCTTTGTCCGTCCAAAGCTGCGTCTGGATTTAATACACTTGTGGCACGTCCTTTGCCGGTGGCACAAGTGTGGAAAGATTCACTGGCAGAGCGACTAAAATTAAAAATAAAATGTCTATACTTATAATAAACTCGTTGCAAGAATTTTTCACACTTTGCCACATGTTGCAACGATGACGATGACTGTGTAAAATGGCGAATAGAAAATCTATTTTGCATTCTTCTTTTTGCTATTTCATAATATCATATCTCAGTCGCTTAGTTGACAAACCAACTGCAGTATAAATTGGCTTATTTATAACAATAGTTTTCCATACTTTATTGGCTTTGATTTAAGTTGGCATTGCAGAATTATGTAAGTGAGGATGACAAAACAAGAAAACATTACAACTAAAATCAACTGTGGTTTAAATTTGCAAATTAATTTGCCTTTTTGCTACGACTTTTCAAGAGCTAAAAAAAACTCTCCCAAAGGAAAAACAAGAACAAAGTAATTAAATTAATTAAACTGATTTGTATATCATAACCTGTGCTCTCAAAAATCACACATATTAAATATAAAGAATCTCCTTTCCATGGTGATATTTCTACTTGTATATTAACATATATTCATGAAATAAATCCTTCAGTGCTTCATTATGATCCACAACCAGACCGTGACTCATGAGTCGAAAAGAAAAGAAAAAATGTGTGTAAAATATCACAAAAATCAAATAAAAAATTTAAATACATTTATAAATCGTATCGAAATAAGCCAAAACAAAAACAAGAACAGATAAAAGGCAAACATAAAAAATTAAAAAATGTGTCAGTAAACACGGCGAATTGTAATGCTCATTGAATTCTTACGAGTCTCACAACAACAGTCAAGAGCGCCACTCAATTGGGCGGCAGGCAAGTCACTCAGCCCATGCTCAACGTACGAGACAACCACTTAATGGGCCAGAAGCTTGTAAAGAGACAAAAGATGGCAGAAAAGCACAAGCAGGTAACAAAACAGAGCGCACTATAAAAAAAAAAATAAATAAAAAATACAGACAAAAACCTATACATTGACATTAAAACAGTTCCACGACATAAACAAAACTCAAAATGCGAGCATCAAGTTCTGCTCAGCATGCGTTAGTGTGTATGAGTGTGTGTTTGTGAGCACAAGTAAGAGAGTAAGTGTGTCTGTGTGTGTGCGCGCTAGTGTGTTGTGAATTGGGGAGAACAAGTTTCGTTTCGTGCAATTGGAGTTTTGAGCGCAAAGTGGCTGACAGAGAAGCCAACGTCGACGGCGACACTCGCTCACTTAACGCATTCGGCCGGCGTTGTTGTTGGTTCAGTTAACGAGACACCGGCGCGTAAGTTGGTTGCGTGTTGTATGCACAAGCGGCACGCGCAGAACGCGATCAGCCGGCAAAGACCAAAATGAAATGAATCGAAAAACAGATTTGCATTTGCATTCGTGATAGATACCTGCGAGGATCTATTCAATATAAAAAAAGGAAATACGTGATGAAAAAAAAGTGGTTTTGTGTTCAGTGTCGCGTTGCAGCTGCAATGTGCGCGAATTTCTTTCAATGAGCTGCAATATAAAACCAAACGCGAAAAACTGTTGTACAACAAACGAGAGTAACAAGAGTAATAAGGTCGAATTTTTAATTATAATTTTTGTCAACTTCGGCTACGTCGGCAAAATGGCAAAAATGTGTGTGTGATAAATGAAATGAAATTCTTTGTAACAGTCACGTTTAAAGCTGTGCGCCTTTTTTCTGAGTTTTTCTTAGCCCCTTTTTTATTTGCGTTCTGTGTGCATTGTGCGGTCAAATTCACTTTAATGTTGCAGCACATTGCTGTTGTGCGCGTATTCGATATTTTATCTACCTTAAGTGAACCAACAAGTTGTTAGTGGTTTTTATTGTTGTTGTTTTTGGAGCGGTTTGCGAAAACATGTCGACGGCGTTAAGCAAGAATTTATGCTGCATGTGCTGAAATAAACCAATTTCAAATTGTAATTTTTAAAAATAAAATTAAATAGGACAGATAGCAATGAAATGAAAAAATCGAATTAAATTTAATTAAATTTAATTAATATAAGACAACAAATTGATCATTTATTTATTTTTATTAAAAACAAAACAAATAAACAATACCTAAAATATCAAAATCGCATAATATACTTTGATTTTAAATAAAAATATGCATACTTACGAATAATTTTTGTCACCAAAAATGTCTTTATTTGCTTGGCACCACCCCTACAAAAACTGTGTCTAACCACACTTTTAATATTCCACGTTCGTTTGTTAAAATTCTAAAGGCGCAATTATCGCTGGCAGCCAGCGAAGGTCATTTTTTTATACGTTGGATTTTATTAAATCTTTTCGGTGCAAGAAAGTAAGCCCACTCTGAATATTGTGTGTGGAGGGTGAATTCAAATTCGAGTTTAAGTTGGAGTACTCAATGGAGGATTTCTCTGTGTAGTTCATTTGTTAAAATTGTCGCTTAACTTGCTTGTTGCCCCAGCATCATCATTACCTTCAGGGCCAGACTGCGATTGAGAGCCATATCCAGCCACAGTCTCGCCAGCACCTTAAGTACATATTGTTGGTTTCTTTGGGATTTTAGTGACTTCATTTACTCGCAGACATACTGTTGTCTTGTTGTATCTCAACTGGATTTACATTGTCGCACATCTTCATCTGTATATATTTGAAGAGTGTGGCGTGTGTGCAATTTTTTATCGTTTACTGTTAGTCATTGTTGTTGCTGCTGCTGTTGGCTTATCTCATTGTGCACATTCCAACAGTGTCTCTGACGAGGACGGGCTCTAAAATGAGATCGAAGGCCGAGAAGGGGATGGCGATGGAAACGGGAATATGACAATCCCAGATGTCTTGGTTTGTCAGATGGTTAATTAGGACTATATGAGTCAAACTGCACACGCCTCATCTGAATTGTGTTCGAGGCCATCAGTTCATATTGCAATATGTAAATACTTTGCGCTGCTTACTCCAATTAACGTCGACACATATTTATTCAAAATGTATACATATATTTACGAAATTGGCAACCATATTCCACTTTAGTTACTTAACACAAATTTATTTATGTTATTCATGCCCCAATATTGTGAGTACGCTATTCCCCATTTAATTTCTCCCTACGCACCATTTGCAATGTGTTTTATATAACTCCTTTAAACTTAAAACCGTGTACTCCCATATGCTTTTATTGTAAATATAGAATTAAAAGCCCTATTCAGCTTATATTTTATCACACAAAATTGAGGGTTTTCTGTTCCCTATTCGATTTCCGCTTGCCGGTTATTCACATCAAATTCCTCGACACATCTATGATGTCACAATTATGTGTTTGAACTGGCTTTCGTTAGACTCGATTGTGGAGTGCAAAATGAAAAGCAATGTTAAGTTGAACGCTTGACAGCTGCGGCAGGCCTTCGTAGCCAGAACATCTGGTCCAACATTTTATAAGAAACATATTTTTATTGCTCTTTCAATAATAATTTAATAACATTCATTAATGCATTTGTACATAATCCGCGTTTTATCTGTCAATATTTTATTCTGATCTGTTTCTTTCAAATTATTTTTGTATTTTGCAGACCAGTTCATTTTCAGTTGTAGCTCAAATTCTTATTACCAACACGCTCAAAGTACGTTTATTTTTTTATGTTATAATTTTCTTCTTTGCTTTGTTATTACACGTTCCCATATATATGAACCACTACCAAATCATAATACCCACTTCTTTGTTCTTTGGGGTCCCATATTAATCATTTGTTGTATATATACATAAAACATGCTGTTGCCCGCCCATTCCAAAACAAAAGTCGTACATAAATTTGTCACTCTTGTCTAACCGTCCGATGATAATAATTGAAGTACGTATGTTAATATTTATGTTCATATATTTCGATGCGGCTCTTGTTTATATTGTTATTGATGAAGCTGCCAATGTGCATATCGATGATGGTGGAAAGCGGCACAATGAAATTAAAATCTGTTGTCGCCTGGTTTTAATGGGCGAATTGTTATGCTGCTGTTCTATTTAAGCTGCACTCGTATTTATTTAAAAAAAACACATGTTATGAGTTGTGGTATGGATTTGAACCTCAAGTCAACTTTGACACACTTTGAATGGGTGGCTGAGCAGATAAGCAACACATTGCCATCAATTAACAGCAATAGCTCACATTATGAGGCAAACACGAATGCCAATGCACTGCATGTAATTACAGCGCAATCTTCAATCAGAGAAAGCAAAGTAAATAATAATTTACTGCTTACTTAAAAATTTCAATTCAAATAAATTGATAAATTTGAGAACCCGAAAGAAACATTCCCAGTTGAGACACCCAATTGAGGGCACAAATGTTAAATGATACAAAAACATTTTGATTTCTTGATGAACTCTGTGCATATCTAACGTATTTAACATGTGGCAATACATACATTTAGATCATGAGAATGAAAATATATTTAGGACAATGAGACATTTATTAAATATTAAATTCTTACTCGAGACAATAAATTTTGACTAAACAAATATCAGTAGTTTATTTGCTACAGCTTCAGCTTTTTATGATTATACTATTTGACGAAGTGAAATGAAATGAAATTTAGCAATTTGGACTTAAAACTATTTAACTTATAAGAAAGAAAGATAAATTAAAATAACTAAAATTGTATTTTGAAGGCTCTTTCTTAAAGTCTGTTTGAGTCAATATCACTATGAAATTCATATTTAACTTATTCGCCCTATTGAATATAATACCTAAATGTAAAATATTTCTTAACAGCGAAAAAAATATATTTTTGTGTGTTTCCATATGTTTTGTTGTTGTTCTCATGCTTAGTCTCCCTCAGAACAGGCAGGCAGATATTTATATATATTGATCAAATATTTATATTTATTTACCGGCGATTGGCTGCCAAGTGCTGCATTTACTTTTAAGCATTCACTTTAGAATTTCGTGAACGCTATTTAAATTCCATACTGATAAATAAGTTCCAGATTCGCGATTTGCACTTTGAATATACAGTTTCGTTCAACTGAATAGGGTCAGGAAATTATTTTGTTTTACATCTCAGCTTCCACTTGAATTACATTTTTTGGTATATATCGCAAGCTGCAGTTTTTTTCATCAAATTTTTAATACGAATGTGTGGAAACTTCTATTCAAAAAAAATTCAATAAAACATATTTGTATTTTGATTTTGATATTTTACATATCCTTGATAAGCAAATATAATAACTTAAAGCGAAAACTATAATCAGGAATAAACTTGCACTTACTGGGCAAACAATGATGCTTCGTCGGTTGCCAAATTTGGATACCTAATAACCGAAAAGCATGCCAACATTGAGAACTAGTCATAGTTGATTTACCATATTTAAACCTCACAGCATGCAGTTTGCATTTGTCGTGATTGTTGCATGGTGCACATTTGGCATGTGTCTACTCCTTGCAGTTGCCGCTTGTGCATAAGTTCCCCTCCTGATAAAAGCTAAAAGCTGAAAATTGTTTATGCTAATTGCACTTAATTTATGCATGTGCAGCAGCGTTGCAAGATTGTGTACGTGTGTGTATGTTTGTGTATACATCTGTACTAATGTACATTTGTTGTACGAACAGCAAAAGAATTTCAAAGACAAGGAAATACAGTTGTTGTTCTTCGCTAAGTTGTTGTTGTGTATACAATTGATATTTATTAGTATACTAAGAGACAGAGGCAGTGCCTGGACTGGCTGACAATTTTTGCGTGCCTCAAATATTCAATTATCGCCACAATTGCCGCCAGTCCGCCGCACCCACACTGCAACCAAACCCGTTACCAACTGCCCACTCCTGGCTGACATTTATATATATATATATATATATATATATATATATGTATGTATATGTTTGACATACGCGACTTGTAGACGCCGAAAGCCATTTAAGGCTTTCCGCGTGTGGCAATGCGATGCCTTCTATGGCATCTACGCAAATGTCAGGCAAATGTCGAGACTTGGCGACTTTGTCGTGGCGCTTAATCCTGCTTATTTGCTTGGTGTCTATATCGGCCAATTTATATGCGGTTAATGGTGTTAACTGTTTGACGTGGTTATTTATAGGCACAAAGATGCAACTGCAACTGAAACTTAATTCCTAATACAATGTGAGTGCCAAATTAATAGACACACAAACAGGCATACAGTTGAGCTGTCCATTTTGCATGTCAAATGATTGAGGTACAAAAATGTATCCAATAGCTTGCATTAGCGGGCAAAAACAAACAACTCTCGAGCTTGTATCTTGTGGTACCCATAGGCGAAGGCAATATATCAAGAATCCCATTTTGACAAAATTTTAGCAACTGCTCGAAGCATGAAATGTATCTTTGGTAGTAGAAGCAGATGCAGAATAAGCATTTGCTAACGTGCATAACCAGAGTATCTGAATAATGGCAGCACAAAAATAAATTAAAAAATTATAAATAAATATTAAAACTGAAATAAAAATAAATAAACATTCAATTAAGTGTATTTCAACCAGAAAACAGCTGGAATCGTTGCGCACTTGCAAATTGTTGACGCAATTTGTAGCCAGATTAAGAATGTATAATTTATCGAATAAATCAAAAGATTTATTTGCTAGCTTTGGTTATTCGAGTCTTCGTTCAAAATCAGCCCAACTGCTGTCGCGTATCAGAACATGCTTTAGCGACTAAGCCCAACAATTTGCTTTTATTACCCATGGATACATGCAACATAAACATGATGCAGCTTTTCCCATGCTTGGCTGAGCACGTAGAATGGCTAAGGCCTACTTATCAACGTTTGGGCCACGAATTGGGTGATAAGAGCAGCAGCCACTCCTCGATAGTTTTGTACGTTTTTCCGGCTTTCGCACGCTCTGAGCTCATGGCTTCTGGAACTATCAATGGCCGTCGCTGTCAGCGGTGCTCCAATCAATTAAAAATTGCTGCACTAATTGCCGCATGTTGTTTATCGAGGCACCAGTGGACGCTGGCCAGCTCAATCGTTTCAATTGAACAATTATGCTGGGAGTACTCTTGCATTTAACAGTTGCACTCAATTAAGTTTGGATCTGATATTTGGGGGCGTGCACACGCTTCCTCGTTTCCTACGCAAGGCGCATTTGCTTCACTGAACTGTTAAGCTGAATGGCGGGAGGGGTGCAAACAAATGAAATAATTCAAATCAACGGATGTCTGAGTTGACTGACAGATGCTTAGGATGCCTACATTAGCCGGGAAGTGGCAAAACAGCTCAACCAAAAGAAGTCACAACTCACTGCCCAAGTGGCTGTTCAGAGAGGCATTTCATGCAAATCACCCCAAATTGCCTACCACTCTGCGTTTTGCTGTTGGGCTCAGCTTGAGTTTGAGTTCGAGTTTGAGCCTCGGTTGGGAACCTGCAGCAGCAGCCAAGTATTAATAATGCTAGGCAAAGTATCTAATGAGCGCAAATGTTTGTCAAAATGTTGACAACTTAATTGAGCAGAAAATTTACATGTAACAACGATGCTGTGATGAACTTTAGAAGCAACTTTGCTTCAGTTATGCATTATCAAGTTAGTTTGTTAGTCGACGGACAAGCGCCTCATCTATCAACGTCAACTGAGCCCGCATCAAAGAGCAAGACTTCAAATGAACAATTAGCACCTCCAAAGGGCTGATGAAGCATGAAGCATTAATAGCCAAACTAGTTGAATTCTTTTCGTTTCCCGTTTCCAAAATCACGGCACAAAAGAAAGTAAAAGCCATCATTGCAAATGGCTTAAAGTGCAAACTAAGCCAAATTACAAAGCATATCACGATTTTAATGCGACTTTAATGAGCTGCAACTATTTATATTACTTGGCTTGAATTTTCGAAAGCATGTCAAATGGTTTTCAAGAAGAGCCGAGACTGATGCGAGTGGATCAATGAGTGGATTTTAATGAGCAGCTCCAAAAATTTCAACATGCAACAATAATTCACAAAATAATTAATTAAATTTCATTTTCATTCGTTGTTTTCTATTTATGAAATAATTCTCATTTTCTTTCTAGAATGCCATTGCACATTCAAATGTTTTCATGTTCCAATACTTAATAATCTAGAATCGATTTTTCCATTGTAGAAAATTCTTGATCATTGCATATCCATACATATTTGTTTTTAATTTTTAAACAAACTGCCCAAAATTCAAGTATTTGCACAGCTTTTGCATGCTTCGTATTTGATTTGGTCAACGATTTAACCTGACTGGCTACATTCCACCAAGTTCGGAATGGGTTGGCTTCTTCTCTGCTTAGTAAAATTACTGCGCAATTTTCCGCAATTTAATTTTAAAATAAACATTTTAGATTTTGACCAGGTGCGTTTCGTTAGTATTTAAATATTTGTTGTTGTGGTTTTCCGTTGTTATAAGCATGAGTAAGCAACGCACAGTTAAAAATATATTTAGAACTCGAATTGTAATTTTATGTTTACCCTTATTATAGCCAAAATATTAATGGCATGCACCTGCACACGGTACAATCGAATTTAATAATTACTTCAATACAAATTTAAGTAAATTTTATTTCTTCGTGTGATTGTGTTTTATTTAAGAGCTACTCGGTCAAAACATGCCTTCGTTTGATTGTTTTTACATAACACACACACCGAAAACTTTGTACATTTTATGTAATTAATATGAATGTTTGGCCCTAAATTTGGAATATTTGGCCTCGCCGGGCAGCCGCCTGTGTCTGTTTAGAAAACCACCAAATAGACCATCGATAAGGACAGCTCGAAAACAGCATACAAAAAACAGATAAAAATTGAGAAAATCAATAATCATTTAAAATTCAAATTTGCAAAGCATGAACCGGAAAATGTGCGAGTGCTGTAACCAAATGGAAAAACAGATAATGAAAATTCGAAGTGGTGCTCTGGGGTCGCACCACGCTAATGAAATTAAAAATTTATACTTTCGGTCCGTAGGCTTAAATATATATGTATGTTTCTAGGCTAAAACAGAGCCAAGCGCACAAAAGAAATGTCATTTAATAAATTGGAAAGTGGGCGACTGGGCGCAACTTCGCTGCCCAAAGAATTAAATAGAATGAGAACTGGGTGGTGGAGATGGGCAGAGGGTATTGTAAATGTGGAAAGTGTGGTATTTTGCCATGCCTGATTGATTTTGTGGCGTTGGCGGCATCTGAGACTAGAGCGGAGGCTGAGGCTGTGTCTGATGCTGACAGGCAGATACAAAAGCAGCCACAAGAAAGACAAACGCCGCCAGTTTGACGCGTCTTTGATGAAGTTGGAAAGCGCCGATGTCGTTGCGGTCTCGTTGCCTAATCTTCCTGGTTGTTGCACCAAGCCGTTGACATCAATTAAATGTATAAAGCAAAATTGAGAATTGATCAGCCTAGTAGGCAAGCTGGCAGCCAATCAGCCAAAGCATATACCCAGTTAGTGACTAAGATTCGAGCAAATTATTACTGAAAGCCACTCATACGGCGACTCTTACTCATTTGCAAGCCCGGGATTGCAACTCGTGGGCGTTGACGCCAGCTCCAATCCAATTGCTACTTCAACATCTTATCTCATTTTTTTCATTCGCTTCATTAGTTCGCTCAATTTATTTCTCCTTTACACGCCAATTAATCAGATTATGTCAAAATGTGTCACTAGGTTAATGCAAATATATTACGCCTGCCCGTAGCACGTCTACTCCGAGTTCTCAGTTCCCATTCCTATTCATAGGCATCCTCATTGTGGGGCAAACGGCAAACGAAGTTGTTTAGTTTGTTTTTTGATTGGTTGGTCAGTTGGATAGCTTTAAAGATATGTGTCTGTATTTGTTTAGCGCTGGAATTGCGCTTCACGCTGCTTAATTAGTGAACTAAAGCCAATTTTAAGCTGATTTGAAGATTTAATCGGAATTAAATGCTTGCTATTCCGTAGCATGATTGATTTACCAAAATTTGTTAAAAATCTTTACTTTGTTTGCCGGTATATATAGACGGAAATATCTTTCTTTTTTCATAATTTAATATATATTGTGTAATAACTGCTACAGAAATATTGCCTACTACTTATTATTAGTGTGAACTTTCTATTTATTGGCTTTCCATAATTTGATTTTATTGAAACGTGAAATTCCATAAAAAAATTGTTTACTTTGTACAACTTGGAATGATTAAAGGTTGCGACTATAGATAGGAGAAAAAAGTCTGAAGACATTTAAACTTAAACGAAAACCAATATATTTGTATTATACCAAGAGACAGTAATATATAATCGAATCGCATATCAAGTTGATTAAGCTTTATATTCATGTTGTATCCACAAGCTCCCGCTTTCCTCACTTTTGTCTTAAAAAAGATCATCAGCAAAAATAGTTTTTTAAAAAAAACAACTGTAAATCTCTGGTTCAAAGAATGTAATACTCAATATTGTTTACCAGTCTGTCTCTTCAGTACCTGAGCATTGAGCAAGAACCTATATGTGACACACCCGCAATAAGCAAAGAAATACCAGCTAAACCAGCGAAATATATCTCGTCATATTTTTCATTTTTTACAAAGGAAATCACCTAGGCTTGATGCAAACATCTCTGTCTCTATCTGCCGATATTTTGCTCAGTCTGTTTCTGGATAGTTGAGCTGGGTCTGGTTGTGTTTAATCATCCGCGGCAGCTTTAACTTGTTTTGGGCGCATTCGCTGCGGTTCAATGCAGGCAGCGGGCGGAAGTTGGTTAAAAAACGGAAATTGAGCCATAAAATATGGCGACTAAATTATTTTGCTGCAACGCAATTAAAACTTTCCAATTGTTATGTCTGAATTTGAAGTGCTCACTTGACGACATTTTTTATTGTGCTTGATTTGGAATTCTTTTGTTGCTGTTTTTATTTACTGTTACCTGTAAAGCAGGCGCTGGCAGCAACTCCCTCTGTTTCTGCTTATTTGCACCAGTTGTAAAACCACTTTTTATAACTCATTAAAATGATTACTGTTCTTTTCGTCCCACCTCAACCAGATTCAGAATTCTCTCCTGCTGCATAGGTGGCAGCATTTAAATGTTATGCCCTTAACGTTTTCCAGGTTAGCCACTAACCACACAAGACAACACTTCCACCCACCGCGGCAAATTTATTATTCATCATTTTATATTTAAAATGGCAAAATTTGCTTAAAAGCGTAATTTTTATTTTTGCTAAATTAATATTGACAGAGAACTCAAACTAAAATTACAATTATTCAAAAATTGAATAAGAAATTGTCTATGTCAAGACTTTAATTCAAAATGTGGAGCTTTTCCAGGTATATCTGGCGCACGCCACTCATCGTTGGATTAAGCCAAAGCCGAGAAGCCCAAATTGTGTGAGGGGCAAGTAGTTGAATGGGTTCTATTAAGTTGAATCTGTGATATTTTGGAATGATTTATTAAATTCCGCTCCTTAATTTATTTTGTTTTTGCGTATCTCATCATTAATATAAAGCCATATATCTTTATGACATGCTTATCGATCAATGTGCTTTCGATATTTCATTTGAGCGCCTGTCACTTGACAAGATTACCCGGCAATTGCAGTTGCCAACACAGAAGCCATTGAAAACGCGTTATTAATGGCTTTATGGCTAGCTAGTTGCGACTACGACGGCAAAGGTCCGCTTCCAGGTTAACTTTCGGAGCTTTTTTACCACTCCATACAGTGACTTTTTTACACCCCCTGCTGGGTGCTGTCTGCTGCACTTGCACTTAATTTTATCTATTATGCTCCATTTTCGTCATTGTCTGACGTAAATTAAGATTCAATGGCATAAACGTGTGTGGGTTCCACTTAGATGATGTTGCTGATGGTACTGGCAGCTGGTCAGTCGGTTTAAGGGTGTAATAAAATGATTATAAAATAATTTTCGCAAACAAAAGAACATGTAATCGACTGCTCACACGTAGTCGCTCTAAAGCCCCATTTAATTATTTGCCCCATTCTGTGTTCAGCTGCCGCACTTGCTACGTGCGTTCATTCGATGTTTTTCGGACTTTAACAAATGCCACACCACTGTCCAATGCACTTGTTGCCGAACAATTCAACTGCTAAACTACTAAACTGATGGGATAGATTAACTAAATATACTTTCATCAAATTGAAAAAATATGTTTCACCGGCAAGTTTTGAAATAAGTTTCGTCATTCTGATGATGTTGGCTTGGAACTTTTCATCGTTTCTTAAGTGTTGTAATAGCTTTTTTCTTTAAAATAGCATATGCAACCCATATTATTTTTACTGTTACTGTTTTATATATAAATATATTTGCATTTGTAGATAGTAGTGTCATATATTTCAAGCTCAGTGACATGAAACATTTTCATGCGTTGCACCTTTGTAATGCATATATGTTATTAATCAAAACAAATTCTCATAAAACTCAAGATAAATTACTGTCTGAACTGCACTGCATCTGTTAATTCTGTGTATTTTCTTATCATATGATTTTTTGTAAATATTTTTAAACATGATTTCTATGACTTATCAAAATTAAAGCTTCTGTAATTCTTAATAACCACTGTTTTCGTCTCTAACACAAAAACTGTTGATTAACTTTTTTGATTAAATTAACTAAAGTGATTTTAAAATGATAAGATAGGATTAGAACCGGACTGACATTCTTAAGCCTATGATATCTGTAGCTCAAGCACTCTAGATAGAATCAAAAACCCTTAACTTAAAAATACGAAATCTTTTTTATAAGTATAATTACAATTAATTCCTATAACAATGTCAATCCGACAAAACAATATACATGCAATTATACCTCCTGGTGCCGCCACACACAATGCACCAGTAACTTCAACCACCGTAGTCCAGAGTTCCATTTAAATCACAACTAGTAGTACTACATTTGTATTCTGGGCCAAGTAGGGTAATTCTGGCCAGCAACAGCAGAATCAAAAGCCTTGGTCATTGGCGATGCAATAAACAAGTTTAAGGTTCTCAACCATTACAACAGTTTCTAATCCCCATATGCACATATATATCTATATGTACAAATATATAGATACGAGGCAGACGTTCAATTTGTATGAATGCGTAGCAGCAATTTGTGGCAAATTACTGTCAGGCGGATACACAAAGTGCACCCTGCAGGCAACGTTGGTGGTGGGGGCAGAAGGGATCTTACGAAGCATATCTAGTTGCCTGGCAGCTGATGGAGCTCATATTTGCAACTTTATTTATCGTAGCAAAAACATCTTGTAAATTTTCCACGCTATTTTCGCCTCAAGACGCTGCCGCCTCGGCTGTGGTAAATTCAACAATTGATTCGATTTACGAATGCACCTTCTAGAGCGTGACCTAAGCCTTCGAACGTAGCCACACAAAAGTGATATGAAAATTCGTTTAACCAAATGCCTTTTAAAAGGAATCGTAGACATAGCCACGCCCACGTCTCCGGGGCCTTCATCCTCAAATTCGAGAGAGACTCTTGGCACTGACCTCCTTCCTATTTTCGTATTACGTTTCCTATTCGGATCGTATTCGGATACTGATTCCCGTTGCCATTTAAATTTCCATTTGAAATTTCGCTTTATCCACTCTCCAGTTTCCGTTTCATCGGCCTCTTGCGATCATTTGTTTGTGATAAATTGTGCCATATCGCTTGCCACATTTGACTTTTTTTACTGGCCATGGTCAAAGAGCTAACCAAGCCACTTAACTCAAAGTTTTTTCAAATTTGTTTGTTTTGTTTTCTGTTTAAAAAAAACTAGGTAACTTCGGCTCAAGAGCACAGCTAGCTGTCGCCTGCCACCCAATACTTATGCTGCTACAACAAAAACTCACATTTTTTCACAAAATACTATTTTTATCGCCGGTTTGAGTTCTAATTTTATATGAAGCCTGCAGCCTAAATTTGATGTATAACAAGGGAGTGGCAAATGTCTTTGTGGTTTCCATTTGGTGCATAACGCACACGATTTGTATTATGTCATGCCCCGCTCTGAAAGAGCATGCCCCGCTCATGAGGCATGATGCAGCCATCTACAAATGTGAAACCAAATTATTATGGAATACGTACGTCAAAGGCGTGCATATTTTGAGCTAAAATGTACCAGAATTTACGAGATTTACGAGCAGCTTGAGCATATTTATATTCCATTCCATTTATTTTGGATTTGTATATACATTTTAATTATATTATAGAGGAAGTTACCTTAATATAAATTTCATTTGTAATCAACTGCTTATCAGCGTGTCTAGATCTGTATGCATACAAATACTTGTTATCCTATGGCCTTGCATTCAGTGCCACACAACCATTAAAAGGAGAACAAAGCTCATTTGAAACAAAAGCTAAGTCGAAAACAAAACACAACGCATGCTAATACGCCCACACATTTTCCGCTTTCCCATTGTTTGTATCACTCAGTGGGAAATGCATTCGTGTACGATTTACGCACTACAACAACAACTATATTGAGAATGGTTAGCTCGGAGCTCAGAGTTGAACAATTATGCATGGACGGGCACCGAGGGCAGCTTTTAAACTCGCTCAAAAGTTGGGGATATGCCCGGGCGTAAAACTTAGTTGGTAGTTTTCAAAGCAAATGAATATGCAACAAGCCGTGAGGCGGCCGATAAATTGAGGAGAACCGTCACACATTATGCACTTTTGGTGTTTTTGTTTATTAGTTCTCTTTCCATTTAATTACAATAAATTAAACTAAAACTGACAAAAATTCCGGTTGCATATTTTTTGTATGTTCCAATGTTTCTCCAGACAAATGTTCTGTTTTATAATAAATTATTTTTTTTCTTTTCTTATTTTTAAAATGAATTCCAAAGTTGAATGCACTACGCAAAAAAAGTTGGCTTGACGAGTCTGCGTTTTGAGACTTGCCTATTATTCAAAACAATTATCAAAATTTATTACGCATTAACTGATTAAAAATGCCAACAGCACAACAGAGCTTTTTCATTGACTTCTGCGTCTCAATCAATTTACAATTAGGCAAAGCACGTGTCGCGTTTCTTATCAAAAACTGCAATTGGTAAAATCACTGTAATTTTGGAGTGGAAAAAAGTAGTTGTCAGTTGAATTTGTAGCTTTTTGATTTAAATGCACAATTTTTATTACCGTTTGCTTGCGGTCCATGAATCAGAATTTCTATTGCCACAGTCGCATTTCTTTGACTTTCCACGCTTGAATAATTGCTTGTATTCTTGTCACGGTTGTTGATCTCTCTCTGTCTCTGTCCACGTCTGTCTACCTCTCTCAGTTTCGAGTTTTGTGTCTGCCCTTTGTTGGGCCATCTGAAATCTAAAAAGACACCTGGAGATCGTGACGTGCTATGTATGTGACTGCAGGCTTTCTATTCGCGTTGTATTCGGCCCAGAGGCCAAGCTGTGGCCACTTAATTAGTTTTGGAAATTGTAGTTGATAAACAACATCAAATGGTTTTCAATGAGGCGCAGGTAAACGGATTTAAAATCGGCTGTTTTTTGCCAGTGGTTTCATATAAATACCCAAATTCGAGTAATTAATATGTTGTGTGGTTGTTTGATTTCGCCACTAAAATGTTTGGCTCCATCGCATGTGCCGCGAATTTTGTATTATTCGAGCTGAAAGTGACATTTTTTTATGTTATCACCCCAAAATAGATTCAGGATAGATCAAAGAAAACTTCTTGTTAATGTGATGCGAATCGCAAATCAGTTTAAAAGACAACAAACGATAAATATAAGAGTTTACAACAATGTGTTCATTTATTACAACTATTCTTCTCTTTTTATGTATTTTAAAATAAAATTTGAATTTTTACTTAAAGTTTTATATAATTTCATTAAAATTTCAACATATGTAGCTTAAATTTCAATTTTAACTTTATTTTATCAGTAAATAAAGAAGTTTTCTTTTTAAATTTAAAATTTATATTAATTATATATTAAACTGAATTAAACAAAAGTCAGTAAAGTTATATTCCCTTCCTCATTCGTCTATCAGAGTTGAAAGTATCTATGCGCGAAATCATGACACAAGCGAATCCAGCCATTTTCCCCAGAAATACTAACATACAATTGTCTGGTGCTATTCAATTACACGATTCACAAATGCGACTGAAATGCACTCAATTTCGCATGCCGTGCAGCGAATCGTTACCACTTTTTTGTTGCTTACTTTTAGCTTTTGCAAAAAAGCATTTGCATAGCAAAAGCAATGACCAACAACAGCAAGAAAACATTTCAATATTTATCCCGGCATTTATTTAAACATCAATGCGGCATTCAGACAATCTCGCACATGGATTTCGTATGCAAGGCAACGTCCCAGAGTAGATACCATATGCATATTTTATTATTTAGAAGACAACAGAGCCATATGCGGAAAAGGGACAGTGAGAGAGAGAGAGAGAGCAAGGGAATTAGAGAGTAAGAGTAAAATTTATTTGGATTCTCCTGTTCGTCAGAGTGCATCAGTCAAATTTTGTACGTAAATAATTTGTATGGCATTCAAGAATAACAACAACAAATTACAAATCAAATAATAGTTACTAATTTTCCTCTTTTTTTTGTTGCACACGCGTTTTGCTTGTGCCACACAAAGATAAATTGTGTTGCCCACAGATTGCAATCAAGGAAATGTATTTGCAAAAATGTAAAGTGCGTGTGCCGCATTTTCAATTAGCTGAGAAGCGCATGTGAGAAGTTTCAGTTTTCAATTGAAAACTGTGGATACTCTGCCGATAACAACTTTTATTTATGCATTTCCCAAACAAGCAACAAAAGATTGCTACAGCAGTGAAAAGGGTGTGTGAAGGGAATTGGAAGGGGTACATGTTTGCCCAACTAATTAGACACTTGTCATTCGTCGTAATGTTGTAATAAATACCGTTACAATGTCATTACCGGCATTACTTGAATGTATTCCAGTATTTTTGTCTCTCCTCTTTGCTTAAAAACTTCTCTTCACTGGCAGCAGTCAAAGGGTTGGGCGAAGATGGCTGGGAGGTGAGTGTCTGAGCTGTCTGTCATTGGCTTGTTTGCTTTCTTGTCTGTCTGACCTGAGCTCGCTCCGCAACGAAAAATTCCCTCGCAGCCCACTTCCCCCCATACAACACTCGACGAACCGCTCCTGACTTTGTTTAAAACTTTGTTTTGCTTTTCGGCTTAGAATTTTAATGAGCTTTCGTCTACTGTGCTTTTTGTCACTTCATTCTGAAATATCATGTTTTTCATCATTATGCTATTCACAATCCACGTACTTCGTGCATATATATTGTTGTCATTTTTTTGTTGGGTCATTGCTTAGTTATAAGTATTAACTACTTGACCCTTTTACTTTCCGCCTCAAGCTAAGTTTGTCAAACGGCGGTTTTTCTTTGCTTGATAGTTTTTTTTTTAAGATTTCTGCAAACCTTTAAAAGAAGGTTTTGGCGTTGAAGAAAGCCAACTTCCAGTTCATCTTATGTAATTATTGCTAAGTGTGGATGAGTCAAAATCTGTGTAATAAATTGTTTCCTAGCATTAATTGTGTGAAATACAAAATATTTTACATCAATTACTTTATTCACCCAATTCGTGTTACGCTTCCTTCAAAAAAATGTAACTTAACACCAGCAACAATATTCTATACAACCGTTACTCATTTCTGGCAAACTCATTGCCAGATATGTTAGTCGGAAACAGAGAGACAGCAACAACATCTTAACTTGATGTCTATAACATTGAAGAACTTATCTATGAGCAAATATTGCCCAACATAATTTACACTTGCCCAGCAATTGTGCAAACAAAATGCAGCCGACAACGGCTGACTCCACAAACACCAAAAACAACAACAACAAACAGTTACAACAACGTGTTTATTAAACATTCCAAGATAATTAACGCTAGGCAATGTTTACAAGGCAGGGATGACCTGAGAAATTTCGGCGTAATTGAGTGACTTATTTGCGCCGTCGAATACGATCCACAAACATATGTATGTTCTTCTTATGTGTATTTGTAGTTGTTTACCAGTTGCCTAACGCCCGTTGGTATATTGATCCAGCTATCTAACTTATAATAAGAAAAGCAAAGGAAAAAATAATCCTGTCTAACCGGTCTATAAAAATAAAAACGTTCATTACGCAAGAATTTGCCCTAAAACGATGCAGCAGAGTGCCTAAGAAAAAAAATTAACAATAACGAAACCTGAAATCTGCATAGTTGTAGTAGGAAGATTAGCAAAAATAACAGCAGCATCAACAACGATGATGCGACTTTTTGCTGCAACAACGCCGACAGCGACAATGTCGCACAGCTCCAGCTCCGACGAGTCTGGCCAAATTGTAAAGAACGCGCACATTGAGTCCGACAGAAGACAGCAACGACAGTCGCCTGGATGCACGGCTGCAGATGGGCCGGATGGGGGAGGTGCTATGGCTGGTGGTGCAACGATCTACAGCAACCACAGCAAGTCAAGGTCATTGGAACGCTATTCTGGTGCGCCATCGCAGCAGCAGCAGCAACAACATCAACTGCCTTCATATGCCACGCCCACGAGCAGAACGCGACGCCGTCTGCTGTCGCCGTTTCGCTCGATGAAGCGCCGTAGTCGTAGCAGCAGCAGCAGCGGCGACTCTCAAGTCTACAATCATTTCGCGATAGTGGTGGCCAACGCAGTGGCTGCTGCGCCGAGTGCTGCAATTGCTTCCAATGCTGCTGCCACTGCTGCCAAGGCTAGTTCTCAGAGCGGCGACAGTGGCACGGGAGGCACGGAGTTGGAGCACGAGCTGGAGTTCGAGTTGGAGTTGCATCACGATGAGGAGCATGATGAGAGCAGTCAACTGAGTCTCAGCTACTCCCAGCTCAGCAGCAGTGGATGCGACGAGGCCGATGCCGACGATGAGGCAGCAACAACAGCAGTTGCAACCAAAGCCAAAACAGCATCAGCAGCACCAGCAACACAAGCGTCGCATTTTTTAAATTCTGATGTGGCACTGTCAGATGTTGTCGAAGAGCGCCAACGACGCACACTTTTGTCGCTGTACTCATCCTCGTCAGAGGATCAGCTGCACTGTCGCATCGGCGACATCACCCTCATGGACGACACCTACTCAAACTGCGATCCACAGAATGATGCGGAACGCATGTTTCTTCAAATTGTCGGCATGTTGCGCGATGAAAATGAGGTTTGTGTCTTGGCTAAACAGCTCGCTGTACTGTATATAAGATGTTGCATAGTTGACTCATTTGCCAGAATGGCATATTTAATCCGTACAATTTTAATTAAACGCATTCCTTACTCTCTCACGCTTTCGCTTTGCTGCATTTAAAATCTTAATTATCTGAAACTGTAACTGCAATTCGACTTCAGTTTTGCCAGTGATGAAATTTCACAATTTTAAGCGATTTACATTTTCAATTAATTGAACATTCGATTTATGGGAAATTGCTTTCAAAGTAATTTCTTAAAACACGTAAACAATTTGTAGAAGTTAATCTTTAATTTAACAAACTGTTATAAATAAATACCGTCCTTTTAATTCAATATATTTTCACTTACCTGAGTCGTTATATTTGTTATACTTAATTTGTATATTTTAAATATGTCTGAGTGTTAGGCAACTGAAATAACTGAAGCCTTACGATCAAATTTATTTCGAATTATTTCATAATATACACATTTTGGACCTGTATAAAGATTTTTTTCGTACCACTAAAAATGTCAATTAAGGCTGGCGTTGAAGTGATTTTTAATAGATCAATCTGACAATGGAAGTTGATATGACACCAGCTGGTCAACTGCTAAGCCATTTGACAAGGCAAGCGACAGCAGACGCCATAAAATCCACTCTGTGGGAGCAACTAAAGACATTTTTAATAAGAATGCGAATAGTGGATGCTTAGCTCACCAATTCGCCAGCTGGCCAACGTGTTGAGATGTTGAGAAAGTATGACGACAGTTTTAGCTTTGTTCGTTTAGTTGGCCAGCGGTCGCAAAACCAAAGGAGCCGCATTTTTTTTAGTTTTATTTGTGTTGGGTAGAGAGGGAAACCAGAGCAGACATATTGCTTTGCAAGGATTCTCAGCAGACTATCACGCATCTTTTAGGCTTTGGCTGTGGCAGTGGCATTGTTTGCGTTGGTTAAAACTGCACAAACTTTGTTGACATACATGGGCTTTCAAAGGGCATTGCCCTCCTATCGTACCGTGCAGTTCTTTTAATGACTTTTATATCAAACGGCTTCTTGTCATTGTTGCGACAACGTTGCCTCTAATTAGTGCTGTTGCAAGCAGGCGCGGGTGGTGCAGGGCAGGGCAAGGCTGAACTGGTCGTGCCAAGCTGCATATTTATTGCAAAACATCAAATTATTGAGTACAGCGGCAAACCATTTGCGGCGAAATGTGAAGCATCAGTTCCGTAATTTTTCTTTGTTGTTGGTGCCCCCTTTTGCTAATTAAACAGCAACACAAAGTGGTTTCCCCCACTTGTTCTTGTTCTTGTTGCGGTTGTTTGTGGCAAAAGGAAGCACAGTAAATTGTAACATCAATTATGTTTACACCTAATTAGCAAGCAAAACTCTTCAGGACAAACAAGCTTGCTTGCGAAAGCAGACTACACTTAAATCTAGGAAAAAAATTTGGCAATAAGAAAATTAAATAACAAGCCAACTCGATATTTATAAAGCCACACCAATTTTATATAAGATTGAGAATAAAATCATTGCCCATTAACATTAAACTTAATTACCAATAACTGATCAACTTTAAAAATTAACGTTTCAATATGCAAATATTATTAAAACTTAAAACTTGTTTTGATTTATGTACATAAAATAAACTGAAAATTTGATTATTTATTTTATTTGACTCTGAAATGAGTTTTGTTAAAAATAATAAAATAAAATGAAAATCTGAAGTTCTCTAACTAAGTTTGAAACAACCAAAACAAAAAAAATGGCAAACAAAGCCATGCCCATTGCCCACAACTCCTCTCGATGGGATCTTTCGCCTCCGGCACATGTACATTGGCCATGCATACATTATGGAACATAAACTTTACCCTGACAGCCAGCAAGAGCTGCAAAGTTCAATATAATAAACACAAAATTCAAGAAAACAGAATTACACATTTGTATGTGTGTACATGAAGGAGGACAAAAATTCAAAAAGATAGTTAGGAAGCAGCAGGAAGATAACCAAATTAAATAATAGAGTAAATGGGGAACGGAATTGTGCAAGACTTGCTTGCCACGCACGGTGTGGCATCCTAGCATACTGCTGAATGCTTGTTGCACTGCGGCAAAGTTGAAAGTTGAAAGCTGTGCACAGGTAAATGCATTTTGCTTGTTGCATGCAAAATGGCAGCGAAAGAAAGTTTTTGTTGCAAACTCCAAAGGGACGACACAAGCTCCGCCACATGGTCTGCCAAAGTGAAATTTAAAAGCGAAAATGTGCAAAATGTGCAAAATGAATCGTGTGCCTTGCTTCAGTAGATGCTGCCACTTCAGCTCCCCGATGCCAGCATCCACTTACAAAGTGTTCAAATTGGCAGTCACTCATCTTCAGCCTTCTGTGCACAAACACTAAAGTGTTGTTGCTAATTAAGAGCATGCACACAAAAGCAGCAAATATGAGGTGCATAAAATATTCCTCTGATTTACTTGTGTATGCCTCACTTGAAATTACAGCTCGCTTAATACAACCACAGTAATGCCCCGCTCTAAACACATGTCGTATGCGTAATACACTCATCAGCACAAAATAGCTACCTCGACTGCCAGCTGCCTCTCTAAAAAAAAGGCAGCAAATAATTTGGGAGAATGGATAAGACAAGCAGACAGCAATGTGTATAAGTGTTTGGTGTATGATGTGTGTTAATAGTGTTCCACTGCCCTTGACTGGTGTTAGTTTCTTATCTCTTCTGATACACCTTGTACACATAAACTAACTATGGAAAGACGAGCCGGCTACAGACGAATACTTTTTAAATGAGTTTTATAAATTTGCATGCACACCTACATAAAATTCCCCGGAGCACACTTATTTAACTTAAGCTCGTCTAGCACAAGGACTAGTGCATGCAATAGATTGTAAAATATTTTAACATAACAAGATAAATCAGAGTTTGTTTGAATTACTGAATTGCTTAAGTGGAAATAATGTGAACCACCCAACAAATTTCCAGTAAAAATAATTTACAAACTCATTAATATAAAATTAATGCAAAATTCAAATTTTATTAGAAAAAATATGAAATAATTACAAAATTCTGAATTCAAATTGAACGACAATTATATACTCCCCATTTGTGTAATGGCCAATTTAACTTAAGTATTTCTGAGATGTTCACCAAAAATTTGATGCCACATACAAGGAATTATCTTAAGAGCGTAATTTTCCAATTATTGCAATATTAATTTATCAATATCACTTGTTGTTTTGAGAAATATGATTTTAATTGAAAATGAGGTTTCGCATATACAATGTTTTTCTTATTACATTCCCATCAATCGTTTTTTGTATATAATGCTTTTTGGGATATGTTTTTTATCTATTGTTCCCCCTTCTGAACTTATAGCTCCTTCATTAACCCCAGTTCCTGCAATAATGCCGGAATCTTTGATGGGCTGAGGGCTTATATGTCACTCATAACATACATCCCTAGGATGCTGAATCTTTTCCTGTAAAAGGCGATACATTCTGTTAGGATGTGAGTTGAGGACTCCTCCTTCCCTACACAAAACCTACACCGATTGTTACTATAAATACCCATTTTGGATAGGTGGTTTCTTAGTTTACAAAGTCCTGTCAGTAGACCAATAAGTATCCTAAGCCTGTTCGTACCATGGAAATTATTTGCTTAAGTCGCTTTTGATTATAGCCGCCCAAAAGACATTTGGCCTGTCGAAGTCCTGGTGTCTCTTCCCAGCTCCGTAGTCTCCTTTGTCTTTCTTCGCTCCTGAGTTACAGCCGTATTGTGTGCCTTCATATGCCACAAAACGGGTCTGGACCTATTAGGGGCCTCTCTGCACCCATTCTAGCCTGCTTATCCGCCGCTTCGTTTCCTGCTATTTCCCTGTGAATTTTAGGATAAACTTATTATGGACCTCGAGTTGGTGAAGCTTGGATCGGACTTCATGGACTACTTTTGAAGTTAATTTTGTCCCATTTATAGCACTTGTTGCTGCTATATTATAAGATAGGATGGGAATGTCCGCATTCCGATAGTTACGTTTTAGGTTAAATTTCTCCCTATGGCACACACCTCAGTTTGGAATATGCTGGTGTGCGTCCCCAGAGATTCATAGTAGGATATCCGAGGGCCCGTCAGGCCTGTTCCCTGATTGGTGAGTGATCTATCGCTGTACCATTTAATGGTGTGCGGCTTCATAGGATGGACTTTATCTAGTGTCGTCCATTCCTTTTTACTGCTGGTTTGAACCTAGAAATTTCGCTCGAAAATATTCGGGTGTCATTTTATCCCTGGGTTGTAACAGGAGGGGAAGTTCATCTGAAAGAAGTTGGGCATCTCTATGGCTCAAGATGTGTTATAATATAATGTCCATTTATGCCATTGGTGATAGACTTATATTTACCGATATTGTGGAGTCGTGGGGTATTATTAATAAAATAATAGTTTATAATAAAACAAATAGGGGTTTATTTAAAATTTAAAATTTATTGATGACCAGTTTTTTAACGGAACATTGTTATTATTACTTATTGCATGAAACTCTTAAACTATTTCCATGATCCACAAAGTACAAAATTTATAAGCATAACTAACTTCGATATTTAAATCGTTCTTGCAGAAAATGCGCCAATTCCAGAAGGTGCTAGAGGATTTGAGCTCCCGTGTCGCCCTGGCTGAGCAGACCAAGAACGCCTGGCAGACACCCACATCTGTGGGCGAGGCAAATGAACAGGTACAGCAGCTGCAGCGTCTCCGTGATAAGATGACAACGGCAAGTGCATTACTAGATGATTGCAACGAGCAGCAATCCTTCTTCACCGCGAATCAGGTTCTGGTGCCGACACCATGTTTATCCAAACTAAAAGATTTGAACTCACGGTAAGTGTAGACTGAAAATTTTAATACATCACGGCACTGATTTTGGGTTTCCTTCGCTTCGCTTACATTTTGTTGTCCTTTTTTTTGGCAAAGTATGAATTTGCTGCAAATTGCAATGGACGAGCGCCAAAAGGTTTTGTGCCAGGCAGGCGCAAATCATACGCACGAGAACGGCGACGACGGACGCAACACATCAAACAGTGGGACTATTGGGCCATTACCTAATTTGGGGCAAAGTGTTAAGCCGCCCTGGGAACGTGCCACAACCGCCGCCAATGTGCCTTACTACATCGAGTAAGTATCAACATCTTAGATCCTCAGCTTCATTGAAACGGCGGCCAATTAATATTTAACCAAACTCACCCAAATCACCATAATGCAGCCACGAACGCGAGACCACACACTGGGACCACCCAGAAATGATTGAACTGATGAAGGGACTGGCTGACCTTAATGAGATACGCTTCTCAGCCTATCGCACGGCCATGAAGCTGCGAGCCGTCCAAACCCGACTGGGTAAGTACCCGACTGCAGGCAGTGATTCTAATTACGAGTCATAAATTAATTTGCTCAAATGGGGTGCTTAAATTTTACTTTTCAATTTGAAGCTCCAAATAATTGTACAAAATGACTCACTAAGTATATAATAAGGAAAATATGCGGACACATTACTCTTTTGCTTTTTAATTATTCACAATAAACTCCAATTACTGAATCTTTCTTTCTATTTAACAAATAATAATATATATAAAGGCATAATATTTAAAACATGAACCAGGATTGAATAATTACTTTTTAATGTTGCTCATTTTAGCACTTGATCGCATTTCAATGGTCACCGCATGTGAATCGTTTGATCGCCACGGACTCCGGGCACAGAACGACAAGCTTATCGATATACCGGACATGACGACGGTGCTGCATTCGCTCTATGTGACAATCGATAAAATTGATTTGACGCTAATGCTCGACCTGGCTATCAACTGGATACTGAATGTGTACGACTCCCAGCGCACCGGTCAGATACGTGTACTCAGTTTCAAGGTGGGACTCGTGCTGCTCTGCAGGGGTCATCTCGAGGAAAAGTATCGCTATCTGTTCCGCCTGGTCGCCGATACGGAGCGAAAGGCGGATCAGCGACGCTTGGGACTGCTACTGCACGACTGCATACAAGTGAGTGTGTGGAGTGGCAATCAGACATTATATTATTTGTGCCAAATCTAATTAATTGCCTACAGGTGCCGCGTCAACTGGGCGAGGTGGCCGCATTTGGTGGCTCGAATATTGAGCCCTCGGTTCGTTCGTGCCTGGAGCAGGCGGGCATCTCACAGGAGGCCATCGACGGCAATCAGGAAATCTCAATTGAGTTGCAACACTTCCTCGGCTGGTTACAGCACGAACCGCAGAGTCTTGTGTGGTTGCCAGTGCTGCATCGTCTAGCCGCCGCGGAAGCTGCTAAGCATCAGGCCAAGTGCAACATATGCAAGGAGTATCCAATTGTGGGCTTCCGCTATCGATGTCTCAAGTGCTTCAATTTCGACATGTGCCAAAAGTGTTTCTTCTTTGGACGCAATGCCAAGAATCACAAGCTATCGCATCCCATGCATGAATACTGCACAACGGTGCGTATACTTAATGAACATCCAACAACATTTGTTTTCATCTTTTATTCCACAGACCACATCCACCGAGGACGTGCGCGATTTCACGCGTGCACTCAAAAACAAATTCAAGAGTCGCAAATACTTTAAGAAGCATCCACGTGTCGGCTACCTACCCGTGCAAAGTGTCCTAGAGGGTAAGTACACTGACAGAAAATTAGATATTTCCTATGTAGCGGAAAATGATTTATTATATAATTTTTAATTTATCACTGCTTGACTTAAGCAGAAACAATATATATTTAAGAAAAATAAGAAGCGATAGAACTTGTGTTTTTCGTTATTATTTCAGCAGCTGTAAATATATCCTTACAATTTTTTAATACTAGAATATTCATTTTAAAGCAACTGGAAAAATTAATTTCGTTCAACTGTCACTTTCATAATCGCTCTCAGAACTCGATATTTCAAATGAATGTAATT
The DNA here is from genome assembly GCA_035042345.1 of Drosophila fungiperda. Lineage (NCBI taxonomy): Eukaryota > Metazoa > Arthropoda > Insecta > Diptera > Drosophilidae > Drosophila > Drosophila fungiperda. The sequence continues at coordinate 474,901 of JAWNLM010000204.1, forward strand.
AATGTGATGATAAATTATATCTACACATTCACTTTAATTCATCGATTTGCCTTTAATTAAAATTACGTTTTGTAACCATTCGCAGGAGATGCACTTGAGAGCCCGGCGCCCAGTCCGCAGCATACGACACATCAGCTGCAGAGCGATATGCACTCGCGATTGGAGATGTATGCGTCGCGACTGGCGCAAGTGGAGTATGGCGGCACTGGATCCAACTCGACGCCGGACAGCGATGATGAGCATCAGCTGATAGCACAGTATTGTCAGGCGCTGCCCACGAACAATGGAAGCGCTCCCAAGTCACCGGTACAGGTGATGGCTGCTATGGATGCGGAGCAGCGCGAGGAACTCGAGGCCATTATACGCGACTTGGAAGAGGAGAATTCCAATTTGCAGGCTGAGTATCAGCAGCTGTGCAGCAAGCAGCAAAGCGTCACACCCGACGACTCCAACGGCATGCAGCACTCTAGCTCCAGTACGACGGGCCTGGCCGCTCAAGGCGAGCACGGACAGGTTAGCAACTAAGACTAACATAGCATCCAAATAAACCGAAGTAACTTCTGTTTTTATTCTTGGCAGCAGGATATGATGGCCGAGGCGAAGCTGCTTCGCCAGCACAAGGGCCGATTGGAGGCGCGCATGCAAATACTCGAGGATCACAATCGCCAGCTCGAGGCGCAACTGCAGCGCCTGCGTCAGCTGCTTGACGAGCCCAACGGCGGCGGCGGTGGCAGCAGTGCTCCCAGCAGCGGACTACCCAGCGCACCGGGCTCAGCGCTTAACTCCAAGCCAAACACACTGCAAACGCGCTCGGTGACCGCCTCGCAGCTGAACACCGACTCCCCAGCCAAGATGATTCATCAAAATGGCCACTACGAACACAATTCAAGTAAGTGCAAGCTGCCCAGTTATCATTGGATGCAGGGGAGTCAATAATAATAATAATTTTCAAATCGAGTTGCCTACTCTTTGGTATATTGTTAATTTTTAAAGTAATAGTTTGAGTATATCATAATCATAATAATAATAATAATTATTTCTTGTTAGTTAAAACTTAACATGATTTAATAATCATTAAATTTAAATTTTTTATAACATAAGTTATTTTAATATATATAGACAGAAATGTTATCCCGCATTAAATCCATTTACGATCATGCCTAATATATGTACTTGTGATTTCCCATATATATATGCATATGTAGTGGGTATTATGCTGACCGGTCTTTGCAACGAGCTGCAGCAGCAGCCACCGTTGGCCAATCTGGCCGCCAAGCATCATCAGAACCAGCTAAGCGGGGCCTTGAATGCACTGCATAAGCAGCAGCAGCACGCTCAGAGGGGAATCCTTACAGGCAACGGTGGCATCGATATGCCAAACATAGGCATGCAGTCGTTAAACTATTTAGGTGACGACGGACGTCCACCGCCTCCGCCGCACTCCAGTTTGTTGCAACAGCACATGAATGGTGCGGAAATATCTTGAAAACTACTTAATTCTTTTGAATTTTTGTTTTTTACTTTTCCTCAGATTTCTCTGATGGTTGATTTGTTTTTCCGTTAAGATATTTAGATTTCAATTATTATTATACATTTTTTTAGCTCTTTTTGCTTTTGTTGTTGTATGACATTTGTGTTTGAAATCCAATCTCTATTTAATCCGAAAAACTAATGTGAAATCTCTCTTGCTTAATTCATCTGCCATTGCCCACTATATATAATGACCATAGATCTTGGCTAAAGCGTTTGGAGTGTATGTCAAAGCGGTAATACAAACAACTCATTATTCTTAAATAAATAAAACATAACTTAATTAAGTTTAAAATAATTACAACAAAAGAATGACAAAATATATTTCCGTGTCTTTGGAAACAGATGGCGCAACCAATTCGGCTACTATCATAACGGAGCATGAAATCGAGCCAATCAACGATGACTTGGATGAGACAAGCAGCTGCACGACTACGAATACAACGATGACCACGACCACAAATACCGAGAAAACTTGTCTGGATTTAAGGCAATGAAGTTTCGACACTTCCAGCTGCAAGGAAATACTAATAAATAGAAACACTACTTACGGATAATACATTGTAATCGCTGGCGTGCAAGCTAACTCTAAACAGTATACATATACATAATTAAAACACGCAACTCAACATATAAATACCGTTACACATATATTTATACATATGAATATACAAAACGAAAGGATGCAGAAAGAGAGAAAGCTGAAAGTTTTTTATTAGTTATCAGAATATATCACTAACGTTAAGTGAACGATACATATTAAAAGCTGAAAATAATGCAGAAATATAAAGTATTGTTAAGAGTCTGATAACCATCCTAATAATAATGCATAATCAACTGCGAGCACTAGCAAAACTGTTATAGATGCACTCTTTTCGAAACAAGGCAACCATAGATTAAAAATCATTTTTGAGGTTCCCACTAACTTTATGTTTTATATACGTTAAATAAAAAATGGTAAATCATTTTAATACGAAATTTATTGCACCTTTATTCACTTTTTACCTTGAATAAAGAATACTTTATTTCAATTTAATTTGTAGTTTATTCATATGCTATTAATGTGTATTTTGTATTATAATTTACATTCTAACTAAAAGTGTGCTGCAATGTTTTTAATTAAAAAAATAGTCATTATTGAAAAACAATTCATTTTGTATTTTTATTTACCTTAATTTAATCATTTCACAATTTCAGATTAAACTTATCTTATATATATATACATATATATTCTTTTGATATGTAGATATAATACCGATTGGTTTTCCGCAATCTTAATCAATGTAATTTTGACGAATACGATCACTAAATGGACCACATTTTCTATGATCTTTACTATCACAATAAAAGTATATCTAAGACTCATAGTTATGAGTTGATTTTAACTGATTAAGATGTTTACTAGATAAATCAATACATTTCCACTTAATACTTCTAGTCAAATTACATCCATATTTACCAACATACATATATGTGAAAACGATAAATACAACTTAGATTGCTTTAAATACCAAACAAATCGTTCGTTTCTAGATGCCTAAAAAATAGAAAAATAATCATACCAGATAACATATACGTATATATTTAAAACTTAAATCCATACAAGTATCAAAAAAAAAATATAAATTATATATGACCAAGGGCAACTAAATAATTTTTTTAGAATATCCTCGACAGTAGCATTTCAAAAAATCAAAATTATATGAATCCCTTATATTAATATTTTAATTTCGTCCAACGAACTATGTTAAGTGTCGACCACTGATTTTAAATACAAATATCCGAACTATCTACAATAATCAACACAAAGAATTATATATATTGAAAATATGAACATAATTATTATTTTCATAATCGAATACAAATTTCAAAGTAATATAGTTACTTTTAATTTAATTTAATGCATATAGCAAGAACTGACTATGAAAATCCATAAATAGTATTTATACATATATATGATCTTTCTCACAATTCACCATCAGTGTAGAAGAGTTACCCACTGTGAATATTTTTCTAACCAAATCATGAAAAGAAGTCCTACCAATAACCAACCGTTTAAAACCCTCCGTTTCAAGTTAAAAACGAATGAACCAAAAGAGCTAAACATTAAAGCTTACACAACACGCTAGATATTTCATCAGATTAATAAAACAAAATCATTAGTAAACATATCCTTAAAATGCAACAATATAAAATTTAACTTAAGCTAAAACTACATACACATATTCAACACGAATTTAAATGCATGCAACTACATCAATATAAAAAAAAAAACTATCGTTTTCGGTTCCATTTGATGTGGAAAACAATTAAGTTACTGCTGTTTATTAGGCAAAACATAATTTTTAATTTAGAATTCAACCGTAAAAGCTGCCCGTTTTGGAATAATTTTATATCTAATTATATAAGATAAAGAAAAAGATAAATATATATATAAATAAAAATGAAGTGAAGCAATTCAAGCATATCCCAAATAGTCTTCAGTGCATCAAGTGGTTGTCTATGATAAATACGATGTTTTATATGCCACAGTATGAATAACTATATGATATAAATATAGACACAAAGCCAAACAATCATCGAAAATTATACAAAATATATTACGTGCTATATTAGCTTCTTATTTAATAAATATATATTTATACATACATATGAATAATACATGCTCCAAATATTAAGCCTATCCAATGACACATAAATACCCAGAATCCTACTACCTAATTTTAAATTCACTTAGCGAAATTATGTTCAATTGTAAAGCATTAAAGCACATTTTTTGGATTCAACTAAGATCTTAGTTAAATGAGAAACTCCATTTACAAGTTATAATATCGGAACTATATATTTAAATTATAGCTTTACATATCTTATGTTTGTTTCTTTAATACCTAAAAGCGAAGGTAGACAAAAAGCTTGAGCTAGCTCCAAAATTGTGTTAATGGTAGCTTGTACATCAGTACGAACAATTTCAATTGTACCTATCTTTTGATACCGTTTACTACAAAACTAAGGACTATAATCTTATTTGAAGCTGCAAGACCAATGCAAAGGAAACAAATAAATAATTTTAATTTGTAACTTGAGGCAGATGAAATCTATGATGAGATCTTAAACATTTAACTCTGTTCTACAAATGGTAGAAAGTATATATATACATATATAATAAAGCGTACATACACATACATATACATGAGCAAACATGCAAAAATAAATATTAACAATAATATCAACAAGTAATACATAAACGTTTATATACAAAACACACATACATACATCTATTTATACATAATGGGATAATTATACTATATCATATAATATAAATATAAATGACAATTACAAAAAGTTGATACAATAAATCCAAACAAAATACATAAATTGTGTTACAAATAAATGTTTTCTTTAATTTTGTATCTTACACGGCCTTGGGTTCAGAACATTACAATATAACTTCAGAATTATTAATTCAATAAGCGCTTATAGATTACTTACTTCAATAAATTTCAAACACCTACCTTGCCTTGAGTGTTTGTTATTATTTGGGATGTATACGCACTTATAGAGTTTTAACATTAGCCACTTCTTAAAATTTTAATTAGTTATTATTTGATTGCACTCCATATAGATTTCCACTGCTTCGACTTCGACGACTTGGACTGGAATGTGGTTTTTCATATGGTAAATCATCAACCTCTTTAAATAATAAGCCACTTCCAGCTTCGAACTGACTTTCCTCCATTTTGTTGCTCACATCTGCTTTAACAGCTTATGCAGCAGATCGGAACTGCAAAATGAAGTTGGCTAATTAACTCGGAAGAATCAATCTCTCACAATCTCACAGCATAAGAAATAAGATTAAGCCAACAATCAGAAAGTGATGGAAGATTTATGAATAAGTGTCGAATAGGATAAGTGAACAAATTAATATTAGTTTTACAAAGCTAAAACTTGATTTTAATATTTATAATATTTGCCATAACATTTAGAAGTATAAATTTTATTTGAATCAACCTTGTACCCCCTTGTTTGTTCCACTAATACTCTTAAGCTTTAAGCCATAATCTTTGCGATATAATTCTCTATTCGGAATTGATTCAAAATAAGGATCGAGCGATCTCGACTACCAAAAATAGTCTAAATTTATTAGATAATTTCCATTTAAAAAGATTTGCACCCAGATAAGAGCAGAATAAGTCATTTCTTATAGCAAACGAATGTAGCGCATATTTTGATTCAGAATTGATTTTAATTGGCTGACGAGCAACACGTGATTATAGATACATGCATACATACACGCAATCAAACGTAACGGGGATCTTCAAAATACGTACAAAACATATTTACGCTCGCATCGATTATCAGGCCATCTCTTTCTCACTCATGCGCTCGAATATTTGATTGGAATCAGAACCGAGATCGCAACCAAAAATCGATTAAGTTTTATTAAAATAGTTTCAATGATAAAAGACTTGTTTGCATAGAAAGCGACAGATGACATAAAGAAAACTAACTTATAGGACAGGAGTCGTTTACTTCCCTATCTGTTACACACTACTAAATTGTAACAAAGGTATAGAATAAAAGGCTTTCTTACCAATTATATATTAACATAACATAAGACTTAAATACTTTGTGGGACTTAATCAAATTCAACAACAACCGGTTGGTTATTTTTAAAGCGCGTCTGAAAGTGAGTTAAGCTTAATGTTCCTATTCTTGAAGGTAAGACTCAAATAGATGTATTTGTAAGAAAAATGACTCTTTAATGTCAAATTCTTTGGGTATGCTGAAATACGTTTTGGTATTTTAACAGTAGCAAAGCGTCGCCGCAATCGGTACTTGAAACAAGTTGGGCTGAATGACGTGAATACGTAAAGAGTTCTTTACGTACTGATTCATTGGTTAAAAATGCATGGTTTATATACAGGATTCTTAGACCATATGGTTTGCTTAGGACTAGTTATTCTATTTACAAGATGACCTAAGCAATCAATATGCGTTTATTTCTTGATTTTATCTTATTTCGACGCTACATCTGTTTACTGCAGGCAACCCGACAGTGCAAAAAACCTTTTCTAAGTGCAACCCATGGCTCGGGTGCATATTTATTTACTCTGTGCATTATCTGCAGCGTACGAATTTTGGCTCTTGTCGAAATCGTACAGTCATTAAGGGATTTATTTCGAAAAGTAAGATATCTCAAGTGTTTTAAGAATTTTTTAATCATATGTACATATATCCATGTAATTTTAATCCATAATTTCGATCTCTTTTTATCCAAGGTACTTATGTGTATCCTAAAATTTGTTTGCAGAGAACTTTTAGCAACACATTTATACATGAAACAGCACATACATTTTTAGAGTATTTAAACTTATATTAAGCAAAACTTGTGAGATAAGCCCGCGTATATATTTAATATAATATATAAGCACGTATTACCAACATCCAATGACGAACACATTAAGGAATAGAGTGCACGGTTTAGAGAGTAGAATGAAGTCTGAGAAGCAGATAAGCACATATGAGAAGTGTTGTCTGTAAATTCAGAACTAATAAAAGATGGGAGAAAACTAGAAATAGATTGCCTTCTAGTTGCCAATTGCCTGAGGAGCTCAGTGATGATAGTAGGCGTGATGAGGATCGGCAGCAGGTGCGGCAAGAGCGGCGGGATAGTGGGCGTAGGAACTATGGGCAAGTGCAGGATAGGCAGCATGGAAATGTGCGGTAGAAATCAAGGGACCAGGAGCAGGGGCTGCTGCTGGTGCCGGTGCTGGAGCAGGTGCAGGAGCCGGTGCTGGTGCTGCACTATGTAAAGCACTCAAGGCGAATGGATAGGATAGCAGCGGAAGCGGGGCCTTGGGCACTGCCGGTAATGAAGGTGCTGGCGCCGGTCCTGCGATGAGTGCATGTGGCGCAGGTCCTGGCGCAGGTAATGGCTTGTAAGAGAGCGGCTCCTTGCGCACAACCGCATTGAAGCCATGGTGGGAATCGGCTGTGTAGTCAACTGTGCGCTTAGTGCCATCTGGATCCACCACTGAATAGCTGCCTTTGACAACGTCGCCGTGGCGAGTTTCATGTTGGCTCTTTAAGTCACCGGTGTAACCGTCTTGGACGTCGTAGCCGAAGGAGTACTTGGGATCAGGGTCATACGGTTCAGGCACAACTGGATTGTGTGCGGGTGCTGTCCAAGACAAATAGAACATAACTCCAAAATTAAATTAACTTTTTCTCAGACTCACCAGGTGCCACATATGGCTGTGGTCCGTGATGCGGACCGTAGCCCGCATATACATGTATGGGTCCAGCTGGGCCGCCATAGTATGGATTAGGTCCAAAACTGCCGGCATAAGCTATGCTAAGCGCAGCGCTCAGCAGAAGTATCTGCAAACAAGAGAATAGCAATTTAATACGTTGACACTTTAACTGAGATCATTCAGAGATCTCTTAAAGTTGTACTCCTTGTGATCCTTCTATAAACACATTAATTTTGTAAGACCCACACACCTTCAGCATTGGAGTTTTAAGTTGTCCTTGCGTGTCTCTCCACTGTAATAAATTTTTTTTAATAGTCCAGACACCAAATACCAAACACCACTTGAAACGTGGCAAACCGAATTGAGGATTGCAGCACAACAACAAACGACAACCGCGCCAGAAGAGGAAACAACAACTGCAAACGTTTGGACGGCGTTCTGGCAATTTATAGCAAAACCTGGCGGCAAATGTCGCCTGCTTCACATGGAGCAAAAGACCAAGCAAACAATAAGCTAATTGAAGATTAAGACAGAGACCAGCTATAGTTATAGCAACGTGCCCAGACTGATCATGCCACATGGCGCGCACACAACACAATAAGCTAGACACTCAGATAGAAAGACAGCCAGACATCCAACAAAATCAACAACAACAACCAGCCAGCCAGACAACAACCAATAAAACAAGACGAGGTTGTTATATATATTTGTGTTAGCTATAGTGGGCAACAACCATCTGGCGCTGAATCGTGTGCCTGGGTTCAATATTGATGCTCGCATCGACTTAGAAAGGTTATTCTTCCGCTAAACTATTTAAAGGGACCCGTTTGCCATTTGCCCTTTTACTTTTGTGCCATGTTTCTAAACGTTTACGATTGTGGCAATTGTGTGGAAATTTATTCGCTGCACACCCAATTGAAACGTACATTTATTATCGACTAGGACTTTTACCAAACTTAAATACGCGTAATGAGTACCAGCTAAATGAAAATATAAACCCATGAAATGGCAACCGGTAGCAGCATCTAAAACAACAAAAAAGTTTCGCATGCTCAAAAGGTCAGCCAGTCGACAATTAAATTACAGCAAACCAAATGCCTGGCTCCAGCAGCCGCCGAATAAAGCGAAAGGTCATCCTACCAGTCGCTTTGGGCCATGGCACAGGTATACCATATAACCAGTACCAAGCACCCATTACCCAGTCATCCCCTCAGATCCTCCAGTCTGCAAACAAGAACGAATAATGGGATTAGCTATATGTTCACTTTGTGCGCTTAATTTATGGTCGCAAATTTGTAGGCCGCAGACCTGCAAGGGTATCGATAGTTCCTACCATTGTTTCTCATACAGTTTTGGTATGTGACAACTAAAGCAACAAATCGTGCATTTTTGCCGTTATTCAATTCTACATTTGGTAACACGAAGATCAATGCAATTGATCAAAACAAATCAACCAATTTTGCAAACGTGTATTATGTAAATTGTAAATGTATAAGTTCCTTCATATCCACATATATTTATTTAACTGCTATTTTTTATAAGAATGCCAAGCTGCATTTTTGAAGTCAGTCAGCTTGATACTTTGTCTGTCTCTCAGGCGTGCTTCAATTTTCTAAGAAAGAAAAATTTACCGATTTCATTTTTAAAGCAGTCATCTGAAAAATCTAATGAACTTTCGCCTTAAAAAGTAAATAGCACTTGCAATTATGTTTAATCATTTCTATACTGTTATATAATTATTTTCCGCACTAATTTTTTTTTTTACATTTAGAACTGTATTATTACTATTAATTCGACCTTATATTATATTACTAAGTAAAAGCTTGCTTGAATGAAAAATTGGTTTTAATGCTTATTGTTTCACAAATACCCACATGGTGCTTGGGTACTTCTTATTTGAGTTTACCTGCATTACAACTTCGCAAATGCCAATTTAAGAATTGACTAAACTGACTTGATCACTTTGACAGCTGATACACTTAGAATTGTCTGGATCAACTTAGTAAATAAGACTGCCATGGTAATTAATCATATAGCACTTGAAGTTTTTTGATTCTTTAAAATATTGCTGAGAGCAGTTACTAATATAAGCTAAAAATACACAATGTTATTAAATAATTTTTATCAAAACTGAATACCAAAGCAGTTGAGTTTCTGTCCCAACTATTGCAATTGGTCAGCTGTTTTAAAATAATGTGTCATCGTGATGACTAGCTAGTATTTTATCGGAGTCGGTTTTACGTTTAAGCGACATGTCTTAAGCAACCTTAATTTATTCCACGATTGCTCTGCAAATAGCTCTTTAAGCGGTAAAATCATGGACTTCACTAGTGTGCTCAATAAATGCGGAAGTTTTGGGCGTTTTCGCCAGATCATTGGTAAATTCCTGAAGAGGGGGAACAGGGTTTGTGTGAACATAGCTATGAGAGTGTTACAACTGAGGTATTAAACCATGCTGACAATTAACACTTTTTTTTAACCATTCAATTCAAGCAACTTCTGCCCCTTCGTAGCTTAAATGGGTCTGCGACAAGTCATTTCACTCAACTGTAGGTCAATCGTTCTTTTTCCTTGGTTCAGTTGTGGGCACAGTCATATTTGGGCATCTTTCGGATCACATTGGATGGCTTCCAACACTCTTGATGGCAACTTGACTGGCGCATCTGGAGATTATTTACTGTTTCAAGATTTGTTTCTGAACTCTTCATCAAAACCATGTTAAATAGTACATGTACATTTTTGGTAAGAGAACAAAAGTTTCTTAACGGTTATTGAATATTGAGTATGGCAATATTTATCATTTCATATTTTAGTGTTGGAGTACCTGAGTCCAAAGCGTCGCACCTTTGTCCCCAACATAATTCACGTCATCTTCTATTGCTTTGTACTGATGACCTCCCCCTGGGTCGCCATCTGGATAGGCAACTGGCGTCACTATCTGTGGATAGCTTCGCTGCCAGCTCTCGGGGTGCTCTGCTATCCGCTGCTACTCTGTGAGAGCGCACAGTGGATTGGCAACACACATTATTTACACATTATTTATTTTAGTTGTGGGTGTGTTACTTGCAATATACATTTCAAAATTTTACACTCTACCATTGAAATTGTGAAAGATATATGCTTTTATCGATTTACTTTAACAGGTGAATCGGTTTGTGGAGGTATGCTTATTGTTCAATATTACTATGGTAAATAACAAAGGAAGCTCTCATCGAGTATATAGGCAAAGACTTGAACAGACTCGAGCTCGTGAATATATAAAAACCTTCCGGAATAAGAGTTCCCCGAACTGATTGTATAATGTGTCTATTAGATAAGAATATTTATAAATAGCTTTAAGATAATAGAGAATGTTTCATGAATCATACCAAAGCAGTAAATTTTCGATGAACTTAGTCTTGTTGGGATCATCGAGTTAAATTAGCACCTAATTTTGGCATTCTATTTGAAACTTGCGCAAGTGAAAGTTAATATCTTCGGTATATGAGTATAAAATAGGGATTATCAGTACAAAACATAGCTTAGCAGTTCCATTCGTTCAGTTATTAAATTTATTATTGATGGAATCTTATTAAACAGGTTTATTACTTGTTATGAAAAGCCGCTGCATTTTTGCATTCATATGTTAACGCTTGCATGTTTAATCTAGATGACATCCTATAGCAAAACAAACAAAACAACGCTCAACACATAAGTATAAATAGTACGCAAATGTTTATTTTTTTTTTAAAAAATATTGTAAAAAATAACAACATTATAAGATAGGCACATAACTTTTAATGGCATAAATTATCCAAAACAAATTATATATATGTATGTAACGTTGCATAGCCTCATAAAAGGGGATTAAAATATTATCAAGACGTTTTCCCCATCAGCTTAAAAAGTTATTATTATTGAAACAAAAGAAGGGGGCATATCCGACTATGTTTCAAGCTCAACAGCCGAGTCGATAAAGCCATCTCCGTCAGTCTGTATCATTATGCGGATCTCAGAGACTATAAAAGCAGAAGCTTTATTGTATCACCAATATTGATACATATCGTTTTTCGATAGTAATACATTTAACAGTCTTAACATGAGAAGCTTCTAATTGATATATAATTTACAATTTCGTAGTTTTGATCAATACCACAAATTTCAATATATAACTTTTATGTATGCGATTGTCGCGTATTGATGATTACTTTGGGCTTATTTAATCAATATAAATTTTAAGAATATGTATAACAGCATTATTCGGGTATATCGTAGCCGAGCTATCTTGATTCTCACTTGTTTTTGCTAAGCAATTTTCAATTGATTGCTTTTCGTCAAAATTAGGCGATAAACCTAAAAGTACAGGCAAAAAGTACATAAAGTATGAAAATAATTATGCAATTAACAAAATGTCACCCAATTTCAAAAGAACTTAAATAAATTATTCGTAAAAAAAAGTCAACCAACTTTTGTGCACAACATCTTACGTCAGTGCTTATCAGTGCTCGTGTAATCGATCGCAGAACGTCAACAATTGGTTTATTCTAAGAGACAGGCTTCGTCATTAAAAAAAATACAAACAAATTTAGATTCCAGAAATGGGCTCCGACAGTTTTGTCACTAAATTCTCAACTCGACGCCCAACGACACGCAGGCTCAAAACTCACAGCTACGGCACGCACACAAAAAAAATTATATTGTAATAACTGTAAGCGGATCGCATTGCATGTCAAATCGCTTTAGGCACGGCAATCGCACAAAATATATATTTGTCTTCCAGAAACACAACGGCTATATGCATATATATATCTATATATATATACTTATGCATACGGTTGCATTTGTTTTCGGCTGACAATAACAATGAGCGAACAGGCGACATTTCCAACTTGACTTCGGTGTGTTGCGGTTCGCATTATAAGTGTTCTGCTCTAGTCGAAATATAAAATCATCAAAATCGCATCTGTCGGTGGTTGTTCCAAGCGCTGGTTTACAACACTCGGGCTTCAGCTGTTTTATGGTCATTTTCAAAAAGCTGTTTCTTTCGGTAATGTTTTGTGCGGGCATCTGAGTTGTACAATCCCTAAAGAAAGCATTTCATAATCGAAGTTTATTTAGTGGAACTTATTGCTCATAATTTTGAATGAGGTAATAAATAAAAATTGTAAAGATCTAAGAATTAATCAGTTTTCTTTAATTTGTAAATGCAATATTTATGTATTCTTCTCGTAGATCTATAAATACTTTTATAAAATGTAATGTCGTTCACCTAGTAATACATTCGAAATATATATATAATCACTATGAACTTTCAATGATAATATTTGCATTAAATTGAATATAACTCCAACACAAGTTGCCCATATATAATTTGACGTTCTATTAAAGGTGATACTAAATTGTCTGCAGAAAAGTAGCCTAAAAAAATTAATAATTTATAAATTCGCAATTTAGCTCGTTTTTACTTATAACAAATAAGCCCCAGAAATTTGCGCAAGTAACTTATAGAAGAAATTCAATATATGTTCGCGATGATTAAATTTCAATCTCAGAGAAAATTTTATATTTTATATTTTTTTATATACTGTACGCAGATCGAGTCACACTTTTTCGACACGCTTAGATATAGAAACTTACAAGTTGCAAGATATACTGGTCTGTACCCGCATCAAGCAAAGCGTCGAAATTTGTGAGCTACATACACCAGAAGGCTAGCAAATCGAAAAAATCGAACATCGCAATTCGATGAAAACGAATATATCACACAATTACAAAGAGTCACAAAATTGTATAGTGTATTGCTAGTCACACCCTTTAAATTCGGAAAGCCAATTACCGCAATTTGAAGAACCTCCTACACCCGCCCTGTTTAGTGGCACCTGTTATTCGATGGAAGAATATATTGGTAACAGTGTATTTCGCAGTCGGTTATGCCCCACTGCAACGTTCTCACTTGTTATACATATTATTAACACAAATATATTAAGGCAATAAATTAACGCAATTACTGAATTATGATAATAAAAAGTAATTAAACAAAGTAGTTATATTTAAATTCTAACCTCGAAAATATATCATACATTACTTAGAAAAAAGTGTCAAACATTAATTATATGAGTGTTTTCATGAAGCTGAGTCGTGCCGGAAATCATCAACTCAAATTGGTTTTGATAATTAAGTATTTTCAGCGAAAAATTTAGTTTAGTGAGTTGCGATGCAAGTGCCACAAGTGCAACGCTGCCGCTAACCATCCAAATTGGGCAACAATTAAGCTTAGAGACAACTGAACACAACCTTAAAGACTAATATAAAGTATCTGCTGCATATGTGAATGCAGTTTGTGAGAGAGCAAGCAGGTATAATGCTGGAAGTGGATAAGATGTTGGAGAAATGCGGCGACTTCAGTCGGCTGCAGTTGCTCATGATGCTCCTCTTCAGTTTGATTAATGTGCTCGCATCTATGCATTACTATTCCCAAACGATTATCAGTTTCGTCCCAAAGTATTGGTATTTATGAGTATATCTATACGCATACTTAATAATTCATTATTATTCATACGCCCAGGTGTGCCGATAAATGGGACTCTGAAACCGGGATACCCACAACGTCCAGCTGCTTACCACTTGACAGAAATGCAACAAATTCACAGTCATGCAATAGCTACAACTATGAGCTCTACATGGGCTACCATAGCTTCACCAGCGAAATGAACTGGTTATGCGATGATGCGTGGAAACTCACCATCGGCCAGTCTATGTTCTTTGTGGGCTCCGTGGTGGGCACTCTGGTATTGGGCTATCTAGCGGACATAGTGGGTCGGCTGCCCATCCTCATTTTAGCCAACATCATTGCGATGCTGGGCAACATTTTGACAATTTTTGGCACGAATCTGCCTCTTTTTTGTTTATTTCGCCTCATCTCCGGCTTTGCCACGGACAGTAACTTCTTAATGATGTACATATTGGGTGAGCAGTGTATGAATTTACTTATTAATTTATAATATATATTTATATTTTTGCAGTTATGGAATACATGCGACCCTCGCTGCGAACTTTTGGCCTGAGCATCTGTATCGGCATCTTTTACTGTTTGGGCTCGATGGTTGTGCCCTGGATAGCAGTGCAAATGGGTAGCTGGCGTGGCTTTCTATTAGTCACCTCACTGCCCTTCGCTTTGGTGCCGTTGTTCTATTTCATTGTGCCGGAGAGTGTGCAGTGGCTGATCTCCAAAAAGAAATATGACCTGGCTGTGGTTTGCTTACGGCGTATGGCCAAAATCAATGGTCGCCAACTTGATGAGAGCATCTATGTGCAATTCGTGGAAGAGTGCAAACTACGTCAGCTGACCCCGAAGACAGCGCCAAACATGCTGGACCTTTTTAAAACGCCGAGGCTACGCCGCAATACTCTCATTTTGTTCTTCAAATCGTAAGTAGCTGTCACAGCCTCAGTTGGTTGCCTAATGCACTGAAATTTGTATTTATCTCTCCCGCTAACCCACACAGCATGGTCATTACCCTCTGCTATGATGCCGTCTCGCGTAATGTCCAAGGCCTTGGCATTTCGCCATTTATTATGTTCTCGTTGAGCGCAACAACAATTTTTCCAGCATGCCTGCTGCTCGTTGCTCTCCAAGATCGCATCGGACGCAAGGCAATGTCTTCTATGTCGTTGCTCCTCAGTGGTATTTTCATTTCGGTGACGGGCGGTGTTCTTTATGCCGCTACTGCCGCAACTGATCGAAGTAAGTGAGAGCTGAATCATTAACTTAAATATTTTCTACGGTAGAGTTTATAAATTACAAAATTATAACATGTGTATATATATATATGTATACTTTATTTTTTAGGACATAGTCTTATAAAATTATAATGGTTTACGTTCTTATACACATTTCTACCTTATATAACTACAATTGAAATGCATCTAACTATGTACATTTTGCGCAGATACAACATTACTAGTGACGCTTTCAGTAATCGGTCGCTTTGGTGTCACGGTCGCCTACAACTCAGCCGCCCAATATGCAACGGAGCTGATTCCCACCTGTGTGCGTGGTCAGGGCGTGGCTGCAGTGCATGTGATGGGCTATGCATTCACATTCTTCAGTTCCTACATCCTGTTCACGCGGACCATTTTCTCGCCGCTACCAGAAATTATTCTGGGCGTGCTGTCCTTGCTGGGCGCCTGCCTGTGTCTACTGCTGCCGGAGACCTTGAATCGCACGCTGCCCGCTTCATTAGAGGATGGCGAAAACTTTGCCAAGAACGATAACTGGTACATATTTGGCTTCATGGAGAAGCGTACGAGATCGACGGCACGTCTCGCCCCGGGAAATGGCCAGGCCATTTCCACATCGAACATTTCCTCTATTTATTTTTAAGGCAGGGCACTATTAACTATATTATTTTATAGTTATTATTATAATATTAAGCTCTTATTTAAAGTTAGTTGAGTCAGTGCAACACTTTTGCTAAGTAAATATAAATAATTCCAAGTCTTAAACATTATAGTGTACATATTAAACGATGCACACAATTAACAGCAATCGTAGTTAAGAGCAATAAGAAACGATTTATGTTTTTGTAATTTTAGTTCGTTATAATTGCAAATTTGGTTATTGTTAATTGTTGCGCTACCAGCGCTTTGCTTTACTTAAAACTAATAAAACTTCGTTGATTTAAAAAACGTTATAATGTTAACGGTTTCATATAATTAGAAAGCTTCCCTTTAACAACAAAACCATTTCATTGATGTCAAAGAACGAGAGTGATAAGACTGCTTTGGCTGCTGCTGTCAGGTGATTAGGTAGAGCTTTTATACCACAAGCTTGACCAAAAGAGAGATTACAATTTTGTACAATGAGAAGCTGTGTGAAATTAACAAAGCTTTCGTAAATTACATATATGACACGCATAGCATCAAATTAATAATAAAAAAAATTGAATACATTCTATAGCCTGCTTTCTGATATCTAAAATTATTATTTTTATTTCACAAGCATCTACGTTTTGAAAAAAGCTTCTAAAAGTCAACGATTAGAGAAAAAATTAGTTTTCACTAACAAAATTGCAACAAAATTTAAAGTAGTACAAAGATTTCAGATGATTACCCTATTCACACTTATTTGCTTTAGTAATATTTTAAACTCATATAATACAGCGAAAAAAAAAAACATATTTGTTTCGTTATTTACTTTGCTTGTAAATTTCATCATACTTTGATACCGAGGGTATCATAGTATATTAGTTTTGTACAATGTCCGTCATGCTGTTTGCCTGTCTGTCCGTCTGTCCTATTCGAACACAACTTTTTCGACTCACTTAGAGATACAAACTTGAAAATTTTAATAGTAGGTAAATTACTGGTAGTCGCCTTTAAAAACGATAGTATATTTGTATGGCCACGCCCACACCTGCGCCCATAATCGCTAATGCCGATATTTCTGAAAGTTTAAATCGATAAACCCAAGATAAGACTAAGCTTAGAAGCTAGCTCATATTGGTATCGGTATCCAAGAATCGGCATATTTATTTCCAAAACCCGCCGACCACAACGTTTAAAAAAATGATCTTAAGTGTACGATGAAATAGCATATTAGATGAATCTTAACTTAATCACCAAATCACTTTAAAGCCATTGGCGAACTCTTATCTATATAATACAGTTACTGAATAATGAAACAAAAAATTTAAAACATTCAGATTTTTTTGCGTTGCTGTTTGCATAGCAAATAGCGCTTAGTCTTGTCAGATATTGCAGGCAATATTTTATGCCATGCGATACGTTTAACGTATAACGTATATAGATATATGTATGTTTATACTCATGTATACATATGCATAAACATATATGAATATTGCATCAGTTTTTCTTGGCACACTACCAGCGGCCAACGAGCAATACAGACGTTCTTGTCACAAAGAACACGAGAATTGTGCTCACCATGGACTTCGAGTGTGTATTGGAGAAATGTGGCAGCTTTGGGCGCTACCAGTTCGTATTGTTAGCTCTATATGGCTATACGAATATACTGTCGTCGTTTCATTATTTTTCGCAGACGCTCATAAGCTTCACGCCGCCGCATACGTAAATCCTTTTTAATAAAATTTAAATTATGTGAACAAATTGAAATTTTTTTCTCTATTTTATAGATGCATACCTGCAATTCCGCATGAGGAATACGCTTATCGAAATAACTCATCCTCTGGTCGCTGTAACTACATTCAGTGGAATTCGGTGCTCTTAAAGAATGAGGAATTAAAATGTCAATCATGGCAATTTGAGCGCGAGAGTGGATATGAAAGCATTTCGACTGAGGTATGTTAGCCCTGAAAGTAGGCAGTATTATGGAATTCACAGAGATACACTCGCTTATCTGAATATTGGGCACAGCTGGAATGGGTTTGCGCTGATGCTTATAAATTGGCCGTGGGTCAATCCTTTTTTTTCGTGGGCTCCGTTCTGGGCACCATATTCTTTGGTTATCTGGCGGATCGCATTGGTCGACTCAAGGCCTGCATGCTGACCACATTGACGGGTGCCTTTGGCGATTTCATTAGCTCGTTTGTGAACTCGCTGCCATTTTTCTCGGCTGGCCGTTTTATATCTGGTTTATCAACAGATACTCAGTACATTCTCATGTACATATTGGGTGAGTCTGAACAATGAGTCTGAATGTAAGCCTCTGTTGTATTCGATCTGTTCTTGCAGTGTTTGAGTACCTTAGTCCCAAACGGCGCACACTGGGCCTTAATATTATTTTGGCCGTATTCTACAGTGTGGGTCTAATGGTCTCACCGTGGCTGGCCATTTGGGTGGGCAGCTGGCGCTATTATTTGTGGGCTACCTCATTGCCAGCATTGGGCGTACTCTGCTACCCGTGCATGCTCTTCGAGAGCGCCGAGTGGCTGCTGACCAAGCGAAAGTTTGAGCAGGCGGCAGAGTGTCTGCGTCGTATTGCCAAGTTCAATGGACGCCAGGTGGAGGAACATGTGTTTGATGATTTCATTAAGTATTACAGCGAAAAGATAAACGCACAGCAGAAAACTGCATCCGATACATTCATAGGCATGCTGAAGACACCACGTTTGCGTAAATTTACCATCATTCTGTTCATCAAGTCGTAAGTCGAAAGCGAGTGCAAGTGTTAAAGATTATAGACTTATAGAAAATTTTCTCCATCAGCATGATCATCACAGTGGCCTTTGACGTACTCAGTCGCAATATGGAGGGCCTTGGCACCTCACCATTCAAGCTCTTCTCATTCACGGGCTTTACGTGCCTGCCCGCCGGCCTAACTATAATCCTATTCCAGAACGTCATCGGTCGCAAGGGCATGGCCTGTGCCTCCCTCTTTGTGGGAGCTATGATTACAGCGATAACGGGTTATATGGTGGCCAGCTTGGATCCCTCGGAGCACTCGCTTCTCTTGGCCTTAATGGTGGGACTGGGTAGATATGGTGGAATTGTCGCCTACGATGCGGAGGCTCAATATGCCGCCGAAATTATACCCACCAGTGTACGGGGGCGTGGCATGTCCAATATACATGTGGTGGGCTATGCATTTGGCTTCTTCAGCTCATATATCATATTCCTGGGCACCTTTTATAAGCCGCTGCCGTCACTTTTCATCAGTCTGCTGATGTTCATTGGTGCCGCCTTGTGTCTGACTCTGCCGGAAACCGTCAGAAAGTAAGTGAAAATGGCATACAATTTTTCTTTTATTTAATTGATTTATTTAGGAAACTACCACAAACATTGGCGGATGGTGAGAATTTTGGTAAAGCCGAAAAATGGTATTACTTCCCCTGCTTTGACCGACAGAGGAAAAAGGCCGAGGAGACAGTTGTGTCTGTTGCATCCATAGAGAATACTTGTAAAACATATATAAAAGAAAATCTCTGAAAATAAAGTTCTTTAATTTATTGTATTTACTTGCGAATTAATCATTTGTTGCCTAACGGCACACCCACTATAATCAGTTTTGCTTAGAGCGGCGTGATGTCTTTGTTAATTCTGAATGTTATAACATAAATGCCGTAATTAAAGTTAAATAAAGCAATAAATGTAGAAATTGTCAGCATTGCTAAGTCTACCGTTCGCTACCGTTTGTCTACCGACAGCTAACCCTATTCCATTTCAGGAACCACGCTGCAAGATTAATAATTATTAAGTTGATTCGGATGTAAATGTTTGGAATGTGCGCATATTAACAGAATTTCACAATTTCAATACAATATTCATTTTTACTACGCACGTGGGTAATGCATACATATATTTATATATTTATATATGAGTGTAGGCCGTACCATAAAGGTGTCAGGCACCGGATAAGCCTAGCGGTAATTCATGTACATTGTTTACTATACAGACGTCCCTTACAGCAACTGTCGCCACTAACTCTAGTATAAATCTTAGTCTAATCACACTTGTGACTGCCAAAAATTCTAAAATCATCAACAAAGACATGTTCGTCTCTTGATTGGATGAGTTAAATGCCTGATAAGAGCAACAGAGTAAAATACGCCTTTCGAAAAATGCCCTATCGAAATTGCAAATGTACCATTATTATTGAAGTTTGTGGCAAGTATTTGTGCATCGCTATAGTTAGCCATATTTCAGAAGCGCAATATATTACTATGGACTACCAGATTACCATATAATTCAAAAAATAGTAATGTAGTAGTATCAACAAAAATAAATGTCCATGTATTGGATATTGTTTGTTGGCTACGCAATGTAGGCAATTCAAAGCAGGCAGTCACTGACTCTTTGGCGCTACGAGTACAATGTTTGCAAGAGTCTCATCGTATTAGAGTCCCACAGAGATAGCCAAACTTAAATTTTATCATTAACTTCTCACTTTAATCTAAGGGGACGCCTTACGGCAATTATACTATATAAGGCAGGTACCCAACATCTGAACAACAACACTTGGAAGCCTGCTTCACTCCGAGCATGTTGTTAACGGGGAGCTTTGAAGTGTTCGCTCTTACCCCGATACCTACAGTATAAAGTGCCCAGTGATTTGAATATAGACAGTATATAAAGTAAACAAAGCTCACAGAAAGTAGCTAGGTACAGTGAAGTGAATATGGATTTCGATCGTGTGCTCGAGAAGTGCGGCAGCTTTAACCGCTTCCAATTTGTCCTCTTGATATTATACGGCTATACGAATATACTCAGCTCATTGCATTATTTCTCGCAGACACTCATCACGTTTACGCCGGAACATTGGTCAGTACTTAAAGCCTTAATGCTTATAAATGTCAGATTTACTAATTAACCAATTGAAACTTGGTTGCTGCAGGTGCTCCCACGATGATCTTCATGGTCTCAGTGCGGAATCAATACGCTCGATTTATTCGAATGTAAGTCAACCCGCCTGCACAAAGCTCGATGGTGTCATTAATGGAACAGGCATAGCGTCCGATAGCGAAACCTGCCAGGATTGGATTTTCCAACGTGAAAGCGGCTACGAGAGCCTCACAACTGAGCTCAGGTGGGTCTGCGACAAAGCCCATCAGCCAGCCGTGGGCCAATCCTTCTTCTTTGTGGGGTCCGTGGTGGGCACCATCACCTTTGGCTATCTTTCGGATCGCATTGGCCGGCTACCTACTTTGATAATGACAACATTAGCTGGTGCAAGCGGTGATTTTATGTCTTCCTTTGTGCACACCTTACCATGGTTTGCATTCTCGCGCTTTGTCTCAGGACTCTCCACCGATACCATGTACTATTTGGTATACATTCTAGGTGAGAAAGCGGAAGCCCGTTTAAGGCGACATAATCGTTATAAATATTTTAATATTCACTTGTCATTCATGTGTGTCAGTGTTCGAGTACCTGAGTCCAAAGCGTCGCACCTTTGGCCTCAACATAATTCTGGCCATCTTCTTTTGCTTTGGACTGATGACCTCCCCCTGGGTCGCCATCTGGATAGGCAACTGGCGTCACTATCTGTGGATAGCTTCGCTGCCAGCTCTCGGGGTGCTCTGCTATCCGCTGCTACTCTGTGAGAGTGCACAGTGGCTGCTCACCAAAAAGAGATACGATCGGGCCGTGCAGAGTCTGAAATGGGTGGCCAGGTTCAATGGAAGGCAGGTGGAGGACTCAGTGTTTGATGAGTTTGTCAAACACTACCGCGAAAAGATGAACGAGCAACAGAAGCTAACAAATCATGAGGATACATTTATGGGAATGTTTCGAACTCCTCGCCTGCGTCGTTTCACGCTGACCCTGCTGCTTAAATCGTAAGCATTGTAAATTAATCGTTGATAAATTATCCTATGATATTTATTTATTTCATGCAGAGTCATTATAACACTTTCTTATGATGTGATCAACCGCAATATGGAGGGTCTGGGCTCCTCTCCATTCAAGCTATTCTCGTACACATCGATCAACTATTTACCTGCGGGCTGCACAATTCTCTTGCTCCAAAACATTATCGGGCGGAAGGGAATGGCCTGTGGTGCTTTGCTGGTGGGCGGAATTATAACTACAGTAACGGGTTTCATTATTGCCTTTATGGATCCTACGGAGAATGCCATTCTACTCGCTGTTATGGTTGGTTTGGGTCGCTACGGATCTACGGTCTCCTATGATGCCGAAATCCAATACGCCGCCGAGATAATTCCAACCAGTGTTAGGGGGAGGGCCGTGTCCAATATACATGTCGTTGGCTTGGCCTCCAGCTCGCTGGCCTTCTATGTGATCTACTTGGCCCAGTTTTATAAGCCACTGCCATCAATTTTCATCAGTATTTTGATGTTCATCGGTGCTGCCTTATGCCTGACGCTTCCTGAAACGCTGCACAAGTAAGTCACAATATTCATGCAGAGCTCAATTCAGTTCATATTTGGCTTTTATCTAGAAAACTACCAGAGAACCTGGCCGATGGTGAGAAATTCGCCATGAACGAGGGTTACTTGTACTTTCCGTGCTTTAAAAAACATCGCGAAAGCTCGTCCCAGTCCACCGAAGAGAAGTCAGAGGCCTAGTGTTAGGCTTATGCTAACCTAATGATTACTTGAATCTGATATAGATAAAAAAAACAACCTGAAGATGAGCTTAACGTGAAGTTAGTTCCTGTAACAGAATGGTCTGATAAGTATTACTCATGTAAAGAATACATAGTAATAGAGATGTAGCTGATAAATTACACAATACGTATTCAATTTATACTATTCCTATTGTACTTAAACTGAATTAAGAAACACCTTATGTAAACTTATTCTCTTTTAAAAATAACTTATATGCCAACAATCTCAAGTAAATAAATAAATATATGCTTATAGTATGATAATAAAAAATGTTTTATAGTGAGAAAACTTTATCCGCTTTTTAAAGGTGTTATTAGTAATATACATTCCAAACCTCAAACAAGTTATACACCATAAGATATTTCGGCGTGTCCACACATATTTTATCGATCTTTAAAGAGAGTTAACAAAAAATTTGGTAATTATTTTAATATTTGCGATATACGACTTGCGATTATAGAAATTCTCTTGCCCCTGTGGAAAAAGCGCCCAATAACATGTTAAAAATTTAAAAATAAAATTGCGCAGGAAGAGAAGGTAGACATTGCACAAAAGCAATATGGTTTATACATTCAGTATCAGGGTATAATTCATGCATAAATTGCTTGCGCCTGCTGATTAATGAGGACTATGACTTGGGTGGACTTGTTACAGCTGATCATTAATAGGGATATATATTCCATAATCGCAAATCGGCAGCAGTAAGCCACTTATGTTCATTTCAAATTACCTAATATTGCTGGGATAATATAAGTCTCCAAGTGATAATCAGCAAGGTATATAAGAAACAGGTATTCAGTTCAGAGGCCCAAATCGCAACACAAGCACAATTAGTAGTTTTCGCAAATATTGTGTAACATGCATAAACACCTTCCCCAAGCTTCGATTAAGGGCAGTCGTGCTTATGATGCTACAAACTTTATCAATCTTAACATGACAATGAAAGTTCCTTTAGAAAGATCTTTGCATATTTGTTTTTTGAGATAGTTAAGGGTCAAAATTCGACTAAAGGTCACATTCTAGCCGTTGCAAAATTAGGTAGGGCGTTATATGAATTTTCTTTTAATGAAATAATAAAGTATACATATTTGTTCAATATTATACACACAAATATCTAGAATGAAAAATGATAAACATTCAATCAATCAATTTAAGTCGATCTTCATCAGCAGTTTGTGACATTCTGGTCCCAGGAGTGGCATAATGTGGTAATTTCTAATAAAAAAAAATGAAATCTTAATCTTAAAACAATTTAAATAATTACTGGTATGATTTAAATAAGTCTGAGAAATTTGATCCTCCTCAAGGCTGTGGCAGTGCTTCACTAATGATCTGGGCTGTATTCTGTCATCACCACAGTGCCCCCAATTTGTAAGATTTCAGGCCTAATGAGCACTAGGGGATTGTTGGATTTGTTGTTTAGTGAACTTTACAGACACAAATGCTTTATTCCAACAGAATAATACTACAACGCCTTTGCCGCAGGTCTGGCGTAGGGTGTTTATGGTTAAGGTTTATGATTTAGAGCAAGATAACCCGACCTAAATTATACAGAGAAAGAAATGGAGATAAGTGGGTAATCGACAGTTTGCGACAGTTAATCAGATACGAAGGCTGCCGTTAAGAAATTTATTATTTGCATGTAATTCTTACATATTTTAATATCAGTAAAAAAAATATAATACAAAACGATATCTTAATTTTACATATTTAATTACTTTTTTATTTGACGTGTATTTAGTGGAACAAAATAAATTGATTGGTCCACAGGATATTGACAATTTTAAAGGTACAGTCATCAATAATCCTTTAATGATCGGCACCGAATACACGTTGTATACTCGGAAAATTCTTTAGACTGATTGTGACAAAGTAAGAAGAAAAAGTCTTGGGCCAAGGGGCTAATGTTAATTGCGTCAAGAACAGTAAGCAGATGAGATAATTATTAAAATGAAATCTCTATTATCAACATTATGGAAATGATTTTTAGTTCCTTTATAAGTTGTTAAGCGGTAAAAAAAAATATAATTATAAAAACAAATATATTGCAGTGTTATAAAAATTTGTATACAAGAGTTTTATTTTATTTTTAAATTATTTAAAAACTCTAAAAATTTAGTTGTTATTATTTTTACACTTGCATTTACAATGCATCAAATCAAAATAAACTCTGTTATATACTAATTCACTTATCGTAAATCATTTATTAAATACTTATAATGTATTTAAGATTTTAATTCAATTAAGTTAAATTGTGCCGCTTAAATGTTAACTATGCGGTTCCGATTCCGCTCAATATTTTACACGTTTTTGGAAAATGTTTTCGATTGCTATCTATTGAATCATGTTTTAATAAAGATTTTTGTAGGTATTTAATCCTAGATTTTAGTAAATATATATATAAATATACATTTATATTAATGTGTGTGTGTACGAGTGCGTATAGAAGGAATAAGTTTAAAAAAAAGATACTGAGTACTCATTTCATATTCTTTAAGGAACCATTAAATTTTTGTTTTAGTAAATAAAGAACAAGTTTGAATTTAAAAAAAAAAAATCCCTAAAGGCTGGTTAATTATGACTATTTTTGTTGTTCCTTGGCTGTTTGGTTGATTGGGACATTAAGAAAAAACATTGTTTACATATACTACGAACTAGTCCTTAGTATTTGAAATTGGCTCATTGCTTGCAATCCTTCATGGCGTGCTCCTCGCGATCGGAGGTGATCAACGACTGTTTGCGCTTGGTGCATTGCCCGGACTCCAACTGCTGCTTGACATCGATTAGCGAATGCTTCCGCTTGTACTTTTCTAGCTCAGAGTCGGAGTCATCATCGTTTTGATGGTGAAGGCATGGGAAGTCGAACATGCTGTCACCCTTGCCAAACACCTCACCTTCCTCGATCGTCGTTGGCAAAGTGCTGTTAAGCCAGCAAATTTTTAGATATAATTTTATTTGTAAATAAAAAAACACATTACGCCCACTCACCGGTTAAGCGTCTCTGGAAGCAGCAGGCAAACAAAGGAGCCAGAAAAGAAGAGCACACCCAAAATAATCGAGGGCGCTGCCTTAAAGAACGTGCCCAGCCATAGAATATAGGGTGCGAGGAAAGATGCAGCAAATCCAGCCACATGCACAGCAGCCACACCCTGGCCGCGTACACACGTCGGTATCAGTTCTGTGGCATACTGTGAACCCGACTCGTACGAAATGGCAACGCCAAAGCGCGCCGCAATCGTCAGGCAGGCCAACAAAATGGCATTGTGGTTGTGCTGTTGATAGGCAATGGCTATGCCGGCGGCTGATGTGAACAAGCCGCCAATCAACAGCGAACCCGATGCCATGCCCTTGCGTCCAATGCGATCCTGCAGAAGGACCAGCAAAATACTCGAGGGTAGCACTGCCAGTGCGCTTAGTGAAAACATGATGAATGGCGACATGCCCATTCCTTCCACATTGCGAGACACGGCATCGTAGCACAGTGTAATCACCATTCTGAAAATACAAATAGCTTTAAAACATTTATATACCACGTAGTGCAGGACACGGAGAAACGTACGACTTGAAGAACAGAATTAGTGTATTCTTGCGCATCCGCGGCGTCTTGAACATGTCCAATAGTGTGGCATGTTTCTTGTTATCGCCGCCTTGCATTTCGCGGGTCATTTGACAATGACGTCGGAACTCGTCAAACTCAGCTTGGGTCACATGACAGCCGTTAAAGCGGGCTACGCGCTTAAGGCGCAAGATGGCTCCGTCGATGTCATTGCGAGTCACCAGCCATTGAGCGCTCTCCTGCACCACAAAATAGTAGAGCACCACCAGCAGTATGGGCAGCGATGTGCACGCCAAGTATATCTGCCAGTGTCCGGCCAAGACAGCCAGCCAAGGCGTAAACACCAGGCCCATACAGTAGAACAGGCCCACAGCCATATTCAGACCCAGGGTTCGCATGCTGGGACGTATATATTCGAGGACTGTCACAAATGAGTTTATTTTTTTAACGAGACAGAGTAAAAAAGAGCGTACTTACCTATAATGTACATGAGATAAAAGTTGGTATCGGCCGCTAGCCCAGATATGAAACGACAGAGCGTAAATGTTGCAACGCTCTTGGTAAAAATTGTAGAGAAATCGCCAGCAAAGCCGCAGAAATTTGACAATATTAGCGCTGGCACACGCCCAATTTTATCAGACAGCAGACCATAGAATAGGGTTCCCACAACGGACCCGATGAAGAACAGCGATTGTCCAATTCGAGCCTTATATGCTGAGTCACAGACCCAGTCAAGCTGCAAAGAAAAATATATCGTTAAAATTGTGCAAAAATTAAAATAAAAAAAACACACAAATAACTAATGTCAACGAATTTTATTAACACAATCAAAGTTAGTCGAAGAAAGTGAACAACAATAAGCCAATTTGACTAATTAAAGCCTAGTGAGCAAAAAAAAAAGGGCAAATATTTACTGTACTGAAGTAGAGTCGAAGTAATTCTTTTAACAGATAGCTATATTCTTTTGTTTTAACAAAAATTATTCTGAAATAGATTAAGATGGAATCTAACTAAAGCAAAAAAAGAGGTATTTTTAATCAACACAAATTCTAAGAATTATAAAAAGAGTTGACTTTTCTTTTTTATTTAATCCAATAAAAACTTAAGCTTGAATATTATTTTTAATTTTTATAAATAACTTTTGTACTATATGTTAACTGATTAAAGTTTTGCACTAATTTCAGACTTATTGCTTCATTTAGTTTTTTATATTATCTTACTTCGGTGTTCATACTTCTATAGCCAAAGTCATAGTTATAGATCCATCGGTCGCAAATCTCAGAGCTGACGGTCACATTGGCACCATTAATGTCCGCTAAGCGGGTGCACGAGGGGCTCTCAAATTTGGAGTATATATCAGCTATCTCCTTATATGTCATATTAACAAGCTTCTCATGATAGCACCAATGATCAGGAACGAAACTTATTACGGTTTGTGTGAAGTAATGCTGCAAGAGATAGAGTAGAATAATATAAATTATAAGATTTAAGCATTTTATTTTATGTACTCACCAACGATACAATAATGTTGATGAAGCCAAAAAGTGCGAGTATCATAAACTGATAGCGATTGAAGTCACCACATTTGGCAAGAATTTGATCGAAATCCATTGTTAGATCCTTTTCCGGATGAGATGTGTTTGTACTTTGTGTGTATTTGTTGCACGCTCTGCTTGTGTTAATATTGGATTGCGTATAACAATTTTTTCCGTGCCTGGTATGTGTGTGTGTGTATAGGTGTTTGTGTGTTACGAAGGTAATAAAAGTCGACACATTTGGTTCACATTTGAAACTCTGAAATGTCTGCAAATAAAAACACTTAAATATTTGGTTTTCTTCAATATTATGATCAAGAAATAAAAAGACTATTTAAAATGTGATCCACAACTAATTTACATTTGCAATTAATTATTAATCAAGGTTTTAGCCGCACCGATTCTCATTGTGCATATATATATATTTCAATATATATATACATTTATATTAAATAAAATTAATTGTATATGTAGAATGGTAATGGTAATGGTAAAAACAAGAGTCAATGAAGTTTTAATTAAAAATTCACACATGTTGTTATAGAGAAAGTTGTTTAAAATTAGGTCGGTCGACTTTCTCGTAGTATTTTTACATATTTATCATATCACCGAATTACAATTTTGCAATTGACCCCAACAAATATATTGCAACATTTCTAAGAAATTTAAAATATACTCAATAAAATTATTGACATATTTACAAAACATGTTTCGCCACTTTTCGTTGCCACGTTAAGGGCGATTTGAAATTCTATAACGAAATATGTTGCAATGAATAAATAAGTAAATCAATTTAACATTTGAACTATTAAGCTTAATATTAGACATGATTATAATTAAGCAGTGAGCATTTAGTTTAGGTCCTACGAGAACAAAGAAGACTTTTTCAAGAGTTATCCCTTAATTTGAGTAACTTTAGAAACAGCCAACAAATGCATACTGACAACTGAACCAAGCGATATTATTTATCTGATGCATAGAATATATATTATAACTTGGTTAGATACAACTTTTGTTGTGTCGGGATATAGTTGTTGACTGTAGATTATAAGCTTGTTACTGGTTGTCAAGTGTTCCAAAGTAATTGACTACTAATTGTGTCGAAAAAACCCGTGTGACAGATACTTAACCACTGCAACTTTATTTTGATGAAATGTTGAACACAAACACTACAACATTATTCAGCACTCTAGATGTGAGTGAAGTTGAAGTCCGTCAGCGTTAGAATATCATGTTCACAAATTGAATTTGTTTTGTATGTACTTCGACTTTGAATATTTTATATTTGTACGACTGGTTTTAATTAAAAGTGATTGTAAAAGATCCGCCTTTAGTGCGAAATTTTTTTTAAGAAAACTCATACGTAGTTTAAGAATCGATTAAAAAAAAGTCAAGGTTTTAGGATTAAAAGTTGAATTTGGCATTTTATATATGTGTCATTGTACAGAAAGCTGCTTAGCATTATTTGTAAATTAATAAAATTTTTTAAATTTAAAGCCGTTAGGAATTTCACTTACTTACGTAAATACTTAATCTATTTAATACAATATTTTATAATACTAAATAAACGAAATCCAAAATAATTAAATACCTGATTTGTCACGAAACACGAATTTGTTTACGAAGAGAATAACAAAACAGAAAACAGATGCGTATTTGCGAGAAATTCAACACAACTTTTTTTTGCTTTATGACAGCCGCAATAAGAATAGAAATATATATTTTATATTTTTGCAAAGGCACAATATACTATTTGAAAAGTATGTATATATCTCAAAGTTCAACGAATCTAAATCACAAACACATATGAAATCTTTTTATTTTTCTGTTGTTGAAATTATTCTTATTGTTAGTGAAACGCACAATTTGATGGGAACTTCTTTAAAATAAACTGATTATTTGGCTGCTTATTGCTTTGTTTTTGGGTCTGTGTTCTGGCGAACGGCCCGTTTAGCGCGCGTTTGTACCGTGCGCGCTAATATATCTAGCGATGTGTATCCACGAAAGATGTTTTGCGTACTGAGCCAGACAACGCCGCCATTTGTTTATAATAAACGACAAACAGCTGTCCAACTGAA
Organism: Drosophila fungiperda; assembly: GCA_035042345.1. Lineage (NCBI taxonomy): Eukaryota > Metazoa > Arthropoda > Insecta > Diptera > Drosophilidae > Drosophila > Drosophila fungiperda. The sequence continues at coordinate 504,880 of JAWNLM010000204.1, forward strand.
AGCTGAGTGCTGGCGTCGGCGCCAATTCAAACATTATTATATCCACTGGCAGCAGACGAGGGACAGAGTTTTGAATTAATTGCCCATTGGGGAGTTTGGCGGCTGTACTTCAAGCGATCGTCTGAACCAGTTTAGCAGTTTGTTGCCGGGCTGGGAGCGGATGCATGGTTAAATCGAAAACAGATCGTAAGTTTTCAGCAGCGAATAATACTTAGATGAAAGTCAGACTCGAGTCGGGCTTTTGACTTTTACGTTCGACCACGCGGTATATACTCGCTGATTGAATTCGATACGATTTCATTTGATTTACCAAATTATTTGTGCCTTGTGACGAGCACACGCAGATAAGCAATTAGCCATAAGAAATTGCCCGCTAATTATTGGTGCTAAAGATACTAAGCATAATTATACACATTATATATACACTTGATTTTATCTCGGTTAGATCGATATTGCAACATTTTTACCACAATTACTTTTACCTTTATTAGCCTTCTGACTGAGAGAAACTTCAAAAGCCTCGAGTGTTTCCATTTTTTACCTTTATTAGCCTTCTGACTGAGAGAAACTTCAAAAGCCTCGAGTGTTTCCATTGAAAGCAAATATTTACTGTTTGCAGTAGAATACCAAAGCCAACGCCCCTTTAATCAATCAAACATTAATAAAGCATAACAACTTCTAAGCATAGGCAGCTAATTTTTCGAAAATACAAGAAATTATAATTAATTCACGTCTTACAGCTGTTAAGGAGTGCGCAAAACAAACATTTGACCAACAAATATTTGCGAATCTTTAAGGAACTGCACCGAGCGAGAAGCGAGACCATTGCCAAGAGCAGTACTTATCATAGACAAACAGAAAGATGGATATATACATTACTGCGCATCCAAATATTGGAATGATAGATTTCCCTTTGTTCATCGTCCGTTGGCATCTCAACAAAGAATCAAGAAAACTTTTTTTGGCGCACAAGTCAATAAAGACGCAAGTAATCCGTTCAAGGCAACTCTTACATCAAATGTCCATACAATAACTTCAACTATCAACACGAGTTATCTTATTGTGAAATTTTCAACAGCATAACAAATATGGCTTATTTTAAATTATTTCATTTACATTTTTGAAAATATGTTTTTTCTTTTGAGCAATGACTCAGCGCCATTGAATATAATAGCCAATTGACACATGTTATTTCACAGTTTTCGATGCTAACTTTTACACCTAATTGTCGATATAAGCAAAAATACATATATATAATTGTGCTTATATATATGTATATATATATATATGGGTATATTTAACATATATAAATAAAATAAAATAATAAATAAAAAAAATTACTTCATAAATTGAATTGAATTGATATTATATGTGTGTCGCTATATATACAATTTTTTCTAAAACTTATTATTATAATGACAGGCTATTTAGAATCAAGTATTTGTGCACATGATTTCCCATTCGACATTTTGCAATGAATCCATTCAACACTTAGCCTCTAATTCAATAAAATACTTCAATATTTATTCGTGCGTACTATTTCCATATTTCCTAAACCGCAAAATCCAAAAGTGAACCGTAAAAATTTGTATTTTTATGTGATTGGGTATTTTTTTTTTTTCGTTTCACACACATGCGATAAAAATTTGATTATAGTCAAAATAAGATGTTCATATTTAACTTACTAATTATTAACGGTTTACGATGTGTTGCCCTAAAACCAGAAAATGTTTTTGTGTTTATTTAACACTTAAGAAAATAATATAAATACTATAAATATATATATATATAGCAATATATATATATATATATATATATATGTATATATACATATATCCTGCAATGAAAGCGGATTACTACACACAACAAACATGAATGATTTTCCTTTCAGGTGTGCAGTTCGCTGTTGGGTTCGGTTGGCGACCTGCATCGGCTGCTGCTCGCGTGACAATTGAATTCGCATTGACTTCAAGTTCAACGATTGGCTTCGGTTCATAAAAGCCTTGCGTGACAGTTTCTTTCAATTGGTCTCCGTTTGTATGTGTGAGGCAAAGAGAGACAGAGCGAAGATCTTTTCAATCTCCAGTAGCAGCGTACCAAGCTTTTCATTTTCATACAAACATATTTAAAAAAAACTAAATATATAAGTAACGCCCCCTTAAGAATTTTATGATGATTTAGGTATGATCGAAGACACTACGAATAAAGATGTATTTGACAGATTTAAGCTGAACAGCTTGTCTTTGAGTAAAATGGAAGAGAAAAGCAAGTAAATGACAATTGACAATTATCCAATCCAAATACCGCTCCCTCGTAACTCAAGCATAGAACCATCTCAAATCTTTCAAATTTACGAGTTCGCAGTATCCCTTATTGGCTTGCCCGTACATGCAAGAAATGTTTTATTCGTATGGCGTCATTAAGTCTCCAACATAGTGCTTGCTGCAGTGCAATGTAGCAGTAATGAAGTAGTCAACAAAATATCCGCTGGCTGCATAATTAATTGTTACATACCATGGGCTTGTTGGATAAGAGATCCGCTATACAGCTGAAAACCGCCTTGGACGGACTCTTGTCAGAGAGAGATGAGAGATGTACAATACAAATGTAACAAATTGTCATTCTCTCAATTTAGGAATTCGTATTCTAATAATTTTCAATTGTTTTTAATGCCGAATGTTTGCGCCTGCTTTTGAATGAATATTTTTATTTTTATCTATGCAAAGATGAGGGTACTTTGATACATTTGTTTGAACAACACATACACATAAATAGATATACAAGAAGCTTGGTGTCAATTAATATGCTTATATGACATATAAGTAAAACTACAATTTAATTTATATTTTTATAACGATGAGAGTAATGTAGAGTAACAGCACTCTTAAAACAATTTACATATAACAATAATTTGAAATGTAACCAATATTTTTCACTGATGAGATTTGAAGTCGATTCGAAAACGTATTTTATGTTTACAATGTTCGTTATCTTATCTTTATAAGATACATTATCCAATGGGTCAACCGCTTTATTTTAACTATGACTTTAAAATATGTATTGCTTCAATCAGTTCTTATTTTAACTGTATTCATTAATGACTTTAAGCTTGAAATTTACTTTTATTTTTCAATTCTTCTGTAGAAAGTTTCCCCAAATAGATTGTTTATTTGCCCCATTTTAACTGTGCTGAAAAATATACCTATTTACTCTCTAATGAATAATAAACTTCGTGATATCATCGTCAATAAAGGAACAATGATATGTATATCTTTTAAGCTTAAAATAAATCAATTAGCAATAAAATACAAAATTACGATTATTATTTTATGGTAATGAATGACTGAGAACACTCAAAGGTTAGTATTTGCCTGAATCGTGCAACGATAGGATATCCCAGTGGCCGAGCAAGTTGGTCACAAAACCAACAAGTGGCCATTGCAAGTAGATTGAACTATTTGGGGACACGTACAGACGAGATAATTACCTATTAACTGACCAGAAAATCACTAAGAGAATTGATCCAACTGATAATATATCTCTGGATGTGATTACAATGAATTAGTTGCTTATAGCCCAGCTCCGCCATGCAAATTGATAAAGCTATCAAAACATATTTGCCAGTCAGGCAAGAAGAAGTTGGGCTAACGCTGCCGGTTGGACACAATTGAAAGTCCCGACGTATTCATCAGCCAGTTAGACAGAGAAGCAGCGAGGACAGACATATAGACAACTATGATTCAATTTTGACGGGATACTAAGACCTATTTCGACTGTCATAGTCGTAACTTATAAATGTATGCTTGTCCATGACACTATTATCTAACGCTAATTATTCTGTCGCCCATCTTTTCAATAAGTGCAAACTTTTCCTTATATGACAAACCAATATTTATTCAGTCAGAGTTAGAATAGTTTTCTTCACATTGCGGATTACGTATTTCTTAATTCTGGCCTCATTTGATTTTCATTTAACTACTCTCCCAAAGTGAGTAAAATATATTATAGCATAGGCAAAAATAGAAATAGAAATTTTAAGGATACGTTATATTAATTTTAATCCTAATTAAAGAAAAAATTCTTAGTTTTTAATGAGATATCCTTACTATATGAAAACAGTTGAAAGATATGATTGTACGAATTATTATTGGGCTGTGCGTACGTCATTATTACTTGAAAACAAAAATAAATAAGATTTCCAAAATCATATTTTTATTCAAGTGTTAATACCAAATTATTTTAAATATTTAGTATGCCTAATCTTATTTTGTGGAATCTGAGTTGCATACCTCGGCATACCAGTTTACACAAACAAATTAACAAAACACACGCGAATTATTACTTGTTCAATTAATCACAAGTCCAATAACTTATGAGCGAAACGCCAAAGAATATCTCAAAATAAAACAATTAAATCAATTGAGTTGCGCACGTATATTCAAATGATGTTATGTTTATTATGTTGTGCCAGCATTAATGTTTAAAATATATGCCACTTAATCATGTTACAGTGACGTATACAAATTGGCACTGGGTGAGACCAGACACAAAATATAAATAAAAAAAAACTTATTGAACTTCGAACAATTGTTGTGCTTACAAAATCAATTGATATTAAAAGAAAAACGTTGAAAGATTGAATATACTGTTAATTTAGGTTCATAGCAGATAAACCGCTTGTACAACAGAGTCGACCCTAACTGATCATCACCGTGATTTTAAATTCATACTAAACGCAAAAACAATCATTTGATAATTGAAAGACAACAGTCACTACTGCAACATGACGGACCAGACAAAACGCTGGCATGACTCTTCTCGATCAGCCAGTCACCAGGCACATTTTGTGCGCAGACTGAGAAATTTACCCAAACCCAGGCAACAACATCAACTAAGGCAAGTTGAGCAACTGTTGGGCAAAGGCTAAAGTTCTGGCTACCATGACTAAACAAAAATATGGCCCATGCTTCATTTGAATTGCTGATGACCCTTATTAAATTGAGGTGAAAAATGAATTGGCAGCTGGCCAGTTAAGCATTTGGCAAAGTCAACTCTGCATTTAAAAATATACTATTTATACTCTAAACTAAATACTCGATGGGCATATAGTATTGTTTTATATATATACACATATTATTTATTTTATTTGTTCGTGGCAACATAATTTGATTTCTGACTATATTGCTGTTTTTTTTTTTTTTTGATCATATTAATTTATGATCGCTTCGTAGAATTGCTTTACTTAATATAAAGCTTAAGCTTAAAAGCCAGTAAATAACGGAAACCTGTTGTCGCAGATCAGTTTTGAACAGACACAACTATAGATAATAAAATGCCATTTGTCTACACTCTATAAAACCAGTCAGAAGTATGATGAATACGAGTAAAACACGTTATTAGATGCCAACAGCAATTTCCAAGAACACAACTAACAATTATTATTATCATATGTTACCAGCTACCAACAACTTTTCTTTATGCTATTGCCACTCAGCAATGTGCAATTGAAATTCGAGTGCGGTTTATCTAGAATCACAGCCAAGTATATACCGAGTATTTGACTAGGCACTTATATACTTCTAAATTACACATATTTGTGAGTGCCTGTTTAATTCATAAGTCCTCATTATTTTCCGTCACGTATGGAAGATACAACCACTTCAAGTGGGTTAAATAACACGGATTGAATTTAAAATTTTTTGAATTTTATTGAAGTAAATAATAATTAGCCATTACATTTTTAAAAATCAATCGAAATGTGTTTAATTAATGTTGTTACTTTATGTCGCAAGCTCACACATTATTTAACTAAGTCAGTTGAAAGTAATATAATAATGCTTTGTATTTAGAAAAGTTATCGCCACTTCTTCCCCATTTTAAATACTTTTAAAATTTGAAGAAATTATGTGCTTGTCCCTTATTTGTTATCGGTTATCTTTAAAGCCAACGGAATAGCAAAAAGGCTGACTATCATAGCAACAAAGTCTTGTTGACTTTTAATTATACCATATGTATTCCTAATGAGGATAAACATATTTGTTTAACGGCATTTCCATGGTCGCACATGTCATTTTGCAACTCAAATGGACATTGAAACAAAATAAAATTTAAAATATTGTTATGCCATTTTTTTTTTTTTTGGTTAGTCTTATAGTAGCTTTATGTTTCGTGCAAAAGACAAGAACAAGATAAAGTTAATAAAAGAAATGTATTCTTGTTCTTTAAAAAGTTTCAAGTATTTTGCTTTAAGAGCACGAGAACTAGTTAACAAGTGAATGAAACAAAAACAACACAAGCTAAATTTTAGTGTCCAAGGCAAGACAAACGTGACGTATCTAAGAAAATTACAAACATTTGGCCGTTGATCAATTAACAAAAAATTAAAACTTACATATGTACATATATATTATATATAGGTGTATATTTGACAATTTGTGTATTAGTATATGCTTGGGATTTCCTCATGTATGTTTCGGATATTGTTATTTATTTATAAGAGCCACACTTATACGTCGAAGCAGATGCAATACATACATAGGTAGAAATGTATTGGAACTGTTGCCGCAGTAGGTTGCATAAATTTGTTAATTGCTATTTTTATATGCGACACTTGACGACCAACATCGAATGTTGAACAAAACTTTCCACTCGCCTGGGATCAAATTTGCATGTTGCTGGTTCTGCTGCACTTCAATTGTCGTCAATGAAGTGTTATTATATCAACGATCATCGTATGCCCATGGTTCATATTTTTTTAGATATGCCACTCTGTGGCCACACAATTTGTTGGTTATTCTTTATTATTGATTTTAATAGACAAAATATATGTTATAATAAAAAGCAGCACTTGAACTGAACTCTTTACAAAGTCAACCACAACATCGCACTATGATATCTATTATTTGTCTATATTTTACATTTCGCCGTCTCGCACATTTACCGTTGGTTCACCAAATGAGTCTGGCATTTAATCGACTCTGCGATTATTTGATCAAAATGTGTTTTGTTCTTTTTCTTTAGTTTAGACGATTCACCGCTGAGGGTTGATTCTGCTCCTCTATTTAGGTATATTCGAATATCGGCCATGACATTGGGAGAGTTTACGCAGCAACAACAAAACTATTAAAAGCACAAGCTAAGAGCTAGAGAGCAATTTGGCAAGTTTGGCGATTCCGTTTGCATTTTTTTTTTTGTCATTGTCATTGCCATTGTTGCTCAGCTGTTAGCACCTCCTATTTTTTGCTTGCTTTGCTTTGCATTGCTCAGCTTTATTATTTATGCGTTTTCCATACGATTCACGACCTGCTCTGCTCGTGAGTCAGTTTGGTTTGAAACGGTGTAAGACAAATGTGTAATAAATAAAGAAATACACTTATAATGCAATTTTCATAATCCTTATGCTTGCTCCGTGTTAGAGTGAGTCAAATGAAAAGCAGGAACTTTGCCAAAAAATTAATATATTTTCTGCAAACGACAAACAAGTGATATAATTGCTTACAACAATTTCTATAATCACACATTAATATTTGGTTGCACATTTGTCAAAGTATTTTCATAACTTTTATCATTGGACAATATAAGTGGACACACTCCACTTAAGTCCACTGGGTTTTCTACAAGTATACAACTCCTACCACGAACAACAGCGAAAGCAGAAGGCAAAAGGTTAAATAAAGTATTACAAAAACAAAAGAAACGACCAGAAAACGACTAGGTGAATTTTCTAAAAGTGTCAGATTTTGTCACTATTAATAGATTTATAAGAGACCATATTTAGGGAAATTATCTGCCAACTTCATGATACACATTAAAATTAATAACGAATTCAACGATGAAGATGAACTTAGGATTGAAGTTTGAGCAATTTTTTCGGATCGTATCATGCAGCGCTAATCTGAATTGAACACAAAAGTGCGTATAAGTATTATTCAATTAACGAAGTATCTCAAAAAATTCATGATGATATATGAATACATTGAAAATAATTTATCTCGGGAGGGAAAATGTAATAGCGTATTTTGATGTTCCGAATAAAATTTGGTGTATCATACAGAATCAGACTATATAAGTATAAAGAAGTCAAAAATGCCACCCTACCGCACACTCGGTAACATTCGAATTAATCGTTCTCCCTTAAATATATGTATGTATTTACATTTATATTTGTTGTGAATGTGAGTATGCCATTTAAATTTGGCTTGTATCGATCTAATAGATGAGACCAATTCATTGTTGTTTAGTCAATAAAGGCATGGAAATAATTTAATTAGACTTAACGTATTATGTCGGCATTCATTTGAGATTTGTTGAATGAATGCAACCGACTATGCTTGCCAACATGTCACAATATATATATATATATGATATAATTTTCATTTATTTATATTTCTTATACGAATTGACATTGTACACTGTATTGAGACGCCCCCAAGTCAAAAGTTGACTAAATACGCGGTAAGGTAACTGATATAGATCGTGAGATAAATCGCTATAGTACAACAGATATTACTTATATGTTTTTGCTAATGCATATTTAAATTTTTAATTTATTTAATTATAATTTATTAGCTTTTGAATATAAGTGACTCGTTCATTATATTTGAATAATGTTCATATGTTAATCTGAAAAACGAAAATTAGTAATAGGTTTTTCCCACTGCCTGCTGATATTTTTATTAATCAAATAATTTTTCAAACACGAAATTTGTCTGCAGTTGTTTTTTATACTGAAACTTTATGATTACGCTAATTTGAATCTGAAGTTAACTAAGCAATAAAAAGTGCAATTACACTCTTCATTTTATAAGTAAATAATTTTAATGTAATACGATAACTTAATTAGCAAGTAAATATATAAATATCTAAAAAAAAAAAAAAAATTGAGAAGTTTTTTTGCTTCAGACAACTTAAACGAGGAAAATTTTCCTCAACTTGACATCAATCACAGAAAGAGGCATTTGCCTAATAATAAACGGACTCATACAAAAAAATAAATCGATTAAAAACGTTGTGTTACCAAATTTAACATTCAAGGACAACTGCATACAGTATATGCTCAAAATCACTAATGCGAGAATTAAAACATTGCGTTAAATTATCAAAGCGAATATCGCGTGTACCATATTCTCATAACCATGCAGAGGGTATTCCAGTTTTGGATGTGTACCGCTCGAAAGGAGTCATCACTCAGCCCATAAGCCATATAAAATCTTGATTATTATAACTAATCCAGTCCATATGTCCTGTCCATCTGCCTGAATGCAACACTATTATTATATAAATTCTTAAATGAAGCATTTATTTGATTCTTTAGTGATTTTTACAAACTTACCAGCTATTTGAATTAACAAATAACTCGAATCCGCTCACAAAATACATCGCTCTGAAAATTAGACAATTCTTAATTTTTTTAAAAATAATTTCTAAATATTTTAAAATAAGTATTTAAATTATAAAGATTTATTTATTATTTGTTTATTAAAAATTAATTAAAATTATATATGTATATAGTAAAATATTAATAATAATTCTCCATTTTAAATATGCGAAATATTGAAATACCAATGTTTAGCTTAATAAAGCAATTTTTTACATTTCTTGTAAATTTCTTTTAATAGTGTAAGTTAAATCAGTCAGTTTTTTAAATAAATATTAAATTTGTGTAGTCTACAGTAGGCCATATGAATATATAATTTTCTTAATATATGTATTTCAAATTGAATACTTTTTGGGGGAGGGCTTTCATCTGGACGGCATGTCTTGCATTATTACGCTCTTGAGTCAGCAACATTGAATTAATTTGTATTGGCTATATAATTTTGTGTAGACCTTGTTGGCTTCGGCTATAGTTGTTAATGTTGATTGGCTTCTTGTGGCTTTTATGTTCATACAAACGTAATTTTGCATTTAATTTGAGTTTCCTTATTTATTATACAATGCGAGTTTGCGATTGATAGCAAATTTATGGGCCAAGTATTAATTACATTTTATCCAAAGACATATTCAGTAATATTTAAATCTATTCAAGCAGATGTTATTCATACTCAATAAACTATTTGTATTAAAAAATATTGACTATGCGAAATTTCTTTTACGAATTATTTTATTGATATTTTCTTTGTGGGTTTGTTGGTGAAGCAATTTAAATTTTTTGTTAAATTTGCACTGGTATTTATTGTGTGGCACATATATTGCTTATATCCAAAATAAAAACTGTAATTTCATATGATTTAATCTGATTTATTTGTTCAATTAACAAACAGAAAGTGTAATACGCTAAGCATATGTCATCCAGCTAAGGCTGGGCTAAATATTAAACTCAACTCAACATGAACAGATTGGAACTTAATTAATTATCACAATGACACATTAAGGTTTTACTTACACACATTTTATGCTACACATAAAAAGTATTGAATGTAGTTTACTTTAAAGTCGAGTGGTACTTTTCCCGTGCATTCAAAGAAGCTGACAAAAAACAAAACACTTATAGCTGCCCCAGTCAGTCAGTCAGTGAATCGGAGCATTTTACCATTGTTTGCATTGTAATTTGAGTGTGTGGCAAGTCCGGGGGTTCTGGATATTAGCACATATATAACACAGCCTGTTAAGCAGTCACACAGAAAAGTTAAATAAATAATTTGAAACGTATTAAAATTCCGTTTAATTACTTCAGGAATATTATATATCACGAAGTCAACGGGAGATCAATGACTAATGCATAAGTTCACTTACCCATTCAGAGCCGCTAACTAAATCAATAAAATTATCAAAAGCTCGCAATTTAGCAAGAAAAAGTCTCAAAACAAATAACAAATATATTTTTTAATTTGTAACGCAATTACGCAGATTACAATAATCGACAAAATTCTAAAGAAATCCAAAAATCACAATATTTCAAAATAATTCACAAATTTTAGTTAGCTTCCTTTTAAAATTGTTAACTTAAATCCTTATTTTTATTTTAATATATGCCTTAGCGTATTTAAAGATTCGCCCCATGAACACAAGACATAATTTTAATGTAGTACAAAGAAATTTTAGCTATATCATTGCAAGTGAAAATCTTGTCGAAATGAGGTGCCCCAGCGAGTCAAACAAAGAGGCGCCTAGGCGGTGCAATGCAACTGCAAGGACGCCAAATCCGAGAGCACACAAACACACACACTACACACAAAAACAAATACACTCTCAGTTAGCATGGAATAAAGAAAAGCATTTCCTTAGATGCTAAACCGGCAACGTCCACCAAAATCGATATTGCAAAAGGTCATTATGCGTAAAGGTACTTTATTTTGTCGAGATTTAATTTTGATATAATAAACCCACACACACATACACATACCAAGGTATTTATTTAAATATGACATACTTTTGTTTTCCGACTGAGAGGCCTTGACGAATGATGTTACTTAATTTCTTATCGGTTTATGTCCCGCAAATTGTCATGACAACACACTCCTTATTAGGGCAATGCCCGCTGCAATTGCACCTGAGTTGGTCCAAGCAGCGGATTCATTTCGAAGCAGCGGCTACAATGAACGGGAATCGAACCCAGCATTTTTCCGCGTTCGGCTTTTCTTTGGCCGTTTAGACGACAAATCCGTTATACAAACTGTGCGATGGCAACAAATTCGAGAACTAAGTAGAACCAATTATAAAAACCGCACCACGAGCCGCACTAAGTACGACGAACAGCCAAATGCGCACCACTCTGTGCAAAACAAAATAAACGAATGAAAATTATTATTTTCATGAGTACTGAGTGAACATACGACCCTGCCAAAGCCATCGACAGCGGCACCGACAGCGACAGCGACAGCGACATGTGCGCCATTTGCGCCATTTGCGCTGGCGGCAAGAAAAACAGCTGCTCTCCGCATAACAGAGCGCACGCTTTCCCAAGTGACGTCATTGTTTGACACATGCGTATCAAGAATGGACGACTCTTAACATCAACATTGGCTATTCCATTCGCACACTTAGCCTCAGTATAGCAACAAACTCTTATTATCTGGCAATGTGTAGGTTGTTCATGCTTGTTGCGCTTTGTGTATGCCGTCCATGCACAGCAATGGGAAGAGCAACTGATTATTGGCAGAGGCATGAGCCTGAATACACTTGAAGAAATTATGGGCTTATTTCGACAAAGCAACTTGAGTAAGTGAGAGTACAAGATTGTCCCTATAAGGCCTGGCTGTAAGCCAACAAAGTTAACCAACAACTCAATGCCATTATCTGACTTTAGCTAGGTAACCCTCTAACTTCACACAATTATACACAGAGAAATTTACGTTAATGCTGTCACGGATTTAATTAAATGAATTCCAAGAAAAAAGCTTCTCAAAAAGTTTTTTCTCTCAATAGCACAACTCACTTCTTGTTAAACTAGCGCTTACCGTCTCGCCAATTTAGCCAATTTTAGCACTATAAAATCCATTTGTTAAACAACATTAATTTGCATTCTTCAAAATTTAAGTATTTTACTTAGCATCAAAGAACTCGACCCATACAACAGGTAACGAATCTTTGAAATTGGTCGCCTAGCAGCGACCTCGAATCCATGTTCTCTCATATCAAAAATAGTTTTTGATTTTGTGTCTGAGTTTTAGTAAATCTAAATAATTATAACTTTGCTTATTATTCAGAAATTATAATTTAAAAAATCGATTTACACAAATTTGAAATAATATCTTAAAATGTCACCATAGCTTACAGTAACATTTTCAGAAACGCAACTCACAATAAACAATTCAACTAAGCTACATTTGTATACATGTATATATGCATTAAAGGCTTATTCAAGCCGATACATTTATAAATAGTCATGCTCTACTGAAACAATAATGTTAATGTCAATATCTATCTAAAATGCTAATATGACTCTTTATAAAATAAACTACATAAATAGTACTAGATTTTACTGGCCATTTTGTTAAGCATGTAACCTTTCGACCTATTCAAATAAATGGTAACTAATTTTAATAAATCTGACATCCATTCCCAAAATAACATTTAGAATAAAAATAAGCGAAATCGAAAAAGCATATAAATATATTGCAACTTAAACAAATTATTTGCCGCATAAAAAAGTTTTAATTTATAAACAGTAAATATAGTATTTATTTCAATACACAATGTCAAAGAACATATTTATAACAATTATATAACAATATAATATATGTGTCGTAAACTGGGTTTTTAATATAACTACTTTATATTCACATTTTTTATAGGTTAAGCTTGTTTAGATGAAATTTTAATAGATCTTTGAGAAAGCCTGAGATTTATTGAAAATTTATGAGATTTAACGAAGTATGAAATTTTCTATGTGCACTTTAATTACACTGCTAACAAAAACAACATTATTTAAACAATAACACCATTCACATAAAATTAATTTCTTTTGACGTGATTTGTTGACAAAATAAAAAGCTAATGCTTCTTAAAGTTAATAAAAAATAACGTAAATAATTTGTGTTACGTTTAGTTTGGCACTTACTGCGCTGAAATATTTGAGATTTAATTAAATATACACTGAGACATTTAATAGGTACCCAATAGGTATTATAGTAATGAATTTGTATCACATGCACGATTGCACGAATAAAGCTTTTTAACCATATTGTAAGCATTTGCACATAAGTATTTCAAAATAAATATATAAAAAACTAAGTTTCTACAAAGGAACTGATAAAACATAAGAGGCCATTTTACCTAAAAATAAAATATAATTATATATGTAGTTTATGCAGGTCACTGTGCTTTCAATTTTCAGTCTGCACTAGAGATTCCTGTGGTTGAATTTTCACCATGTATAATTGAGTCCATTTCAATTTCATTTGCGCTGAGTAGTTTTTCCATTTGTATCAACTTTAAATTGGGGTCAGTAACAGAGGCAACTCCCACACCATCTATTCTTGGATTTCGGGACATTGAGCGTTCTGAAAGTACAAATTATAAAGACATATAAGCATATTATAATATTATAATATAATTAATATCAATATTACTAAAAAAAAAAATTGGTATTTAGTTTGTATTTATCAAACATTGTTTTCTAATGGTTTCCTAAAGACTTATATTTATTTTTTTCTTTGAATATTTGCAACAGTGATAGATAGGTAAACATATTACATTTATTTATGAATAACTTACCAAAACGAGCGCGTCGCGTTTCTTCATCAATAATAATCTCATTTGTAATGTAGATCTCTCGTCTTATTTGATCCCGCAGCTCTACACTCATGTCGGGAATGCACCAGCGCACGAATATCATTACAAAGGCCACAAAATTCTGAAAAATATAAAAGAAATTAGGAACATATACTATTATTTACTTGCATTGATAAATAATCCAAGTAGTAAAATTTCACGATTTGCTTGAAAACAACCTTCAAAAAGCATTTACATTTAACTAACTTTTAAGCCGTTTATTGGAATTTTCTACCAATTGGGGTCTTTAGCTCAAAGTAAAGCCATGAAAATGCAGAAACGCATCATTTTGTAGTTAATTCAATTCTTTTGCTAATCACTTGGCAGACATACATTAGCCTCCACCCTATTATGGTGAAAACAGTAGTTAAAGAGCTACAAAACATTTTAAAATGGAGAATCGAAGAAGCCCATAGATCTAGTTCATGTGCCACTTACGTATAAGCGAAAAGCACAAGTGTGAACTTTACCATAAATGGTAAACGAAACAAAGAAAGTACAAAAAGGGAAAATGACAACTAAATTTCAAGCGTACCTAATTTTGTCACTCAGTGCATATGTTTGATTTAGTAGCGGCAAATAGTTTGAACCGAACGCACGCGTTCAAAAAAAATATAAATAAATAATTTAAAAGATAGAATACAACATAAAAACAAAAATTAAAATTCAATAATTTTTAAAAATAAATCGTTAGTTTAAATAAAATAAATATTTAAAAAAAAACTTAAATCTGATAATTCTATTTTATTAAAAAATTAAAATATATAATTAAAGATATTATCAATTTAGCAGTTCTACAACAATGAAACGATTTGCCTGTTTGAATATACGCTTCGTTGGCCTAAGCATAGCCTATTTGGATGTTTTAATTGCTCTGGGCACCTTGAGCCTGTGCAGCTATTATCTATATAATGATTTTATGGACTTGACTCAATGGCAACAGAGTGATGTGCAGATCCTGAGTCCATTTGGAACATTTGTGGCCACATTGGGTAACTAGAGAACGCAATGTTCATAACTTTTTATAACGCATTGATTCTATAGTGGACTATGTGTTGGTCCATGAATTTTCACAGGCATTCTATATGATACTGACAGTCACTGTTTGGATAAAGGCTTTGATAAATCTGGTGGTGGCTTGTATTCTAGTCGATGGCATCAGACAGGTAACAAATTTGCTGCTGAATATGTTGGTAAATAAATTATCTACTTATTATTTACTGAAAAGCAACGACTTATTTGTATTGCACCATGGTTGATTAATGCGTGTATATCGATGATCATCGAAGTGGCTATATTTGTGTGCCTAGAAGTAAAAATTGATGAAGTGGATGCCACCATAGATCGACGCATTGCGCGCAGCGTGCTCTTTAGTGTATACATTGGTAAGCTAGGCTCACGACCATATATAAAGCAACTAATCTGATTTATTTCTGACAGTACTAAATGCACTGTTTGCCTATGGCATTTATGCACTGTACCGCATGCTGAAGACATCAACAAATGAGAACCGAGCGCTGCAGGAGAGCATTGTGGAAACCTCGGGTATGTTTCAGCATATCAAGGTTTAAATCTTTCATCAGCAATAATTTGGCATTCTACATACTTCTGAACGAACAGAAAGCAAACTAATCTAAAGGATTTCATAAATGAAAGTTATTTTCTTATGTATTCATGTATTAAAACAAATAAAACGAACAATGCAGAGCATGTCCAATTGAACTCACTTCGAAAATGACCACGAAGGCCAAGCGACAAGCCATAATAATAAAGTACATTTCTGAATAAGTATACGGGTTTGCTGAACTAGGGGGCCTCCGATAGTCCGAGTACCTTGATATAAGGAAAACTTTAGTTAAAAGAAAACTTAAAGAATACACGTTGAAATTATATTTACTTGCACGTGGTTATGTTCGGTGAGGCACCAGCCAGATCTATTAGATGTTTGGAATCAGAGATATTAAACTCTGACAATGTAAAGTCCAAGTAGCCGTCCAAGCTTCCATTCTTTGAATTATAACGGTACACCCAACGAGGTATCATATCAGAAGTGAACGCAATGATAAATCCCTAAATAAATAAGTAAATGAAATTATTGACCACAACAAGAATAGATTTAACTCACATTCGTGATGACACTCAGCTTGCCAATGCAGTCCAGTATGCGATACCAGACACCAATATCACGGACACGCTGTGAAACCGCCCTTTTGTGCTGCGTCAGTAGCTTCTTGGCATCCAAGCGCATTTCGAGAATGTTGTTGAGTAGTGCAAAAAATGGAGCAAGCGGAAAGGCAGCCACAAAAATTGTAACAAAACCATATTGTAATACCATTTCCAGATACTCCGGAAACAGGCTACGTGGGCCCCAATCCAGCAATTTGAAATCACGCATACAGCGCTCAACTTTAGCATTGTTAGGCTTAACCACGTTTCCAATGAGTTTCTTGAGGCCGACCTTAATGACCAGCACCCGGCGCCAAAACATGGGCAAGCATACTTCAAGTACGGTATTAAATGCCTGCTTGCCTATCATTATAATAGCCAGCTGAATGCACAGCTCTGTCAGACAGCCACCAGATGAGCACTAAAAATGGGGTCAGTTAGAAGTAAAACTATTAAGAGGAATAAGCAAACTTACCTCTTCTTGACGGTAGCTAAATACCGTTATATAGTTACCAGGATGGCCAATATATTTGCCCTTAAAGAATGCTATATAAAATATGGAAGCATAATAATTTACAAATTGTAACAAATATATCTTCAATGTCAGCGAATCGTCAAATTGCGTTTGAGTTCGCCACATTTCGAGTTCAGTCAGATACTCGGCCAAGTAACTATATAGCTGAAATAACGCAAGTTAAAAACATCGGTTAGACCGTTAATCTATTAGCTACTTACATAGTTTAGTACATAAAGCAAACAAAGATTGACAAATGCCGCCACTGCAGTGGCCAAAACAATCGCTTTTGATGTGGCCATTGCGCTGCCGTCAAACTTAAGGGATGCCAGCAAGGACATGCGATAAACGACGACTGCGACGAGAGCAACAAATGCCAAGGCAATCAGTAACAGCACCACGGAGAAGCTGAAGACGGTTGCTGGCAACTTCATTCGCCAAAATGGCACCGTCGGCTCTTGTGTATTGGTGATGTAGTCGGTGCGTGTTCGTTTAATGTGCTTCAGACGTGCCAAATACTGCGGCCTCGGATGCTCCTCGTACACATCGAACCCGGTTAAATCCCATCGATGAGTGATTTCAGCTGAATAGCGTTTCCAAAGTTCCAAAAAAAGTGTTGCCCAAAAGGACATGAACACGGCAAAGAACACGGTACTCGGATTGTCTATAAGATATGATAGTTTTGCATAGCTGCATGTCTCTTTCAGATCCCAAAATTCACACCATTCGCAAAGCGGACACATTGTGATGTTAACGTTTGAGCGCAAACAAATATCCTTACTGCAAAAGCAAAAAAAAAAAACATTATCTGAAGCTTAGTTTGCAATAGCATTTTAAAGCAAATTACACGGGCACATAATTCTTAAGGGAAATCCAGGAGTAAAGAAAACAAGCGAGACCAACTATGGAGGCCAACAGCAACATGTATGTGTAGTAGCCCAGCCAGGCAAAGTAGAGTCCTAGAAAATACACCATGCAATTGTCAAAGAGTGTATGTTTTCGCATTTCTTGCCGAATTCTTACCAATCTTGACCCCAAAGTACTCCTTAACTTCATCCAGTGGCTGGTAGCGATACCATTTCTTCACCGACGCCCAGTTTGTATAGAGCAGTTCACGCACTGTGCCCACCTCCGTAGTATCGCCCTGTTATTTAAAAATCAGTCACTTGAATAAATAGTTATTATTGACAATATTAATAATACTCACATCGTGCAGCGGATAGGCGGAACAGTAGACACCGTCGGCTATCAAGCGATTGATGCCAAACGCCATTTCACTGTCATGTTTAGCAGGAAAGCGCTGGCGATCCAAAATGAATTCCACAATACGCGAACGCACTGCTGTCGTAAAAAAGCAATCATGACGTATGTCAAATCTATAAGCAATACAATAAAGTATAAGTTGTTAAAAGATAACCTTAATGTTCTAGCTTACATATATTCCTTGTCACGACTGTAGATGGCCGTAAATCGATGGGCACGTTTCGGGAACAAATTCTCGTCGACATAAATATTACGTAGAAAGAACTGCCGGACTGTTTTCAGACTAGAAAATATACTTTTTTTTGAAGTTTTTTCCACAGATAGGCCATCTATCTGAAATAATATAAAACATGGATTATTTAGTCAGGAAACAGCATGTTTGCTCAAAACAAACTTGGTATCATAACATCAAACCAAAATAGGTAGAGCTTTTTTTAAGTAAAAGCGGGATGTACTACATTGAAAACTACTCAAAACTTATCTCAAAAATAAATATACACATTATGTTTAAAGTGTATATGTAATAAAAGACATGTTCAAAACGATTAAGTTATAAAAGTTATGTCTGTACAATTTTTTTTCAGATCATATAAGATATTTGAATTTTGGTTTAGAATTTTTATCGCATTGCTTGAAAAATTGCGATCTCATATATACTGTTGTACTCAATTCAATAAACCAATATTCTCTAATTTTGTAAAGCTCTTTTTATTTAGCTGAAGTCAGTTGTAAGTAAAAATAAGCATCCGAAAGAGATAAAGCATATTCCCATTTACTTTAAAATATTTGGAAAAGTTAAAAAAAAAGTTTACCTGCTCACCTATAATGATTATATAATGATTTATGACTGATTATCATAATATGATTATGATGCGAAGATATTAATATTGACAACTACTTGCAAAATCTTAGAGGCATAATAATTACAATTAGAGCACTTGGTTTACTAAAAAGCTAAAAAAAAATATATATATCATACTGACTCTAAACACTTCACAATATTATAAAATATTAATTATCCATGTTCCTATTGTTACTATTTTATTCGGATTGATTCCTGAAATTGTCCATCATATCTACTTTTTAAAATTATTTGTATTAGGAATTTTATATCAAAAAGGACTTATAGCTAAAGCAGAATTGGTTTAGTATAGTAACACCAAATTGTCAAAGATTGCTGCAAATTTGTATACGATTTGACCTTTTATTTAGTATAGTAACACCAAATTGTCAAAGATTGCTGCAAATTTGTATACGATTTGACCTTTTATTTACACTCAAATTAGTTAAGGACTAAATTAACCATAAACATGTGCATATCCTACATATACCTAGTGTGTAAAAGTTAAACCTAAATAAATAGGTACTTACTTCCTTCATGGGCAACCGCAGCTTAAGTATTTCCGCATAGCGACGCAACACCTTCAGAGGAGCGTGCAACTGAAATATGTGAATTTTAATATATAATAACTTGCATTTATTTCAAGCACTACTTACTTTGACAAAATATATTTGGTCCATGAGACTGACCTCCACCTCGAGACCCTGTTTCTTAAGTCTACTCTCAAATATGAGTCGCTTCTCCGCATACTCTTGCTCCGTAGGTAAGTGTGAATTGATCTTGTAGGCCAACACAAAATCAATCGAGCGCTTGCAGTCCGCAAAGAATAATGAAGTGTTGATCTCGGCTCTTTGGTAAAATTCACATGGGCAGCTGCACTCGCGGTCATCGTTGCTATTGGTATCTATAGTTGGTTCAGTCATTGGCAGTAGAAGTGTGGAGTGGCTAGTCCTTTGCTGGCTGGACTTGCCGTTGGACAGTTCCTGATCGGGAGTGTCTGGCAGTTGAAATGTGGATGACTCGCTGTTGAATAAAATAACAGTCACAATAGTTGTATGCGTAACAGCTTGACGTGGATATGTGAGAGTGATTTCATTAAACAAAAACCAATACAACGACATGCCCTGGAATGATTCCCCGGGGTCTCTATGCGACCTTTCAGCGAAAGATGGTTGCCTGGCGTGTCCAGAGCTCATAACAGCTACGACATTCCACTTCCCAATAATTCAGGTCAATGCGAATAAAAGCCGTTAACACTAAATGGCACACATAATATTGTAAAGACAGTATACTAAACTGCAATCCAAACGGCGCCTATGTAAACATCGTTTGTATATTGAATAATTTATTTGTTTATGCAGCCGTTTTGTAGATCACATTTTTTCGAAAATATACACAAGTCATAACAACACAAAACAGCAGAGAGACATTTTAAATTTCTCATCACCTTACACATTCAGCTTATTCCGAGAGTTAATGCCAATTTGTAGACACGTGCTAATGAAAAAATTGACTATTCTTTTTAAGACATGGGTATTTATTATATATATGTATATATATAAATATAATAAGATTTGCCATTTATTGTTTGCCTGTGGAACAAATTTCCATTTACATCTCTTATGATTCAGATGTATTGGCGCTTACTCAACACAACTCGACTTTTAAAAAATACCTCAGGTGAATCACTCTAACAAGTACATATTCAATGAGTATGTATAATCGTTAAGAGCAAAATTTATATGATACTTAATTCTGCTCTTATAAAGACGGTTTCTATTATTATTTGGTAGAAATTTTAGGCCCTGCTAGCCAGAATTTAAGCACTCTAATCCTACTATGAGATTATGTGTGATAATTACGACTATAAAATCCTTGTTTTAATTTTAAACAACTGTAAAAAGAATCTTAATACAGTGTTTTTATGGCGAACAATATTTAAATTCTCAGAAGTTTAAGAGCTGATAAGGTTTTAAGTAGCTTACTGATCCCTTTAGGTTTAAATATATAAATTAAGAAAAAAATATAAATAAAGCGTTATTGTTCCAATTAGGAGTATACAATTTATATATGTATATATATATATACATAAATATATATATATTTTTTTATAATTATACAAGCAAATATATATATTGATTCGCCTGTAGAACTATATAAAACTGTAATCTTTGTACAATGATTAATTGTATGTTTGTTTCTTTATGAAAAAAGAAAAGAGTAGATAACAAACATTTATTAGTAAGCCTTGGCTTTTCCTTTACCTCATTTCAATTATTATAAATTGTAATACATACATCATAAAAACGAATTCGTTGCTGCAACTTCAATTAAAGTTAAGTATTTTTGGCTAACTTTATGCATAATTAGTTGCTTAGTTTTCTCTTTGCGCCACTGATTCGTATTTTTGGTTTCGAGTTAAAGTTTTATTGCTTGTACGCCTCAAAAGTCCATACCAAAAATGACCTTCCAGCAAAAAGAGAACTTGAAGTTTCTTAAAAATTAGACACATTTACACACAATACAATTTGAAATGTTTGAGGTAAATGTCTTATCTTGTCATATATATAAATATATATAAGTGTATATAAAAGTATGCATATATATAAGTATTTATATATGTATATATATATATATATATATATATATATAATTATAAATACTTATTTTTTGTAATCAAGGCAACGACAAATGATTTTTATTCAAATCAAAAAAAAAATGTGAGAAATCTGTGAGAATTGGCAGAAGCATTTTTAAAATGTAGAGCTTATATAGCTTATTTAACGCATTGCTTGCTATATGTAAATAATAAAATAATAATAAAATGAAACACGCATCTTGCACCTACACAATAGATATGCATACAGAGAAATCATTTAATTATGTTTCCGAACTGATGATTAATACTTTACACCAACAACACTGATCGTAACCAAGAAAAACGTATGTAGAGTATATAGAGCACCCTCTGCCATTTAGTGAACCTACCCAATAAACTGACCCAGTAAACTGTCATTAGCCAAGGAAATGTGCAAAAAATTAGGTTAGGCTGTTTTTATATTTTTTTTTTTCACATGTATTATTAATATAAATATTCACTTAACCACAACGGACGAAGAAAAAGCCCAACGCGATGACGACGACTAACGCGCAGCAGCAATGTCAAGAAACTGAATAAAAATAAAGAGACTTCGCTGACTATCAGAGGCGTCTGTTCGTCTTGTCAAGCCCCTGTTACCCGCCGCACTTCTCTTTGAGAGCCAGCATTCCACCTTACACTCAGACGAGAGCGAGAAGTCAGCTGTTGCTAGCGCGTCCGTCGCACGAGACATCTTGGTCCCAGCAGTGCACTTGTTAAGCAAATCAAAATCAAAATGTCATAACAATTATTCAAAAACTGTATACTTTTCTGACGGTGAGTGCCGTTAATTATTCCGTTTTTTTATTCACTAATCGCCTGATCGAATTAGATAGCTTAATTTTATCAATCTAATTTTATATGAGGGGTTTTTTTCAGACGTGCATTTAAACACACGTTTCTATTCAGCATATGACCAATATTCACATTTATCAAATTATTAATTATTTATTCGTATTAAAATTAGTTTTTCGTTAATTTCCTATCTTTTTCATAAGATTTAAATTAAAATAGGTTTAAAGGTTCCTTTTTCCACTTTTTAAGGGTCTTAATCATCTTTTAAAAACGTATTTATGCGATCCTTAAGTTTACAAACTACTTACAAAATTATTATTTATTCAAGTGTATATACATTTAGCTTACCTCTCAGCAAATCTGGCGCGCTTCTCTGGCTGCATGAGTGCTTTGTGTGATGATGAGTTTCTGGTCTTAGTTCTATCGTCGCTCTGATCGCTTCGCTTGGTCTGCCCAAAACGCCGACTGGCATCTCTTTCGCCCCCCCAGAGACTATCTTTGGCCACTAATGTGTCTCCGGGGCCAGATAGCTCCAACATTTTCTCATTGTAAGGGGCCAATACAGCCGAATAGGGTTTCTCAAAGTGAGCAGCTGGTTGATCTTCGCTCATTAGCCGGGAGGAAATCTCGTCGGAGGCAGGCAGCGTTGATGATGATGCTGATGATTCAGATGTCTTCATTTCCAGGGCATCGGCAGCATCGCCGCCATTATTGAAATTTAGCATTTCCCTATAGAACTGTTTTAATTTTTGGCAAAATTTGACAATTTCTCGCTCGTCTTGCTTACTTTCGCCAGACATCTGCGAGCGTGTCTGTATGTGTGTGTGTGTTAGGCTAGCATGCTAAAGGTCAACGCAAGCATCGGAAGTGATTGCACTTAAAAATTATACAATTGACTTGAAAATAATGGAGTCAACTAATCGGCGACCGGCGCAGCACCTCTCCGAGCTAAACCAATATAAACACTACGGTTACAATTTATTTACATTGATAAAAATACTGAGAAAAATCCCAACGAAATAAAATACCAAATGGGTAAATCAGCTTTATCTGAAAAGACTGACATACCAGTTCTACATGTGTGCATTAAAGTTTGAAAAGAATTAATATATTAAATAGGACACACCGAAAATTAAATACCCTTGAGTCAATCTGCCCACAAATATGTAATATTTATATGTTAAAAGAGAACAATATTTAAACGTATCGCAAATATGAACCAAGAAGAAAACACCAACTTACAATCAATACTTATCTGACCCAGTCAAAAATATAATTACTTAACGAATTATAGTATTTAAACATTCTAAGAATAAGATTTGGTTCCCCGTCTGATCTTTATTAATAGGTAAAATAAGAACCGCAACAATTGGTTGTTTTGTTTTGTTTCGACATATTATAGTGGTTTTTGTAAGGCTATAATGCTTTCCCATACATTTGTCATGCATGTCTGAACGTCGCTGACGTGATTCTAAAACAAGATTAGGACACGCAAAATACATAAAATGAATATTAATTTCAAGAAAACAACTTGTATTTGTACGGAAATAAACATAAACAATATACAATACAAATAGTAGGCAAATTAATTAATAATTAGATATATACGGTGTTTTAACAGCACCGAGGGATTCTCTCTTAGTGAAACAATAAATTTTAGTATATGGAATAATAATACAGCAGTGTGTAATTAATGGATAGGCATATAGTACGCACTTTTATATATTAGTGGCTAAAATATGCATAAAGAGTTGAACTTGAACATCGAATTTACAATAGAAACGAGCATATTTTAGCGAACGCGCTGGCCAAAAACAATTTTAAAAAAAGTACAGAAAACAGCGCCTAAACCTTCTTGTTATAGTTTTTGTGCACCTCCGGCGAGATGTTGTAGACGAACTGCAAAATCTCCTGTATAACGGGCTCCTTGCGCGTTCGAATCGCCCCCTCCATTTCCGACAGCTTCACTCGAGTATCCGAATCGATTTTAGCCGCAACACCTTCGCGGCTGCCCATATGCTGATTATTTTTATATATTTCAAAATTATTTACTGTTTTTAAAAGGAAATATCGAAAATTGTAATTAATATTTACCTTAGCCTCGAATTCTTTAAAGGCGCGCTCGCGCTCCTGACGGAATTTTTCAATCTCCTCGGTGGCCTCATCCTTGGCCTGCTTCAATCTCCTGGCCTTGCCTGCAATTAATTTAAATTTTACTCATTTAATCCTTCCCAATATTGACTAGACTCCAAGCGCAAAAATAATCATGTGACTCGAGATACGAATAACGTTTCGACTCGAGGCGTAACGCTTTACGTTGCCGTTAGCGAAAAAAAAAGTCGTAAGCTTTTTTGTAACTATCAACGGTTTAACTTGCGTGAAAAGGGGTGGAAGTCTGTTGATTCGATTTGCACTTACGTTTCCTGGCCTCGGCCACCTTCTCGGCTGCTTTCTTTTCGGCAGCAAGCAACTGCTGTATTCCCTGCGTTTGACTGGCCATATTAAGCTTTTACTAAAATTTAATGTGTTTCTTTGGATGATCGCAAGGCCGTGATTCCCGTGCAGGTCAAAAAAGCAAGTGACGACTACGAAGACTGACTTGATACGAGCGAAGTGAAAAATGTCATATGACGAAGTCACGCACTAGTATGCATACACAGCAACCATACAATCGAATGTATCGAGTGTAGAACTAGAGTTGCCAGCCATAGCTATCGATATCATTGGTTCAACCAGATTAGCTATCGATAGTCACTATATATTGGCATAAGTTGAAAACTTTTCAGATATAAACTATTATGTGTGTTGTTTAAATGGTAAAATTTGCTTACTTGCATGATAACTTAGACCAATATGTTTATAATTTAATGTAGCTAACCAGCAATCTTACACGTATAAGTCGATTGTTGAATGTTACCAACATCCCGCCCTTCAAATATCGAATAGCCGACTAATATAATTTTTTTATGAAAACCGCATATACAAATTTTATTTAAAGGTGGTATTTTGGTATAATTTCTCAAAGCATTAGGTTATTTGCAATTAAAAGATTCGGTCACACTGTAGTCAGCAAACTTAACAAATATAGTAAAAATTTGAACGAACGGTACATACACATATAGAGATATATATAGGAATAGAAAGAAAGATACGGACGGACGGTCGAATCAAGATTAAGCATGGAGAAGGCGAGCAAAAGCAAGCGGATCACCCGCGACGAAAAGCAACGCGACTCAAAACTAGAGGATGTAGTAAGTAATGGCAATCGACAAAACGTATTAATTTCAACATCAACAACAACACATCTCGTTTGACAGGTGCTGAAATCCTTGGACGAGTGCAGCACAAATGAGGACAAACTGAAATTACTGCTGCAGCGGCACATGGAAAGCGAGAAGATGGTGAGCAAATTAAACAGTGAGATGCGAGCGGTACAGCGCCAGATGGAGGCACAGCAGCGGGAGAAGGAGCAGGTGCAGCGCGAGCTGAACAAGAGTGTCCTGATGCGGGACAAGCTGCAGGAGGTGTGCCGCGAGCAACAACGCATCCTTAAGTCGGTGAAGAACGAGAGCGTGCTTCAGATTAAGGTGGAGGAGGAGCGACGCAAGGAGAGCCAGATCAAGTTTCAGAGCTCGCTGAACGAGGTGCAAAAGTCGCTGACCAAAAACAACGAAGAAAACATCAAACTGCGCGATTACAACATCGAAATGACCAAAAAGTGAGCAACATCAACTCAATCAGAAACACCGGCCTCTATTTATAGGCGCCATGTGTGTGTGTGTGTTTCTGTGTGTCTGCAACACAATAAGACAACGATATGCTGATCGTTTGTTTTTCCTCTCTTTATTTTTAGGTTAAAACTGCTGGCGGAGCAATATCAGGCGCGTGAGAAGCACTTGGAGAAGCTGAACGAGCAGGTTCAACTGGAGTCCCAGCTGCATCAGGCCAAGCTAAACAAGGCACAGGTGGAGGCGGCCATGGAAAAGGAGATACTTACAAAGTGGGCGAGCTACTTATAATTCTATATATATTCTGATTAAATATTTTAACAGAGAAAATCAAATTGGACTCGAGAAACTGTTGCAGGCGCAACGTGCCATCAAGGAGCTTACGGAGCGGGAACAGCAGATGAAGGAGCAGTTGAACATGTACACGGCTAAATACGACGATTTTCAGCAGTCGCTGCACAAATCAAACGAAGTCTTTAGCAGCTACAAGCTGGAGCTGGAGAAAATGTCGAAGCACACGAAGAAAATCGAAAAGGAAGCGGTCAGCTGGCGTCAAAAACACGACAAGGCTAATGCCATGGTCATTGAACTGGCCACCGAGAAACAGCAGCGGGATCAGCAATCAGAACGACTGCAGAAACAGGTGGAGCAGCTGCAAAAGCTTTTGCGCGCACTGCAACTGGAGAGGACTACTTTGCATCAGACGCTGCGTGAGAAGAATATTGAGATACCCGCAATGCCGCAGCTGCCCCCAGAGCCGGAGTCCATTAAAGTGGCGCCACTGGCGGACAATGCCAAAATGGAGCTAATGACGCGCAATTGTGCGGAGCTGAAGCAAACGTTGGCCAATCTGCAGAACCAAATGAAACTGTTGACTACAAATGACGCGAAGGTCGTCGCCGCCGAGTCCGAGAAATGCAAAGTAACCGAGGAGCAGCAGCGGGCAAACAATGCCAAGAAGAACGCAAACAAAAAGAAGGCCAAATCAAAGGCGAAGGCGGCAGCAGCTGCAGCAGCGGCGGCTGCAGCATCGGTATCGGAGCTGGAAACAGACACCGCCTTATCCGAACAGCCCTCAACACTGGAGCCAGAAGCGGAGGCAACAGAAAAGGAAACTTCTGGCGAGAAAAAACCAGCTAATACTGTGCCAGAATCTTCGCAAAATGTGGACGATGCTGCTACAATGTCAAAGTCAGCAGCTATTGAGCAACCGGAAGTGCAAGCAGCTATTGATTCCACGGCGGAATAGAAAGTCATGCGATGCATCCGTAAACCAACCAAGAAACTCCTTCGACTGTTATTGTATCAAGTCTTTATCCTTTCTTCATAAATATATACATACAAACATACATACTTACATAAATACATATGTGCATTTGTCATATTCGTAATTTTGTAATATGTGCATTCAAAAAAAAAGCAAATGTAAAACCATCCGCATCTAAATAATTATTTATTGTGCTTTATATATTTATATATATATACATGTTTGTGTGGAAATATGTATATATCCTATTTATAACTGCTCAAATTATGAGCTACTGCAAAACAAAAATTAAACAGTTAAAAAAAAAACAGAAAAAACATGTATTTTTATATTATCCTGCAGGACGGATCCAGTAAAAGTATTATGTTAGTATAAGTTTAGTTGTGCTTCTTCCAGTCCTACATATTTGCATTTTGTTATTCTTGGATAAGCAGATGACAATTTATGAGTTCAAATATATATTTCCCTATATTACACAACGTTGATATATTATTATGGAACTGATATAAATGTTATTTTTTGAAGGTGAAAACTCTGCCTGAGTTCTTAAAAATCTGTTATACATTTCAGTTTAAAAAAATATAAATATAAAGTGTTATTTGAAAAAATACGATCTTGATAAAATTTGTACAAGTTGTCCATATTAAATCGATGAATACATATTATTCACTAGACATTATTTTTAGAAATCTCGGAAAATTTAAAAAAAAAATAAACTCGATATACCCGTGGTGAATGATAAATTTCATTTGAATTGAAGTCTGTAGCTCTTGTTGTCTCTGAGATCGGCTTGTTCATTAATAGTTCCAAAATTTTATAAAGGTTGTAATAAATAAAAATGTATAATTCTGGTTTGGAATAAAATAATAAACAATTTAAAGAGAGCATTTATTTTAAAAATTGTAAATGAAAACATTAAATAAAAGAAAGTAAGATATAAAAAAATTCAAGATCGTTTAGTATCAGAAAATTACCAAGCTGATCAACATTTTTTAATCGTGAGAAGCATCGGAATGAGGGAATTAAAAAGCGTTAAAAAAGGGAAAAAAAAATAGAGAATGAGATAGAGTCAAAAATAAATAAAGAAAAACTGTGTAGTAAAATAAGTTTACCACAGCTAAGCATGCTCTAATGTTTCCATGAAATAAATATTTCTATTGAAAGGAACAACGCGTAACGGCAAAAGTAAGATGACAAAGTTCTCTACTAAGTTTACCATTAAAAAAAAATTATGGAGACCTAATTGGAAAGCCGAAAAAACAGATATACCAAAAATACATTTATTTTCAATAAGTTCAGGAAATGAGGAGTTTATTTTTTAGTCATTCAAATTGTAAAATAAATAAATAAAATAGGTAACAATATGGAACACTGGTCGACTAACAAGTCAATTAAAACATTCCTTAAATTTAAGTAGATTTATATCTACATTGTTAAATGACTTGTCGAACAAGTTTTGTGTGCCAAGTTTACCTTATCTCTAAATTATTATTAAATTAAAAAGTGACGAAATGCATCATTACACAAATTGTTAAATAATATTGTTTACCGTAGTTCAAATTAATGTTGTTATTTTTGTTGTGTTAACTGAAAAACGTTTGTAACTTGGAAATTTTTTGACTTAGTTTCGTGTGTTAAAAGTAGCTGCTAAAGCCGCTGCAGTTACCGATTGACGTATCGCAATGAACAGCGAATTGGCAGTTGGTGCCACAGTGTCTGTAGGGACATGCAACACATTGCGTTGAGTGCGGGACTAACGCTGCCAAGGCTTAGACTATGATGACGACACTTCATGGTCAATGCGTTGTAATTGCTTGGGGCACGCAATTGTCATTTGAACTACGCCACGTCGCACTTTCCTGTGCCTATTTTAAGCGCATGCAACGCGGCGTATGAGTAACGCCAACGCCGACCCACAAGGCACACAAAAGCTCTCATGCCTCTAAGCTTGGCATTTTAAATAAAGCCATTTAGTACTCCACTAAAATAATTACAGAAATTAATTTAAATTACATAAGGCGGCGAGTTCAAGCAGACCACCCGCCATCTTCCTCCCTTCCCCAACAACCCACCAACACCACTCTTTTGCGGTCTGAGTGTGAAAAATGCCAGCCGTAGCCAGAGAGCAGCAAGCCAAGCAAATCCAGCCAAATAGGCGTCACTTCTGCATATTTTACACATTCACACACTCAGCTCGTTTGGCAGATGTGTGTACATTTAGCAGGCAATGGGCATTTTAACCTTTAATGAGTTAATATGCTAAAAGTGAAAGGCTGGCAAGCGTGCTCAGAATGTTTCCTGTCATATTCCCAGCAACCAATAATCACACACACAACATGCACCCGCACACTAAACTTTTGTCATTCAGTTGTAAAATATTCGTCCTTCTGTGACAATGCTCAATACTAAACAATGTTCCAAGTACTATGCTCATTCTAAACTCTTGGGTGTAAATTCTTAAGGCACAATGGCAAAAGACGACGATGTCGACTAACAGCGAAAGTTAACAGCGTCGTCGACTGCAACACCAGCAGCGTAAAATGGGCCCAAAATATGCCAAAACGTATTTACATATACATGTCCGAGAAAGAGTCAAGACTAGAAACCGACTAGACCGAAAGCCGCGATGAGAGAAGCCACACAATTGTTTGGAGTCTGGCAGCACCAAACAATTTTGTTGCTTCTCCGTGTCACCCTTAACCTGTCAAACAAAATGGGGGTTAAAATGTGGCACAGTGGGAACAGTTATATGCTGCATGCATATATCATTATGCAATTTTTGTTTGCAAAATTATTATTAAATTCTAAGCTTTTTTGGTAGTATGGGAAATTCTTAATAAATCAAATGAAAAATAAAAAAAAACTAATTGTACTCGAATTTAAAATTTTTTAAATTTGGCTATTCCTACAAAATCTCCCATTTACCATTACCATTCCCATGTATCTCGCATTTGATAAATTTTGAAATTTGACCTACTGTATGCGCGGGAGCCATAGCACCAACACCGCCCTTTAGACGAGCTTCTATCTGGCTCTCTGGCTCTCTAGCTCCCTGGCTTCGTGCGCTCTCTCTTTTCGCTCTCGTCGCAATTATACCCCGCCGCCAAGGCAGCGGCCATAATGTGAAGCATTCTCAGCTGTCAGGCCCAAGACAATGTCAAAGCTGTGCTTAGTCAAAGTTCAGTAACGAAACCTGGCCGTCTCCGTCATCGTCGCCGCGCTGCCGACACGAACGCAAAACAGAAACGAGTCGGAGACGAGACGACGACGACGTCGACGTCGACGTAGGATTCGCTGCCACTGAACGATTGAGTCGCAGTTGCGTTCGCCGTCGCTGTATAACTGTAACTGTAATCAGTTGTGTATAGGATACTCTCGTGTGCGCGTCGCAAGGTTTCCAGTATAACGGCAACGGTTAACTGTGACGCCAACGAAAACTGAGCTGCTTGGCGGCAACGCACCGCGGTTTGTTCTTAACTTTTATTTATGGTATGCTGCTTTTGTTGCTGCTGCTGTTTTTCTTTTTATTCTTGTTTGTTGTCGATTGTTGATTGTTGCCAATTCAAGTGAATTCACTAAAAGCGAGCGTTAAATTTTCTCCTAGAAACGTAGTCGAAAAATTTTGGTTCCAGCTACAGCTGCTGGTGGTGCCACAGCCGCAACTGCTGCTGCTGCGCTAGCGTCGCAGCTGCTGCTGCTGCTGACTGCGCTGCTGCGTTGTCCGAGATAAAGGATATGCCCGGATCTAAAAGATACAGTTTTTTTTTACTTCTGCAGGTTGCTTGCTTGGCTTTTTGCTGTGTAGCTCCATTCGCAAGAAAATTTAGGCAACAATAACAAGAACTACATCAGCACGAAGAGCAACAAAAAACAGCAGAAAACAACGTAAAATTATAATGTGTGGTGTGCGTGCGGCTTGAGAGTAAAGTGAAGTGAAGTTGGCAAAAACTGAAAATGTAACAAGAATATGCGCAACTATACAACAAGTAAATTAATAAGCCAAAGTCATTACCAAATTAAAACGACAGACGCAAAAGGCGAAAAAGGAAGAAAAATTGGAAGAACCAGACGAGGGCTAAGTTAAATGCGACGACCCGAGTCGAGTGTGGCAAGTCAAGAGGTTCTTCTCTGTTCTGTTCTGGCTTGGAGCATCGTGTTTGTATCGGAGCGAGCTACTGACTGCCATGCTTCGAGGTTAACACGCCCGTAGTCCTCGTACTCTGCGTCGTCATCGTCATCGTCATCGACATTGCTGCCGTCAAAGGCATCGAAGGTAAATATATACATTGCAGAGTCAAGCCAAACAAACTAACCTACAAAGTAAACAGTAGCGTAATGGTATAAATGCAAATTTATCACCTACACACACATACACTCAAACTCTCATATGTAGCAATCCTGAGGTCAAAAAATCAACAATTCCCTGCAATCTGATGTCGAGACTTTAAAATAAATAAAAAGTATAATACTTCTTATATACACTAAAATATTTGACAGCTTAACGATAAATATAAAATGTCAAATTTTATCTGACAACAATATTTGAGTTGAACTTCGATTGACCTTAATTCGAATTAC
Organism: Drosophila fungiperda; assembly: GCA_035042345.1. NCBI lineage: Eukaryota > Metazoa > Arthropoda > Insecta > Diptera > Drosophilidae > Drosophila > Drosophila fungiperda. The sequence goes on from JAWNLM010000204.1 coordinate 536,884, forward strand.
ACAAATTATTTACACAGCTAATACCAATGACTATCGTAAGAATCTGTTTTTATCGCCAATGTTTTGGCAATTAAAAAAATTGGCAGTGAATGTAAGACTCGTAAATATAAAAACACTTCTTCAATGTTATTGCCTTAAGCATTTCTTATTTGCGACTTTTGTGTGCTTCATTGCTTTACATAGAAGAGATTTATAATATTTACACTAAAAAATTATATAAAATTATCGTATAAAGGTGATACTTTCTAATACACATTTTTTGGAAATAGAATTCAATTAAAAAACCTGAAAACCCGAAGATTTAATAGAATTTGTTGTAAAAAAGCTAAGTAAATTTGTAATCACATTACACATAAAATTCACATGACGTGAACAGTATTCGCTGTAAGTTTTTACATACATGTTGATTTATGATTTAGAAAAATCTCAAAATTCAAGAATAGTTCCCTAAATTAATTAATATAGTAGGCACCAAAAAATTTAAATGGCAACCTCTACGTAAAATCTTACCAACTAAATTATGTAATATAATTTCTGCTCATTTAATCATTTTGTTTTGAATTGTCATTATATAACTTGTTATGATAGATATAGAGTTCAATTTTAAAATTGTAAAATTAAAATCTTTGAGTTGCGTGACGATTATAATATTTGGTAACCACAGACTTCAATTTATAATCCAATTATATATAAAACAAATTGAGATAACTCGACTACGAGTTACACTAAACCCAGCTGTTAAATATTGATTCAAATTTCGTTGATAAAGTGAGATAAATTTTATCAGCATATAACATACGACAGCGACTTGAGTGATCCTGATCCAGAATATTTACTTTACGCATTGTTCTGTTTGTTTAATTCCTATTTTACAATATACCCTTTTTAAATAAGTACGTTGTATACAAAAATATCTCTTTATATTGTGTGACTCAGAAAACGAAATATGTTTATCTAATTTCAATAAAAAAATGTAACAAAGGAATTTACATTCAATTTAAAAATGGTTCCTTTGAAATTTTGATTGATTTCCAAAATAAAAGATGCTTTTACCGGAATATTAAGAGTACTGTGGTATACATACGTATTGTTTGTTTTTTTTTTTACCAAATATCTTTCATATAACAGCGCTCGAGCGTTGAATCTATACGAGTTTTGAGGGTTCTTCAGCTGCACTGCAATTTATTTAATAAAATGTGGATAAAACCTTCAGTGTCATGTATGTATTTATACAATGCTTTACGTTATTTTCCCATCTAGATTTTAAGAGTTGCCAACTAACAGCAGCAATAGCAACAAAAACATCGCAAAATTTCCCCAGGATGTCGCACAAAAGATGCGGCGGCCACCTGAAAACACACAAAAAACACTTAGTATAAAAGTAAGCGACTATAGTTGTTCGTGGCTTCTGTAGCGTATAAAAATAGCATCAAGGTGCGCTCTAGACACACACAAAGACGCCAACGCCTACACAAATAAAGCAGCTCTCATGTAAAGTGGCCAAACGCACGCAAAATGTTGTAAATAGAAAAGTTAAAAATAAACTAAAATCAACTCAAAGTACTAATGTCAAAGAAGATTTTAATCAAATTATAATTTGCAATTGCTATCAAATAATGTGTGTGTGTGGCATTTGAATTTGATTGACCACTATTTTTGCGATTGCGCTTGAGTGTTCAGGTCACACCTTGTGACCTTTCCTTGCCTGGTCAAATAGTTGTTAATTAAGCGTTTAGACACTCAAACCGCAAATGGCAAAGGCCGAAGGCGTAAAATGATTGAAACGCTTTTAAAAACTTCCTAATCACTCGGGGTGTTGGGCACCGACTGTTAAAATACAGAGGTAGCCACAGCCACAGAAAATTGAATATACGTATACAAGCCTACATACTAATATATATTTTTATCAATTTACAATATTAAAAATTATATAATAGTGGCAGACAAATGAAATAATAAAGCAAATTGATGATTGAATGCAACTCTGGTGAGTTCTACATTGCTTTGTTATCGCATCACTGAAATTATGAAATATGAAATCACAATCAGACTAATACTCCCCTCTGCTGAGAACACAACTATTATTGAAATTTTACTTTTCAATTTCTGCTTCCCTTTATTTTCACAAATACCTTGTGCAAGATGCATGTAATACTAAAGAATATCAGAAAAGCTAATTTTTTTCAACCCGACCACTCTTATTCTATATAACATTCATGTCATCCATCAATATGGAATTAATTTATTAATTAGAGACCGAAATGTTTTAGAAAAAATATTAAAGAAGAAATTATTACTATTTTTATCAGAGCTGGTAATTATTTTTGTAATAATAATTTTAATAATATTTGTATTTAAATATACAATTTATTTAATATTAACAAGTATAATATAATATAGAACTTAGTTTGTCAGAGAATTAAAGAATATATTATAATATTTATTATAGTTAATATTTATAAATAAATAAATCAGAAAAGAGATTATGGAATATATTTTGTACTATTAATTTGTAAATCCAATTCCATAAAGTATATTGTCATATCAAAATATATTTTATTATGCAAGCAAACATTATATTCGACAGTCCATACCAGTCCAGTCCATAAAATGAACTTATCACACTTTATTATAAGAATATTTTCTCATTATTGGCGAATTTATTAAACACAACATTATGTATATACATTCATTTTTTTTTTGTGTATATATAAATAAGCATTATAATAACGTTGGGAAAATAGAAGAATGTGTGTATATATTTCTAATAATTGTAGATAATTCAGTCTAACATATTTTTCATTTTATGAGTCAATGCTATTAATAAATATTAATTCAAAGATATTAATAAAATTCGATGTAAACCAAACAAAAATGCATTCCATATGTATATGTCTATAGACATGGTACATATCATAATTTAGTTCTTAATTGTTTTTATATCAACTGCTGTCCTTACTGCTTGTTTTTTTTTTGGCAGTTGCTAATTGTAAAGTTGAACGCTCGTTATGGTAATTTAATGGCAAGCTTTAAAACAATATTAAGGATGATTGAGCTTGCCACTGTGGATTGTGCGGCCTTGTCGCTAACATTGGCAATACTTTTAATTGCCGCGCATTAGCTGTGAGAGGCGTAGTTGTGGAAAAATTCTCATTTACAAGCAAACATATGAATCATGCAACCAACAATCAGCTTTCGGGAAAAAATAGTACGCCAAATATGAAAATGTCGCAACTCTTTGCAGCCACATCCACAGAGAGACGAGTGGCACTTAAAAGCATTAATTACTATGCCGGCACTGGCCGTGCAGACGACTATCATTCTGCTATTTAATAAAATAATAAATATATATGTCTATATGCATAGCATACTTTTTCGCTACGCGCGTTTTATTGTCATTTTTGTTGTTATTGTTTTATTGTTGTTCTTGCTGCTAATATAGTTTTCGACTGGAAAAGATTTTCATATTTTGTTACTCAGTTGGCTTGGTATTTTTATTGTAGATTAACATAACAAAATATTTTTAAATAAAATGACATTTAGGTTATTCCTTAAGCCCACCAATCATATACGCCAAGTCTTCAAGTGCTTAACAGCAACATGTGCGAAATATCTATGTATGCACATATAATGTTAAGCAGTTCATGTAATGAACCTGCCTTCACATCAATGACTGACTGCTAATTCGGGCAACCGAAAACTTAAATTGAGTAACACAGCAATCAGTTCCATGATATGCTTTAGCATATCATATATGAGAATATCAAATGTCAAAGTAATTTAAAAAAGATGGAAGAACTTTGGGCAATCAGATGCTTGATACATACAATGGTTTTGCATTGAAGTTTAATTTGTGGTCAATGGGTGCCCCTTGGGCCAGCATCCCAATCAATAACTTTAACAGTGTAATTGCTTTCATTAATTCGACTAAAAATCCAAAATGGCTCATGAAATTAAAGTTGAATATTTTCAATAATATTATGTAAAGAAAAAAAACTAAGGAGGCAAATAGCTTGGCACTGCATATCCGATATGATAGTTTTACTAACTCTTTACAATGAACAAGTTGGCTTACTTGGCACTGGCTAAAAACTGACTTCATTGTCGGCTAGTGAAACTAACAAGCTGCCAAAATAGTTTTGGACCCGCACCTCCCACACATTGACTTCCCTTGTGGGTATTTCCATATACGATTGTACTCATCGTATAGCTGTACGAAATGCTTAACAATAAAACGCCATTGAGCGTAGTCCTGCTGGCGACGTACACACACACACATCATACACCCATACACCCGCACACAATCATCACACAAAGACACAAACACTTCTAGAGTTGCCCGCGAGTTTTTATGGCCCCGAGAACATCCGGCTTGGCGATATGCGCCAAGTTTTAGACAATCATTTTCTTTATCGGCCAAGAAAGCAAAAGGCGAAACCCTAATGCTTAGCAATTTCTGTTGCTTGATGAAGACAAGTGAAAATGAGGGCCAGTGACTGAGTTCTTCGAGGGCAGTCACAACAATAATTTTTTAAGTTATAAATATGCGGCACTATATTTATGTCTGTATGCGTGCAAAATGTTGACTGGACAACCATTTTTTGCTTAAATTGCTTTAATTTATGAGCTGGCCTAATTTATTTCCGCCTACCACACAAAACAAAAACTGTAAATCAAATAAATGTCAATATGTCCAAAAACAAGTTTTCGAAATAATTTTTTTTTTTAATTTTTTTGTTTAATAAATGGCTTGATACGTAATGTGCTCGTTATGTCACATTTTCAATAGTTCTTAGATTTTAGACTGTAAATATATATTTAGATAAACAGGACTATTAATCCGGATTTGTAAATGAGGGGGAATATAGAATGAAGAGAATTGTAGAGCAGAAAATGTATGACGCTTTTGTGTCTATTTTTTATTGACATAAGCATAAAACACGAACTTAAATTTCTTGCTTTTCCTTCGTTATCTAGTTAAATTTAAATAGTAATGAAAACATATAATGAACGATATATAATATTGCTTTCGACTCCATAAAAAAAGTCCTCAGAATTTTATAAAATTACACTAAAAACTGGAATTTTTTTTTTCTTTTCAAACAAAATTTATAAATATAGGAAAAAATATTAAAATTAAAATGGATATTTTTTTATTTCCATTTTCAAAAATACTTCTTTACTAATTTAAAAAAAAGAGAGATATATATATATATATATAAGTGGTAAGCCAATAAAGCATAAAATGGTTGACCAGAGAAAAACAAATCGTCCAACTTTCAATAAAAAAAAAACAAAATAAATAATAATAATAAAAACAGCACGAAAAAAATAAAAGTTTTTCCTACTCATTCAACATTGTGTACTCAATTCCACGTAAGCCTAAACCTATTGTTATAGTTTTGGAGCTCCAACTGGGTGAGGCCCCAATTAACTTTTCTATGTTTCGTAAAGTTTTGTGCCTGCCGGAAGTGATATTCTGATAGAGACGGTCACGTGACATTGATTTTCTGTCGCGTGATCCGAAGACTTGTCGTCCAAAAATTTGAAAACGTATTCAGTATTTTATACTGAATTTGAACGTATGTTTATGAGACTTGACATGTATCATAAATAAATCATTTGAATTTACAACCTCATTATTTATTTATTAAGTATAATTAACTCACATTCACGTTATGATTTGTAATCTCTGGTAAAAGGATTGACTGTAAGAAGGTGTCGCATTCTTATTGAAAGTCAAGATATGAGTCGTACTTATTCTAGATTTGTGTGAATGATGGTAGCTCAAATTGCTTGTGGTTACAGTATTTAACTAACAAATTATTACGAGCTTCTCACTACCTCGCAACAAGAAGACGAACAGGGACAAGGTCGTGGAGACAAAGTATCACGAAGAAGTATACGAACAGAACAAATATAACGCTGTTAACCATGCTCGTGGGAGTCATTTGGTATTATTTTTTGGCATATCTCAAAGCTTCAGTGGGGGCAAATGCCTTGTACATGGCAGCTGCAAAGTGGACTCCTAAATTATCACGACGTAGTCGAGTTTTTTATTAGTAAGCAACTAACCACAAACAAAAAAAAAAAATAAAAAATAACAATGCTTTAGAATCGTGCAAATGTTCATCAACACTTTTTGCATGATTTCCCCAGCGAGACTCTCAAACGAAACTTTAATGCTTAACTACATTTTAATGCGATTTATTAGCTTTATTCCGTGTACGCGTGTTCATAAAATTTTCAGCGGTCAACTTGTTAGTTTAATGCAATCAAAATAATTTTGTATGAAATGTATGAAAAAAATTGTCATCCTTTTCACCTCTTTAATATTCGTAGACATTTAGACCAGCTGGCATACATCCAAAATTTAATTTAATAATAACTTATATATATATATATATTAACTTTTCTATGTTGTGTAAAGTTTTGTGCTATTCTATAGAGGCGGCCATTGATTTAGATTTTCTGTCACGTGATCCTAGGACCCGCCGTACAATAATATATATATATATAAGACCTAAATCTGCATAAAGGTATAAATATTAATTTAATTGGAGTACATTTAAATAATTAAACATTGTGATTTATAGTTAAGGAGTGTAATTCACAAACAAAATCAAATATTCCAAAATTTATGTATATTTGTGTATACCAATAGTATCTATCCGTATTATGGGTCGACAACTGTCTACGATGATGAATAATAGTGATTTAACATTATTTTAAATTAACCTTTTAAACGCTTTTACATATACATTTTCGTTTGCATTTTTAGGCTCTCGTTTTATAGCCCAAATTAAGTACGAAAATTAGATATTTAGAAATCTCTGATCACATAAAGTACATAAATTCTTGACATATCATCTGTATGATATGCATAGGTCTTAGAAAATGTTTATAGGAGGTTAAGGGTTAAAAATTATTTAATGTAATGCATTAATGCTAATTTAATTGTTACACAAAATTGTGTATTTTATAAATATACTCACTATTAAAAATATATTAACAACGATGTGGGCACTCCCTCAAATGGAATATATTTGGGTAATTCACCCGCTTCGACTGTCACAAACTTAAAAATTTATCGGGAATACCAATTTATGTATTAAAAAATCAGTTGACCGTCAACTCCCAACATATTTATTATGCCTGCATGCATTAATGAAGATATTGTCGCAAATGCAAATCTCAATCCACCACACCCCAATGCCAGCACGAAACATCATTAAACATATTAGCTACAGCCCTTTAAATGACAACAACTAGAACAACCAGCAGCTGAAGCATAAAATTCAATATTGGCCAATTTCAAACAGCACCGGCACAGTGCTACTGCATTTTGAATTTGGTCAAAATGTGTATGTGCGGTTCACAAGTCCCACTTGTACAAGAACCACACATGCAAAAGTGCATGTGGAATACCATTGCAAATTTCAATTTGCTGAAGGTATTTCTCACATGTTGACACGGAATTCGTTGGTTTATTTAGTTGTTTCTCTTCTTGGTCTAGCCAGATTTGTATTTGAAACCACAAGAACCCTTCACCACTTATTCAGCTTTGGCTAGATCTAAGAGTAGACTGAAATATTGTAATTTCTGATGGCTCTTTGCCATAAGTCGTTTAGCATCTGGCCAAGAATTTGAGGGAGGTGGATTTATAAATGGCTCTGATTTTTTATCTTCGTGTTCGTATTGAGATGTAGTGGCTTCTTTGGATTATCCAAAAACTCAATTGTGTTTTCAGTGCCATTTATTTATGTAAAGAGGTATACACATTTCTATATAAAAGAATTCACAGGTATATATATAATTGCGGTTTTGTGCCTATCGCGTGTCTCCACTGTAAGGCTATATCTTTTAGATAGTTACTGGTTAGCTGATTATTTAGACGATTGCTTCTCCTCTCACTCCTCTCTGTCCGTCAGTCTGTCCGTATAAATGGCATGAAAGCTGTGTACAGTGACAAAGGCTAAGCGCCTATTGCATAGTGGTTCATAAATGAATTCAATTTTTTAATATATATGGATGAACACAAGTCCAAATTATATATTAAGTAAATTCTATACCTTTTAACTGTTTAAATCATTAATAATTTAGTTCAAGTTTGTATGATAGTCTATTTAACTATACAGAATTTAATTGACATAGTCAGTAAAATTTCTTTAATTTATATCTAAAAATGTAAGGATATCTCAAGCTAAATGTTTGAAAAGTTTTGTTTCCATTATAATCAAAATTCAAAATTATGATGCATAATTTCAAAAATCTTCAATTATAAAGTCGAATTTCTGGCATCGTTACTTTTTGATAAGTTAATTTAAGTATGTCAAAATTGACTAGAAACTTTTGTTTGTTATAATTTTTAATTACAATGTACAATTCTTTATAATGCCAAGTTAAATTTATCAATTACATTTTATTTATGGTATGTTAGAATTTACAATTTGATTGTGAAGACTTTATCATCTTGTGAAGGAATACACAATAATTAATATTTTTGATTGATTTTTGAGGTTGTTTGAAGAGTTATTCAAGCCACTGTGAATGCCCCGACGTGGCTTTATAGGAATTGGATTGGAAATAACCTAAACATTTTAAAGTAGCAGCATTGCATGACTGCATGCAGGCAAGGCTTGTCCTTGGCGTTGCTGCTGTTGCCATTCGTTGCGATTTATGAGTTAAAGGTCTGACATGCACACCATTCCAGCACATCAGAGCAGAGCCTGCTGCGTAGTAGTTACAATTTCATACTTTTATCTCTGGCTAAAGACAGCAGAGCACAAACTCAATTAAACAAATGAAAAAGTGTGCTATTATTGTCAATACATTTGTTCTATGCAATTTGCTTATGCCCACAAATATGTATATAGCTTTTGCCTGAAAGCTCATATATATTGCGGTTGTCACTTTCCATTTGGCGCAATTGCCACATTAAGGCATTTAAGCCCTGACCTGTGTTAATATATAATTAGTTCGGCATTAAGACCGGTTTTTTGCATTGCTGGGTGTTTGTGTGCTCGCTGTCGAAAGCACATGTGTCGTATACTTGACATTCGACAATCATATATTTCTGGCATTCAAATTGGAAAACAAGCACCGGAAAAACAGCAGCTTTCTTGCTGCATATTGAGTGTGTGGGTGGTTAAAAAATCACATAAATGGGGCGTTCACCTTGACTTCCGCTCCTCGAGCGGTATAAAAATGTTGTACAAAACCGGGAATCGCTTCGATTACAGCTGTTGTGGCCGTAGCAGCTGCATCCATCTCTGATTTGTGCAAATAGATTCATATAATTAGTTAAACAATTTTCTTAAACTGCTGCTCGTTAGAATTAAAGACAATGAAGATTCTCGGCTTAGTGGAAAGCTGTTTTCCCAGAATAATAAATGTTTATTTATTGCGATAAATCAAGAAACTGAGAATGTAAAATCTTATACTTGTTAGACTGTCTTTAAGGAATCTTATGCCGGCTTGCATGCGCAAATATTTTGCTTTAAGGACAACATTTCATAATTATAAATTGTAATGAATAGTGTTCAAATTTGGTGCACTATTCGCATATCCTTGTCTTTAAGAACGCACAACCAGATATATTTTTATTTTGGAATAGAAAATAAGATATTTACCTTTATGTGAATGGTAACTTTCACGAGTTATGTCACAAATATTATATTTTCAAAGAACTAGCATACTAATCCTGACGTGTTAACGATTTTCACTTTTGTTATTTTGGGAAACAATATAATGAAAATGATGAGAAATTTATTAAATGAACAATCTAAGTCACTTTTAATAAGTTCATTAAATAGATGTGTAAAACAGTACTTGTAGTCATCCAATAAAAAGAAATATAGGTTTCATAAAGTAGTTTCTGTTTCGTTTTGAAACGAAAATTATTTCACTGTTTTGTTTTAAATATTTCTAAATTTCCAAAAACGCACTTGAAGTAATCAGCCCGAACGGACGAGTAAATTTGTTCACATCATCATAATTTACATAATTACTCTCTTATACATGTCTAAAAATGCACTCTCCTTTTTTACTAACGTTGCATTCAATTAGCTAAACCTTACGAAAGCGTTCAACGAAGTCTTTTAATAAAACTCAAATACAAATAGCTGTGCGTCGCTTAAAACTATTATTCAGTTAGTATTTGTGCAATGTCCTATTTTCAACATTAGAATTTAAGCAAGTTTTTACCAAGTGCATGATGTTACGAGTCTAACTATAGTATATCTCTATCGATTTAATGTTGTGTACTCAGTAAATTGATGTAGGTTCGGTTTCGAAGTGAATTGCGGTACTCAGACTCTGGCATTGATGAATTATGCATCTGAATTGAGCTTGAGCAGCCTGCAACATATTTAAATTGCTTGAAAGCTAAAAGGCAAGCAGGAACTTTAGAAATGTTTATTTTTTTTGCAAAAGCTAATAATTTAGGATTAACTAAGTTTGTATGCCACCGGAAATTACCGCATCAAATTGGCGAAAATTGTTTACCTTGATTGTCAAAGCTATATCCGCATTAGATCTGACCTATTTTCCTTTCTTTTTTTCTGTCACTATCAACTAGATTTATCAATTTCAACTGAATAATAGCTGAGTCGTCGGATATAACTTTTTAGTATTCAGAGGTAGATATCACTTTTGCTTGTCCCTGTGTGCATCATTGTGCATTCACTCAAATTCAAGTCTAGTTGAAATGCCGTAAAAAACACAAAAATGAACTTGCACAAAAAAAAAGGTCCATGTTGAAGCACTATTGCTTTTTATCAATGAAAGGAGGTCAGGTTGGCATGAAGTGCGCTCAAGTTGCTCCTTGGGATGTCTTTGGAATTTTCTCTTAAATTTCCGAATTTTATGCTATTTTAATTTGCTTCTAACTAGATTCTTACTCAATGGAAAGCAATGCATCAAATTTACAAATGGCAGTATGCTCAATTTGTACAAATAAATCAAATATAATAGCTTCAATAAATCAATGCTTTTTTCTCGCTTACATTAGAGAATCTCAACTATATTAAACCATTTAGTTATTATCAGGCTATTACGAATACATAACATTATGGAAAGCGGAAGATGAACATACAATTTTTTCATGTAGAAAATTTAATTTCAAAATGATTTACTTTCGCGAATATCTGTCTGTTATCATTATTTAGCTACGAAAGAAGAAAAACTTATTTTACAATGCTATGTTACAGCCAAATTTGATCTATGCAATTTAAAATATTTATTTTGCTTTGTTATATAACTCTTAGATATTTTTTAAATAGCTTTTACTGTACGAACATAAATAAAATCTTTGTCATCTGGTGTATAATAATAGGTATACTTATGATTATTAACACAATTTTAAATTGGTAATTGGTAATAAATTTGTAAAAAAAAAAATGTTTAACTAATCAAACCATTCTAGTTTTATGCAGCGGGTAAATACGGAAGACAATTAAAATCAATGATAAATCATTTTACTTTAGTGAATCGAATATTGAAAATTAAATAGATATTGTGTTTCATCAAGCATCATTGATCAAAATGAATTTTAGATATGCGGAACATCATAACTTCAAAAGAAGTCCACATATTGAATTATTTGTGTATAGGTGACTTCGAGGGTCAACCATTGGGATATACCCCATTAAATGTTGTCGTTAAGAGCGGCATCAAAAGCAATGCACACTCAATTGATCTGCATGCAAAGTGCTCATTAATATCATGTGAATCAGCAGATGACTAAATGCTAATACAGTAAGTGCAACGCCAACTCACACAATAGCAAAACAGTCACCTCACCCAACGACAAACCCCTAACTAAAACTCCTTAAAAACACCCCAACAGCCACCACCCCAACTCCCACCCTCTTAAACTTTTCCAATGAGTGAGAAATATGTACTGCAAGACGCGCGCATAACTTGATTCGCTTTCATTTCTGGCACTCAATAATAATCAGCATTTGCTGACAAGGCATTCATGCAACCAAACTCACACATACACAAACATATAAAAAAAACATGCACATTGCTAAGGAAGTGAGAAAGTTTTTGCCATGAGCAAACATTGAGTAAGTGTAGGTACTTATATATTTAGCTGTATGCACACATAAATACTGATAGCTAGTTGGTTAGCCGACTGACGGCAACAACAAGTTGCACTTGCGGCAGCTGCAAATTGACACTTTGACCTTTTGAATCGAGTCCGGGAGACCGACAACTTGCGCTGACGCGCTGCGTCCTTGCGCTGGCTGTCGACCATTTGTGATTAATGTAACTTTTTATTCAGATCCACGATGCGCTTCTGGCCCTTTTCAGCAATGCTTGCCTCATCAGCGACTTAGTGCTTTGAATGCCGTAAATGTAAAGGTAAATGCAGAGAAAGCCAAATGCAAATCCAACTCCAAAGTGAAAGCCAAAACGACGACCACCCACGAAAACAGGAAAACGCAATAAAGGAGTTCACAAGGATACTCCAACTAACTCAATATATACATAATTCTATCTATGTACACATGATAGTTTAGTGACCAACCAATTTGCTTAATGAGTTGCTTTTTGCAAGCGAATAAAATGGAAATTGATATTATGCTGCAGCTATAAATAATCGCGGCAAAATAAAATTAATAAGCATCCGAGCTTGACGTACATAGCAACAACAGCCAACAACAATCGCATAAACATTTAGATTATCTACATCAGCAACCAAAAAAACAAAAACATAAACCACCATGGCATCACCACCAGAAAGTCCCATTGAAGAGGTGGTCTATGAGTTGGAACACACACGCGTGCCTAAGCCCATTCCAGTTGCCCTCGAAGATTTGTGCCGTCAAACCAAGTTCACCAAGCAGGAAATCCGCGTCATGTACAGAGGATTTAAAACGGTAAGTGGACACACGTATCGCCATTTGCATATTTTCACCACCCCTAGACGAAAATAAATACATATATATACTACTATTTGATATAAGGAGAGAGTACATATGTATGGCTATAAATATGCTCATATTTTTATGATATTTATATTTATATTTATGAGGCTGGATGTCAGCCAAAAAAAAAAGGACTAAAAAGATACCATATGCTTTTTGGTTAGGCGACGCAGCAGAGAGAGCAAGCGAATGGTGCGAAAGAGCACGCGAATAATGCCAGCCAATTTAATGTGGGTCAACCAGAAAGATAGATAAAAACTAGTACATTTACGATCTAATTTTTTACAGAGACCATTGACATGGATGTAAATAGCTATTTTTTGTGACAAAGTATCTGATAGGCATAAAATATATATATTCTTAATCTGCATCAAAAGTTATGCAGATCAAGAAGCTGATCTCAGAGAATATTAATTAAATTAATTAAATTATTTTTATTAATGACCATTTGCGCTCAAATTTTTATAGTGATTTTATTTTTTGCCTTGCAGGAATGTCCCGAAGGTGTGGTGCACGAGGATTGTTTTAAGGATATTTACGCCAAATTCTTTCCACATGGCAGTAAGTATTTTTGTGTATTTTGCGTGTGTGGATGTGCGTTGCATATGTATGTGTTCAATGTCCTTTCTGGCGTTTTTCGGTTTGTTTATGGCTTCGTGTCCTGAAGCGCATTTTAGTTATGTTTGACAGACTTGGGAGATTGCACTTGGTCACCCCAAAAATGGCAGTGCTCACATTAAGTACTTTCACGATCATAAAATTTTCTATTTTCTCAGATTCAAGCTTATACGCTCATTATGTGTTCAAAGCTTTTGATGTTAATTGCAATGGCGCCATTAGTTTTCGGGTAATTACGATCCTTACTATAATGTTGTTTCGTTAACTAAACACATTTATATATACAGGATTTGCTGGTTACCTTATCTACGCTGCTGCGCGGTTCCGTCTATGAGCGTCTGCGCTGGACCTTCAAACTGTATGATCTGAACGGAGATGGTCGCATCAGTCGCGGTGAGCTGAGCGAAATTGTTTTGGCCATACACGAGCTTATGGGAAGGAGGCCACATCAGCCGGAGGACGATCGCAAGGCAAGGGATCAGGTGAGCAAGAATTGTATATTATAGAAAAATCATAAATTCATACAATATTATTTTGGTGACGTGGGCGTGATCATAAATTTTATATCTATATTTAAAGGTAGTATACATTTGTTACCCCAGCTCAAAAACTGTAAAAGCCATTTTCAACTTTATTTATTTATTTTTTTTTTTGTGGGGGAGGGGGTGTGAAGTTCATAGCAGAGGAGTCGTTGTCGGCCGGAAAACTGTTATTCGATTTTTCAAGGACGTCAGTAGCAAAAATCTGCAATTATGGGAGGAAAACTTATTATTTCCAAAATTTGTGATAGTAAATAAAAACTGTCGCTCACCGATATAATTATGATATGCTTTCTTTTCTATATGGGCTTATATATTCAGTTGTAGACGTTGGGAAGTTCAATTACTATAACTAACTAAACTCGGACTAAAGTACACTAATAAATGAGATAATCGTTTTATACAAAAGCGAAAACACATTTAGATTATGCTAACAATATTTGTTAATTAAGAATATGAGAAATTTAAATTTCTATTAAATTTCAATTATTAGTACTTAAAATTTCGACACCCCAGTGAAAAGATGGCAAAAAAAAACACAATTGAGATTGTGTTGAATGCAATGCGTAATGGCTTTTGTTTTTAGCCTTATGTGCATGCATCATTTTATATGCAAGAGCTGCACTTGACAACGTGCAGAATTCGATGACGTTAACGATTCAACGACATAAGCGCGTTGCGAGGATACACCGCTTACGTATGAGTAATTATGATTGTGCACACATGTCGAGAAAGGCAAACATTTCTATATGCATGCAAGTGCATGCAATCCATGAATTGGATTGGAAACACGTATAAGCGGAAACTGCAGCGGATATTTTATTTAATGATGAAGACTTTATTGCACATATAGTCGATAAACGATGAGGGTGGGTGTGTATGTGGATAAGGGGTTTTTTTTTATGATGATTGACAAAAAGTAGTGAGTGAAAGTTAAACACCAACTATTGATTGATTTAAATGTGGATATTTCAAAAAGTTGCAAACTATAGCTAAAAGGTTTCGTATTTCAGGTGGATCGAGTTTTTCGCAAATTGGATTTAAATCAGGATGGTATAATTACGATAGAAGAGTTTCTTGAGGCGTGTCTCAAGGACGATTTGGTAACGCGTTCATTGCAAATGTTCGACAATGATCTTTGATGACAAGACGAGCCAGAGATACGGAATACGAGGACTATAATACCGCTTATAGATCTATAGATTGAATAAACATATTCTGCGCCAGTTTCAATAACAAAAGCCAACGATAACATAAATTGTTATGCATAAATGTGTTTGTGTGCAATGTTCAACGGTCTAATGACACCAACATAACAAAGAAGAAACAACATATTAGGATCTTATATTTTATTTTATAAAGCTAAAAAAAATATGAATATCGGGCGAACAGAAAACGAAAATAACAAACTTTAAAACCTATATGTGTGTAACGGTACAAGTACTTAGGTGAGAAATAAATAATAAAAAAAAACAAATTGAATACAATTTATGAAATATGTAATTTTTTAAAGCATATTATGAATTTAATCCTGCCGTCAAAAGCGATTTGGTCGTAATGTAGTTATTAAATGTATATGTATGTATAAAAAATAAATACTTTATTTCATGGTATTATATGAGCAAACAGCTAAACCGAACCACCAACCAAATTAAATAAACAGAATAACTTTGAAACGGAATTGGCTATTTGATAACTAGAAATGCAGTATAGCAACAAATTGCAACACGATTTACTTTACACGATTTAAAATAAAAATAAAACAAAAGTCAGAAGAGTAACAGCAATTTATATATACATACGCGTATATGCATAAGTGCTTACATATAAATAAGTATATACATACCCATATGCATACGAACATAATTGTACTTTTTAGCAGGCGTAACAATATTCGTTTGTGAGTGAATTTAATTCATTGACTAAACTATTTGCATTTAATTCTTAGTTATCTGTAATTTTTTATATACGAAATCAATTTTAGCAGTCTTACTCTGCGCTTAAAAAGTTATTAATTATTTTATTTTATTTGTACACTTATACTAAAATTACGGCATTCTTAACGAATATTCTAATTTCAAATGATTTGAAATTTATGAACAATGCGGTCAATTAAAGAATAAAGAAAATATACCAGATTTCAATACGCTAATTCAATTCCTATTAAATTTTAAATTATTCAATTTTTTACTGTTAAGTTATGTTCATATTTTGAAGAAAAAAAAATATATTTAATTCTGAATGCAAAACAACCACCGAAAAAATAGCACTTAAAATCACATGTTTCTATCACATATTTATTAAATTGCGTTTTGTAATTAATTATTAAACTGTGACTGCAATTATAAAGCATGCGCCCCGGGCCGTGTGCCACTCAATATAAAAAATCAAATAAACAGTAAAAAATCCATATTCGTACAGTGAAGCTTAAGTTTGTGTAACATGCATCCACTTTTTTCATGTGTCATGTACTCCTGTTATTTGTTAATGCGCCACGTGTGCTCGACATTTTAATTATAGTACATACTATTTAGTTCTTAGCATATCAGCAGAGACAGATAGAGATGAGACCGGCAGCAGTATAGTACGATTGCCTAAGCTGTGGAAGTACTTAACATTGCCACAAAAGAAGACAGCAAAAAAGTTATTTTTACATTGTACCTTCCACAATTGTTGTTTCAGCAAAAGATTTATAGTTACTTACATATGATACGTGTAACACGCGTCGCGTTCATTGAATGCCACTGTGCATGGAGTCGAGACAATCAATGTGGTTTGAAATTTCCCCTTACATACTACTGTATACAAATGTTATTCGTTTCTTATTTTTAACAACATCAGCTAAAAATTTGTGTAACACTCCTCTACATATTTATATTTACATGCTTTAAGAAAGACACACTGTTCTCTGTCCCAATGGACGTATTGCCGCATTTGGCTTTTAATAAGATAAAAATTGAAATAGAGGAAAGAAAATTGTTCAAGGACAATAAATTCAGAGGAGTATAAATTTAAGCATCTTGTGAATCTCAGGTTGCAAACAATCTATTTAACATCTATATATTTTGAGCAATCTATCTGCTTTTCTGTTAAATATTTAAGAAGATGCTTTCGAGACATTTATTTGAGCCTGTCATGCTATCCGATTTTCTTCACTTGGCAATGCATACTTATCTTAAATAACGTTATGAGGTTATATTAAGAACTATCTAAAATTATTGGTATTACTAGCAAATGCGCTTTTATAAGTACTTAATTGAAACTTACTTGTAACTTACTGCATGACATGAATGTCCATAAACTTAAAACTTGAAAATCAATGCGACCTATTTAAAAAACCACCCAAAGATTCTAACTACCTAGTCAGTATGGATTATTATTGTGCAATACATATGAAATTACACTGTCCACAAAAAATAAACGGAAAATTAAATTTACCATTTAATTAAGAAAAATACTAAATAATGAATGAAATTGAAACGCTTAAAACTTAATTCCTTTATTAATTAATCAATTAATTAACTTTATGCTAAAGCCAAAAATTGTAACTCTTAGTAAACGTATCGAAATTTTGTGTAAATGTCTACGTACTACTCTCAAATCGATCGAACTAAAAAAAACAAATACATACAAGAATATCAAATTCAAGGAATTAAAATTTTTGATGATGTTAAAATTATGTAACTAGGTAGCAAAAATAAGTCCAAACTGTGTAGCAACAATTTTTAGCATGACTAAGATTAAAAAAATTAAAATTGAAAAAAATAAGAAATTATGTATTTTTCAACTACATATATTGCATTCACATTTAGTTGAACTCAAATTAAATCAAAATGTACCTAGTAAATGTAAATTATGATAATAATTTTCCAATATAAGCTATTTAAATTACGATTAAATGTAAAGGAACTTGGAATGAAATTAGGCGATACAAAAATTAAACCCAAGTAAATTACTCATTTCATGGCTCCTGAAACTTTTAATAATTTAAATTATATTTATAAAGCTACCAACCCTTAAGCGAACATTTAAATCACCTTATTTAAAAACCAAACAAAATACTTAAAAGTAACTTAACAGCAGTAAACGTGGTTAGTGATTTGGATTGATTATAAGTACTTACTATAATAGAAGACCCATACACATTGATAATACGTATGAACTTAAACAAATATTAACTAACTATATAAAACCAAAACAAATTCTATTCCATTTATTTAATTGTCTAAAACATACATATATGTGTGTATAAATGTGCTAGGGCTATCCGAACATACTTCTTTATTGTTAAATACTCAAGCAGAGTCTGCGATTAAAAATATTTGTGGTCGACTTTTAAATGAACATATGCATATGGAATTTAATATATTTGACACACCAAATACTCGTCTTTCAAACCAAAAACATTTCCCAGTTGTATAAACTCGCTTTACTTATTGCATATTTATACATAATAGATTTGGTGTCACTTTGTTTATTGTTTCCCATAAGAATTGAAATATATACATTTAATTTAAATCTGTTAGTTATAGTTCTTTTAAACTAAATATATTATGATAAAAGAGAACAACAAATAACAAATAAAAATTGGGCAAATATAAAAAATTTTAATAAAAATAACAATTTAATAATGTGCCGTTGTCTTTTTTAAATTCAGTTAATAAGAAAATTTCTCATAAGACTTGGCATAAATAGAACATTTTACTTCAAAGGGTAAAATATTATACACTCGTTGATTTTCAAAATAAATTGCAATTCGAAGAATGTCGACCAAATTCGCTGACGCCTGCGATGTCCAGTGATCTTTTTCTTCAGTTTCAGACGTGATTATCGTAAACACCGGAGAGATCTCACCAAACGAACTAAAGTTTCAGTCGGGCCTAATTGACAGCAATATACTCTGATACCAATATGTCATACCCTCTGATAAAAAGTGCCACAGATCGTTAAAGTAGTTTCCTTATAATATGTGTTCCAAATTTTCCTTTACAATTGCTGCAGATATAGGCTTTTATCGTTTTCGAGGGCAAGGCCAAGATCCTACATTTTTTTCAGGATTTTGAAAGGGATAACAGCATTTACCTATTATATTTGGTGAGTATAGCTTTTGTAGATGACATATGGTTTTATCGATCAAGGAAGTCGGCTTTGGCAAATGAAGTATGCGGGGCCATTCAATTTTTTTTACGATCTCTTCGGTGAATTACCAATAACACACTTTCAAAATTTGGTGACTTCAGCTAGCAAATTGTGGAAAATATATTTCAAGTTTCTAGGGCTGACATTCTATGGGGAAGCGCTTGTGGTTTGGAAATGTATATGACGATCTTAGAAGGAGGTACCGGCTAGCAACCTTCCAAGTTTGGTGAGTCGATGTTTACAATTTTTGGATATATGCTGTTTTCTCAATTTATACTTTCAGAAATATCGCTTTAGGAGAAAATGGGCGCTGATTTAGGTGTGGCCATACAACTTTTTACCAATTTGAATGTATTGAATAAGTCTACAGATAATAAACATTCAAAATTTTAATGGCTTAAACAGCCGAAGATATACCCAATTCAAATTTTTAAGAACGGGGCCTGGGGTTTGCGAAGGTGTGCTTGACTTATGCCGCTCCTTAAAAGACATTACCAACAAAACTTGTTAAACTTATTGAGACCGCCGGCTTTTAAGGCAGACATATCGGAAATTATTTAAAGTAAGTTATATCGCAACAATATAACTGTTAAAGGTCATGGATATCCAGAGGCACATTGAAGAACTTTTCTTCCGATTAACGCCAGACTCTGGAGTTTGCAAAATCTCTGCCCAAAATGCCACTCATGCTGATAACTCCCACACAGTAAAACGAAGAAAAAAAGAAACAAAGATCAATAAGTGACTGAATATTGAAAAGATCTCGAGCTCCGATTTATATAAAAAGCCTCAATAGTTTATTTGTTAAATATATGTTTATTTATTTATGAAATATCAATAATATGTCACTAATTTAATACATTCATACAAATTGATTCTCCTCATGTATTGCATTTTTATTTATGCGTCCGGCTGTGAATAACTATATTTGAATGTGTGTGTTCGTTTCATTTTACTAAACATAAAGTATTTGCTTTGTGTTATTTTTGTTAATATTTACGATTTTTGAGCGTCCATATCGTGGGATTCAATTAATATTGCTTAGATTGTTTCTTCATAAATATTTATGTAAATTTTAACGTACATGTTTTACCTCACAAACTTTGTGCCTAATCTTCATTTTCGTTAAGGTGTTTTTAAAGACGACTTGCCTAAGGACTGAGTTATTAATTGTATGCAAGGGAATCAAGTTTATAATCCGCATGTCACTCGATTTTGACAGACATTTCACAAGGGCTTTGACAATGCATTCAACTAATTGTTTATCAACTATTTCATTTTAATTATTGCAATATGTTGTATTTATTAGGGTTTGTTTTTCATGTCTTATGAGTTTTGGGCCGTAATGTGACAAATGTGTATGTCAAGTATTTTACTTAAGTGATTTGTTTAAATTTTTATACTTTTTTTATAAAATGGTTCACTACAATTTGAACGTATTAATTTTTGTTGCTTAAACTTGTTATACATATAAGTTATGTGTGAAATTGTTCACTTAGACTACATTTTAAAATTTAACTTCATTTGCACAAACATTTTTACTCCACTAAATCAAAAATTGGCTTATCTACTATAAAATGTAAATAAATTTTTACGTTTTGATGTGTAAATTTAAGTATATTTTTTTAATTACGTTTAATTGTAAAGTAATGTAAATTTAATTTAATTTTGTCATTGTATTGGTTGTAGATTAGATTTATTTTAACGTTATAAAGGGTACAAAGTATGACGCTCAGTTACGTTTAGCTAACAACAAAATACAACAAGAGTAAGAATACAAAAAATTCGCTTTTATGTATGAAATGAAAAAAAAACAACAGATTTTAACAAAATATATATATATGCATGTATATGTTTATAAACATATATGTATTTGAGTATTGAGATGTACGCATTGAAGAGTTTTTCGAACTTTGTTTAAATACAATTTTAATTTATGTTTAATTTTTAAATATATTTGTTTAAGTTACTGTTTGTATAAATAATTGTACTTTGACTATCAATAAATATTGATACATTCAATAATGCAGTAGTCTGATTTGACATATGTTTGTGAGTGTGGTTTGATTTCAGAGGGATGTTAATAGCATGTTGAACAGTGCTTGAACTACAGCAACGCCTCTTCTTATGGCAGCCAGTTGGCATTAAGTTAACAATGTGCGGTTTTTTAACATTGGATGTTAGAAAAAATCTTGTAAATACATAAAATATTTGGCATTTAATTTCGCGAAGCTCAACGAATTTCATAAAGTGTTTACTCATTAGCTTTAGCACAAGATTTTACACAAGAGAAATGACAATTGTTTTTTGGGGTTGGATCTTTGGATGGAATCGCAGAATCAGAACTGAAAGATGGTATTTTAATCGTTTTCACTTGTGGAATGCTCATATAAAATATGTTTTTTTTTTGGTTGTAATTAAAAATATATATATATTTCCATACGATTCAAAAATATTTCGAACATGAAAACAACAAATTTGAAACGAAAATTATGATTGCATTTATAATTCCGTGTTTTGAAAAAAAAGATTTTACTTTGTGCTTAAATTGTTAATTTGTTATATGATTTCTTTATAGTATATTTATATATGTATTGCTCAAACAGTATCCAATTTTTGATGTTTAAATTTGAAACTTTTTGCCTTATGCGGTTAGACTATCCTAATGTTAAGGAATTTACTGCTGTATAAAGAGTTGAGTTTGTATTGTAAAATTATTTTTTTGTTTTCGGTTTGTTTATGTAGAAATATTTTAGAAAAGCAGCTGTTCATATAAAGTTCTTCGTTAATACCAAACCTGCCAGAATTGCTCAGCTCAGTTGTTGTTTGTTAAAGTACTACAAAAGTGTATTAAAGTATTTGCAACGGCTGACAGCCATCTCAAATGTAGCCAGCCAATGCTACTGTCAGCGTTAAGTGCATTGCTTTCGCTCCATTTGTTGTTGTTGTTGTTGTTGCTTTTAGTAACGCTTATGCTTTAGTTTACATTTGGTTTGTTAGTACTTCTCATCATCCGTTATTTCCCTATGGGAATTCTGTAATTCTCAGGCCTTGTAATGCTGATTCCTTACCGCACAGCACAGGCTCAAGGCGAAGGTCAGGGACAGCAGCTCCAACAGAATAACAGCGGCGGTAATTGCAAAAATGGTAACCCAATTCTCATAAATAATATCGATCAGCTTATCAACGCAGCCCTAAAAAACGAAAGAATTTCATTACTAAGAAATACAGACTATGTGGGTGTGTTTATGTGTGCGAGTGCATTTGTTTGCTCCTTATTTTCACTGTAATCAAATATTTATTCAATGTTTTTTATACCCATTCCAAAAAAAAAAGATGTTGCTGCCAGACATTTGAAATGCGTGCGGAATATGAATAAAAATTAATACATTTTTATTATCGCTGTGACATTCTGGCGTAGCAGTTTTATTAGCTTGAAAGAAAACCATATTTACAAAGGATTTGATGGTCTACAGCTTGCTGGTGCTCAAAAACCCACCGATAGCCATGAAAGGTCATGCAAAATTTACTTAGGCACAACACGATAAAGTGTCGATATTAAGTTGTAAATACTGTTAAATATATATAATGGAAATACAAAATATTAGAAACCATTAAATTAAAGCACATTAGGATTTTAAATTGCAGCTTTAGAAGCTGTCTTTCTTCCTTTCGGATAGTCAACCTAAAAAAACTAGTCGTGTGCAGGATTCAAGACGGTACCTCGCACTGATGTACAGTTGCAGGAGTAGTATACATATAAATTATATTATCCACAATGAGACAAACATGGTTCAATGTTGTCAATGAAGAGTTTGTTCCCCTATCGTGCTGACAACTTGCTAATACCCGAACCTTTCCCTGCGTATGAATACAAAATTGCCTACGAATAAATCATAATTATGTTTGAAACTAGGAAAAAATGTTTAATCTTAAATTTAAATGATATAATTATATTATAATAACTTGTCATTTGATTGAATTAAAATTTCAAACATATTGTTATCACATTGCTCGATTTATATTATACAGGTTCTTATTTTTTTATGTACTTAAATACACCAGTAGATTTCGCCAAATGTTTATATTATCAGTTTACATAAAGCCAACTAAAATTCGAGCTTACCTGCTGATAGATAGACGTATTCAACGGACCGCCAAATTTCAAAATACGCGACTTTTCACAGTCGTTGAGACCTTCTTTGCAACATGATTCTGGTATATTGTAAAATACGTTCATCGAGGACACGGCAATATCAACGATATTCGTGCGATCAACATTATTAAAACGACTCGTGGCCCAATCTCCAGGTCCATCTGCCCCGCAGCACTTCAACTGCAACATTAAATGGAATATATGAATACACAAAATAAATAATAAATAAGCCAACTTATCATATATATACATTCTTTTGCAGAGTATCAAAGGTAACGGTGCGCGAACTCATGCTAGACTGTCCATACTCCTCCTGAACAGATGATTTGACCGCCGCACGCACTATATCATCGAGTTTGTCTTTGTTGTGGAAGGCCCATGCACCGGCTGCAATTTGTGCAACCATCACAATGAGTATGACACAGAAGAACTGCAAAGTGTAAGCGATTTATGAATAGAATTCGAGCGTAAGTGTGCAAGTGGGCGTAAAAAAGAGGCAGTCAAAAAATAAACGATTTGCAAAATGTAATTTTATTGAGACTGTGGTGGGCGATACAAATGCAGACAACTGAAGGGTGT
The DNA here is from genome assembly GCA_035042345.1 of Drosophila fungiperda. Taxonomy (NCBI): domain Eukaryota; kingdom Metazoa; phylum Arthropoda; class Insecta; order Diptera; family Drosophilidae; genus Drosophila; species Drosophila fungiperda. Next base: position 560,850 of record JAWNLM010000204.1, read on the forward strand.
GTGTGAGACTTACCGAGACAAGCAGACACTGACTCTCGCGGCAAACACCCAAGCATCCGAAGAATGCGCCTAGTGTGATTAGTATGCCAATCGCAAGGAAGACGTAGAGGGCTATGTGATAATGATTATACGATTGTGTCATCGACAACATGAACGTGGGATCCGTTAGCATCCATAGCGAGGTGACTACTATGGACAAACCGATGAGCTGTGAGAAGAAACAAAAAAAATATAAAGACAAATTAAAAAATTAGTTTGCGTAAATAGGTCATGCGTTCGTTGTCTCAGTGAAGTAACGTCATACTTTGCGCTCAATCTCATCAGTCGAAACATTAGCAAAAAACACTTTATGACGCCATGTGCTTCTGTGTGTTTGCGACACAACCCACTAGAGAGAGGGGCGGTAATTAAAGTGGGCGGCATCCCCTCATGGGCATTATGAAACATGGTTTGTTTGTAACTTATGATTTCAGCAGACACACAGACCGAGAAATTGTTGCTCTTCCTGATATCAAGTGCTTCTTATTTCCTTTCTGCGTTATTTTTTTTTTGCTAAGAGATTGAACCAAGTAGCGATACGAATGAGAGGCCATAACGTTATCATTTTCCCGGGGATTATCAAGCAAACGAAGCATCTCTTAAAGACGACAGATAATATTTTGGGCTGTGTACTCAGTCCACATGTATAATGTGTATATATAATATTTACTGAACTCAACGCTGATTACTCTGTTTGGTGCATGCTCACATTTCAAATGGATAGGAAATGGAATTTACAACAAAGTTAGAATATCACGGCTTCTATTTACGACTGTGATGCAACGCTAAAATCTGGTGCATTGTAATGTTTACTTTTCCATCTGCTGCTACCGATAAGATTACGTAGCTTACGGTCAGAGTCAGTGAAACTAGTAAAAATAAGTATAATTGGATATTTATTTAACTTAGAGTCACGAAGCTTAGAGTCACGAAAATAGCAACTTAGGCGGTTCTCTAATATATACATTTATGAACTGAGTCATTTATTTCATAAATTAGCTGCAACTCAGTTCATAGTGTATATAAGAGAAACATCTGGTCTGGTCAAGTGCTTGAAATACAGACATAATGACACTTATAGACATATGACAGGTGTTCAAAATAAATCTTTAAATTATAGTCAACACATTTTTAAAGACATATGCAACATAATAAAATGATTTGGTCTGTACAAAAGAAGAAAATAAGAACGCAAGCAAGACTGTTTAGACGAGCAAACGCACACACCACCTACACTAATTGAATCAAAACTCTCCCAGTTGTTGTGTATAATGTATAATCAGCTGTATCGAAATTTTCGAAAAAGCCGACCTACACCAAATCAGAAATATTTTCCCCCATTAGTAAGTTCAGAAACACCAAATACAACAACCAACGGGACTCTTGAAAATTAACTGTATTTTTAATGAAACTAACCGAGCATAACTGAGGATAGAAATTTTACTTGTAAAATAAATAATTTTTAATTAAGAACAAAGAGTTTAGCTTTTAACTTAACTGAGAAAACATATTTTAAAATTTTATTGATACTGAAAATAGGTACAGAATATTTACAACTTATATGGAAGGAAATATATAACACCAATTTACATTAAAAAATGTTTTATATTGTGCAAAGTATATCAGAAATTTGATGTGTATTAATTTAAGACAAGCTTTTGCTTTGAGTAAGAATGAGATAGAGAGAGGGAGAGTGAGAGAGAGAAAGACAGAGAGAGTGCGCATACACACAAGAGAACAAGTGAAAAATAGGCCAAATCAAAGTGCATTCTGTCAGCAATTTAAAAGTGTGCGTGCCTTAATAAAGCACAAATGTTGCAATTGGCGGAAAATTAATTACAACAGTATAATAATAAGCACATAGATCCCTAAAACATATATACACACACACATTCGCACATATTACATACATATTTTAAGTGCACAACTAAGAAAATATCGCGTGCAAGGCAAATTTGTGCCAAACGCTTAATAAACTCCTTACATGACCTACATTCGTAACTAGACCCTGTAAAAAACGGCGAACTAAGAAATGCATTTCTCCTCGCATTAAAAAATTACCCCACTATTTCTATATTTCCAACGTATATATAGTAAATGAATAGTTGTGCAAAAAGCAGCAGTACGAATAATGAAAAAAATGTTTCTCAATTTTGGAAGAGTAAAACAAGAGATACGCAAAACGTCAGACGCATATAAGCATCAGCAACGCCATCGGAAATCGGGGAAATGCTTGGAAATCTATGTGACAGTGCTGCAAATGTGCATGGAAAAAGCTTAAATTACAATTTATGCAAACAAAATCAAAGAAACTACAAAAACAACAATCTTTTTACACCACCCACTAGTAAAATAAGAAAAAAAAACTACCACATTCAAATAAACATCTAAACGGAACGAAAGAAAATATTTTTGTTGGTTTGTACGAAAATAGATTTGACTAATAAATAGTATAGGGAAAGTCAAAAAACCAACAAAACCAAATGGAAACATTGAAAATTCAAATGACCAAATTTTCACAAGCAAACAAAAACACAAACAATACATAACAATTAAGTTGATGAAACAATCGGGGAAGAGTAATTGCATAAAATTTAACACACGAAAAAAACGTTGAACCCTTTCAGCGAGAGAGAAAGAGAGTGACGCACCCAAAAGCCGCCAAAACTAGGTCCTGCCCATACACAGCAATTAATTTGTGTGTGTGTGTCTGTATATATGCATACAGCAGCAGATACAGATACACACTTAGGCGTTTAAAGAATGAATGAGGCGTTATAGATAAGAATAAGAATATGAAAAATACGAAGGTGTAGCAAGAAGCAGACTTGAAAAACTAACAAGGCACGCATATAAAAATAAAAAAATCCAACAGGAAAAAGACAAAAACAAGAAAAACCACACTCAAAACAGTGTGTGGGATCACAAAAACTTTGCTGGGGCGGGTGTAGAGAGAGGAGATGCTTTCGATATGTGCGTTTGCATGCATGTGTGTTCGTGTATGTCGCAAACTCCCTCCACGCACTGCGGAATTTCTATTGTTTATTCGAGTGTAAGGAGTGTGAGCAGCGCAGCAGCTGCACAGAGTGTGCGCGCGAGCAAAAGGGAACGCGTGCACAAGTACACAGTTAAAAAATTTACGCCCTGTGCATGAGTTTTTTTATGTTTATGTGTTCCAGTTGCTGTCTGTTTTGTTAAGCTGACTGTTTCTGCTTTATACCTACCCAGAATAAGATGTTTATAAGGACCATCAAATATTTGACACACGAACAGCAGCCGTTGAGACCCATTTTTATGGCTTTTATTTAACTTGTTTTACAGATTTTTTGGTTCGTTTACTTCCGTGGCTTTTTTCTTCTTGGTTTCCTCCGCCGATTCGGATTTGAGAAGCTGCGTTAGTTGCAATTGATTTACTCCTTGCACTTGCACAATATTAAATGTATATGCACTCACTCGTTTTGTGGACGGTTTAAAGTAAACTTTAGGCGTAGGCCATCGGCATCCTTGTTTTTTTTTTACCGTTAAACGCGTTACGTTTAGCAAACAATTCAAATTTTTATTTGTACATCGAAGCACCAGCAGCGCTCTCTCAATCGCGTTTGAGTCAATGTGACCGTCTTCGAATAGCTGAATAAAGCAAGAATTGCCAGAATTATATTTCGATAAGACAATGTCCTTTTATGCGCTGTGCAGCACTGTTTACAAAAATTCGATCATTTAATTGTGTATAAATTCAATCCTAAAATAAAAAATTACATGGATTTTCCTAGTCATCCGACAAAAATTAAATTAATATATCAGTTACATCATTATCGGTGCCTCATCAAAAATGGAATAGTTACTATCGATAAGAAAAATGAATTTAGGAAATGGTCATTTATGGCTTCGCGGCGTTGGGTCACACCCGTTGTTCGTTGTTTTTCCATCAGAAAAAAACAGTAAAAGAGTGGAGAAAGAAATAGTGAAAAAATGCATTACAATTAAAAAAATGAAAATTAACTAATTAGTGAAAAGTGCAAAAGGCTGCAGCTGATTGAAAAAAAAAAGAAAATCAAAATGCATTAACAAAACATGTAGCTGCACTGTTTTAAGTTCCCCCGAAAAAAAAGTGAAAAGAAAATCGGTGCAAAAGGAAAACAAAATACAGAGCCAAACGCGAATGTAAATGTAAAGTGCAAGCAAAAGGTAAGCACAATATCCGCTCCCTCACACACACACACACCCCACCCCTCTTTTTACCCACTTAGCCTATACCAACTACGAGCTGCGATCAAAATGAAACAGGCTGCAGTTTTAGTAATTAAAGACCAGCCCTCCGCTACTTGCCCCTCGTCTCCTTACCGCATTTGAGTCTTTAATACATACATGGCTCCACAGTGAGCGAGTGTGTGTGTGTGTGTCTTGTAATTTCGTTACGCAGTGGAGCACTGCGGCGGCTGTTGAGGTAGAGTACAAGCATTTTTATAAGAGAAAAAAAAATTAAGCAAAAAAGCTTTGCCTGCGCTTTAAGGTTTTGTTGCTACTATTGTTGTTGTTATTATGTATATAAAATTTCACAAGTGCTGCATTTGAAGCCAGTTGCGAGACGGCTTCTGCTTGTTGTATTTGTTATGTGTGTTTGTGTCTTGTCCAAAAATGATTGAAGTAGTGCAAAAGCCAGAAAAATAAGCAAAACTCAGCAACTTACTTTGCATACATGTATCTGCATGTGTGTGTAACAGACTCACAAATGTGTTCGCATGTATATACATATATGTCAAAACATATATATGTATTTGTTTTAGCCCAGCGTTTTAGCTTCTCCTAATTAAATTCACTTTCACCTTCGATTGTGGGCAGTTTTGAGTAGCAGTCAACCAATTAGTTTGTGTACATCTTTAACTTAACTTATTGGTCGCCTTGGCAAAGTGAATGTATTAATAGGTACGAAAATTAAGTCGAATATAATAATTGAAATAAAAATATACATTTGAATAAAAAAAACAAAAAATCTTGCAAGCAATGATCAACAAAAACATTTACTGTATAAGGGACAATGCTTCTGCGGGTACAGGTTGAAGTAAATAAAACAAAATGAAACCTTTTTAAATAGCACAAATAACGAAAATATTATTAAAGAAAGTAATATAAAACAAGTAAAAAAAAGCTGTAGAGTGAGCTGGACTACAATATGCATTGAACTCAGTTATTAAATATATTCTAGTTTTTTTTTTTTTGTCAAAAAGTTCTGCACCCAAATGTAAGCATGCTATCTCATTTCTTAGTCACTGAAGAGACAAAAAAACGAATGCATTGCATGTTTTTATTCGCAACTGATCCCCAACTTGAAATATGTGTAAGTGATCAATATGAAAATATGCTATTGACCATAAATTTTGTGTTTCTTGTCCGATTTTGCCATTTATTGCTTTTGGATATCGAAATATATCGATAGTTGGGAAACGGAGGCAGTTATCGATAAAATAAAGCCAACTTGATCTGCGCCGGATATACGAGAATCTGCATTCCAAATTTGAAGTCTCTACTTAGTTATAGTTTCCGAGATCTGCGTGTTTACACAGTAAGACGGACAGACGGACGTGGCTATTTCAACTATGGAGTCGAAGATAATTTCTTCTGCCTGTTACATAAATGTGCACAAAACCATTATACTCTTTTTTCCCACTTTTAATGGATTCAGGGTATAAATATAAGTGAATTGTTAGCAGTCGCTCGTATTTACCCAGAAGATTACAATATGTATTTGCATAAAATGTCTTATCATTTTAAAAATATGTTTTTTTTTGTTTTTTATATTTGTTGTTCGCTTTTTAAAATCTAACACGTTTCGTTCCCCTCGCATGGTTAATTTCTAATTAGCGCGTTTCTGCCCCGTCAGCGTCTAATTGACAATTTCAGCAAGCGTGCAACGTGTGGGAACTTTTAAATTGTTGCATCGAAAAGAGGCAAACATTTAGATTTTTCAAACATTTGCATTCCACACACACAGACGCAAAGCACATAATTTAGTGCGACGAACCGCACTTGGCAAAATGCAACAACAATAACAAACAAACGTCAACAAACAAACAACAATAATAGACATCTGACAACTAGGAAGTTATTTCGCTTTTGTCTTTTGTGCTTCAATTCTTGACGACCATCTTCATTATCTTTAACAGAGCACACCATTCAACTTTAACGCTAACAGTGCGTTAACATTGTACAAGTGCATTAAACCTAATAACAGCAGCAGGCGCACATGTTACCTAATATTTACGTGCCCCATTATCCCATACCCTATATTCAACTTGAAGGCATGTGCTTAAAAGTTGATATCACCAAGTATCAAGTAAAATCTATTAGCCTACCCTCTCAACTGAACTTCGTGTGCTGAGAGAGGCGAAACCTAACGCCACAAGTCGTTCATTTTTGTGTTGTCGTGTGTAGTGAAGCGAACGCAGGTAATTTTTTTTGCTTTCATTCGCTTAGTTCTTTTATTGAATAGAGACCCGATCCCTTTATGTGTATGCGTACCTGCGTCCGAAGATGAATCCAATTTTTCTGTGTTGTAATATAGCAGCGACATCGAGCAGACTTATATATTTGTAAAGAAAGCTGCAATAGAGTATTGCCTTGTAAGTCGAATTACAATCAGAACTAGCTGTAGTTCAATCAGAAGATATGGTTTTAACTAGAACAACACATACTACAACTTTTAGGAATTCTGTTGGCTCATGAATTAGAAATGCTTAAGTTGCTGGGAAAACACTTTTAAAGTAAGTTTGGATCTCATTCGAAAATCAAGAAAAGGTATTAGAATATCAATTGATTAGTTTCCAACCCAAAATACGATGAAAATGTTTGCTGGAATTCTGTGCGCTGCACCAATATACGACACCGTCTCAAATTTCGAAACCTCAGTAGATAAAGATGGAAAGAAATTCTTTTGAATGTTTTCCGGTAAACTCATTTACATTTTAATTCATAATGTCACTGAAATTTCACTTGTTATTGTGATGATTTACTAATTATACATTTTCTGGGAATTTCGGAAATCATCTCAAAATCAATTCTTATATATTATGATTTATCATCTAAAACTCAATTCATATACTTCAAATGAACTAAAATACAGGGTATTCTAACGGCAACTTAAAAATTGTATGTGAACATTTCAGAGAATTTATTGCAATAACAACACCCTCAAAAAGAATAACAGCAAGCAACATTGGGTGTATAACTACAAGTTGCTAAAGCAGAACAGAAACTGGGTAATGCTTTTATAATTTATTCCACCGACTTTTTATGGCCTACTTCTTTGTGCTTAGGAACGTTTATTTTTCCCCCACACACCCACAACAGTTGTGGAATTTTAATCCGCATGAAAGTAACCCTTACGTTTGAATGTTGGTTGGGATTTTAATGTCTTGCGAGCGCTGATCGAATATTTACTTAACTAATCATACAATTTGTTTTTCAGTCAGAGCAGCTGTTTAAAGTTATACAAGAAACTATAGCAATCAGAAGACAAAGTAAACAAAGTCGACAACAACTAAACACACACATGCAGAGCACACATTTTGGGTTTACTGTAGCTGGTCTTGAACTGTCATGCATTGCAAGGTTATCATTTAATTTAATAATAAGCCTAAAATAAATTTCAGTTCCATTGCAGGCAGCAGCGTCGCACAGGCAACAAGGGAGCATCAGCAGCAGCAGCAGTTGGTTGGTTGGTGTATATAAGCACTATTGATAACAATTGATATTGAGAACGAGACTTAAACTCAAACTGAAACTCAAACTAAAAACTGGTTTCGATTCAGCGTCTCCTGCGCAGCGGCAGCGGCAGCGGCAGCGGCCACATTCTCACTTATCATTGACCGAGCATGTCGCACGGCAGCGCCGGCGCGCAATCTAGTGGCGGTGGCGTTGGCGCTGGCAGCGGCAGTGTCGGCGGCGGCGCAGCAGCGGCAGCAGCAGCAGCAGCATCTAATTCCGAATATCGTGAGCTACATTGGACGGTGTCGAGCGTGATGGACTCGTCACGCGTATCCACCTGCCTTATATCTATGCTTCTGATTGTCTACGGCAGCTTTCGCAGTCTCAACATCGAGCAGGAGGCTCGCGAGCGAGAGCAGAAGAAGCGCAACGAGTCCATGACAAATCTGCTAACGGGCGAGCAAGTCGAAAAGGAACCAAGTAAGTCAACTTTATGCACTCTGTCCTTTAAAAACAAATTTTTTATTATATATTCATCGTTACAGTCGTAGCTTAAACTATAAAATGAAAGCAAATTATGGTATGTAAATACCCATATTAGAAGAGAGTTGGCGCACCAAAGAAATATCTAGTTTTGATGTAATTCCTAGTAATATAACTTTAAGTTTGCCTTTAAAATTGCGGGTCACACAGACGTGACCGAAAAATGGTTGGAGAAGTATCTTTGTAATTTAGTTAGCAAGTGATATACTTCAGATTTAAAGTAGCAAGAAAAGTAATAAGTAATCTATTTTAAAAAAATTTTGAATCTAGTTTACAAATTGTGGTAGATATACGCATTCTGAATTCTAGGGCCGACGTTCATGAGGGTGGCTTTTGTATGCGTGTTCTGAAAATGTAATGTTAATAGAAAGCTGATTTTCAAGTTTGCTGACTGCTTGTGGTTGTGGAAGATATGAGATTTTATCAGAAATATCGCTTGGCGAGTATTGGCTGGGCGCAGGTATAGGTGTGGCCATTAAAATTTTTATCGATACTTTGAAATTTGAGCTCAAAAACTGCAAAAGTTGCAGTAATCTCCAATTTTAAAAACATTGCCATCAAAGTACCAGCCAAATTTGGTGACTGTAGCTTCAAAATTGTGTGAGACATGCGATTATTTATTTTATTATGACATGGTCATTTACAATTTTCAAGTTCTTACCTAGGGGGAGGCAGAGACAAAAAGTGTTCTTAATTAAAATTCAATCAGTGAATTAATTGTACTCGATAAAAATACGAAATCATACGTACAACACTTAAACACTTAAATTTAATGTATTTTTGTATTATTAGATTAACTTATGTTAAAAAGCATTAGCATTTCATTGGGCTTATACAAAAAATTTTATAATATAGTACATAAGCTATCGTTAAATATGACACTCAAAGTTCTTAGTCGACTCTGTTGTAGCGGACAAATTTGCAACGCTGGATACGATGCATGCGCTGTGTCTGCCACTTGGCGCTTCCATCTCGCTGCTCATCATGTTCTTTTTTTTCGACTCGATGCAGCTGCTCTTCGCCGTGTGCACAGCCAGTGAGTGTAACTTGTTAAGTTGTTATGTTATGTGCTATGCACATCTGCCCACAATAATTGCACATTAATTTCATACATATTTCTAATTCTTTTTATTAATGCGGTTGCTTGTAGTCATTGCCACTGTTGCTCTGGCATTTCTCCTGCTGCCCATGTGCCAGTACATCATACGTCCCTGCACAGATGGGAAGCGTTTCTCCTTCGGGATCTGTGGTCGCTTTACGGCAGCGGAGCTCTTTAGCTTTACGCTCTCCGTATCCATTGTCTGCGTCTGGGTGCTGACAGGTCACTGGCTGTTAATGGACGGTATGGAAAATTGGATCATCTTGAATTTTACTCTATTAATTAATTAATTATTATTTATTACATTACATTTAAATTTTTGCGGTTTTTACAGCCATGGGTATGGGTCTGTGTGTCGCATTTATAGCGTTCGTGCGATTGCCCAGTTTAAAGGTGTCAACTCTACTGTTGACCGGTCTGCTGATCTATGACGTCTTTTGGGTGTTCCTCTCATCGTATATATTCAGCACAAACGTGATGGTCAAAGTGGCCACACGACCCGCCGATAATCCCGTTGGCATTGTGGCCCGAAAATTGAATTTGGGCGGCATTGTGCGGGATACACCAAAGCTGAATTTGCCGGGCAAACTGGTCTTCCCCAGCATACACAACACCGGACATTTCTCAATGCTTGGCCTCGGCGATGTGGTGATGCCGGGTCTACTGCTTTGCTTTGTGCTGCGCTATGATGCATATAAAAAGTCACAGGGCTTTACATCGGATCCAACGCTATCGCCGCCAAAGGGTGTTGGCTCCAGGTTAACATATTTTCATTGTTCCTTATTGGGGTAAGTGGATCGCTTGTTGTTTCTGTTATAGTGTGGTTCACTTTATTTTTACTATCATCATTACTTTATTGCAGCTATTTCTTGGGTCTGTTAACAGCCACGGTCAGTTCGGAGGTGTTTAAGGCCGCCCAACCCGCCTTACTCTATTTAGTGCCGTTTACGTTGTTGCCACTGCTGCTGATGGCCTATTTGAAGGTAAGCGAAAGGCGACTCAATATACATAATATATATAAACATATGTATATTCAATAACTATAACTGTTTTTTGCAGGGCGATCTCCGGCGGATGTGGAGTGAACCTTTTATTGCGCATCAACCTTCAAAACAAATGGAAGTCTGAGTGAACTCTATCTTAAAACAGAATTGAACAAACAGCCCAAAAAAAAAAAAATAAGGAATAAGGAGAAAGCGAACACTACACAATTCTAAAACTATGAATTATATCTCTTAGCAAGCTTTTTTTAAGTTAGGTGATTTTCTTTTAGTAAAGTAACAGCAAAACCGAATAATAAATGTACGTAGTTTTAGCCTAAGTGGGAAAGTTTTTTAAAAACCAAACAAATGTACTTGTATATGTTAATATAATTTGGGCTTTACGTTCCGCAAGGCAAATACTAAGCACAGATTATGCTGAACGTAATATTGAGAATGGAATCAAGTGGGAGATTTCAGATGCGCTACAATATCACTCAGACCCAAGCTGCAATCTTACTTAAATACAAGCCTGTATATATAGTAAAAGTTTAGTATTAGCTCGATTTTTTATTTAGCAACTGTTGAGATTTAATTTTGTTCATTTAGTTTTAAAAAGCATTTTCAATATTTCCAACAAGACATGATAAGCGAACATAATTTCACCATACATTTTTGTATTCGTATCAATTATTTAGCATTTTCTGTAAATACTTAGTTTTAATAACAATCACAAATAATAGTTAGTAAGTCAGACGCAATTTAAGTTCATACCAATTAAATTGTATTTTTCAACATACATTTCCGTCCCCGTTCATATTTCCTACATTCAACTTACACACAAACAAAAGAAAAAATGATGTTTTGCCAAAATGCATGTGTTCGCTTAAAAACATAAATATTGAAGAATGAAAGAAAACAAAAAAGCCAACAAACAAAGAAAACATATGTTGAACTCTGTGTGTTTCACAAATTAAGTTTCAAGAATTTTAATTATTTATAACGATCAAGCAAACCTAACAATAATACATAATTATAAATACATGCATAGTAGTTACATAATAATTTTAAGTAAATGCAATTTCGAAACATATAGACACAATAGAAACTGTGAGATTGAACATAAATCACTTAAATATTACTCGACTGTGTATATATATAATACTTATACATGCAGTCTTAATAAACGGAGCTGAAGTGAGTGTCTCAAAAATATATTTTCTCATTCTCTTTTTATTTTTTTTGCTGGAAAACATATTGATTGGGATGTAAAATATCAAGATTTCGAAGTGCCTTTTAGCAGATTAAAGTTTATATATTGCGGAAATAATTTTAAATTAAAAAATGTATAAACCGCGGAAATTAAAAAAAATTAAATTTGTGCCCAATTCCGAAAATATTAAACACCGATTACTTCGTGCTTCGATAGCTCAACAATAGCGGTGAAGTGGAGGAGGGTCGATAATTTATAAATGAATTAGGACTAACGATTCTTGTGGTGTTTAGACGATAGGCAATTGTATTGCGTTGTGTTTTTCTTCTGGAAAATAAAAATATACCACAGAAAACAGTAAAAAATTGTAAATTAAGTGGAGAAAAATAAGTAACAGTTGAGTGCACGCCACAAAATAAATAGTTAATAACGCGTAAATGTAAGTTGAATATGTGAAAAATTGAAACGCAAAGAACAAATGTGTAGGTGTGATACGCACACATACGCATGTCGAGCGTGAAGCCAGTTTCAAAACAATTAAAAAACAAATGTGAAAATTGTATCATTTTGAGAGTTAAGCTGGCAATGTCTCTGAATGCGCTGTGACTTCAGCTTATCATCGAATCTGCAAAACAAAACCAAAACAGCAGCCATATCACACACACACACGTAACACGCATTCCACACAATTTATAGATATGCGGTGTGTATGTGTATGTAGTACGTTTACGCCTACACTCGACGTTAAAGTAGCATTTACAATAAGCCCAGAATGTAAGAACGTAACAGTATATGTAACGTAACGTGCGCGCAAATCAGCAACGTAAACGTAAAATGCGGACTTCACGAACTAGTTCATCTTGTTTACACAGGAAGCTCATTAGAAGGACCTAAACCTGATCATAATTAATAATAAAATTTAATTTAAATTTATTAAGAATAATTTCCAGAAAATACAATATTCAATGCATTGCCCTTATTCGACGAATAAGAAATCATAATTACATAATGACAGCCATTAGGATATTTGACGAATATATTGGAGGCATATGGAGATTATAAACGGATTGTAAGATTAATTAATATTAATGTTATTTTGCAGCAGCACGGGCTTCCGCTTGCTAACTCTTGCATCAAACTGAATATAAACGGGCACAACGAGCCGGAGCAGCGCCACCAGCACCCGCACAGACATCAGCAGCCATCGCATCTGCACATGGGTGGCAACAGCGCTGCGTCTAATGCGAGCGCTTTCAGCGCTGGCGGCTACATTGGTCCGACAACTAGTCTAGGTGCTGCCGGTGGCAGTGATTTGATACCAGCGCCGATGGGCACCGGCACAGCGATGGGGGGCAGCAGCGCAACCTATTCCTCGGGCGGCACCACTTGGGAGGAGTTCTGCGATCGTCATGCACGTGTTGCCGCCAGTGATTTTGCCAAGGCATGCATCACCTTCATCAATGGCAGTCTGCCGCCCGAAGTGGCACGCAATATTCCCTATCGCAGTTTTGCTGTCAAATTTGTCGAGTATTTCTCACAGCACTACGATACAGAGTTCTTTAGACGACGCAGCAACTTAAAGACGGACATAGGCTCTCTCTACGATGGTGGAGGCGGAGCTGTGAGCAGTGATTTCGGTACGGAGGAGCATGAGGTGTCGCGTTTGTTTCCTAAGTCGCTGCTGCGCAGGCTCTCTTTCAAGGGACTGCGCAAGGGCAAGGTGAGCGCACAATGCGGATAATTGTGGTCAATGCGCCAGGTCATCAAAGGTTAACGTAGAAGCTCTTCTTTTTGCAGGCCTTCTTTCACAAAAACTCGGACGATGTCGACGGCGTTGGCATCAGCAAGCAGAGCAACAAAACCAAGCTGGCCAAAATCGTTGTCGAATGTCGAAAGGAGGGCATCGTTAATAATTTAACAGCCGAAAGCTTGGATCAAACGGCAGGCACACAAAAATGGGAAAAATGCCGACTGGCATTGGTAAAGGCCGTGGGCGGTTATATGCTTGAGTTTTATACGCCTCCCAAATCGACAAAGCCGCGCAGCGGCGTCTTTTGTTTCCTCATTTCGGAGGCACGCGAAACAACCACACTCGAGATGCCCGATCGAATGAACACATTCGTGCTCAAGGCGGACAATAACATGGAGTATGTGATTGAAGCTGAGAGCGCTGACGATATGCGCAGCTGGCTGGCCACAATCCGCTATTGCATGCGAACTCCGCCAACCCAACAGCCGATGCTCGACTCCGATGTAATTGCGGCAGCAATGCAAACATCGCCGGTGACCACTAATCCCAATCCGACAACGAGCGGCAGTGCCGGTGCAGGCAGTGCATTAGGTGGCATACAGAACCCCCAATACCAGCAGCAGGGTGGTCCTGACGGCTCCAATGGCAATCTGGTCAATTCGCAGTCAGCGGACAGCGCTTTAACTGCCGCCGTCGGCTCGGGTAGCAACAATGCAGCCAATTCCGCCACGGATGTAAATACCATTTCTCAGGCCAGCCATGAGTTGAGTAGCACGCCTCCCGAAATTCCCTCGCGTTCATCCAGAGCTGAGGGTGGGCGGGGAGAACAGCGTTTGTCTTCGTCAAGTAATTTTGATGGCAATGAGCTTGTGGAGAACGAAGCAGATGTGAATGTGGCCGATCTGACGGCTGAGATGCGTCTGTTTCCCTGGTTCCATGGCACGTTGCCACGCGCCGAGGCGGCTCGCATGGTGCTGCAATCTGAGGCAGCCGGCCATGGATACTTTTTGGTGCGGCAAAGCGAAACTCGGCGCGGCGAATTTGTGCTTACATTCAATTTCCAAGGACGGGCCAAGCATCTGCGACTGACAATCTCGGAAAAGGGCCAGTGTCGAGTGCAGCACTTATGGTTTCCGACCATCCAAGAAATGCTCGAGCACTTCCGTCACAATCCCATACCACTCGAGTCCGGTGGCACTTCAGATGTGACGCTCACGGATTGGGTTCATCATACGAGCAGACTCAACGATCCGGCCGCCAACATGGCAATAATTTCAAATGCCACCGCAGCGCATGAGGCAGACGTCAATGTGGCAGCTGTGGCTGCTGGTGGCACGAACAACGCCGCCAGCAGCTCCGGCAATGCGAATGGCAATGGCAATGGACATCCATCGCCGAGACATGTGAGATAGCCAAAATTTTGGAGTCAATTCAGTGTCAGTGACGGTTTTTATTTCCTTAATTTGATTTTGTAACGTTATCATTTCATAAGGGAAGGGATTGCCAGAGATTCCCATAAATGAATCATTTTATCACTAGGAATTAGGAACATAAATTACCGATTAGCAATAGGAATAATCTGAGATTAACTGCAGATAAATTAAAAGTTCTCATCAGCAGCAACATATTGTCTATTAGTAAAATATAAATAAGCTTTGATTTATTAAGATAATGGTGCGTTATTTAAACAGTCTTAAAACGCATTTCTCATTTTTTATACAGAAACTTACATACAAAAATGCTTCGTTCTAAATTTCTGCTGTAAATGTAAAATTCCATATGCTTATTTAATTATAGTTTAAACCATTTCTAAAAGATATATGTTGTAATTGTTTTAGAAAAGTTTAGGTAGATATTTTTAAAAATTAAAGAATTTAATTTTCGCTACAACTATTTCAATGATAATTCTCTTACATTAGAAAGTAATAATCGATAAACATTTACTTATTTACATTAAATATTCTACTATGATACTCTATTACTAAAAAGGTTACGTTTTTTCTTATATGTAATACAACAATTATTAGGGTTTTTTCTGCGTGAATTTCTTGATTGATATATTTCTGTTAATTTAATTTTAGCATTCCATTTTGTAAGCTATGTGTTTATTTTTTTTGTTGTTGATTTTATATGCGTTTCCATTTTTGTCGAATATTACATGTTTAGCTCACACAAACATATTTTAAGTGGATATCTGAAATCTAATCGTTTTTAATTTGCAGTGCAATGAAGTGATAACCATGAATCTAAGTGTTCGCCTAAAAACAAACGAAATCGAACTGCCACAGGAGCCAACACACGTCTTTTTTCCGGAGCAAGTCTACTTTCATTTGGATCCCACAACACTGACCGTTGACCAGTCGCCGCCGTCGGGTCAAGGATTATTGGATCAGCCGCATCTACGGGCGTCGAATGCATCACTTCAGGCTGCCCACACTGGCGCTGGAACGGCACGTCATGGCGGCGATACAAACGCCAGTGGCAGTGGTGGTGGTGCCGCCAACAGCAGCAGTGGCGGCGGCGGGAGTGGCTCAGCAGCCGGAGCTGAGTGCAGCGGACGCGCCATTGATAATCAGTATAGCTTCACTTAGGCTAGGCGTACGTAGCGCCAATGCATGGAATGAGATTTGGAACTTCTTGCACGGAATTTATTTTTGTGCCATTGCGTAGCAGCAGCATTAGCGAAATATTTTTGTATTTTGTTAATTTCCTTCTATATTTTTTTAAAACTGTTTTAAATTTTCAAACAACAAATGTCTGGGTGCAAGTCGCATATTTTTCTTGTTTCTATTAGTTTGAGATACTTTTTGGAAGACATGAAGTAACTGAATATTATTACGATTACGATTATGATTGTATACATTAAATAGCTAAATGTGTGTGTTCATTTTAAGTACATATGTAAGTGTTGTATGTATAACAAAAAATAAAAAGAAAACAAAAACAAGTGTAAAATGTGTGGCACCAGAGGTGCAACACTTGCGAATCCTAAAACTTCCTGCTTTACAAGAAATACATACTTATATACAACATATATATATATATATATATATATATATAAATATATGTATATACATACAACTATATATAAATATATATACTACAATTAAAATATGAAATAATATATATATAATTATTTAAATTATATTAAAACTGATAAACTACAATAAATGAAATTATATGAATGCATATAATTAAAACTATATTTAAACAAATTCATGGATTCAAGTGACGTATGAATAGAGGTATTGGGGGAAATGTATTTATTTTTGCTTAATTACTATTTTTGAAATCAACAGCCGTTGGCTACAAAAGCTTCGATAACAAATAAATGCGATAACAATTCAAAAGTTTGCGTTTTGGAAAGCTCAGTTGGCTCCGTTCGTGAGCTACTCAGAAAGCTATCAATTTTAGATATCGATAAGTCTACCTGATTTGTATGAAGTTACAGTAAAAAAAAACCACAAAATTAAAACATATATTCTTCTCAGAAGTCTAATAAGCGTCCATAATAATAATAAGATTCAGTTTAATAACGGCTTCAGTTTTGTTTCAATACTGAGACGGCTATTTAGAGCTATCTTCTTTGTGATATTTAAACGCGTGTGACCAGCAGTCGGAGAAATAATATATAGAGCCGGAAAAAAAAACAAGGAAGAACTGCCGGCAATGGATCTGGAATTGGATATAATAGATTCTCTGTGCGCACTTGGCTACAAAAACGCGCAGCTGGATGGACTGAGACAAGCCCTACATGGTGGTATTAACAGCGATGGCTTGCGCGAACTAATTTACTGGCTGGTCAATCAATTACACTTGCTTCGCAAGACCGATGAACATGTTTCATCCAGCAGCAAAGAAAACAATGAATTCGCGTTCGAGCTGTCGCTGCTGCTGACGGAGCTGGGTTGCCCCTACAAACTGCTTGTGGCTGGGCCGATGTCGGAACGCTTTCAGACACGTGCCTCGCTGCTGCAGCTGCTCGATTACCTCACCGCCGAATTGATGGCCACCAAGATGACAATGAAACTGCAGCCAAACGAGCCACCCAACAAGAAATCAAAGACTGAATCGTTTCTGCAGCATGCGGTGACCCAGCTGACTGCTGACCTTCAACTAAGTGACCTACCCAAAAAAATTAATGCAAAAATGCTGTTTGAGTGGCTCACACCTAAACTGGAGCAGCGACTGAAGGAGCGGCAGCACTCGCTGCTGGGCGGGCCCCTGATGCGTATGGGCGAACCGTTAACTGATTCCCAATGGCGTTTACTCGAAACCATGCATAAGGATCTGGACGCGGAGTACAATTTGCGGCGTCAGATGATGTTGACGCGCCTGGAGGCGACTGTGCAGAGTTTTCAGTGGTCCGATAGCATGAAAAAGCAGCAGAAAGAGATTGGCGATCGCTTTCAGCGCAATCTTAAGGAGATTGAAAAACTCAAATACGGCGGAGAGGATACCAATATTGTGGCATTGTTGGCTGCTCGCACGGATCTGGCCATCATTGAGAAGACGAGCTCGGCGAATGTGCGTAAGACCACGGCGTCTAAGATAGAAAAACATGTGATTGGACACGTTCCGGATCGTGGTGGACGTGTCAATGAGCACGCACCACCGCCACCAGAGATGCCCTCCTGGCAGCAGCAGCGTGCCGGTGCACCGGGCGGAGGCGGTCGCGGCGGCGGCTTTGACGGAAGAGGCCGTGGTTGCAATTTCCGTGGCGGCAATAGAGGTCGCGGCGGTGGTGGCCAAAACTGGCAACAGCCAGGACAGCAACAGCCGCAGCAATATAATCAGCCATACCAACAACAGCAGCAGCAGCAGCAAAACATGGATCAGCAGCAGTGGATTAACAGCGGGGGACGTGTCCAAGGCACTGGCTGGAACCCTCGAGCTAGCGGACGTGGCACTGGTGGCTACAATGGTGGTGGTGGCGGCGGACGGGGTGGCTACAATCACTCTAATCAACGCGCTAACTTCCGTTGACCCATTCTAGTCAGAGTTTGAAGTTTTCAGCTGCCTTATCCTATTACCTTAACTTAATTGATATTTATTTATGATAGAATGTTTCAATGTCTTTTTTTACTCTCCCAACAACGTGCCTGTCACCTAGTTCAACAAATTTAACATATTCTACAAAACCCATAAATTTATATTGTATTTGTTAATAGGGAGAAATTAAAATATAGAAAACCAAGTCGAATATAAAATCGCGCATCACGTTTATTATTTAAGGTTGCGTTTTCACTTTCAATTGGCTAATCTAGTTTGTCGTTTGTTTTTGTTTTCCTATCATGCAGAGACATCACCAACTGTGAACCAAAGTGTTGATAAGCTGTTATCACATTATTTAATGTACTATCGATTTCATGCGCTGTGTTTCAAAATATATTAAAAATATTGAATTTCAAAAAGTTTCCATTTCTTTTACAACAAAAGTAATTTGCTATACCTGTTTAATAATTTCTTATAGAAACTTTACTAAAACACAAAATCACTTAATAACAAAGGCTTCTTAAAAATAAATAAATTTAAATTTTTATTTGGTATACTAAAAAAAATTGTTTTTCCAGACATCCATTTCATATTTGTAAAAGATCAGTAAAAGACAAGATTCATTCAATAATAAAACTTTTTAAAAATATAAGTTTTATTATGTTTGAGGCCTTTAAGATTTTTATTTGTTTGAAAAGCTAATAAAAACATAATATACATTAAAATAGTCTTATTCACTTTTAGATAACTCATGCTTTTACTCTTTTAACATATTTTACTCTTTTTAAAGTTAATGAACATATGAATAAAGGGTTTTATTTCGCTTGTTGAGTACATTTAGTACATTCACTAAAAGACTTACCGCTCAGAACATGAGTTTAAGGACAATCGAAGCGTACAAAGTTCAACATAGATTTTTCAAAATTAATTAGAGCCCAATACATAATAGTTATGATATTTTACATAATAAAATTTTCAATTATGAATAATGCCAGCTGATCTGTTTCGATTGCTGCGCTGATTGACTATTCAACCTATTTTGTATAGAACTAGAAACTACATAAATAGTACATTTAGAATTGGGTTAGATTTGCGATTGAATGGCATAAGCTACGCCTCTGGAAAGGCAGCGAAGCATCAAACACGCGACACTCAATTGCCAGCAACGGCGCAATCTGGCGATATATTCTGAAATTATAGCCACTGTTCATAGCACGCAATTAACGTGTTCAATCAGCATAAAAACTATGTCGAAGTCATCCAAATGACACAAATGGCCCACACCGCGCTCCGTTCAGTTCGACTAATATATTCGCAGAGATCGGTTGCACTACCACCGAGGAGTGTTTGATCAACATTTTGTCCTAACTCCTCAAGTCGCTTGACACCAATTAGCCGCTATGTTGATGCTCAGTTGCAACCCAATTTTAGCGTTTCTGCTTTTTAACGTTTTTAACAGCAATATTGTGCCTGGCAACGCACAAAATCTGTTGGATCGCTTCCGGCCCGCGCCCGCAAATTTGACGCGCACCGATGACGTAAAAGTTGTGTCCGGCACAAAGGTGAAGCGCTACGAGCGCATGACAGTGCCACTGGGCGGCATTGGAACAGTTGTGGGGGGCATCGGTGCAGCCGGACTACTTAGCCCCCTGCTACATCCACAGCCGCAATACGTCGGCTACGCTTATGTAGGTCCCATTTAATTTGCCACGATTCAAGCGAGTTAAGAGCTCTTTCTCAGGTACCCCAGTGGCAGGCGGGCGCTAGGATTGTGGGTGATGGCGAATTAGCGGCTGCAGCGGGCGTGATAACTTTCCAGCAGCTACCCTATAATAGTGACATTAAAGTGACCATCAATGTGACGGGGCTGCCACCGGGAAAGCATGCCCTTCACATACACACGTATGGCGATGTCACCGAGGGCTGCAAATCCACAGGCGGACAGTTTCCCAACAATTTTGTAAGTAGCTTCAGTTAAAATACAATTCACCTAAACCATAAATCTATCAATTTGTTGCAACCTGTTTAAGGAATATATCAATCCCTTAATATAACTTTTGCACCAGTAGCCTTTTTCAATAACATTTTTAATGTGTAAAAAAAATTATAAACTAAAACAAATTTAAAAAAAAGAAACACATTTTTTTCTAATATATTCAAAAATTATTTTGCAGTAATCATTATTTATTGGTATTTTAACCGATATAAAATGTCGAAAATTGTTGATGTATTATTGGTTTTTTAAGATTAATGTTTGGTAACCCGACAAATATGACCGCATTCGCATTGGGATTGATGAACGAGCTATAAGGTCATAAAGAAGCACAATAGGTATAACACCTCGCAGAACCTTCCTATAATAATTCTAAAAAATAATAAATTATACCTTAAATGCACACAAAAACATAACATACAATGTACAAAGTAAAATCGCATAAATATTTAGAAAGGATTAGAGTAATTGTAAAATAATAATACATCTTTTAATTACAAAGTTATAAAATTTGTTAATAAACACAAAAATATTATAATGCTAATTGACTCTTAAACGATTCAAAAAAATACCTATAACTTTAAGTGTAAAAATATAAATAAAAAATACAATAACAAAAATTAAAAATTATCCATGATAGTCTTAGCACTAGGAGACACATGCTTTCTCTCCTATATTTTTTATTTTAATATTATTTTAATTTTAATCATTGATATATTTGTAGCTTGGTAATCTGGAAGTAAAGAATGATGGCAGCATATCGGCAGTGTTTATGAGCATATACCTGCAACTATTTGGCTTGAATGGCATCGTTGGCCGCTCCGTCGTTATTCACAGCAAGCCAATTGATTTGAATACGGCCCTCAATGCCGAGGTGTTCTCATCCGCGCTGTCCGTTCCCAACGCCTTGGCCTATCAGAACGAGGAGTTGTCAGTTGGTGCACCGATTGCCTGTGGAGTCATCAGTCTGATGAGCACAGTACCAACCCCGTCTACCACCATTGCATCCTAGGGATAATTAATTGATAATCATCATAATCAACATTTAAAGCAATATTCATTTAATTTTCATAACAATCTGCAAATAAATTAAAAGTAGTTATGCTAAAAATATAAATTTGTTACGTGGTATTTTTTAATTTATGATGTGAGCTTGAGTAAAAACCAACAAATAAGAACAGCAAAAAAAAAAAATTTTATTGTTAAAAGTTATGTACATATTTAATTTGTGATTAGGCTGAAAGAACTTTTCTCAATTTTCCACACGAATCTTTATATCTAAAAATGTATCAATGTAAAATCTGAAATGAATGTTAGAAAAATACTTTTGAACTCATTACAAATGTGTGATCCAAAAGCTATTGCGACTAAAGCTAACTAACTGTTTTGTCTGCTTAATGCAGGTTTATAGGGTATTTAGCAAAAGAACGTATTACTGTTTGGCAAATAAACAGCCAATAAAATGCAGCTCAGCTTTTATTATGCGAACGTGCTGCGCATGTGTAACTAATTGGAGGCCTCCTCAGTTTGGTTTTCAAAACTTTCTTCGGTAGTTGTGGTAGACCGTTGGGCACAGTTAAAGGTTGTAATTTGACATGATTACTATAAGTAAAACCCCTTTCTGGCTTCTAAGCACGTTGATTGTTGCGATTCATTTGGAGTTGGGCCAGGCTCAGATGCAGCCAAAAATAGAGCAGCCGGCTAGTACCAAAACTAACTGGCTGACATTTCCTTGGGTGCACCACAACCAAACTAATAAGAGAACGCACTTAGGTGCGGGCTTGCAGCTAAAGGATAAGTACAGTCAGATGGACATATCCAGTTTCGCTGGCTTCGAGAGTCATTCTTGCCGCCGCGTCTGCCAGCAGGCCCAGACGCAGAGCTGCTACTATCAGCTGGTGGTTCACAACTATCGTCGCCTTGGCGCCGAGTGTCAACGATGCCAGTTCGATGAACGCGCCTGTGCCGCCGAGCACTGCATATATGGAGACGGAGTTGCCACGCCACTGATGGCCGTCAATCGAATGGTGCCCGGACCAGCTATCGAGCTATGCGAAAACGATACCGTTGTGTTAGATGTGCTGAACTACTTAAGTGAACCGAGCGCAATACACTGGCATGGAGTGCACATGTCGCGCACACCCGAAATGGATGGAGTGGCCCATGTCACGCAGTATCCGGTGCAGCCGGGCGAGGTTTATCGCTATGAGTTCCAGGCAGATCGTAGCGGATCGCTGTGGTATCACAGCCATGTGGGCTGGCAGAGGGGCTTTGGTGTGGCTGGTAATCTAATAGTACGCAAGCCGCATCAGGCGAACCCGCACGCACGGCTCTATGACTACGATCTGGTGGAGCATGCGCTGATGGTGCAGGACATTTTTTATGACAATAACATTCAGCAGGTGCGCAATATTCTGATCAACGGCAAGGGACGCAATCATCTTAGCCAGCTACCCGATCAGGATGCTACGCATCGCTACGAGCGATTGCGCGTTACGCACGGCTATCGATACCGCATGCGGATCGTGTTAAATGGTGTGTTCAATTGTCCGGTGGAGTTCTCTATTGAGCATCACAAGCTGCTGATCATCAGCACGGATGGCAACGATATTGAGCCAGTGCTGGCCGATGGCTTCTTTCTCACAGCAGCAGAGCGTTTTGACTTTGTGCTTGAGGCAAATCAATTTGCGAAGAATTATTGGATACGCGTGCGAGGCTATGAGCAGTGTGAGGAGCAGAATCTCTACCAAGGCGCGGTGCTCAGCTATCGGGGAGCCGCACGCAGAGAGTTGCCCCTGGGCAGCATAATGGAAAGGCAGCAGGGCAGAGCACTTAATGAGTCTAACACGTATATTAATGATTTTCGATTCAAATTTTCCAACAATGCTTCCATCACATTGCTGCGTCAGGCAAACCAGAACAATAACAAAGATGTTTCCACTGTGGCCCTGCGCTCCGTGGAGCCCGTGCCGTGGCCGAGACATACCAAATTCTTAACACACTACTCCAGTCTAAGTATGCAGCAAGCATCAAATGGCGAACAGCTCTTCCAAATCGATGAGATTAGCTACAATTCCCCCGGAATTTCCCTGCTGCAGGGACGTCATCTGTACCAAGACGATGGCTACTTCTGCAATCGCAGCTCGCTGGCTAGCCAGGGACGCAACTGTGCCCGGGAGCTGTGCGAGTGTGTGCACGTTATACGCCTGCCCGCCTATCGACCTATTGAAATGGTCGTGGTCAGCCACACTGATACCACACATCCAATTCACTTGCACGGGCTCACCTTCCGCTTGGTCGGTCAGGGCGTGCTTGGAAACCTTAACGATTTGAGAAATGTAAGTAAGCCAGGCCAATCCAAAGCAATCTTAACTCATTTTGCTATAGATACGCCAATTGGATCGCCAAGGACGCCTGTCTCGCCTGCCCGACGACAGCGCTGCCGTAGCCAAGGATACTGTCCAGGTTCCCGGACTGGGCTACGTAATTTTGCGCTTCATCTCGGACAACCCAGGCTTTTGGAGCTATCACTGTCACATCGAATCCCATGCGGTCCAGGGCATGACGGCTGTGCTCAAGATCGGTGAGAACTATCAAATTAAAAGCATTCCAGCTCGAGTGCGCTGTTGAATTAGAAATACAGTTGCCGAAGGCTGAAGCCTAGGTATGCAGCAGAGAGTCATTTTGTGACCACCGAAGATGGCAATGTTTAATTTTTTATACAGACTTAACTCATATATGTATATTTATATAAATTAATAACAAAATTACAAAGTTTTTATAATTCCCTCTATCGTGTTTTCAAACCAAATACTTGCTAACTTCAGGAAAATTGAAGTAAAGTTGAAATTCCACTTGTAATTGTAAAATATTTAAGTATTTTAAATGTAGGTATATGTAAGTTTTACTTTCTACTATTATTTATATTATATGCGATTCGAATTTTCAACTGCATCGAAAAAAAAGTGAGCTTTTGTCTTTGCTTTTAACTAGCTGCAGCAGCCGGCGGATCACCGAACGCCCTTTAAACTTTAACTAAAACTCAAATTAAATTTGTAGTTCTAAATTAAATATTCAAGTATTAAAAATGTAAAAGATATAGGAATTCGCAAAATAAAACTGTTTATGTACGACTTTTAAATTTTTTTTTCCATTCTACTATGGGATTAGAATGTTCAATAGCTTCGCAAAAACGAGAGCGAACCTTTGACTCTGTTTTAGGTGCTTACTGAAGTAGTAACGAGAGATGGGGAGAAAGATAAAAATTGTTGGGCATATTAAGCATGACGTGAAGAGAAGAAATCAAATGTGTTTTATTTATTTTAATGCGTGAATATCGATTGAGTTAATTGACTATGTGCAATAAAATACTCCTGCAGTAATTTAAAATTGAACACAACTTTTTAACATTTTGCAGCACTGCTGACCATTATAAACATGTGCGTAAAGACACGCAACATGTGTTTACGCTTATACATTACGCATATGGCAGAGAAGCCACTAATCTATTTGGAGGAACATTAGCGACGCGATATCTTTCACGGCTAATTTTATTGATTTTGTAGCCACACCTAAAAAGAGGTTTGTTTGCTTTGATTAAGAGGGAAAACAGCAGGTAATTTTACAACCGCATACACAACAAAAAATAAATAAAAATATGCTCACATTTTTTTATGATTGTTATCTCAGTACCGAATCGAAAAATTGTACATAAAAGCAACGTGGCTTTAAATGTATTTAAACATATAAAAATGCAGAGCCTATTTGGCTTAAAATTTATTAAACTGTTTAGAAAATGAATAACATCACTGATAAGAATGTGGGTTCAGTGCCTGGTTTGACCCTTGACAATCTGCCAGATGGTGTGAGCTACACAACTCACTAAAAGATTCTTTACAGGCACACTGCAAATTTACTTAATCAGTCTTAACTCATCGACAGGCATGTCCGCGAGTAAAACATACGAGCGTCCGGCCGATTTTATAGATCCCGGTAAGCCTTCGAAATGCACATGGCATCTGGGTACCAAGGAGCAGACACCGCATACGCAACGTGGCATTGCGCATCGCCAAAAAATTACTCCGGACATCCTGTCAGTGATTGGATGCACGCCCCTGATCAGGCTGAATTCCATACCAGCCAAGGAGGGCATTCAGTGTGAGATGTGTGAGTATGCCACAATATTATGATTATTCAGATTGATCACTTTAATTGAGTTACTCTACAATTATTACACATTTATTTCCCACGTGTGCTGATAATCTTCTACTACGGTTTGCTTAGATTTGCATCATTAATTTCATATATATTCTCGTTGACCAGATGCCAAGTGCGAGTTTTTGAATCCTGGGGGGTCTGTGAAGGACCGGATTGGCTATCGCATGGTTCAGGATGCGGAGGAGAAAGGTCTGCTGAAGCCAGGATTTACCATCATAGAGCCGACATCTGGCAACACAGGCATTGGCCTGGCAATGGCCTGTTCGGTTAAGGGCTACAAATGCATCATTGTAATGCCCGAGAAGATGTCCAATGAGAAGGTGTATGCGCTACGTGCGTTAGGTGCCAAAATAATTCGTACGCCCACAGAGGCTGCCTACGATTCGCCAGAGGGTCTCATCTATGTGGCCCAGCAGCTGCAGCGCGAGACGCCTAATTCGATTGTGCTGGACCAGTATCGGAATGCTGGCAACCCACTGGCGCATTATGACGGCACCGGAGCCGAGATACTCTGGCAACTGGATAATAAGGTGGACATGATTGTGGCCACGGCCGGTACTGCAGGCACGATTAGCGGTCTTGGGCGCAAAATCAAGGAACAGGCTCCGAATTGCCGTATTGTCGGCGTTGATCCATATGGGTCGGTGCTAGCCCGCCCCGCAGAGATGAACAAGACTGATGTACAGTTCTATGAGGTGGAGGGCATTGGCTATGATTTTCCACCCACTGTATTTGACGATAGTGTGATCGATGTGTGGATGAAGATCTGCGATGCCGACTGCTTTCCCATGAGTCGTCGCCTCAATGCCGAGGAGGGTCTGCTCTGCGGTGGCTCCAGCGGTGGCGCCATGCACGCAGCTCTGCAACACGCCCGCAGCCTGAAGCCTGGTCAGCGTTGTGTGGTTATCCTGCCCGACGGCATTCGTAACTATATGACCAAGTTCGTGTCCGACAATTGGATGGAGGCGCGCGGTTTTAAGCAGGCGGTGAATGAACATGGCCATTGGTGGTGGAGTGTGCCCATATTGCAGCTAAAGCTGCCAGCTCCAGTTGCGGTGATCAGGTCCAACGCAAGTTTTGCCGAAGCCATTGAGCTGATGAAGCAGCACCATGTGGAACAGCTGCCCATGATTGATCAGAATGATAAGTATGTTAGCTACTGACTGTCACATTTTCTTTTCCTTATATATGCTTACTCATCTTGCAGCAGTGTGCTGGGAGTTGTCACTCAGGAGACGATCATGTGCCAAATTGTTAGCATGAATCGCAAATTAAATGCGCCCGTGGTTAAAGCCCTCAACAAGCGAGTGATTCGTCTACCAGAGACTGAGAATCTTGGCAAGCTGGCACGCATTTTGGAGATTGATCCCAGTGTGCTAATTGTGAAAAAGGGTAGTGAAGCAATGGAAACGATCTTGGCACTGGCCACCAAACTTGACGTCACCTCATTTATTGTATCAGGCGATGTGGCCAAGCTGAATGGTAGGGGAAACGGCAATCATTAGAGGCTTTCATTAAAATTTCTCTTAATTAAAGTAGCTTAATATCATTAAAGCGTAACAACTGCGTACATTCAACTTTTGTCATTTTAGCTACTTAATTTTGAGATCCATCTAAAAAAAGCAAATGTATGTGTATTTACACTAATATCTAAAGAAATTGTCCATATTTAGCGTCATAAAATTTTAAAGGTATGTTACCGGTAACTCCTCTAAAACAATAATAGCAAATTAATATTAAAAAATCCTATTCCCAAATGTCAGTATATCTTGATAACAATTACACCGACATAATCAATTTCCAACGCTTTTAATATTTTCAATTGACAAAGTAAGATAGTTCCAATAAAATAAAACAAGACACACAAAATAATAATATTCTCTCCAAGGTATATTTAATATTTAAAGAATCAAATCTCAAATGATGACTATTTAGTTGTCAAAATATTAATATGCATATCAATACTCCAAAGAAGCACTATTCATCGTCTCTTTAACATGGTCTTTGACCCTGTTGTGAGATTTGGTCGTTAAGTGTTGCAGATAATGTTTCTGAAGCTTGAAGCTCTGCTGGCAAACTTCACAGCTGCGAAAAAGATTAGATTAGAGAAATCTAAAAAATGTATTAAGCCAGTAAGAGTATTAATTGTTAAATTTACCTAAAATTACGACTCATTGTGTGAATCATTTGATGGGCTCTGCAGTCGCCTTTTGTCACAAAAGTTTTATCACAATATTCACATTGGAACGGACGCAAATTGCCAGCCATATGTATTCTGTTATTAAAATTATTGTTTTATTGGTGAAGTCGATATAAACTAGTTGTTCTCACCTCTCGTGCGTACTGCGATTGCTGCAGTGGCGAAATGTCTTGCCACAAGCATAACGACACGGATACGGACGCACATTGTCATGGGTGCGCCTATGATGGTTCAGTTCGCCACTTGTACAAAAGGCTGCGCTGCATAGCTTGCATTTATGGGGTCGGGTGCCAGTGTGGCGAACAATGTGATTGCGCAGATTGAATCCAGTGGTGAAATTTTTACCACAAATGTGGCATATATGCTCGTCCGCCAGACCATGGGCTCGTCTCTTGTGCTTCTTGAGAAAGTGCCTGCTGTGGAAGTTCTGTCCACACTCCTCGCAGCTGTGTCCAAAATGTACTCCGATGCTCTTTAGGTGCTCAACGAGTGGGGCAGAGTATTTAAAATCAACTCCGCAATGTTTGCACACAAATCTGAAAACATTTATATTATTTACAGACATATTTCTACATATTTAAAACACACCTAGTTTGTAGCTGGACGTCATGCACCTGATGCATGTGCATCTTCAGTTGATCTTGATTGGTATATGTCAATCCACACTGATGACACTGGAATTTCTGATTTCTCGGCTTCCTTTTATGCTTTTTTCTGATAAGTGCTGATGGTGTTGATAGTGGTTGTATTTCCACCTTTTCTTCGTAATAGTTCTCGTCCGAATTGACAAAATCTTCCAGTTGTTCATCATCAATGTCTAAGTCTGTATTACGAATAATGTGCTGTGTAGGATATGTTAGCATATTTTGTTCCACCTCCTCGTTGACGTGTAATTTATTAAAGACTATTGTCTGTGCTTCAATGCAAACTCTGCGAAACTCTACTGCAATTTCTAGATTTTGTTGGCAGTGTTGGCAAATAAAGTCCGAAAGGTCTTCTTCTCGCTTTAGCTAAATACAAATGGAAAAAGTTATAATTTTTATAAAAAGTATCTCTGCATAGTCGAACTCACAATCAGTTCTGTCACCATTTTAATTTTCAGCAAAAGAATATCATTTTCTGAATTAAATAAATTATGTGCTGTGGTAGCTTCAACCGATTGCGCGCATGTTCTGCAAACGGCATCTTGCATTATGGTCTTTGGTTCTTTCTTCCCCTAAATAAAATAAATATTTAAATACACGCTAAATTATGGGTGGAAGTTCAGAGTTTACATAAGCGACTTTCAGTTTAAAAGTACTGCCTTCGTCTTCGACTTCATCGTCAATGGTGTCATTGGAATCGAAGTCTTCATTGAGAATGCTATTGTTCTCATCATAAGCGCCTTCCAAGTATTCTGTATCAGTATATTCCGTATCATCGTCCAATGGCGAGAGGGGAGCAGGAATTTCGTTGCAAATTTGCAAATCCGAGCTGAGCATTTTTTGACAATATTGGTTACAGTTCAAATATTACAATTACTTACTTACCCTTTTTTCTTTAACATTTCCTGTAGGAATGCCATATCATCGGCGAACTCCCATTTAATGTGTGGAGTTTCTAAGGGATCGGGGTCAGCCTCAACATCCATCTTGAAACGGCTGTGCGCAGTCTTGCAATGGTAACGATAACACTGCCGCAACGAGCGCCAGCCAACCTTGCACTCGTGCGCTTTTGAAATACAAGAATGTATTAGATACTATTTAAGGCATCATCATCATTTATAACCTACGATCTCTGGCCATCTCAGCTCCCACGGATAGCCAGGCCGCCTTTAAGCTTGCAAGATCATTGTGTTCTTTGTCTGTCACGTCCCACAGAAGACGCCTAACCCTAACTGCAGCAATCAGCTGTGATTTATCCTCCTTTTTAAATCGTAAAATCTTTCTACGATACATAATGCGGCTTGTCAAACAAAACTCTCTTTTTTTGTTCGAAAACGATAATTTCTCTTTGAAAATAACTGAACAAAATGAGTTTTTAGTTTTTTATGTCGTGACACAAAACTTAAATAAATGCCGTATTACTTTATTTATTAAGACCAGCGTACACACCTTAAGTGTAAAGTGACTGAACAAAGTTGACATTCACACAAATTACATCAGCTGTTTATGACAATCACACAGAAGCCATTGTATCACACTAAATGTGAATGACATAATTTAAAAAAAAGAACGATCAAGTACTATTAATTTTGCTCTTGTGCAGTTTGGTGCGCTGATGCAGTGATAAGTGTGAGGATCGCTGAAACCATTTGTCGCACGATTCACAGCTGAAATATAAATTTATATTAACAAGACAATCTGGTACATATATATGTCTCTATAATGAATTTCTTACTGATATTTTCGATTATTAATATGAAGACGTTCGTGCATTCGTCGAACAGAGGTGGAAGTAAAGGTTTTCTCGCAGTATTGGCAAGAAAAGGGCCGTTCATTTGTATGGGTTCTATAATAATATAAAATAAAAAAATATACATTTAATTCGCACGGGGTTCGATTTAACGAACCTTTCGTGAACTGCTTTACTGCTGGTGCCACGGAATGATTTGTCACAGAAGCGACATGAATATGCTCTGGCTTTGGAGTGCAAGATCTTGTGACGGGACATTTCGTTATGTGTGTAATATCTTCGCTTACAAATATCACATTCAAATTCCTTTTTATCCGTATGACGTAACATATGCAGTTTTAAATATGTGGAGCATTTAAACTCTCCGCCACATTGTTCGCAAATCCATGTTTTCACTTTCGTGGAGCGGTTTTTTTTATTTGTTCTATTTTCCTTGGCGCTGAACTTGCATGGTTTTGTGCTTTGTTTTTCAGCTGCTTTGCAATTAGATATACAGTTTTGCTGTTGAAGTTCTACGCAGCCCGAATTATTTACATTTTGTCTTTCATTGAAATCTTCACAAAAGTTTTGCTCATCCTTAAGATGTTGTATTGCGTTTCTTTTGGCCTCCCATTGCTTTTTGTGAGTGTCGAGGCATCTAGCGCGAAATTCAGTAACCTCTTCCAACAGGGATTTGCATTTAATGCAAATATATTGCGGGGAGCTTTTGTCATTTTCCATCTGTAATTATTTACTTAAAGTATTCAAATACGAAATATGTTAACTAAGGAAAACTTACCCACATGTCAGTGATGTCTTCAATTAAAGATACTAGAGGGTAGTTGAGTTCCTCAAATAGCTTTGTGTCGAGATCTTCATGTATTGTTATTCCACAGGTTCGGCAAAGATCGTGCCACTCTTCCATTTGGATTTAGTTAAATCTTAATCTGCGCTTTAAAAGAAAAAAATGGTTGTTGGTTTTTGTGCGAATGTCAAAAAAAAAATCCGGAGCAACAGCTGACAATATTATTTAGTTAAGGCCATTTTTTTAATGAATATGTGCGTACACACTGATAGTAAATAAATAAATATATATATTTAAAATACAAAATAATTTATGGATTTAGTAAAAAAATATAAAAGATTATAAAATAAATATGTCGATTCACTGCAGAACTTCTGAAGAACATATTTTCAATTTCAATCCTAGAAATATCTTCAGTCATGAGAACAATAACATTCGTCAAGACATCGTAGCAATTATTGGAATAAAAGTAATTAATTTAATATTCTGTTGGAGTCTTGAAAAATATTAAATTATATTTTTTACATGTTTTTTAAATTTTTAGTTATCTTAACTCTTGCATCCGCCAAGACATATGTGATCCTGTTGTTATGTGGACTTGAACCATACGATGGCATTTCGACAGCGCTGTCTGGAGACACACAAGCATTTTAAGGGCTTAAAACAAGCAAATTTCGCTAAGAAAAAAATCACTTCCAATCAAACTCTGCAGACCGGTGATCCATTGTTTAATTATGATCGTAGGGCTAGAGAAGATGCGATCAGTGAATCCAATTACATAAACCATATGTATAATCGTCACCTAAGATACTTGTCAAAAATACCTCAATTATTCTTGCGCTTCGAGTACGAATTATGCGTTGCCGTCATCCAAGTAAAGCTCTCAAAAAACCAACTCATCCGACAACAATGCCTGCGCATCATCAATCATTTCAAAGTCGACAAGAAAAGTAGTTAGAAAGTTAACTGATGAAGAGAGGACAGTCGAGAAAAATAAAACGCATATTGCGCCACTGGAAAAGAAGTTGGTTTGCGATCAATGCGGTTGGTCATTCCGTGATCTGAACAATACGAATGATCATGCAGTGCGCCATTCAGTCAAAAACTTTGAATGTGATGAATGGGGTTGAATGTGTTCACGCGACCTCTGCTCATGCTCCAGTGCGAGTCCACCACAAGGGCGAGAAACCTTTTGAATGCAAATATAGCAGAATGGCCATTCGCAACAGTCCCAGTCACTGTAGTCACGAGCGGTAAGTGGACAATATTCTCAGTTTCTTCTGACTGACCTGCTATTGGTTTTTATTTAAAGGAAATATCGAATTATTGAATATCTCGTTAAGCCATTTAACAATTTAAGCAAATGAGCCATTGAATATTATAGAATAAAAAAATTCACAGCTGCCTTTTAGTTAAAAAGAGTTTTCTCATTATAATATCACAATAATATTTACTCAAGCAATTTTAAAAAAACCGTAAATCAATTTGTTTAAATTGTGAAAAAATAAGGCTAGCCCTTTTTTTTCGATATGTTATCGATATCACTTATAATAGCCAGTCACATGTTAACTTAGGAAAATACTTAAGTAACAGCCCTGCTCGTCTCCAGGCTGGTAATCTGAATTTACACAATAATATTAATGTAATTAAAGGACGCTCGCAAAAATGTCGATTCAGTGCAGGACGTGTGCCGAAAACATTTTCAATCCAAATTCCAAAAATATCTTCGAGCAGGATGACAACGAGATATTACTAAACATCGAGACGCTAACTGGAATCCGGGTAAAAATTTACCTCAACTCCAGCAAAAATATGTATGCAAAACTTTGTAGTGCAGTACCTACAATGTCTTCTTTTTTAGTTATATGAAGAAAGAAATATGCCCAAACACATTTGCACCTGTTGTCATTTGGAGCTCTACCATTCGTTGGCATTTCGCAAGCGCTGCCTAAAAACGGAGAAATTTTTGCAACACGAAAAGCATAAGGAACAGTTCGATCCAAAAAGTTCGGCGCAAAAAGATGTCCTTGCCGAAAATACCAGTGCAAGCCGGCCCCTAGGCGTACAAATAAAAGACGAGCTCGTATTGAGTACACCCGATCCAACAGTCTACAATCAGCAATATTCTTCACAATGCCGCCTTTTACGTGCTCACAAGCAGACATCGGAGAATTTTGAGGATACGAGCTGGACTCGAGCAACGCCAGTCGAAATGACTGTATATATGCCAGAGGCTATCGTGAACCTCGAAGCGGCGGATACTTTTAATAACTCGCCAACCAGTAGTTTGCAAAATTGCACATCCATGGATGAGTGGAATAATGCCTTCGGCGAGATTTCAGATTTCCAAGAAGAAATATCCGCTGCTTCCAGTCTAATGGAAAGATCTTTCAATACCAAGTGCTCCTCTGCCCGAAATGATAGCGGTGCGACTAATATAATATCCAGTAGCAAGAAGTGCAAGAAAAACAATGCGAAACCTACCGTGGATCCAAAGGTCTTCATCTGTGACCTTTGCGGTCATCAATCTTCAAATCAAAAAAACTTGCAGATTCACATACTGCGCCACAAAGGCGAAAAGAATTTCGAATGCGAGGAATGTGGCCTGAAGCACTACTCCAAATATTTACTAAAGCTGCATATTAGGGTAAAGCACCGAGGAGAAATGCCATTTCCATGCAGATATTGTGAGCAGCGCTTCTTTTCCGGCAGCACACGCCAACGTCACGAACAGTGAGGATAGAAAATAAAACTACAATTAATACAATTCTGAAATTGCCTTTAATTTTATTTTTTCATTTACAGAGTTCGACACATAAGAAGTTTTTCATTTGAGTGCAAGGTTTGCGGAAAAAAGTATCTAACTAAATCATGCTTGAATAAACACGAATTTCTTCACACAGGTTTTCGACCACATCGGTATGTTTAATTATTTATATTATATCTGTTATTATATAAAAACCAAATTTAATTTATCAGTTGCGATCTGTGCAATGTTGCATTTCCTCGGAAACCGGGTTTAAGGATTCATTGCCGCACAAAACAGCATCAGAAGAGAGCTAGCGAAGCTTTAAATAACCAACTTGATGGTATTAAACAGATTACGGTTGCCGACGATATTCTAGTGTTTTCCGACTCGATCATAGAAGAACTTGATGTGTAAACGGTGATGGATGAAGTTATTTAAAAGCCAGAATTAAAAAGATCTGGCCTTGATAGTCACGTCGCCGGAGTGCGCAAGCTCTTATTTTGCCATTCACACTTTGCTTTCGATAATACAATGATAATAAAATACAGCTGACTAACTGGGTTATGCGAACATAACTAAATTGGGATTTTCTTTAAATATGTCAGTTGTACATTTATGTAGAACGTGTGATGAAAAGATTTACCATCTCAATCTCTTTGAGATGGAAAGTCGTGAGAGTAAAGAAAATATCGCAACGTTGATGGGAATTAGAGTAAGACTTTGCTTAGAATATGAACACCTGTAACTATCCAGATGTTGTAAACTGCTGTATGTTTGGCTACAGTTTAATAAGGGTGAAGAATTGCCTAAATACACGGGCAGCGTTTTGGACATAAACTATTCAATTGCTTTCCGAGAGCGTTGTATAAAAGTACAAAAACTTCTGCGTAATAGCCAACTCGAGGAAATGACTTCTTTGGATCCACTGAAGTGTAGTCCACGAGGAAATATGACTACATTAAAGATTAAGAGTAGCAAACAATCAAAATCTAAGAACGTGCGGACTCTTATGGAACAGATGACAGTTGCTCAAAGCACAGCTCAGCATGCCAAACGCTGTTTTAAAAAGGTTACAACACCTGCTGCGAACTACCAAGCGCCCATAGCCTACCCGGAGGCAGATAGCTATAAGAATGCAACTTATGATAATCCAGCAAACGCGGCTTCTCCCACGCCGAGCAAAGAAACAAAGAGGTTTATACAGTCAGTATCAGTGATTGATCCAAGTACAGCACATAATACCACAAGCAGCGCAAAAATGATTAAAAAACCAGCGCTAATAATCCTGGTCCAACGAAGTTAAGAAGAAAAGAATCAGGCTTAGAGGTTACGCAGTCATCAACAGTGGATTTCGAAAGCGAATTTTTTACAACACAGTCGACAGTTATTAAGAAGTACGTATGTGACCAGTGCGGCAAATGTTTCGCAGATCACAACAACTTAAAAGGTCATATATTGCGACACGGTGTGAAAAATTTCGATTGCGCGGATTGTGATGCAAAGTATTTTACAAATCATATTTTGAATTTGCATATACGCGTCAGGCAGAAGGGTGAAAAGCCATATGCCTGTAAATATTGTGGACAACGCTTCTTCACGAGCACCGCTCGTTGTCGACTTGAACGGTGGGTTTAATTAAACAGGGTAAAACACACGAAGAAATATTCATTTGTATGCAAATTTTGCGGCAAAACATACCTTACAAAGTCGTGCCTAAACAAACATGAGTTCCTCTACACGGGCCAGCGACAATTTAGGTAGAACTACGGATGGACAAAAGATATATATACGTTATGGGGTCGGAGCCGTCGCCTTCAAAGCGAGACACACGTCATGACAAAAAGATAAGACCTGCATTAATATTAGTCGATTAGACTTCTAAATTCATACCCCATATTATAAGTTTTTAACAGTCAGAGTCAGATAAAATCCATAAATAGATTTCATAATAACTTTAATAATAAATCGACCGATTAGTGCTTAGTGTGTTTGATTCGGATTTCTGGTATTCGCTTTCAATTTATTTTGTGGTTACAAATATAGAAAAATTATATATTCAATATGGCACGTAGAATTTGGAATAGACATAGAGAGACAAGAGCAGAAAGATACGCATGTGGTCATCGTTCTTAAACGACGAGTAGATATTAAGAGCGCAAGGAGAGAATGAGTTCCGCTGTTATTCGGTGCCAAGATATCGCCAGAATTGGGCGCAAACATTTTGTTAAAACCGAAAAGACTTGAAGGTGAATGAAAGTGAATGGTGAGATTTGTACAAAGTTGTCTGTATTAGAGTCGAGATTCATTTGCAGCAGTGGTGCAATTCGTTGCAAACAGACTGGTGGTAGATGATGTCCATCCTATGAGATTGCACACCATAAAGTGGTACTCCGATAAATCACTCACCGTCAGGGTAAAGGAGTGGTGGGTTTTCAGATATCTTACCATGAATTCCGTTGGACGTACACCTGCATTTTTCAACCTAAATTGTGTGTGATGGGGGATGTACGGAATTCAATCTGAAACGTAACCACCGGAATAAAGATATATCCAACCTATCCGATAGCCAAGCAGCAATCTACGCTATAAGGGGTACGCAGATCAAGAGTAGTCCATGATGTACGAGCCCATGACCAACTCGGGACACAGGTTTGCCAGAAAATAGCTCCCGGGTCACAGAGATATATCAGGGAACGAAGAGGCTGATGAGCAAGCGAGAATGCAGGCAGTGAGGTCCTAACAGGGCCAGAATCATTTGTCCGACACACAGCACCCGAACGCCTCCGGTGGCTACTTCTAAGAGAGTGTGCCCGGGGGCCAGGAGTGCGGCCTGCGGACCATCAGCGGCAAGGGTGGGAAATACAACGGCAGACCTGGGCCCACATCCGAGTACATCACGTGCAGCCGCTATGAAGCCCACCTCGAATACATCCACCGTACCAAGAATGTCATATGCAGATATGACAAAGAAGGTGAAGGTGGCCGTGCTACCGGCGGAATATCCAAAGGTATTGCTCAATCACGGAGAGCTCTCTAAGCTGGAAGAGGCAATCATTGATGAGATCATTACGTGCTTTCACTTTCGGGCCGGATTTCTGGTCGTAGAATGCTCCGATGAGAACTCAGTGAATTGGCTGATAACCTTTGCGCCGACATTCCACACATGGATGGGTGTACCGATCGACTGCAAAGTGGGCGATGAAATACCATCACCCGACTGCATCACGATATACTGTTTAAGAAGTGAGGACAGAACCTCCGAATCCCTACTGGCTTTGCTAAGAAGTCAGAATGGGATAGAGGTAGACACTTGGAAGGTGATATCCAGGAGGAATGAGGGTGGAGGAGCCCTCCTAGTTATCGGGATAGATGAGCTATCCAGAGACGCGATAATAGAACGCGGTCACCTAGTCAGCAGAAGCGCTCACCACAGTTACCACTCTCGCAGAGCAGAGCAAACACTTGATTCAAGCCAACGACTTGATCGACTTGACCTTGCGGAAGACGAGGAGTTGGCAGACAGCACACTCTGTGAGGAACCAGAGGTAGGGGAGGAGGACACCATAATGTCCTCGCAGGAGCTGGCAGAGGAACTGCAAATAGACGCGGCCGAGGCCAACGTTACTTTAACGAGTGACGGTGATGGTGGCAACCCCAGGCCCCAATCTCCGGACACACTGGGACATACCACCCAATAGATGACTGAAGTCATCAACACTAGGCTAGCCCAGGTGAACGTCCATCACGCTAAGGCGGCTTGGCAATCTTAGCCAGGACGTTCACCGAACAGCACCTTGGGCTAGCTCTGGTACAAGAGCCATGGGTGCACGATGGAGTGAAAGGCCTGTACACGGCCGACTCAAAGGTAATCTGGGATCAAAGAGACCCAGCACCCAGAGCATGCATTACGGTGAGAAGGAGTATTAACTATACTATCCTTTCAGAGTTCCTCACCAGAGACTGTGTCCCGATACTACTACAAATAAGTGATAGTGTGTTCTCAATGGTAGCGGTGTATGCATACTTCGCAGGATACGTAGCCTGCCCGCCGCCGGAGGTGGAGAGACTGGTGGAATATTGCACAAAAAAGAAGATGCCGGTGTTAATCGGTTGCGATGCCAATACGCACCACACGATATGGGGCAGCAGCGACATCAATCTACGAGGTGAGAGCCTCACAGAATTTATATTTAGATATAATTTAGAACTTGGCAATGTCGGATCCACACCGACATTTATAAATAGAATCAAGGAAGAAGTCTTAGACATCACCCTTATTAGTCGGTCCCTAAAACCTCACCTAAGAGACTGGCACGTCTCATCAGAGGAATCCATGTCGGACCATAAAACTATTCCATTTAGGTTACAACTGAATACGAATAGTAGTGTGCCAAGTCGTAACCCCAGGAAAACGAACAGGGAACGATTAAAGAGGTCCCTAGAGCTCAACTTATCCAGAGAAACATATGGTATTCCAAAAAATTCACTGGACCTAGAGAGAGCTATAAGGAATTTGAACAAAAGCATAATTTTGAAGTAAATTGCCCGGTGTGGAGGAAGAAAAATGAAAAAGGATGCCCCCTGGTGGAACGTCAGTCTTGAGAGGCTGCGTCGAACTACACGCCATCTCTTTAACACAGCTAAGAGAGACGCAGACTGGGCACGATACCGTGAAAGTCTGACCACATACAACAAGGAGATCAGGAAGGCTAAACGGATGAACTATAGGAATTTCTGTGAAAGCATTATAAGCACCAGCGAAGGTGCTAGGCTTCACAGAGCGCTTGCCAAGCGGGCGCCGGAAGCTAACATATCGTTGAAACGTAAAGATGACTCATTTACGAGCAACGATATGCAAAAGCTAGAGCTCCTGTTTGGAACGCATTTTCCAGTACACCCCTTCAAAATGACGCTGTCAATAATGGAAGTTGGTATAGACCGTCGACTGACGACTGGCCATGTGCCAAGTCGACAGTCACCGTGGAGAGATTGAAATGGGCAATAGGTACATTTCAGCCCTATAAATCTCCAGGAATAGACGGCATATTGCCAATTTTTCTTCAAACGGGTCTGGCCTTGCTCCTCTCTCGTATTAGGAAAACGCTATTAAGTGTGGCAGTTGACAACAAAGCGAAAACTGAGCGAAACAGGGTAGTCTTCATTCCCAAGGCAGGGAAGAAAGATATCACCAACCCAAAGTCCTTCAGACCCATCAGCTTAACATCGTTTTTACTGAAAACGTTGGAAAAACTGGTGGACTATAACATCAGAAGCACTCTGCTGAAGCAAAGTCCGCTGCATCCAACGCAGCATGCATATAGAGTAGGCAGGTCAACTGATACAGCACTTTATCAGCTGCGGCGTGCCTTAGGTGTGGCAGTTGACAACAAAGCGTAAACAGCGCGAACATCCGATTAAACCGTAAAACGCAATATTTGCCAATTTTAAATATACATATAATAATTATAATACTAATAATCATTATGTGTATTAATTAAATGTTTAATAATAAACAATCAAATCAAATTGTCGCTCCGCATTGTTTTTGTAATTACATACCGCCACATCCAGCGCTGCAGTGCTAAGAAAAAAGATATTTTTATGCGCGATCACCGTTCAGCCTCTTCATAGTCACGATTACTTTCGCATAAGCAAATATTTATTTATAAAATAATTAGTTACTGCTTTATAAGCCAAATAATTAATTAAATTAAAATAACTAACAATATTATTTCAATAATTTCCGTCTTCAAATTTAATTATAAAAATAAACCCAAAATAATATATATAGGCGACACAAACGCCTCGACGATACGATTGACACTGTTGTACCCGCTGATTGTCCGGGACATTTTTACTATCAATAACCTTTACGTTACGGACTTCTTTCACTTTATTACCTGCTTGTCCGATCGATCATATTATCCGTTGAAATTCCAACGCTCCGATTAACTATATTTAATATAGAAGCAAAGGTTGATGGAGATAAAAAGACATTGAATCACCGGCATACATATAAACACATCAAATAATGCAAATAATAAGAAGCTGTTATCCGTTCCTTCGCAACGAGATCCTAAACTTGCATCCATTTCATCAGCTTGTGGCTTCAATAGACCATCTTCGAGTTCACGGCTTTCAAAGGTAAAAAGTGAATCCATTTAGAGCCAAAAAACGCAGTTGCTCTCAATTTAGCAAAGCTATAAACTCGAGCATAATGGCGTTAAATGATTTAATTGCTTTTTCCGACAGGTTATGATTAGTATGCCATCCACAAGTCCTCCCTCAGTTTACAAAAGTAGTATGTGCTCTAAAACTGCAATGCCAGACAAAGACAGTGACGATAGTGCGGTCAGGCAGAATAAATATAATCATTGTTATTATGTCTATATCCGTTGCGCAGTTTAGTTAGCAAATCGCCCAAGCATCCGTAGTAAATAGAACATAGTCCGTTCAATCGGTAGCCCCGATGTTGAGATGTTGCAGACTTCCTGCGATATTGAAGTCTTTAGTGAAACCTATCTCCCACTTCGCAACCGTCTAAATAGACAATCCTAGTCTAACCTTGGTGGAAATATCTTCTGTAACCGTAAGGTCAAATCGTTGGGAGAGAAGGTTAGCATCAACCTTCAATCGTGCAGGTTGTGTTCCAAGGAGAATTATCTTATTCGCTTATGTTCACAATTTCTTAAAATGCCTGTAAAGGACCGTGCTACATATATAAAGAAGCAAAGGTTATGTTTGAGGCCACGTTCTCAAGATTGCACAAGCGCACACAGCTGCTTTACGTGCAAAGGTCGTCACCTGCAATATCTACCAATACTGTTTCACACATACAATCCAAACCACAAAATCCAAGAAATGTCCAAACATATTTCTCTGCAAACATACAAGGTGCCTTGCTTGGCACTGTTCTTATCAATGTCTGCTTTAATTGATTCGTGATTAGAAGCAACATTTGTTACAACTCGGTTGTTCAACCTGATGTTCAACCACTGTCATAAATCAAGCTATCTCAGCCGTGCCTAAAAAGTTATGTCACTCCCATATAGGCTCTCAACTAAGCGACAAATTCAAATTAAGATTTCGGTCTTTGTTCTTTCACAGTTGGCTGACCTCACTTTTTTCAGTAGCTTGCAGATATCCTCCCATCCATATTGCTCTGCGGCTATGACGGTATGAGGGCAAGAATAAAAGCACTATATCATCCATTTCACCCTTCACAAAAATGGTTCAACCCGTTTGCGAGGTTGATAATCTTCCTTCGATTTCCATAAAGGGCACTGATTCAATTGTTGAAATTAATATTAGCCACACTACCATTCAAGATGTGAATGGTAGATACATTGTCACCCTACCTTTCCGCAATCCTGATCACATTTAACCGCACTTAGTTTCTGAAGAAAACTACTATCTGATTTTCAAATCAGACAGCACTACTAAAAAAATTTGCGAGGTATTCAACGCCTCCAGTCCGTCCTCAAACGGCAATAACAAATGACAAATAAAGGATATTTGGGACCTGTTCTGCAATCCGATCTGACCGTTCAGATCCTGAGGTGGGCATTCTTTCGGTATGTTTTCAACGCCGACATTTATAAATTGTATCGAAAAGTTCTTGTCCATGTAAAGCACACACCTTTCCAGAGAAATTTACTTCGTAATAAAAGCAAGATTTGTGCAATTACGAATTAAACACAGTCACGTTCGGAGTGACTGTGCGCTTTTCCTCGCTATACAAGTTCTGAACCAACTTGCTCAGGAATCAGAAATCGCCAAGCTTTTCAATCCAGCAGGGTGGCTTGCTCTCTTCATTATGCGTGCGAAGATCATTCAGAAATTTGTCTCAATGATTTCCTGATGAGCTTTTAACAATTTTGGAAGAGTTCCTAACTAGATACCCGAATTTCCGATACATCCGCATTCCAAGAGGGTCGCCACTCGATAGAGCACTTCCAGTTATGGTCTATGCATTTTGCTTCAATATGCGTTGCAATGGAATATCCTTTCCAGTCCCAACTGAGCTCAGCAGCAAGGTATTATCTAAGGCTCAGCTTTCGCATACTCATCTTCTAGATTATTCAAACGTAAGCAAATACTTGCTTGATAAAAGGACTATTCCAACATCAAGCAGCATTCGTTTTCCAATAACACAATGCTTGTTGATT
Organism: Drosophila fungiperda; assembly: GCA_035042345.1. Taxonomy (NCBI): domain Eukaryota; kingdom Metazoa; phylum Arthropoda; class Insecta; order Diptera; family Drosophilidae; genus Drosophila; species Drosophila fungiperda. The sequence continues at coordinate 602,675 of JAWNLM010000204.1, forward strand.
TTTTTCTATTATCGTGCGATTACTAATTTAAAGTTACTATCGTTCTTATCCAGCTACCATACGAAACTGTCTTCTCGCCAAGAGAATCCCCGTAATTTGAAAGACAGACGTGACCGAGGAATAAGTGTAGGGATAATCCAGTTCCTCCATCACTCCGGCGACCCTCACATTGTTTTTGGAATGGGGAAATGTCTGTCTCTTTCCAATCGCGTCGGTGTTGGTTGACAATTTATCGAAGCATTTCGAAACAATGGCGCCTAATTACCAGTGCTGTCTGATAAGCCGGAAAGGCTCTGCTTTAGCAAAAGACCTTACACTCCCAGTGACGCGGATCGGAAGAGTCGGTGCATGCATCACATATATACGATCCCAAAAATCGAAAAGCTTCCGGTTGGAAATGATTTTGAAGGCTGAGCCTAATGTCCGGGTCATTACGCCGACAAAGTCCTTCAACTATCGGATAAAGGCAAATTATAGCACAATCTCGTTGGCGGATTATACCTTTAGTAGACCAGGCACGGTCTACCTAATATTAGGAGCTGACGTCTAGCAGAAACTTATCCTGCCTGGACTCATGACTGATCAGGACGGCCTCGCAGTAGCACAAAATAATGTGTTCGGCTGGGTTTCATCCGTTTCCTACAGCCAATGAGACAATCCGCAAATAACTTTAACACTGTAATTGGACGGGATGTTCTTTCCTGAAAGTAGGCCACTGTGGCAGTTCACTGTGAACTTCTTCTCTCTTCCGCCAAGTCTCTTGGTGTATCCATCACCGCTTAGCAACATAAATGACATTTTAAGCAGCAGCCGGTCTCTTCTTTTCACACAAAACAATGAAACGACCAACAACCAAAGTAAGCACAAGAAGAAGAAAACCAGCAAACAACTTACGATAAATTGACTGAATGTTACCCAAAAGTTTGACCAAAGTAGCGACGCAATATCTGTCAACACAATAAATGTATAGTAAACAACTTAATTGATGAATTCCCCACTCACACAACAGGGGAGTATGCTGCTGCATTGCGATAAGTTTATAAAAGTTGATCCGTTGCAATATAGCACCGCTGTCCAAACGCGGTACGAAAAAAAAACATCATAGTGGGTGGTGCTCTTATATATTGTCGGTACAAATATATTCAAATCATCGATAAACAACTGACACTATAAATAAAATTAAAAAAAATAATAATAATATGAATAAACAGGTGCAGCAGCAAATATGTTTATATGGATTTATTAACAAAAAAAATAATACACAAATTAACATACACTAACTCTGCAACTAAAGCTAACGTAATACTATGGCAACAATAACATTTTATAATATGAAGCCAACTAACTACAAATATACTAAACAGTCCTCTATATCATTTGAGATCACTCTTAAATTTAATAAAGCCAGTATTAATTGTGAATCAGTTTTTATGGGCCTTTAAAGCAAATACTTTGATTGTTTTATAATTACAAGTTAGTAATTACAAATATTTTAACCAATAACTACGTGTTTTTTTTGTTAGGTTAATAATATAAGACAATTTGTAAAGCATAGCCATTTTAGTGATTTAGATGATGACCAAAAAAATAGAGTAGCATCAGAGAAAGTCACGGATTAAAGTAGGCTACAACGATCAGAAAACCAATGGTAGCAGCAACAGCAAACAACAGATACAGGTAGCAGCAGATTAAGCACCATTCAATGTATAATAGAAAAAAAACAAATTGCATTACTATATCTGAAAAAAATAATACAATACGCTTTATAGCATTTTAGGCAGCTGAAGCCAACGTAAGCTTTCGTTGTGCAGCGCGCTCTCTCTCTTGAAAACGGGACGTTGGCTGATCCGCTTGCCTCAAGTCATATATAATTTATTTAACATTATAACAAAGCGTAAATAACTTTGTGCTATTGTTTTGTTGAAAAATAAATCTTTTAAAAAGCTGATAGCGGAAACAATAATATAACATTACAAATACACATTATATATACATATTTATTAAAAATATAAGCTTTTAAATATGGAACAGAATTTAAATTGGAGCTAACTGGACTATTGTCGATGCGTATACAATTTGGAGAGAACCAGACGACCATATAGCACAAGAATAGAAATATTGTCAGCAGCTCATGGCAGTTAACCACGTGCCATGAAAATCGAGTTGCCGATGCGATAGATTCGACAAATTTCAAATTCTCCTTTATGACATACAGCTACGCTAATTTGGGAGCATCCACACCAAGAATTAACCAAATGTATCGTCAAATTCCGTTATTGCCATCTAACACCGGTAAGCCTTCGGAAAATGTGCAGCTGATACTTATGTAACCGTGAAAATCAGATACAGATAGGGGCCAAAGAAATCTGTAACTAATAACTCGCACAATTAAAACCAAAACTATGGTTAATTCAACACACAAACGAATTGTATGTTAACTGTGCGAGCGGAAACCGGGATTTGTAGCGGTGTGGGATCCTACTGGTGGTAGCTCATGCCTCAGTATGGCCAAGTTATCCGAGCGATGGACAGTAGTCCTTGGTTCTCCGAGTATCTCTAATTTCCTTAACAGCTTATAGTTTTGACCATGTGTTATCATGTCTAACCCAAACCACACCTAATAAGGTGAGCACCCTAAAGACTGGTGAAGGCCAGATCTCAATGCACATGATACTCCGGACAAATGCATATCCCATTCGCGATGATCCTGCTTAATATAGGACCGCACGGCCGCTAGCAATGAACGATTCACTCGCTCGGCTGCATTGCTCTGTGGTGAATAAAGAGCGGTATATACGCATATATACGGTATAAATGCATTGAAGGCACTTGCCTTAAATTGCGAACCATTATCACTGATAATCGTTTCTGGGACACCATAGCAAATAAAAATGTGATCACTAAGAAATTCCTGTATTTCAACTGTGGTGAATTTCTTAAGAGGGCACATAAATGAATTTGCTAAAGTGATCGAGAACCATCAATAAGCCAATGTGTCCTTGTTTGCTACGCGGATACGGACCTAGCAAATCGATGAACAACCGTTGAAAGGGTCGATCTGATGGACAATGATCTCCCATAGGAGGACGAAGAGTGTAGTTTGGAGCTTTTGTTGCTTTACAGACATCACAATTACGAACGTAATCGCGGACGTCAGCTGCAAGACCAGGCCAAAATAAATTTCGACGGATCCTCTCCAACGTCTTTTGAATGCCCCCATGTGAAGACACAAGGCTATCATGAGCTTGGCTGAGTACACTAGGGCGCAATTGAACGGGCACCCATAATTTCCAGGACCGTTTTTCTTGTTTGGGATCACCTGAAGCGTGCTCGACGCGTTTATACAGACGCTTGTCGACTATTTGTATGTCTGGAAAAGACGATTGATTTTGTTCAAAATCAGCAATTAGTTTTACATACTCTGAAGCGTTAAAGGCCTCATCTTCAAAGTCAATAACAGGTCCAATTTCTATCTCTGCAATTTCCTCTTCTGAGAGACGAGATAACGCATCAGGAACACAATGATCCTTACCTTTTCGGTGAGAAAACGAAAACTTATATTGCTGCAAGCGAAAAATCCAACGAGCTAAACGACCAGATACATTTTGTTGCCGTTTTGCCATAAGAGGCTCGAATGGTCTGTAACCACTTCAAATTCTTGCATTTCAAGGTAACAACGGAACTTTTCGATTGCCAGTATTACGGCTAAACATTCTCTCTCGGTAACACTGTACTTACGCTGAGATCGGGATAATTTTCTTGACATAAATGCAACTGGTTTTTCATCACCTTCCTCCGAAAGTTGAACGAGCACAGCTCCGACACCAAAGTTACTGGCATCACAATGCAAAAAGAATTTCTTCTCAAAATCGGGATTCTGTAATACTGGAGCCGATGTCAGGATAACTTTAAGTTTTTCCATAGCTTCTTGAGCATTATCCGTCTATACAAACTTTTTCTTGGTTGATAAAGTTTCTGTGATGGGGCAAGTGAGATCGGAAAAATTTTGAATGAAACGTCGGTACCAACCGCAAACACCTAAGAAACCTCGCACTTGTTTCAAATTTCTAGGCGGAGGCCAATTTCGAATACATGCGATCTTATCGGGATCAGTACATATGCCTTGATTTCCAATTATGTAACCTAGGTAATTAATGCTAGTTACACAAAAGTGACTTTTCTCTAGGTTCAACGTCAAGTATGCACGTTTGAACTGTTCAGCGAGTCGTACAAGGACCGTTAGATGAGATTCAAAGTCCTCGGACACTACGCGACAGCATCGCGGCGGAATCAGACTGTCCATAAGTCTACACATAGTGGACGGAGCATTACACAGTCCGAGCGGCATTACCTTAAATTGATATAGGGGCTTCCAGGGACAGTGAAAGCGGTAAGGGGCTTTGATTCCTCGCTCAACTCAATTTGCCAATAAGCATCTTTTAAATCAAGCTTTGTAATTAAATTAGCACGGGGCAGTCGCGAAAAGATTCCACCAATGCTGGGTAAGGGATAAGCATCTTTTTTGGTGACGTCATTAAGTTTTCTTGCATCTACACAAAGACGAACTTTGTTTGGTTTAACGACCATCCTCATAGGTGAACTCCAAGCGCTCGTTGAAGGCTCGATGACTCCTAATTCCAACATGCGATCTATTTCAGCGAAGACAAGTTTTTCCACTGCGACTGACCGGATAAAATCTTTGTTTCACAGGTCTGGCTTCTGCAATTTCAATATGATGTTGTATAAGTTTTGTTCGGCCAAGACCATTTTCACAGCAAGGAAATAATTTCTTGACAACATCTAATTGCGATTGCTGTAATCTTGTTAAGGGAAATAGATTAGAATTGATTGACCCGGAACCTGGCTCTATTTCTATAGCAGAGATTATATTTGGTGCTAGTGCGAAGGTTTTCCAAAAATCTATGCCCAGGATCAGCTTCTGCTTAATAGATGGAATAACAAACAGCTTCATAGGCCGTTGTTGGTCCTTATAGGTCATAACAACGTTAAGAATACCTATCACGTCCTGACTCTTGCCGTCCGCTGTCTGTACATGCGATTTTATTTTCTTAAATTCTGGCATAGTAATCAGATCTTGACCTTCAAAACTATCACCTATACATGAGACATTTGCACCAGTGTCTAATAAGCCATGTTCTATTCGATTTAAAAACGACACTGTAGCATAGCTTCGCATATCTTTTGCACTACTGAATATAGTTGACACTAACAACTGCCGAGATTTTCTAACCTTCCCGTAGAATTTTCGGATTCGTTCGGAACTCGGTTTAGACTTAGCCGGGACACCACTAAAAATACGGTCTCTAATGGCTAAATAGTTCTCTAAATTTACCTTATATCTATCATCTAAATTGGTTTGCCTTGTATTATGCAAAAACTCTTCCTTTGTACGGCCTAATATGCTGACGGGCTGTGACGCCAAAGGTGCAGCTTTTAATAATGGGTAGGTTTTTATAACAGGGACAACCGACTGTTTTTGGTTGCCCCCTTCTGGCGGGTTTGCGAAAGGCGGCGTATACACATTCGGAGCTCCACATCCATAGCAGAATACTCTTCGTTCGGCCAAGCAGTCTTCCCAGAAATGTCCCATTCCCTCACAGCTCCAACACTTGACCTTTGGACCTGCTTGACGTAGGGCGGCTACTTCAGCAACTGAGTCATGTTCCGAGCTAGATTCCTCATCGGCGACTACTTCCTCCATGGCATATACGTGCTGTCGGTTACCCGGTAGTTTCGGTTTGGGTATTTCTGAGTGCGTGGTACGCAACTCATTTATTAAATGTTCGTTCATCTGTACCAACCTTCGAAGATGGCCGACAGATTCAACTTCTTCGAACAATAGTTTGTGATGATGGACCGGTAGAAGATTGTTCTTTAGAATCTCCAAGAGCTCTTCCTCACCAATCTATACGGTGGCCCGATCCATTAAGGACGAGATCGCATCATAAAAAATGGTACACGATTCTCCAGGCTTTTGCTTACGGGAACGCACTCGTTCTTTGATCATAAAATCAGATCGATACTCTTTGAACTGTTGGCGAAGAGCGGCGCAAAAGTCTTTCCATACTATGGAAGACACTTCCTTATGATAGCGCCAGTACCAGTCTCTGGCTTTACCAACAAACAAAACGTGCATATGCTTGCATAGGCCACGAAAGTCACTATCTAAAGTTTCGTCCGTCAATGTTTTGACTCTATAGATAAATTCTTCAACACTCAAACTATCTTCAAATCCATTAAAGTTTAAGTTCCATTTCTGCATGGTATCCGCCACTCGACTGTGGTGCACAGACGGATAGCTGGGAGAAGAAACGGCTCTAGGAATTTCTTCTGGCGGAACCGTGCTAGACGGCGGGCTAACATGTAACGATGATAAAATTCTTGTCACCGTTTGTTCAATCATGGATTGAATTACATTATAGTCCGTTGCTGGGTTATGACGATTTGTGTTTACTCGGGTTGGTCGATCGCCCCTCTCGGCGCAGCAGCTGTACTTAAGGGATTCGATGTATTGCTTCCATCCAACCCCGTTATAGGTCGGGCACTAGCTTCCAATCCATGCTTCTTGCTAGCTTCCTAGTGACAGGACGATGGACAACCCCAGCTGGCCTTGCACTAGCGGCTGAACGATCTAAAGAAGGTGAACAGTTTCAACTACTAATAGTGCACGCAGTATTGCACCGAAACCATTGAGCATTCGCTTCAAACCTAAGCATCTCTGGTGAAATACAACTTGTCATCAGACATGGTTGAGTATTAGCCATTTCACAAGTACACACTATACATGTGTCATTTCTTGCTTCAGTCTGCGACTGATTGATAGGAATGCGATTTACAGGCATTATCATAAAAAAAATTCCTACTATATGGCCAAAATAATTAACTTAAGTGAACAACTAATACAAACCAACAAATTTTAACCAACGAAGTAGAGGGAGATTTTTTGGGCTATTACAATTAAACTGTGAACAGACAGCATACAGAGTGAGTGACTCGTCGCCAAGCTTAACAGCTCATGTATAGATACGCACTTGCAGCGTCCTCTATATTCAAAAAGCTAAAATAACTTCGCGCCGAATTTATCTCCGCTGTCTGTTCCATTGGCATGACAAGTATTTCACTTCGATTCCGATAACAAAAATTAAAAAATATGACGTAGTGACTTTCCGGCAGGACGTTCGACTGTGCCAAATGCGCAAGATTCACAGAAGTATACATCAATATTTTAAAATCCTCAAACCAAACTCAAGATAAAATAACTTGTCCGTTCCAATTGCATGGCAAATATTCCATTTCAGATCCGAAAAGATAACTCCAAAAACTATGCTGTAGTGACTTTCCGGCAGAGCATCCGACTGGGCCAAATGCGCAAGATTCACAGAAGTATACAACAGTATTTTGTATATACAACAGTAAAAACGAGCGGAACATACAATTCGTTTGTGTGTTGAATTAACCATTGTTTTGGTTTTAATTGTGCGAGTTATTAGTTACAGATTTCTTTGGCCTCCAATATCTGGCCCCTATCTGTATCTGATTTTCACGGTTACACTTATGGACTTAATTTAAACTTCATGCCTAGGGCCATGACCGAACTATATGGATAGCGGCAGTTCACTGTCGATGGCCTACTTTCAGGCATGAACCTACCGCCCCCTTGCAGTATTGCAATTATTTGAGGGGTGTTGATCAGAATGTTATCTCTTTAAGGATGACCATACCGCCACTTTAGGGTTAGGGTGTATGTATCTACCATTCACATTGTAGTGTGGCTAAAATTCGTTTCACATATTGAATCCTTCTTGGGAATCAAAGATCTTCCACCTCCCAAAATGATGTGAGAAGCTCCTCTAATGGAGGTTCTAGGTCAACGGAAACCCCTGATGTGATGTAGTGCTATTGAATATTGGGCCAACGAATGATTCTTGCTCTAATATCGTAGCAAAGATATTTGGAATGGAGCCGCCCAGCAATATGGATGGGAGGATATCTCCTATAAGCAGTCGGGTCAGCCAACTGAATGTTTGGCAGGTCCTTCAACGTATTTGCAGGAAAAGAGTACGCTGGTAGGTCGCCTGCCTGGAAGAACAAAATCGGAAACATCATATTATATGGAAGTAACGTAAATTCTTAGTATTGGCTTGCGGTTAACTAAAATCTATAAGAATACTTCGCATCAGTCGCCGCCACCTAACTACAAGGAATTGAGTGAGAGGCGAATATCCATGCTAACCTGGCGGTATCCGATAATATCTAAGCGAAACAAGCTAGTCATGGCTGGCTGATGAGTGCCTGGGGTACTCAAATCGAACCTAAAAAAGGACGTCAACGAACTGTGAATGAACTTATTAAGTCAGCAGTGAATAAGTGACATTGTGGTTATATAGACAACAGAATTCACTACTAAAATATTTATTACATTTTAGAAGAGCCGAGATGTTGATGTTCATCTTTATTTACCCGACTGAACTGTAAAGATGCCTTAACCCTATTAAAGATGCAAAACCATATTTTTATCAGGAGCCCATTGAGCTATTTTAAATCATAATTAAATCTATATATACTCCATACTGATTGACTAAATTTTGTTGTTTTCCATGATACTCTTATATTCATTTTAAGAATTTAATTAATTACAATTTCGTTTTTAATTTCATATTGGTGAGTGTAACTCCATTACTGCCAATTCAATTCTTTAACTTGAATAATATTATACTATATACATATAATTTCTTAATACTGACTCTCATACCAACATGCGTTGGTTAATTATAGAATGCAAGGAAGAAGGAAGTACGCATTTGATCGATGAATTGAGTTAACTGTTATATGGTCATTTGGTTTGTTGTTTTTTTTTTATTTTTGTGTAACTTACAATCTTTGTTTACAGTTGCACCGGACTTACACCAAAACCGCTGTGTATTTGCATCATAGTCAAAAGGATGACGTTGCTGTGTAAACTTCAACACAGATAAGACAATATAACAGCTCATATTACAATTACATACCATACTAAATTAACTCTTTATAAAGTTAAATACCAATTCTTTAAAAATTCATACTTAGGGAAATTAGTTTAAGGTGCTAACAATGTTTGTGTAGATTTCAGGTTGACATAATAGAAGTTTCGCAGCAGTACGGTAATTATATATTCTTGACGCTTCAATCAACAGAAATTGACATACGATGCGATACTTGCACACGTAGGCGCACTACGCTGCAATAACTACAGCTGATTTTCCGGGAAATTCCGCTTTTAAAGAGACATACCGGCGCATGTGCGTAGAATGTAGTTTTAAAGTCTTGTTTACCGTATTGCACAACAAACAGATTAACATTAATTATTAATGGCAGCAATACGCTTGTCGATCTCGAACAGAGAATTCATGCAGCTTCAATAACAGGGAAAGCAACTGACTATAAGTCATCACACTTTAATTGCTTAATGTAGACGTTCTGGAACATTGCGCTGTAAAAGCTGACACGTTTTGGGAACACGCCCAATAATTTACAAAATTATTATTTAATATTAACGAGAACGCACGATTCGGTATTTATTTCATTCATAAAATATTAATAAAACGATCTGTAATAAGCCGGCGTCGCCCAATTCTTTAAAAAAAATAACTTTGTTACGCACACCGTCAATTGCAAAAAGGAAATGCATCGGTACGCTCCGTTGCTCTGAAGTTGTGTCACCGGGCGAATTATTGTGAATGATCCGGCCACTTTTCGGGACTTAGACTTTATGGACAGGACCACTTTAATTATCGGCAACTTTAATTAAAATACAACATTAATTCAAAAAATTTTAATTTAGATATATATATTAGTGTTTAATTCACGCAAATATTAAACTGGCAGACCAGCGAACACCGCAGCTGTCAGAATCTGAAGCAGATGTCGAGGCAGTTGACGTTAAACAGATGGGTACAGATGGTGTCAGATTAATCAATTTATTTCCCGAGTGTGTCTTGTAACGAATTTGCTGACGGTGAGGACCCCAATCCAAACGATTGTAAGTCTCGTTAGTAACAACGTTTGTCGCTTTAGCAAGTTGCACCGCAGTTTCCTGACCAACAGGGGAAAATAAAAAATCGACGAGATGAAGTTCTCAAGTGCTTAGCACATGCAACAGCAGAAACTACGTCTTCAACAACAACACAAGCAGCCACAGCACATAAACACATAGCTCGCACAGTTGGGTCAAACACAACTCGTAGAAGAAGCGCCTTCACTCCAGAGACGTCTGCACTCTTGGACGTTAAAGTTAATGTGAAAGATTTAATGTTTTATATTTTCTGTTAAATCCAGTTCTATGTTTATGAATAAATTTCCTGTTAATATTCGTACCTTTCTCAAATTTATGAATACGTTGTTTTGAATAGATTGATTAATATATACCATATAAATGCTATATAAAAACATACAGAAAGAACTATTTCCGAGTAATTTTATTAATTAATATATTCTTGACAAGATGATTTCAACTGTGTCCAAATCTATAAGTAGGTAAATTTAATTATTATTGATCATCAAAATAAAGCGACCGGAGCAATGTAAAATAGCTCATTGAAGTGCTAAGTATCTAAAAAAAAAAATTGATAACATTGTACTATATCAGCTTATATTATAGCTTCTTACCGCTGCAAAACTTTGAAGAGATAAAGTTGAAAACTTAAAAGCTGTTATTCTCACAGGTCTCTGACTACAAAGTATCATGAATTCTAAGCTTCTTCGGAACTCTTTGTTAAACTGTATTTTGGATGTTTCTTCCCAGCCGCAATTATAAAGATGATAAGCCGTTATTGTTGACTATACGAAAATGAAAAAAATAAAAATTTGTTTTTTTAATGTATTAAACTTGGACAGCTTTGTGAAATGATGAACAATTGAGAACTTTGCAGTGAATAATCAACAATCCGCTTTATAAAAGTTGTGGCAGATATAAGCATTTTGTCTGCCGCGGACACAGATAGGTACAGTTTCCTAATCTTGTGACTATAATATACCAACGAGGATTACAATAGTTTTTTTTCATAATATTTATTTTTTATTCAATAATAATATTTGAAGGGAAGTAGATTTATTTGATAAATTGCTAATGAAACTGTTTAGTTAATTTTGACTATGTGAATATTAAAGAATGAATTGCTCGAAAAGATTTGGTGAATCTTATATGTTTTCGTCAGTAATGTAATTAAGATAAATATACAAACTCTTACTTGTTGAATTAATGTATCACCATTGCCGCAAAGTATGTAAAGCTGCGATATTGCCGATGAGATGTAAACAACGAACTTAATATAGTCGCCAATAAACATATTTTTACTCTGTTAATAAGTTTGAGATTAAATTAAACTACCAGATAATTAAAAATAAATACTTACAGTAACGAGCTGAAAGCCCACCATGCAAATTAGAAGTGCCGAAATGGTCAGATTCACAAGAAGTATGGGATTAAAGAAATCTTCCAACCGTTTAGCAAAACTAAAAGAACATCTCTATAAGTCAAATTGAAAATATGTAGATAGTCACTGCTATTGGGTAGAATGCCCGCCAGTCTTCTCAAAGGTGTAGCAAAACATAGGATGATACATTTTCCGCTAATCCGATTCAAGAGTGCCAGAAAGATTTTGAACACGTGCGCTGCACTGCACCCATCATTCGAGGTGGGACCTAGTCAAATCGACGGGTTGATGCAAGTCAAGACGGAATATTTCTAAATTGAATCAGGTTATTCAGAGCTGAGGCTCTTGATATATCCCTCAAAAATGAAGTATTCTTCATATTCCAAACATTTTTTGATGGCACTTAAAATTATTTTATGTGTCGATTGCGAAAAAAAAAACCAATTTGCAATACTATTATATTGAATTATTTGATAATGAAGTAATTGGATGCGCTCAGATTCTGTAAAGCCTCAAATTTAAAATTGTGCATATAATTCCTCTCCACTAGCTTCGTATAGTATTTTGAATTGCGTACTTCTCTATTTAAACATTAAGAAATATCTTACCTCCGACACCTAAATGCTACTTCCATTTACTTAACTGACTATAGAAAGTTTGTTATATTCGAATGCTTACCAAATAATCTTGTTATGATGTTGGACAATGCTGTGAAGCTCCCGCATTTGTTTTATGTGAATCTGTTTTATGTTCGATTTTAAACACGATTGTCCATTTGTGAAATCCATTAAAACGTCAATTCTCTCATGCAGCAAGCGAAATTGTCCGCATGTGTATGTTACAAAGAATCCAATTATAGAATCTTCAGCAAATAGAGTTGTAACTACACAAATGCCAGCATATGCTGTTAATATGTACGTAAGTGAATATGGTATCCAGTTGTTGTATGGGTTGAAAGGAAAAAGCATTTTATACGGAAATGGCTTAGTCGATGCGTCGATGCCAACAATCCAGAATAGCTCCACCAGTGGCAGTACACAATACATCAGTATAAGACAAGACAGCAAAACACTCATCACTCGATAGGTAGTCATCCTCTTACGGCACTCTTTGGAAACTTTGTCATTTGTGTTGCTATACAGAAGTTCAGTAATAATAAAAATTATAAATAATTTGGCCGTAGCCGACTGTAGAATACTCTAATACCATATTGTACCTGCTAACCACAGGTGGCAAAAATTTGGGTGTTTTGGGTGTGAGAGTGGGAGAAATGTGCAGTAATTAATATGAAAATTAACCGAATCCCTTTCTTTTTCTAAATTGCATACAAATGTAGAATAATTTCTTTCAAGTTTTCATTAAGTATGGACAAATGCAGCTTCTCCCGCCACCCTTCATTATAACGTGGCTTAAGGGTTTGAAACAATTACAATTCGGCTTTCGCTTTAACGAAAGGCTCGCTACACCATTGCGTATACATATTATATATTGAGTACTGGTACACTCATGGTATTTATGTAAGTATGCATATGTTTGTGAAGAAACAATTGTGAATGATATTGCATCTTTATTTACATAAAAGTTTTGGTTGCTTACAAATAATTTACTTTGTATTGACAGGCAAGATATGTATTAAGATAAAAAAAAAACATCCTTGAGTAAAAGATGTAAGTAATGTACTTTGTTTTATTTTACTAACTTTGGTATCCAAATATCGACTACGAATTGTTGAATTAATTCATGAAATTTTCGCTGATTCAGTCGTAGGTGCATTAAGCGAATAAAATTTAAAGCACCCATTAAAGTGGTACAGCAACTTTCCGTAATCATAATAATATCCCCAAAGTTGTTCATCAAAAATGCGGTTTGAAAGCTAATTGTAATGCCCACTGATATAATAACAAACCATGCCCACAGAGTGTAGGCTAAGCTAAACATGTACTTTCGCGTCATTGAAGCTGGCCTTAATTTTAGCGACATGGTTTCTAGGGGCCAACAACCATTTAATTTTAACCAAATACACTGCATAGGTATGCGAAAGCCGATATCTCGAAGCGGCTGCGGATTGAACATCACGATACGACTGATATTAGTACTCTACTGTACGCCAATATAGCACAATGCCTTTTATGTCGTCGTAAATAAGGCGGGAATATGAAAATGACCATTTGAATCAATAATTAGTCGATTAAAAAGAGCTCTTTGATGTTACAACTTCTTGTCGAAAGCAAACAGAATATTTAAGTATACCCTTAATTGCATCAAATTATGTTCTTTGTTACTACAATATCTTAACGAAAGATATCACAAAATTTTACTATACAAGTAACAACATCGAAATATAAAATTTCATCTTAAAGTTTTACATAATATGCCGTCGAGCGTAACTGACTGTGAAATACTTCTACTTACTTAGAGTTGCCGAAAACGAAAGTTGTAAGATTTTACTAGTAGTTTTCCTCCCAAGTTTGGTAACTGAAGCTATTAAATTGCGGCAGATATTGACTTTTAGCGTTTTTGTTGGCCGGAGTGAATATGGTCCAAAATGTTTTACCGTATTTTTATTATATCGACGGCATATTATGTATATATATATATATATTTTGCTTTATCGGTGAACAGAGCTGACATAAGCACAGACCAGTATATGTTTAAAATTTCACATCTCTATCTCTTAGGTTGTTGAAAGGATTTGCGTTCCTACAGACGCACAGATAATTGATCTGAGAGAGAGGGTTCTTTGGGACTACGGATTTTGCGATAAGCTCTTTTCTTCAAGCAATTGAAAAAATAGCTCTAGCTACTAATTTGAACACCTGCAGTGTGGGTGAGGGTACATCAAAAACTTAATGATCTGCCTGCTATTGAACATTATTATTATTAACATTCTCGGAAGACTAGATGGTGCTGGCGCTCATTCCTTTGCGCTCATTGGATTGTGGGAATTCGACAAAGAACAAAGTGGCTATCATGCACTAATTACCTGCTTAAGAAAAGTGACCTTCATTGCACCTTGAGGTATATTGTCTATCATGACAGCTATAGATGAATACTAAATTTAGAATATTAAAATGTATACAATGCGTAAAAATGATTCTCATAGATGGCGAGCGCATTCAACTAAAAAAAATAGGATTTCAACGGAATATATTTAACATTTAGAAGAAGAATTAATGACATGTACTGAAATCTAAAGAGTTGCCGAAGCATCTCCATATATAGAATTGCTTAGGAGGCAATAAAAATTATATAGGCAACGATCAGAAACTAGGAGAATTGAACGAGCACATGGACGTGATGAAGAGTTGTCGACATCAAATCGAAGACTAAAAGTTAAGATTTTGAGAATTAAACAATAAATGCTACAAATATCGCAACTCCGCTTTGCATATGCATCGATCGGTTTTTTTTTGCACATCGTCATTTCTTACTTTCATTCCTGTTAATATGAATTTTCACTTTTTATGTTTAATTGGTTTGTATAAAAGCTGAAAATGTAATATTTGTTAAATAATTGTTCTTAAGCAATGTTTTTTTTTTAAATAATTATCTTTTGCGAGCGCTACATGCGTTTTAAATCGACCTTCATATCTCGCTCTCAGGATCATTGTTATTGGTGTTGGTTGCGGTTTTACTCATTTGTATTTGTTTTTATATATTTTTTCATTACTCGGTTGCGTATATCAGCTTTCGTTTTTTACTTTTACTTAAACAAGCGTTATTATATGTAAGATTGTGAACTTTAAAGTATTGATTCTACTACTTTATTTTTGTTTGCAGTTATATTTAAATTTTATTAACTTTCTTTTATGTAAAATACAAATATCTGCTATATGTCTGTTACATTACTAATTGCCAAGTCAGAGCAAACGTTAAGATGGGGTCCCGGCCAATTATGCAGCGGCAGCATTCGGCGCCCGAAGTCGAATTAGGACGGCTGGACTTGCCAACGACGGCCAGGCCGCAAAGCATTGTGGACGCTGCCGACTGGTACCTCGGATAAAGTCACCGAACATCACGGATCGTGTGGTGCGATGGACACCGCTACCCGGTTAAGGAATCGTGGCTATAAAAATAATAATAAGTTTTATTTCACGGACGGAAAAATCTGTCGATGGTTCAAAACGGACAATTACTTCCGGCGTATCGAGAAAACTGCGGACTCGATCCTCTATGCGATTGAAAACCTTCTAGCCGTTTAGACGCCATCTCAAAAAAATAGTTATCTCTACATTTGTCCATAAAGGACATTTTTGATAAACAGTATTTAGCATTGTTAGAAAGTGGTGGAAATGAACGTGTGGTTGGCGGAAACTAGCTAAACGAATTCTGTCGACCACTATGGAGTTTATGAAAGTGAAAGTAGCACGCTATTACGGGAGCGATTTCGATAAATTAATAATTTCGAAAATTTAACAGAAAGTTAATATGCGGTAGAGGCAAATATGAAGAGACACTCTAGACATAGTCCAGTTAGGGTTAAAGATAAGGAGTGACTATCGTATGGAGGATGGAGTCAACCTACTAAACCCTACTAAAACGGTCATCGTTCCCTTTACTAGACGTCATAAGTTACACAGGAAGAAGCAAATACGGCTTTTATGAAGCCTATTAGAGACTAGCTAGGAAATAAAACACCTCGGGGTCACATTTGGCCGTAAGTTAAGCTTTGGCACACATGTACAAAATACGATATTGAAGTGCTCCAGAGAGTTTTACACATGTCGTTGCATAGCCAGGAAGTCATGGTGTAAATCACCAAGGATAATAAGATGGCTATACCTAATGGTAGTAAAATATATGTTCACTGATAGCATGGGGTGATAGAGCTCGGTTGACCACCGTGAAGAAGCAAATGCAAAAATTTCAAATAATGGCGCGCGTATTCATGACATCGGCAATGCGCAGCTGCCGTACAATAACCTTGGAGCTCACGCCACTCCATCACACCATAATGGTTCAAACCAGTAGCAAAATGGAATGGACGACACTAGATGAAATGCATCCTATGAAACCGCACACCATAAAATGATGAGCAGGCTAGACTGGGTGCAGAGAGACCCCTAACAGGGCCAGAACTGTTTTGTGGCATAAAGGAACACAATATGGCCGCAACTCAGGAACGAAAAAAGGCATAGGAAACTACGGAGCTGGGAAGCAAGTAATATCCATGGGTAGGCATTGGTTTAGGATACTTTTCGGTCTACTGACAGGACATTGTAGACTAAGAAGCCACTTATCCAAACTGGTGAAGGGTTTGTGAAGGTGAGGAGGACTCCTCAACTCACATCCTAACAGAATGCATCGCCTTATCCAATAAAAGATGCAGTATCCTAGGGATGCATGTTATGAGTGTCAATGACATAGAAGACCTCAACCCATCAAAGATTCTGGCATTCGTGCAGGAACTGAGATTGATGGAGAAGCTGCTATAAGCTCAGAAGGGGGCACAATAGGCACAATTTCCAAGTCGAATGAAGTAACCAAACGCATATTTTTAGACCGAAATCGGGAACTGTTGGTATGTCTCGGAGGATCCTCTGAGGAAGGAAGTGAGAGCCTTTAATGCGATAGATTAGTGATGATCAAGCCGATCGACATCCTCTAGTAATTTGACTGTTTGTAAAGGTCGGCGAATAGACGGAATGTTAGACCATCTGTTGGAGAAATTTTGTGTTTTAGGTGTAGGCTTAGTAGTTTTAGGCTAATGGACAGTAACCATTAAGAACACGAGAATTTTACAAAAGACGTTAGTGCGGCGCGACTGTCTTTTCTTCATGTAATGGAACGAATAACTATTACAATCGTTGTTCTGCGCGTCTTTACAGTGAACTGTTAACTTACCGAAGAATACAGGAAAGTTGAGCGACGCACATACAAAATATTCTTGTTGTCTCTTTTTACATTATGCTAACAAGCTATGTTTATAAGCATTGTTGATTTAACTATACTATTCGCGATAATAACACCAACTTTAAGGAAAATAGAAAAAAAGCAAGAAAAAAAGTGGGGAAAAAGATTGAAATAAAATAATATATAAACAAATCTTCCTATAAATGTGTGTATAAATCTAATGGAAATGAAGTTTTTAATTAATGTGATTGAGTCAGGTAAGGGTATAGCAAACGGGCCAGAATGGAATAACTAGAAAAAGTGAAATTCTCAGAGAGAAATTTATATATATTATTGCGTCCAATAGCCAAAGTGTACAATTTTACTTTCGACTTTTCAAAGTATAAGTAAAAACCAGCGAAAGTCAAGACTATTTTATTTTTTATCAAAATAAAGTAATGTTTTAAATTTCATGCTCGCCGGCATGTTAAAGCGTAGCTGATCTCCTTGTATGTAGTTAGAAGCAAAAAATGGAATAAGACAATATATACAAATCCTAGATATCACGCACAAGCTTCACCCATGCTTTAATGAGCTGTGACGACCGAACAAATAAAACCTTCCTCTTAAGGGACTATATATTTATGTAAATATAAACACATGCGGTATACTGCATGTTATATGGAATCTGTCATGTAAAATATGGTTTGTAGCTGGTATTATTTTGTATACAATATCCAACAACTCTCCAAATAGTCTGAAACATAATCTGGTATTAGAGTAACAAGTATTTATGACAATGAAGATGAGAATGGTCAGATATTTAACGCGATGCTCAAGAAGAACAACAGCATTGTCGAGATGTTGCAAGAACTTTTATGAAAATATGAATTTTGAATTTTGCAATGTTTTACGATCATGTAAATTAATCTGCGTGCTACTTGTTCACTGCTATAGATATTTATTACACTGCCGCAGAAATAATCACCGACTTCATAAAATTTAAATGTTCGTATGATTGCATTTATTGAAAATTATGTTATTTTACATTCAATGCAACCGTGCATATGTTAAGTCTCTAATTATCGATAGTCATAATGTTAAATTGTTAGTCTTGAATAAACTTCGTTTGAGTACACAACGCTGGTGCGACTCAGTTTTATAAATTTATCAATATTATTATTATAATATTGTTACCGGTTTATTTGGCTCGATATCCAGAGTTACGAACTCGGATGAAATAAAAGACAAATCGGCAGTTACGTGTGTGTAAAAGTAAAGTGCGTCGCAAATATAGAAACATGAGTGGGCTGTACCAAATTGAGAAGCTTGAAGAAAAGAATTATGATTCTTGGAGCATACAGATGCGAAGCGTGTTGGTACATGCGGATCTATGGGATGTTGCGTCGGGGGATTTACAGAAGTCTGATATGGGCGAAAATATTAACTGGAGTGCGTTGGATCGTAAGGCATTGGCAACGATCACGCTAAGTGTTAAGACATCGCAGTTGGGATACATCAAGAATTGCACAACGTCGCAGGAGGCATGGGTTAAGTTGCGAGAAGTCCATCAGCCAAGCGGGCCGGTTCGTAAAGTCTCGCTTTACAAAAAGTTGCTCAATTCTCGCATGGAGGAGGGGCAAAGCATGGCTAGCTATTTGATCACATTTAACGAAATCGTGGATCAGCTTGCCGGAGTTGGAATAGGAATAGTTGACGAGCTCAAAGTCATTATTTTGCTATCCAGCCTTCCAGACAATTATAGCAGAGCGATATCGCGCAGGTCTTTACAGTTAGACAACGGCATAACGCTACTGCGAAGGTCACCACAAAGAAAAAGATCGCCTGTTACGAATGTGGTGAAACAGGGCATATTAAAGCGAACTGTCGCAGACTAATTGCCAAAGATGATGTAATAGCGACCGGACAAAGGAATTACAGCTTACTGAACGCATTGGATGCAAGCAGTTCTAAGAAACTCGGCTGGTGCTTGGACAGTGGAGCGACATGTCATATGTGTTGCGATAAGAAAATGTTTTCAAAGTTTGAGGCGCATACCGAAACGATCTGTTTGGCCGGCACCTTGCAAGCAGAAGGCAGAGGTGAAGTGAAAATGAAAACGGATTTGTGCACACTGGTACTACACAACGTATTGTACGTACCAAAGTTGACGGGCAATTTCATGTCGGTGGCACAAGCCGTAGCAAGGAAATGGAAGGTACATTTCGATGCAAGCAGTGCACGAGTATTCCAAGGCGGCGAATGTATACTCGAGGCCAAACGAGTAGGAAATCTGTATACGTTTGAAAGTCATCGTAACAGATGTTATGCAGCTGTTAAGTCGGACGGCGAGTTGTGGCATAACAGATACGGTCATCTCAATTATGATAGTTTGCGTGAAATGGCAAACAAGACGCTGGTGCGAGGAATGGAAAATGTTGACGTGTTGCAACGGGTGTCGTGCAAGACGTGCATGATGATCAAGATTTACGTGCAGCCATTTCCGGGATCAACAGAAAGCCGAGCGGAGGAACTTCTGGAACTGGTGCTCACTGATGTGTGTGGCCCTTTCGAAACGAAGTCTCTTGGCGGCTCTAAGTACTTCCTCACATTTATTGATGACAAGTCAAGACGGATTTTTTTATATTTCCTGAAAGGAAAGGACGAGGTTTTTCGAAAGTTCGTGGAGTACAAAAATCTGGTAGAGCGTCAAACAGGAAGGATGATCAAGTGTATTCGCAGCGACAATGGACGCGAATATGTGAACAAACCGTTCAACGGGTTTTTGAAAACCAATGGATTTCGATTTACGCAATCGTGCAGCCACAAAGGCACTGATCGGGATGACTCCAATGGAAGCGTGGACTGGCAAGAAACCATCGATTAGTCACCTTAAAGTTTTTGGTTCCATTGCAGTGGCACTGGACAAGGGTCGCCATAAGAGCAAATTTAAGCCCAAAGGGAAAGAATACCGCATGGTTGGCTACTCAGTGCAGGCAAAAGGCTATCGGCTCTACGATGCAGAATCCAAGACAGTTGTCGATAAAAGAGATGTTATTTTTGATGAGGCCAGCTATCTGGAGAAGGCAAAGGGCGAAGCAATAACATTTGATATAGCAAATGTAGGGCATCGAGTAGAGCAAGCTGGCGAAGAGGATGATGGTGATGAAGTTGACTCCAGCGGCGAAGACATCACATCTCGGTCAGATGCTACGGATCAAATTAATGCGGATGAAACCTTTGAAAGTGCTAAAGATGACGCAAAGCTGGAGGAAGAGCAGAACCCACGAGTTGGACCTGGTAGACCGAAATTGCTTAGGACGGGCACACCTGGGCGCAATATAATAGGAAGCAATATAACATACTCAGCGCTATGGTTACAAGTGAGGTACCCATTCCTGCAACCTACGAGGAGGCTATGCGCGGTTCGCATGCTTCGTTTTGGCAAGAAGCGATGCAAAAGGACTATGATGCTTTGATTACGAATCAAACCTGGCAGCTGGCAGATTTACCGAAAGGTCATCGTGCATTTGGTTGCAAATGGGTCTACAGCTTGAAGCGGGATGCTCACGGCCAAATAGAGCGTTTTAAGGCACGACTGGTGGCAAAAGGATGCGCACATCAGTACGGTGTTAACTACGCTGAGACGTTTTCACCGGTTTGCAGGCTGGAGAGCATGCGATTTATATTGGCATTAGCGGCAGAGTTGCAGTTGTACCTACATCAGATGGATGTTTGTACTGCGTACCTGAACAGTGATCTAAGAGATACTGTGTACATGAAGCAACCGCAAGGATATTCTGAAGGAAATCAGGCGGAAGTGTTGCTGCTAAAAAAGGCGATATATGGATTGAAGCAATCTGGAAGGGAGTGGAACTCCAAGCTCGACAGCGTGTTGCGTGGAATTGGTTTCATTGCATGCGACAATGAGCCATGCCTTTATAAGCGAAAGGAAGATAATTTGTCACTAATCCTAGTCTACGTTGATGATCTCCTTATAGCTTGTCAATCGAAATCGGACTTAGTCAGCATTAAGGCTGATATTAAGAAGTCGTTTGAGTGCATTGACAAGGGCCCCCTGGAACTGTTTCTTGGCATGGAGGTTCAACGTGAGGGTGAACTTGGAAAGATCACTCTGGGCAATACGCAATACATCAAGGATCTTTTGCGCAAGTACGGTATGGAAAGTTGCAGACCAGCAGCTACGCCATTGGATGCTGGGTACCAGACAGCTTGCAACAGCAGCCAATGTCAAAAGGTGGATAAGACATCGTACCAAGCACAATGTGGCTGGCTCTCACAACAAGACCGGATATTTTGCACTCGGTTGCAAAGTTGGCACAACGGAACATGGATCCGCATAGCGAACATCTTGCAGGCGTGAAGCATGTTCTGCGTTACTTAGCGTCCACAGTGGAGCTGAAGATACACTATAGAAAGTGTGGAAGGGTGTTCGAAGGCTATGCTGATGCCGATTGGGCTGGCGATCAGGTTGATCGTAAATCTTATACTGGCTATGTATATTTCCTTGCTGGCGGACCGATATCATGGAAATCGGAGAAACAACGTAGCGTAGCACTCAGCAGTGCACAGAACCCCCAATATAATAATAAGCACTCAGCAGTACAGAAGCTGAGTATATGGCTTTGTCGACGGCGTGCAAGGAAGCTATTGTCATGCGCAGGCTGATTATCGAAATCGGTTGTGGCACTGAAACTGACCAGACGGTGTTGTACGGAGACAACTTGAGTGCACAACAATTGGCGAAGAATCCTGTACATCATGGTAGAACTAAGCATATAGATATAATATATCATTTTATTCGGCAAGTTGTAAACGAGGGTCAAATTGTTTTGAAATATGTTTCTACAAATGTTATGATAGCAGATGTGCTAACAAAGGACTTGTCAAAGTGGAAACATAATGAGTTAAGGAACATGTTATTGAATTGAATTGTATGCATGTTTGCATTGTGGAAGGGTGTTGAAAATTATGTTATTTTACATTCAATGCAACCGTGCATATGTTAAGTCTCTAATTATCGATAGTCATAAAGTTAATTTGTTAGTCTTGAATAAACTTCGTTTGAGTACACAACGCTGGTGCGACTCAGTTTTATTATTTTATCTAGGCATTCCCTGACGCGGGAAAAGGATTATCGCTCCAACAGCATTAAATATTATATGTGCCTCTCACAGCAGCTGTATATTGGGTCGAAATTTGGTCCTGAGGCAGTTGTGGCGAATCCGCTCTCTTTCGCCATTGAGAGTGTCTGACACAAATGTCCATCAGGATATGTGCGCTTAGTTTATAACGAGTATTGCGGGTGTATATTTCCGACCTTACTCACACTGATGGCAGACAATGGTTGGCGCCAGAAAATTCCAGTGGCATTGGCGTTTTGGTAGGTGGCTTGGAGCCAAACAACAACCTGCATAAGATACAACTGGAAGTAATGCAGCTGTCCGTGAACGGGCACAAGTTGACCACCTGCTATGATAACAGTGATAAGGCTGTTGCTGTCGCTGCTGTGCGCGTCGATGATCTCCTGGCCTCTGTTTTGGCCGGCACAGATGTGCGAAACGACTCGCAACTGGATCAGTTGCTCAACTTGTCAACGATGGAACATTTCACAGGTGGGCTAAATATACGACTCATCATCGACCATCTGCACGATGGCAATCAGAAGCACAGTATGGCTGTCAATGGTGTGACCAGAGTTGCCCATAACAATAACCAATCCGGCCATTGTCTCCCGTCCATTCATTGTCAATAATGTCATCAAATTTTTTCCGTATCAGTAGATGCTGCATGAGCTGAATGGGCTGGAATGTCCAAGCTCCACCGATGATGAAATTGAAACAGCCGCAGCAAATAGAAACTAACAAAGTCTGAGTCAAAACTGAGTAGTTCGAACACGACGAACTAATTCCTGGAGCAAGAAATCTGCAACTGGAGACCTTGAATTACTTGGATTACGTGATTACTGATTCAGAGTTGAACATAACTATTTGGCCTTGTTGCCGAGGCTTGCCTGACCACAGCAAGGCAAGTACCAAACTGATTCACGCCCCTCATAGAGAATGTAGTCTGTATTATCTATGCTTTAACTTCTAGATTGTTACCAAATTAAGATTATTGAAATATTGGCAAGTAATTAATACTCCATTAAAGAAGGAAACTGCTTCTTAAAATGAACGCAGGCAATTAAAAATATAATACGAAAGGAAAGGACTTTTTGGAAGGAGAATTAAATACAAATGAAGAATTCCCAAGATACCGCAACAACTTCTTCAAATATGTCGCTAAGGAAGTATTTTAAATACTCCGCAGATCAGTTTACAGTCAACGAACAGAATTTTGAAGAAATTATCAAAACAAAACTAGATTGAATGAGATATGGATGCAAATTACAATTTCTCGACTAGATAGATAGATTAAAATAGATTATTTAACCAATTAGTCGGAAAAGTTTTATTATGTTGGATTTAATTCAAGAGACTATGGTTTAATAAAAAAAGTGCACATAATTAATTAAGCACTGCAATCGCTCTATTTTTATCAGGAAGCCTTTCTAAAACTCCTTTAACTAATGTCTTGGCCTTTTCTGTGACCCGATGTATTTTTGCGGTGCTGTATCCTGTTTATGATCTAAATAAATAAATTAATTATAATATATCTCTCATTTGCATGTGTTTGTGTTCTTGATCCTTTTTCTGTGAATGCTTCGATTATTTGGGCTTTCTGTCAGTAATATTTTCGATTAGCGGTTTTTGTATAGCGTTGTAATAGACAAAGCTATTTGCATACATACGCTAGATCGTGGTGTATTGTTTTCATATTTTTTCTCTGTGCAGTTACGAATCCTTGTGTAGTTCTCTTCTTTTTAAGCACATTAATATATAAACTAAATATGTGTGCATGCTACTCAAAAAACTGCCAAGCTGTCCGAAAGGTGAATGTTATCTGTTGTTGTTGGCTGTGTGAGAACGTGGTACTTGTAAAATGTGCGAGTTGTATGCAACGGATATAAGGATATAAGGTGTTGTTGCGAGCGATGCACTGAGGCAGGTAATAATTGAAGCCAGCAAAAAGTAGTGGAAAATTTGAAAAAGATCACGAATCACTTGTACAGTCCTGGCAAAAGGTTACCAATGAAGGCCTATAAAAAGAGCGGTGCAGCACAAGGCGTGGAGTCTACAAAGAGAGTCGGCCGTAATGAGTGATTTTCAATCTACACAGTACAACTAAAAACGTTTGGATGACGCACTACCCGAACTGATTCTCGCAGTCAACACCAGCGTATTAATCTCTACAGTGTACACAAGTTCGATATCCTATGCTACGAAAAGCATTGTTCGTCGATGTTACAATGACTATGGAAACAAATTAAAGGATATTTTAGAAATTGTTCGGCCTAGTCTAAAAAAAGCAGCACAAGACCAAGCAAGGCACTTCAACCTTGGTCGCATGGACATCCAAGATCGGAGAAAGCGTGTGAAGGGCACGGCACTGCTACTGAAAATTGAAATGGAACCAGATGCTGGATGATGAACAGGAAACCAAACGTGCTGCTAGTGAGCTGCAGGCATACTTGGCAGAACAACGTCCCATTACCCCCAGCACTTACTGTGAATTTGTGGCGGTGGAGATGAGGATGATGATTTAGTTAGCGATGACAAAGGCGAATGACGATTTGGATGACATTGACAATGACAATGACAATAGGGAAGATAATGGCGATGGCGATGACTATGTGGATAGCGATGGAGTGGAAACCACCGGTGGAAACACACAGTTACAGAGCTTTGAATGTGGGAAGGCGACGTGAGGTGCCATTATCTTGGCAGCTCGAGGAGAAGCAGCCACCGACATACCTGGTCACCCAACAGCCAGTGCCAAGGCCAGCCGTACGACCTGTGGTTTCACCACAACCAGATTCAAGAGCCATGCTGACGCAATGGCGGAGAGACAACGTAGTACGCGTAAAATGTGAAAAAAGAACAGTTAATCGTTGTGATTATAGAAAAGACAGTAGGCGTGTTTTAAAAGGAAAGATAATTCGTAGCTGCTCTAGAGCCATAACTTGGGTTTCCCCGTATCCTTTTCCCGACACCAGCTTTGCAAAAACAGTCAACTGACCACTCCTCGAGGTAGCGATACTAGTTAAGACCTTTACCCTGAACTTTGCTATCAGTTTCATAGTAATTTTTCTCGATAAGGGATCAAGTCATCGTTTCGAGCTACCGAGTTGGACTAAGGTGTAACGCGATCCTTGCCAACAGTCAGCCAGACTGAACCAGAAACCAGTTTACAGAAAATATAGGATACTTGGAGACCTCCATTAATATTAAGACTAACCTGCACATAGTGGATCTCTGTGCAGGTGGACCTATTTTCCGCCACTCGAGGGAATAATGGATTGGACTCAACAACAAAATAAAATAGTAAAACCAACGGCAGTGGCTTTAAAGCCTGGCCAAAGAGCCACTCTTGCAAAATTGGTTGGTAAGCAGGTTTGCTGACCCAACTTTACTCACGTAATTTTCATTTAATATTTCTTTCTTTTTTTTAATTTTTACCGAACCTTCAGAAAAGATATTTTAATTTGTTTGAATTGCTTTTATAAAGTTGAATTTCAAGATCTGAGAGTCTTAATATAAATTCCATTTATTGAATTGTCAGTATGTTATTAAATTGGAAATGCAAGACAATTCTGTATGCACACATCACATATATATATATATATATATTTAGTTCATATTGTGTAATTAGTGATTTTTAAGCTTTATGATCTGTTGCAATTGGGTGCAGTGTATCTGGTAGTCGAACTGTCTCGACTCTCGAGTCATATCAAAACTAGAGATGGGCGACTTAAGTTCAGTTTCCGTTTTTAGGTGATATCATTTCAACATAAATTTCAATTCACGTCGTCACCGCAGCAACACAATTTATGCGCAAATTTTGGAATAAAAAAAAAACTTTACGGAGCATCTTTAAAAATGATAGTTAATGTCGCTCGGTGTGACCTCAGGATAACATTAATATCGCATTGAACTAAACGAAATATTGCACGAAAAAAAACCATGGAGTTCGGCTGAGATATTTTTTTAAATGTCAAATTTGAGTTGTGGTCAGAAAAAAATATATTTATAAAATATTTATAAACTACTCTGCTATGCCAGGATTGTTCTATATCAATACATAACATGCTCAAAATACTTGCAAAACAAGAGCATTAGCTTATAGGGTATCTTTTTAAAGGAAAATCTACTTCAAAAATTAAAAATGAATGCTTCTCCGATTTCAGAAATTGAAGAACACCTGATTCAGGTAGAGTATAATATCCACAAAAAACAGTTTGTCTTGCTTCAATTAAATAAACTCAAATTTACACAATTTACCTTGGAACTTTCAATTTTACTTGCAAACGATCATATCTAGGCATCATCGCCATACATATTAATGTTTTTCTTCTATTGAAAAGAAACAATACCTCTTCAGACCTACATAAATCTTCCAACTCTTATGATCTAAAGAGCTCGTAGATAGCTGGCTTACAATTTTTTCTCTTGAATAAAAAAAAATTACATAGATATTATGTACTCAGTTTTGTGTAAATTAAAATCTTTGATTGAGTTTGATCAATGTTTAACAATTATGCCACATGTTCCATTAAATGGATATGCTGTGCTTAGCTTAGTACTAGGGCTAACACTTTGTTTGTACTGGTTGTATTTTATACCTCTTGATTGGACAAAGGTATGCATTTTTTTATTCAGAACTATAAGTGTCGGTGTGGTAATATATTATTTTCAAATGAAAAAGTGTTCCTTCTTGTTTTAAAGAGTGCAATTTGTACTTGGAAGCTATTCCGAGTCTAACAAATTGAATATCATTCAGTTCATAAAAAAAAATCCTGTTGGAAACGAAAATAAAGTTAGTTACCATGGTACTAAAAATACAGAGTTTGTGTGCATGTTATTAAATACCATATTTAAAGTAGTGCCGTGATATTGACAATTCTCTTAGCGTACCCATTTAAGACAATTCTGGGCGCCCATACAAAGGTTCTTTGATACAGAAGGCACTAGAGGTATTGCGATATGCTCTTCATGCTGTCAGTGCGTCCGTCTGTCCGCATGAACACAACAAAATCATTGAAAATTTGAACACATACTTATCTGTACCACATATCTCAACCAATCTGAAGGCTACAGTCACATAATCGGGTGGGAATTTGTTGGTAATGTCGTTCAAAGATCGGCATCGACCATGCCTAGCTCGGGCACACCCAGGCCCCGCCAATAAATATGGGAAAGGGTGTTCGTAGGTCTTCGGGAATTTTGAGCTAGCCCTATTAGGATAAGTTATTACTGGCAGTTTGTTACCGACAGCCTCCTTTAAGACCATTTGAAATTTTGTCACCAAATTTGAAAGTAAATTGCTAGAAACACCCTTCAAAAATTTTAAACCACGACCACTCCCGCCTCCAAAAACGATAAAAGCATATATCTCCCGCACTTTAAGAGCTATAATTGCCAAACTTGGATGGAAGAATTCTAGAAACCGCCTCTAACATTTTTTCGGCTACACCGACTTCCACCCCTAAAATTCT
Organism: Drosophila fungiperda; assembly: GCA_035042345.1. Lineage (NCBI taxonomy): Eukaryota > Metazoa > Arthropoda > Insecta > Diptera > Drosophilidae > Drosophila > Drosophila fungiperda. Next base: position 630,557 of record JAWNLM010000204.1, read on the forward strand.
CTATAGCTTATGAGCTAAGGCTACATGGCGGTTTACTAGTAAACTCTTTCAAACTTTTTTATTTCGATCTACCGCAATTTTAAAGCCTACGTGCAGGATATCAGATTTTATAAATTATAGTATCAGAGTATTTTTCAATATGTCTCCTTTATATTCTTTAATTTATATCGCTATAAATATTGCTGCGTATTATTGAATTTTGGAAGATAAATCCACACTGCTTTTTCAATTTTTCAAAAGTTTTCATTAATTTCATGAATTTGCGGTTTTAAAATTAATGAAATGTAACAAGTCTCTTCAAAATGTCATGTACGAAAAACAGGTATTTAACAAACGACTTTTCTAAAAAAAAAAAATATTGCTTTCGAAATGACCATGAGGAACGCTCTAGGCTAAACACCTAAGCAAATGAAGCTTCCAGTAATAAATCAAAAGCCTAAGTGCAAATAAACCTGCAAAGGGTCCATTAAAAGTATACAGCCTAAATCAAGACTGAGATTTAGGCATTTTCCAAACATGAAAATGCTGCATGGACAACCGGCTGAATTCATTCAGAGCTATGTTTTTAAAAATACTTAGACTAACTAGTGGAAATAGACCTTCAACCTTTCAAAAAGTAAGCTAAAAAAAAGTGGGAGTATAACTTTTTCAACCTTTTCGGGGCGTAAGCAGACGTGGTTTGGATTTGTTTTCCTTTTTGAAAAATTGTGGCTAAAAAGATTAGAGATTGATGTATTTGCACTTTGAGATAATTTGGCATGCCAACGTTGAGCGAGTCAGCTCAATCTAAACACCTTGTCTGAAGAAAACTTGAACAAATATAATAATCCATGTTTTAAGTCTCCAGACTTAAGTACACCGGAGAAGTGTTCATTCAAACGGATTTAGAGAAAAAAGTTATTTTGCATTTTTTAGCTAACATCTTGATTTCTCCTAAAACATACAAGCCAATGGACGACAGTAATGACTGGCAATTTTTAAATAATACAAACAAGTTGAGAAGCAAAGAAAAGCGGGACTCAATTAACCGCTTAAGAAAATCACGAAAAATTGGAGCAAAGGAATTACCTCCTCCCTATCCAAATGGTTGGTATGGAGTTCTCGAATCAGCTAAGCTTAAGCCTGGTGAATCAACATATTTATCTTGCCTGGGGGAGCATTTTATAATATATCGCTCACAAAAACATACCGTTTTTGTTTTGGATGCATATTGCCCACACTTAGGAGCTAACTTAGCAGTAGGAGGTCAAGTTGTTGGAGATAACATTGAATGTCCCTTTCATAAATGGAGTTTCAGAGGGACCGACGGAATGTGTACAAGCATTCCTTATAGCACTTGTGGTAAATCAGAAACAAAAATATATACCTATAAAATTAACTAACTAAAAATTTCGTCTTTTAGTACCATCGGCAACAAAAGTTAAGAAATGGGAATCCACAGAAATTAATGGGTTTGTATTTGTTTGGTATAGTGTCGAAGGATCCGAAACTCCATGGACTCTTCCTAAATCTGTCGAACTTCAAAGCAACCAATTTGTTTACCATGGCCGAAACGAGTTTTATGTGAACTGTCACATTCAAGAAATTCCAGAAAATGGTGCCGATCTTGCACACTTCAAAGCAATTCACAATGATAATATTATATCAAGTGGCTTTCACATAAAACAACGTATTTTTCGCTACCTCGGATTTCATCAATGGCAAGCAAGGTATGTGCACTAAATACAAGCATTGCAGTCTGTTGATTCAGACTTTACGAATTTTTTATTTTTATTTTGTTTTTAAATAATAATTACTCGAAGATTATAGAATTAAAATTTATTTGAAGGAAAAAAAACATAGTTTTAAAATTTACTCAATACTTTTTAAATTGATATATGCCGTTGTCAGATTTCTATTTTCCATTCTATAAGTAATCCTGCTACTCGGTTATCCTGGCACACGCTTTTAGGTCCAGACATTGGATTATTGTGAAAAAGAAAATGATGGCCTGTCTTTTATTTTGAAGTTAAATTCTTTTACAATAATTCAAATCAATTAAGAAAAAAGTTCTAATTCAATAAAATACTATGAACACTTGCTCATTTTCTAAATTGTATACATGTTGTGTGAGGCAATGCTTTTGAATGCTACAACACAAACACGTCATCTTGTCGCCCCAGCTATTTGTTTAAGTTTCCTTTCCTTATTAACGAGAAATCTTTTCTTTGTCAAAGCTGGCCTCCCCGAAGACAGGCTGGTCTATATCTACAACTATCGTCCCGCCTAGTGTTCTGCACTGTTCCGATCCATTCCACAATGTTTTTCCTTGAATATTATTTTCATAAGCGATTCAAGCTATCAAATAAAGTTCAAAGTCTAACTTGAAGCTAGTTTACGAAAGTTTTATTATTATTATTATTATATTTTTAATTTTTCTTTTAGTTGGAACGTTACGGAAAAGAAACACATTGCCGAAATTAAGTTGAATCATTATTTTAGCCTATTTGGAAAATTACGCTGCTCTCAAATGAAAGTTACAGGCAAACAAGTAAATAAATAATTAAAAATGTTAATGAATAAGCAATTTATATGTTATAAGTGTATTTTCAGGTTGGGCCCGCCTACGTTCATCTGTTTTTGGATTCTCCAACATTTGGAAATTTTCAAATATTTCAAACGATTACTCCAATAAAACCGTTGCTGCAGAAAGTTGTTCACAGATTTTATGCAACCCGATTAATGGCTCCAATTATGAAAATTTTAATGTACGGGGAAACCATTATGGTGTGTAATGTATAAACAATTTATTTTAAATTAATAATTGTTTTTTTAATTTAAGTTTGAACGTGATATTAATATATGGAATCATAAAACCTATCGGAATAACCCCTTGCTAGTGCTGGAAGAGTCCTCGATTAAAAAATTTAGGAAATGGTATGCGCAGTTTTACACAGTTAACAGTAAATCATTTCAACTAGCAAATAATCCGAGCTGGTAGGCTTAAACTGTTTGATTAAAAAACCTTACATATTATTTTGGTATAAATATTAAAAAGTTATTTGGAAGTATATAGTAGTCAATAAAGCCAGTAAAATATTTCATAAAAATTGTATACTACACATAGTTAGCTTAAGTTAATAAAGAATAAATCATTACATAAATATTTTTCATAAATATTGTTTACAACATTGTGTTTGCTAAATTTATAATTTAAATATTAGCTTGAACGAGAACATCCATAATTTTAATTGAACTGAAATACAACCGCAGGGAAACAAAAAACCACTAATACACTCAAATAGTCTCTACCAGAAAGAATAGAAAAATTATTATCATGGAGAGTCATATAATTCAAGTAGTATGTGTAACAAATATTAAAAAATCAGTAAATACAATTTTAAGCCGCATAAACTCAACATCAAGAATGTAAATACATATTTAATCAATTATAAGAATTTTCCGATTTGTACTCATTTTAAATCAGCACTAGAATACCAAGTGCACATGAAAGAATCTCAAAATAGAGTTTAGAAAGTAGACAGTTCTGTCGAAGAAGATAGAAATTGGACCATCTCGAAGTTACACTGTTAATTAAAGTGCATGATAAATGTCATTGGTGTAAGAAGCATTTCCTGAATCGGAGCAGGTAAACATTAATGTGCAGACAAAACAGGCTCAGTAGTTCTCCTGCTTGATAGGCTCATTCAATAGGCTTACACTATTGAATTGAGTCTCTGTAACTGAAATATAAAGAAACGCGGCAAATGTTGTATTTAATTTCGATGCATCCACAAACTTATCTGACAATACGTCCTTGCTAACATTGGGAAGGGTGATTTCATTATCTGGTAATTTGTCAAATTACATATAATAAATGTGGAATCATTTTTAATAAACCCCATATCACCCAACAACTTAAAATGGTGAACCTTACAAATATCGATAATTTAATATATTTTCTACACATTTTTCGACGCATGACTCCCAAAAATTTAACTGTTCAATACCAACTAATGTTATTATTATTAAATATTACATAATATACTTGTTGGAGCGATAATCCTTTTCCCGCGTCAGGGAATGCCTAGATAAAATAATAAAACTGAGTCGCACCAGCGTTGTGTACTCAAACGAAGTTTATTCAAGACTAACAAATTAACTTTATGACTATCGATAATTAGAGACTTAACATACATATGTTACTGATGCATGGTTGCATTGAATGTAAAATAACATTATTTTCTACACCCTTCCACAATGCAATCATGCTTACAATTCAATTCATATTTCGCCTTTTTTTTTTAGCAGCAACACTTCCGCCTGATTTCCTTCAGAATATCCTTGCGGTTGCTTCATGTAAACAGTATCTCTTAGATCACTGTTCAGGTACGCAGTACAAACATCCATCTGATGTAGGTACAACTGCAACTCTGCCGCTAATGCCAATATAAATCGCATGCTCTCCAGCCTGCAAACCGGTGAAAACGTCTCAGCGTAGTTAACACCGTACTGCTGTGCGCATCCTTTTGCCACCAGTCGTGCCTTAAAACGCTCTATTTGGCCGTGAGCATCCCGCTTCAAGCTGTAGACCCATTTGCACCCAAATGCACGATGACCTTTCGGTAAATCTGCCAGCTGCCAGGTTTGATTCGTAATCAAAGCATCATATTCCTTTTGCATCGCTTCTTGCCAAAACGAAGCATGCGAACCGCGCATAGCCTCCTCGTAGGTTGCAGGAATGGGTACCTCACTTGTAACCATAGCGCTGAGTATGTTATATTGCTTCCTATTATGTTGCGTCCAGGTGTGCCCGTCCTAAGCAATTTCTGTCTACCAGGTCCAACTCGTGGGATCTGCTCTTCCTCCAGCTTTGCGTCATCTTTAGCACTTTCAAAGGTTTCATCCGCATTAGTTTGATCCGTAGCATCTGACCGAGATGTGATGTCTTCGCCGCTGGAGTCAACTTCATCACCATCATCCTCTTCGCCAGCTTGCTCTACTCGATGCCCTACATTTGCTATATCAAATGTTATTGCTTCGCCCTTTGCCTTCTCCAGATAGCTGGCCTCATCAAAAAGAACATCTCTTTTATTGACAACTGTGTTGGATTCTGCATCGTTGAGCCGATAGCCTTTTGCCTGCACTGAGTAGCCAACCATGCGGTATTCTTTCCCTTTGGGCTTAAATTTGCTCTTATGGCGACCCTTGTCCAGTGCCACTGCAATGGAACCAAAAACTTTTAGGTGACTAATCGATGGTTTCTTGCCAGTCCACGCTTCCATTGGAGTCATCCCGATCAGTGCCTTTGTGGCTGCACGATTGCGTAAATACACTGCTGTGTTTACTGCCTCTGCCCACAGTGACTGATCCATGCCTGATTGATCCAATAAGCATCTAGCCATCTCCACAAGCATACGATTAGCTCGTTCAGCAACACCATTTTGTTGCGGAGTGAGCTGCACCGTCAATTGCCGTGGAATTCCATTGGTTTTCAAAAACCCGTTGAACGGTTTGTTCACATATTCGCGTCCATTGTCTCTGCGAATACACTTGATCATCCTTCCTGTTTGACGCTCTACCAGATTTTTGTACTCCACGAACATTCGAAAAACCTCGTCCTTTCCTTTCAGGAAATATAAAAAAATCCGTCTTGACTTGTCATAAATGTGAGGAATTACTTAGAGCCGCCAAGAGACTTCGTTTCGAAAGGGCCACACACATCAGTGTGCACCAGTTCCAGAAGTTCCTCCGCTCGGCTTTCTGTGGATCCCGGAAATGGCTGCACGTAAATCTTGATCATCATGCACGTCTTGCACGACACCCGTTGCAACACGTCAACATTTTCCATTCCTCGCACCAGCGTCTTGTTTGCCATTTCACGCAAACTATCATAATTGAGATGACCGTATCTGTTATGCCACAACTCGCCGTCCGACTTAACAGCTGCATAACATCTGTTACGATGACTTTCAAACGTATACAGATTTCCTACTCGTTTGGCCTCGAGTATACATTCGCCGCCTTGGAATACTCGTGCACTGCTTGCATCAAATGTACCTTCCATTTCCTTGCTACGGCTTGTGCCACCGACATGAAATTGCCCGTCAACTTTGGTACGTACAATACGTTGTGTAGTACCAGTGTGCACAAATCCGTTTTCATTTTCACTTCACCTCTGCCTTCTGCTTGCAAGGTGCCGGCCAAACAGATCGTTTCGGTATGCGCCTCAAACTTTGAAAACATTTTCTTATCGCAACACATATGACATGTCGCTCCACTGTCCAAGCACTAGCCGAGTTTCTTAGAACTGCTTGCATCCAATGCGTTCAGTAAGCTGTAATTCCTTTGTCCGGTCGCTATTACATCATCTTTGGCAATTAGTCTGCGACAGTTCGCTTTAATATGCCCTGTTTCACCACATTCGTAACAGGCGATCTTTTTCTTTGTGGTGACCTTCGCAGTAGCGTTATGCCGTTGTCTAACTGTAAAGACCTGCGCGATATCGCTCTGCTTCTCTGCTTCTTTTTTCCTCTCGCTTCTTCCTTCAACTTTATGCACAGAATTTCAAACGCTGGCAGACTGTCGCGCGTCACGATGGCGACATCGAAATTCTCATAATTGTCTGGAAGGCTGGATAGCAAAATAATGACTTTGAGCTCGTCAACTATTTCTATTCCAACTCCGGAAAGCTGATCCACGATTTCGTTAAATGTGATCAAATAGCTAGCCATGCTTTGCCCCTCCTCCATGCGAGAATTGAGCAACTTTTTGTAAAGCGAGACTTTACGAACCGGCCCGCTTGGCTGATGGACTTCGCGCAACTTAATCCATGCCTCCTGCGACGTTGTGCAATTCTTGATGTATCCCAACTGCGATGTCTTAACACTTAGCGTGATCGTTGCCAATGCCTTACGATCCAACGCACTCCAGTTAATATTTTCGCCCACATCAGACTTCTGTAAATCCCCCGACGCAACATCCCATAGATCCGCATGCACCAACACGCTTCGCATCTGTATGCTCCAAGAATCATAATTCTTTTCTTCAAGCTTCTCAATTTGGTACAGCCCACTCATGTTTCTATAGTTGCGACGCACTTTACTTTACACACACGTAACCGATTTGTCTTTTATTTCATCCAAGTTCGTAACTCTGGATATCGAGTCAAATAAACCGTTAACAATATTATCAGACCACGCGTCCTGGTCCCATAACCTGTTGGAGCGATAATCCTTTTCCCGCGTCAGGGAATGCCTAGATAAAATAATAAAACTAAGTCGCACCAGCGCTGTGTACTCAAACGAAGTTTATTCAAGACTAACAAATTAACATTATGACTATCGATAATTAGAGACTTAACATACATATGTTACTGATGCATGGTTGCATTGAATGTAAAATAACATTATTTTCTACAATACTCACTTTCCTTTCCCAACTTAAAACTGTAATATTTTGTAACTGGGTATATATAAAGTATTTATTATTTTATTATTATGGTTTTGTATGTAACAAGCAAAGGAAGCATTTTCGACCCCATAAAGTATATATATTCTTAATCATAATCAACAGCCCAGTCAATATAGCCATATCAGCCTGTCCGTCTAAGTGTATGAACACGCCAATCTCTGAGAAATATAGGTGTTCGTATTTTCGGCGCAGATCTGGTTTGCTTTTTTATTTATCGATAGCTGTCGCCGGTTCTCGATTATCGATATATTTAGACTTCCGAAAGAAAAAAGGCCGAATACAATTAAGTCACAATATGCATTTGCATGTTATTGACCAACTGCCCAAATTTTAGCAAGATAAGATAAGAAACGTCCAAGTTATGACTAAAAATAATTCTCATATTGATCTTATTCTACTAGCAGCCGCAAGTATTTTCTGTATGCATACATTTGCGAGAATATGTGAGAAAATTATGGCATGATAATTTATGCGTATGTAAATATGTTTTTGTGTGTATTCTGTAGAACCCTGTTAAGTATGATTGCGTGTCCGTATATATGTTTATATGTATATGCAATTGTTTCTAGTTAACCAATTAGGGATCAGTTCGGGTTTGTGAATGAAAGTATGTGCTGCAATCGTTTTTCTTATCTTTTGAGTGTCTGAGCTTGCTTTAAGAAGTGACTTAGCCGAATCTAATCTGGATGAAAGGGAAATTGAAATCAGATTTCTATTTTTCATTCTACAAGTAATGCTGCCACACGGATATCCTGGCGCTTACTCACTTTCATTTATAGTCATTGGATAATTTAAAAAAAAAAAACAAGGTTACTTGCGTTTTATTTTTAAGTTAAAATATTTTGCAATAACTCTAATCTACTAAGAAAAAAATTTTAATATAATAAATTACTTTGAATTATTGCTCATTTTCGTAATTGACTTAATTGGTTAAAAAATAAATCTGTTTGTGAGGCAATTCTTCTGAAAACTACAACACAAAAACAACGCCTTGTTGCATTTGATCCCTTTTTGAATAAAACAATAATATAAAAAACCAAGTGGAATTTGCAATATTTGGGGTCCAAGCACAGTGTGAGATAAGCGCGACTACTTCTTTTGTGTTTGGTCTGCACAATAATGCACCCGTGACCATCCAACCAATTAATTTAAGGTACGCAGATAAATTTTACCAGGCCCAGGGCACATTTGCGGTTTTCGAAAAAAAAACAATCGGACAAATGAAAACTGGACCAGTACAGTACTCGTGACTTTAAGAAATTGGAAATTGACATTTTCGCTTTCGAACGGAATGAAACAATATGTCTCAAAATCAAAATATATTTAGAGAATGTAAAGATTCACGTAAGCTTTGTTATATTAAACTTATATTATTATTATAATTATTAGTATTATTGTTATTATTATTACTTAAATGAAATTTTAATTTTTGTTTTTAAAGTTATTACTTTGTTAATTGTCTTAGTGGTTTAAGTAGAATATTTTATTACTAGTAGAGTTTTGTTTAGGAATTTAAGTATAAATTCTCCGCCTTGGAAACAGGTCTACAAAATAATAGTGAGAATAAGCATTTTAAAGACTAGATGTTGAATAAATAATGGATTTCACTGTTTGGCAACAACAACAAATTCGCCAATGACTACAATCGGCGGTTTGAATCAGTTGTTTGGATTAGTGATGAGTGGTAGAGAAGAGCTGCGTTCACACAGAACGACGTCAATCAATAATTTTGCTGATGCAGAGCGACATCAAGCATCAATCATTCACGGTATTCTCAATAATTTCTATTTCCACTTATTCTAAAAAATTCAAGTTCAAGAGATTCAAATTAACACTTAAAAATTATCGTATATTAAGATAAATAAAAATAAAATCTTACTTATACAATTCATATTTTTAATTACATGAAATGTAACAACAACAAAATTTAAGATAGAAAACGGATTTAATTTTTAGTTAGCTTTTAGAAATTAATAAAATTTAACATATCTGCTTGTTCAAAATGGGATTAAATTCTTGCAATAGAGTGCTAAGCTTGAAATCATCGTATATCTCATCGAAATACATTTATAGCTTATTTTTGCGAAATATTTCTAAAAACTGTGGCGGTAGATGCAAGATGCCAGATGTGGGATGTTGTCCACTTAAACTTTCACATTCACATTCGAAAAAATTCCACACGTTCCGCTATGTGGCAGTTTCTAGTAGTGATGAGCAAACCGTTTGACTGAAATTGGTAATGGAACGCGAACTATATCAAAATTTGTCGCGCGAATCAGAACAAATCTACAGTAAGTTTTATTTACTCTGCTTTTTTTCTAGTATCACAATATTAATATATAAAATTGGTTTGAGACAACTACAATGGCACCAATAATTAATAAAGGCAATCCCTGGTGAACTAGTTCCCTGAACTGTCATTTCACTGATATCGGTTCAACAATGAAAATAATGAAAATTTCACGTCATCCACGCTGTCTGAAATAAAATATGTGAGTATTATAATTTAAAGTTACGTTCAGAACTTGTATTGCTTGCTTGTTATACAATAACGTGATTATTTTTATGTGATAATGTGCTCCGTGTTTTTATTGTCAGTCGCAAATGGTTATTTGTTGGAAAACTCGCTAAACACCGGGAAATAGGCTTTTCAGTTCGTTTTTTTTTACTCCGATTGTACGTGCGCTAATAAATATTAAGATATCAATTCTTCTTTAAATTGAATGCTATCTGCTGGAATTTAAACACTTCCACCTTACACACACATACCCAGAAATGTATACATAGATGCGTGTGCAACACACATATGCACACTATTTTCTTGAGAATGGTATGAAAAATGTGCGCTGTGAATTGAATTTAACTTAATTATGCACATACGCAAAGTACAACATCTATGTATGCATATGCTCGGTATTTAACTGAAAACGTGTAGTTAACTCCTAATTACTCACTGTACAAATGATTTCCTTCTATATATATTACATAAATTAGCGCAACATTCAAAGTAACGTGCTTGCCGTCCACCGTCAATTTGCTGTCTCTGGCATATTACGTCGACTGCCTCGAACAATTTGTGCTACAAGCTACACAGATTGTAGAGCCCTGAGATTAAAGCATCAATTTGTGGTTGGAATTTGTGGTTGGTCCCATAAGGGGCCCCAGTATTATCATCCAAAATTAGGTCTTGGGCAACCTATTCTTTTCAGGTATGTTGTAATTTTGTTGTGTCAAAAGTTGTAATCTTTTTATGAACTGACACTTGTGTATTGTATTTTGTTTTTCAGTCAGTTTCTTAACGGTAATCTTGCTGCGTGGACACATCCACCCACTACGGAGTCATCTGAAGAGCACACAACTAAAGCTATTGCCGAAGAGGAACATAGTGTGGACAATAATTCGACGGAGATGACACTACCAAGTGCGGCTCGCGTTTATACAGACGTAAACGCCCACAAGCCAGACGAATATTGGGACTATGAGAATTATGTAGTCGACTGGGGAAACCAGGACGATTACCAGTTGGTGCGCAAGTTAGGGCGTGGCAAGTACTCTGAGGTGTTTGAGGCTATCAACATAACAACAACTGAGAAATGTGTTGTAAAAATATTGAAGCCTGTAAAAAAAAAGAAGATAAAGCGCGAAATTAAAATTTTGGAAAACTTGCGTGGGGGCACCAACATCATAACGCTTCTAGCTGTCGTCAAAGACCCAGTATCCCGAACTCCAGCACTGATATTTGAGCACGTGAACAATACAGATTTCAAACAACTCTATCAAACACTAACAGACTATGAGATACGCTACTATTTATTCGAGCTACTTAAGGCACTCGACTATTGCCACAGCATGGGTATAATGCATCGCGACGTAAAGCCACACAATGTGATGATAGACCATGAAAATCGGAAGTTACGTCTCATTGATTGGGGTCTAGCTGAGTTTTATCATCCGGGTCAAGAGTATAATGTAAGAGTGGCGTCCCGCTACTTTAAGGGTCCGGAGCTCCTTGTCGATTATCAAATGTATGATTATTCGCTAGACATGTGGTCGTTGGGATGCATGCTCGCGTCTATGATTTTCCGCAAAGAGCCATTCTTCCATGGCCATGACAACTATGATCAACTTGTGCGAATTGCTAAGGTGCTGGGCACCGAAGAACTGTTCGCGTATCTTGATAAGTACAATATTGATCTAGATCCGCGATTTCACGATATTTTACAGCGCCATTCCCGCAAGCGCTGGGAGCGATTTGTTCATTCTGATAACCAACATTTAGTGTCTCCAGAAGCATTAGACTTCCTTGATAAGCTATTGCGTTATGATCACGTTGACCGTCTTACAGCTCGTGAGGCTATGGCGCATCCATACTTTTTGCCAATAGTTAACGGACAGGTGAATCCCAGTCAGCAATAGACATGGATTTACACTATAATGTATACAAACTTTTGTCGAGACAGCACGGTAACAGTTACGAGGACGGGTACGAGTACTTTGAGAGAAAAAAAATCGTTATGTGCTCAATCTAAAAAGATGAATAAGGATCAAATTCAATAATATGCATCGACCCACAGACCGAAACCATACATTAATGGACATTCACCGATTGCACACAAATATAACAACAGTCAAGTAAAAGAAAAGGTTAATTGAATTATAATTTTTGCAAAATATAAAAGGACAGTGATTATAAAAGTACTCAAGTACTTCCATATACAACATTTTCAAATATTTCTGTTTAAAAACTCATCAATGCACATGCTTAAGAACGAACATCAGGCTACATTATAATTAACATATATTTATACCAATAATTATAAATATAATTCAATAAAATCTCCATTTCTTACAAAATTATCACTATGAAGTCTTACATCGCTTACCTTAACAATAATATTATGCAAATCAGCTTTTATCTTTTTAGCAACGAAGGGACATTTAACGTAGACGTTCTGTTTTATTTTTGTGGTTGATTGAGGTGGAGCCTTAGTTCTTGGCGCTGATACAGCTGATCATGGCGCATCTTGATAAAAATATTAATGTGTACTATATATATGTATACTTTAAAAAGTTGAGTTTCTGACTAAAAAGCGGTGGCGAAAAACCAATCGGTGTTTAACTTCGCCAAGTAATTAATTGATTAAATTGTGCAATATGTTAAAAAAACCATTTATATATGCATATCTACTTGTCCGGCATCGAAGCCGAGTCGATCGATCTATAATTTTCTTCTGCCAGAGTATCTGTATGAAAAGAGTTTTCTAAGACCCCAAGATCTATGTACTCAAATTCGATCATAAGTTATTGTGACTAATTTATTTTATATCATCAGTATCCTTCATTCTTTGCAATGCTACATACATTTTTTTTTTCAGTTTTGAACGAAAAGTAAAAGATATGTAAAATATACGAAGTCGCTATTTGTGCTGGTAAGTATGCATTTGTATCTTATAGTAAATGGTAAATATACGCAGATTACGAGAGTCTTCAGATTTCTTACTTGAGTTCAACGCCACAAAATAAATATGATTCAAACACATATTCTGTGGGCCGCTTTTATAATATATACAATAAACGTTGAGATGCGCTATTATCAAACAATATCTAGATGCTCAAATTGGCAAATTCTCTATTGCTAATTGATTGTTACCTCCTGAATATATATAAAATTAAAGGATGTCCTCGGTCTCTTGCAGTATTCAACGTCGTCCTGGAGGTCATGATGGCGTAAAATTCCGTGATATCTTCGGTAAGCTAATATAGCAAGTTCTTATCCGTGACCTCATCGACAAAACTAATACTAAATAATACAGTAAAAGCCTGACCGCAAAATGTTTTATTTGTTTCGCTTTCTTCCGATTCTATGGTTTCCGACCGAAATAGAGTCCTGAAAGTTTAATGTGAAATAGTTCCCCTAGTAAGAGAATCTTTAATATATTCGTCAACATCATCTGTTAAAGTAGTATAAACAATTACTATGCCAAACTTTTTTTCCAAAACGTTAGCGTGTTGGCGAGTTTAAATAACAAAATTGTCAATATTCTAATTGGTAGCTGTTTCCAATTAACCAGCAATATAACAATAAACTATTATTTCTTGAATTAACATTCTTTACATTTCGCCATTCGAATAAAAATCCTCGAATTTACGAAATGTTGATAGTGAAAGGCTATGTTATTACTTCGATTTTTTAATATTCCATACCATAATGTAATGCGCGTATGTCTAAACTAAAAACCTTTTTTTAACTGGTAGCCTGTGTTTGATTGTAAATTTTTGTAACGTATTTACAAACATAATTATATCAAATATATTTCTTGGACGGCAGAAGTGCGTGATATCGATTTATCAGTTTGTTTAGACAATTTAAAGTTTTCAAAAATAGCACGATCATTTTTAGTACCACTTTTACTGTCCTCGTTCGATTATATCTCCAGGAATTCTTATATTGCATGCTTAATTTTTAGTTGTTTCAAATTAGTTGTATAATGCGCAATGTGTTGCTTTAAATCGAGCGGCGGCTGTCCCTAGGTAATACAAAAAAATGAGGGTCTTGACTTCATGGAAAGTATTTTATTAGCTTAAAACGATTTTTATCTTGGGTGTCCTTATTATCAATAATGGAAAAGCCATTTCAAGCATTTTTTAATGTGTTGTGAACTGAATTGATTTTATTATTTATCTCAGGGTTTTGAAAACAATTTGATACAATTAAAAAAAAGGGTAAATAAAATTATATACAACTGTTCTTATTTTTGACTAAAGTCATTGCATTCTTAGGCATTCTCTCTTCAATTGTAAAATAAGGATGATTAATCGTATTTTATATTATTATAACAATTTCAATAAATGCCTTCAATTGGTTTCTCATTGACTTTAATAAGTTAAATTTAGTTTTTGTAATTAATGATTTGGGTTTCTTCAATCACATTGATGAACAATATAACTAACGACATACAATCAACCTTCATAGTGTATATATATATAATTTTATTTTAGTTCATCAACAAATGCTGCATTTAACTCTGCAATGTATTCATCATCTTGGCTTTTAGTGAAAATTTCATTATTAGCCTTTAAGTCAACTTTGATGAACTTCTTAGAATCATCTGAAATAAGTTTCGGAAGTGCATCAATATTTTGATCCTCTTCATGAGTGTTTAGTAATATATCATTGATTACAGAATTATCCCGATTATTTTCATTTTTCTTGGTATATTTAACTTTTTTTTGTTCTGACGGCGAGAGTTCACTTGCACCAATATCAATTTCCTCGTTCGAATACTGCATAGAAGCAGGATATATTTCGCCATTTATTTGTCCATTTTTGTATATGTGTTTGGTTTGTGGAGCATCGATTAGATTTTCTTCAATTGCATTTGTATTTTCTTCAATTTCACATTGTTTCGAATTAGTACTTATATTTGTATTACTCTGATCCTCTTTCTTTAACAATAAGCTTTCTCTCTCAGGATGAATAGTTTTTTCGACTGAGGCGATCATGGATTTACAGCAAATACGTATATCTGAGCTTGGATCTTTTTTGTACGCTTCATCTAGTATGTACAGAATAATATTCCTTGGAAAAGAGCTGGAATTATTTCTCAACTTTATGAATGTGAATAATGTTTTATACATTTCAAGGCGACAGGGCCAATCGGCATAAGAGTGTTGCATCATCAACCGCTTTTCTGATATTTGAAAGGTAATTTCCAATAGAGTGTTAAAAATCAACTGTTGAAAAAAAAAAATAAAAATAGATTAAAATTAGCACATTATTAATAAATATTATGTTGGAATTTTTAAGGAATGAAAATCACAACTTATAATGTTCAACATAAATCACTAGTTTCCACTACGCTCTTTAATTTCAATTCAATATTTACCATAATGAGTTGCATACTCGTATTCGATGATATGCAACTTATTTCATGAATGATTTGCTTCAAGTATTTTAATCAAAAATCTGTCTTCGAGCAGACTCCGGGAAATATTCAAAGGAAATTTACTTAATGCAATTTTTCTTGACGAGTTTTAGGTTTACCAATATTTTTTTCTTCGCTGTCATATTCTTGACTTTGTGGTTTTTCGTAATCCTACTACTTGACCTCTATATCTTTTCTCTGTAATATTAACTTAAATAAAACATTCAATTGTTTAACATATCGCCAATAAGATTAATTAGTTTTACTTGGCTTATAATAAAATGGAAATGAAAAATGAAAAAATTGGGTTCTTTTTAATTTCAAGAAAATGTTTATAATTTCAGGAAGTGTTCTCAAATATTGATTGTGTATTATAAACAACTTACCTTTAGAAGTGTTGACTTTAATAAATAGCCAACTGAAGCTAGAACTCCCTGTAGACATCGAAAAGCTTGCGTACAAAGAGCCACTTGGCCCTTATTTGTAATAGGTTCGCCTTGAATAGATAGCTCAGTTATTAAAGAATGGTTTCTTTTACCTTTCTTTTGGGGTACATTTTTCGACTGTGCTGTGGACTGCAATTAATAGTTAAAAAAGCATTCGAAAAAGAACATAGCAGGAACATTTACCATTAAATATATATCTGTTCGACGTAACATCACATCTTCCAGAATATCTCTGACAAGTCGATCTGCAATTAAGTCACACCCACTTCCTTCGCCAAGTGTACAAATCCACAACATCGTTACTTTGTACACCTTCATTCGCAAATTACTACGAAAAATATTAAATAATAAGTACTTTAAATAATATTTAAATAAATTTACAATTTATAATTCTTAACCAATTGAACAATTGACAATTGGAGAGCATATATTTGATTTTGTGCAAATCTAAAAATTATATGCTCATTTGTATGTCAGTGAGACTGCATCAATCGTTTTTAGTTTTATTGGAATATAGAAAAACTTATTCGTAACCTCGATCTTAGCCTTTGAAAAACTTTATGAACAATTCATATATATTTATATATATATAACACCAATTAACACCAGGTGTATTACTAATTACTCTACACTGCAGGTTTAGATAGGCTTTCATACTATATCGAACTTCATAATAACAAAATAGACCACCAAATTTATGTGCATAAAATATTCACAATTTGTAAATTGTAATAATGTATTATCTGATTAATGTTTATTGGTGCACATACCTATACTCAATTTTAATTCCCGCTGATGACCATTTTGTTTTATTTAGTGACTCCAGTAGAATACTTGTTATCAGTCTAAAATCCATCCTGAGATGAGTGTGGCAGCTAAATGACGAGAAGATTAGGCTTTAAACTTGAGAATTTGATTAATTATATATTATAATATATATATTATATTATAAAAGTAATTATCTTACAAAACCTACACAGACGAGCTTATCAAAAGAACCGCAATCAGAAAACGAAATATTAATGGGTTAATAACCACAGATGAAAGTTAAGTCCGTTATCAAAACTATCAGAGTTTACGTCGTGTGTTATTTTAAAATAAGAAACTAAGAGCTCTGAAATCTCAGTAGGACTATAAAAAGTCGTATTGTATTTAAAAAAAAAAACGATTTAGTTACGTATAATATCGTAATAAGGTTGAAGTTTCCTATGCCGCTAAAATTATCTTAACTGAAGTACTTCTAATGGCTAGATTTAAATATTTTGCAACTTACGTATCAATAAATACTTCCAGTAATTCGAACATTTTTGTATGCAATGTGGGTAGAAGGTTTCTTAAACAGACACTATCCATACTGTGATTGCTCACGTCAATATTTTCTCTCAATCCTAGTCCATGTTGAATAAAATCCAAAATATTTTTTGGCCGTATTAGTTTAGTTGATGGATATGGTTGGCTGTTAAAATTGAGAAATTTAATACTTTAAGAAGTGTAAACATACTTAAGAAGTGTAAATCTAAAACATATTTAAACAATTAAATTTAATTTATGGCTTTTATGGAAGCAATAAGCAGACAATACAATATATACAATGCCAATAGCATAGTTAATTATCGATGCAAGGTACTTTTAAATCACATCCTTATTTTCTAACCTTAACGCAATCTTAAGAAAGTCAATTAGATTGCAGAAGCGTCTGGAAACCCTAGCCACCGTTTCAATTGGATCTCCTTGTAATTCCAACGTAAAATACTCCAATTTGTTGCTTGTATCCATTGTAATATAGTCATTTCTATGATTACAAAATGCATCGATTAAGAGAGCATTGAGATTGCCCAATAACCCTAGTTGGTAATCTTGCCATTGGGTCTTAGAGTTAAAATTTCCCTCGTTGTTCCCGCGTACTTGTTGTAATAGCAACCAGCAATTACCGCTTATATAAACTACTTCAGGGTTAGTGCTGTCCACTAATGCTAAAAGGTAGCGCACAATTAAAGGCTTTCCAGATTTACTAGGTCCAGGGTAGAATTTCAAACATTGTTGTATTGCCTTGAGAGCAGCCACAGAGCTGGCGGTTTTGCCATTCTGCTTTTCCAAAATGGCCAAACTTTCGTAAACCTTTCCTAGATAAGTAGCACCAAACCATTTCGCTATTTCAGGAAGAACTTGAATTTGAAAAACAAGCAGAGCTGAAAAGGGATTAAAAACTGTTGTTAAAATTTTGATATCAAGTACTGTGTGTTTCGTGTCAGATTTGTCAGATCCCTGAAGGCGTGACATAAAATCAGTTTGGTTCACTAGCATATTTATGATAACAATTTTGAAACACTCCAGTTTCTTACTTTTACTTTTGCTGTCTGAGTAATTAAATAAAATTTATTGAAAGCAAACCGTGGAAATTTTATCAGCGATTTTACTTTCAAATTCTGTGAAATTCGAAATGTGGAAAATAATGCGTATTTTTTATTTGCACTTTTGTTCAGAGTAATTTACATTCAGAGATTCTACCTTCGCTGCCAGATTACAAACACTAACAAATACTGGTTAAAAATTGAATCTTTAGTCGTGAAAAGTTTCAACCATAGAAAATATTTAGTGTGCAATTTAATCTAATATTATTACTATAAATAAATTAAAAAAATAAGTTTTAACAGTACTGAAAATGGTAGGCTACCCTGTCGTATTTTTTCCTGAACTCAGCTGTTATTCCTGTTGCTAAATTTGTCTAGAGTTTTGCATATTCCAAGATCTTTAAAGCTCATAGCAGCCAGTAGGCTAAAAATATTTTCAACTTACCCAAAACTTCGTAGATAAGTTCACCGTATAAGCCGACTTCATTTGTATTACAGGATCTTATGATAATAGTCAGCCAAATATTAGCTCTCTTCTCTAAAACATTTTTTGGACATTGGTTTAGGTATTCAATCAAGAAACGCAGTCCGACTGATCGAGTCTTCGTTTTTGAAAGCAAGAAGTTAATAGATTGTGCTTGCGACGCCGCGTTCTGTAAAAATATTTACCGTGCATTTTTATAAGAAATGTGCATAGGCCTATCATTAATTATGTCACTTACAGATTCTTGCACACGGTCCACGGCGTTGAGATAAACATTTCGGTCTTTCCTGTTTGTTTCCGCGAACGCCTTTAGTATATCACCAGCTCCGTCCATTTTACCAAACATGTGCGAATTGCTGCAGATGTGATACTAACCACAGCAATATCGATAAGAGAGAATATTGATAATGCGAGATTATCGATAATATTTTGTAATCGGTAAACTGTCGCTTGTATCTGGGTATCGTTTACAGTAAGTAAGTGGTAAATATAAGCAAAAATGCATTTGCAATTATTTTTAAACTAGTATGAATTTTTTTTATATGTTTTAGTACTTAATAACACAAGTTAGTTTATAATTATTAATTTAAAAAATATATTTTGGCTGCACAGAAACAACACTAGCAGCTGTGAGCGGAAAATCTTTAGGAAGCGACAAACTTAGCGTTTTTAGCACAGATGTAATTTTTGTGCTGTAGTTATTAAATTTTAAATAATCAATTGCAATAATAAGTTCTAATTCAGATGAAAATTGCTTATCAACTCCATGAAAATGAACAAAACAGATGGCAAAACTTTTTGACGTGGATAGACAAGAAAAGTTTATTTTTACAGTCCTTTTTACAATAGAAATATTGATGTCGATCGAAAAATTCTTATTTGTGATTTATCAAAAACACTGTAAAGCTGGAAATCGGCGTCCTATTGAAAAGTTTGGATTTAAGTGATGAAGAATTGAATTTTGCTTATTCAGACCAATCGAACAATATTATTATTCAATTTACAACTATAAGAACTTCCAATGAATTCTTCCAACTCTGCAATCAGTATATAATAATGGACGACGTTTTTTACAAATCATAAATACTAAGATACTTTGTAAAAATGTTTGCTTACTTGTAAGCGATTTTAATGAGGACTTTGAGGATAATACCCAAAAAAAAGAATCGACGCGACTAAATGCAAGTTCCACAAAATGAACAAAAAAATAAAACAAGTTGCAGTTGGGCGTCCGACTGCCAATTACTTTGATTCCATAAGAAATTCTTTTCAAGTTTGTCTTTCGAATTTGTATTTGATATAGGCTTGTAACATTCCATCCAATTTTGGTAACTGTAGGTATTAAATTACGAGAGACCTGAAGTGAAAAATATTATTAGAAAAGGTTCCTTGTAATCTTTTTTTCAAGTAAACTTCTAGACAGATAATGACAATGACAATAATTTATATATTGAAATTCGTGGATTTTAAAATGTAGGTTTTTTTCATGTTAACACATAATATTAAATAATTTAAATTTTTTTATTTTTATATAGACCTGAATACGTGATTTAAAAAATATTTTCAAAGGCAGAAAAAAACATAAATAAATTATTTTATTAAAAAAATATAAAGAATTGTGTTTTTTTTTTTTGAGTCAGACTGATTTGAATTTATAATCTTAAACAAAATCGCTCTAAAAAGAGTTGGATTTACTCTCATTTTGGAATGTATGTTTGTATTTTTGAGATTGTTTTTGAGAATCACAAACTAAATTATTTACATTTGAGGGATTCCACATTTATTTTCGTTCTTCGTAAATTATTTAAATTAAATAGACAAGAAAAATTACTATTTAATAAACATTCTAACTATTTCTTTACATTCAAAATATAATTATATATTGCCATATTGCTTTCAGAATATATGCGATGGAATAAATATGACCAGCGTACCTTCCATTGTTGCAACCATGCTATTAGGGTGACCATAAGTCTTTTATTGGTTTAGCATTTTTTTTTGGGTTTTCGTGGTATCATCTCGTGACAGCAGTCAGCTGACAGTTTCTCTGAGTCTGTAGTTAAAACATTTCCTACTTGAAAAGATTTAATAAACGTCGAAAACAATGGCTTTACATTCGGCAATAAAAGGAAAATTAATATCGGTAATAGGCGATGAGGTGAGTAATAACTATATTTTTTCTGCCACACAATTGTATTGTCAGAAAGCATCGAATAAATGTCTGTATGTTTTTTGTTATACATGTGTGAACTCTAAAGGTAACATGAGTTTTATGCATTTATATAAAATAATAAAATATAATTATTTAGACATAAAATAATTAAATTTACAAAGTTGAAAATATATTTAAGTTGGACGTAAAAGTTATCGTAGTCTTTATGATAAAAGGCATTCTCAAGATTCCATACCCTTCTATGTAATACTAATTGTGAGAATTAAGAGGAGCCCCATAACACACATTGCACTGATAAGTTTTGTTTGGATAACTGGAAAAACAATAAAAGAGTTCAGGCAAGAACCCATAATTCAACATGCGTTCATATAGCAGCTTTATGAAACAAAAATTCGATGCTTTCGGATCTCACAGCGAAAACACCATATACACTAATGTTTAATCAAATTAATCAGTAAGGACGGATGGACGAACATGGTTATATAGACTCGGCTAGTAATGCTAGTCAAGAATATATAAACCTTATATTTATAAGCCCAGATTAAGATTATTTTATCTTCCGATAGTTAGTAGGTGCACAAATTTTAGATGTGAATCCTTAATATTCAAAACATATAATAAAATAGATTAAAAAAATCCAAGTTATGATCAAAACCAAAAACTTTTTAATGATATTTTAATGATGTATTGTCACCAAATGTTATTATAAGTTTTCTAAAACCTGAATACTGTTAAGTGGTTTTCTGTTTTAGTTAACTAACTAAATAGGGTGAGAAATGCTGATTCCATACTATAATAATATAAAAAATTTAAAGTTTTGTCTGTGAATCTCTGTTTTATATTTCCACAGCTGTGTGAAAACAAGAACAATAAAATTAAAAATATATTTTTAAACACTTTGATCTGAAAATGCTAATACCTACTGGTACTAACTTGGTATGTTTTTTTTATTGTTTTATTATAGGACACATGTGTCGGGTTTCTTCTGGGTGGAGTTGGTGAAATAAACAAAAATCGTCATCCGAATTTTATGGTAGTTGACAAAAGTAAGTTATTCGAAATGGATATAATTAATTGTTTATTTAATATCATAAACTTAGTTTGGTCGCCTATATAGAAATATAAAATGATTATAGACTGATATATTTGGAAAATATAGTCTGTAGACTGAAGTATTATTAACTCAACTGGTTTGGCGTCGAAGCAGACAATGCATATTGTAGTGTATGCACTGAAACCGCTGTAAAGCTTGCCAGCGCTTTTTAAAGTCAAAAAAATCTTAAAATTTCTACTGGCAAAATGCACTTCGCAAAAATCTGAAAAACATTCAAATCGTAATTTTTTAATAATATGTATACTAACAAAATTGATTTTTTTCATATAGATACTGCTGTCAGCGAAATTGAAGATTGCTTCAAGCGTTTTTTAAAACGTGATGATATCGACATTATCTTGATAAATCAAACATATGCAGAGCTTATTCGTCATGTTATTGATGCACATACTTCACCAGTACCAGCTGTTCTTGAAATCCCATCAAAGGATCATCCCTACGATGCTAGTAAGGACTCCATCTTAAGACGTGCTCGTGTAAGTTGAATTTTTGTTTATTTAGTATTTTCATTCCAATGATAAATTTTATATTTTGTAGGGTATGTTTAATCCCGAAGATTTGGTACGCTAAAGATGTAACTTGAGACAGGTTGTTACTGAGCTCTTGGTCAATGTTATTCAACACATTTAAATAAAGTATTTTTCAAAACTGTAATCAAATTTGCATTTCAGTTCATGTTATTTTTCTCTTAGTAAAAAATCAAATAAAAACAAAGGCAAAATAATACTTTTTGCAGATTCCAATATTCAAGACTTTTTAAATCCACACATAGCAAAATCAAACATATTACTCTAATATCAGTAATTAATACCATCTGATGACAGATGGCACACTATAGGTTTGGTGCATACGTGTACTGTGCCATGTACTGTGCCACATGTACTGTGTCCATAAAATATTTATGTGATTTGTGTTTACTGTTAACATCATTTAAAACGCATAGCTTTTTTTTTATTTTTTTTTTATTTATTATTTTAATGTTTTTGCGCATCGAGTGTAAGCTATTGTGTCTTTGGCATCTTACAAAGTAATACGCTACCATTTCTATATTAAAATCAATATAACCGCATTTACTAAGTTTCATCATAATTGATCGAAATTTTTCTCAGCTATTTTTTAATAGCCAAGTGGATCACTTAAATAACAAAATGACACATCGATTCGCCTTGCAAGTGGCTTCATTAAAATAAGAAAACATCACATGGAGTCGTCTTACAAGTAAACATAACATAAGTGAAGCGGCTGCATATGTATTTGGGCTTAATTTTCAAAAAATTAAGATATCCTCGTTATGGCAGACCAGTTCGATTCTAAATGTCGTCTCATCGTGTTGACGTTACACTATACGTGTTTCACACATATTAAATATTTTTTTTTATAATTTTAAATTGGCGATCTATTTTTTTTTTTTAATATTTATAGAAATGAAAGAAATAAACACTTATAATTCATTTGGACGGATTTGCCTGGTTTAACAGCTATTTCATTAAATGAATGGAATAATAATAATTACTTCAATGACTTCAATCATACACTTAAAAATATAATATATATGTACATTACTGACATACATTTCACAAATGCAGAATCCTTTTCGCATGCGCAAAACCAACCATATTTTACAAATGGCTGCCGAAAGGAACCACCCATGCAATGCATAACCTGAAAACCCCAAAATTATGTTGTATATCTGTGCTTGTTTCTGCATTTTTTTTTTAAATTACGAGATAATGGAAGTTACTCAAATGTGTGCTTGCATTCATAACGAAATAAAAAATTATCTTTGTATGTTTCGTAACTTGTATGTATATTTGCCATCACTAAATATTGAACAGCTGTTTTTGGGGTTGGTTTTTGCATTCCATGACTCTCAATTGCTGAAATCTGTGCTAACACATGAGCTGGCAGAGCGAAGCAAGTTCTCATTATCTATGTCACATAGTTCTCTAAGATTACTCAACGTATTTTATATGCTTAGGGCGGGTTAATTTTGTTTACAATAAAATTGAATGGTGTTTTTCAAGTTATATAAGATTTTGAAATAAATTGTAATGAAATTTCGACGGTGAAAAAGCTAATTCTAATATTTCTACTATTTCTACCAAAGTGTGAGTGTAATTTCGAGAACTTTCACATATACACAAAATAATGTAGACATACTAAATGTTAAAAAACTAAAAACGCATGTTAAACCTATTATTTATAACATAATAACACTCCTCCAGAAATTGTTTTCACATATACAAATACACTTCCAAACATTTATACGTAAATATGTGTGTATTTAACTTTGAATGTTTTTTGCAAAATCATCAAACAATTCGATACATACTATTATAGAGGTGTATCTACACATGTGTTGGCATATGCAAAGTAGTTATCTCATCATCTTTCATATTTATATATATTGTTTTAATTAAATTTGGAAAAATTGTAACAATAGAGATAGATATAAAAAAAATATAGTACATCGCCATGAACATTTTTTTCAAATCATAATCACTGTGGTAATATATGCTGCAATACCTTTAAGGAAAAGCGTATGCAGCGTTTGTTTTTGCAGCACACTTGAATATAAAACTTATATAAAATATGGTTAGGTACAGAAATAACATATTGGCTGGTCTTTGCTGTATCTCGTTAGCAATATGGTAATAAATTTAATAACATACGCTACTATTATTACAAAAAAAGGTTTTTAATCGCTTTACATATTCAAGCGTATTTTACATACTTGCACTCTGCCACGATGCTATGCATACATTCTACGTATTTTGCATATCTAAAAATCGGTGTTTCGATATACCTCAATTTTTACTTATTTCTTACCATGTTTTTTTGTAACACATAATTGCTAATTACACTTGCAGTGATATCCAACACACACAGTGAGTTCAAATTAAGCTCAGGCTTTATATGCTTATACAGAATCATAATATCCATTATGTTAGCATAAAAGACTCAATATATATGTTCTCATTTTTTCTCTAACTATAACATCAATAAATATTCAATGACAATATTTGGAAAACTTTAATAACTACAAACTTCAATTTGGGAGGAAAAAATCTCGTACAACTGCAAGGCACCTTGATGATGTTCCTCTGGGATGTTTTGGTTCTAATATGGTATTTTCGGTCAGTTCCGATATTTGTGTTTGGAAAAATTGTGGTGTTAATTTCTGGTTATGATGGCGATTTTGAAATTTAACCAGTAAATATGAGATACTTTTTCCAATTCCGATCCAAATTGTTAGTTATAGACTTAAGCTATAGTTAGAAAAAGGCTTATCAAAAATGTGGTTATGTAATGCAAGGGGGCTTATTATTTTTTATGGTTAAACAATATACATTTGTTTTTGAACAAACGTGCTGTAAATCTATGTGATTCTTATTAATAAATATTTATATTTGTATACTTTTTAGGTGAAAATAATATAAATATACAAAGAAATCTGAATCCCATTTTATGAGCGCCTGCAATGAAGTTAACATCTCAAGAAAGTATCAAAGCTTGGATACTGTCAGCTTTGATGGTACACGGAGCAGTTGCTGGCAATCCGGATGCTAAGCGACTTTACGATGATCTTCTGAGTAACTACAACAAACTAGTCCGCCCAGTTGTTAATACTACAGATGTCCTTAAAGTTTGCATTAAGCTGAAACTTTCGCAACTTATTGACGTAGTGAGTATTGAATCTACAGATTGTATTTTATTAAAGAGGTGACACCGTTGCAGTCGCTATTTGGAACTGCTCTTAGTGCCGCAAATTAAGCTTGTTGAACACACAAATTGTTTTTTATTTGGACCTATATTGCGGTTAGCTTGACGATAAAATAATGAAAAATGAAATTTATGAAGCTACAAAAATAAAAAAAAAAAAAACTACCGGTTGTCCATAAGCTGACATAATGCTTACATTACCTCTGTGTCATCAGGTGAGATTCAACTCCACCAGTTTCCTTGACTTCACTAACCGGCATGTAATGGTCTGTCCTGGTAATATTGTTAAATTTATTTAAATATAGTAGCGTTAAAATTATACAATTTATTTTCAACGTACTTTGCGCGATTGACTAGAGATTTTATTTACACCAGGATCATATTGTCGGTTAGTTTAAAAGGGCAACTAATTTCAGGCATGTATTTTCTTGCTAAGAAAAGGGCGATGTGAACTCAAATATTGAGGATCGATATTGTGTATAAGAGTCAGTATAGATATCTTAGCATAAACCTTATGTCCGACTAATGTAAATTTTTGTTTTTAACTATCAGGTTGGAAATGTATGCAATATGTAATTTACAGTTCGATGGGTACGAAAATAGTTTAACAGTGAATGTATTTTAGATTTTTTATCGACTTGTGTGAAAATTTTTATTTCCATATGGAGTAGTCATGGAGACAAAACACACAACACAATGATCTGCGCTGGGGGTCTCGCCTTTGAAATCCAAAAGGTAAGAAAGCTTTTCGATAAGGGCATCGCTAGTATTATGATATTTCTGGTAGGCCTAAATTCTGACAGTAGAAATCTATATATATATATCCTTTCACAGTCATTATTCTTTCACATGATTTAAGAGTTGCGTGCGCTAAACTTCTTTACTACCTAACTGGCTTATATACAAAAAGTTAATCAGTATATGGATTGAATTATTCGATTATATGCATGTATACTTCCTACATGAAACAGCTTAACAATCCCCAAAGTTTAACAGATAGCATTAAATAAGTTAACCGTGCGAATATACTGGCTGATCTAAAACGGTGAACTATGAATACTATATTAATGTATTTCGAAGTTTGCGTACACATTAAAAACGAACATGCTGTTTGATTGTTCATTGAACAACTTTACACGGATCGTGTATTAACTGATTAAATCGTTAATTAGCACATACGACATTCTTTGCCATATGTACAACTGCTTAGTTATCTCCGGCTTGTGGCTCTTTGGCAATGGAACTCGGTGGAAAAAATAGAACTCATTTTATGTCACTTTTGTAGCAAACAAAAATTGTGTACAACGCATTGGCCACATAACTTTCTGACTTGTTCGAGTAACTATACATAATTATTATTAACATAGGAGGGGTACCCATAAACATTTTTGTTGCTTTTGGACTGGACAGTGACTGATGAACTGATTATGAATTGATTTCTTTTTTTCTCATGGTAGCAAGACAGTCGGCTTGAATTTGTACTTCTCAACCAATCCAGACACTGCAGTGGAATGGTTCCTAATCAGCGTTAATATTTATTTGGATCGTTTTTTCGATTTTAAAATCTGCCAGGATAGATTAAATGCCAAATTTACTGATCGACGTTTTCTAGCAGAAAGAACCAAAACAAATACCGATTTATTGTCCGAATTCAATATAATAGTGGTGCAAGTGACGCCCTGTTCTCTAATACTTCCGCTTGGAACACGAAAATTATTGAGCAACAATTCTCCTACAGTGATATTTCATTCAAATGGTCAAAGCATATCAACCCATACATTACCGATTTTTTTTTGTGGTTCTAGTTGGGATTTGTAGGTCTTCTTAAAATTTGTTGAAAAAACTTTTGTAGAAGAATGTTTATATTTTTTTGAGAGTCGGTTCCATTAACTTTACGAAATGTTCGTAACTTTATTGCATTTAGTCTTGGACAGTGATGGAGATATTTGCGATAAAAAACGATACTGTTCAGAAATCTAAAAGAAGCAAGCGTGAGGTTAAGTATCTTGTGCGATATTTTATGCCGAATGTCGAGGCATACAATCTAAGTAAAAAAGAGAATCATCCAGTTCGGTGCTACATTAGTGATAGTGATGCTCGTTTGCGTGCTATCCTATTGAAGGCCTATTTTAAATAAGCTGAGCAGAGTCTTGGGCATTTCAGGCACCATGCATCCACGTTGCCACGCTTAGATTGAGTTGATTTAGGCTGATACTTCGGGTCAATAATAGCTCTATTTATAGTAACTATTGAGAACATATAATAAAAGTAAGGGAGATATCAGCACATTTTGGTTACTTACGGAAAAATGGGAGAGTTAAGCGATGCTATGCGACAAATGCTTATATATCGAATGGCCAAATGTGAAACAGATGTTAAAATACAAGCCTTAAGCTCCGTAAACTGTTTGGAAATTATATAAAAATTGTTTTTGTAAATAATCCATTATTGCTCATAATAAAACGATAGATATGTATCGATAATGCGATAAAGATGTAACATATTGAAATGTCCTTCTCGTTTCGCTCGAAGTTTCTATACACAACTTTGCTATAAAAAAACCTTCCACGACGGGTGATATATGCACTGCATTCTTAAATTGAGAAGTAACAAAACGCAGGAGACTATCTTATCCGATGCAGTCCAAGTTGCGTGAATCTGAATTAACCATGAACAAATTGTAGATTTTCTTTGGTTGTCGTAACGATTAATCAAAGATGATTAACCATTTTATAATAATTGAAGTGGAAAACTTTGGCAGAACTTTGAAGAGAATACAAGCAATTACATGCTGCTGCAATAAAGCTATACCCTGAAAATGCCTGCAGAAACTTATTAGGGAGCACCAAACAATAGTGATCTGCTACGTAAGCTTAATGCAATTAGTGAAGCTCGAAGTGATTCGGTTGAATGTATCTGGGTTTTCTAGTAACGTATATATACCATTAAAGTCAGACTAGTGCTTGTTTTCCAAGTACTAGACCTCTTAATATATTATGAACAAACTAACTAAATTTAACTTATCAAAAAAACTGTATTTGCATACGCTTGCAGATATTCTAAGCAATTTCCGTAGTCTAATAAATTTATTTTTTACATCATATTTATTTTGCCCTCTAATATAACTTTTTATCTTAATTCTAGAATCTTAAAAACCAGATCATGACTACTAATTTATGGGTTGAACAGGTAACAACATGATTATAACTTATTTTTATTCTTTGTTTTTTTTTCATTACTGCAGATAAAATCCTTAACATAGTATAAATCTACTAGAAATTATTATACAAAATGCGTTTACTAAAATTATTTATAGTATCACATTTAGGAACAATATTATAATTATTTAAATAAATATACAAAAGTAGTGCTACTCAAACTAACTTAAATGTAAATGGGTGCACCCTTTCCTGGAGTCTTTTTATGATGTTGTATTTGTCTTTTATGAAAAATTTGCCCGATCAAGCGTGAGCAAACCCGAATAGCGATAGCTTATAGTTTTTTTATAATTTGGCAGATAGAGATGTTAATTTTAAAACTACAAAAATAGGGGTGCCAACCACACCTACTAATGAAAATCGTAAAATCTCATCATTTAAAAAGGTTTTATTCCCAAACCCCATCAACAAACTTAACAGCCGTCATACAGTACAGTACCTTCTCTACAGTACCTTCTCTACTTGTTAGAAGCTTTAATATTACTGTTATTGGAGTATTCAGCAGTCTGTTATGAATTATTGAGAAAACTCAGCTGTGAGATTTTCTTAACCACACTTATTTATGGACGGAAATATTTACGAATGCAGATTGTTGTTGAATGTCACATTAAAGTACAACAGCTTATGGTTTGATCCTGTATGGATTATAAATGGGTCAAATGAAGTTGCCCATAAAATATTCATAAGCATCAACAGTCGTTCCATAATTATCGATAAAAATATCAACTGAACATTTTTAATCTGCATAATTTTTGTAAACATTCTGCGTTCTTGACTCATTAGAAAATATAATAAAATAGAGTTGAATATAGGACTAGACCAGATAAAAAGTTAAGACGCTTTATGCTAAAATTATCAGAGGATTTTAGAATTGAATTACAATAATATACTTAATATACCATAAGGTATTGTGGATACCCCTGTGGGTTTTTTCTGAAGACTTTGAACCATTTGTTAAAAAGGAATAATAAGGATACATTTCAAACAGCGTGGAAATAGCAGGTATTTAAAGATAATTTATATATTAAAAGTTAAAGCTTACAAAGAGACTTAAGACAGTACGTATGCACACATCCCGGATTTGTCCAGACTGCCAGATAGTATTAGCTTACCAATAGTTGCGTTACACATGAACGTACACATGAACAGTATATGGCCAGCTGTCCAGATGCTATGTATCTGGTAATAGAATTTAATCGTTTCTGTTACCATTTTTAAAACACACTTATATATTTTACTTAAATTTAGAATAGTTTTAATAGGCAACAAATGCCAATTTATTTTTGAACTTCATTATGAATTTTTGAAAATCATTAAAAGTTAGTTTTGTGCACTGCTTTGAATTTTATTTAGTTTTAAATATTAGCAATTGAAGTCTAACATATATATTTTCTTCTCTGTTTTTATAGTCATGGTATGACTACAAATTAAGATGGGAGCCCAAAGAATATGGAGGTGTTCATATGTTACATGTTCCTTCTGATCACATTTGGAGGCCGGATATTGTGCTTTATAATAAGTAAGTATCGAATGAGCTGTTTCAACATCAATTATTTTAAATGAATGGCTGTTGGATATGTGGAACATATAAACAAATTAGCTTTCGTCTTTAATACGTAAGCTACTTGACAAAGACACTATGGCAGCGAAACAAAAAAGTCACGCGATTTAATTTCAGCACTCGGATATTAGAACGTTTTAAGAATAGCATTTATAAAGTTAATTTACATTATATATATATATATATATATATATATATGTTTTGAGTTAGGCACAATGTTTCTTTATATTAACAGTAATGTATAGTTTTTTTTATGTGACTTGGTTCTCTTTATATCTGAAACCCAAAGAATGCGATAGGTGAAAAAAGGTCGGGTTCATTTAGTTACATTATATATGAATAACTAATGTACGTATTATCCCTTGAAAAATAAATAAATAATTATTATTTCTTAGTTTTAAAAATGGGGCAATACCATTACCAGAGTTTTATGTTTTAAATTTTTATACTAAGCTCAACAAAAACTTTTTTTTTGTTTATTGCTTAGAATATAAAATATATTTCTTGAGTACTATTTATGAAACACAAACTACATACTATTTTCCTCATATATATAAAAGTTATTCCATCAATATGTATTTAATTTATTATATTTATTTATAAAACTTGCTTAGAATAGACTGATACAAGTGTTGTTTCAGCTAAGCACATGTGGCATAGAACCTTCTTGTGGTGTGGCGTTTTGGACGTAACCATAATCTTCAAAGCACGATGAAAAAAAAATTCGAACCAAATTTTGTTACTTTATCTTTAAAATTTTAAAGAGAAATGTGGTTCGCGATTGACACCAAAATATTAATATTTTAAATTATGGGTAATAAATATTAATGCAATATGCAAACATTTTAAATCAAATACCAATGTTACTAAAATATCAAATAATTATAAAAATTAAAAATTTACTTTTAAATTTGATTTTTGATTATTTGTATATCAAATATGTAGTATATTTCGGGAGTTACAAAAAAAATTTGTTTAATGCTATAGTACTATATTGATATATTTAACATATAATTTTCTCGAGAACTGTTAGCTATTATTTCGATCATAACAATAAACTCAGTAAATAAATTTTATTTCCTGAGAAAAAAATTAATTTTTTTTGTTGAAAAATGAATAAAATTGAGCATATTGATATATTATTGATGACAGTTCGCGGTTCATATGAAGCTGTTCTAATGGAATTTGTGTCCTTAAAAGTTTAAGCTACTTGAAATTTTGCTTCCTTTCTCAGCGTTTCTCTTCAAAGTATGTCAAGTATTATTTAATTATTTTATAGCTATAACTGCTTTTGTTACCATATGCTTCACGTGTGAGCATTTACGGCATTTCATCAGTACATCGTAAAGATGCCATAGGACTATTTGTGAAAAGATAATTTCTCATAAAAAGAACCACGTACCACAAAACATTTAGGAGTATTGAAAATAGGACTAAACTTTGTTCCCGATAAAGTACAAAGATTTTATTCAGCATTAAAAGCCGATATGATGTAGCCATTTCCGACTGTCTGTATGAACCAGCCGATCTCATGGAATGTCGCATAATTACTCGTTTAGCATGAAGTTTATTTCTGTTTTTATTTTAGAGAGACAACTAACATAATACAAACCGATCATTATGATCAGAAAATAAATACAGATATTGTTAGTTAAAGCGTATTGAGCCTTCATGTTTTGTCTGCTTAGTGGTACTACGGAAAAATCTAATATGAAAAATCTACTATCAGCATGTATGCATTAAGCAACTGTCTCGTCAAGTTATTTCGAATATATTGTTTTAATTTGTTTTTATTTACCAATATACCTGACACAAATAGACGAATTATAATGATTGCATAATGATAAAAAAGGATTAAAATAGGACAACTACATAAAATAAATTCGACCAGGTGGATTTATGGATTTGAGTAGTTGTCGGTGTCATAATTTCGTAATAACTAAGAGGGACCATCTTTGTATTATTGTGCCTCACCCTTGTAAATGATTTAAAGTCCTTAATCAAGACCAATCATGAGTAGAAAAGCAAAATTTGCTGGGCAATCTTTCTGAATTTGTTCTGTCGTCTTTTGGAATCTGTGCATTCTCAATATAAATTGGACTGGTTGCTTTAAACGGCTTGTAACAAATGTGGATGATCGCTAAAGGCATCAGTGGTGTGTAAAATAGTATTGTCAGTTGACAATTTTATCACTATGAACGAAAATATATTTTAGGTTTGATGTATTTCAATCACGTCAGACAAATTTGCAAAACTACAGGTCTAATATTTTCCTGGTTTCCTAGCATTCTAAAACTTTGACGCAGCTTTGATTGCCATTCAGCGTCCTCAAACATGGGCCTCCAATGGTCCTTGATGAATATCCCATGCAGCTCGTTCCTCTCTATGTTCAGGGAAATATTCGATTCTCTCTTCATTAAAATAAAATCCACCCTACGCTTGTCCCGTTAGGATGGCTTTTTTTTATGGTTTTTGATCAGTACTTGCAACGTGACTTTGCGTTAAATGGCCGTATACTAGGGATAAGTAAAAAATGTTTTCTTTACAGGGGGCACAGCCAAAAGCATGTTGCCTTAGCGCTGAAAGCTCAAAATATGAAAAATGGGTGTATAATGCTAAATGTGAAGAAGATTTTCCCTATTTTTTTCCTTTTGGAGCAGCCAATTGTCTACATTTTCAGATTGCAATCTATATAGAAGACTTAATCCACCAAAATAAAAAACAACTTTATTTTCGAAAACCACTCTCTCTTAGATAAACTATTTATATTTTAAAAATGTTCAACACATCATAATTTAAAACGGTGTCACTTCCCTAAAATATAGATCTTCTCATAATTAGCTTACTATTAGAAAACCAAAAAATCTACTCGGATATGTAGCTTATCGAACCTTGCACAAAACATAAAGCTTACAACTCGCACAATTTCTTTTTTATCACTTTCATAGTTTTATTACGCAGATATTTCATAGGAAACAGGTAAATTTTAAAGAAACATTATTGATATATTTTTAATGGACGAGGTACGCTTATTTTCTGCCGTTCCACGCCATCCCAGCAAGATGTTTATTTTTCACCTTTATCATCTGCTTTAAATTAGTATCATCGCGTGTTATAAAGAAGACTTTTTCAGACTACAACAATTTTCATGCTTCTATTAGGTATGTTAGGTGCTTATAGTGGGCTTACAATAAAGCCCTCAATAAACTGCAGTTCCTTTTTGGCAGAAATCCTGCTGACTCTGCTCGGGAAATTGACCCATCACTGCCACTATAGCGTCGGCGCCCTCTGCGCAGCATTAACCTCACAATCCATGACGAACATAGAGCAGAGACAGCTAAATGCCGGTATTAGCCGCTGCAGTTGAAGTGTCCATGCACAAAGAACAAATATTTTTCGAAAAATATGAAGTACGGCTGCGTACTACGAGAGTACATTGTTTAAAAATTAATTACTAGAATATTTTCTGGTATTTTATTTTTATATATATTATTATTTTGCCACAATTATAACATTAATATAAGTTAAGAACACACATTTTTGGAAGTATTAAAAAAATATTTTCGTATGAAAACGATGAAACACAATCCAAAAAAATTTAAATAGCAAAGTTAATTATCACAACTCTTATAAACAAAATTTCGAATGATTGAAAATGATAAAAAGCATATTATTTGTACGAATAACTATTGAAAAAAATAATGATATTGTGTAGTGCCGATGGTAACTTCGAAGTGACCCTTGCAACAAAAGCTACAATTTACTCTGAAGGATTAGTTGAATGGAAACCGCCAGCAATATACAAGTCATCCTGTGAGATAGATGTAGAATATTTCCCATTTGATGAACAGACATGTGTTCTAAAATTTGGCAGTTGGACTTATGATGGGTTTAAGGTAGGTTTGTTAAAAATCTCGCACGATCTATATATTTTTTTATTTTCTATCACCAAAAATACTTTATATTGTATAATTGTAATTTCAGTTTTTTAAACCTTATTTTAATCGTAAAAAACATTACTATTTATGACATCACAATAAATAAGCACAAAAACCCTCAAATAACACGGTAAACAATTTATTGCGACCTGCACGGTTTCCTGCGCAAAGTGGATTGATGTTAATTGAATTAAGTTATTTACAAAAAAATAATATTTGAATTAAGTTATTTAAAATTAACATTAAGCCAAATACCGTAAGAATAATTTCCGAAATATTTTTTTAATTATTAATGTAATCTGTAAAGTATATTCGTTTTTTTGGTAGAAGAGCTTTGTTTTTTATTTTTGTGTTTTGATATTATAATAGCTGTGTTATTCCAGGGTGTATTGTTTTACAATTACACTTTACACAATATTTTAATAGATTAGCAACTAAACATTAATAATTTTACGATTTGTGTGCTATATATAATTTATAAAATAAACATTTCAGTATTTCAAATATTTGTTTCGATATTATCCACATATTATTTAAAAACAGGTTTCTTCATAACGTCCGCTTTCTTTGATGAAATGAAAAATTGAGAAAGATTCTATAGCTTCGGTGTTCCGAAGCCTTATTGCCCTTGCAGATATGTCATTGCAATTGCCGTAGGGCATATAATAGCATTTGAGTACAATCTGATTAAGCCTCGAAATCCACAAATTGAGCTAACATATTAATTTTGATGTTTCTTAAACATTTATCTTAAATATATTTAAATATAAATAAACAAACATATTAAATATAAAATAAGTAAAAAAAACGTTTTTAAATTTATTTTTTATAACGTTTTGTATTGATTATAATATGCAACACACAAGTGGAATGTCGCAGTCAAGTAAATGCCAGTGCGGAATATTGTGTCCCCTGCATTTTACATTTGGTGACTATAGCTTTAAAACTGTGCGAATATAGTGTTTTAGGGGGGAAGAAAGCGTAACCGGATGTTTTTTTTTTATCTACTTTTAGAATATGTTTCATATATATAATGTGAACAATAAATTCTGCTATAAATTTTAATAGGAGGTTAGGGATAATATAATAATGTAATATATCTTTTATATTTGGCAACTATTGAGCTTGAACAGTATAATCATTTCTGATTTTCGGCACGTATTAGCTTAGAGCGATAAGAGTGGGCGTCATCCCTCGCTATATATGAATCTTTGAATTAAACCAGCAATCAATTCTTTAAATATTGTGACTTATGACTTAAATCGTAAAAAATTTAACCACATTTCTATATAGTGCTGAATAGAACGAGTCTAAAAAACTGTGAGCTAGCTTGCACCTTTTGCGAAACTCTCATTAGAAGCTCCCAAAGCCTTCCTCCGATTGAACACATATCCGAGCACGAAATATTAAGTAATCCTCCGATTTATTAAGCAATAAATAAACCATTTAAACCAAATAAACATTCAAACCAGAATAACCCGGTAGATAAAAAAAATATTGTCGTGTAAATTTTAGTTTCTTTTCATAAGCAGTAACTTTCATTCAAATCAAGAAACCTGTTTCGGAGAAAGTTTTCCCTATTTCTAAAGGGATCTCTCAAAACCAATAAAAAGACAACAATTTTGCATCATTAACAGAGCTCTCATATAAGTTTTTCATATTAATTTTGGATTTAACACCCGATTTTATTTATTTGATAAATAAACGAAAAAGAACATTGCACTCGGGCGTAACTGACTGCGAAGTATTTTGATACCATTATATCAGATGATAACAAGTAGCACCGAACAGGGTGGGTGTGCTTTAAAATTGTGTGAGGTATATAGTTATATCGATAGTGGTGTACCACTAAGATGACATTACACAGAGGCGTCAAATCAACAAAAAAGGTTTTTTTTTTAAATCAATGAGCCTACGGGCCCTTCGGTACGACGCGTCGAAAATTGTGGAGTATTATTTCACTTGATCCTATTTGACGGGCTATTATTGTCTCGACGCAAACAAAGATGTGTTTCAACGGGATCATGTCACAGTGAGCAGACGGCTGTTCGTATTTCGAATAACGAATAAATGAAAAAATTATGCATTCAGTTTCGTTTGATTTCATAATATACGATATCATGATCCTTTTCGTCACATATTATTTAGTGGATATTTTCAATTAATTACATGTAGGGCACTTGTAGTCTTATTTTTAACACCTGGCTAGTTGGCCTCTAAGTGGATGTTATCGGCAACAATTTAAGAATTTGGTCCGGATCGTTGATAGTTTTTTATTTGAAATTTAAATTCATTCCACGGCACCCAGCTTTGCCCCAGACTTCACCTACTTCTGTTACGACGTTTTTGTGTTGCCTTGCAGAGCGGTGAACCAATGTTATTGGAGAGCAGCTAGAAACTCCTATTGGCTAACGCTCTTTTTACCACATCCACTGACTCTTTCTGCCTTGGTAAAAAATTTTCATAATCTAATACTGATAGCTTTTGCTTGACTTCAAAGCCACTGCCTCTGCTTTTCTCTAGATTTTATATTTAAAGGAGTTCAAAAGGTTCCGAAGCTCAGTAGGTATCCAGTATGCTTCGTTATCGACTAGGCTGTTATTGGTTCTCAGCCTGGCTATCTGTCGGTACTGGTCATTTTACTCGTTAGTTCCGACAATAACACGCATTTTATAAGACCGTGCGAGAGTTTTAATGCTGTTACCAGTCGGCAACCTTACTGTTCGGTTCAGTTGAAGTATTCTTGGTTAGGTTAGTGTTATACTTTTATATATTAAATATATATATTGAATACCCTCTGCAAGGGTGAAAAAAAAATTTACGTGAATTTGCATTTTATAATTTTTAAAATAATTTTCTTTGCAGTGCATAATTCTTTATACTTGAAATAAAAAATAACACCTTTGTATATACTTTTAATGTCTGAATTTAAATCGCATTTATACTTATAATTAAAAATAATTAAATTAAAGATTATTTTGAAGTAGATTTGGATTTATATTTTATTTATATGCATATGTGAAGATATTATCAATTTGTTTAATTAAATTATGTTAAAATACACGAACTAATCTCAATCCAGTAATTTTTTTAAAATAAATATATGAATGGGGCGATTGTACAAACATTTTTTTATGATATGTAATTTCACTAATACTATTTTTGGTGACACAGATTCAAAAAAGTTCATCATGAAATGAGTTAAGTCTAATGAAGTCATTAGAATGTAATGTAACTGTTCAAAATTTGGTTAATAATAATATTTTTTAATTGTTGTCATATAACATAACGGCATTGATTATTTGTTGTCATGGCGTCAAATACATAATTTTCAAATTATACGTACATCGTATTATTATAATCGTTTAGTGTGACCAGCATAAACATATTATGTATTATATATCATCGACAAAGAAATTGCAAATGCTGAAGTTTGGCTCTCTGATGCGCTTATTGCATTAAATAAATAAATTACGTACTTATATATGTAAATAAGTCCCCTTTAACTTACTAATATGATTTTTTATTTGAACTTGGTTGGTGAACGCACTTCGCTAAAAATGGATAATAAGAAAACGTATACAAACGTATATACATAATTAGATATGCAGAGAACATATGTAAATGTTCAGGGTTGTAACTGGTATATATTAGAGCGTTCATGGCTCAATTGTACTATAAAAATAAAAAAATTATGTAACCTTATACCTTATATATAATACTGCTAATAATGGAGCGATCTAGTATAGTGATATGGCATACATCATACACTGCGAAATGTGAAAATATTGTTATTTAAAACGAAAACTCTATTTATAAGAAGTGTTTTTTAAACTATTACTACATAAAACTTACAAATATATCTACACATTAACAGCCAGTATAACTTGAAACACCATTCCATTTATTAGTAACAGGAGTTGTGTTAAAAATATATATCTTTCAGTGCTGATGGTCATTATGAAGTGACACTTATGACAAAAGCAATAGTCTATAGTAATGGATTGGTGATTTGGCAACCACCTGCCGTCTATAAATCGTCTTGTTCAATCGATGTTGAATATTTTCCATATGACGTGCAGACGTGCATCTTAAAATTAGGAAGTTGGACCTATGATGGTTTTAAGGTGCTATTCAAATCTTATTAAATCAGAATCATTTGAAACAATTTTTTTTTTTACTTCACTTATACGTCAATATGTTATCACAAATAAGTTAAAAATCATATACTTACATATGTAATAGTTATTGGATTTGAATGAAATAAAATATTTATGATTTTCAGTTTTAATAAATTGGGCAATGCATTTAAATTAAAAGTACAAATTTAAAGTTTTACATATCCGACGTAGCATTGGTGTTTAGTGTGCGCGCCAAAGTGTGAGCATCGAATAATTGTGCGGGAATTATTTTAATAACTAGTTCTAATTAAATATTGAATGAATCTTACTTTTACTCTTATTGCATGTTTTTATTAGACATTTTTCATTAAAGCTTAAAATAATTACGTTAAGCTCAAAGTATTCTTTTTCGGAGACTTATTTCTAGAAACTTGCTATACGCATGAGAAAAATTAATAACCAAACAATTTTATATATGCTCGTTATACATATTTGGCATGTTACCAATAAGCTTACAGTCAGAATTATTTTGGCATTTTGGAATGAAAAATTAGATTTTGTTGTTTTGCAAATCTTAATTCCGTTGGATATAGCATCATCACAAATAAGCCGAAGTAAACCGAAGTTCATCATCTGAGATTAAAATTTTAGTCACGAGTTCGAAATATTTTTATAGTTTTCTACGACTTACATAAATTTTTTCAATAGATTTTTTTTGGCAAAGCATACCTACTATTTTGTCAATGCAATTTGTCATATAGAACAAACAACTATGTAAGCCATAGAAAATTAATACCAATTACATAATTTTAATTTATTCGAAGTTTGTCAATAAAATTAATACCAGTATTTAAAAGATCTCAGATTTTTAACAGTAGAGTAAAGCTCTCTACCTATATAGAGTTAGATCTCTTAATCTACTGAGATCAGAGCTGTATCTGGCACCTGCGTCAATTATTCTTTTCCCGATACTCATTATTGCGGCCATTTCGTGGCATGGCTAGTGGTTAATTAATTTTCACATTACACCCACAAATCTGAAGATTTTCTGTCACAGTTTTCGACCTAGATTCACCAAATTTAATAAACAAATAAACTTTTTTGAACGTCTTCAAATTTCGCCCTG
This sequence comes from Drosophila fungiperda, assembly GCA_035042345.1. Classification (NCBI taxonomy): domain Eukaryota; kingdom Metazoa; phylum Arthropoda; class Insecta; order Diptera; family Drosophilidae; genus Drosophila; species Drosophila fungiperda. The sequence goes on from JAWNLM010000204.1 coordinate 670,189, forward strand.
CAAGAACAAGAAAATTTTCAAATGATTTTGCAATGCTATACGTGTATAAATAATTATATTTTAAATTGAATGCAATAAGAATTGGAATGCTTGTGTTTTTTGATATGTATGATATATAGAAAACTAAATAGCCTATGAAGTATGAAAGCATGTACAAAAATTGTTTTACATTACATGTAAAATTAACTTCATAACTTAATTACAAAAAAAATAAATAACATCAAAAATTAATAATAAAATTGAATGCATTTTTTTTCCGATTTCAAGCGTTGAGAATTATATTATTTATATTACATTTAAAAAAAATAAAATGCACTTTTAAGTTATCTATTAACGTGTGTTTCTATGCAATGTTAAATAATTTGTTAAATAACTTGCATTTAGTTAAGTCTCCGAATCTTTTTATTAATAGCATGGAAATTTGTATTTTATATTAGGATTAGAAAGTATTATCGTATTCTCAAATACCAGACGTTCATTATATATTCAAGCATAACTTTTTGAACATTAAGCAACTTTATAATGGTTTCGATTACTTAAGTAAATATACATGTAAACTATTAAAAATATAAATTTAAAATAGAAACAAATATTAAGTAAAAATATTAACGTATTAAACCGATCTATGAAATCCCTGATGTGGTGGAGTTCAGCAAAAGATTATATCGAAATTCAAATTTACGAACTAACATGGGAGATCGAGATTGACACTTTTTTGTCAAATAATGGAACAAAATAATATCCTGAATACAAATTACAGCTCCACCCAAAAGATATGAACATATACATAAACTGACAAAAAAAATGTAATTATAAATCTGAATTTACATTTTCAATTTCGATTTGTAATTTACAGATTGAGCTAAACAATTTTTGTTTGTTATTTAGGCTCGATAAATATTACATTCACTTGCATGATTGTTTACCACAGACATAACTGGTTAGCTTGGTCCGAAATCTTGGTAAGCAAATTTGTGAAAAAGCGCTTGTCAAAAGATATCGGCTATGAAATTAACTGAATCATAGTCCATACCTTTTAAAACTGGTAAATATTTAAGCCGCTGAGGGAGCCACTTAACTTATTAACTAAAATAAAGGTTGGTCCCATATATCGAGAAAATGATTGCCATTGATCCTGTTTCATTTTTACATTTTCTCAATGTTTTGACGATCTTGACAATTCTCACCTTTTTATTGCTATCGGTAACTAATTTGTATGGATATTAAAAAAACGATGTAAGGTTCCGATCAAATCAAACCAATCTTATGTGCTTATACGGACTTCATAAATAATTTTTGTCTGTGATATCTGATCATTATGAAATATTTGGATATTCATTGTGAAACTTCCAACTTTGTTCCGTTCGGGTGAAGGTATTCGACAACATAAACATGAAATGTGGTGTATACTGCTCTTTTAAAAAAATTGATTTAAATCAAGTTGATTAAATACGGAAAAGTATTCGATCATTTTACGATATTCTAAATTATTTGTAACTTACTCTTATAGGCTTGGATGTTTGTGCTGGACATGTCGTAATTTTTTACATAGAATAACCAAATTTAATAAATGCATTAGTTATACTGTCGTTCGAGTATTCTGGTATTAAAGTATTTTGGCATTTGAGTATTCTGACCGCGCCTATAATGTTTTCACCCGATAATTATTCACTACTTAAAATTTGCGTATAAATGTCCGCATTTATTGAAATGAAGTGCCGCATATAATTAATAATAGCTTAAAAGATATATCCTATTACTTGACAACGTTCAATTTTTTATTTAAGGCTTATGGTGACTCTAGATTTAAAATTATGGGCTATGGGGTTTAATCGATTTGATTTTAAAAAGATATACATATATATCGGCCACAAACCATTTGTAAAATCGTATTCTTACCATAATAAACGGCGGGACGATAGCTTAAAGAAAATATTAAAGACAAAACGTAATTCAATTAATTTAATATATTTTTGTCATTTTTGTTTAAAAAATTTCTATCAGTAAACTAGCCATTAAAATTGGGGACCCTACGTATAAAACTGTGGAAAGGACCGGTCATTGGAATTTGTAAAGTTACAATATTTCATACCTTACAAATTTATAATATTCGATCTGTATAACTGTAGGTGGCATGTATTGTATTCTTACAATAATCAGAGGGGATGGATCAAATAGCCGTTTGATTTACTTAATTTTTCGGAATGTTAAAAATCTGAACTGAATGATTTAGATGTACGTACATTTTTATTTATCTGTGATAATTCATTAATTTCAATAACAGGATATCTTGCCAACTTAAATAAAACTACGGGCTCGTCCCTTTTCAATATAGCTTTGTAATTATATGTGGTGTTATTTATAGCGGGCTTTCCGCATACTGCCAAGCTAACGATTACAGGCTACTTACATATCTATATCTATGGTAAATTACCAAAAGTTTGAGTATGTACATTTTTACGGTAAAAATACCATCCGATCACTAAGTAAATCTATTTGATTGGACTATTGTAGACAATTTTAATTTCGGTTTGTATATATTGCTTCTCGATTTGTTGACGAAGATCTTTACTGGCGTGGATTGTGATTCACAATAATAAATCATAAATATCGACTTACTTACATATATAAGTATATATAAACTTACATAAATGTGTATGCTTACACAATATTGGTATCGAAATTCAAGTAGTACGTTTGTAGAAATTCTTTAAGTTTTAGGATGCAAAATTAAATGGATATACTTCATCAAAATGAAAAATAACATGCATGACATTTATAGTTTTGGAATGGTTTTTATTAACGCATGCTCCGATATTGAGTTAAAGTTTGTATAACAGCCTGCTCTTATGTTGATTTTTATATCAGTATATATTACGAAAATGTGTGGACTGCCTTTAAGTTAGAACAAGAGTCAATATCAAAAGAGTTAAAGTCTGAAGTTGCATTGTATTCACGCCTGAATTTTGGAAATTGAAACATATTATATATGTCAATTATATTTTGTATATGCTAATATATAATCTCATACACACAATAAATTTATAAGAAGCAAAATAAACACGTGAGAGCGTTGAATTTGATATGATACTAATAAAAATCATCCTGAAAATAGGTAGAAAAGAATTTTTTAGTTGTTAAAATTAAAAATTGGTAATCTTCGAAGCTTGGTAAAAAGTTTGGCAGTCATCCTTACCTCTACCCAGCAAATCTTGAATTTATAGTAATAGTTCTATAGTCTCCAAATTTCAAAAGTAGAGTACTGAGATTTTTTTCAAACCAGACCGATCTTACTACCTCATCCTACATATGTACATTTTTCACCTTATTTCGAGTGGCAATCAGTTGAAAAATAATTACTCGAAAAACAGAGTGGAAAATTGGCGAATGGATATAATAAAGTTGGTGATGTCACTTACATTGATAATAATAAAAAGAATCTGAAAATTGATTTTCATCTTTTATATATTAATCTATATATTATTTCTTTTGAAATTTTAACTGCTCAATCCTAAAAAGTGTTTAAAAGATTTTCACAAACTGATTAAATATGGCTCATAGGATATTTTATTAAGATATTATTTTCAAAACTGAGTATTTCTTAAATAGTAATATTGGCTGTTGGATGGAGTTATTCATTTAGAAAGTAAAAATATATTTGTATTATTCAGCGCTAATAAAAATGTATTATATATATATATTTTATATTATCATTTATAAAATATTTTACGTGATTTGAGGATCTTAAGTGCAAAATATAAAGAGATTTTTAGTTCGCAAATTTATATTTATTTAATTTTGATTTTTTTTATTTACTTTATTTTTAAACGAATTGTTTTAAATAACCGTTTAATGCCTTCATTGCTTTTAGAAATTATAACTTATAAAAAACTATTAAATTATTAATACATAAAATGCCTGTTAAACAAGTAAAAATTGTTTCATATATATATAAAGTGAAACAGCCGTCTTCGACAAAATAAATTATTATTATTAAACATTAGTATTTTAAGATCTTACAAATAAAGCCATATCAGATAGCTTACAGAAATTATTCTAATTTAGCTAAAGATACTGCTTAACCATAACATAGTCAAGGGAGCAACATTTTTTTTTACTTTCTAAAGTAGTAAAGACTTTTTCTAAAAATATGTTTGCAAATCGACTTTCAGAAATATTTTAAATAATAAAAAAATGATTATTTTATCTGTTTACTGTTGTCAGAATATATAAATAATATATTATTGTATAAGAGTATAGCTTTTAACTTGAAGAAACGGACATTGGAGAACACGAATATACTCTACTATTTTCGGTAACAGTGCGCACTGTAGTAATTTTAAGTACTATTTTTAATACTGTTAAATAAAAAAAACAAAAGCTACTTAACAATTTTGGATTATCGCGCATGTCAACTTATTTGGATATCTCAATACTAAAAGATAAATGGAGCAAAATGGTTTAATAGCTGGGACATAAAAAAAAAATAGTTAATTTAAAAACTTTTGATCAACACCACTGAGAAATGACAAATTTGTCCACATCGGGAACACAACTATTCAGTGAGGAAAAAAACTTAAAAAGTACACTTTTTGTAAATCACTTTTTATTTCGATAATTGCATTCAGCATTAACCTAAGCTCTTTGTTGAAAATGTGTAATCGTGCCAATTTGCAAATCCCATTTTATTTAAATTTTTTTACACCTTTAGATGAATTTATGGTTTTCTTAATCAAAAATCGTTTTCGTTATATGTTGTGTGTTTGGCGTCAAGGTTATATATAGTGAAAAAATTTACAAAGGCTTTCCAGCTTAATTAGATGTTAAAAATGCCTACGTTTGTGTACAGTTGTGCAACATGGTTTTCCTATAGAGAAGTTTGTAAAATGTGTGTAATGTTTTCGTATTTTTTAAAACATTTTACGAACATCGTCAATCCATCCTCGTTTTTTTTTGTTACTTTCCTTTTTACTTTGCTACATTTTACAATACTTTATCATTTCTTTCATGGTTTGAGCACCGAGTAGAAACGTTTCTAAATATATAGCAGTTGCACAAAAGGAAGTCACATACTATTCGTACAAATTTGAATTCAAACGCGTACGCGTGCAGGAGTTAATTAGCTTAAAAGGTCGCTTAAAAAAATATATAAATGTATTAATTAGAGGAAGCTTGTCCGCCTCTATTATGTTAATAATTGCTTAAGCTTCTAGCTGAGATTGTGGAGCTGCTCGTGCATTCCACTGATTTGTTTTTGTAAGACTGTTGTTTGCAATTGATTGAGTGCACTAAAGTTCTTTTAAGAAATTAACATGAATTACTCGAAGAGTATAAGAGCTGTACAAAATTTTGAATAATATTCATTACTCTCGACTGAGGCATATTAATTGATCAAAAATGTTATTACTTATTTGAATATATACTCCTTTTTAGTAAAAAGGAAGTAGAAATAATATAATATTACCTAAAACAAAAGATTTATATTTTCATAGTCTTTTAAATTTTTAAAGAAAGCTGTATTTAAATAACTGTTTATTTAGATCTATTTGTACACAACAACTTGAAAGTAAATTAAGGGACATTTACACATTCGATTTCATATTTTGAGTTTATTCGTGGGCCTGCAGTTATATTGCATGCCATAAATTTATTACATAAGTTAATCAAATAAGTTAAATTAAAATTATGTTTTTTTAGGAACATATGTTTTATTATATAAATTTATTATTATTTTAATTTATATAAAATAAATATATATTATTTTTTATAACCTATAATAGTTGGCATGCAAAAGTGTTAACGAATGCATTTTAATTGTCATTGCCGACTGAAATAAAAAACGAACTCATTTTTTGAGTAAATAATTCATTTTAATTGAAAAAATTATATGTAAAGATTAATTTGAGTTTCTACTATGAGCATGATACATATTGGTTCACGACATACAACATTTATAAAATTAAACCCATATAAACCTTTATATTTTTTATTGGTCAGCTTATTATTTAATAGTACTATTCCTATATGTATGCAATTAAATATACATATACGTTCATACTAATTCTAATAATTATATTATAATGTGTAATGTACATATGTACCTAAATTTTTTTACATTTATTAGGTCGACTTGAGGCACATGGACGAACAACAAGGAAGCAATATTGTTGACGTTGGCGTTGATTTATCAGAGTTCTACATGTCTGTCGAATGGGATATTCTTGAGGTACCGGCTGTTCGGTAAGTAATTTTCACAAAATTATTGTTCAACATATTTTCAAACCGATAAGACCTAATAAACATTAAGCAATCAAGCTATGTATCTAAGAGTATCTTGTTATTGTCCGTCTGTATCTGTGTATTTTTCATTTGGCATAAAATAATTGAGTTTTTTCTTGTCCTTGTTATTGTCTTCGAGCACACATTAGGACCGGTTTTATTTATTTTGCATTGATTTGAAAATATGAGAATTTCGGTGGCTGAAAACAAAGTTAAATGGAGATTGTTCGATTTTCTTACGATTGTCTTTCTACCCAATTTCAAATTGGCTTCTTATAGTTCTAGCAGCCACAATTTCGATTAGAGATATATTAAGTGTTATAATTATACGTACATATCTGTAAGATACTGGATTAGTTTCTTTGAAGTAAATACAAAGCATACGGTCGAATTAAGTTAATATATTACATATTATTATATGTATTTCGTATTAGTAATATAATAATAAAAAAATGTTTGTATTTTGCAGGAATGAAAAATTCTATACATGTTGTGATGAGCCTTACCTGGATATAACATTCAATATAACTATGCGAAGAAAAACTCTTTTTTATACAGTTAATATAATTATACCTTGCATGGGCATCTCATTCTTAACAGTTCTTACTTTCTACTTGCCTTCGGACAGTGGGGAAAAGGTATGAACATCACAATTACATTAGCACGTTGCAGTTGAAATTTTGTTCTTTGACTTCTATTGTTTGGAAATAATGATAAGTTATGAACTCACAAAATTCAGACCACCTGCTGAACTGTGAGTTATAGATATTTCTTATCTAAAAGTTGTATTTATTTTATTGGTATCAGTAATTGATTTGGTCGATATTGGCGAATCGAGAGAAGTTATCGATCACCTAAATTTAAAGTTATCTGCGAGCGGTATAAAATATAATATCTATACCAATTATAGAGAACAGCGAGCTCATATTCATTCGGTTATGTTGTAGATATCGAGACTCTCGAGCCTTAATAAACAATGTAGTAATTACGTCGAATTCAGATCGTGTTTTTTTTTTGCCAGAGCAAATAAGTTTTTTCAGGAACAATACCATCTATTCCTACTGACTTTTTCAGCTGAAAAATGTTCAAAGCCTAGTTCAAACTATTGTATCTAAAATAAAGCTCATAAATAATAGTTTTTAAGAGAGAATAAAATTAAAAATAATCACCCTTATGATCGTGTGAGTGCTTCCCCACCAACAGCTTGTCCCCTCTCAATTGTCGATACCTCTGGCCTCTCTGACCGTAACTCGATTTATCAGGAGTGAATGTGTGGGAAGGGTCATATACGTGGAGTTAATCCATAGACTTTTGGACCAAGATGTCATTAAAAAAAACTAGTTCGAATTCTTCCTAAAAATGTGTAATTTATTATTGACTAATTTTAATACTATATACTTACATAAATATATAAGTCGTCTCTAACGTGTCATTTTAAATAAAAAACTTAAATTTTATTGCAGGTTACTCTATCAATATCAATTCTTATTAGTCTTCATGTGTTCTTTCTTCTGGTCGTTGAAATAATTCCGCCAACATCGTTGGTCGTACCTTTGCTGGGTAAATACCTGATATTTGCCATGATTTTGGTTTCTATCAGGTAAGTTTTCATCTTAAAATATCACCTTCCAATACAAAATGTTTTCGTTCATTTAGCATTTGCGTAACAGTTGTCGTGTTGAACGTCCATTTCCGATCTCCTCAAACACATCGAATGGCACCGTGGGTAAAGCGTCTTTTTATCAACTTTTTGCCAAAATTCCTTTTTATAAAACGGCCAACATATAACTTTGAAACAAGGTAAGTTGTTGAAGTTTTCAGATACCTTATCTAAGATAATGAACATGAGATACAATCTATCTAATTATAAAATACGTTCAAATTTTTTGCCTATATTTTAAAAATGAAAAATATACCGACTATAATAAATATTTGTCGCACGATTCAAAGTTGCTTAGCCAACTAAAAATTACAGGAAGATTTGCGTAAAATAAATCGAGAGCATGACAATATTCAATAATTTAATTTCGCATCGTGGGCTTAATTTGACTACAGCAGCTACAAAACTATCAGCAGAGTCAAGTGACGCCCTAAGACGATAGCTACTGTTCATCTTTTCGATTGAAAAGTGTTAAATGATCAAAACAAAAAAGCTAGTTAATTGTTAATAAAATTGATTAGAGGGAATGAACAAACCATAAAGTCGCCTTACAAGCGACTCCTTTAAGATAAGTAAACAAACCATAAAGTCGCCTTACAAGCGACTGCATATGTATTTAGGTTTAAGATTTTTCTACACCCTATTGTGCAAGCCTGCACATGTTTGAAAAGCTTACGCTGCACAACTGGAAGCTAATGAAAATCGGTAATAATAAGAGATAATAAGTGACTATTCGTTACAACTATGGCTGAAATTACGTCGAATCATGCTACGACGGGACCGTCAACATCGCAGAAAACGATTGTTGAACAGTTAGAGAAATCGATTAAGTCATCCAAAGACGAGGCTTATCAAAAAGACCATTTAGTGAGTCCAACGGACATCCTTTTGTCAAAATTAGATAGACACGAAGCCCAACTACGAGATGCAATGGATCTAACCAGACGTTGCTTGACTAATCCATCACTAAAATAGCTGCTGGATATCAAGACTACGTTAAAAAATTCGAAGACCCTACAAACCCTAGGAGAGGTCAAAGAAAAATACGAATCATGGGCAATAAATAAGAAAGAAAAGGAGCTTCAAAATGGGAAGCTGAGATTTTGTTGGGAAAGATCACTAATGCTCCACCGTATCTAAAAACCTTCGAGACAAGGTATACTTTCGTTTAGGTAAGAATTTCCAAAGGTGGATATACCTCAATTTAACGGTAATGCCAAGAATTGGCCAAACGTTTATGGCCTATTTACCGAAGTAATACATAATCGAGGAGATAACACCGACACCATTAAACTGAACTATTAAAGATCATGCCTGAAAGGAGATGCAGCTACAATGTTGAGTCACTTACTGATTGGCTCAGCTGGAAACTATAAAGAGGCATGGAATATAATTTGTGAGCGGTACGAAAATAATCGGAAAATTTTCGCTGAATTGGAGCAATTAAGATGTGTGTGTGTGGGAAAAAATCCGCAGATTTTTAGATCAAGCAACAGAGAGTATTTACATAATAAAGGAAAAATCAAAGATTGACGATGCTGCAGATGTTATCTTTGCGCAAATCCTTCTTCGACAATTTTCTACGGAGGCTTTGCAGTAACACGAGCAACATGCTCGTCAGAGTACACAGTTTGATTCTAAACGTCGTCTCATCGTGTTGACTACACACATGCACAAGTTGGACAACTCTTATTGATCATGGTTACCGGAAACAACATTATGGTCTTAATGGAGGCTCGCTAGTCTCACATTATGTTGCCTCACGCCCATTTCGACAGATTGTACACCTTTGCTAGTCCACAGGTGGCAACGATAGCTGCATTAAGCTAAACAAAGATGGCCTTGGTGTCCAACTGAGAGCGTTGGATCTGAGTTCCATCATCCGTCAGACCGGATCTTCATTCGATTCCAATTAGTCAGCACTCTTATCAGTGCTTTGACGGGGCATAAATTCATACATTCTAAATATATACAGACGTGCTTATTAATAAGCTTTGCTGTTCTTTTGTATTTTAAGCAAATTGCTTTTGAAGGACGCTCACGCATGTTTCTATCCATACTACTCTTCGACTAATATTGAACGCCTAGTTTCCACGGGATATAGTAACACAGCTTCAAAAGAAGAATTAACAACACAAAGGTAAATTAAAAAAAAACTTTCTGATATTCTTTCTTATTTTTTTAAAATTTAGTAATGTAATTAAATGTATTCTCTTATACCTCGTAATTCTTTTTTTTATCACTCTAGATCTAGATTGTGATTTATGTGCATTTAAGTAGTTTGTAACTTTGTGATATATCGGTCGTGTAACTCACATTATTATTATGATAACAAAGCGATACCAAAGTGATTGAGTACAACAACAAATGGATGCTCAAACATCCTGTTTGACTTATGAAGTTGTTTTGTTGCTCTGTAATAATTTGTTTGTGTGTCATAAAATCTGCTTATCTGTGTTTTTGTGTATAAATTTTTCTTTAATTTTTCTCAAAGATAATTTTGTTGTTGGTATTGGCCGTGATTTGACCGTGGCCGTGGGGCCTACTCTGCTTCGGGTCGAAAGAAACTTTTTAAAGCTTAAACCAGGGTCCGAAGTTACTTAACACATTTTGCAATTTAATAGGCGGGATTATGCTTGGTAAAAAACCCTTTTTTCCACGTTTGCTAACAAAAGCTATTAAATTACGGCGATATAGGCCTTATTCGTTATGTGGCGGAAATGGGCGTAATTACTATAGCTTACATTAATTACATTAATTGTGAAAAATATGTGCACTTCAGATATCTAAGGCCGAAGTCGTGGGCGTGGTCTAATATATGCCGATCTTTGAAGGTTCTTACCAGCATGTTACCTTACAATTGTAGGTCATTCTTTAAAATTGTGGATATGCGCATTTATTAATATATACTGTTAGAAATTTCTGCTTTGTTGATTATGTGCGCAGGTCTGGGCGTTGCTTTAAATTTTTTTTCGGTTCTTAAATGCGTTCTTAATCATTAACTTACATACCTACCTATATTTGACGGCTCTGAATCAAAAATTGAGGAAGATATAAACACATTATGGCATATGCCGATCTTTGAAAGACATGACCTACAATCTACCAGCCAAATTTGATGACTATACCCTTAAAATTGTGGTAGATATAAAGCTTTATCGAAAGGCAAATATCGATTTTTCTAGCCACCTAGTGGAGGTAGCAGTGCAGTTTTTACATTTTGTCTGACGCGGGCACAGACCAGTATTGTTTCCAAGTTACAAGACCCTATCTCTAAGGGTATCGAAAAAGTTGGGCTTATACAGACAGATATAATAATAAGTTAATACAAATATCAAATAAAAACAAGTAAGAAAACTATAGTGATCTCGACTACGCTATACCCTGACTAAGTTAAACATATTCTAATTTTAAAGCTTTGCAATTAGATATGAGCAGGCTGTCATTTTTTATAGCAAGCACAGGCACTGAAGAGTACAAAAAAAACGAACGCATCGTAATTTTTATTCACAAGCTCAAACTGATTCCCAATTGGCTGGCTGCAAACAGGTGCTTATACGTATATACAAACAACCGTACACGCAATTGTAAGGAGTTCTGCAGAATACACACAAAAATTGCATATTATTGCTATCGATAATCGAGAAACGGTGGAAGCTATTGATAAAATAAAGCAAACTTGATCTGCGCTGGAAATACTATAGTCCATATTTCAAGACTCGAGCTCGTATAGTGTCTGAGATCCGCGATCCGAAACTATTGAGATTGTTGGCCGGATTTGGAACACGATTGTGCTCTTGTGTATATATCATCTTTTGTGGAGGTGGTGTTTTAATTCTCGCGGGTCTGCAAGTACCGGAACATAATTTTATATTCGGTATTAAAATGTAATGTAATAGAGCATAATCCGTAAACCAATTCAAAAATCTGCAAATAACTGATGCACTGCGAAAGAAGCGAAAGTTTTTACTGTAGTTTGCTCTTCGGACAAAAATTATCATATCAATATTGTAATACAAAAAAAACTCAAATATATATTTTATTATATTAATAAAGAATGTTTGTAACATTACATCAATACGGTAATGCAAGTTGAAAAGTAGCATGTATTTTTTTTTTTTAAAACTTTTGAAATAATTGAGAAATATTTGAAAGCTAATTCTATTCAGGTATTACACAATCAAAATGTGTACTAATACATATAGTATAAATTTAATATTTCTTGATGATAAATTAAAAAATATTATATTTTTCTGTATAATGTAGCTTAACAAGTACGGGACCCTTTGGAGGAAGTTGCCAAGTGCATGGACCGCTGCCACAACTTACTCATTCTAGCTCAGATGATTTGACAGCTGTGCCTGATTTGGATATGGGAAATACTGGAATAAAAAGCCCAATTTTGTGCAACCCAGCTTTTTCTCACTCAAAATGCCCACCACGAGTTCATCGTAGCTGTTTTTGTGTACGATTTATAGCAGAGCATACGAAAATGCAGGAGGATTCTACAAAAGTAAGTAATAATATTGTAAAACCACGAAATTAAATTTCTAATCGTAATTTTTTTTTAAGGTAAAAGAAGATTGGAAATATGTCGCAATGGTGTTGGATAGGCTCTTTCTATGGATTTTTACATTAGCTGTTTTGGCGGGTACTGCTGGCATCATTTTACAAGCACCAACTTTGTACGATGATCGGATTCCTATAATCGAGCAGAAAGATTTGGAGTTTTCAGGAACATCAGCAGGACGCTGCAGACCTGCGCAATAGCGTTTTTATTCCAAGAGAGAATATATATTAAACTGACCACTATCTTTTTTTAATTTATTTTTTGAATATATTTTCTAACAGTTTAAAATAGGGTCGACTTTCAAGAATTTGGAACATATTTTGACAAAAAAAATATTCTAAGCTAACGAAATAAATTTCTTAAAAAACTGTCCCTATCGATATATGTTTATGTCCCTATCGACGGCAACCTGGGTTTTTTTTATACTTTTCTGAAATAATTAAGAGATCAACAAAAAATTTAAACAAATACCTTCAGTAACAGAGTATAAACAAAATCTTATATTACATTTTTATATTATATTTACATCCTCTAAAATACTTTTAGTTAGTTACATTTTCAAATTAACTATGCAAATAACTCGACATAATATATCAGAAACATACGTTTTGTAAAAGAAGTTTTCGGGAGTTAAAAATAATAACATAAATGTAGATGCTTTTTTAAATGTGGAATGTGTGGGATCGTGAATGTTATTGTTTTATTATTTTCATACCATGTCAAAATCGATACATACTCTGGAATTTAAAAACATTTTTTGCTTTGCATTAAAATCATGGGAAAGTTTCATAAAAACTGTTAGAGTCCATCTAAATTTATCATAGGAAAATATCTTATTTTCTTGTGACTGACCTTCAAAGTATCTCATATATTTTTTAAGATTTTTGAGAAAAACAAATAATGTGTAAAAAACAGAGGATTTGGTTTTTTCCATTAATTTTGTGTTAAATTAAAATACTCCTAAAAATATAACTGTGTGAAAAGTAATGATGACGTTAAAGAGTTCTAAACTTCTTTGTTTACCTAGTTATAGAAAACACAAAAGAGGTCGTAGCCAGAATTTATAATTTAACTCGCTACATAAGGCATTTGATCCATATTTTGAATGCTACTTAATGAAGTAATGTATTTGATCTGAAAAGATTTTGAAGGGGCACATAATGTCTGGCACGCAGATGTACTTTCTGCCATACCTGTCCGATTTGATGGATTTTGAGTTGAATATTTTTTTTAAACAAATTTGTATACAAATAAGGCTGCACAAAATTTTGAAAAGGACATCGAATATTAATTAATAAATTTTGTTACAGTATGAGTGTGAGCTTATACATATAGCGAAATCCACTTGAATGATAGATAATACAAGAAAAATATGACACTTTAAGTAAGACGCCAGTGTTAGTCAATTGCAAAATTATTATTGTGTTACTTAAAATTTAGTTATAAGATTAAACATTGTGAGTACATATTCATATTAGCACTAAGCAGATAATACATTTTTTCTGCTTAGTGGTATTAGACACCTGATGGTCAGTTAGCAAATACACACGTAATCCTATTCGAACACGTTTTCTCAGTGACCAGTCGATGTGGCGGTTATCTTAGCTGATTATCTTAATGCTTATATTTTATGTTCACCTGTTAATTTAATTTCATGTCTTTCCAGTCAAGTGAACTATCAGAAAGTTAAGTTTTGGTTGGCTTACCATAAAAATGAGAAAAAGTTAAGCTAGACATTGGGAAAATAATTGTTAACAAAATGATCAGAGCAATGTATTTATTATTTTAAAACTATGCTGCAAAATGTCAATGGACTTATTAATACTATTAAAAATTACATTTGAAAAGAATCATGCGAACATACCTTATGTATACTTTACATTAGCATACAAAATGTGAAATAGAAAGTTAACATTATAATTAATAAGATACATTGTTAGTTTTAAGTACATATGTATTTGTTACTTAATAAAGTTAATCTAAATGAGTATGCATGTCACCTTAATGATGCTAAACTAAACTGCTTCTGTCAACGTGTCTAAGATGTTAAGTCGATTTACCGGAACTGCGCTTCTTTTGAGTCCAAATCAAGTACGTTGATAAGCCCAATCGATTATAAATAATAATATCGATTTTACTGGTTTCGTAGTGGATGGCTAAACACCATTTAATTATCTTATAAAGTCAAACTGTAATATTTGCACCACAGGCAGACAAAACATCCTGAGCCATACAAATGCCCAACTTCTGTCAGATGATCTTCCCCTCCTCTTACAACCTAGGGATGAAATGTCACCCGAATATATTTTCGAGCGAACTTTCAAATTTTACACCAGCAGCAAAAGGGAATGGACGACACTAGATAAAGTCAATCCGAAGAAACCGCACACCATAAAATGGTACACCGATGGATCACTCACCAATCAGTGAACAGGCTTGGGAGTGGTGTGCCCTCGGATGTCCTACTATGAATCTCTTTGGACGCACTCCAACATATTTCAAACTGAGATGTGTGCTTCATATTTGTCTCTTGCTAATATTACAATGGCGTCAGTTTAGCCTTGATATTGAATACACCTAGTAGAAAGTCTGTTAATTAGTTCATCTACTAACAGACTTCAGAACAGCGGAGTCTTTCCCCCTTGGTGACAGACTTTAGTGGTGAAGGTTATTACTGTGCTGTCATGCGTTGATGTTGTGGCTTGTCTGGACCGCAGCAGTGTAAATATCCACCTGCTGGTAGTTAGGTCCAGGCTAGTCCTTGAGATGACTTGGCTTCTGAAAATTGCTTCAGATGTTATAGTTCACGTTTTCAGTAAAAACGATGCTAAGTTAATAGATCTGAAGGACTTTGGGTTGGTGATGTCTTTCTTCTCTGCCTTGGGGATGAAGACCACCTAGCTCTATACGATCGGTATATGTCCGAGTGCAAGGCTGCTTAGTAGCGTTTCCTTACACGAGAGAGGAGTATGTCCTAACTCATTTGAAGGAAAACTGGCAATATTCCGTCTATTCCAGGAGATTTATAGAGCTGGAATGGACCAATTACCCATTTTAATCTCTCAACTGTGACTGTCGATTTGGCGCATGTGTAGTCGTCAGTCGGCGGCATATATCTACTCGCACTTTCAACAACGTCATTTTGAAGAGTGGAAAATTAGTTTTAAAGAAGAGCTCTAGCTTCACCAAATTTTTGCTCGTAAATTAATCATCTTTACGTTTTATTGACTTGTTAGCAACCGGCGCTCGCTCAACCGTTGGCCTTACCTAATTACCTTTTTGTACGAGGTTCGTACCGTTCCCATTCTCCATCTCTCTTTGCTTTGAGGCCACCAGAGGCGATGAGTAGTAAGACGCAGCCTCGCAAGGCATCCTTTTCCAAGTGCTTTTCCACCTCACCCTCCTTTTTCGCTGGAGCAGGTGTTAACCTTGCCTTGCCCTTCTTTTTCAATCCGCTAACGGGGATTTTCCCTCGCAAATTAGACCCATGATGGCCTATTCCAACATGAGCAATACATGTGGATATTCAACAGGTAATACGGTTACCTTAACCTTTATCGCCATATCTGCATATGACAGTCCATGTACGGTGGACGTAGGGTGGCCATCATGGCCATCGTGGCCATCGTGGCCATTATGGCCGCTGCTCGAAAGTGGACCCATGCCTGTTGTTGCTCTTTCCACCATTCTGCTAGAGCGAGCCCTTGCTGGAGGTATCTCCTCCCTCTTTTTGGGCCTTTGCTTCGTTGTAAGGCTTGATGGTCCGACCCTGACATTTTCGCTCATCGAAGCTGTTTGCCGGCTGTGCGCGCGCAACTCTCCTACACATACACATACACATACATATACACATACACATACACATACACATGCACATACACATACACATACACATACACATACACATACACATACACATACACATACACATACACATACACATACACATACACACACACATACACATACACATACACATACACATACACATACACATACACATACACATACACATACATACACATACACATACACATACACATACACATACACATACACATACACATACACATGCATGCAAATCAACTAGAGCAGAACCAGTGACTCTCAGTGATAAAAAACCAAGAACGAATCTTGTTTAGGCACACCGAAAATAAAATACTTTGCAAAGCCTCATCTTTATATTAATTTAATATACTAGTCCGATTTTGATAATAAAATTGTCAAATTAATATATTGATATAAGAGCTATGTGATGTAGTGGTCCGTGTGTTTGTGACTGAGATTAAGAACATAAATACTTTATAGAGTAGAAAATGTCACCTTTATTGCGTTACATGCCTTAGGACAAATTTAGAATGGTCTTCACAATAATATAAAAACACAAGACTAATATAAATACAAAGTGTGCATTTACCAAACATCAGTACACAGACAGAACTCTTACTAGAAACTTTACCTTGAAATGAATAGCATAAGTAACAGTGCCTTAGGGTTTCGACTTAAATTTGTAGTACAATGTTTGCTGGTCGTCCTGAATTTACATTGTGTTATTGCCAATGACGAGATTAGTTTTAATGTAAAGGATATTTTAACGAATCAAATGATGCCTTTACATATTTTTGTAGACCGCTTTAAGGAAAAATTCGGTCAAAAATATACAAAAGACTTTCTCTCAGGCTTCCACACAATGAATTACCACAGGTAGGTGACAAATTGTATTATTTAATATCAGGCTAATGGATTAGAGTTAAATTAAATTTGATTTTGGTTTCAGAAAAATGATGCAACAATACATGGCGTCTAATTACCTGTCTAATCAAATGATGAACTGGAATTTTGAGAGTAATGAATTTAAAATAAAAAATCGTATTGGCAAATTGCAAAATGTATCAAATGCAAATAACGATGATGTTAAATTGCTTCGCCATCCAAGTGAAACAGTTAAAACATTACTATACGATGATGGTTCTGCTAAGTATAACGCTTGGCTAAGGAGGTAAGTCATATGTTATCTTTGCATCAACAACTAAAAAGTCAGGTCGCCCAGCAAAAGTGATACATATCAGTGTCTAAGATGCTTTGTTTGTTTTTATTGGAATAATGTGCCTTTAGACGATATATCATTTGAAAACATATAATTATGTTTGAATATGAATTTTATATTATTATTATATTTCTATTTTCGGTAAAGTATTAGACCGACAAATCCGTACTTTAACCAAACATATTGATATTAATCTGTTCGTATTTGTTTTTGAACATTTTGATAAGGTGTAATTTGCTTGTAAAAATGATCATGGAAATACCCAGTCGGAGAAAATTAAATAAATGTTGTCTTTACGAGTTTCATATTACATATATGCACTTCAAGATTGATTTATCTTAGCGATAACTTTCAATTAGTGATACACTAAAGTGCAAGTGTATGAATTTTTATTAAATTGAATCCCTTGAATTTGAATTATCGATTATACGCACTAATCGATAATCGACTAATGGTACATACTGAAATTCTAAATCTCACGAGAATTGAGTTATGGTGCCTGCTTGATTCAATACTGTCAAACGTATTTGTTTCATCCGTTCGCGTGGTTTCCCACCATAATGAAATGCTTGACGTCAGGCACACCCACTTGACATGCTAATTACATCTGATATGGTCCGACTATGCTTAGTGGGAGTAACGCGTTGTGCAGTCCAAGAATCGACTCTCAATTGTCTTGTGCATTAGCTGCAGGGATATTGACATTCTAATTATTTTACTTACTTTAGTCCACAAGTTGCGGAGAAATAATAAGTTCACCTGACCAGGGATCCGTAGTTAGTTTTAAGTCAGGCCCAGCCTAGTTGACCTTATGCACTGGTCGAGTAGTATCTTAGTTTGGCTCTTGATTTTCAGCTAAAGCACAGTTGTCAGGATCACTGGTCACCAAGGGCGAATGAAACTCTGCAAATGGAGGTACTGAATTTTTGTCAGAATTTATTCTTGTTCAATGGTTACTTTGTATTATTTATATTTAAGAACAGGTTTTATTTATAATTAATGAGAAATACGATTTTAATTCTGAGTTTCAAAAACTTTCTTCAGTGAACTGTTCTGTTATTTATTATGAATATTTTGTCTATCACGTATATAAAAATGTAATGTTTGTTCCAATTGTTATAGAATAATAATATTACTTGTGTTTGTAAGAAATACCTAAACCGATTTCACATTGACACATACCATTGTTTAATGCATGAAATTCGATTTAACTAGCAGTGGATCTACAATTTTTGACACTTACACAATTACAATTTAATAGAACAACAACACTTGACGATATTCAACATCAGCTAAATAATGCTGTGAAGCATTTAACAAGTAACCACATTCCAAATCGAAGGCAAATGTCGACCCCAGTTTCAAATTCATCTATAATGGACTATTATGCAGGAGAAGAAATCGATTACGGCGATATAACTGGATATGCATATGATGGTTCACATAATGACAGTAATTACCTTAATGTAAGTAATTATGGGATAATTATGAAATTATGGAAGGTATCAGAATGTAATAGTTTAGGCCGTCATGATGTCTATCCGTCTGACTTCAGTACGTCTTTAAAGAGTCCCCAAACTTGGCGCGTAGATTTCGGATTAAATTGTCTAAATATTAATTCCAGACAAAACACTCTACTGTGCTTCCAGGTCCTAAAAATCTGAAATTAGTAGTTTTTTACACAAGTCACTATAATGAAAGCATGTTACCGGTAGCTCTGCATGGATCGATAAATATATATAAAAAATATAAATTTGAATGATTACGCCCACTCTGAATGAGATTGTTCTTCTCCACCTGTAATCAACTGGCATATCATTGATATAAGAGAATTTCACAATCGGTTACACTGTTCTCACTTATTTTATTTTGTTTTCCAGCATAAGTAAGTTTTAAATTCGGTATGTGGCGCATTATTTACTGGCTATCGAATTAGAAACCATTTGGATCAACATCACATGGGAAAGTCGGACAATTTGAAAATTACAGCCAGACGTAGTTTTGATATTTTTACAAGTAGCGTAATCTTAACGGAATTCATAAATTAATTATAGGTTATTTTATCTTGTGTCCATACTGGGATAGTTGTTGGCGCTGGGAAGAAAGACCCCAAAAGTCAGCGGGAGTGACGAACAATCAAGTGGCATGAATGCTAGCTCGGATCAATGAAGAGTACTTAACGGGGTCGTGTAGTTGTTCGGCGATTTATTTTGATCGGCATGAACAGTTCATACGGGAAGCATTACAGGTAGTAACTTCTAATTTGATTTGCTCTAGCATTCTTCTAGCACTGAAGTTTTGTATGTGAGCATAGACATTTCCACATTCTCGCTCTCCTGAGGAAGATGAGAGGTGAGGTTATAGTTGCTTGTCCAAATCAAAGCCATCTGCAAAAGTTGTTTACAATAATTGAACTGTTTCAGATCGAGCATTTGTTAATATTATTTGTCGGACTTTTAGAGTTGGTATTAATGAGGTTGCCATCTTAATCAGTAAGACTTACTCTTGTAAATTATTTCAATTATCACAAAGTAGCTTTAACCAACTGAATCGCGCATCTAGACTTTCTAGTTTTGAGTGATATGTGTGCATATATATATAGACCTGCTTGGTCCAGTGTGTGAACTAAGAAATGGATATGAGTTGTTGAGTATTCAGACAAAACTTTATAGTTAGTTCCAGATGTAATTTGTGGGCAATTCCTTATTTTGCTCATTGAAGTGAGCAAAGATTAATATTTTACACAGTTCCGCTACTTGCATTTTAACTGCTGCGAGAATGGCTGCTTCTACTTAGTTGAATCGATAAAATAAGCAGGCACCAGGAATTCGCAGCTGTAATACAAAACTTATACTCCATATAAGAGATTCTGCCGGATGATTATCGTATATCAGTACCGAACCATTTATGAAGACATCCCCAATTTTTATTTAATGGATTTCCTGCAAGAGTAGATTGCAACAACTGTTGCACCCTTTCGACAAGGCACCCACTCAAGCTTCCTTTTTAACTGCGAATGAGGGGTTACTGAATCCGTAATTTTTCCTGCCGTTTTTGATTTATAGGAGTTGAAACGATCAGAAAAACCACACATGGCATAAGTAGACAAAAACATCCTGGAAAATCCCGTACGTCCCGCTACGCCGCTAGGCACTTAACCAAGCGGACCAACACAGCTGTTATTATGTGTTGAGAGAGGAAGGAAAGTGGATAATGCACGCATTGGTAGTTTTACTCCGTAGACTAATTATATTTAATATGTAAAAAATAAGTTAATAATTTAAGTTGAAATATCGGCTTCTTAAAGCGATTCTTGTGACTTTTTAATAGGTGTTTCCGCATAAAATTACACAGATGCCACGCTATTCCTTAAGAAATCCAAATTTTGGTGTTAAAATGAGGCAAAGTAGCAAAAATGGTATGAATCTTTCTTGTGAATGTAAATATTATATTTTTACTTACTTAACGCCACTTTTAGGTTATGAAAATTCCATTGATGACTATAGTATCCATGAGACCCCGCCAGTACTCTCAAGTGTTGAGGCACACCCAACAAAGCAAATTAAAGAAATTAACATTAAAGATATAATAGATATCGCATTGACTACTCTAGCTTTGTTATCTTTTGGAATGTTTATTTTACAAGTTCTGATGTGTATAACTATGGTAAGTATAATTTTTTTAGTATTTGAATTATTTTGCTCATTAGGTATTCAAGTATATTTTACATATCAAATCCCCGGATATCCACAAAATTGATTCAAAAACACGTATGCTTATTCATTTTAGTCCATTTTCATGTTTTACAAGTCGTATGATGACCTAAAAATTCAGACGGAAGTAATTAAAGAATAAACTTGTAATATGAAATTTGCAATTTATGTACCACCTTGTTCAGCGCAACCAAACGCAATGTCAATCTTGATAAAACAAAATTTCTAACGGCCAGCGAGGTTTTTGGTTTTTGCCACCCATCTTTCGACTCCCACCACTCCATTGGTGAGCATTGACACCCATCTTTCGATGAATAAGTTGTGCTATATTTTAGTGGCATAAGGCAGATTAAATTCAATTGGTCTGAAAACATCTTATCAAATTGTCCCTGACAATATATATATGACTGACTTTTATTTGTTTAACACCTACCTTTTTTGATTCAAGAGTAAAGATGAAGGAAATAGTTTAATGATGCTACCTATGGAAGCAACGGAACCAGTTGAAACAAATGATGGCACTGAAGAAATACGGCGAAGAAAACGTTCTACTCAACAAAGTCCTGCGATGTTAACTGGGGTGGGTATTGTAATAATAATTAGTTTGAGAAAACACGCATGGAATATTAATTCCACCATTCATAACAAATGAAAATTATGTCCTGAATAGCAACTTTATTTAATTTGAACTATGTATATAACTGGTATTTGTCGATATCCTTAAAGTTCAAACCTTGAAACCTGGAATATGTGCCCACGAAAGACCAATTTTTAAAATCTGGTGTGCTACTGCCACTAAGATATCCGACTAAAAAATTGAAAATCGCAAATCAAGAAAACCACATTATTTTTACAATTATATAGATATTTTATCGCCCAGAAAAACCTAAGAATGGTTAGAAAATTTCTTAGACACGCTCAGCCAGTTCCGAAAAATCAGTAAAGGCTATTTACCTCATAATTTTAGAGCTAGATTTACCAAAGACCAATCAATAAAGAATGTGTTTTGTACCCCGTGATAAACATATGTAATATTAGTATCGCTCTCCTTTGGACTTTACTGACCAAGCTGATAGGATTGAAATAATACACTCGAATTCACACGACGCAATAAATTATTACTGTTTCACTGAGTATTTTGCCAAAGCAACGAAAGCATTCATGGTCTTTAAAATAATACATTGCTGGCAGTGAAGATAGCTCCATATGACAAAAATGTATTGAGACATTTATTGAGCACTGTCATTTGTAGAACATCACTTGTCGTATTTTGTTAATTATGTTCTTATTTCTCATATGTATTAATTTTGGTTATTGTCTCACTTCGACCTTTAAATTACGTGTGTCTGAAAGCATTTAATATGCTTATTTAATGCTCAATATTGACAGTCTATTGAGTTTACTTGTCAATCAGAATAGATGGTGGAGATGTTATTTCTCCAAAAACAATATTCTGTTGTAGGTAGTTAGGATTTATAGCTAAAGATAATTCACAGCCATCTCATTTAAGATAAGTGTGAGGTTTTATACAAGCTTTGCCTCAACTTCGCGGTTTTTTTTGCATACAACTTTAAGCGCGTTTGTGAAAAAACGAGGTCTATACAAATTATAGCCCTATAGTGCATGCCGGTAATTTTCGCTCGATGATATTTTTTTTTTTTTAGCAATTTTCATCTCTTTTCGATTATGGTTTCAGAAAGTGTTGATAAGACGACGCGATTTCTACTTCAGTTTAGAGTTTGAAGGCACAACAAAATTGGCTAAAACATTTTAACTGCTCTGAAAAATGTCAGTTCAAATCGAGCACGATTAACAGGAATACGAGACTATTTACGACAGAAATTAAACGACGACGACTTCGTTTTTTTTAAATTGTTAATTCCGCCTGTTTCTTAATAATTATTAATTTTTAATTGACTTAAAATATTTTTCGCTTTCGCAGATAAATCAACTGACTGAAAATCTCCTGATGATAATAGATAATTTTTATTTATATGAAAATAAAAGTTCAAATATGAAATATTATTTCAAACTTTTTTGTGGATATGCCTCTTCTAACACTGAAGCAACGTATACCCAAAAATTATGGACAACGCTTTATGGGTTTGTAGTTATACATAAAGTAATACATAAAGTTATACAATATGAAACAGAATTTTCGACTATTCTAATTATTTTCAGTAAGTAAGATTCTTCCTTCAAATATTGAAGCGGGGTCCTTGACTATGAAAAGTTGGGTAAAACTTTAATGGAACGGAGTAAGAAGATATGTATAAAATGAGAGAGTATTGTATTGAAACAGCAGCAAGTGCAAAATGCATAATAAAGTCGATAATGTGATGCTTAAAAACTAATTCAAACAGCGTGCCTTTTTTGTGTGGGAGGTGTATGCATGTCCTTTGAGGCTACTTACCTGAAACAAAGTGTATGTTAACTAGTGAGGAATTAAATTTTTCAATTTTTTTCCGCTAAAGAAGTCGGTGTTTTATTTTTTTGGATGAGTTTGCTCCGTCCCCAATTTGATACACAAGAGTGCAATTATAAACTTTGAGCTGTTTTCATCGATCGAGTACTCAACTTAACGCATTGAAAGATATGTCTCAGCCCGAATAAAAGGAAAATATTCATGATCATAATTATTAGAAGAATTATATAGCCATGTCCTTGTGTCCGATTTTATTTTCATGTTTAATTGGGTGAATTGTATAATCGGGGGCAACCGGATCGGACCAAGCGTTGATGGTGTGTACATAGGGCTTCGTTCAAATATTGAGTTCTTAAACATAGCTTCACCTCTACTTAATATGTACGAACACACAGAAAGATATTTTAGAGTTTTAATATTTAAATTCTCTTTTTTACACAGTTTGGGATCAAGTTGGCTTGCATCACGTGCGTCCGACGACTACTTTTCAACAATTAAACACATTACTCAAGTCTTAGAAGTCTGTACTTAGTGCTGTCATTAATTATATAGATATAAACGTGTTAAAACATATATATGAGATTTAACAGTATGCTTCTACTAATTTAATAAAATATCGTGTTATAATGGGCTTTAATGGATCCTACATTTAAATTTGCAATAAATATAAAACATTTTTAATTTACTTTTTAATAACATTGCATTTTGCCTTCAAGTTTTTTACAGCGAAGAAATTTATAAAATAAACTTCAACGAGCTGCAACGGCAATTAATAAAATCGTCCGTTTAACTCAGCGTTAAGTGATTTAAAAATATACTCAGCAGAGATATGCTCACTCTGAAGGCGTGAGTGGCGTGGCATTTATCGTTTTTTTTTGCAAGACTCACAAGACTCCAGGTCGCACTATCGTCCGTGTCCACCACATTTTGTGTGGGCACTAGAAGACTTTAAACGTGTGTAAATGATCAACAACATGTCAAGAATGCAGCGTAAGACTTGTTTCGGCGGCGCAACGCACACCTCGTATATTGGAACCATTAGCCGACTGAAATTTTCTTTGCTGTATATCACATCCGTTTGATCCTTGAGTAGAAAAGTCTGCTGCCGCGCAAGGCAAACATCACCCAATTCCGGCAGAGGTTGGAGCAACTTGTCAGCCGCGGATATAAACATTGCGACAGAGTTATTTTTGTGTAATATCTGGCTAAATACTCCATGCATCGTCGACTACCTTGTTTGACCACCGGCCAGCTCAGCCCTTTTTTTAACCCGAGATTTTGGAACTGTTAATTTTGTGGAAGGCAACGTGTTGTGAAAACCATCAGCAAATCAGACAGATCCACAGTATACGACCGAATAAAACTTGATATTAATCGGATGTCGAAATTGCATTGGCATATCAGGATGAGCTAAAAGGCCAATATAGTCCACGGGCTCGGAAATCGATAACATCGATTCGAAAATAGCCACAGATGTCCCACAAATTTAAGGCTACAAATTTTGTTGGTAGATTTTGGCGATGACACAACGATTGGAATATGACACGCCCCGCCCACTTTTTCCTTCAAAAAAGATAAGTGCCTATTTCTATAGCAATTTGTAACTACCCTTAATCTTGGAGAGAAGATTACTACGTAAACCTTCGCCGACTTACACTCACGAAAACCAACATCTCCCGTAATTCAAGAGACATCGAAACATCGAAAGAAGGTTACTAGCTTATATCTACCCAACATTTACAACGAATACCAACCCTGTTCTTTTTTACCTTTTCTTGGTATAACGTTATGGTATCAAAATTATTTCGCAGTCGGTAATGCTTGACTGAAGTGTTCTCTCCTTTTTGTTGTTTTTGTAATTTTTGATAAGATTGCATTTATTGGTTAATAAAAGATTAGTCAACCGTAAATAAAACAATGAAATTCTGCATTAAACAGACAACGTTAGTGATGTAAACAGTAGACATTACGAGAGTAGTATAAAACAAATTCCGCAGAAAGTGAGTAACGTACAAAGATATGGACTAAAATACGGTTGATGGGCCATTCCGGAATTGCATTGAATAGGAATAATAATGGAATAATAATGGCAGTAATATTTTTTAAATAAATCAGGTATATTCAGTTCTATATAAGATTTTCGATATTTTATTAAAGGCACGACATTTATTTATTATAAAATTGAAAATAAATATTTTTAAAATTATGTTGTTCCACAAAGCTTAGCTGTTTTTAATACACGTGAAATAAATATAATTTGTAATATTAACTTAAAATTTTTTTTTTGTCATCAGTGGGATTTACGTCAGGGGAACTTACTGCACAGTCTAAAAGCTTAAATTCATTATCCGGAAACCATGCACGACAGAACCGCGACACATATTGGAGCAAATAGTGCTCCAAAAGCTCACCAAAACATCATCCAACAGACTTATGTAACACTCCGAGCTCATATGTCCTGATATTCTACTTATTGGGATCCTTTTGTGATGATAAAATACAGCCCAGATCACAATTGAAGCTTCGAGTAAGACAAAGTTATGTGACTTCTTTAACTCAAACCAGTATTCATTTCATCCATTAGGATCATCGAAATTAAATTTTAATAAATCAGAAAACAGAAACATTTTTTCATAACTGGGTCTAGAAAAAGTGATTGTATGCACCATATAATCTGACTATGTGGTGTGGTTTTATGAATATTGGTTTTGACGTCAATTTTTCCAATCCAATCAATAACTCGTGACAACATTTTTTGAACACGATGTTTCGATATTTCTTACCTTGAATCAAATAGAATTTTAAAGTATTTATTTAATTTTACTATTTTAACAATTGTTGACGTCGATCGATTAAATTTAATTGACATTTGCCTTCAATCAAGTATCCTTGTAAGCAAGAATCTTAGCCATCTCACCAGGCTGGAGCGTTTTTTTCCTTTCATAAAATATTATATTGCAAACAATGCCCTACTTACCTTTCCGAAGGCTAGAAAGCTACTGCTATTAGTCGAATTTTGCACCCAAAGTAGCTCAGAAAAATACAAATATGCAAAATGATGGGGAAAAAATAATTAATAAATTAAGAGTGGCAATATTACTGCTATATTTAAATCAAGCAGTAGATCGACTAATTTTAATTCGATTGGTTCAATTTCCAATCAATTATTCAAGATTCGATAAGCAATCGCAAAAAACTGAATACTCTGGAAGAATTTATAGAATTTGCAATATACTTTACATATGTTAAATACACAGAATGTTGTCCGTTATGGGAAAACTCAGTGGCTATACCAATAGTTATAACAGTTATACCAGTGTAATACCAACTGAATCAGTTGAAAAGCAGTCAACTTAGAATTATATTAATAATTATTTCAAAATTAGGCAAAAACGTCATTTTATATATTTTTTTAATTTAATTTAGTTTTAATTTTAATTTAATAGTAAAGAGCACTAAATATTTAAAATCAAAATTAGCTCTGAGTGATTTATATAAATATCTTTTGGATTGTTCTTTACATAATTATTATTTATTATAAATTTATTGAAATGAGCTACGATTGAAAGGGTTGTATGAAGCACAATTGAGGATCAGAATAAAATGTGGGATAAAGATTTGGATAAGTAGTTGGTTTGGACGCAGTGGCTGAATTAGTTGAAAAGTACATGTCAAATTTATACAAGCCATGTCGTTGAGCTATTTTACGTCGTGAAGTCAGCTGCTTCTTCCACTTTGTTCGACGATTTTGGAACCAAGTTTTGATTTGCACTTCTGTCAGGCACAAAGATATCGAGAGTTCCGTACGCTTGTTGATGCTAAGGTATTTGTCAACCTTAAACTCATTTTCTAAACGTTCCAGCTGTATTGCGCTATATGCCTGTCGGGGCTTTCTTTCAGAACTTTGTTTTTTAAAACGCTTTCCTTAAATAAAATCGTTATAAGTTTTTAACATGATATTAATAGTAGAAAATAAAATATCAACTTACTAATAGAAAAATATAGTTTATCTAAAATAAGAACAGTTTTAAAAAATATTTTTTAACTTTTAAATTTACCTTTTTGACATGTCATAATTTCAACATGACTAGAACAAGTTAGTAACAACGCAGAACTTTAAAAAATCTGCATTCTATTTTTATTTAATTGAATATTATGAATTATGACGAAGTTATCCATTTCGTTTTATAAAAATTTCTTGTAAGCCAATTAAATAAAATTAAGTTAAATCCTAAAAAAAATGGAGAAAACAACAATCATTTCTTTCAAAACAATTTCTTCAGTTCAGTTCATTCAATTGATTTTAATTGACTAACTACAACTCAAGTCACTTTAAAATAAATTATATTAACCATAATTTCCTAAATCAAAATCAGAGGAACAGAATACTTATAATTAATTGAGATTTATATTTACCTTGAACACTAACTAAGTGATGCAAATAAGGAGACGTTGGTAATTTGGTCACACATTGCAAATTTGGTGATGAATATTGAAATGCTCTTGTGAAAGGGCTCGGCAAAATATCTGCTGCAACGAAATCGACGCTTTGCATATATGGAATCGAATTTGTAAGAACACTGCTCCCATTAGCCCAGCATTCTCCGGTTTCACCTGAAAATGTTACAAAAAAAATAAGGAAGATTATCTTTTAACATCGAAACTTTACTTACGCATGGATTGCCAGTTACTCATTAATAGATCCAATTAGACTAAACACTGTTTCAGAAATTTTCCCTGTTGTCTCTAACACTGTTAAATATCACATATTTAAAGTTTCTCTAGTTCAAAATACATATAAAATGGAATAAATTTAAATTTTGAATTTGAATTTTAAATAACCACTATTAAGCACTGGAAAAGGTTCCCAGTGAAAGGATTCTTTAGGCTTCTTATGAAGCCTTACCTGCACAACACGGATATCCTTGCAGAAGGAAATAGTTTTTCCGGTATTGGTAGGGGTTTAAATTCAATTATTACAAAAAACTACAAAGATAACCCGTAGAAATTTCGCCCACCTGCCAAGGAGCTGCTTTTGATGCAGATAAACTACCAGAAGCAAAAGTCTAGGCTGCTATCATCAAAATACCAAGGTTGTTAAATGTTTTGACGAGCGAACATTGGGTAGATTGGAGTAATAATTACGGGCCATGTCACTCCCTAATTTTCCTCATGTATTCACAATACAGAGAACATAAATCAATAAGAAAACGTTACCATACGTTACTACTAACTACCTGCTCATAGCAGGTAGCAAAAAACATAGATATAAGCTAGTACTTCCTTCGAAATTTGGATACAGTAGTTTGTAAACTATAGGAGATATGGGATTTTATAATCTTAGGTGCCGGAGTGAACGTGGACAGCAAATAGTAATTTACTTTCAAGTTTGGTATTTATAGCTCTTAAATTGCGAGAGATATAGGCTTTTATAATTTATGGTCCAACATTTCCGGATTTTTATAGGTGTTACTAGCAATTATAAAGATATAATTTGGTCATTTTAGCTATTAAAATTGTGTGAGTTATATGGTCTTATCGCCTTATACTAATAGGTGTATCGTGTTAGGGAATGGGAGTAGGCGGGGGCATTCAAGTTTATTTATCGATCTCATAGGGGAGTTACTAATAACATACTTTTAAAATAAGTTACTCTAGCTTACAAATTGTAGAAAAAATTGATATTTCAGATTTCTAGGGCCCAAGTTCACGGGGTATGGGCGTGGTGCGAAACATTAAATGTCTAACTTTGAAGGTTATTACCAGCAAGTCACATTTCAAGTTTGATTAATCTATCTTTAAAATTGTGGGAGATGTGCAGATTTAACGAGATACAATTTTCGGCGTTGGCGTAGGTCAACATTTTTTTTCCGGTTATTAAGGGCGACTTCCAGGAACATACCTACCAAATTTTACGGCTCTAACTCAAAAAATGTAGAAGATATAGCTATTTAGGATTTTTACAGTGGAAGCGGGCGCGGCATTAGCCAATTTTTAAAGGACATGGCTTACAGCATAGTTTTTAATTGTTTTTTTTTAATTTGGCTTCACTCCCAAAGCTGATTAGTCATCTAAAGGTCCGATCAACACTGTCGGTTATGCCGATAACGTTTCCATAATCTTCAAAGGAGAGTTCTTTAAAGTCCTTTGTAGCCAAATTACAAATAAAATAAAATTAAAAAAAAGTTCGTATGCCTTAAATCTATATTGAAGAAGCCTGTAACTTAGTCTTTCCTTTTAATTGCTTATGACGCCAAAATCGACTATATGGCATTACTATATTATAAAGCTAAAATACTACTCTGATACCGAAGGTATTTGTTGTTGGCGATGAAATTCAAAAATAGGCATATATATAGGCAAACATAGGCAACAACCAATCTAATCTTGGGCACCAGATATCAGATGGTATTAATACGTAAATATCAGAGCACGCCCTACTGCAAAGTTCAATCTTACCTTTTTATCTTTTTGCAGGCGGGCTAGGATCCCTACACATATCTTATATATGACATAAAGAACTTATATTCCGATCCGCATATTCATAAAATTTTGATGCGACCTGGTATCTATAGGATACAATTAAACACAGAAGCCTTCTGTGTGGTTGCTTACCTTTCTTAAAAGTGGTGTCAGAAGTGTTCACTGTGTGTGTTATATTTTTTTGATGGGTATTATATTGTCTTCTACCATCTAGTTGTGAGTTATTATTGGTACACAAAATATTTTCAATACTAAAAGAGACATTATTTCTATGCTTATTAGAAATTTCCTTGGAAACTGCTTCTTTGTTATCTTTGTTTGAAGTATTGCACAAAATTTCACTTGATCTAAAATTACAATTGTTTCTCGTTGCATTTTCATTATGAGTTGTTCCGTACAATCTGAAATTTGTGTACTGCCGAAACATTTTAACCGCTTTTAGCTTCATATGATTTGCCCATGACTAAAGTCTTAAAATTTTTATTATTTTTCGTTTCCATAAAATTATTTGAGCGCAGGTGTGAATTGTCCACAGCATCGTTTCTGACTCCGCCCAGATTTTAACACATTGGTTTCAAAGCCTTTGCATCGGTGTACTGTTAACGACAGTCCCGATCGCCTGCTTAAAATGACCAATCATGGACTATGACGTTTTCATTCATGTGTATAAGAATTGGTTTGGTTCGAATTTAAGCCTATATGTATATATATATATATATATATATGCAAGCATATATAGCATGTACGGTATAAATGGTAGTGATTTGATATCGTTAACATTCCGACTGTTTGTTTGTTTAATTAAGAAGTGTTAATGATTTTGTACTATTTAACCAGTTCGGACGTGCCACTTCATTTAAGTAAGTACATATGTTAGATTAACAAAGTATTTGAGAACAGATTAACAAATTACCAGTTCAATCAATAGTTAGCATGATGACTGCTGCCCAATTTCATACTATTTCTGTGTGTTTTCTCAATTAGGTGTGAACATTCAACATAATACATACGAAAAGACGTTTCTCGTCGGTAGTGACCGACTAAGGTACTTCATATTCACATGTTAAATCTGTCTATCTATATTATCCTATTTGTGGAATAAAAAATTATATTAATAATTAATAATAATCTTGATTTACAGATTCTCAGGCGAGGTTACCAGCTGTTAAGATGGCTTTTTACATTAAAATATAGGTATTTTTTGGTGTCGATGATATTTTAACAACTTTAATATACCTTTTTCGATTATTTTAATTGGTTACAGAGTATATATATATCTTAAATTATTTCGTTGCATAAGCATGTAAATGTATTGAACAAATTTAAATAAGAGGCCGCACCCAATACACAGCTGTGTACGTTTTAACGACTCAATTTGTTTTTAATTGATATTGAGTAGTTGTGCTTGTGTGTTTATCCACGAAATCTACGGTGCAGGTATCAAGGGGTAAAAAAGCAACCAAGAACTGAAGAATACATTCACATATTTGGGATCAATTTGATTTTAAAGTCGCTAATAGTAGATTTGGTTGTTTCTCAAATATACAATATATATAGTGATTCAACCCCTCCCTGTATGGTTTTAAGCAACTATTGGAGATACTTATCCAATTTTGTAGTTTTGAAAATTGACTGCTCACAGAACTATACATTTGCGAAAAATGGAATTATATGTC
The DNA here is from genome assembly GCA_035042345.1 of Drosophila fungiperda. Lineage (NCBI taxonomy): Eukaryota > Metazoa > Arthropoda > Insecta > Diptera > Drosophilidae > Drosophila > Drosophila fungiperda. Next base: position 702,042 of record JAWNLM010000204.1, read on the forward strand.
GATGTCCACACGGCCCAATGCAATAAGCATACAATCAACAATTAACTAATTGCAGCTGCGTTCAGTTAAATATTTTTTTGTAGCATATGGGAAAGCCAGTCAAACAAAAAATGCTGATTTTATGTTGTGAAAGTGCAAAGCAGAAGAAAATCAATGAAGAAATTGGTCAGAATACGTTATTCCCGCAACATGTTACAGACAGTTTGAAAATTGCACGGCTAAAAAAATGTTATTCATACTAGCAATAGTCGCAACACTTCACAGATAAATTATTTTGTTAATTGACTATCGATTCACAATAAAAGTTTGTCCGTTGTAGCGTTGCAAAAAAAAACAATGGCTTTATTTACAAACAAACATTTTTATAGGAATGTATATTGCTCAAAAGGTTGAATATCGGAAAAATAAATAAATACTAAACTATGAACAACAAATTCAAAATAATTTAAAAACGAATTAGTTAAGCTTAGGTTGTTATTTAATTGTTATTTAATTAAAAAGAAAGTAATTAATGCTCTTCAAAAGAAACGAACTAATTATACGCCACAGACTATCTATGTTCATTAAAGACTTTAGAGAATATTATAGTTTTATGACATATTAATACACAAAAAATCAATATTAATCATCATCTTTTCACGATTATAATTTCTACCTAGACTTAATGTGCCAATAATATCAAACAATATTATTGGTTTGAATTATTGAAAATTTAGTTTTTAAAATATGGAAATTGGGGACTCTGAATTTATTATATTACATAGTCTTTTGTAATAACTACAGAGTACTTGAAACGGTTCATGCAAGGATTAATTTGTAATACAAAAATCAAGAATTAGTTACCAATATGAAATTACCAATTTAATTGTATAATGTGACTCACGCAACTCAGCAATTGACCTTAACAAAAAAAAATAGACTATTTATTTCAGAATCCTACGTAACATATTCTAAAAGTTTATTTCAACCCCGTTGTCCGATGCGTTTTTATAGACATCTTAAGTTAGTTCAAAATAAACATAAAATTGTTGATATTAATACAATTAAAAAGTTTTGTAAAATTAAAAAAAAAAAATAATTAATAAAATAAAATAAAAATAGCTTTAGCGATATTGTAAATTTGTAACTTTATAAGTGTTGTACTTTATTGTGCTTAAGAAGAAAAAAATATATTAAAGTTGGATAAAATACGATTTGAGTGGTATTTTAATTGTGTACATATTTTACATACATTTTTAATAGGTTCTCCATGGTACTCAGCAGTACAAACATTTTAACAAATTAAAGTTTTTGCTTGCACATTCTGGTAATTAATTAGAAAATTGCTTCATTAAAATAAAAGTTTTTCGTAACTTTTATAATTTCAAATGTTTATATATCCCAAACACATATTTGGGTCGACCCGCTTTTGATATGGGCTGTTTAACGTACCTATACTCATATCGTCATATAATAGGATATAATAGGAAATAAAAGGACGGACAGGCATAGCCATATAGACTCGGATTGTAATTCTGATCAAGAATAGGAGCACCTTGTGGGGTCGGAGATGTCTGATTTATGGTGTAATATACTTAAAGGCAAAATTGTACTATACTTTGTAAGGGTAGGCGATATATTCAATTTAGAAAACGAACTAAATCCAAGTTTATGTACATGTCAATTTGTTCAAGCTGACTTTCTTTGTCAATTGCTTAAGTCACATCCTAATACACATAATACACATAAACATAGACAAGGCTACACTGACTTATCTCATCGGCTTTATGGCTAGGCTGCGCTCATAAAAATAATGCTGTATTCCAATGCCGAGAGTAAGTTAACTCTTTTCCAATCACATTTCTTTCACCACTTTACGGGTATAACTTTGAACGTACGACGCTTTGTTCATACATGGCATTGTTCATACATGTTCATTTAATTGCATATGTACGTAAATATTTACAATTCTAATAAATGTGTAATTTTATATTATAAATATTTTTAAAACAATACTGCATATTACAAACCTACGACCTAGAGGATATAACATAGTCGAATTTATTCCATTACACTTGTGCGTTCTGAAAGCTTTGCTGGAAGACTGAAATAAATAGAAAATGTCAACGCATGCTCGATGAATTTCAATGGAATTGTTTGTACCCGATACGAAATGGTTTTCGTTCCAATTGGGTATTCGCAACCTTATTTGTAAAATCTAAATTTATTTATGCTTTGAATGCCAAGTTTGCCGAATGTTGAGTCTTGTTTTACTATTTGGTTCTGCAAGTTGCGAAGCCATATAAATTTGTTGGCTTGGAAATATTAAACGAAACGGCTTAAATAACATTTCGTAACGAAGTATAATTTAAAAAAAAATTAATCAATACACCAATATGGAAAAATTAAATGAATATCAAGGGCTAACGGGTCGTCTCCACCAATGGAGGGATAACATTAAAGAAAAATATGGCGATATAAATCCGACAAACTTTGTAGAAAACGCGAAAAGTAGTGCACTCGACCAACTTAAAGGTAACGCAAGTGCTAACGTGGACTATTCACATATTTATAGGTAAGGTTAAAATTATATATAATCCGAGAATCGTTCACACGACTATTTACCACATGCCCTTTACATTGCGATACGTAAGAATATATTTTAATAGTGATAACAACAAATAAATGGGCAATCGGTTTAGACAGTAATTTTATCCAAATAAAACAGTTTTTGGATGTATAATGCCAGTTGGGAAAAAATAAATACGTACACGATTACACCCACATCGCAAACAATATTCTAAGTTCTTAATCTTCTTGTTTAAAATTAATCTTTATTCTTCCAACTGCGCTAATAGAATATTCTACTGGCAAAAAATAGTGTTGGCACAAGAACTCGTGCAGTTTAATTAAGACTATAATTCATAATGTCCAGTTATGGTTGCATTTATCCATATTCACAAATTCGTCTTACTTACTTACATAATTTGATTCATGTTTTGCCATAAATTCGAAAAGGATTTTATAACATCTGATATTAAAGGAAAAAAATAAGAAAACTAGCAAACACACCCAGTAGAAAATTTAAAAGGATGTGTCACTTTGCGCGGTTTTCAACGCTTAGCCTTTGGCAACACAAATTTTATATTTTTTACTTTAATAAAATAAAGAATTTTTCGACTTGATAGAGCTAAAAAACATATATGGTAAAATCGACATGGTGGTCTTATAATTGTAGTCATGGATCTCGTAATAATTTTGTAAAAAATTAGAGTATATTCATGTAATATTGTATTTATTAATGCAATAAAAAATAGATTGAAGTCAAATACCGCGAAGCGAGAAGAATCATCGATTAATACGGTAAAACAAAGCACGCAAATTGAGCATAGGCTGCAGTTTGTTCCAAAAAATTTATCTCCTTACCCAACGACGCGTTTTAAAACTAAACAATTAAAATTGTTTGATTGGTGTGGTCGTTCAACGTGGAAATGTTTCTGCCTAGCAATTGAAACAATTCTATTCAAGCTTTTCTAAAATTTTAGTAGAATTAGGTTGGCTAAATCTAATATTCTTAGTTGCTTGCTTTGAATTTTGGACTGCACGCTCATTTTATGGATTTATTACAGACACAAAACACGTGCGGAGTTAATACGAGTATCCGCCGCGGTGATGGGCATTGAGTTTTCATACGCTGCAGAAACAGCTTTTGTGTCACCAACTTTGCTTAAAATTGGAGTGGAACATCAGCACATGACACTGGTTTGGGCTCTGTCACCTTTAGTTGGATTTTTTCTCTGCCCGATTTTGGGATCTTTTTCAGATCGCTGTAAATTAAATATAGGGCGACGACGACCATTTATAATCATATTGTCTATTGGAGTATTTTTTGGTAAATAAGAAATTTTAGTGTTGTTCAGAAAAATAAATTATTAATTGTTGATACTTGATACTTGTGTAGGGTTGATATTGGTTCCGAATGGAGAAAACTTGGGATATTGGTTTGGTGATGTGGACCCACATTTACAGGCAGCTGCAATGAATGCGACGTACAACACAACGTATAACTATTTAAATATAGTTCCTCATAGAGCGACAGCCACAATGTCAGAGATAAAAAATTATACCAAAATTTCACATCCTTGGGGAATATTATTCACGGTGCTAGGAACTGTACTACTTGACTTCGATGCAGATGCTTGTCAAAGTCCATCCAGAGCATACCTTTTGGATGTGTGTATTCCAGAAGATCATGCAAAAGGTCTTTCTACATTCACTATAATGGCTGGCCTTGGAGGTTTTTTTGGTTACTCAATGGGTGGCTTAAACTGGGATGAAACTGATATTGGTAAGATATATTTATATTATATATTTATAAACATTAGACACATACTTACACTTGTATTCACAGGAAGGCGATTGGGAGGACATGTAAAAGCTGTATTTACCATAATAACATTCATTTTCATTGCCTGCGTGACATTTACAATAACAAGCTTTACTGAAATTCCTCTTTGGGCACTCTCTTCACCCTCACGACCCAAGGAAAAGCGACCGTTAGACAGCGGCTCTATAAATTACGGATCTATTCATAGCGATGATGACATTAAAAATCATGAAATTGATGAGGTAAGCGATAATTATATCTAACTAATAAATATTCATTGACGGGAAGTATTAAAACTATTAAAACCAGTTAAATGCTTAATCGAAATTTTAAAAAAATATAATTAGTACTACAACGTCATTTTCTGAGACTCCGCAAAGCTAATTTATATTTACTTATCAGTAAAAACATATTTTTAAATGTATGCGATTAAAATACAATATATTACTATAGGGAAACTGGGTAGTTGTTGCCAAGGTTAGACGGAATATTAGGAAGAGAAGTTTCACCTTAATTTCATTGACATCCTTTTTTTGTCATTTCATTAATATTTGTCAAATTAATGTTCGTTGTTGTGGCACAACTGTTTGTGTTTAATGTGATATGCGTCACATGCGGCAGATGTACCAGTTTTCCCCTCTCCGCATGCGAAAAATCATTTGTTACAAAAGATATTGTACATCGAAAGGACTAGGGGTAACAATCTAATCTTATTACCGAATTTATAAAAAAAGACAGTATAGACTCACATCTCTTTGAGAAAAACTGTTTAGAAGACAGAAACTGCAGGTGTGTGTCACTTCTTTGCATTTTCTTCAATACTTCCAAACTATTTTCTACTATATTTACACTTTTTATACTTATTATAATAATTGTGAATATCAATTAACTCCGTCAATTTTATAAAGATGACACCCGCTGTGGCATCAGAAAATTTAAGCGCAGACAAGAACTTTGATGAGACTTCGTTCACCGAAAATCAAGAGCCTGTGATTGCTACAAAAGAACGTGAAGGCAATGTGGAAATACAGTCGCTATCGCATTACTTGCTTTCTATCGTGTACATGCCATACTCTCTTCGTATAGTTTGCCTAACGAATCTCTTTTGCTGGATGGCGCATGTATGCTACTCGCTTTATTTTACCGACTTTGTCGGCGAAGCTGTATTTAATGGAGATCCAAGAGCTATGGAAGGATCACTATCACAACGAAAATATGAAGAGGGTGTTCGCTTTGGATGTTGGGGAATGGCTATGTACTCGCTTTCTTGTGCCTGTTACTCACTGGTCATTGATAAGCTAATTCAACGATTCAGGTAAGCACATTTGTTATAAAGAAATATTCTTTAAAAATTAATAATAATAACTAGTTTCGGCACACCAATGATTACAGTTTAAATTGTAGGACGGAAATTTATTGGACAATCCTTAGGAAAATAAATGTTTCATATCGATTTAAAATTCTAGGTGTATCTAAAATGTATGTGCCTGAGGAAAAATTATGCGCTCGAGTTTCACTTGATTTACATTTAAAATAATTATGCCTTATTAAAATTACTTAAGACAATTATATATATTTTTTTTAAGGGCAAAATCTGTTTATGTTGGAGGACTTCTTTTCTACTGTACTGGCATGACATTAATGGCACTTACTCGCAGTAAATTAAGTGTTATAGTTTTTAGTTGGACAGCAGGCGTCATGTACTCCACCCTCTTCACAATGCCTTACTTGTTAGTGGCACATTATCATTCCATGGGCACAGTAAGTACAAATCTGCAATTTACAAACAAAATATATATTTAAAAACAACGCTTTTACATACAACAGCACGTACACTCATAAAGGGATCGGTTGTCTATTCTACTAAAGAACATTCGCTGCTCAACACACTTCAAAATTATTCGTGTATAATTATGTGATCCTAGTACTGAAAATATTCGAAACATAAAGTCAATGAAAAAGTGTGAATGTCAATAACACGTCGTATTGCAATTGCAATTATGCCAAGTAGCCATAAGTGGGACGGTAAATTGTCTTCCTGAACGATCACCACCTGCTTTAGTTGAATGGCATTTTGAGGAGTTAGCTACCTGAAGCGTTTCCGTAACATCTAAAAAAAAGAAGTTTTTACTTAATAAACAAGCACTTGCACAAGCTCGTAAAGCATTTCACGAATTTTGTTTCCTGCTTGATACGTGATATTTCACATACAGTTTGATTTCTGTTAATCTTGCGCCGAAGAGATTCCAATGCCAATCGCCCAACAGCACCAGTCGTATAATGAAGATCCTTCGATAATAACTCAAAAAAGTTAACACTGCACTGAATTATATGAAAGTACCTTAAGCCTTAAAACACACCTCCGATGTGCATTCCACACTAGACTGGTCCTGTAAGACAAATAGATTGTGTTATCGCCTGCGAGGTGAATCCACACAACATAATGTCAACCGTATTATGTTTTACTGTTTACACCTTTTAGCTTTAAGGTTTTTCGTTATTTGACACAACAGTTCAGTGTGATGAACGCATCACGACGTATAAATCCGTTAAAAAGTCTTTTTTTTTTATAAAACATTGAAATACATTGAAATTTTAATTGTTTACATAGATTATAAGCCTACCACAACTCAGTTCCAAGATTAGTTGACGCTATCGAATAGTGGTCGTCCCAGCCAATATTCATAATGCAGAGCTGCTGAATCTACCTACATCTTCAATTTGTAATTCTTTAATTGAGAGATTACCTATATATGATAGAGTCTTGATGGACAGGTATGATAAAAATTACATTTCATACGTAACTGTATTGAACAGAAAACCGACAAAGGCTTACAGCATGAACTAGAAAATATTTTTTTAAGATGATGGATGTCAGGTTTGTCGAAATGTACTCGCAGCTTTTAAACACTGCTCTGAAGTTTCAATTTGCTATGCTAAGGAATTTTATAAGATAGTCCTTAGTTCACAAAATAGCATATTCGTTCTAAAAAGCATTAATATTCGAATAGCCGTTTGTGACGAATCTATAGAGGGCACAATTTGATTAATATAATGCTCTTCAGATACAAGTATGGCTAGTAAATTTGTGGATAAACGTGGAGCACCAATGACGTTGACACCGATAGTGGTGGAATTGGCGGTGATGATGCTTCGGGGTTTGCACATCTATGCAAACATTAATAATATTTTTCTCAAAGTAAATATGTATTTTCAAGAGTCGGCGGTTGGCAGCTGATCTCTTATGATTGTTTAGTTGCCCTTGATTTATCTCCAATGGTAACGGGGTGTTTGGAAAATTAATGTTCTGAATAAAATATGAGCTTGGTCGTACGTCACGGATCGCGTTGCACCTAAGCCCGACAGTCAATGCTTCTGTGATGTTGTTTATAGTCGGTAAAAGGTTTAGTCTAAATAATTTTGACATATACACTTCGCAACTGTATTATTATATTTTCAAAAACTTTGTTGGTTTTAAGAAGTTTAAATTTAAACCATTAATTTTAATTATTTAAAATCTATACCTTTAAATCTGTTTTAGTTTGAAGTGGACGGCAGTGGAAGTGCAAAATTGGAATCTGGAGTGCGGGGCTTGGGTACAGATGTTGCCATAGTAAGCAGTATGGTTTTCTTAGCGCAATTTATTCTATCATTGTGCATGGGAGTAATCGTTAAGGTTTCAGGAACCACTACTGCAGTAATAAGCACCGCCAGCTTTTTAAGTTTTTGTGCAGCGCTATCTGCAACAAAAATAATTTATCTAGATCTATAATATGATACTAAGTACAAGTAATGTATATATGTATTATATATATATATGTATATATATTATTGTATTTCTTAAAGCTTCTATATAAGCAGTTAAATAAACCGAACCAAGTCCGTGCAGCTTAATAATTAATTGCACTGATTACTTTAATTAATTAAAGGTAAGTTTATCTTAATAATTACAAGCTTTGTGGACGGTTTAGTCTTGACCGTGGGCCCGCTTTTTAACAAACTATACCTTTAACACTTAGTGAAGCTATTTCAGAATATCTGATTTGACCGATTTATAAAATCAGTTATTTCGTTAACGTTTATTTCGATAAATGACGGAGATTACCGCTGAAATTACTTTCCCAAATTGTGACTAGCTTAAAAAAATGGAAATTAATAGGCACTTTCGAATATTATTATTATTATTTATTAAAAAAATCGATTTATTCTATTTTCTAGGCCCTCTCATCCGAATTTTTGCACAAACTTTTAAAGTATAATTGTTTAAAAGATGTGCTCACACAGGAATAAACTGCATGACGGAAATCGCGGAAATTCAATACACTCTCAGAGCTCAGAGGTCCTTTATTTTGCGATATATTCTAGCAAATAACAAATAATTGAGGTTTTTTTGTTATATTTGTAAGTGTACAGAATACATGTATCTACGCCAAAATATCCACCATTTTTTTTAAAAGGGTGGTATAATGAGAAAGGCAGATCCCGGTTCCGTGTCAGCTTCTAAGCATGAACATAGTATCCCTTTGCTGTATTATAAAATCTGAAGGTATCGGTACCGTTAGGCCATCTTGACCGCGTTGACATCTACCACTAACCACAGAGGAATCTTGAGGTATCAGAGGTATCAAATGGTATCTTGCAGATGGTAGTAAGATTATGCTTTTCTTCTCAAAGAGAGACAGATGTGTGTGGTATTTGCGGGATCAGCTTGGCAGTTGGTTGAGTCCTTTTTCACGATCAACGGTCGTTTTAAAAAGTGTGCACTCATCCTCAAATCAGGCCTGGTAGCGGACGGAGATTCGTCGGTCTTTCAATATCCAGGGCTTTTGCGAACGAGGGTATATATTCGAAAATTACTTTGTGTTTCACAACATTTTTTAAGTTAGAAAATTACATGATTATTATTATTATAACCTGGCCTGCGAATCAAGTGGACGCCCAGCTCACGCGGTAACAACAGCACTTATGCTAATTGTGAGCATTTGATATCTATGTTCCACATAGAGATCCGCAATCCGAGCACGGCTCTACTGAAATGGGAAATGACCATTCCTTGGCAGCTCGACACCTATAGCGACAATTGATACGGAGCTTCTAGAATAGAGAAAATGTTTAGGTTTGCTTTCCGTTTTGCATCCGGTGTTTTTGGTGACGCTTGCAAGCTTGTGCGTTCCAAACGTTAGCGGTTAGGCTGCGGCATCTGCCTCCGTAAAATTAATGGCAGTCGGGCAGAACATCGAATTAATATTAAAATAGTTTCTGCTCGTTGTGAATACGATTAGACCTGGTGACGAAAGATGACTATCCTCACAGGGACCGTCGGGTGTTTGGCAGTGTGTAGGGTGAAGCCAAGGATTCGCGGGGATCTCTTTAAGCATATCTGTCTGACTCTGCGGCAAATGGCAGATTTCATCAATTTGAAGCCGATGAAGGCGATGATCTTACAGAATTCTAGATCACTTCGTTAGCGTCCAATGCTGCAGTTTAAGGCACGGTTAGTACAAGCTAACCCTACAATGGACATCATCCTGTCCAATCTTTTGAACAAGTGATGCATTGGGACTACATCTAGCGACTGGAACTGGACGATTATCTTGAGATCAAAGAATCTCATGTTGAGAGGCTTTGTTGGTTGACGAGTGCAGTTCACGTTGGTGGAAGATATGTCTCTTTTCGCGAGTCTGGATGAGCAGGTATTGGCTTCTAAGAAGCGGTAGAACGTGGTTGAAATAAAATGTCATCGTCAGCATCGCTGCTATCAGAATCCACTGGATCTTCAGAACTCACCATCACAAGAATTCTTTGGATTATTTCAGGCGATGTCCTAGAAACCTTATTTAAAAAAATTCCCATCGATCGAAAATAAGAAACATTCCATTCACCACTAAGAAAGAAATGCGTGTTTGTGAAGTTCATTAGACTTTGGTCTTTATAATATTTTAAATACTTATCCACAACTCTCAAAAGAAATCGATTAAAAAATTCATTCAAAATCTTTCAAATAGGAAGTGCAAATAACTGAATAATTCCCAAGCCCCACTTATGATCTAGCCTTGACGATCAAAAAAGATTTAAAGGTTATACGGCTATCGGCCTAAAAGGTCACATTTCGTGGGCTATTCGACCACAGTTGGCATAGTGATATGTGTCGGTAGACTTGCGTATATTTTTGATGTTAATCTTACATGTAGCTAGACGCATATAAATTCCTAACTGGGTGACTAGGTACCCATTTTTAGCTGATGACAATTTGTTCTGCCATTTTATGCCGATATTTGCGACAACTTGTTTCGGGTATTTCGCACTTATGAATATGGTAGCCACTTGGCTGTCTGTATGTTACTTTTGGTCTTTCCAATATCTTAAAGACTTATCCAAAACTCCCAAAAGGTATCGAATAAATAGTTCTTTCAGATTATTCCACTATATGTCCCCATGTCAGAATCAAATAGAAATTGGAAATAACTAAGTAACACGAGGAAACGATTTGAACAACTATAGAACTTTAGTAAGGCCAATTGCAATGAAATTATGCATCCAGGATGCCCGTTCCTCATTGCGTCTACTTTGGGAGTTACCGTATCCGCGGTAGAGAAGTGACAGTTCTTTCTTTGCTTCCCCTTTCGTATAAACATATAACAACATTATATTCAATTTACTGAGTTAACCTAGGAGGTACGGGGTTTATCTATTTATGATTTGCTATATGATAACCGCCAAAAAAATTATATTTCAGAAGAATAAGTTGACACAATGGATTTTAATTAAAATCACAAGTCCAGCAACAAAACTTTATTATGTTTTCCCTTTTTGTTTTAAATTTATCACACTTAATGAAAAAGACTAATAAAGCGGAAAGCATGAAATGTAAGATTTACTTTTTTGGTTATTTATTTTCCAACAATTTTCAAGCGAAACGCGAGCGATAGTTTCAGCTCTATTTTTACTATCGATAGATTTGTCTACAAAATGTGAATGTTTCAATATCTTTTAATTATACTTCGACATTGATAAGTACTGTTGTTCAATTTTTGTTTCAAATATCAACTTGTATTTTTTATTTTCCTTGAATTAGATGCACAATGTTTTTTATGTCAAGGGTATTGCGCAGCAGCATAAAATGTATTCTGGGAATCTGTTATTTAACAAAACCAAATCGTGTTAATTTTTCCAATTTACAACTAAATGCTCAGCGATTTAATATGTTAAAAAAACCAGCGACTTTTAAAAGTTTAAAACAGCTTACCCATTATAGGGCAATGACGACAACAATCGTAATAAAAGTGGATGGTACTAAATTCTACATTGAAATTGACGGAAGTCTTGCTGAGTTAAAATACAACATTGTAGATGGAGTTATGGAAATAAAAAGCACACTAGTTCCTAAAAAATTGAGCGGGCATGGTCTGGGCAAGCTATTGGCTAAGGTATTTATAATGAACAAATACAAAATTCGCAATACGTTAAAACAAATTTTACAAGTAAATCATTTTGGTTTACATTTATATATTTATATGTAAATAATTTTTTATTTTTCATTTCAGGAAGCACTGCATTTTGCAGTACAACATGATCTGCTTCTTAAAATATCTTGTAAATTCGTTCGATATTACATTGACGAATATGAACCACGTTATCTGAAATATATAATTGATTTATAAACACAAGAAGTAGAAATTTTGACTTTATGACTATTGAAGATTACGTTTTTATAAATAAATTTAGAATCTAAATTGAATAATGCTGGAAAATCAAATGTATTAAAATATTTTCGTAAATTTTGACTCTTAATGAAGGTTAGCCGATATGCAAGGTCGCATTACCGAAAAGTGGACTCAAAGGTATATACATTCTTAGTGAGGAAATACTTTCCTACAATTCCCCTAATGATTTTTAATCAATAATTCTTTTGTCGAGTCTACTAAAGACAATGAAACCACTGTTGAGCTTCCACATAAATAAATTTATTTATCCGATATAGATACAAATCGCAACATGCTGATTATTCCAGACGGATGCCCTGTATACCTCATTACAAATTTTATCCATCGATCTTATGGGAAAAAGGAAGTCACTTATGAATAAGATGGGTGTACACGGGTGGTCTTTCCAGTTTCTTAAAGACTTATCCACAATTCCCAAAAGGTATCGATTAAATAGTTCTTTCAGATTATTTCACTATATGTCTCCATGTCACACTCAAATAGAAATTGGTAATAATTAAGTAACTCCCAAACCTCACATATCTAGCCTTGCTGATCGAGGAGACGATTTGAACAATTATAGAACTTTAGTAAGGCCAACTGCACTTCAGTGACATCAGCGATCTCTGGGCGCTGAAATCATGCATCCAGGTTACACGTTCCTTATTGCGTCTAGGTTGGAAGTTCCCGTGTCCGCGTTAGGGAAGATAGTTTTTTCTTTGCCCCCCCTTCCATATAAACATATAAACACATGATATACAATTTACTGGGTTAACCTAAAAGGACGCACGTTAACTCAAGTTTAACCATATATTATGGCATTAATGTGCCTTATATTAAAAGTTAAATTAGAGTTGATTTTGGGTCTTATATAAACGTAAAGTATATCAGTTACAGTGAAAACACAAACCCTAAGTACTGTTGCTTATAGTATGTGTTTAAATATAATGACTTCAAAATAATATATAATTTTCACATTCTTTTTATCCAGGAAAAAGATAATTATAAACTTATCACAGAAATCACCATCAATCGGAATGCATTGATTTTTTCAATGATGTTTTTAATAGAAAAATTGTTGAACATTAAAATTTCAATACGAAATAAACTTAATTCGAAGTCCTAAATTAAGATAAATAACTATGAATCACATTTTAGGCGATTGGCCTATTCATAGGTTTCTAAGTTTTAATTTAATTAAACGATTATAAAGATTATCCGTATATTTCAATACAACTAAAATAATATTGTCTAAAATACTTCTAGGTTAGTTGAAATCCTCTTTTATGTGTTTGGAAATCTAAGTCAAAAAGACCCCCTGTCGTCATAAATACTCTTTATTTAAAATGCATAACTATTTAACTATTTTTAAACGTGTAATTTCTGTCGTCGTTTTTAAATTTTTATTCATTGAGTTTGATACGTTTTTGCAGTGAATGTTCAATAATTTCAATGTTTTCAAAATTATCGATATACATATTTATAGTTTTTTGAGTGCAACAAAATGATTTAGGAACATTTTGGAACATAATTTCAGATGCAGATATGTTGCAATAATATATCATATAAATATGTATATGTTTATATCGCATCAATATATATAATTGCAACTGAATTTAACGCATCAGAATTAAGCTCATTTTTATTTATAAAAGGCAATAAGAACAATTTAATTGGTCAAATCTTAAAAATAAAAATCGGATAACCGTTAATAAATCTACATATTTACAAATATTATTCTTTTAGCCTTCTAATAAACATATTACAATTTATTTAACGAGCTCCAAAATGTATTTTCTTTATTTGTTTTACGAACGATATTATCGCTTTAATGGGACACAAGATTCGTGCATTATAAATAAATCGAAATTTAGTAGGGAAATATTACATCGCTATTTTGACAATCGATAGATTTCTCCACAATATGTAATGGTTTCAACAGCTTTTAACTCTATTAATCATTAAATAGTTTGAGATTAAAATTTTTCAAAATAAACACTTATTTAGATATTTGACCAATAACAATGGTACTGCGCAGCATTATAAAATGTACCGGCAGATTTTTTAAATTGCGTTGAATTCTTAAATTGGAACACAGCGTTTTAATATTAAAAAAAAAGAAGCAATTCAAAGGCATGGGGAATGGGGACATCAATCATAATAAAACAGGATAATAACAAATTTTACATTGAAATGGGTGTAAATGTTGCTGAGTTAAAATACGATGTTGATGAAGCAATGGAAATGATACACACAGAAGTTCCTAAAACAAATTGGGCGGGCGTGGTCTGGGCAAGCTATTGTCTAAGGTATTTGTTAATTACAAATACAAGATTCGTATAACTTTATCCAAAATGTTAAAACAGTTGCCATGCAATTTGGTTGCTAGCCAACAAGCAACTTATACATACACAAACTAAGTGTTTTCATAAATAAGTGAATAAGTATATGGTTCTTGGACGTCAGCCGCAAAATAGCTCGTGTTCTTCATAAAGGATGTACGCTTAAGTGAAAGTTAACTTTGTATACGCGATAGAAATTGTATATTTCCATTTATATAGCAATACAAATATAAATTTCTTACAATTTCAGGAAGCATTGCATTTTGCAGTAGAAGACGACCTGCGTCTAAAAATATCTTGTGAATTCGTTGAATATTATATTACCGATTAATGAGCCACGTAATCTGAAATATGTCTTGTAATAAATGTGTAATTGATTAATAAGCACAATGGCTATAAATATGGACTCTACAGACTATAAAAGCTTAGTACTTTACTATGGAAGACTTCGTTTTTATAATTCAATGCAGAAAATTGCATTAGACGGATTAGCCAAATTCCCAATACAATCGGAGTTTAGATTGTTTAATGGCATTGCACTTGCCTTGGAACACCGAATGCAGGAGTGCATTCGTGAATTGAACCCATTGAAAAATGAATCGGAATTGGGTTTGGCGGCTACAATGACACTTATATACGCTCACAAAAACTGCATTCTAAAAGATCTCGATGCATTGCAAGCTCTTGAACATAGATTAGACGAAGGAAAGAACACAACCAGCTCCTCTTCATGTTACTATATAGCTTTTTTTTTCTTTTTAATTGGCGATTTCGACTCGACTTTCGATTATATAGGCAGGGCTTTGAAAATAGATCCAAATTTCGATGCGGCGTTGGTCTTAAAAGCTTGGATTGAACTATCTTCGAGTTGGGATAGACCCACCAATGGAAAATTGCAAAAAATGCTCGAAGGATGCATTGCTCGCAGCAACGGAAAGAATATTGACGCCACGCTAGCACTTGTGCGATTCTTTCAAAAACGACGTCAATTCGAAGCGTCTCTGGTATTAATCAATAAGCTGAGTATACGGTTTCCCGACGTAAGCATACCCCTAATTGAAAAAATGGAAACCCAAATGGCTGCACTGGACTGGGATTACTCACTGGATACTGCCATTCGCGTAATCAATATGGAACCCTTTAATGTGGCAGCGCTGCGCACTAAGGGATTGTTGCACATTGTAAGGGAAAGCAATTTAAAAGCCGGAAAAGCTACACTTCAACAACTATTTATTTCTATAGAGCGCATTGAGCCCGGCAATTATATGCTTCTCATTGAAATATGTCAATTATTTTCTCGTATTTGCTCAAAAAATTTGGAATTGCTCCAAATGACTCAACGATGCGTCGAAAAAGTGATTGAACAGAATCCTGGCAATGTGAGCCTCTTAACCGAGTTGGGTCATCAAAAATTTTTGCAAAATAATGTTGCCGATGCTGAAGTAGCATTTCGTTCTGCTTGTAATATTGATAGCAGCAACTTTGATGCACTCTGTGGCTTGACTTTGTGCAAACTAAAAACATTTGGAGATGTTGAGGGCATGGCACAGTTAAGACAGCAATTAGCATATCTCACAAAACTTACTGATAACAAGCCTGAACCTATTGTTGTGTATATGTCGGCTTTGTTGACCGAATCGAAAGAGCCGCAATCTTCGTCAGTGCAGCTGTTGGTGAAAGCAGCTGATCTACATTTGAAAAAATTTAGTGCCTTTCCTTTTGGTGTTGAATATGTGTGTACCATGAATCCGGATTTTATGCTCATGCTATGTGGAGAACTCATTCGTTACACTCCTGCTCCAATAAGGGAATCTCCCAATGAACTGGATCTGGGTAATGAAGCATTACATATTACCCTCAAGCACAGTCTGAACATACTGGAAATCATATTAAATATATGCCCCGGACATCAAGGGGTATATAAACTTGAATATTTCTATTATCTTAATACTACTTTTTATTTTCGTACAGGCACTGATTTTGAGGGCAAAGGTTGATTTTCTCTGTGGCGAATATTCAAAGGCCATAGGGCGTCTACAGCACATTGTTAAGTTGTTTGGAGATACTTTCACTGAAGCACATCTACTCTTAGCTCAAATACTAGTAGAGACAAAGCAGTATCCCAAGGCATTTGAGTATCTAGAACTGTCTCTGGCACAAAGCTTTACAGTTCGTGAACGGCCTATTTACCATCTACTAAAGGGCATCATTCTAAAGCACCAACATAAGCTAGCAGAGGCACATCAGTGCTTTCTTTACGCATTGCAGTTACTTGGAGGGATGTCTACAAGTCTCCAGCCCCGTGATTTTGTTGCGAAAAATGATAACACATTATCCAGTTCCGATAAAATGACATTATACATTGAGCTAATTTATGTTCTTCGCGATATGGGAGATACCCAGGGAATTTTCGAAAGCGAACGAATTTTACAGTATGCTGCAGGAGAATTCAATGATACACCCGAGATTGGCCGTTTAATTATCGCACACTCGCAGCTAATGCTTGAGAAATGCAATGTTAACGAAGCAATAAGTCTGCTCTCCACAATTAAGTCAGACCAACCCTACTTTATTCAGGTAAGTCTTTGTTGCGACAAAGCGACTATAACACATCATTATACTATAAATATATATATATTGTGTAAATAATAATTTTATTTTTCACATTTGATTCAAATCATTTATTTTACCAGAATACTTGTTTTTTGTTTTAGTAGTACATCATATTCATATACAAATTCAACTTACTGTACTTCTGTATTTATGTTTTAATTTTGTTTTCCCAAGATATTTCGAACAAAGTCTCGAATGTTATTTATACCTTCAGTGTTTTATATCATAAAAGTAGACACATCCTGTGCATTTTAGAGGACAAATATATTATTTAATGATATCTGTACTAAACTTACGAGTTACGCGTACTTTAATGTTCATATGGATATGAAAGTTATTGTGGCAATAATTGATATATTATATGGTGCCACAATCAGTCGGCTTAAAGAGTAATAATTAAATTTGCAATTGAGCTTGTTATCTCAGGTTAAACATGTTTTTTTTTCGTAACATAAATGGTTCCATATAGATATGGGCTTGCCGGTATGATATCTTCAGCTTCCATAAGATAGCTTTTGATTTTAGTTTTTATTTAATTTCTTCATTACCAAGCAAACTTCGCCTGTCATACTCACTTAACACTATCTAATGTAAAGGTATTTTCCATCAATCAAAATATTACGCCTTCAATGTACTTACGATTTCCTAATTTTCCTAATTTCATACTATAAAAAAAATTTAATCATTATTATTGACTTTTTACTTCAAGGCCAGGACACATTTAGCAAACATTTACCTACAACATCAAAAGGACCGCTCCGCATTCTGCAAATGCTTTAAGGAATTGGTTGAAGCTCGACCGGAATTTAAAAGCTTTTTAATGTTGGGAGATGCGTATTTATCAATTCAAGGTGGGCACTTAATGAGTTTTAATAATTCATACCGCCTTATTTTGATTTGTTTTACAGAGACAGACTTGGCTATGGATGCATATCGAAAAGCATGCAATATTTGTCCTTCAAATACATTTTTAATCAGAAAACTTGGAAGAGCTTACGTTAAGAGTCATCACTATGCAAAGGCTTTAAAATACTATCACGAAGTGATACAAAATCCAGAGTGCAGTGCCTTAAAATTGGATTTGGCCGAGTTATTTTTACAACTAAAGCAATTTCAGAATGCTGTGAAAATATTGACTGATGGTGATAAGGATATACCGTCAGTATATTGACCTTTGATTTATTATATAATTCAACAATCATTTTTTTTTAGTAACGATTGCAGCTTTACAGATCTACAACTACGAACAAAGCAGCTGCTACTGCTGGCTCGTGTTCATGAGAAATCGGGATACATTCTTGAATCGTTGACAACACTGCAAGACGCTCGGGATTATCAATATCGAGTTCAGAAACTATGTACTATGGAACAATCAGAAAGCTCCGATGAGCAGTCTAAAATGTTATCAAAGTAAGTAGTGGTCACCTTTTTTTGTATGATTGTGTAAGATATCTTAAATTAGAGTTACCGGAAACATTCAATCAGAATTTTGTGACTAAAGTTCACAGCGGATATGGTCATTTTTTATTTTTAGTGGTGGATTATATAGCATTGCATTATATATAATGCGTTTAGTTTTGCGTCGAAATTCTTGGAATCTTTGATCTGTTTAGGACGGTTTCACGAATGTTTTTGGAATTTTGCGACTCTAGCTTTAAAATTTCGGGATCCTGTAGTTTTATCGATTTGCATTTTGAGATTAATCGACTCTAAGGCGGAAGTGGGTGAAGTCTTAAATGTTTTGCACCGAAATAGAAGGACATTTCCTTATAATGTATGTTCCATTTGGTGACTCTAGCCAAAAATCTGCACTATTCTAACACAATTGTCAAAGAAAGTTGGACTTACACGGACGGATTACTTCATTATCAGAGTTTAGAATGTGTAAATGCATTGATGTTTTTTCATTCACATCTTAACAAGTAATTACGGAAAACAATAAATTTACTGTTTTCTTGGATTCATCATCCATATTTCGTTTGAAAATCTTGTTGCGTATCAGAAATGCAAATGGCTTTGTGACAATTTTCTTAACTAACTTATAACGGTTACTAGAAACCGAATCAAAATAAATTTTTAGGAACAATGGTTAAAATTTTGCCTTTTGATATTGCAGTAATGATGGGCCTTAATCCGTTAACTTATTACTTGCTCAAATCTTTAATCAGAAACCACATATTATATAGCCTGTGTAATAATAATAATAATAAACAGTGGGCTACATATGTTCAATAATTTAGGTTAAAAATGGTGTCAAGCTGGACTCTGAACTATAATCGTAAACAGTTATATACCGATTGAAATTCGGAATCCGAATCAGAACCGAAACTCAACATCTGCACATCAAAGCGGGATATCATTTTAGTCAATCGGATTACTTAGATATATGTATCTGACTGTGCCTGTGCTCATGCTAATAACTTTTATTATAAAATTTAAATATCCAGCTCTTCTAGTCTATTTTAGATATTTTTATTTAAGATACCGTCCGAACTATATCTTATCAATGTTGATGATGTTCTTTCTCAAATACAAAATGGCTTCTTGCTACCTGTAATCTGGTAATATCCTGTTATTAGAGTATTCTGCAGTCAGTTGCATTTCGTTTTGACTCCCTAAACATAATCAAATCTTTTGACCACTTTTTAAACGTAATCAGATTGAACTATTGTAATAGAATTATTCTGCACCATTTGCTTGGACTGCCGTCTAAGATAGCACAGAGAATTTGCAAGACGCTTTCAAAATCTGTTCGATGGTAAGTCTTGATATTGAGATCAACATAGTTGTGTAGATTTTGACTCATATCTTACGCAGATAAGCAGTCAAATTTGTTTGACCGCTGTGTTGTTGCAATACAGACGTTTTAATGTGTTGTCTCTATAAATCTAACAATAAAATACAATTATTTTTTTATTTGAGACCGTTCTAAATTTTATTAATTTACAGACCCTTACGATATTTTTCTCCTACAGTAAAATCAGTCATGGCTTTGCCGGCTGTTCCACATGTACCAATACCGACTCTCCCACTAACATTGTCCGGCGAAGCAAATATACTGTTTACTTTCATGCCAGGTTTCTTCTGATTTTTAGTAGTAAAATTAAGCCATTTATTTTTGTCTGACTCCCGCTCTTCTTCTAAGTCTTTGAATCGCTGTTGTTTTTTCTGTTTTCGTTTTTTTAAATATTCCTTTTGATTCGGTCGATGTCGCCTGTAATGATTTACCATTAAAAAATAACTTACATTCAAAAGAGAAAAGTATTATCTTACTTATTAGATGGGAATACTTCGTTGCGAGTTGTGCGCTCACGCAAGTCACCAAGTATAGTCGTCGAACGATTTTGATAGGCTTCGAAGATAACGCTCACTTCACCTTTACCAGTTATGCCCTCGATGGTTGCATCGTAGTACTGCCCATCCTCTGTCCATTTCGCTTGGCATTTGTCACCGATCTTCCAAACCTTAGCGGATGTAACTAGCTTTTCAGCCTCTAAAAGAGCAGCTTCAATTTCGTCAAAGTAATTGGATGATGCTGTTTTCGAGGAAGATGGCTCTACGTACGAGGATTTGCGTTGTTCTTCCAATTGTGTCTTTATTAAATCTCTTGTGAGCTTAATGACCTCTTCTAGATCGCCTTTCAGTTTTAGAAGTTCTTCATTACTTGGATCTGTTTGTAAAGCGGCTTCCACCTGCACAAAAGGAACAAAGCAAATCAGTGAAGAGCACACATTAAGGTATCCATCAAATATCTTTCAAATCAACAATATCCCAAAAGTGTGCCTAAAACTGTTAAGTCTGAAACAACTTTAAATTACGTAAGAAAACATGTTACTTTCCACCAAACGCTCGTGTTTTAGAAATTGTCTGTTGCTATTTGCTTTGACAACAACTCCAAAATGTACAAAATATCTTGCAATTCTTTTTATTTATCGCTCCATGGAAATTAGCGTACCATTTAAATCACAATTTATTCATTCTCTAATCGTTTGCAATGCGAAAATAGAGTAAATATTTACACACAACATTTATAAGCAGACTACACATCTGCATATATATATGTATACATATTCACCAAAAAATTGAGTTAGCAAAACAAAAGAATTTGTTGCCATAGAGGAATCTACTTTGCACGCTCTTATTAATACTCACTTGCTGTAACTGGCATTTGTAGTTTTGTAGCTCGTCTGCCATTGTAGTAAGTATTTAGCTTGAATTAAATTAACTTATTTTTAATTTTAGGAACGCTATTCTACAAAGCGTTTATTGAATAGTTGAGCTGGAGAGCAATCGATAACAATATCGATAGTTCTAGAATATCACAAAATACATTTTATTCAGCACTATCGATTACGTATATGCCACAATGCACACATATTTTTAATAGTACTGCCATTTTGGCTCTTTTTTGGAAAACATCTATTGCTAATATTGTTTTGCATTTCGGCTATCCTATTTAAATATTGTAATATAATTATTATATAATAAATTGATTTGTTTTGATTATAAAGAAATACAAAACATTTTGTTGCACTCAAAATACTGTCAGTTTTCCGGTCCACCTAAAATTATAATTGGTTTTCACTGCGAAAATTAAAACAAACACAGTGCATAGAACTCAAAAAATTTTAAATTTAAAAATGTCCGAAAGTCAAGATAAAGAAAACTGTAAACAATTTTGAAAATTATTATATTTATTATAAATTGAGGGTTTCTGCACTGCGACCTGTTAAGTTTCTTGTGCGCTCTTCCGAGCCCTTAGCTCCTCCATCAACCGCAGCACCTGCACGAATGCCAGAGTCTTTGTTAGGTTGAGGGCTTTTATGTCCGTGCAGCTCATATCATGCATCTCTGGTTAAGGCCGCACATTTAGCTAGAATATGAGTTGAAGATTCCTTCTCATTTTTGCAAAACCTACATTGGTTGCTACTATAAATAACCAATTCAAATAGGTGGCTTCTTAGTCTAAAAGTCCTGTCAGTAGAATGGTCAGTATATTAAGCCTATTCCTTACCATGCATGTTACTTGCTTAAGTCGTTTAAAATTAAAGCCGCCAAAAAGTAATTTGGCCTCGGAGTCCTGGTGTCTCTCCTCAGCTCCTTTGCCTTTATTCATTCCTAAGTTGTATCCGTATTGTACCCATCATGGACTACTTTTAAAGTTATTTTCATCGCATTTACAGCATTTATTCATGCTTGACTATCGGATAGGATGGCTATGTTCTCATTCCAATGGTTAAGATTCAAGTTAAACTGCGCTCATCTTACTGCACACACCTTCATTCGTCCATTCCATTTTGCTACTGTCTTGAACTTCAAAATTTTACTCGGGAATACATTCAGCTACCATTTCACCCCTAGGTTGTAACAGGAGGGAAGTTCATTTGACAGAAATGGGGCATCTCTGTGGCTTAGGATTTTATTGCCAACTTCTTCTATTGATTTTCTTACAAGCGTTGCTTTCCGTTTGGCTATTCTAAGCAATTTTTGCAGTTATCTTTTCACTGCGGAGAGCCGGGCCATATCTCCCCATGCTATCACTCTATAGGTTACCTTGAGTCTTAATACCGTTAGGTATAGCCATCTGGTTATCATTGGTGATGTACCCCATGACATTCTGGATATGCTAGACATGTGTAAAGCGCTCTGGGGCACTTCAATAGCGTATTTTATATGGGTGACAAAGTTTAACCTACTGTCAAATGTCACTCCGCAATATTTTACCTCCTAGCTGGGCTCTAATAGGCTTCCTAAAAGCCACATTTGCCTAATTTTCTGTAACTTATTTCGTCAAGAAAGGGAATGATGACCCTCTGTGTAGGATTTACTTTGAATCTAACCTCCGTACAACATTCCCTCGTTATCTTCACCCATAACTGGCCTACGCCGCAGAGTGTTCTTTCATATTTGCTATGATTACAATGTTGTCAGCATAGCCCTGATATTTAATACCACTGGTGGAAAGTGTGTTAAGTAGTTCGTCTACTAACAGACTACAGAGTAGTAGAGATTAAGACTGCTTCTGTGCTGTCATGCGTCCAAGTCGTGGCTTGTCTGGACTGCAACAATGCAAGTACCCAGCTGCTGGTAGTTAGGTTAAGGCTCGTCCTTGATAGGTTGGCCTGAATTGTATCAAATATGAAAGTCGCTTCTTTGCCTAAAAATGCGCAAATTGCTCGTTTTTTATTGTTAACGATGTAGTGGCCTTAGCTTCAGCAAATTGCTTCAGATTTTTTTGTTCAACAGATTTTCCAACGTTTTCAGTAAAAACGTTGTTAAGCTGATAAATCTGAATGACTTTGGGTTTGTGATGACTATCGTGAGGATTAAGACCATACTATCTCTACTCCAAGCGATCGGTAAATGTCCGAGAGCAAGGCTGCTTAGTAGCGTTTCCTTATATGAAAAAGGAATATGACCTAACTCATTTGAAGGAAAACTGGCAATATTCCGTCTATTCCGAAAGATTTATACACCTGAAATGTACCAATTGCCCATTTTGATCTTTCTCCTGTGACTGTCGACTTGGCGCAAGTCCAGTTGTCAGTCGACGGTCTATACCTACTCCTACTTTAAAAAAACGTAATTTTCAAGGGGTACACTACATGGAAAATGCGTTTCAAAGAGGAGCTTTAGCTCCTGCATATTATTGCTCTTATTGCTCATATTTACGTTTTAATGACATGTTAGCATCCGGCACTCGCTTAGCCAGCGCTCTATCGAGCCTAGTGCCTTTGCTGGTGCTTACAATGCCTTCACAGAAACTCCTGTAATTTGTCATTTGGCCTTCCTAATCTCCTTGTTGTAGGAGGTCAGACTTTCACAGTAACGTTCCCATTCTCCGCCTCGCAGCCTCTCAAGGCTTCGGACAGTTTTGTTCATAAGCATTAATAATGCTATTGTTTAGATCCCCTACATCCGTCTATAGTTCCATTGAATTTTTGGATACACTAGATGTTTCACTATATAGATTAAGCTCTAAGTTCAACTTAAATCTTTCCCAGTTCGTTTGGCGACTTGGTGCACTACTATCCGTATTTAGTTGTAATTTAAATAGGATGACATAGATTCCACTGGTGAGGCATGTCAGTATCTCAGGTGAGGCATTAGGGACCGACTAATCAGGGTGATGTCTAAAACGTCTTCCATGATTCTATTTAAAATTGTCGGCGTGGAACCGACATTGCCGAGTTCTAAATAAAATCTAAATATAAAATCTATGAGGTACTCAAAGTCATGTAATTGCTGCCCCATATGGTGTGGTGCGCATTGACATCGCGTCCGTTGCATCGCTCTTTCTCCTTCTCCTGCGACGTATGCAGACAGTATTACCATAGAGACCGTATTACCAATGGCTTTTAGCAATTGAACACAGTCTCTAGTGAATTCTAAAATGCTCCTCCTTACCATAATGCGTACTTTAGGTGCTGTATCCCTCCCTCCCGCCATCACACACCCATGGCCAACCCACCGTGCTTTTTGGTGAACATCCTGAATAAAACGGCCGTGCCTTGGTGTGATGCATGTTTACCTGGGCCAGCCCGGTATTGATATTGTGGCCTGAAGTTGCCCCATCAGCTCTGCTCGTTATATTAACGTCACATCTTTTGATCTTTTGATGACCTGCGTAGGGTGTTAGCTTGGTCCAGCTTAACCTATCTTTTTCAATCCACATACGGGAATAATCTCCTTTCGAAAGCAGATCTGGTGTCCGCGCTCCACTATTGCGTTTCTGGAGAGTTTATCTATCCCGATAACCAGTAAGGCTCCTCCAACTTAGTTTTTCCACCTTTACCTTTTCGGCCATATCTGCATATAACGGTCGAGATTCGGGGGATGTGGGCGAGCTAGGATTCATGGCCGCTGCACGTGATGTGCTCAGGCGTATATCTAGGCCTGCTGTCACTTTTTCCGTTGACACCCTTACCGCAGCTTGACCGCGAGCCGCGCCCTTGGTCCCCGGACACACTATTAAAAGGGGCCACCGAATGCGTTATGGTTTTGATGCATCTTTTGGCAGCTTGTGCCGCTGCTGCTGCTTCCCTCGGCTCTTGCGCCTTCTTTAGGGTCTCTTCCAGAGCGAATCCTTGCTTGAGGCATCTTAAGTACCTGTCTCTGGAGCCGCAGTTCGAGTCATACAGCCCACCGGGTGGAAAGACCTCTCCATCTTTTTTGGTCTATGCTTTATTGCCGGGCGTGATGGTCGGGATGGACAATCCTACACTTTCCGGCACAACGAAGCTGTGACCTGATGTGCCTGCGGCATTCTTCTATGTAGTGCTGGTGTGACACGTTCGAGGGTGGTGTACCTTACTGCAGAACCTCCCCGTCTAGGGCTCGTTCCTTATAATAATGTCTAAAGCTAATTAGAACAGGAAGTCGCCATTTTGCCTTAGGTCACTGTAAAAGACTGGTATAGTTGTTCTCCCGGGACTCTTAGTGGGATGTGGGGATAGGATGGGGTTGCCAACAGCTGCATATTTTGACCCATCCCTTCTATATTCATTGACAAAAAGATTTTTTTAAATAGTTCTGAGTAATTTTACCCTTAATTATAATTCAATCTAAATAAATTTATATGCTAAACAATTTGTATATTTGTTGCCTATGTGAACAGTCATTGAAAAATTTCCTTTTGTTCCTGGAAGTTGTTAGCCTTTAAGGCCGTCCATAGCGTCAATTGGAACACATGGTGGAAGGAAATAAATTAAAAATTGATTTTGAGGTGAAATTGGATAATATTATTGCTGGTCTTATGTTGTACAAAATATCATTGATAGTAATATGATAAAGTTTTGTCGAAATAGTACTACTTAATTCTGGGTTACTGTGTTACACAATATTAACTACCTTTTTTTTAAATGAGATTTTGATGTTCGATATTGGGTTACAATATTCGTAACATACTTCTATGCCCATTTTTCTTTCGCAAGGAGTATTACATTGTCATCTGCAAGATTAAGCCCTATTACCAACTTAGTTCGTTTGAGGGACTGCTTTTGTCTGTATGAACCCGCGGATCTTAGATAATATAAGAGCTAGAGACTTGAAATCTTCTCGTAAATTTGGAGCATAAAAAGTTTGCTTTATTAATGGATAACTGCCTCCAATAGATTATTGATAAATTTTGATTTGCGATAACAATGCAGAATCTTAACTGCAGAATTTTTTTATTAACAACAATATGCATATGCATAATATTGATCAACTGCTCAAATATTATCAAGGTCGTATAAGAAACACCCAAGTTATGTACAAAATATGTACATGTTGAACAATAGCCAAAAAATCAAAAGGCATATTGAGTTAAATTGAAGTAAGAAAGGATGTAGGAAGATGCTCTACTGTCCGTTTTGAGAGAACTGTAGTATTCTCTGCTAGAATAGATGAAGTCCGCCTGCCCAGGTGCGTGATATGCAGTTAGGGCTTTCCATTGCAAAGGTCGCCAGTTATCCGGTATGCTTTTCGACTAATTACTGGATTTCAGCCTGGTTGAATATAACCCGGTTCCAATTATACCTTAATCTAGCCCGAGACCTCAAAAGCATACTTAAACTTATTGGACTTACTCTTAGACTTTGTATGATTTCTTCAAAAGCAGAAAATCTTACGCTGCTGATAACGCACAGCATCAATATGAACCCGACCCATTGGTTGCATGTAAATATTGTTTCTTAAACGTTGCAAGGCTCAGCTATTTTAATGCCAAAATATCACAAAGAGCGACGTTGAAGTGGCTGCCGTTAAATAAGAAAACATAACATGAAGTCAACTTTCAAGTGGTTGCATTAGAGTAAGAATACATCACATGGAGTCGCCTTACAAGCGACTCCGTTAAGATAAAGAAACATAGCATGAGGTCGCCTTACAATTGGCTTTAATTTTTGTATATAAACGACGCATTTTTCATTGAATAAACTAGTATAAAAAGAACTATTTGCGTATTCACATCTCTAGCCCAATTTGTTACAAGTTCCGATTGCGGCGACACTTTGTTACTGATACATGAACCGGTAGCATACCCAACACAATTTTCAGCATACCCTAGGAAATGACTATATAGGTTCCTTTTCCTACATTTGGTGACCCCCGACTTTGTTGGAGATTAGTTTATTTGGCGGATTAATCATAAAGTGGTCAACTGGAGACCAATCATTCAATTTACCGAGTGGGTAAATAAATAGTATATTTAGATCCATTTGGATCATAGACACGATTAGTTCATTTGGAGGACTAATCATAAATTGGTCAACTGGTTACCAATTATTCATTTTACCGAGTGGGTAAATAATCGAATTTGGTTAACTTGGCAACCATTTCCACATAAAAAAATTCTTAGTTACAACTAGGTAACACAGATCGGCAACAAAAAAATAAATTAAAGTTACCTGATCACAAAAAGGATTATATAAAAACATCTACGGTCCATTTGGCGACCAAGAAAAAAATTCCAATTTCTTTAGTAGTATACCTTGACTAACATTCCGGTTGTGAGTCGAGGCACAACCAGTCGCAGTGACAAAAAAAAAACCCTCCAACGAGTCAGGTATTACACTAAATAAAAAGAGAATTTAAAGATAAAACAAAATGGATTCATCGAAGCTTAACGCATCGCTGGACAGGCAGCTTGTTACTGGCGAGGAAATACAAAATGTAATTCGAAACTACAAAAAGGATCCTGTGGTTCGGAAAGCGAAGCCAGGATATTTTCAAGAGCGCCTGATAAAATTAAACAACCTTTGGGAGACCTTTTCAAAGGAAGAAAATAATCTGCAAAAAATTATTCAAGGAAAGAAAATTGAACATAGCTATTTTTTGAATGAATACTATGTGCAAATAAAAGATTTAGTACTTGAATACAACGGAAAATTTGAAAGTGAAATAAACTCAACGGAATTGGAAACTATGTCCGTGTCCACTATGAACGAGGAAATGGAATTAGAACCAATGATTCGTGAGCAAAATGTATTGCTCGACAGTTTAGAGCGAACAAGGTTTCAAGGTTTTCAAAAGGTCATAAGCCAATGTTGGAGTGAGATAAGAAACATCCACATCCAAATTTATAAAAAATTCATGGATCCCAAAAAGATTGGATATGATGAGAGGAGATATTTGGCTGCTGAAGATGCTGCTATATCAATTCAAACGACGACAGGAGAAGAAATTATACAGCGACATGCCAGTACGCCTCAAATGCATACTACTTTACCTCTGCCAAAGATAGAAATTCCCAAATTCAATGGAGATTATCTAAAGTGGCAACAATTTTTTGATATTTTCAAGAAAATGATTCATGAATCAACATTACCGACTATTCAGAAGATGTGGTATTTAAAAAGCAACATCACTGGAGACGCGGAACGTTTAATACGCCATATTTCCTTAACCGAAGGAAACTATTTAACAGCATGGAATATGATGCAAGAGCGTTTTAGCAACAAGCGAGTGCTAAGTAACGCATTAATCAATAAGCTATTAGATCAGCCAACAACCATTAACGAGGCGAAATCTATTAAAGCTTTGCATGATAACATAAACGAAACGTTATCTGCGTTGAATAACATTGGGATAACGACAGAAGCCTGGGATCCAATACTTCTTTGCATCTTAACCAAAAAGTTGGATCGGCTATCTCATATGCTATATGAGCAATCTGTTGTATATTCAAGAAAATTACAAGAACTGAGTCAGTTGTTGATATTTTTGGAGCAACGATTTCTTACATTTCTTGCAGTTAGCCACTTGCAGTGCGGATAAGAAAAATGTTAGCACCAAACAAAATATTTGCGCATCAATTGGAACAGAATACATTTGCTATTTCTGTGAAACACCGAACCATGCTATATTTAAATGCAATGAGTTCCTTAAGATGATCCCAACAGAAAGATTAAAGTTGGGTTCAAAAACACAAACTATGTGTAAAATGTTTTAAGCGTGATCATACTGCAACAACATGCCAGAGAAGAGATTGTTTTAAGTGCAATAAAAGACACAACACTCTTCTACATTTGGAAGTCAAGCCTGAATCCAAAACAACAGCATCGGCAAGTACGGTACAAACAAATTATGTACTTTTAGCCACAGCACGAGTCCTTATTGAAGGAAACAATGGACAAGTGAGAGAATTTAGAGCCCTGCTCGACTCAGGCTCACAAATCAATGTCATCTCGGAGAGGGCATTGAACATGTTGAATCTAAAGCGCCAGAGAGCTGAACTACACATTAATGGAATTGGCGGTCGAACACAAACATCAAAGGCACGAGTGAATGTTATGCTTAAATCACATCATAACAAATTTATCTCAAGATTGGAAGCTATCGTACTACCTCACGTAGTAGCAGACCAACCAGCACAGAAGATCGATACATCGCTATGGAAACTCCCGGCAAACATTACTTTGGCGGATCCCAATTTTGATAAGCCTGGAAGAATTGACATACTTCTAGGTGCAGAACATTATTTTGAAATCATTCAAAATAATCATTTGAAAATTGGAAGAGGACTGCCTAGGTTACAGAAAACGAAACTAGGATGGATCATAGCCGGAAAACTTTCAGATGCATCTTCTACAGCAAGCACATGCTCTGTTCTGACTGAAGAAGATAAGGTTGATCAACAAATAACAAAATTTTGGGAACTGGACTCATATGAAACGAAAACATCGCTCCATTCGCCATTGGAAAAACAATGCGAAAAACACTTTTTGCAACACATAAAAATTGCAGTAGACAAGAAATTCATCGTCCGACTCCCATTTTTGGAAAATACTTCAGCCCTAGGGGAGAGTCGTGATCTGGCAACACGAAGATTCTTTTGCTTGGAAAAACGACTCATGCGGGATCCTGTGACTAAGGCCAGCTACATCCAATTCATGAAAGATTACGAAGCCCTGGGACACATGAAGGAAATGCACACAAGAGAAGTAGCAAAGGCACCCCATTTAATACCACATCATTGTGTGGTAAAACCCGATAGCTCTACAACAAAGTTAAGAGTGGTTTTCGATGCTTCTGCAGTTACGTCATCCGGAAATTCGCTGAACGACTTGATGCACAAGGGACCAACTGTCCAAAATTCATTATTTTCAATTTTGCTTCGATTCAGAATGCACAAATATGTATTCACAGCGGACGTTGAGAAAATGTATCGTCAGATATGGATGAATCCCGATGATCAATATTATCAGACCATAGTATGGCGCAGCGACCCATCAGAGGATCTACGGTACTACAGATTGAAAACAGTTACATATGGAACGAAGGCTGCACCGTACTTAGCCACAAAATGCCTACAATATCTGGCACAAAAGGCAAAAAGAGAACTTCCATTGGGAGCTGCTGCATTGGAAAATGATTTCTATGTTGACGACTGTTTAACTGGAGCGGATACAATATCAGAAGCTCTCCAGAGACAGCAACAGCTAAATAAACTCCTGGACAGGTCTGGATTTAAGTTAAGGAAATGGTGTAGTAATAATAATGAATTATTACAAGGAATTCCAAAAGAAGATACAACTATCAAATGTTCAGCTGGAGGATACCGCATATGAGGATTACTCTATTAAGACGCTGGGAATCACTTGGATACCCAAATTAGATCTGTTATGTGGTAAAACAGAGATTATCAATAAAGATAAAATATCAAGAAGAGATGTCATGTCCGAAATCTTCAGAATTTTCGATCCTCTGGGACTCTTTTCACCAGTGGTCATGAAGGCAAAAATATTCATGCAACATCTAACAAAGGAAGGATTTGATTACAAAGAAGACCTTCCAGTGCATCTTCAAGGGGAATGGAAACGATACAGGGAGGAGTTAAAAATTCTGAACACTATTCAAGTGCCACGTCACATATTTCGTGGAAAAGTACCTGTATCAACAGAAATTCATACATTTGTTGATGCTTCAGAAAAGGCATTTGGAGCTGCTGTTTACATAAGAGCAACACATAAAGACAAACAAGCAACAGTTCAATTGTTATGTGCCAAATCACACCTAGCCCCAATCAACACAATAACATTACCACGCCTGGAACTAAAGGCTGCTGTACTGGGAGCTCAGTTAGTAGCAGAAATCAGGAAGACACATCAATGAAAGGCGCACCAACTTATTATTGGTCGGATTCAAGGATTGTACTATCCTGGATCAATTGTCCAGCATCCATTCGGGACAAATTTGTTGCCACAAGAATTGGGACGATCCAAGAACTAACATTACAAAAGGAATGGAGGCATGTCGCCTCGGAAAATAATGCCGCTGATGTACTATCCAGAGGAATAGCTGCTGCTAAATTCGCCAAAGATAGTAGGTGGTTTTATGGCCCACTGTTCTTACATGGCTCACCATTAAAATGGCCACCACCGTTTGTCACTATTAAAAATGAGGAGGAAATCCCAAGCCCCCCAAAGATAACTCAGAGATCCATAATGGCTGTCCCCAGAGAGGAGGACATAATCTATAAGATTCGGCATAATGGCTCATTCAATAAGCTAGTCAGAATCATAGCTTACATATGCGGTTCCGAAGGAAAAAAACACACCAGCCAAATTGTACAGTTCGATGAACTTCACGAAGCCAAAAAAATCATTATCCGTAACATACAACGGAATGATTTTATGGACGACATAAACCAAATTAAGAAACAAAAGGAGCCGCAAAAGGACAGTGCAATTAAGGCCTTAGCACCCTTTTTCGATCACGAGGGAATCTTGCGAGTAGGAGGTCGACTTGAAGCAGCGAATCTCTCGTTTGACGCAAAGCACGCGATGCTATTACCATACAATGATCCAATAGTAAAAATGATCTTGGTACAAATTCATAAGGAAAGTGTGCATTGTGGTCCCCAAGCGCTGCTGACCATATCAAGGCAGCAATTCTGGATCCCGAAAGGAAAGGCATGGCCAGAAATATTGTTCAAAATTGCATCAAGTGCACTAAATCAAAGCCGAAATGAATGGGTCAAATCATGAGAAATTTACCACAACTTCGGGTCACACAAGCCAGACCATTTTTTAACTCTGGTAATGACTACTGTGGACCTTTTAAAATCCACTAAAAAATTCGTGGAAAGAAGCCTAACACTGCATACATTGCAATATTCTGTTGCTTCGCTACAAAGGCAGTTCATCTGGAACTAGTAAGCGATCTCACCACAGAGTCATTTCTAGCAGCACTACGACGCTTCATTAGTCGCCGAGGAAAGTGTCAAACATTGCACTGTGACAACGTAACAAATTTCGTGGGAGCAAGAAACAAGCTTCATGAGTTAGAGAAAGCAATATTTTCTGAAAAGGCTCAGTCTACAATAATGCAGGACTGCACTAGTAAAGGAGTTCAATTCAAGTTCATACCTCCTCGAGCACCACATTTTGGCGGACTATGGGAAGCTGCACTAACATCGGCAAAACATCTACTATTAATAACTGTAACAAGTCAAAGCGTTATGGAAACATCATTATTGACATCATACGCTCGATTTGGCGACATGGAGGACAACAAACCGACAACCAAACGACCGGATACTACAACAACAAAGGATGTGAGTATCTTGGGCTACAACGAGCTTCAGGAACTACAACGGGAACTTGTACCAAACAAACGTTTTCATTTACTACACAATATCCAACCAATCGAGCATCAACATATTGCAATGTACATCGGATTATCATTTCTGATGACAATGTTAATAATTTATTGTGTCAAAAAAAGGCGCATAACAAATGGATCACCTCCGCAAGCCGAACCATCAATGACACCCAGATGCGAACTTCCCTCTGGAAATCAACCGTTCACCATTAGATTAAATGATGGTTGAATCTGCATTTAACGGAGTATGTATGATTTCTTCAAAAGCAGAAAATCTTACGCTGCTGATAACGCACAGCATCAATATAAACCCGACCCATTGGTTGCATGTAAACATTTTTTCTTAAACGTTGCAAGGCTCAGCTATTTTAATGTCAAAATATCACATAGAGGCGACGTTGAAGTGGCTGCAGTTAAATAAGAAAACATCACATGAAGTCAACTTTCAAGTGGTTGCATTAGAGTAAGAATACATCACATGGAGTCGCCTTACAAACTCTGCAACACTCAGCTAGTTTAAGAATAAACATCACATGGAGTCGCCTTACAAGCGACTCCGTTAAGATAAAGAAACATAGCATGAGGTCGCCTTACAAGTGGCTTTAAGTGTATTTAGGTCTAAGAATTTTTGTATATAAACCACGCATTTTTCATTTTTTGAATAAACTAGTACAAAAAGAACTCTTTGCGTATTCGAGCCCAATTTGTTACAAGTACCGATTGCGGCGACACTTTGTTACTGGTACATGAACCGGTAGCATACCCAACACAATTTTCAGCATACCCTAGGAAATGACTATATAGGTTCCTTTTCCTACAGACTTATTATCAGCAAACAAGTATAAGCAAGCATCGGTACCTTGTGAAGCATTGTGATTCTATTTCAAGTCGACGAGGATATGCAAAGCATACTGATATTTGATTTCGTCCAAATATGTGGAGTGTGCCTCTGCGCCGCAAGTTTAACACTTAATCAATTGACTTGTAGTTGTTTATCCATGGTCACGAAATAGGTGTGGTGCTTGTTAATAGATTATACGAAGTACTTTGTCAACCCTTTCTTGAACCACTTGCAAGTTTCCTGGTCGCTACTATCGAACTTGGAGTGCTGTACAATTGGAAACCTCATTGCTTTTAATTTGATCGGTGTTCTTGTTCCTGCGTAGACTCCCTGTTCATATTTTCTTACCTTCATATTTTCCTACATTTTCAAAGAAAACTTCTTTACCTTTTGGGAGGTGAATAATTTAATATTAATTCGGTGACTAGTTTCGACTAGACCATATTATATCAACATAAACATATCATTTATATAATATTTTCTTATTTTCATGCACTTAACTAATCGAAACTATATTACATTCTTTTTGCAGAATATGTATTTTAATCGCGCAACAGGCAGTTAAAATGAAAAACACCGAACTAGCATTTAAACATTTCAAGGAATGTATTAAGTATACTCCAAATGACATTGAGATATTGGTTTCTCTGGCTCAACTCCAAATGCAGTCAAATGAAATGGATATGTGTCGTAATACTTGTTTACAGGTTCTTCAAGTTGATTGCAGTAATGATGCAGCCTTAGTGTTGATGGCAGACTTGTCTTTTAGAAAGGTTTGTATACGATTTTAGTAGAATTATGAACCTACGGAAATATGAAGACAGACGTAACCGGCTGTGTTATTCTGATACCTGAGTACAGATGGAAAAGAGTCCATTTTTTTTTTGCCGATTTTATAATATACTATAATTTTGATAAATGAGATCCTACCGAATTTTTGAATACATTTGGATAAATTTGTGGCGGTCACTAAATACTTAGAAGCAGATCACCGGTTGTTGAAAGATAATATTGAGTTATGTATATAGAATATTGGGTTCACATTTAAACCATGCACACAAATCTGACAGGCAGCAGAGCGCTTTTCGGAAAACGTGTAATTTCCGAGTGTATTAATTAAGAAGATATGGTTGCTTTCCAAATTAAATTTATAACAAATAGAAAGACGGTTGAAAAAACAAAGAAGGTAATTCACATTCCCTTTGTTGTTCTTCTTTTTAGCTTCGAATTTTAATAACTAGTTTTAAAATTATGGGTGATATGGTTTTATCGATTCACAAGATCAGATAAATCGTGGCCACCCAATTTTTTAATTCAAATTCTTGGGGATTACC
This sequence comes from Drosophila fungiperda, assembly GCA_035042345.1. Classification (NCBI taxonomy): domain Eukaryota; kingdom Metazoa; phylum Arthropoda; class Insecta; order Diptera; family Drosophilidae; genus Drosophila; species Drosophila fungiperda. Next base: position 736,826 of record JAWNLM010000204.1, read on the forward strand.
AGAGTTAAAGAGTTACCGGAAACCGATGCCGAACCTTAAAGGACATCGTAAAGAATCTACCAACCAATTTGGCGACTGTATCTTTAAAATTGTGGCAGATATGTTTTACTGAACTGCAATTATCGGTTTGATCGATTTCAAAATAAAGGGCTTGTGCATATTTACAATTTAATAATTTAGTGCAGATAGAAAAATACAATGAATAATATACAAAATAGTGTTATATTATATATACAGAGTTTATATTAATTATAATATATATATATATATTAAGATAAATTTAATTTTTATTTATAGATGGAATTCAAAAATGCAGCGTATCATTTTTCACAGCTCATATTGTCTCAGCCTTGCAATTGGACAGCGTTGGCTCGTTTAATTGAAGTTATGAGACGGTCCGGTACTTTGTCTGAGAGTTTACCTTTTTTACAACGAGCTGAACAGTCGTCTATAAAAGCTAAGAATTCACCAGGGTTTAATTACTGCAAGGGTTTATTCGAATGGTATAACGGAAATCTTAACTGCGCTTTGAGATACTTTAATCTAGCTCGCAGAGACCATGTGTGGGGTCAGCAAGCTAAACTCAATATGATTGAGATATGCATTAATCCAGACGATGAAATACCAAGCGCAAATGATCTGTTTGAGGCTGGAGACATTGGAGAGCTTAGTGAATCCCGTGTAATTGCTCTGCGAACAGCCGAACGGATGCTTAAGGAAATGCGTCCTAGATCTGGAGAAATACAAGAAACTGCATTGAATCGCCGAGCTCTATGGAATTTTCTACAAATGGCTTCAAAAAAAAAGATTCACGTGGAATCTGCTCTTAAGGATCTAACTGAGCTTATGCAGAATGATGATAGTCCACTAACGATTACTGTTGTGTATGCTATATCCTTGGCTTTAGTGCAGCTTAAGCAAATTCAGCGAGCAAAAAATCAACTCAAACGTATAGCTCGACTTAATTGGAATTATGAGGAAGCAGAGTATTTAGAGCGATGCTGGTTGCTACTTGCCGATATTTATATTCATGCCAATAAGTTAGATGCTGCCGAGACATTTGTGGAACGTGTTTTGGAGTATAATAAATCAAGCACAAAAGCTTACGAACTGGCTGGATATATTGCAGAAAAGCTGCAGTCCTACAGCGATGCCACTGAGCAATATCAAAAGGCCTGGGAAAGTTGTGGCCGTTCTAGACCACATATTGGTTACAAGTTAGCATTAAGCAATATGAAGAAAAAGAATTATGCTAGCGCTGTTAATGTTTGCCAACAAGTTTTAAAATTACATCCAGACTACATCATCATTCGTAAGGATATACTAGAGAAATGCCGCAACAATTTAAGAACATAAGCGGCGAAGAGCTGTGTAGCTTCTTAATTCTTAAATATATTTTAATACTGCACAACGTTTAAAATAAAGAACATATCTTAATACTGGCATTTATTTAGAAACTTATACAGTTAAAGGAAAAAAATTAAATAAATTAAGCTACTTTTAGCACAGCCTCGGACTGCTGTTGCTGCCGGTGCTTTTTGATGTCGCTTATCCATTAAAGCCCATTTCTGACCCCATAGCTCCTCCATCAACCCCAGCTCCTGCCGAAGGTATGTCCCGCGGTGAAATCTCCCATAGTGGTTTTCTGATAAAATGAGCTGACGTAGCATATCTGTTATTATGATTCATGAATGGTGGAAATCCTTACTTTCCCTCTAAGAGCAAACAACTCTGCTCTCATGGTTGTGTTGCTTACCATATATTTTTAAATTTCATTTTTACATTTTTAACGACAGTCTTTTCCGTTCTTCGTTTAATTAGCGGTGGTGTTGATTACTGTGGAGTTTTTAAATTTAATTAATTTTATTTGTTGTCTGCTACTGGTAAGCTGTTAATTAGTTCGCAGACAGCTATTTAGCTTTCAGCAGTCGATTTAGATCTATTAGCTAAGTTTTACTACTTATACTTATATAATTGAGTGCTTCACAATTGTCCTTTATTCTCAACATTTGTTGACATTTTCCTGACACTTTCTGCTATAAGGCGAATTGAGGATTCCTCCGTGCTTCCACACAACCTGCAAAGTTCGCTGCTATAAATACCTAGTTTAGTTAGATGACTTCTTAGTCTACAATGTCAGTAGACCAGTGAGCATTCTAAGCCTGTTCTTTCATGATTATTACTTGCTTGCATCGGATTTGATTAAAGCTACCAAATAGATATCTGGAGTATCGAATTTCTGGGGTCTCTGCCCAGCTCCGTTGTTGGCTCAGTCTTTATTCGTTTGGTTGGATCGTACTTCACAGAATACTTTTAATGTTATTTTCGTCCCCCCTTTTTTTTATTGCTGCTTGACTATCGGATAGGATACATATATCCAGGATTACGAGGTGTGTGCTCTGATTGGTTAGTGATCCATCGGTGTCCCATTTTATGCTATGCCGTTTCATAGGGTAGACTTAATCTAATTTCGCCCATTCCCTTTTGCTACTCATAAAAACTTTGAAATTTCGTTCGAATACGTATTCAGCTACCATCATCCCTAGGATACAATAGTAGGGAAGTTCATCTGAAAGATGTTGGGCATCTCTCTGGCTTAGAACGTGATTGCCCCTCCTTCCGTCATCTTTAGAATAGTAGCTTTCTGAGCCGTATGTAAGGTATGGTGAAGAGCTCCATTAAGGTTTCCGAGGCGATTTTTGGCAGGTGCGTATTGCTCCTGGCAATCCTCTGCAACTTTTGCGGTTATCTTTTCACGGTAAATTTGAAGTTACTGATTTTGTTGTTTTTTTGATTGGTTCAGTAATAAGGTTGTAAAAATATATGTGTTTATAATTTATCACTAAGCAGATCATTTAATTTAAGCATAATATGTTTTTTTTTTCACTTTCTACTTTGGGCAAAGTAATCGAATTTGAGTTTGCTTTGTCCCAAGCAATTGTTAAATTCTGCTTTAAAATTATGTAATTTATGCTTTAGTGTTGAGTTAATTTTCATTTAGAGATACTTATTATTGTTTCTTTTATAAATTTATTAGTTCTTTCAGGTAACCTATTTATTCTTAGCTTAGAACGCTGTTTAAAATAAATTGTTTATTATTATTTTCCACTTGCTTAACCATTTGTGAAACTACAATCTCGTAATCATTGTGCAGCTATTTATTTCTCTAGCTTTGCTTTGTATGTGGATGTGCTTTTCTAATTTCCTGTCAAGTTTTTAGTTTGTGGGATGATAATCTCATACTTCCTTGGGGTTTACACTTAACCCGAAAATTTTTGCCCAGAATGACAGTATTTTTAGATAACTGTGGTCATTGGGTCAATAGAAATTGAGGGTACTTTCATCAGAAGATAATAAACATACAACATCATCCGCATTCGCGACAGGCTGGCAGCTCCTATGTTCCATTAGAGAGGTGAGAGGAAGTTTCTTTAGGGAGGAGAGAGCTTACGATCCAAATGTAGACTTCATAATCCGGTAAGAAAGTGATTGGTCATTCCCTCTAAACCGGAGTCAACCTTCAGGTTCCAGAGATTGCATACAAGATAACATTGTTGAAGGCACCCTCGATGTCATGGAAAACTAATAAATTATACTCTAAGAAGTATGAGGATGTTTCTATTATTTTGACAACGTCATGGAGGGCAGTATCAGTAGATCGGCCATCCTGGGATCCAGAAATAAGATTTGGGTATATGGAATAATTTTGATGAGACTTATGAGTCGCTCTAGAGTCTTTAACATGAATGATAGAGTCTAATAAGACCAGTGATTTCGCAGCATTGACCCCTCAAATTTTTTTCCGTTCTGCCCGGCCAGGGTTATGGTCAAAGGCAGTAGCTTAAAAATAATACGTATTTTAAATTTAAATTAGTTGTGGGGTGCTAGTCGATTGCAGTCCGTCTCGACGACTATGCAAACCGGATGTGCCGATCCGCATATTAACCAAGGATTTCCTAAGACTGTCTAGCATTTTGAGAAAATTGCCAAATAGTGCACAAGAGAAGCTAATTAGTTTTTAGTTTTTTATGGCTTAACTACCGTTTTAGTGGGTCTTAGCTGACAGCGGAATTCTCAAATAACAGCGTGATTCGAGCACCTTTATTGACAGAGGATGTCTAGACCATTTATTAATCTCTTAAATTAGAAGTGGTTAAAAAATGGTTTTACTAATAAGGGGAAGTTTCTAGTAATCATATAATTTTTCGCTATTTTTGTGCACCGAGGCTTATTAATCTTAGGAGTTTGTAGGTGATGAAGATCTGGAAAAGATGTATCTTCAACAATCTACGCAAGTTTGGTGACTCTATCTCAATAATTTATGGAATAAATGTGGATTCCCCCATTTGGAATATCAGCTATATACATGGATATGGGGGCAGACGTAAGCTTGGCTTAATAATAGCTATTAGATTTTTTGGTATTTAGGTACTCTATTAAAAAAGAAGATATCTTTTATACACATTTATTATAAGAATGAATTCATTTTAATAAATAATTAAGAAAATTATGCTGCAGCTTGTACAGAAGTGGAAAAATTTTTATAGATTTAGATATAAGTCAGATAGGAACGCAAACTTCTTGTTGGTCAAAGGTCAAGATAATTTGATCCAATTGGACTAAATTGGACTATTGTGATAACACACGAAGTAGTCAAATAAAAAAATCTATTTATATATCAACAATAAAATTGTACACAAAGATTCCAGTGAGGCTAAACTAACTTACTTTGAACTGAGCTTTTAGTTAAAGTTTTCCTCCCCAATGTGTCAGTATATACTTCTATTGCGCTAAGACAAAAGTCAGGTATTTATCAATGATAAAAGCAATATAATATTGCTACAATAAAATGTTTAGGTCTGCGATTACTTATTTTGAGAAGTGACCAAAATTATTGTTTTATAAGAAATTTGAAAATAGGCTTAAAAATGTGAGTGAATTAATGGAAATGTTTGATTAAACTCAATAATTAATTTGTCTACCATATCGTTAGACAAAATGTTATGCTTTGATTTCAATGTCGATAAGAATAAACCTATAAAACCATCTAGATTCCACAATTTAAAAGATCATAAAGTCACAAAACCTATCACCCCAGCTTACCACTGCCACACCGCCTTAACAAATTGAAAATGATATGAATGAATATTTTTCACAATTTTTGAAACAGACACACTGAGGTTGATTACTAGCTTTCTTCACAATAAATTGCATTATGTGAAGAGTTTCACTATCTAAATATATAGTACGAGTCACTCAATAATCAGTCAAAATTTCGCTGAAATATGGTCACTATATCATACAGCAGCCAAATATTGGTCTTGCCGTCTTTTCCAAATTTTTTAATTTAATTTATGAATGTTCTGAATCTGAAAAAAAAGCTGCGAAATACTTTCATACCAAACGTTAAACAAGCTGATAACAGGTGGAAAAGTACCGGGAGGGTGTGCTCCTCAAATTGCGAAAGATATGAGTTAGTTACCTTCTTTGGAAGTTTAGTAACTGAAGATCTTAAATTACGGCATGTATGGGCTATTATCAATTTCGAGGGAAGGCATGCGCGTGGCTGACCAACTCGGGGCTCACAATTGGCTTACCCTAAGATGAGTCTTGGGATACAGGAAAATAGCAGTGAACGAAGCGGTGGATGAGCATTCTAGAATTGGTGCAGAGAGTCCCCTAACAGGGCCAGAACCGTTTTGTGGGATAGAAAAGCACACAATACGGCTGAAACTCAGGAACGAAGAAAGACAAAGGAGACTACGCAGCTGAAAGAGACACCAGGACTCCGACCAGCCGAATGTTTTTTGGGCGGCTATAATCATAAACGATTTCGGCAAGTAATATCCATGTATAGGAATAGGCTTAAAATACTTGTCGGTCTACTGACAGAACATTGTAGACTAAAAAGCCACCTATCCAAACTGGGTTTTTATAGTAACCATCAGTGTAGGTTTTGTAAAGGTGAAAGGAAGTCCTCAATTCACATCCTAACAAAATGTGTCGCCTTATCCAGGAAAAGATGCAGCATCCGCAAGATGCATGTTATTAGTGTCAATGACATAGAAACCATCAACCTAACAAGTTTGAGCATCGATCTGCCCAAAATTGGTCCGCGCTTTGTCCCACAAGAATAATCTTTCACCTGCTTATAGCCATATAATGCAAACCGGTTACTTCGAACTTCCCTCTTGGCAAACAATGTTACCATTTTGTTATAATCTTATTGTTAATATTTAAGATTTAATATAATATATAATATAATTCTAATATAAATACTCGATTCTGAATTTTATTAAAATGAGAACGGGAATTTTCTCTTGTGACTGTTGCATTAGTTGGTACAACTTCTTAATACAGGCTTACCCTTTTACAATTGATACAGAGTATAAAATATTTTTTTTCCCAAAAATTAATAATAAACCAACTCGTATAACGAATGATATGTCCATGTTGATATAAACACACAGACCATTTCCCCTTTGTCGCGCATTTGCTTCTTGCACGTTTCTTATAAGTTATGTAATCCTAATAAGGGCTAGCGACAAGTAGTTCGGACTTTTCAAAGGTAATTTACATAGTATTAACTTATTACTTCAATTAAACTTGTTATTACACTTGTTTACGATTATTTATATTTGAATAATTTTAAAAAATACATTAAAATAAAATGTTGGTTAATACTATTAAATTTAATGTTGGATACATAATACATTACAAATTATTTAACATGTTGCTGTTGTGTTCTTAACACTGTCTGTACTTTGAAGAAAACTTTTGTCAATTGGACAAAGCTTACAAAAAAAATCGCCCCACATGCTTCGCGTCACTGGATCTAGGATAATGAAATATACAAAGATAACAAACCCCTGCAGTGTTGCTGTTAGACAAAATAAATATGAAAAAACAATACCTGCCTTCATTGTTGATAAAAAGCCAAAGCACCAAGTGAATCCCATTAAGAAAAATAAAAGTACTGATAGTCGTATCTGATATATTAAAATAGGTTTTTCAGTGTGCCTAATTTGCGTGCTTGTCCTAACCAATATGTTATATATAATAAGACAAAATATGACAAAGTTAGCTATTATAATGATCGAAATAGGAAAAATTATGCCGAAATAAAGCGCGTATCCTGATGGGTAGCATATTGCGCCTTTACTAAAGGAATCATGATCCAGTATGATCACTAAAACTACAGGTATTATTGGCACACCCCAACAGAATGCGGCGGACTTTAAAAAGAATCTGTGTGTTCTAGTTCCTGCAAATACACGAACATATCTTTTGAACTGTAAATATGCAATGACCATCATCCAGAAGAATTGTACTAGCACAGAGTAGTGTAGTAAGGCGCCAATGCCTACACATCTAGGTACAATCTCATTTATAATTAAGTGTAGTGAGTATTCCTTTGTATTTACAAAGCAAATAATTATCATTTGCAAGGCTATTGCTGCCGATAATTGAAGTAGTACCTTAGAAGACGGTTTTTGTCGCCATGAGTTAAATACTGCAGCAGTGATGAATATGCCACAAATTCCGAGAAGAGATAAAGAACAGCCTGTTACAGTAATTATATCAAGAGCCTGGACATGATCTACGTAGTGAATATTAACTTCAATATCTACCTCCACTGTGAAATTAACGCCTACAAGGTATGCAAATGGTGTTAGATGGCTAACTTGACATAAAACGATATCTCTGCTAGTGTTTAAACTATTTGAGACCTGAATGCCATCAGAGGCCCAATTTTTATAATTCCAATATCTACACATTTCAGTAGTATCATTGCGCTTATATGAACTATTATAAACTTTAAAAACGAGCGGCAAATCTTCAGGTAAATACGTTCTATGACCGGGTAATGATATCGACACGACTCGGCCGATTGCAGATAGTGGTGAATGATTGGCTGGCAGCTGAAAAAGCTTATCGTTCGAGTACACTTTAATTACCACCAGAGTTTTTGTGTTATTGGTGGCACTTGAAAATGTGTCAAGCTGGCTTAACAGTTTCTCTGGTACATAAGTGCCAAATTGTAAATTTGGCTCAGAAATTAAGTCCTCAATTTCATGATTCGACTCCAGAAATCGGAAGTGCTCATTTTTAAATGCTCCTTTCAAAGTTATCGGTATATCAGTGTCATTTTTATTTTGAAATATTGCAATTCCAGAAATATTGGCAACAGACGGATTAATTATAAAATATAGTAGATTGTGTGATATTTTTACAGAAACTCCAATATCCACAAAATCCAGCACTTCAACATCACTGCTCTTCTCTAAATCATTAGAAATATCCACGGAATTATGTAAGCTGTTATCGTCAAAAATTGTTTGCAATGATAAAGTATTCAATGCATTTTCAAATGCCTCCAAAAGTTTGTTAGTTGAGTTTAGTTCAGCTGACATCCGAATCGTAGTTTCTCTCACATCTAACAAAGAATTGTAAATAGCTATAATATCTAAGGTAATTTCTGTGGGAGTTGGAGGTAAATTTAAAAAATCCCTATCGACATTTTTAATCGAAGCTTGCACAATGTTAGCTGCAAAATGCAGATCAACAGGTAAAAACTTGTTTGCAGATTCTTGTAAAATATGTTTAATCTCTTTTACTACTCTTTCAGGTGAAACTGTGATTAGTTTTGATTTTTCTAAGCTGTAAAGAGTTTCTGTTACTTTTAAATTATTTTTCTCAATTTGGCACGTTATGTTTTCCTCCATTAATTCCCAATAAGCACCGTATAAAAAGTTGCCCTGGCACTGACGTGTATATGGCATGCCATTTCTTCGAAAACATAGACCCGATAATGTTCCCACTTGTCCTTTAACTGTCTGCTGCCACTGATATTTTTCGCCGTTATCCATTCGAAACATATTTGGGAAACAATACTCTGTGCTACGTACTACATTCAAGCCAATAGGACTGTAAATTGAAATGACCTCTTGCAAAAGAGTCCAAACTTTCATGCGTATTGAAGTATCATGTCGTATATTATCATCGTTTTCTAAGCTATCAGATTCTTCGCTGCTTTTCTCTTCACTATTGTCAACTGCAGAACTCTTAAGAGAAGCAGTCAAATGAATCCAACAATTAAAATATGGACTATTTATCTGTTCCATACTCATGATACGAGTATCATGTAAAACAAGGTCTCGAGATAAAACCTTGCTCCTTTTTCGTAACGTGTCTTTAATATATTTTCCTAGCTTTTTAGTGTATTTAAACGGATTTTTACACATGTTCTTATTTTCAATTACACAAGTTACATTTACACCGGCAGTGAAAACATGGCCCCGTATTTTTTTTGCAGCCACTAACCTATCACTGGTTACTAACTGAAAATTTAAAATAGTATGTCCTTCACACCAATACTCGCCAGGGTTGTCATTAACTAACTTTAGTTTAAAAATTGACTTTGTCTTATTTTTATTTTCCCAAATAAGATCAATCTTAGAGCTTCGCTGAATATCAAAATCTGCATTTGTAAAACATTGTACACCATTGTCATTTCTATTGATACGCCAAAGATAATCGCTATTATAAACTATCAGAATTAATTCTTGTAACGTTAAGTCAAATTTCAAAATAAGTTGCGTCTTGTTAACATGTTTTTTGATCGTTTTTTTGTACAAAATTGCATGTTTTTTTTTATTTTCATCAACAATTTGCATGATTTCGTTCTTGTTCATTAGAATTAGGAATTCGTCTCCAGATTTGTCTACAAAATGGTCAACTTGAAAAAATTCATTTTTTTTGTCTTTTGGTATAACGTGTTTTAGCACCAATCTTAAAGAATTGCGATTTTCAAAATATTCTTTTAGTCGCACCTCTTTTTGCTCGCCAACAAATTTTTTTCGCCAATTAATCCCATAGCACTCGTTAGGCCTATAGCTAAGAGCTGATAGTCCCTCGGGACAACCTGAGCTTGATAAAAGATTACCATCAAACACACAAATTGTGTGCAGTAAGTCATCACAATCAGTAGCCATTACAATCAACTCTTTTTGTCTCTTATTATGACTACCTAGGCGTCCAGACATACAATTTTTATCAGATCTAAAATCTGCGATTTCTATTTTGTCGTCAACAACTTGCCCCCACCGCTCACCGGGCAACTGTACTTTGTATGGCATTGAACTATTTTCACGTTTAAATGGTATCCAAAATTTTAAAATACCATGTTCATTCATGAACTGTATTAAGCTTGAAGTTTCAAGATTCGAATAATCAAATGGCAAAATTATGCTTGAGCCATAGCAAAAATTTTGGTCATACTTTTTCGGTTCCAAAGAAGTTTTAAGACAAATGGGATCATCATTTTCATTATCAATTTCCACTAATTCTTCCGGGCAAATTTTATTTTGATGTTCCTTTACTCTGCATACAACTCTTTCTGGCTTCCACTGACCAGTTGTTGTGTTGCATTCGCGCAAAAAAAGTTCCCAATCATCCTTCCAGCAAACAAAGTCTTCAGAAATTGTGTAACGTTCACCCCGAAATTTCCAATATGCTGTGTAATCAGATGTTTCTGTTGTATTATCGTCACATTTTTCAAACTAATGGTATTGAAATTGAAAAATTTGTACAAATTCAATGTGATATTTCGAACCTTTTTTGTTAATCTGCATGGCAGATTTAAGCACATTACAAGAAATATTATGGCTCGTTTAGTCATTTTACTAAAGACAAGAACATTTATGTGAAATTCGCTGAAGATGATTTTAAGATTCCCACAATACTAAATTATTTATCTCAAAAGTCTTAAAACCAAAGTGCAGTTGAGTTATCTTTTGTTCTTTATCTTATCTTATCAATTTTGTTATCTGCTACGATTTTTGTGTTTTATACTCCGGAAATATTAAATGGGTAAGTGGGTATTTTATTTTATGTTAAATACTGGTAACATAACATAAATTTTAATAAAAAATAAATAACAAGCTTACTGCCTACCTACAGGAAATGCTTTATCTTTCTGGCCACCACCATCTGGCGCATAGTTCCTATGCTATTCACTATGGGGAAGAAATCAATCTAAAGTAAAACGCTAATTAGCGGTTCTCCAATTTACGCGAAATTTTGTATGCGATGTAAATTTGAATACCACCGTTTTTTTTTTTACCACATCACTACAATAGCGGTTTGAACTTTGGAGGTAAATTTTATTTTCTCTTCGAGGCAGAAAGAAGACAAAATATTCTAAAAGCAAAACTAGTGCGTTAAAACTGCATACTTTTAAATTTGGGTGTTCTAAAGGTTTTGCCTTAAAAGAGTATTTTAATTTCAAGGGTTGCTTTAATAAATTTGTACAGCAAAGTAATTGAAAATTCACTACGATATTGACCGACAGAACTCTAAAACAATTATATTTAATTATTTATGAAATATTAAAAATTAATTAACACAAAACCAAAAGAATTTAATGGTTTTCTGAGCATAATTATCGTTCCTCGACATGTAAACTAGATATTGCAGTAAAAGCAGATTAAGTTGTACTGGAAATGTCACAACTATTAGTTGATTTTATAAATGTTGTGCACATAAATAAATGTAAATTTAATTTTGAGAAGATAATAGATTTAATTTCAATTTATTTTTGTGCACGATCAATGTGGGTATATATAGAAGGATTGATGTTAATTTAAAATAATTTGAAAATATGTTTTTATTTTTATTATTATATTACAAATAATTGAATCTTCTTTTTCAAATGATATTTGCCATTTACTTTTCAAAACGGTAGCACATTAGTTCTATTTTTAAAAGGAAATCTTGTACATTTTGAAGATGAAAACGGAATGTTTCTCCATATTCGCAAATTGGAATACACCTGAATAATTCGATTCAGCACCTTATGCGAATAAGAGTTTGGTTCTCTGAATCATTATTTTATTTTTTTGCGTTGCTAACTAATACAATAAATCGAACGCCACCAGCTGCAAGCTTCACACGACTTTTACGAATACCTCTATTTAGTATGACCATACCCAGGCTAGGCTGAAGTACTAGACTTGAATATTTACGATACAGTGCGTAAAAGGATCCCTTATGCACGGGTCTGCTTCGGTTGAGTTTAAAATAAATAGCCAGAAGTGTCCTATATGATTAACCAACTTTTTTTTTCTTTCAAGTATAATGCGCACTCTCAAGTTGCAATCGCCTGGTGTGTTGTTACTGCTTCTAAACTTTTCTTGGCACCTCGCAAGTCATGTAAGTAGTCTAACATAATTGTCACGATTGATATTAGCAAGGTTCCTAACTAATTTAATTTCAATAATTATTAATAAATAAAAGAAATGTGAAAGAATATGGTATATCTCACAGATTAGATGGGGTGTAATATTAAAAGCACTCGCCGTGCTCATAAGTATGTGAGAAGGACTTTAACCTATTTTCGACCAACAAAAGTCAAGCTTGTCGATGAAATATTGCGTCGTTTCGTCTCTTGTAGAAACAAGCTGAACATTTAGATTATGCTGCAGCCTCGATGCCAGTCGCAATTGAGAAGTCAGTTGTACAAATATTATATTATGAAACTCCAGTATTAATCGAATACACTAATGATTTATATGTATGTGAACATAGAACTTCCAACCAGTTAGATATGATTTCAGCAGTAAATACTAAGCGGCTGGTAGCCAATCTTTTCTTTATGGTAACCCCGTATGTCAATCTTTATCAAATGCTTGTCTGACATATAGTAAGACCACTAAGCTTGGCTTCCACCCAAAAAATTTCTCATGAGTACCTTGTATTTAGGATGAAGGTTCTTAATTACAGCTAAGAAAGTTCTACTTTTTTAAGCCTGCCTTTAAATTTTTATGCTATATCTACTATAAGTCAACTTATTTATCCCAATACTAAAAATTTGAATCTCAGGAAGGTGCTCCCCATGCGAAAGTCATAAGTCCCTTCAGCCAAGATAATGCGAAATGTCTTGATTTAATGATATTATAGAACTTTCATTTCCTAATATACGCAAATATACTAAGATGTATATTATGCAACTTCAAAGCAAATTAGTTAAGCCGGACTTTGACCATAGAATTTACACACAAAGGCCAAATCTGGCAACGTGATTTTTAATATAATGTGATCACCTACACACAAACATGCAATGGGTTTACGATTCATTTGAATATTCAAGACTTTTTCGACTTGTAAGGACATGAATTTAGGGTATTTTCCCGATAAAGTTGTTAGACCACATTATTTTATATCAGTGTAGGTATCATTATGTAATTACAAATATTTTTATCTTTTATTTTAGGGAGCCGTAAAGCGCAGCATTGACACGTCAGCTTCATTTGCAATGCTAACTGATGATCGCTTACCGAAAGATGTCATACCCCAAGGTTATGAACTTCACATAGAACCTAACTATAAAGAAAGTACATTTAGTGGGCTTATAAAAATTAATTTGACTTGGAATACAGATTCAAAGAAAATTTCGCTTCATGCTCATTACGATTTAAATATTAACGACAGGAAAATTGTTCTACGAAAATCTAATACGAATAGCAGGTATTATATCTTCATGGATAATATTATTCTACACTAATTTTACATTTTGACGAATCGATTTTTTAGTGACCCGCAGAAAATTACGGTTTTGCGCGGAAGTCGCTTTCCAAAGAAAACAATTTACATAATATACCTTAAGGAAACAATAAAACAAGATACAGAATGTGTTTTAGAGATTCCATTTGACGGAAATATTTGGGAGAGTGCGAACGGACTTTTTAAGGGATCTTATGAAAATGTGACCTATTTGGCCACCTACTTAAGGCCAAATAATGCTCGACGCTTGTTTCCATGCTTTGATGAGCCAGGATTCAAAGTAAGCTAACTTTCATATATTACAATCTTAAAACAATAATAACAATTTATTCACAATAGGTTCCATTTGCAGTCTCAATTACAAGACCTAAGAATTTTGTGACGATCTTTAATACAGCTCTATCTCGATCTGATGAACAGTAAGTAGTTATTGATTCTAATAAATTAAATATGTGGAAAACGTATCAATTATTTCCAACAGATTACCATATCTTTGCTATCCTAATTCAAATTTTATACATATTAATTTGTATAAATTATTATCAATTTGTTGCTTAATTATCATTTAAATTTAAAATGATTTTTCGTTAGCACTTGCTATAATGTGCTTTTATTTTTAATATTGACTAATGTCCGAAAAAATTTGTTGATGTTTTTTATTACAGCTTAACTTTAAAGGACCATGTAGTAGACTATTTTGAAAAAACTCCACCAATGTCTTCATTTACATTTGGCTTTGTGACATCAATACTCAAAAAATTAGATTTCAAATTTCAAACACAGAATTCAACATCTTTGTCAGCACCCGTTATTAATATTTGGAGTATTTCGGAAAGTACAAATGAATTACAGGTATGACATTTATTTTGTGGCATAGGTTGAATTCGTAATAAATTATTCCAAGCCGTTCTTCAGTTTTGATCAGTTACAACATTTTTTGTCTGATTTATTGTTTACCAAACAGCACTAAGGGCAAAAAACAGATGTAAAGCAAAAATTGAAATTCTGCTATAATGTTAAATTATTTTTTTTGCAACAAGAATCATTACTGGATGGGTTTATAAATATTATCAATACAATTAAATATTTTCTTTAAAATTATATTTTTCAAAACTTTCTTTAATTACAAACGAAACCCAATTCACTTGATACTAACACGTTACGTTTTATAATTTGATATTCGCATCTGAGGCAATTTCTCCTCCAACTGAAACAATAATTATGTTACTTCATAAAAATCGGATCGTACATTCAATTCTCATGATTAGTTAGTAAAATTGGAGGCCAAAAATAATATATTCATTTAAAAACTGATAGATTAGATGCATACTCAATACATATGCCAATTAAAATTACGTTATGATCATCAAATACTGTCCAGTATAATTGAACGCCAGACAGACCGAGTGCTTGCATTTAAATTGCATTTTTCAATTGCATTTTGGTAAATCTAAGTGTTTTAAAGTTCAGAGAGATTAGTTTTAAAAAAATCCGTACTCTATGTGCCAAACATCAGTGCCTCTACTATTTGATTGAATTATAAAGCACAGCAATTGATGTCACAAACACTGACTTTAGAAAACGATTCGATTCTTTTAGCAATAACCTTCTGCTTTATAAAATTGATTGCGTTCTGAAGCAATTACTTTTATTTACTTTAATTGTCCTTAACTAGAATGAAAAATGAAAAAAATTTCCTTAATATAATTTAAATTAATATAAATTAAGTTTGGAATTTAATTTCTAACCTTTTATTTAATAAAATTTAATTTGGAACTTT
This sequence comes from Drosophila fungiperda, assembly GCA_035042345.1. NCBI lineage: Eukaryota > Metazoa > Arthropoda > Insecta > Diptera > Drosophilidae > Drosophila > Drosophila fungiperda. The sequence goes on from JAWNLM010000204.1 coordinate 752,169, forward strand.
TTAAATTTAATTTTGTTAATTTATATACATTTCTTTTATTCAGGGCACTTACGAAAAAATCAAACTAATTTACAAATTAATTCAGGATTATTTTGAGATACCTATCCCTCTATCTAAAATTGATGTTGTTGCCATACCTAATCTTCAAACAGTACGCCCTGCAGATAATTGGGGTCTCTTACTATTTAAGTAAGATACTTTATGCCAATTTGCAAATCAAATCAGTATATATCTGATTTTTGTTTAGGGAGGGCGATCTTTTGCAAAAGCAATACTATAACATAGTGCAGGAATTAATATACCAATGGATTGGTTCGTGGGTGACTCCTGAGTGGTGGACTGATGCACATCTTAACAAAGCTCTGGCGAGTTTTTTAGCATCTGAAATCGTAATACAGGTAAGCTATTAAGCTTTAAAAAATGAATGTTTCAAATTAATTCAGAGTAATTACAGATAGATGGAGGCATCGAGTTTAATGGAAAGTATCCAATGACTACGCTTTATTCAGTATACTATGAGTTCAGTAAAAGATATCCGCATTCGCGCATTACTGGAATGAAACAAGAAACTATTTCTCACAAAACAGAGCTTGTTATACGCATGCTAAATTTCACCTTAGGAAGAGAATCATTTAAAATGGGGCTAAAAAAATTGATTGAAGATCATCAATATCAGACATTTGTCGCTGATGATCTTTGGGATGCGCTTACCTCACAGGCGATTAAGAGTGGACGTCTTCAAAGTCAATACAAAGTGGCGGACATTGTCAGTCCATGGCTTGCAAATCACCGGTTACCCTCAGTTCGAGTTAGCAGAGATTATGAAAAAAATTCTGCGAAGTTACAACAGAAAGTTTATCTTAGAGAACGGCCTCATGATGTGCCAGAGCAAGACAAAATGCTTTGGTGGATTCCCATTATTCTTAGTCGAGAAGATGCAATTAACTTTTCAAATTGCACTCCATATGTGTGGATGGAGAAGACTCAACAGATTAATATTCAAAACATGCCAGGAAAGGATAAATTTATTATTATAAATCAAGAAGAAATAGCTCCATTTCCAGTCAATTACGACGAAGAAAATTGGAAAATGTTGTCGATTTTCTTGCAAACTGATACTGGTCGAACTTTAGTTCCAACATATACAAGGTGAGTGTAATAAATAAAAACAATTAAACAACGTAACACTAGAGCGTAACCAACTGCGAAATACTTTGACACCATATGTTACACCAGCTGATAACAGGTTATAAAGAACAGATTGTGTTTGATGTTCAAATTGCGGTAAATATAGACTAGTAAATAGCTAGTATCGAAGATTGGTAACAGTAGTTCTTAAATTACGGGAGACTAAAACTTAATACTACAGGTACAAAACTTGGAAGGTAGATTCCTAAGAAAAATTTTTGTGACACGTCCACTTCCGTCCTCAGAAACGACAAAAGCCTATATCTCCCACAATTTATAATCAAGTTTACTTCTACTTACCTTTTCTTCCGCCCCCCTAATTCCCAAAGGCCGATATCCCCCTTAATTTAGGATCTACAGTTACCAAACTTCGGATGGTTTCTAGCTTATATCTACCGCTTAAGCAGTAATCACCCTGTTCTATGATGCCTAACAGCTGGTATAATGTAATGATATCAACGTATTTCGCAGTCGGCTACGCCCGACTGCATCGATCGGTTTTGTTTTTGCTTGGTCTTCATTACATGCTTGCATTTAATAACTAGAAACTAACGTTTAATCCAATTAATATTAAAAGAGCTGCACTTCCCATTGTCGAGCTATCTTCACTATTTTTAATTGAAAACAAAAGGATAATTTATTTGAGAATTTGAATAATCGGTTATAAATAAAGGCAATCTAACTAGCTCTCTTACAATACTTTTAGAGCGAAACTACTACATGATGCTTGGAATCTCGCTTACGCCGGTGATTTAAGTTTTGCTACTGCATTCAATATGACTTTATTCATGAAATATGAGCGCAATCATATTGTGTGGAACCCTGTCTTCACTTTCATTGATCAAATTGGTCGGCATATTGATATGGCAGAAGTCCATAACAAATTCGAGGCAAGTAATGTAAACAAATCTAAATTAATTTTACTAAAATAACATCTACATCTCATTTCCAGGCATATGTTTTAATAATGCTATCGCCCTTATACGAAGAATTAGGGGTTGCGAGTGAAACCGAAGACAGCTGGAAAACAGATCTTCGATCTTTGACTAAACGATTTTTGTGCCGCGCAGGCTTTCAGCCTTGTATCGAAGAGGCAAAATATGCGTACAGCGTCTGGCAACAAGATACCGACCGAAACTTTGAAATACCGTTTGTATATCCTTACACAGTAATTTTCTTACATTCACTTTTGTTATGCATTTCAGGGTGCCAAATCATTATATGTGTCCCATATTTAAGTGGGGTTCCATTGATGAGTGGCAATTTGGATTGGAGCGTGTGATCAATTTCCCAAAATCACGAAAGCAAAGTGAAAGAACTTATTTATTAAAACAACTGGCGGGTTGTGCAACAAGCGCTGAAAAGATCAACCGACTGCTAAAAATGTCGATTTTAGAAGACCACTCGAATTTCACCGAAAATGATCAATTCCTAATTTTGACCTCATTATCCTCTGGTTCCAGTGGTTATTATACATTATTTAATTTCTTATCTGAAAATTGGTTAACAATTCAAAGGAAGTAAGTACAGTTTTATGTATCTAATACTAAGCATATTTTCTTTTCATTAGCGAACTGAGTATGTTTTATATATTATTTTATTTTTTAATTTAAATGCTCAGTATCACAAACACAATTTTATAAGTAAAAGCTTATTTTCTGAAATTCCATAGATTGTACCAATTATGTTATTGTTTTTTCGAATTTACTGTAATTGTAAGTTGTCTTCAGCGCGTGCTTTGAAAGAGAGCTGTAAAAAAATATGTAATACAAATTTAACTACCGCTATAAAAAGTTCAACATAGGTAGCTGCTCTCGTGGATGAAAATGACAAATGAAATATTCTATGGCTATAGCTTATGGCTCTCGTTTTACTCATTCTCTTTCGGCTACTACTTGCCGCAAAGGCCTATAACTCCCTTATTTTTTAAGACAGTTACTAAATTAGTCTTCTCGTCACAAGAAAGCCTCTTTCCACCTATGATCAGTTAACACTATCAATACAATATTCGGCAGTTGGTTACGCGCTCATTTTTTTTCAATGTCGTATTCTTATTTGTTTACTTGGGAACTGTACTGGCCTGCGCCCCATTCAGTCCCACGTGCCAAATTTTAAATTTGTCAGTTTTTGAGTTAGATCCATTAAACTGATAGGTAAATTACTTATCTTAAAAATTCTACCTATATCCTCCGCAATTTAAGAGACACAGTTTTGGAACCTTGAAAGGAAGATTCCGCGCATAAAATTTCAAAAAGTTCACTTCTCCCGTAAGTTAACAGGAACAATTTCTAACTTTAAAAGAATATTACTAAGAAACTCCTAGAATATTTATTGACTTGACCACTCCCGGCTTCAAATTCAACAAAATATGGACCGCCATTTTAAAGGCAAATTTGGAAGATAAATTATTAGATCCCTTTGACCGGCATTTAATATCGGTAATTTTAAAAATAATAAATAGTAGAAAAATATAAAAACTAATCAATTTTGAAATAAAAGCAAATAAAAAAATAAGGAGAAAAGAAACAAATAGAAATTCATATATGTTGGAGCGATAATCCTTTTCCCGCGTCAGGGAATGCCTAGATAAAATATTAAAAACTGAGTCGCACAAGCGTTGTGTACTCAAACAAAGTTTATTCAAGACTAACAAATTAACATTATGACTATCGATAATTAGAGACTTAACATACATATGTTACTGATGCACGGTTGCATTAAATGTAAAATAACATTACTTTCTACAATATAAGACGCAGCAGCATAAAGAATAATTGAAGGTGCAGTGTTATTAATGCTTTTTAAAAAAGTGGACTTTCAAAAGGTCTGCGTGAAATTACCAGTTCTAAAAATAATGGAATCGGAGCAGGCGCAACTATTCAATCTACCAGAAAAGCCACTGGACGTTAAAGTTGAGTAATAAAACTATCTAGGCAAAGAAAAAGCGATAGTAATCTAAAACGTCTAAATTTTCAGAGCTGGCTAAATTGACTAGACAGAGTAAAGGTATAATTTAAAAACAAAAAACATACAGTTTGTGCGTATGAATAAATGTTGTTTAATACTTGTTATTCAAATCACCAACATAACTCGATTTACTGCTGAATTTTGACAGTTGTCTTTATATACAAAAAATTTTCCGACCAAGATCTCGTCTTTTTACCAGTTATTTAAATTTAAAATATCATCCACCGTTGCAAGTGTAGGAATTGAAACTCGTTAGATACATTTGGTATAGTAGTAATTCACAAATAAGTTAATCTTTTGATTGTACTATTGATTAATATACAAATACAAAAGGTCATACAAAAAATCCATTCAATTTAAAATAATTCAAAATTTTTAGAATATGTTCAATAAATATTCAAACTTAATTAATTTATATCTAATCAAAAGTATTTAAGAAAATATTATTGTTTCCGTTCATTACAATAAAACTTTTTCTTTTCAGACTCCAAAAAAAAACGAATTTATGGGACCATTTGATAAATTCATCCACTGGATTTTTTTTAACTCAAAAAGGTTATGATAGGGTCCACCAGCTATACGAAAAGCATAATGGAGAGTTTGGTAGTGCACAACACATTGTTGAAAAGTCGCTTCGTAACATAAAAGAAGAAGCAAAGTGGACTGAAGAGAATCTACCAGTTATTCAAACTTGGCTTGAGAACTATTTATCTACGAATTAATACTGAGCGAAATTTAAATAAATTTTTAATTCCATTAAATATATAATGGTTGTTGAATAAAAATATATAATATTTTATCTAAGTGCAATGAATCGACAAGTCCAATATTGATTATCTACCGAATATATATAAATTTTTTTATGAATTATTGTTATGAAGCTTCTCAAAAACGTGCCTGATGCCGAAGAAAATTGGTCAGGACGGATAAGAACATTTTAATGGACCTATATAAACATTACAGTCTAGCTCATATAGAGATTATTTTTAATGGCACAATAAAAACTATTGCTTCTTTTAACATTAACAGAGTCAATAACAAAAAGCTTAATTGAATGCGCTTTCGCCTTGCTCTCCCTCAATTGCAAGAGAAATAGGCGTAGCCAGTATGTAGTTAATTTTCCTATTAGTTAATTTTAAAAATAATATTATTTTGGGGGCTTTTACAGTATGAGTTGCTTATTTAAAGCGTAAGCATGACGCCATAATGACGCATATTTAGGATGTCTTACACCTACAGATAAAAATACAATGCTTCTCTTAAAATAAGATCAAATATCCAGAGCACAGCGGTTTTTTAAATTTTATTGCAAAATTTCTTATTATAAACCTGGAAATTGCCAACCCTTAAACCCCAAATTTAAATTTTTACACCCTTACCTTTTAAATATATAAAAATAATTTAAAATATTTATCAAAATTTTAATTTGTTTGGTAGAAAGTCTTCAAGTTTCCCTCGCTTATTTGTGATTTGAAGAACTGCTACGTCTATATAAATACTTGAGTGCCCAAAGCTTCGGCTAGTAGATTTTCAGCTGTGTTTCATTACGGACAAAAGTTTGGAGATTAAGCGATTGCACATTTTCATTATTCTAAACGTATATTGTTCCTAGCCAATACAAGGACCAAATTTTTTAAAAAGACTTGTCAACTGAATCTGTTTTAACGAATATGGTAAGTCAAATGAAATCAATACCTAAAGATTAAATTCTTCAGTTTAAAAGGCAGAAAAGATATACTGTTTAATTTAAAAAAATAAATTCATAGTTAAATTATATATTATGCAATAACATGAATTTAAGCGTACATAAGCGAACCTATTACTATTTTAACTAGACCAGTAAAGAATGAAATGAAGAAATACTGATATGCTTATTTCACCAACCATCTGTTTTTAAATTTGTAATAAATTAAATATATTTTTTGCAATCGAAAAAAAAATAGGTTTAGTTATTTATAAAAATAAACTAGGATATTGGCGAACATATGGTGTGTGTATTGTTCGATATTGTCATGTCATACGCAAACAAAAAGTTTTTAATAATGTTTGCCAAAATATTAAATCAATGCGTCAATAAAGTTATAGAGCAGTGAAAAATTAAGCTTAACTTTGAAAAATATAACTAGTATATTTCGCCCACTATGCGAAACATTTTATTCGGATTGAAAATTTGTAAAACGTGTTGTAATCGCAAAAAAAAAATAAAAATATTTTTGGAGCAGTAAGTGTTTTAATATTAATTTAGAAATTTTACATTCGTCCAGGCCATATGATTCACATGAATTAGGTTAGATAGTTTAAACATATGTATTTGCGCATATGCATACTGTATTGACTCGAGATCTGTATGCAAGTGATATAATTATTCTGAAAATTTGTAAGAGTATTAATTAATAAGAAAAACACATTTATCTACTAAATTTTATTCCATTATTATAATATTGTAATTTATTATAGAGGGAGTGTATTTCAGTTCACATAGGTCAAGCAGGCGTTCAGATTGGTAATGCTTGCTGGGAGTTATACTGCCTGGAGCATGGTATTCAGCCTGACGGGCATATGCCCTCTGACAAGACAATTGGTGGAGGCGATGACTCTTTCAATACCTTTTTTAGTGAAACTAGTGCCGGCAAGCATGTGCCTCGTGCTGTTTTTGTTGACTTGGAGCCAACTGTTGTTGATGAAGTGCGTACTGGTACCTACCGACAGCTGTTCCATCCTGAGCAGTTAATAACTGGTAAAGAAGATGCAGCTAACAACTATGCTCGTGGTCACTACACAATTGGAAAGGAAATTGTGGATGTAGTACTAGATCGTATCCGCAAGCTGGCAGATCAATGCACCGGTCTTCAAGGATTTTTAGTATTTCATTCATTTGGTGGAGGAACTGGCTCAGGATTTACATCGTTGCTTATGGAACGTCTGTCAGTTGATTACGGGAAAAAATCAAAACTAGAGTTTTCCATTTACCCAGCTCCACAAGTACGTAATACATTTTTGTATAATCGTTTCTCAATTTCCGGAAAATGATTTACCAAATACATACAAACATATGTATATAATATTTGAAGAAATTATTTTTCGGATTTTGTAAGAACGAACCAAAAAAAAAATATGTACATCTTAAATACACCATTAACTTTCGATTTTAAAGGTGTCAACTGCCGTTGTCGAACCATATAATTCCATTTTGACTACCCACACCACTCTGGAACATTCGGATTGTGCGTTTATGGTTGACAATGAGGCCATATATGACATATGTCGTCGCAATTTAGATATTGAGCGACCCACCTACCTGAACCTAAATCGCTTAATTGGTCAAATAGTTTCCTCAATAACAGCATCGTTGCGCTTCGACGGAGCGCTAAATGTTGACTTAACTGAGTTTCAGACCAATTTAGTTCCCTACCCACGCATTCACTTTCCTCTAGCCACATATGCTCCAGTAATTTCCGTTGAGAAAGCTTATCATGAACAATTAACAGTCGCCGAAATAACTAATGCATGCTTTGAACCCGCAAACCAGATGGTCAAATGTGATCCAAGACACGGCAAATATATGGCATGCTGTATGCTCTATCGCGGTGATGTGGTGCCCAAGGATGTCAATGCAGCAATTGCTACAATCAAAACGAAGCGCTCAATTCAATTCGTCGACTGGTGTCCGACTGGCTTTAAGGTGGGTATCAATTATCAACCACCCACAGTGGTGCCAGGCGGCGATTTGGCCAAAGTTCAACGCGCGGTATGCATGTTATCTAATACCACGGCCATAGCTGAAGCCTGGGCGCGTTTGGATCATAAGTTTGATCTAATGTATGCCAAACGTGCTTTTGTACACTGGTACGTTGGAGAGGGTATGGAGGAAGGCGAGTTCTCTGAAGCCCGAGAAGATTTGGCCGCACTTGAAAAGGATTATGAAGAGGTGGGAATAGATTCAACTGCCGGTGTCGACGAAGGTGATGAATACTAAAGAATGTAATAATATCCAAGGCTAAAACATGACCGCCTACCTTCACTCAAAGTTTACATGTCATTGCAGAGTCCCCCTGCTAATAATTAAATCACACTACACCCAATTACAAAACAAAAAGTTGTTTATACATACATTATCCTCCGACCTATTGTTACTATTGGACCTAAATGATACAGATATTTCTGACAAAGTATACATATTTGATCGGAGCACCTTAGTAATCAAGATATGGTCGATTCCGAAATAAAAAAAAATTATAAAAGGAACATAGATATGTCGACTATGCTGGAATGAATTATTAACTATATCACATAAATATTTTATTACCTCTGCAAAGGTATAAAAACGAATCTAACCCATTGCGCTATCAGTAAATTTTCGTATATATACATTTTAAAACAAAATATGAACTAAAATTGGCAAACATTAATGATAACTAAAATGTGTTTTATTTTTATTAGTTTTGTTCATCAAAGGCAAATTTATGCTCTTTTGACATATAGACGTAAACACTAGTGCTTTATTTTACACTAGTATTATATTATTATTAAAAGGTATCAAAGTTTAAGTAGCCGACAATTTTTGGATACAATGTGCTTCTTCTAAGAAGGGTATACCCTATATTCGGTAGGTAAACGATAAGTATCCCAAGTTTTCCCTGACCTGGAATCAAACCTGTATACATATTTTCTTATTGTAAAACAAATCGGAAAAAACAAATGTATTTAAGAGACCTAAACGAATGATTAGGCCGTGCTATATCATAAAAACACCATCAGTATGAAGACAGCTGTATATTTTTTATGACTAACTCAAAAATTGCAGAAGATATAACCTCTTTACCTTATGTTATACAATATACAAATTTTGCAACTGCTTTTAATATCTCTTTATTATCCTCTATTCAACTTTGACTTTGAGTCGTTTTCAAAATTATTTCTTAGAACATTAAACACAGTATTTGTGTAGACGGTTTTTAATGCAATACTTCTTAATATTATTTAAGTAACATACTTATTAACGGACCTCTAACTCAAACAGGTTGAATATGTAAAAGAATATCAATTCAGAATAAAATGATCTATTATTTTTCTCTGCCCAACAATAATAAATATGAATTATTACATCCATACTACGTTAATTATCCCCACTACTAACCACTGTCTACATACCCAGTAGAGCAGAAAACACTAATGATCAAATTGGGCTTGGAGAGAGATCTTTTTAATATTATTTTTATTAAAAAATTTCACGATAACGTATCTAATTGAGTAGTCAGCTGATGTTGATTGTAGTATTAAGTATGTAAAAATATATAAATAATACCATCATCACTGTTGGAAATATAAATCGTGCACTAGATATTCTCCGGCATCATGGATTAAGAATATGATTTATTCTTTAACTTTTTCAAGAAATCCTTAGCTTGCTTATCACCTTGTCTATACTCCAGTGCTCGGAGTGCAAAAGAATCTTAGAAGAAAATATTTAGTTAATAAATTATAATACACTTATTTAAAAAAAAATATTTACCTGAATACTCAGGTCTACAAAGATTCATAACAATTTGATCGCCATCAGATGCTATTACATCTGCAAACGTTATATAGCATTCCGCTATATATTGACTTGTCATACCAAATAAATCTTTATCTTTAATAGTAAAAAAAATCAGGCTATCTTTCATTTGGCGTTGTTCTGTATTCAAATTACTGAAATATAACAAAAATGATTAAAACTTTTTAAATATTACTCTAAAGAGATTTACTTACAACCGAAATGTTTCGTCATATAGAGGAAAACAATTTTTATTGTGAACTGCAGTTTTTACTGCTGCAATGCCATTAAATCGATCAGTAGGAAACATGTACACTTTTACAAAGGAATCACACAGCCCATTTTTATCCATAGCAATCAAATTACGAGCATTTAATATTTCCAACTGAAATTAAAAATATATAATTCTGTGCTGTTCTTATTATAGCATACTCACAGATAATCCCGTATCCGAAAACAGTCCCCTAATTGTAAGTTGTCCAAATGGCGATTCTGATTGTTGTTTTTGAACCCTAAACCGGTCGAGGTAATATTGATGGATAAGATCAGAAGTTTCTGAGGCATGAAGATCTAGTGTGTTTTCAATATCCGATAAAATTTTAAAATCACCCGCTAAGGTTTCACCAATTTTAAAGCAAGATATCATGGTGCGAAGAGTTTCCCTTAAGTTTTGAAAGAACGCGGGAGGACGGCGTTTCTAAACAAATTTTTTTTTTTATATTTTAGTAAACATTTTAAGCTGGAATGCTCGAATACTTACATCAAGATTAGACTGAACCAGATCATATATTATAACTTCTAACTCTCCCCAAATTCCATCCAATATTCTTCCAAAGTTTACTTCATTAAGAGTATCATAAAGAGTTGCAAGTGACCGTTCTAAATACATCATTAGCCTTTCCATCGAATTTGAGTCCTTATGGAGGATTTCCGCTCCTTCAGTTAAAAATCTACGAATCGGTGGAGACATCTTATGGACAACATGCTCTATTAATTCAACGATTTGATTGCGTTGTGTATCAACGGCGTTGTCAATAACAGCCCTTATAGTATCAGCGCAGCGTTCAGCCTCCAAATTCGATCTAAATTCTCCGATGCGTTTTATTACGTCATCAGATCCGAGTTCCTTGAAAAGAAATTTAAAATATCAGCATAACATCTCTCTATAAATTCTAAAATAAAAAAGTTAGGGTCTATAACAAAAGTAATGTATTTTTTATCCAATAATTATCCTTGTAAACTTTCTGGTTTTGTTTATTTTTGCCAAACATATATTTATTTTAAACAAATATTTTTAGTTTGTCACAAACGTTTCTTATGATTCAATTGGAGGTCTAGAAGGGAGTCTCTCAGACCTACATAAAGACTTCAGCAAAAGTACGGATATATTATAAGTTTCATAAAGATTGATTTAAAGCTGAGCGAGTTGAACGCATATAAGACTAACAAACTTCGGATAAACGGACATTGCTATATGCGGTCGTCAAAGTCTTCAGCGAGTTGGAATTTAAAAAAAAAAAAAGACTAAAAGCAAAACTAACAGAGCTTACAAAGCCTATTAAGGCGAATTTTAGTCAGTTAGTGGCCACAGCTGGACAGGCAAATATATTGAGATTTATGACAATTCCCCTAAAATTTTTCCTTTTATTTACATGTGTAAACGGATATTAATTTCAAAACGTTATAATCATATATTGTGCGTGTGTTATTTGCTAAAATTATAAATAAAATATTGAAAACTGTTTCTACGATATATACGCAAAAGAATAGGTGCTACTGTTTGCTTATTGTATATGTAGATCATACCTTTATAAATGACGGTAAACTCTGTCGAATGTAGTCCATATTGTTAATGGCTAAGCACCATTCTTCCGAAAGAACTGAGATTAAAAATTACGTTAGTTCTCTGATATAAAAGATAAAGATCGTATCTACTTACTGAACATTTCTCCATCCTCTCCTACATTGGTAATGCTCTCCACTCGACGTGACATGCGCTGCGCATAGAAAACGCAACATCGGCATATATCCTTTAGACAGTGGTAAAGTCGGAAATAAGTAAACGATTATCTCCAAATAACATATAGGATAGTTACTTACGTTGATAATTTTTGCTACAAATGTGTACGACCCTTCAATTTCTGGCCAGTCCAACTGTTGCCAAAATATTTTAATTTGATAAAATATAGCTAAAGTGTCCACAGCAGATGAACTATATTTAACAGTTTCATCGACAGCGTGGAGTTGGTCCAAATCTATAGCTTTTTGGATGCGGTTTAATGCTTTTATAATTGAAATATCTAGCCAATGGGTTACACCTCTTTCAAACCATTGATAAAAATCAGTCATCTGTAATTTATAATTGGGACAGAGTGATCGTCCTTAAAAATAAAGTTATAAAAAATTAAATTTTAGAGTAATTATATAATATGTTTAATATTTTTACCTAATGTATTGTATCGCTTTAGAACCAAATAAACTTCAAATAATGTTGTTCCCATATTCACATTGTCAATGTTCGGTATATCTTTAAACTGATCGTCTGGAACATCTAACATTTTAATGTTGGAACATACATTTTTTATGATCTGTTCAGATATCTCCATCAGTTTTAAATCATAATATAGAAACAGTGTAGTGGAATAACTAACTCGAATTTTACTGAAAATGAAAATTTAAAAATTTGAATGAATAATTGTATTAGTAATCAACCTTAAAAAAATATCTATATATATATAGTCGGTATACCATGTCTTAAATCACTACCCAGTCGATTCCCATAGAATATAACTATAGTGCTCTAATTAAATCTTTCCATTGGATTAATAAGAAGAAATGTGGTACATAAATTGGAATTAGATTTTTATATGAAAAAATGAAGTACTTACTGGTAGAACAATTTGTCAAAATATTCCATTGCACGCTGAAGATCTGAGCGAATCATTTGTATTATTTGTATAACGTACTGCAATTTATCTTCATCTGACTCATTATCTTTCGTTTTTTTACTGCCTTCTATTATATGTTCCATCCATTCTTTAGCGCCGCTATTTATAGCATCAACGATAGCATTGTCAATATTGTATGACTCAGAGTCAGAGTTTTCTATCCAGCCATAGACAGTTTTGGGAAATATATCAACTTTGCTTGGTATGTCAAAAGTCTTTAGCTTCGACAGAATATCTAATACTTCACTGAGAGCTTTGAGTATTTTGTTGTCACTGACATTTTTAGATCGTAGCTTTCTTATCACCGAAAAACAAGATGGCAGTAATCGCTTCGCTCCGTCCCAAAACGTTTTTACTTCTTCACAATCATGCTGAAAACAGCTTATGACTGGAACCAAAATGTCGAGTATAGAATTAAACAGTGAAAAAGTAAGTTTGTGGGTCTCATGAACGGTACTATATGCGTGCCATTGACTAAGTGCACAATCAAAGGAAGAAAGTCCACTTTGAACGGCGTGTTGAGTTCTGATAGCTTCAGCCATCGAGCTAAATTTTCCGCTCCACCAATAGTTAGTCACTTGAGAAGTATCCAGCTCGTACATGAGTAAAATTTTTAAGAGATGCCTATGCTCTTGGCAGGCAACATTTTTATTTTTTTCAGCACTTAGGGTAATGTTGACCAACACAGATCCACGGCTTTTTGTTTTGCTCCCTTTTTCCAGATTATACCAAACTGTGAGTCCAGTTGCTGGAATAGACTATAAAAATCTATTATAAAATCAAGTAAGAATGCTGTAGTCGAATGATCTCGACTACGATATACCGTGAAAACAGTTGTTAAAAAAGATTCAAATTTATTGGCAAATTTCCCTTTAAAAAGTTTTGCTCCAAGATATGAGCAGACTAAGTCATTTCTTATATCAAACACAGGAACTGAATACAAAGGGCCGAACTGATTGATCAATAATTTGCATGTGCATATTAAGTGTTAATTAGAGGGATAGGGCTTTAAAATTGTGGCTGTTGTTGTTATCGGAAATCAAAATTTATCCAATAAGCGCTTAGAAAAAAGTCAAAATTTAATGGGATATATAAGAGAATATTAAACAAATATTTAATTTGCTCCCAAGTTTTCAGTTCGAAACATGGGACAGTTCACCACTGGAGAGTATTATACCTCAATACCTCTCTCAGTTAAAAGCTGGAGTCACAAAATCAAAACGAATGGTAGAAATATGGTTCAAGAAATTATTGCTGAATTTTCAAATTGTAATATGCCGAAAATTAGTCAGCTGTTCAAAGCAAAAAATTATAGCTTCGATGGTGTAGCATATAGTCTTGAGGAGTCTATTCTTTTATTGCAATCCGTCATACCAAGAGAGTGCTTCTACTTTATATTGTGACACTCAGTAACTTTAGATAGATTTCAATCTGCCATTAAAAATTTACGTTCACATTCGAAAATATTAAAAGTCATCGAAGGAGAATAATAGTTATCAAATATTAATACACAAAAATGTTAATGTATTAAAAAAAATATTATAAAAATATGAGATGCTTTGAATAAATCTTCATTCGATATTTTTTTTTTTATGCCTATTATTTTATTTAATTGCATTATTATTGTATGGCAAAAAAATCTATTTTTGTGGTATAAAAACAATTTTAAAAATTGGAAAAAAAAATGTTTATGTCAGCCGATTAGCTCCGGGCTACAAAGTTATGTAATCTTTGATAAATCTAAAAAAAAAACACGTTCATTCTTAGTTTAGAATAAAAAATTTATATATAGTCATTAAGAAACTTTCAGTCTACTTCCATAATTAATTATTGTGTATTTAAACATATACTTAACCTTTAGTGAAATCATTGCTCGGCCTATTAGTTCGTTATCATGTTTTCCAGAAGAAGCAGTAACGGCAATTTCTTTCATAAGCTTACTTAGACCTCTAACGCCTTTGACATCCAATAGTTTGTTAACTTTATCTTTGACAGTCTCCGCAGCATCAAAGTCCCTAAATAAAAGGATAATTAGAAATAATAATTTTATAATAAGTAACTTACAAAATCATAATCGTATTATAAACGAATAACTAGAATAAAATCTTTAAAACTTTGCTCCTAAATATTAACTTAAGTCTATTTATATTAATTAAATAAATTATTTGCACTTTTCTATGAATAATTTTATTTTCATAATCTGAAACCGAAAGTAGTTGCCAGTCCACATGATCACAACTTTTTCGCCACCATTGCCTTTATAACTTATAACTTAGAATATACAACTTATGCCGGCTTCAGTCAAAATACTGCTGCTATGTCCATTGTGGCATTGCGAAAACGATAACATTAATAAGTTCAAATTGATTCAAAAAATGGGTCCCTCACAATTGAAAATTTAGACACCATACTTAAAAAATATTTGCTGGTATCGTCCATAAAAAATCGTCATATATAAGTAGCATTTATCTTCCACGTGGTTTACACACACTTTAAACGCGGGGAAATTACATAATGTAAGACTTACCAAACTTCGATAATCAGTGCTTCTTCGCGAGGACCTTCAGTAATTGGTCTATTGAAAAAATATTTAAATTAGTAATGTATTAATTATGTGAAAACATAAAAGCAATAACTTTACGCCTTCGGCCGAAACAAGTAAAAATAATTGTGTATTTCATCAAAAAAAATGTATCGAAGTTTACAGTACAAGAACACCTTATCTATACAAATACGAATGGTATAGTAATGCTTAGTGGTAGCTGCTTAGATAATAGCATAGGTACCAGCTTCTACGATAAGCAAAAGACCATACAAAATCCATCTGCTCTTGTTTTTTTGCTATTGTTAAAAACTTAATTCATTTTTAATTTTCTTAATTCTATTGCTTTTATAAAGAGAGAGCATGTCAAAATTTTAATATTCTGCTATTACTTTTATGTCTTTACCATTGCAGTAGCAGAGAAATTTAAGTTTCTCTGGAGTAGTAAATATAAGCAATGTGTTCATTCTAATCTTTTTATATATTAGATACTATACATGATTTATATGTATATAAATATATAAAAATATACAAATAAATATAATTGTATAATATATGTAATTTTGGACAGTACTATTCGAATTCTATTAATATATATATAAACTTTTTAATAGAATTCGAATAGTGTTGTCCAAATTACATATATTATACAATTAAATATTACAAAAATACTTACAAAGAAAAATGTTCCTCCCATATGGGATTTAGAGTACACGGTTTTACAGATGAGTTGTAACGGTGCGAGTTATTTGATTCCAAGTATAATGTGACAAATGGATCAGAAAATCCATTTGAATCTTTTGACAGTAAATTTTCTGCTTTAATGATTTCAACATTTAATCTCAATTTGGGTGGTTCTTTTAACTTGGCAATTTTAGAAATTTCCAAATGCTCTGAATTTGGTATTTTAAATACTTCTTGAGCAAACTCAATTAGACTGCTTGTACAAACATCGTTGGTCTCACACCCAATGTTATTGTTAATCTCAAATAAAATTTCTTCGTACAAGTCTTCAATCTGAAAAAAATCCAAAGAATGTTTAATTTAGTATTTTTATTTAAATTATTTTAAATTGAAAAATAAACCGGCCGTCAATAAAGTCACGATATAAAAAGTCTTTTGAGCCAAACATATAAAAACAATAAAAATATAGAAACTTTACCTAAAAAAACGACCGAGGTGACAAAGAAACCAGAGACTATTGCATAGCTAATGTGTTAAGAAAGAAAACCTATATTTGCAACTTAAAAAATATCGCACTTTAGAAAGTATTATTTTTATTTTTATTTTTTTTATTTCCGTTAACCTTTATTGAAATTGATATTATTTTTTAATTTAAATAGCTTATGATAATTTCTAAAATAAACATTTAATGACACTACCATCATTTTACTTGTGTTTCGATCAATATAACGTTAGCTGACAGTGATAAATGGGACTTAAGCACATTGCACAAAAAACGGGCAAATGGCAAATATAACTTATCCGGATAGATAGGAATCACAAAAAATGAATAAGAATAATCCAATTTGAGATATTTACAAAATATAGGTGGGTCGGTCGTAGACCACTAAATCAATTGGACCAATTGGTCGGTAATGTGCTAGAACCTAGAGTTCCAAATATTTTTTTACGTCTTATATTTGGACATTGACCACCACATTAAGGTAGTCAAAGGATACAAAGCACGGTCTTATTAACACCATGCTAACTGCTACCTGGCCGATGAAGGGGCATAACATAAATTTAGCAAAACATCTCAACACATAATAGAAGAAAAACATTATGATTTGTGCATCAGATCCGAAATGGGTTATAGATTGCCTAATTCAAACTATAAGAAAAAAAGAGCAGAAAATTCCTTGCATTTCTGTTCGGAATTGTAAAATAGATTTTCTTCAGAAGAATCAATCTAGCCGTTTATAAGATTATGTGAAAAAATTATAAAAAGCATTGTTCTACGAAACAAAAAGGGAAGGATAATAAATATTTCAATTATGACTCCCAAGGGTAAAAAATATATATCGTTTTTGTACGGATTATATTCTGTCCTGGTGAACCTTGTAATTGGATAGCCAGGGATCGTAAAATTCTTTAGCAACGCAGGACACTAAAATTAGCAGAGGAAGATTTATACCAAATCACCCAAGAAAATCTTTGTTTAAAAAGGGAATTCGGTTATAAAAAAAAACATAAATTTGCACTTATCACAACTAAGATTTAATAAATTAATACGACACCAGGCTACAGAACTATGTAAGTCAGCATGAAACCTTTAGAGTCTGCATACGTCTGGCACAGTTTTACATCATCAGCATATATCAGTACACTACAGTCACCGAAGGTAATTTATAAATAATGTAAATAACTAGGAGCCAAGGTGACTTCCTTGTGATACTCCGGAAAAAACTCATAACCTCTAAAATAAACTATCTGCGTATTTTACGTACTAAATATTCTACTAGTATATGCCTGCGAATATGCCCGTGCATATGGAGATCAAACAAGCTTATATATATAATAATCAAAGTAAAGTAAATAAAGTAAGTAAATAAATAAGTACTCTTGTTTTAAGATATTTTATTTTACACGCATCATATAATCTAATCGGCACGCTGAAAAATCATCGATATCTAGTCAGCATGCTGAAAAATAAACACACATATTTAGTCTCTCATGGATTATTATGTTGTCGGCTTCTCATATATGCACATGTGCGTGCTCATAGTAATAAGATCAATATTATCATACATTTTGGGCCATAAAATTAGATTAACAGACCATTAAAATAAAATCAAGCGTATTGTGTATATTAGATTATAATATATTGACATATTAACAATATATCTAATTGCAACTGAAATATATTTTATGGTATCTGCTAATTCTGACTGGCTACAAGGAAATAAATAGATTACTAATTTTATTAAGATAGCTTAAAAATTGAGGAAGAGTCGAATCGCATAGGCAG
Source organism: Drosophila fungiperda (assembly GCA_035042345.1). Classification (NCBI taxonomy): domain Eukaryota; kingdom Metazoa; phylum Arthropoda; class Insecta; order Diptera; family Drosophilidae; genus Drosophila; species Drosophila fungiperda. The sequence continues at coordinate 770,321 of JAWNLM010000204.1, forward strand.
CCATGGTTATAAAAAAAAACCATTAAAAAAAGTAAGTGGGGTCGATGTCTCGTTCAATGCCTTACACGACTAAATTAAAATGATGTATGCAAGAGCATAACAAGAGCAGGCACAATAGTGATTGACCTTTATCGTACCATCTTGCCATTACACCCATTATAATATTGATTGATGTATCAGCTTTAAGATATATCAGGACAAGATTTAAGAAAAAAAAGTGAAATCTATCTTATATTGTCTACAGCATATTTTTTGTGAAACCATTGACAACCAAAATAAAATGTATACTAATGCATTTCAAAGCAAGTTTTTGCCAAAATAATTAAATTTGTAAAATACTTACGGTCATTGAATGACAAATTGCCTTAGCGTGAGATTCCAGTAAATGCTTGTGAACACCACGAAAATGCTGGTTTGATATACTTCCATTTCTGTTAAGCATTCGCTTACGCCGCTCTGCTGTTTCATTTAATGACAGCGTAGAACTTATTTTGTTTACCTGCCCTGTCTCATGGCCAGCGGTCCGATTTAAACTTAGAAATTTTGAATTTCTATCCGTCGAGTTTTGCGAACTTAAATTAGGTAGAAGACGTGGCAGGGAAAAATGACTCATATTGAATATTCCAATGGACTAAATTAAATTAAATAATGCTTTAAACACTCTTCACTTCGGCTAGTAAAGTATTTGATGCTCATCTAGCAGACCATTACGTTTTACTTGAATATATTCTTGGTTATCGTGCAAATAATTATATTTAATAATATAATATAATATAATGTCATAATATACACGTCCATAAACCCATTAAAGTCACTATAGGAGTAATAATTTGCGAACACTGGTAAATGAAAGACCCGTTAACAATGCCAATGCCGAAAACTAAAAACCGAACAATTTATCACTTTGACCATGAGCTGCTTTGAGTATGCATGAGCAGAATTCAATTTCGATTTTGGTTTCTAAGCATCTCACAAAATAAAGAGAAAAGCAATATGTAGTAGTGCTTTGAGTAAATGTTTTATTTTTGGAACTAAGAAAAAGCTCAATGATAATAAAAAATGTTTATTCTGAAAAATGTAAAAAAAAGCTGTTCAGATCGAAATAAATGCTTTTTTTGTACATGAACATACTATTTAGATAAGTATTTGATAAAACAAACAGCTTTGTCGAGCTGTGTCTGTTTTTAGTTCGATATTTTGATTAATTAAACAACTTGTAGAAATGATTTTTGAACTTACATAAAACAAATATGTCTGCTGTGAAAAATTTTAATCGATGAGATAACTTTATAAATTTCATTTAAATATACACAATAAGTGCACGGCTTATAAGACAGGAATTCTATCACTTAATTGAGTACACAAGAAAAACGAATAAATTAACAATAACAAGTACCAGGTTTCTAAAATTTATTTATAAAACAACTTCTGCAATCTAAACATATAAAAGTTGTCTGTAATTATGACCTTACATTTAGTTTTTCGTTTACAGTTTACCCCAAAGAGCTGTACCGACCACCTAAATAGTTTAAACGGCTATATCTTCTACAGTTTAAAATCATTTAAACCTATATATTGATCATCTTAATCAAATCCACAATTTTAAAGCTAAATTGACCAAACCTGGAATATCGAATATCTTTAAAAGAACAACAAATAAATTTTCGATCCACAAATTGTTTCGACTGCGACCACTCCCATATACATAAATCACTATATTCTATATTATCTTCTATTTTAAACCAATAGTTATCAGACGTGGAAAGTGGATTACTAGTTGTCATCTCATAATATTTAAAATCTACTTAGACACGATCATAATATTGCAGTTAATGTTACGATACTTAAAATTATTTTGAAACTTAGAAAATTAATTTTATTAATGCTTATGAAATTTGTAATAGGTATATTTTATAAAGCGTGGCGATTGGATGATAAATGCATTTGGGCAGTCAGTCTTACTTAGATCACCCCCAATCAAGCCCGGCAAAAAATCTAAATAAAAATTCTCGTTGTTCTACCAAACTTGGAAAGATTAGTAGCAACCCCCTTCGAAGATTTATAAAAATAAATGCATACAACTTCATTTTGCAATTTAGAGCGAAGCTATTGGTCAAATCTAGTATTAAGCAATACACAGGAACTATTTTATACTTACATTCATACAATTCGTTGTGTCAAAAACAGTTTCTGTTATATCGTCAACTGGTAGTAAATTTTGCATGCTTCCCGACGATTCAACACATGCATTCTTGTTACTATTTGTTTCCAATCCGCTGTCGGTACAAGATCCGTCGACATCTTGTATAATAACAGTCTCTTCATCTTCTTGAAATGGAGATAGTGAAGTCTTAAAAACATTTTCATCCAGTTGTGATTTCTGTCGCAACAAAAAACCGAATTTTTCAAAGAAACCACCATCAGCATCCTGGAGCCTGAAAACATATTTTTATTTTATTAAATATTCTGAGTTCTATTTTTAATAAAATTTTTGAATCAAAATACAATGTGATGTACTCAAACAACACATTTTCAAACAAACAAATTTCGTCTAACATTCATAAAATTAGTATTTAAATAACGCAAATATAAATTCCATAAAACAAATATATAAATATTTATGTATTTCAGATGATGAGCTGCAAGCACCTTTACAAGTATCACGCATATATCATAATAACCCGTTAGAGTTTAGAGCACATTGCAAAATCAGTTGATTATAAGCTTTGTTAATATTTTACCTTATTTTTTTTATATATATATTTATATTTTACATGAATTTAAATTGTTGATAGAACTTAAATTTTTTAACTGCTAGATACTCTTTTGTAAAAAAGCAAATGAAAAAGTTCATAAATTTGATAGTATGAAGACTTGCATTAAATTACACATTTGTTAATAAAACATGCACTGATCAAACTTTTTGGAAAGGGCCGATATTTAATATAATTTTGCCAATGAGTTGTGTATAATTTCTAGTCTGATTTAAATTGTACCAAATAAGCACTAGAACGTAAACACTGTACGAATTTTTTGTCGTAGTGGACTGGTTTGATATATTCGTGCGTTAGATTTCACTACAAGTTGTGGAATTATTACAAAAGTAACAGGTTAGAATGCGGTGCTCAAGTGTTCTTTACTACGATATAACCTGAACACAACTATTAAAAGTACTCTAATTTAATTGACAAATTTCCCATTGAAAAGATGTGCACGCAGCAGGCTAAGTCATTTATTATAGAAAGCACAGGCACTGAAGAGTATAAAAAAAAGGACACGCATTCTTTTATTTCTAATTGGCTGGCTAGTAACACGTGCATATACATATATACTTTCGTAAGTGCAAAAAAAATTGGGGTGTTGATTCATATTAAGCATATACATATACATATTATTTGTTAATTAGAAGATTCTGCCGTTAAAATTCTGAAATTTATTGCCATCAGAATTCTAAATGTATCGATTATAGAGAAACGGAGAAACAGCAGTTATCGATAATAAAAAAAAGCTAATTGTTAGCTATAATAGTCTCTGAGATCCGGTGTTCATACAGATGAACAGACGGAGACGCTCAGTCAGACGGACGGACAGGCGGATATGGCTATATCGACTCAGCTGTTGATCTTGATCAAGGTTATATAAACTTTATGAGGTCGTAGATGTTTCCTTCTAACTGTTACATACTTTTGCACAAAACAATTATACCCTTTTTACCCATTTTCGATGGGTTCAGAGTATAAAAAGACAGCTGCAATGCTCACTGGCGATGGGAGTCAATGTGCAAACTGAATAATTTGTGATTTCTGTTTTTACGGAAAAATTATTTGCATTCCCTGAAAATTAATTACTGTCAAATTCTTTGAAAGATCGGCTTATAAGTTATCAGAATAAATAAAAAAAAAAATCCTTAGCCACCGTCTATTTTAATTTTTTTAAATGCATAAAATATATTGCGCCATCTATAAAACTATAAATTATTGTATTATATTGTATAAAAAGGTTCGTAAAAATGATTCGAAATACTATATAGGCAACTTATATATATTATATATTTCAAAACAAAAACTATTTACATGCAAATACATGAATACCGGGTGCTACTAGTCCATCTGTTTCATACATAATTCATACATGTGTGCCCCTTATCCATTTCAGTAAACACCAATTGATTTAATAATTCGATTTTGTCTCCATCAACTATACATTCAAGCATACATATAAGTAATGTCAGTATCGGAAGTTTAGCTTTGTTCATTGATTTAAACATTTCTTTCATAAAACCACATATTACCTATAACCTCCACATGGTTGTATGGATTGAGCGAACTGTTGTCTTAGATTATTTAGTCTGTCGCGAAACTTCATTTGTTTTCAAATTTCACTCTTTCACAATGATAGCAACTATCATAATCACATATAACAAATTAATTTAGTTACTCACAGAAAACAACAGAAATTTCTATCTGCGCAACAAAAAACTAACCACTTTCAACTTGGCATTTCCGTTTAAACTGTTTGGATGGTAAAAATTCAAACGCACGCAGCCAAAGTTAGCGGTCAAAACACAAAAACGTCATACATATACATATTTACTTCACGCTTCATGACTTTGCAGACATAAATATAAGTATAGATGTACATACTAGCATATAACCAAGTATGTATGAGTGGTTACATTTACACAAAATAAACTAGCTCAAATATGTGTGTATGTATGTTTGTATGCAGACGGAAAACCCAATTTTCACGATTTCGTTTGCTGGCTACCCTTGACTACAACAACATTGTGTAAAACCTGAGTATGCACAAAGCATGCAACAAGCAAAGATATACCTTAAATACGTGCACTTGAGTTCCAATTTACGTATATATAGACAAGCAAAATACTTTCTGACTAACTGTATGTAAATTTGTGTTTGTAAATTTCAGTATTAAGAACTTTGTCTTTTTGGTGCACGAACGGGTAAATAAAATAATAAATTTTTGGAAATATATAAGAAAGTTATTATATCTATAAAGGTGCAGAAGGAAGCATATCCCACTTATTTTCTTGATGAACATCAACAGGCCTAGCCATCTGCTGCTAACCAGTCTGATGTTCCAGAGTTTATGAACACGCCGGGGATTCTTCAGATAATTTCTGTACAGCCGAAGCTCCCAAAAACAGTCTATCGATTTTATGTATAATGAAACCGGATCGGTCTGTCAACTTGTATGAATTAACGGTTCTTCGATATTATAAGTAAAGAAATATAGAATATAAGCTTTTGGATACCACGATTTGGAGAATATCGATATAAATTCAATTTCGATAGCTATAATATATTATTTGACAACATTGCAGCTCCTCCTTGCTACGTTAAAAGTTATAGACTTTTACTTTTTGACCCAAAACTAAGCAAATGTCGTGCTTATATTTTAATGTGCAGAGCCCTTCAATAAAAAATTTGTTAAAGCAAAAAGTAACTGTGTTTTAACATTTCATACAATTTTTATTTTTATACTTACGTAGACTATTTTATTTACAATTAATTGATCGGTTTTTAAACTAGAAATTATTTGCATTATCAATAATTTATATTTTGAAACCAATAAAACAGATTCAAATTTTTTAATTAACAACACTAGTTACTTACTACCAATATTGCTAAGAATATGTTTTGGTCGCGCACATACCGTACCATAAAATACGCATATTTAGTTTTTTTAAATTACCGAAGATTTTCTACAGTTTAAGCAAAAAATAAATACACAAAATACTGTGCTGAGAGCCAAAAAATGTCAAGTTGTTTTTATTTTCGAAAATAATTAAAGAAGTTCATTTAAATGCACTTTAAAAAATCAATTGACAGAAAATTAAAACACAAATAGGAAATTCAAATTGTAATTTTGTAATTATTGAATAAAAAATGGAATATAATAAGAATAAAATTAAAGTTATTATTGCTGTTTTTATCAGATTAATCTGTCTAAGTAGAAATTCGGTTACAGCTATTTTATAATGATTATGGCTTGTGTCCCCGTGAGCAAGAAGGCTCCTCCTACTAGTCTGACTACCACTTTTGGAGCGCTTGGCAAAGAGATTACCAATAATTTACTAGAAGACAGATTTCATGGTGTGATATTATTCACGTATTTTGTAATAAACTGCACCGAAACTCTTTTCTTTTACCAGCTTACATATAATTTTATTTGTCTTTACTGTCATTATAAAAGCAAAATTGTTCATATAACTAAAGCAGTTTAACAGTTTCTTGTGATCTGCACTCAAAGTGTCTATAATTTTTTTTACATGCTACAATAAAAAAATGCAATTCGTTTTTTTTCGCACAACGAAGCTAAAATATATTTGGTTACAATCACACAGACTGTCAATGTAGCAACTCCAGGATGTATTTGGGATATTATGCAGCTCTCGTTGTCATTGCTCCTGTACGCCTAGTAGCTATAGAGTAAATATCTCAATTTTCAGAAATATTGTCTGTATCTAAATGTGATTATGTATTTTTTTTGACGACCAATTGATGACTCATTTCAACTACGAAATATTGAATTCTGCGATATTCGATTAAATACAATTTAATTTTTCTTTATAAAGTTGAAAAAAAATGTAAAACATTAATATTCATTAAATTTGTTATATTACATTTTTTTTTATTGATAAATAAATGATATTTACAAGCTATATCTGTCCGGCTAGACTGTATATTTCTTCAATGCTCGTGAGAGCCCGAATATGAGGAACTCAAGACGCGACACGACCAACGTTCAACTGTTGTGACTGCAGCAACACCTTGATAATCAGTAAGCCTGGACTTATTAAATTAACAAAATGATACCGGCACAAGCCAACGCAGCAAGATGGTATGGCTTAGAAAGTACAAATGAATCCAACCTCATGCAATCATCGCAGAATGTGATGCAGTCATGCACGTAGTAAAGAATGTCTGGTGATTTCAATAAAGACGACAAATGCATGGGTGATTTCAACTTTGATCAAAATAATACAAAAAATAAAATTATAGGAAATGCTGGACCAATGCGTCCCACATATGGCACTTTTCTCAAGAGCAAATGTCCAATTTGAGGGCAATCTCATTTAAAGTAGATGCGATAGTACATGAAAACACGATTAATGCAAACTGAGAGCTCGAAAGAACTAGAAAGGAAAGAAATGTCCCATGATGAAACTGTCATTTTAAAAGTTACTGTTTCAAAGTAAATACAATCATATATTCGGCAAAAGTCTGAATCACCACACCATTAAATGCTATACCTATGTTTCTTTTACGATTGGTGGGCATTAGTTTAGCCTTAGCTAGGCATGTTCCAAGCCGAAGTTTGTGCCATATGAAAACATGATGTATGACGGGTCCTTTTCCACAAGCATATAGCTGTAAATAGGAATGAGTAAGCAAAAAAAAAGCAGATCAGTTTCACTATTCAGAGGCAACAACTTTAAATAAGAGCACATAAAATTAGAGTCGAACAAGACAGTTCAAGTCGCTTATAGGAATGAAAATCACATGCATATAGCTATTTTATTTTATAGATAATTCACAACGAACCTGCAGCCAAATACGCAGAAGCTTTCTGCAGTTGTAATTTTTAAATATCCTCACTGTTTTGCGAGATCTGCAGACTAAACATGCAGTTGTTGGTAAATGTGTTCACAAATCTAGATTCTAGGCAACGGGATTCCTTAATGCCTTAAAAAATTATCTTTTAAAATATAAGTAATTTAACATAACAATCTTGTAAATATTATTTTTTTTATTTATATTGACCATCTGTATTGAATTATAACTTTAAATCTTTGCTAAAATGGAACAAATAATTTAGGAACATCCCCTGCTGGTTAAATGCTAAAATTTTTGGCAAAAAAAAACACAGATAACTTTATTATCAGTAGTGGAAGAGACAAAGAGACAAGACATAAGTAGATTTGAAGCTCAAAGTTGCATTTGCCTATTAATAATATTGATTAGGATACAATGTAAGTATTAAGTAAAATATTAATTGTATACATATTATGCCAAATAATAAAATGTCATTAACAAAATATTATTAACCCTACACACTATTCTCAAATTAACAGTTTGTTTCCATGATCAGCATTACTTGAGAAACTTTGACTCTCTTGACGTGCACAAAGTGTGGCCAACTGGATCGAATTGCAATATCATGCAGCTCACATATAAAAAAAAAGCTAGAAAAATGAGTTATAAGTGGCACCGAAGACATACAAGGCACACCTGATGTTACAAGAAAAAGTAGTTAACATATAAACTTATTTCTCAAAAATTATATGTATTTTTAACTTCCGATAAGGATGGTTGCAAGGGTATATTATCATCGGTGTTCTTTACTTATTTATATTTAAAGGGCAACCGTACCATGCATCTCTAAAGACTTCTGAGTCACTTCAAATATAATTTAAATTTATTATGACACACGCTATACTCGATGACGTCAGTATGGGCTTGATTTATATTTAAGCAGAGCAAGTTGAATGTTGTTCTAACTTTGGTTGCGATTTATCTAAATAAAATAAATATTTGTTTTCGATAAATAGAACATCAAAAACATTTTTTGTACATACATATCGATATTTTTGGGCTTAGGCGCTCCGATTGTGTAAACAGCTCACACGGCTTTTACGCAACAATAAAGCACGAAACGCCGAACAAAACCGGATCTATGTGCTTACCTTCATTGGTAACTATCTAGAATCACATGTATTTGTCATTGTTTGATCTGAGTAGAACCTCATTTGAGATAATGAAAGAGATGCTCATGCACGCAAGTACATGATGCATATGTATACATATGAATGTATGTACAATATATGTTCATCATCTACAAATATGTATGCTTATGTGAATCCATGTTCACATCATATAAATTTAAAATTGTGGCTCACAGATTTACAGATAATTATAATCTGATAAATATTTATACTCACTGGTGTTCGTGATCTGTAGGTGGGTTCATTTTAATTTCTTGCAGTTTATTAAAAAACCCTTTCCACATAAGTTCCTCATCCATTTTTATTTTGTCGAAATCAAGCAGCGAACAACACAAAGCGCGGAGGCAGGTCAAAGCGAACTGATGAACGAAATCTGCTTCGGCTTACAGTTTCTCTTAATTTCATGACACTCGACATATATGTATATACATAGCTGCGGTAAAAAATATAGCACCATAATAATCTGCCTTTGTTCGATTTGTGTTCTTTCTAATAAGATATTTCGCTCAAGTTTAAGCATATACATATGCACTTGCATGTGTCATGTTTTTATATTCCTTCACAAACATAATGTAACGAACATAGTTCGTAAAGTAATTTTGATGAAACTTGAAATATGTCCGTCTTTTATTTCCAGGCAGTATAAAAGTTTTATCTAATAGTAGTTTTTTCAGGCACTGTGTGCACAAGCGATACATATGTATGCATGTGCACCGATATACGTGTGTGCGTACAAATTTATATGGGTCACCTAAAAGATCGTAAAATAATCGGGTAGTAAAAAGCTGCCCTCTACATCTAAACGTTACATAGGCGCACAAGATGGAGAGATACAAATTTATCAAAAACTAAAGATCGGAAGTTAAATATTTATTTGTTTTTTTCCTATAAGCTTTGGTCGATATTACGGTGACGTGAGAAGTTATCGAACAATTATAAGGTATGGATATATTTAACCTGAAATCGCAATATCAGTAGAAGTGTAAGACCCGCAAAATTTTTAATCTAATCACATAATATTTAATAGCATTTTTAAAAGTTTATCCGAATATACAAAATGTACTCGATCAAAAAACCTTTGTGCTAACTAGGGAAATAGATTTGAGTATATTACTCACAATACACAATAGTAAAAAAATGTATATTTGTAACTTTAACATTTTTTATAAAATATTTATTTTCTAATAACAGCATAGAACAGAAAAAACACCAAACTCATCTCTTTTGTGCTGGTAGTTATAAGACTAATGATTGGGTGTCAGACGTAAGCTCGAAAAATTTAAAAATCTAAAATTAAACACTGTTACTCACGATTTCTTCCACAGAAATATCTTTTACTTTTTATTCACACCACGGATGCGTTACGAACAGCGTGCCAAACAGTAACGAATTTAGTTTCCGATTTCATACGATTTTTAAATTTATAATGAAATGGATATGTCAGCAGTTCGACCAAACATATACAAAATGAATTAAAATTAAGAGATTCCGAAGTGGAGCAAAAATATTTTTATATGAAGAAACATATAAGTCGACTTAACCATGTGCGTCTGTAAGAAAAAACGATTCATACATACTTCTAATTAACGGGATGGACCATTATATTTTTTGTGTACGTTGTTTTGGTTCCAAACGATATTTTCGAGATAAATATTATTAATTCTTGTATTTAAGTATTTATGTTTAGATTTAGATTAAAATTTCATTTGGGAAAAATGCGGTTTCGATACAACTTGCCGTTTGGCACACTGGTCATAACGCGTATTTGTTGCAAACCGCCCTTAAGTTAATTTTAAATCTTAATTTTATTGAGTCAACAACCTTGATAAACGGAATTTTTTTACAAGTTTCAAATGCGCTATGATATATTTTATTATCTGAATATTTACGTTTTTCTTGTACATTTTAATATATAAATTGATATCAGTGCTGTTGAGATTGAGGCAACAATGGGTATAATGAAAATGGTAAGTTTAATTATTTCACATACTCAGTTTACACATTATATAAAAGAAAATAAATTTTATTAATATTAGCAGTGCAGCTACAAGGAATGAAACAAGTAAACCTTTGACTTTAAATTGTGTACAAATTGATTCAATAATATTTGAATGAACTGTTCAAAAAAAGGGTCAATCGATTTATATAAATATAATAAATTACATAAAAATGTTATCATATTATTGTAGTTAAACCTATTTACCGGTTGTTGGCTTTATTTTCAACTTAGTTTTATCATTCTAATTTACTGCTTGTACACACATTATTTTTTTTTTTTTTTAGAAAATCATGAAATCAGCTAATTATGGGTGCACACAGGCATGAGGATTCTAAGTGGCGTACATTTAGACGTCCAAACAGTTAATTATTTTTTCCGCAGCTCAGTCACTTTAGTAGTCATTGTTTCGCATTCTATCATTTTCATTAGTCTGCAACGTAAAAGAGGTTATTATATAATATAGAAAGGAATCCAAATGTATGCAGAAATTCAAGGGTTAATGCATACTTTTGGTAAATCCCTTGTTGTTGAAATTTCGGCTCTAAATCGTACGTCACTTTTCATTTGCTCAGTATTGAAATCCCGATTATTCAACCTTGCTTTAGTTGAATGGCTGTGTGGATGTTCGTCCCTTCGGTTGTTAGACCCATGACGGGATCCAAAATGATTTTCTCGATCATTCTGTACAGTTTCTCTGTCCTTCGGTACATAGGCCGCGCTAAGTGGTCGCTGACAATCAAAGCCTCGCCGATAGTCGCTATAGCTGTTGTGATAATTGCCGGCGCCACTTTTATGGACTGAATTGCGGTCACGGAAATTATTTCCACCGCTAAAATAGTTCTTTTGAGACATATTAAGGGTTAAGCTACGGCTGTCTCGCAAATCGCGTTCCCGTTCTCTATCATCGTTTTCACGGACATAATGTCGATTGATTGGTACTTGAGTTTGACTGATGGCATCTGTTACAAGGATTGTGGGTCGCTTTGACGAGACCTCCTCTTCTTGTTTCTTTTCATAATGGGAAAAATCATCGAAAATGGAGGTTGAATGCCTATAGGAGTGTAATATCTGTAACACCTCTATGCCCTTTGTGTTTGGTATCTCCTGTGTGTCTCTTGAGTTCGTCACTGATTTATTGTCATTGTTTTCGAGTCGTATATGTCGTAGCTTTCCATTAGGTACGTCTTTGACATATATCCATTTAACTTTAAACTTCCCTTTCCACTTGTCTTGAGACCAAACAGTGGATGTGGAATTGTAATCTACTGAAGTAATCATTTGTGCCATGCCACAAAAATGGCCTGAGCTATTTACGGAAAAAAACAGCAAAACATTACCGCCCTCTTTGTGTCGTTCCTTAAAAGCATCATCTAGGCGCTTATTTCCATGATCTGTTGAGCACCAGATCTCATATTTTATACTGCGATGAATGTCATCTTCAGAATAAGATTTTATGACAAAAAACCTAGAAATGAAAACAAAAAACAAACGAATTAATTCTTGTTTAATTAAATTGATTGAAGAGTTTTATTTACCGTGCGGAAGTTGCTTTATTTAAATCGATTTCTGTTGGATTATAGTTGTTCTTGTCCTTTAATTCGTCCAATAATATCTGTGAATCAGCCGTCGCCTCTTCAGGTTTAGATGCACTTGGTGCAACGTGTGGATTATTTTCATCACGGTTTTCTTGCCTAGCGTTTGTTTCATAGTCGTTGCGAATTCCACCGAAATTTCCTCTACGATCGTTAAACCGAATTTGATTGCCAACAGGGACAGTTCGCCGAGCAGGTTGAGCAGTGGTACAGCTCACTTGTCGTATTTCTTGATGATTAACAGATTGCGGCTGTGCAGCCCAGTTTTTTCGTGCTTGTCCATTCGGCAAAGGTTTAGCACAATCAAAATTACTGTTATTGGCCAACCTATGGCATTCATTTTTTTCAGATCGAGTGGCAGGTGATGGATCTTCGCTAGTCGTTACAGAAAAATTAGCTTCCGAGTAGGAGAAATCAATTTGTAAAGGCGGGGATGGTACTAGCGGTGGATTACTGTTTGGCATATCCCATACATTAACATCTAAATTATGCTTTCCGGGTACCATGGGGGGTGGCGGCATGCCGGGACCTTTCTTCTTATGGCTGGAAGCGGTAAAGGTTGTCTGTGTGTGCAAAAATAACAACAAAATAGTTTTTAAATTCACTTTGCAAAAACAACATTATAATCAACTTACTTTCGAAGTTATTTTTGCTGGTTGCGAAGCAATTGAAGCCCATGTTGTCTTTTTTGGTGCAACGTTAATTACGGGAATCTTAATTTCATCCAAAGGTTCACATGTGCGATTGTCTAATTTTGATCTCTGCCCATCATCATTTTGATTCATCTACATTCGATAAAGTATTATTGTAAATTTAATTACTTTTTTTCTCACAGCAGAACATTTCAATATCACCGACGAATGAAAATTTTTTAATTTTATACAGATAATCAGATTGCCTATTTATGCAATTAAATAGAAAAAAAAATTAGACGATTTCTTTTATTCTTTCTTCGTCATATACTGATGGGAAACTCTTGTTACAAAGCCATAGTCCAAGTTACAAGCTTTAACTGAATCGATAGCCTTATTTTGAAAACCCAGATTTAATTTAAGCGGACTTTAGTCATACTTATAATTATAATTTTGCTATAAAACAAAATATCGAAATGATATTAATAACACAGCTTACCCGAAAAGACGTCGCAGAACTTTCTGCAAAAAGTCGTCTGGAGCTCCAAGCATTTAATTGCTGATCGTCACGCTTTTGATTATTTTGAGAACCAAGATTTCCATATTTTTTTTTCGTATCTGAAAAGTGCGAAATAAAATCATTTTATTATAATTTTTAAAGTATTAATGTTATATTGATTCAAATATTAATAACGTTTCATAAAAAAAGAAACAATTCATATTTTCCTATTTAATAATAAATTTATTTTATTTTAAAATCCTATTTAAAAAGATCACCAGGCGAAGACCATTTACGACAATGCGACATCCTATAAATTAGCAGTGTTTGGAACGAGTCAAAAGCAGAGGTAATTGGTTCTCAGAATAAGCAACTAGCAAAGCTCTTGTCGAGTTCCCTGGTCTTGCTTTTAAGTGCGTAGGATTTTTAAGGACACAACCAAATTTATATTTCTGATTCGAGCAAGTCCAGACTAGAATGGCAAGACAAAGAATAAGTTGAACTCAACTTGTAAGTCGGTTTCCGAAATCATTTAGTGTTCAGTTTAGTTTTATTGGAAAATTTAGTAAAGACTTGGAAAAAGAGGTTAAAATCGTACAGTAAACTTTCCAAAGACTGTTTCTATAAGCATTAAAGATTTAATAGCCAAAAAAAATCAGAGGAGAATAAGGAAGATTAAGGTTAATAATAGCATATATAATTTTTTTGAACGATAGTTATCAGTGCAAGATGTTCAACATTCCCGGAACATCACGATGTTCGACTAATCTGTTGGTGAACAGTCAGATGACCGTTTTCGTGATTATCTTCTTTAAAAGATCAAGCTGTTATGGTTTGGGCTATACGTTTATAGTTAATCTGTCAGCACATAAAGTTTATTCACATGGTTAATGGAAAGGCGGTCTGATCAATTATGAGTTGACAAAAAAAGCATTTCTTCATTTACCAAGTATGCTGGCTCGAGAAATCAACTTAAGTGACAATTTATTAAATTTGAGTATACGTTGAAATCACATTCAAAATTACGTTAAATATTTGAAAATCAATCAAATTTTCCCAAAAGAATGGACGAAAATAAAAATGAAGTAAAAATTGGAATTATAGGTGAATTTCCGCTTGACACACCAACAGCACTAACGGATAGAAAAGAATGCGCTGTATGCACACCCTTTGGAAAGCCTTCAGATCTTATCATTGAAGGATCTATTGAAAATGTGAACTGTGCTCTTCTATCGCGCAATGGACGTCTTCATGATATAATGCCATCGAATATTAATTATAGAGCTAACATCTGGGCAATGCGTAAGTTAGGATGCACCCATATAATAGGCACGGACACCGTCGGTTCGCTCCGTGCCAATATATGTGCTGGAGACATTATTGTCCCGCACGATATAATTGACAACACATCAAAACGTGTTCACACATTTTATGACGGCGCTGTGGGCAGCCCATTTGGCGTGTGCCATCTCCCCATGTATCCAGCATTTTGCGAACGTACAAGGGACCATCTCCTGAGAGCAACTAAAGATCTAAAATTGCCTGTACATCCTAAGGCAACTGTAATCACATTAGAAGGGCCGCGATATTCGACTTTTGCAGAAAATAACGCATATCGCAATTGGGGAGCAGATGTCATAAGCATGACACTATGCCCAGAAGCAATATTGGCTAAAGAAGCGGGTATCCTCTATGCATCTTTGAGTTTCGTGACCAATAAAGAGTGTTGGTTTGCTGAACAGCCAATAGCAACTACCACTGAAATAATATATACATTCAAAAAGCAGGTAGATAAAGTGCAAGCAATTTTAAACAGTGCTATTCTAGATATTTCTAATATGGACTGGGCAGAAGACATATTAAAAGCTAAGGTTAATATCACAATAATTATTTGTGTCTATTTACTTATTTCAGTTTAAATTGCAGATTTTGGTGTGCAGTAATTTTTCTAACCGTGTCGAATAAAGCAGAAACAACAAATCTGCACATTAGCTGGTGATTCAAACCTCAAATAAATAGAGAATAAAATATGAATAAATAAAAATATCGATGGATAAATTATCGTAATACTTGTCGTTTATGTGGCATAAGTCAAAGTGTTTAGTAAATAGGAAATGTTGGTTGAAAGTTAAGTTATTGTAATATGTCAAAGATTATTATTTTTAGTTAAATTTGATATATAACATAAAACGTAAAAATATTTGTTATAATGAATAATGAATATAAATGCATAGTACAATTTAAAACGGAAATTATGTAATTTGTAAAAAAAACAAATGCATCTTTTAGGTTCACAAATTTCTAAAATTGTTCACAGTTTGAATTTTTCTCAATATAATATATATTATAATAATATTTATATTTCAATAATTGAATAATTATTAGTAATAACAATTTGATTTCTCTGAAAATATTACTTCAATATTACTGTTAAGATATCAGTGGTTTGAACTTTCCACAAGGTCATCGACCCCAGCACACCAATACAACTGTGTGGCTGTAATATCTAATGAGGGTTTTGTAACCAAACATACTAATCGAAGTATAATACATTAACACATACCTAGTTTTTAATTAAATTAAGCTTCAGGGAAAGCTAAGAAAGCTACATGACTCTTCCACTACTAGTAATTTGCCCGGTTTTTGTAGTTTTTCATTTTATTAGCATGCGATAGTGTATTGTCGTCCCAAAATGAAAGTGAAGGCTCTCGTCCGATATATTTAATCTACAAATGTCTACATTGATTTAGTTTAAAAATTATGGTTTAAACAATTCATTTGTTATAAGAACACAAGTTTAACAGATTTAAAAAAAAAATCTGTATTCAACAATATTAAAAATTTAGATAATCCTTTAAAAAGTTAAAGTTAAAAACATTTTAGTACGTAGTTTCCAATCCCAACAAAAACATCTTTACTTTCTCATAATTCAATGAAGTGTATTAATTTAATTTGTTAATTACTTACCATGATTGTGGGATGTTTTGCGTCCTTTGCCCACGTTACTCAATGGCAAACTATTATTTTCCTTTACATTAAACGGTGGAAATTGGAACTGCATTGAGCTTTGAGTACCTTTTATATTAGACAAGAGATAAAGGGGCATAGTAGTGTTAGTTTTGAACATAGTTCATTTTACTTTACCCGAGTTATCATCTATGGCTGGAGAAGACAGGTTTTCATAGGAGGCCTCATCGACTTGTTGGCTCCATGGTATATTACGCTCCTCAACAGATTTTGCTGATAAATTTGATTTACCGCAAAATGGCGAAATAAATAAACAAACATAAAACTTAAATAGTACCGATATGTTTGTATGTCCAAAAATCAATTTTATTTAAAACGAAAACGGATAAATTAAAACATGCATTTATATCGACACACATACATACATATTCTTAAAATTTGTAATGTGGAACTAACAAAATAGTCTGAATGTGTATATTTGTATGTAGGTACATACATATTTTAAATTAAATTATGAATTGAAATTATGTTTACATATTGATTAATTTTGGAGAAATCCGGACAATATTATAAATGTACCTGCAGTTCCTGATTTATTCTGAAAGATATAAACAATTAATTAATCTATCATTTAAATTAAACTTCACACATGCATACACACATTCATATGTGCACAAGTATACATGTATGTATGTACATATATATATATATATATATATACAAATATAAATGCATATATGTACATTTATTTACATGTACATAGTCATACAACAGATGCATAAAACTCCAGTAAAATTTCGGAGCTTTAAAAATTATAATGAACACACAAAAACGCACACACACAAGTGTATGCACAAAGGTATGCGCACTTATGTATGCATGGATTGATGTACATATACAAAATTGCTATTACCTGATCCACGCCTGACATTTGCTGCCGAATTCAGCTTTCTTTGATAGCTGCAAATATTAGAAATTTGAATTAAAACTGTTTTTATGATTTGAAATATGTCTCACCAAAAAAATAATAAACAAACACAACGGACTTAAAATTTGCAGTAAAAAACTCTTTAATAATTTATAGTATGTATTTTCCACATACAGAGCTAAACTCATTTACACATGTACATGTAAATCGCACATATACAAGCACACACACACTCGCATACACATGCAACAGTCGGAAGCCGATAATTTGTGCAGCGCCGTTGCAAAATAGCATAAGGGTTGTCGAGTTTTACAGAACCAAATTAGTGGATTTTATTGCTGTCTGAAATAGATTTGAGGCAGACGAGGCTGACAATAACTTGTATTTTAAATTAAGTCAGTAGTTCTTATAGTCTCTTATATCCGTTTGTTCATATAGCCGGACGAACATGGCTAGATTTACTCGTCCCTTACAGTATAATCAAGTTTGGGATTGGTTTTTCTGTGCTTAGCAAAAGACAAAAGCTTTCAACACTAAATAAAATATTCGTTTTATGCCGTTTTCGTATTTTCCAGTAAGTTTCGAAAGTAGCAAGATAAATTGCGCAAAAAAATTAAATAAATAAAGCATCGTAATAACCAAACGAAATTAAGTAATATATCAAATAATACGATTTCAACGTATATGAGACCCGGTCACAGCAGCCAGATAAACATCATAGAATAATGGAATAGTTTATTTAACTTTAATTATTAAATATATTTGTAATTAATTTTAATTGTACTTAAAATTCAGTCTTCACCCACAACAAGGTTTTAAAAGCATTAACTACTGTCCCCAAACCTGAACGATCGCTCATGTTCTACAGTAGTAAGAATTCTGTAGTTGAGTGAGGTCGGCTACGATATACTCCGAACCCAGTTGTTATATAGTCTAGTCTCATTTTATATTTGCAAATGAAAAAGTTGAAGTGAAATTGCTTTTAATTCTTAAGGCACGTACAAAAAAAACCAAAGCTTATATTTTTATTCACATTCCCGAAATCAAAGCATTTTTTGAAATAGTTTGCATATAAATAGTATTAAGTAACACGTCTTGTTTTTAACAATGGCCAACCTCGGCTAACTCAGCTTTTTTCCGGTGAGGTTAATCTATCTATGGCCGTACACAGTGCAGACTCCACAAAACTCGACATACACAACACAACATAAAGATCCAAATGCACACACAAAATAAACGAACAGTAGTCAGGCCAGGTGATTATGGCCGTAACGTACCCACCCTTTCTGCAATGAGCATGTACCTATATAATTGGTCCATGGCCCTTAAATTGAAGTCGACGATTAATTTACTTTATGCTTCCGGCGATTCTCCCCACTCACACATCATTTATTATTTACTAACAAAACTTGCCGCAAGATGGTGGTGAATTTGAAGCCCTATTCTACCCTATCATATAATTATTCGGTACTGGTAAACTTGGCAAAAGTCCGCATATAAATAAAAAATTTAAATTAAATTACAATATTTAAATAAATATGCATAATAAATATAGAAATACAATGATTTATGAACGGATATTTATATATATATTTTAAAAAAAATATTTTGAATACAAATATGTTTACGAATCGCACTCAAACTGGGCAGAGCCTCGGTTTTATATGTATATATATTGACAATTCAATATTTTCAACACATTTGACGCATTTAAAGCGTGACAGCTCATGTTTTAATTAATATACGTTAAATTTCCAAAGAGGTTGACTTATTAGCTTTATAAATGCGTGATGGCCGCTGCGCATGCGCGTATACAATGGTGAACATAAAAATATCGCTTAGCGATTTTCAAGTCGTTGTAAAAGTCAAAAAATTTGCGTCCAATAGAACTTATCCATGTGATACCGTTGTTAGGTCAATTGCCGACAAAGGAAGGAAAATTTATTCAGCAAAAAAAAAATTTACCAGTGTGACCTGCCTTTTGCCACAAAGTCACAGCAAAATAACTTGTCTCCGTTTTCGTTTTTGTCGTTCGAAATCCTCCGATCTCGGCCGATTCGGCCATCAAAAAAATGAGGTTCAATTTAATATTAGATTGGCCAGATCACATTCACTCCCACAGTTCAAAAGCTACTGCGCTCTCTCCTCCTTAAATTACTATATATTCTACAACACATGTGGGTGCCAGGATCCATTTTAAAATGCCTAGTTAATTTACTTAAATTGGTTAGAACCTCTACCAAACAAAAAAGTTGTCAAATTTTGAACACTGTTATTTAACAATGTTTGAGCGATGGAATATTGAAGAATAAGCTCCCTACTCATTGTTGACTACTATCGATAGTGCTTAATATAATACAATGGATAATTATATTAATTAATTATACATTCATCTTAATGTTGTTATATGATTTCAGGCGCAAGGCTGGCATTGGACATCCTTTTCTTTTTGCAGAGTGACAACGTTCTTCAAAAGCATTTCCCGAACGCTTTGCTTCTGCAACTGATCAAATATGGTAGATTCCAATAATTCTTCCCAGTCTTCAATTAGAAATGTCGGCGTGATTACTACTGTTCCAATTCTATCTGAAGCTTCCTGTAAGTTTTGCTTCATCGCATCCCTCTTTTTAGTCCCTCGGTCTGTTGGGGTTATGTTAACCCACGAGCTAAGTCTGAGCCCACTGACAGGGATGGATCCGTAGCGGAAGAACACATTATGTTGTTTCGCTTCGGGACCGATCGTCTATGTCGATAACCTCCTACTTTCCCAATGTAGGTGTCCATCTTGATCTGATTCTTTAACAAAACAATCAAAGAATCGAAGGGACGGTCGATTTAATAATTAGTGTGGAGGGTTCTCCGATTTCGTTGTTCCGCTTGCAACACTTTAGAGGTGTTCGACGATGGTACGTGAGTGGATAATGGTGGCTGCGGCACCTCTCTTTACCCTCTTGTCTTCCGGAGTGTCTCATCTAGGGAGAGTCCCTGCTGGATCAATCTAATATACAATTTGACCTGACAGTAGCCAAGATTGCCCCTGTTCGGGTCATCCATCCTAGGTCTGGAGCATTTCTCCTTTGGCTGAAAGCGATAGATGCTCAACATAGTGGTCGGTGCCATATCGCTAAAGCAATTTGTTGACGTGGACCTTGTCACATGCTAAGTTCCTGTATTCTGGGTCTTGATGTGCCTGTTTAGTGACGCCTTTACTTTTTTGCAGGGAAATCCTTTTATTATCATTTCTGACGAGTTTTTGAGAAATAGGTCACCTTTATCGACTGGGCTATAAGCTATTATTTTAAAGGTACAGTTGCCAGTACCGTCCTCGATGTCTGTCCGGGGCTTCTTACTGAAGGTGTGACTCAATATACAAACTATTATTTATGCAAGTGCCTTTGCACGCATAAGGTGGTGTGATTTTAAACTTCTCTCGGTCGAAAAAGAAAATTAAAAGACAATTAAGTAAATGGGAAAATGTATGTGCTATAATTCTGATGTTATGAGGAAGATGCATCACATATATGGATCCCAGCCATGATATAGCATTGCTAAGTTGCTGGGAAGTTTTGCCTCGTTGATCAAACGCTGAACCTGAGTCATCACATCCGAGTTCTCCAGCATCCCCGGCACCCGGCCTTCCAGTTTGTGTTTGACCAACAAGAGAGCCCGTTGCCCCAGTAAGTTCTTCGATTCTTCATTGGACAGCTGCTGTTGTTGCTCTGTTGAGAGTACGCCCCAAATAAATAGTGGATCGTACAGTAGGACCTCCAGTATGGTGATCAATACGAACTTGTATCGTCTCAAAATATGCATGGTGGCCTCGCAGGACTTGGTAAATACACCATTTGTGCCGCACACACCCATTGGAGCGACCATATCGCGTGTTAAACGAAACGGTACCGTTTCTGGAGTATTTTGAATCTTGCCTTGCTCAAAAGCTATGCCAAAGTCAATATGCACCACTTCGGCGGTCTGTGCATCAATGAGAATGTTCTGCGTATGACGATCGCCCAATCCAAGTATATAGCCCACCATAGAGGTGGTTGCAATGCTATTGATGTAGCCCAATCGGCGTTCGAACCACTCGCCTGGTATTGGAAACTTCTCGAGCAGAAAGTAATGAAAGACTGGCTGCACCTTCTCGCAAATCCTATTGTAGACACTTCTCCGCACATTGGGTGTCTTTTTTAATGCTGCCGCTGCCATCTGGCGACATTTATTAATGTTCCAATCTGTGGGTCGATATTTCATATGGGCACCGCCAGTGCCATTACCAGCGAGATAAGTACCGATCGGTATTGTGTTGCTCACCCACTCTATGATGCCGCAACGCATAGAGAGCGGAGTCACCTTGTAGGTCCTCAATTGCAGTTTACGCTCAGCGAACTCCAAATCACTATTGAGCAGCTCGTTGACAATGCCAAATACCTGCTGCATGACAGCATCTTGGCGTAGATCATCCTTTCCCTTTATTAGTTGAGCACGCACCACGCCGTCCGTACAAAGGCACATCAATTTAATTGGTGCATTCAGACCTCCACAGAATTCATATTTACCCGTCCATTTGACAATGCTGATTATATTGTATTCCTTGTTAATCTGCACGTCCAGCTCAATTGTGGGGCACTGCACACGGTCCAGCTTGAGCTTATTGAGCTCAACTATCATGGCGGACATTATTTCGTTATCGGGCTTTCCATTTGGGCCAATGTAGCTATTGGCAAACTTAATTAGCGTCGGAAACATAATTTCGAGTTGTTTGGTGGCCTCAAGCGCAGCTGAATTCGCCTTACAACTGAGGGCGATAATCTTTTTGGCGATATGGGCGCGTTGCGTATTGGCATGTTCGCCATCGAGATAGGCATAGACTAATGGATATAGCTTGTAGAATGTCTTCTGCGGATGATCCTGGCCGCAGCGTACAAGCAAATCGACAAGAGTCTGGTGAAAAGCGGCATTTTTAGAGTTCAAACGCCCGGCCAGTTGACTGACAACGCAAATAAACTTGTAGCTGGGCACCAACTGTATTGAATCCTTGATAGCATTCAGCATCTGTTCATTTTGATTGTTTGTAAACCATAGCGCAATAATGCGATAAATTTCCGCACTTGAGAATCTATTATCAAGTTGACAATATTCAATATAATGTGTAATCGCTATGCACAGATGCTCGGTAAGATTGTTCTCAATGCGTTTAATTTCTTGTTCGTCCAGATTGGCGAATCGTTTCAAATTTTGTGCGCCCAATTGACGATCACGATCCTCACGCTGCCCACTAGTTGTTACTGTGCCGGCTAAGCGACGATTCTGCTGGATGATATCGACAAGTGTTTTATATTCCTGCGATTGGCAATAGTCGTAAAGCTGTTGATATTCACGATCCGCATATTTGGCAATGGCCGCATGGGCTGCCATTCGATTTTGAATCTCAAACTGCTCGAATTTATCCGAATCGATGAAATTGGAATCCACTTTCGATATCTGTGACTTGTGCGCCTTGAAATAGTCCAGTAACTGGAGTGATGCATTAAATGTCTGCCGCAAGGTATTGGCAAAACTATCGGCATTGCACTCCAGCTGAAATTCACCCTGCATTCGCAGAGCAGTCACGCGTTCCACACAAAACTTAAAATCTGTATTCGTGTTCACGTGACGCAATATGCTTTTAGCGATCTGATAGTTGCACGTTTTCAAATTTACATCCGCATCTTCCAGAAGCGCCGATAACTGTGTGGACATCTTAATGTCCGGCAGAGCGCGCAGTGTGGCAATATACTTTGTAGCCAGATTCAGTTTACCCGCGGCCTTGCATTCGCCGATGCACTTGAGCAGATAAGTGTCCACCGGATTTTGAAGATAATGCTGTTTGATGCGTCGATCGGCGCGCATGCCAGGCATTTTGAAGAGCGTTATCTGATGGGCAAGTATTTGCTCATTGCATTTAAAGTTACCATAGGTGAGATTGAGTTCCGTTCGCCACTTGTTAAATATGTTCTTTTGTGCTGGGCTCAATTGTTGACTAAACTGAATCTGCCTAAAATCTTCGGTCTGCTGCAGCATGCACAACCAGGTCATATACTTGTATACAGATTGTAGGCACTCGACGCTGATATCCCGTAATATAGCCTGGACACATTGATAGGCATTGTTGATGGCGGTTACTGTGGACTCCTCCTCCCGTTTGCTGATGCTCTTGAGTGCCATAAAATGATGCTTATTGAACTCCAGTTCCATGCTGTTCGCTCGATTCACCTTCAGCTGACCATCAATTGGGGCTTCCCAATCACATAGTCGCCACAGTACCTCATAGTCCACCCGCGTTGACAGGTCTACAGCTACACGCTGATAAAGATCGGCTAGCGATAGCATTCCATTCGACTTCATAGTGTCAATGAATATTTGCCTTGCCGACTCGTCCAGATTATCCGATTCTAGGAGAATGCCCGACAAGTTATCGTTCAAACTGAAATAATCAAAGCGCGAACGCAACGGATCCAGGAAGCCGGGAATGGCATCTAGACAGCCAATCGATGTATACGCCATTTTTGCGGAGATTTGAAAGCTTAAATCTGCCAGGATATTTGCATCTGGTACTGCATTTGCTGAATAGGCCCACAACTCCAGATACATAATGCTAAGGAAATACGCCAGGCAATTATTGCTTGCCTTGACCACATTGCCAAGATTGATGGGAATGATCCAATTGTTAACAAGACGAATGCATTCGCATATGTAAAGGAATTGCTTGATGACACGCTTGTCCTGATATACGCCCTTTGCCTCTCTTGCGGCGTTCTCGAAGAAGTATTCGAGCATTAAACACATGCTGTCCAAATGTTGTTCCTTATTGCTAAGCAAAAGTTTGACAAACGGTTGCAGACAAGCATTGGCAAATGTAAAGGACTTGGTCGCAAACGCATCGAATCCTTGCCAGCCACACTCGCCAAATACTAGACCCATAAATGTGCACAGCCATAGCTCATATTCCAACTTCTCACTGGATTTGAGTACGGTCAGCCAATCTATTACTCGAATGCTGTCGGATCTGCTGAGGAAACTCAAATTATTTGCACTAGTTTTAAAGATGCGCAACTGTGGATGATTTGCAAGTAATTTGCTGCCATCCTTGCAGTCGACCACATGACCAACCACTTGGATAAGCGCTTTCTGTGTGCTCGTATTAAAATTATACAAATGTTTTTCCAGCGTCTCCATGATAACGCCAAGGAACTGCACAATTGGTTTCTCCGGCGATTGAAACTGCTGAATGTCAATAAATTCGGTTTGAAAATAATACGAATACCGATTCAACTTGAGTGGTCCAATTTCGGCTAAAGATTTTAGCGCGTCAAGGCTACCGTTTTGGCTGGGAGACTCACGCACCATGTGAATGAGACGATTGATTAGCTCAAACAGCAAATGCTGATGGCATTGCAGTTCGTCCTTGTGCTCTGCAATATACTCCCGTAGGCCATGCAAGGGCTCCCTTCGTTTGGACTTGAGAAATGTGCGCATATAGTCAACAACGGTGAGCTGCTCGAATCTTGGTAGCGTCATCTCGCAAAGATCACGCAGCGATTGCAGATACGTCGCTTTGCCATCCTCATCCACAAACAGCGGTTGTACATTTAACGTCATCTCGCAAAGATCACGTAGTGTTTGCAGATTTTCCGCCTTATCAGCCACATCTTCATTGAGCTGCAGTTTCAACATATTTAAAAATTGTTTCAAAACGTCAGCCGACAAAATTTTCAGATCTACTGTGTTGACGTGTTGCATGGAGGCAATTAAAAGTTTTCCTATTTCACCAAAATCGATTGTGTTAATATTATGCGACTGAAAACTGCAAAAATTGAGCATCGATTGAATATATACTAGAGCAACTCGATGCAGTTGTTCACACTTACTGTGCGTCAGGAAACCGCAGATGAAGTGCCAAATATCGCTCACAAAGTAAGCGCAATTGACTTGAATTAAATCAGCATCCGACTCAATATATGATGATGATCTCTCCTTAGCTGCATCCAGTATTGCGTCAGCGATAATGCAGTATGCGAAAAAATTGTGCAATACTTGATCGGTGAGCATTGCCTGGTGGCAAGCGGTCTTCAAAATGCCAAGCAGATCAACTAAGAGTAGCCTATGCTCAAACATCAGTAGGGACATGGCCTGAATACGCTCATCCGTTGACCAACGTTTACCGTTCATGTGTTGCTTTAAAGATTTAAACAGCGAAGATGCGCTAAGATGAAACCACAGTCGGTGTTTATTGTAGGGCGTAGAGTCGCCAAAGAACCGGATCCATTCGTCCTCATCGTGCAAATGTCTGATCGTCTCATAAAGGCTTTTCACATCGAGTGCCACATCCAAGGGATGCATTTTAAATAGCGTTAGATTATGTTTGAGATTATCCAGATGTTGCTGAAAATCCGCTTTTTGCGTTTCAATGCAATCACTCCATTCTAACACCATATAGGCCCTCAGTATGGGCGTTGCCTCGCGCTCGCTTATAACCTTCTTAAAACGATTTATATCCTCCGGTGTGCAATAGATGAAGGAATAAGCCATGATGTTTTTACAATTAGCTTTAATAAATGCCTCCCTCGTGTCATAGCCCAGAAAATAAGGAAATTTTGACACGGCCCGTCGCAGTGAGATCCATTTTTGTAGCATGTTATTCGAGTAGGGTGTCATTAGTTCGCACATTTTTAGCTTATGGAAATGCACGAGGCTCCTTAATGCACTGAAATCGTTTGCGTTGAGTTTGTTGATCGCACAATACGACATCAGATCCTGCAAACTTCGCTCCTGATGGAATGCACTAAAAGCAAAGAATGCAATTAACGATTGTATGGCCACCGAATGGTTATTCACCAACATGTCCTTTCCGGTGGACGACTGCTCTATAAAGTCAATGGCACCATACAACTGATCGCAAAACTTTAAATGTTTTTTATGCTTGCTAGACGTAGCCGCATCGCTGTTGGAAATACAATAGTTTGAATTTAGAAGTATCGTTAGCGTTTCAGTTGTCGCATAGCGCACTTCCAGCGTTGGCATCGCCAGAAAATTGGCCACCGATTGACAAATCACCAAAAAGTTATCTAGATTGCAAATGTTGGGGCAATTCTGGGCTACTTGGCCCACGGAGCGTACAATTTGGACAGCCAATTGTGTTGGATATGATTTTTGTAATGCTATCTTCATCAACGACATCAGCGCTATCATTATAACGTCCAGCAAATGCTCAATGTCGTAAAACAAGCTTGCAAGGGTGGGTATTTGATCAACTACTTGGCTCATGATATTCACATTTGTGTTGTGACGCTGAAATATGTCCTTCAGCTTGCCGGCCAGCCATTCAAGGCACTCCTCCGATAATTCCTTGCAGCGACACAGCATCTTAATTATCATCATTACATCATTTGGCGGACTGCGCTCCTTCAGATTCTTGACCACATGAAAAAAGGAATCGTTTCTATATGTGCTGATTGCGCACATGCTGCCAAGGATACAGACGCATTTTGTGTTCAATGCTGTACGATCTGTGCTTTCCGTGTAATCCTTGCGTGCGTAACTACGCTTAAGCAGCACTCCACTAAACTCGAGCAGCATTTCCATCGGCTGTTTTTCCAGATACTGCAATAGTATCTCATTTGAATTGAATACTTCAAGTATGGCAATCTCTTCATCCAGAATCTCATGAAAATCACTGTCATCTATACGATTAATATCCGGCTGAATAGACGTGTACTGAATCTCAGTGTTGCTGAGAAAGAAGCCAATGCGCTTCATGAGCGGACATTGCATAAAATTCGATACATCAAGGACATTATAGTGGAGTAAACGTTCCATGGTGCAAACTAGCTTACGCAGACTCTTTAGATCCTTTATTAAGGAACTGGTGCTGGACTCATTGGTGACTGCCGGGTCGAGCATGCGCATAAGCAGCTCATAAGTGTGGACAAACAAGCAGCTCTTTACACTCGCCTGTGTTTCACTGTGCGCTGTAATACGTCGACTTAGCCGCAACTGAAAATTATCATCCAGGCAGACCAGCTTCTTATTGTACTTGTGGAGCAATAGCTGCAATTGGGTGAGTTCTGCTCTCACTGTGGCTGTTATCGAGCTGTTGTTGTTGCTGGTGGCAAGTTGCTGCAGTTGGTCTTCGTCAAGGAAATTAATGATACTTATGGCGAATGTGTCCGCCAACAGTTTCTGATCGATGGCAGCAATGTTGTTGATTATTTGCGTTGCAATGCTCTTCTCGTGATCGTAGGCCCACCTAATGAGGGGCTCCACAACGGTGGTGGCCTTGTCAATGCCACATTGTTCTGCATGTGTGAATATTTCGCGAATGGTGGCGATGCACTCATTCCGTCTTAACATTTCATTCGATGTGATGCTTTGGAGCAAGGTGGCGCAGAGTTTGGCACTCAGTTTATCATATTTGATCAGCGACTGCAGAATGATCTGTTTCTCGATGATCTCACCTGTAGCCGAACGGGTCTCTGAGATAAGATGCGTGGCAACTTGTGCATAAAAGTCAGCAATTATCGTATGCGATTTCGAAAGCTTCTGCTCCTGCTCCTTAGCTAGCATGCTCGCCAGACAGAGGCGTACATTGCGCAAATTATATGGATTACCACATATTTTAAGAACATGCAAAATCGTCTCGCGCATCTCCTGATAATAATTGTCCTCACTTATTATCGAGCTACTTAGCTGCAGCAGCTCGGCATATATGGCAAACCACACAGCACTGAAGCTTGTTTCCTGCATATTAATCAGATCGATTACGGATTTCATTATGTAGACCTTTTGACGTTTGCTTGAATTTGGTTCCGCATCATTATTTTCATTCGGGTTCACGTGCCACAAAACAATGTAAGTGACAAGTGCGGACATTTTAATGAATATCATCGGAAACTTGTCAGTGTTTAATACGGTTGGTTTACTGCGTCCCATAGTGTGCTTTCTAATCTCCATTTTGATGATAGTGTGCAACTTTTGCAAGCTTTGTGGCCAATCATCTCTGATGGGCACCTGGAATGTGCTAAAATCGTTGCTATTTAATTTCGGATATAGAGCCTGCAGCGATAGGACAACACACTCGAAGAATAACTTTTTTGTATCATCACAGAACTTGTCTTCGTTGTAAAAGTCACAGAGTTTCGGTATAATAATCTGCACGTGAATGCACAACGTATGATGATAGTTAACCGATAACGCTCCAACGAATAGATAATAAAGTCCCACAATGTCCTTTATTCTTTCGGCATTGTGGGCAGTTTGAGTGTAGGTGATTAGGGTTGGTAAATATTCCACCAAATCGTCGTGCAGTTGAGTTCGCTGCAGGGCTATTTGGACAGTTTTTGTGATGCATTTCAATATCTTGGAGCGTAAGAACTCATTGTTATCAACATTCTGCTCAAACAAAATAGAGAGAATATTACTATATTCGCTGACTTTCAGTTCCAAGATATATCTAGAAGATAAGTAAAGGCCTCTGTCCAGTAAATTAACGAAATTAACTCCAAAGTAACGGACAACAATGGCACTTTTAGTGCCGTCCAAAAAGGTATCGAATATCGTTGACTTGGTCAGAAAATGCCCGCTGCTTGCTCGGCCCATCTCCAAATTATAGTCGATGATACGGTCCATAACATTGCCGTACAAATAACATTTGTCCGCCAGCTGCTTACGGGCCTTATCCGACGTAGCATCTCTTAAGCTATTTGCGTGCTTTAAGATCGCCTCCTTGACGGTCACAAGAAGGTTTGGCCAAGAGAGTTCCTCGTTGCGATCCAGCACCGCGTTTAAAGCACTTTTAAAGCTGTTCAGGTTTTGGTCCAGCTGTTCTATTGCCTTGTTGCGCGCTGGCGCTTTGTCCGAGCGCAGTTCGCAGACAATGCGCTGTATTTCGTTCAACAGTGGATCCATCGATTTCCTATTAATCAGAAGAAAATATGTTTAGTATTTTTTTCACCCTTAAGTCATGACAAGCCTACAATGTCCATAGTTTTTGAATACATTTAAGGTTTATGCCTTGTTTGTTGACCAAATCACAGTGTGATTTCTATTATTAATTTTGTGTTTTAGTTCTAATCATACTAATGAAGAGGCGATGCCCTTGTGATAAGTCACAATAGTAAACAGGTAGGCAAAATTCAGTCTCATCAAATTTACGTCAAACTCATTATTCTATGGATTTGGCTTCGTCCACATCAAACTTTAGACAGAAAACCTATTACCAAAGATCCTAAGGCACAGGCAGGCTAAACAAAAATTTATTTGTTAACGGGTGCGTCCAACAAGTGTGCCACAAGTGGATAAAGACAGTTATCCCAGTCAGCGCCGTGTTATCATTACTAACAAATTCAGATGGTCAATGTTTGTTGTAAAGATCAGTTTTTAGTTTGTTGTTACCGCAAGTGGGCGCGCTTCTTAAGATCAGCGAACTGTAGATTGGTACGGTTTCACAGTATCGCAGTTGCACTGTCAATCCAGCCTAAGGAATGAGAGTTCCATTTTGTAACGAGCAATGGCGCAAAACGGACACTCAAGACGACGTTGAGCCATAAGATGGCAAATCAAGTGATCATAGTGGAAGATGAATTAAACACTTAACATCAAAATTAAGATTAACAAATTCCAGTAAATTTCGGGAGCCTTAAAGTTATAATGAACACACACACAAGTGTATGCGTAAGGGTATGCGTAAGGGTATGCTCACCTATTTATATATTGATGTAAGTATACAACATTGCTATTAGTTGATCCACACCTGACATTTGCCACCAAATTGAACTTTCTTTGACAGCTGCGAATATTATAAATTTGAATTAAAACTGTTTTTATGATTTTAAATGTCTTACCAAAAAATAAAAATAAAATAAAATAACAGATCGGACACAAAAGCCGATAATTTCACAGCGCCATGCCAATATTAAGGGTTGTCATGTTTTCCTGAAAGAAATGTATAATAATTGATAGTCTGCGAATTATATAAATATACGAATAGTGTTATTATCGTATAGTAAACACTGTAAAATGTTTCGAAAATAAGATTAATGGCAGTGCGTTTAAAAAATATAATACTCTTTCAATATATTATTCATAGGGGATATATTAAAAAGAGCACAAGAAAACTTCAAGGACGCATTCGAATTCCTTATCAAAATGAACAGACCAATTTTATGTCGTCATAACGTTGACACGGATGGAAGATTGGTTTCATAATTACGAATTAATTTCAAGGATGTACATAATTCTTATTGAATATGAATATATACTGACACAATAATAAAACTAATCACCTACTGATAATAATGATCAATCTGCGAATGATTTGGACATTAAATTTATCCGTTATCAGAGAAATTAATCCAGGTTATCGATAGATATCCATTTATGCTATCGGAAAACAGAATTCAGCGAAACGAGAAGAGTTATCGATAAGCTTTTACTGCGCGATTTGCAGAAAAAAAGATCGATTTTACCCATTTATATTAGGTTCACAGTATAAAAATTACAAAGTCCAGTAGTGTTCCTAATACTAATATTTAAAATCGGACACATTGCGGAATTTTCGACAAGGGGAAAAAGAAACAGGACCAAAAATCATATTCATGTTTCACTCCCTCTCAGCAGTGTTATGAAAGTTAAATTCTTAATTGTGAACCTAAAATATCGAAAGACAAAAAACATATTGAGTGCAACAAAGTAGTAAAATTCTTAAAAATCAAATAAGTATTGGATCAGCCAGGACACTGACACTCGCACAGTTCGCACCCAAGTTACGAGTATATTTCCATCGAAATGTCTAAATTTATTTAAAAAACAACTGACTGGGATAATTACCTTTATCCACTAGTGGACTTGTTGGACGCAGCCGTTGCGATTAACAATTTAATACTTTTTTCCGCTATTCTGCACCATAAACAATTTACGCCATTGTTCTCGTACTCGGATTCACTTTTTTTTTTCAAGTTCATCGGTTGCTCAGTAGGCCACTTATTGTAATCCTCTAAAATGCTGACCTGGGAATGTATACTTTGTATACTTTCTGCATTCTCAGCCAAGTCTTGCGTTCGGTATTGGTTAAGCTCTTTATTCGGAATTTACATTTAGCCTGCCTGATTTTTGGTAGTAGGTTTTCTGTCTAAAGTTAGATGAGAATGGAGGCAAATCCATATATTAATGTGTTTAACATAAGTATGATCAGACTGAAGTTGGACTACCTGATTGTGATCGGACTCTTACCCTAATTTGGTATTGCTGTGCAATAAGAGCAAGCAATTACATAATTAAATACTTTGTAACCAATTTTTAATAAATAATATTTAGTGATGCTTTTTAAACTTATTGATTATCAATTCTTAAAATTGTGAGTCAATACAAACACTTACATGTACGCAAGTGCCAAAATTTGTTATAGGTTCATATAGAAAAATGCTCGATATTTTACTTTGAATTTGATTTTAAATATCAAGCATTAGCGGTAATAAAATTCGTAAGTTCAATTTTGGTTTTATAAATGTTTATTGAACAAAATATAGACAGATAATACGACAAATAATACGGAATATTAATAATTTATAAGTATTTGTTATTAAATTACGGTACTTGTATTTACTTAATTTTAATGTGGAATACCATTTTTGTTGCATTGTATCTAAAAGATTCAATTTTAGAAGTTTTTATAATAACAAATGTAAAGATATTTCCTTTTTTTATACTTTTTCCTACAGATTTAACAGCTTATTCTTTTCGATTAGTTCATTCAAGATTGGAATGTTAATTATAAATTAAAATAACATACTTTTTTTGATATCATTTAATGCGTTAATTAATACATATCAATATCATTAATGAAATTTTAAGACATTTTCCGAGTTACTTAAAAGCGAAGAATATTTTTAAAATATTATTAAACAATAGACTTTTGGAACTATTATTAAATTATTTATTACCTCGGCTCTATTTTTAAATGGAAATCAATATCATCATAAATAACCATCAGAACAATATTAGCATGACATTTTTAAAAAAATTTTATAAAATACAAAAGAAATATAAATATATATATATCATACCATTCCACTTGTACATATCTTCAATATACATTATACAATTTGCGTTTTCCCACAATTTCTTATAAAAGAAAGACTTTATAAAGATCTTATAGTGACAGCATTTTGATGATCAGCTGTATAATTTCTGACTATTGTAAAAAATTTTAAGTCTTTTTTGAACGGACATAATGCTGAATAGAGGGTTTGTTTAATTTTGTTGTCTCTTTTATGAAATGGTCATAATGCTGAATAAAGATCTCAATTTCGCAACGATTGAATGACAGTTGCCGAAAATAGCTGGATCTATAAAAAAAAACTCAAAATCACGAAAATTTAGAGCTTGTCGAGCATAACAACAAACTTTATTACAACCCAAAGTCGTCAGAAAGCTCACGCGTTCACCACCATTGGAATCAGCAAATCAGCTAGTTATCACATTCCACCGTGAGACTTACCCGGAATACCCGAAACCTTCACTAATCCCAACGGATACAAAGCTACAACGACTAAATCGACAACTACAGCGGAAGCAGTCCGAAGCTTGGTTAATATAATCTTGAGTTTTTAAACTGAGTTCTAAGAAAGTACTTTTGCATGAATACTAGGATTTTTTCAGGGTTGAGGACTTCTATGTCTTTGTATTTCATAACATACATTAATAAAATGCTGCATATTTTCCTAGTTAAAGCGATACACTCTACTAGGATGTGCAAACCTGCTCAGTTCGCTACTATAAATACCTAGATTAGTTAAGTGACTTCTTAGTCTATAGTGTTCTGTCAGTAAGCCGGTGAGTAATCTAAATCTGTTCTTCCCCATGGATATTACTTGCTTAAATCGCTTATGATTGTAGCATCTGGGTGGGCGGAGTCTTGGTGTCTGTGTATATCTGTTATGTTCCTATATATCAAGCCCACCAGCTTTAGCAAAGTTTTCAGTATAAACGATGTTAAGTTGATGGGTTTAAAGAACTTTGGGTTGGTGATGTCTTTCCCTGTTTTTGAGATGAAGACCACTCCAGCTCTACTCCATGCGCTCGGTATCCGAGAGCTAGGTTTGAAATTAGTATTTTCCTGATGGGCAAGAAGAGTTTATCTTCAGTCAACTCCGGGGTATTTAAAGGGCTGAAAAGTTCCAAGTGTCCATTCTAGTCATACCGGTGTGACCGCTGACTTGGCACATGACCATTTATCCGCCGACGGCCTATCTCTAATCTCCTACTTTCATAATCTTAATACTAAAACAATCGTATTTACGCTTCAATACTAAATTTGCGTCAGGCGTTCGTTTATAGCGCTCTATGGAGTCTGGCGCCTTCATTTGTACTTTCTATACTTATTAAGCTTGGCCTTCCTAACCTCTTTATTGTGGGAGGACAGACTACGATACTGTTTCCATATTCAATCTCTCTTTGCTTTGTTGAAGAGGCGTGTGGTGAGACTCAGATTTTCCTGGCTATTGTTCCACCAAGGAGCATCTTTTTCCATGTACTTTTTCCTTACCTGACAATTTCCCTTAAAAGCATCTAGTTCCAACTGAAGTCTGAGATTCTACTTGTCAAGTTAAGCACTAATGCTCCCACAGGAAAGATAAAAACAGTATATTACGAAAATATTAACCATTGGGCTCCGAAAAAACTAATCAGCGATAGAGTGTGATATAAAATGTAATAAGCTTTAAAATAAGTTCTCAAGCCGGTTTTTTATGTTTACTCAATCTTGTATTACCAGGTGCACCTCTTAACAGAATGTGTACTTCAAATATTGCATTCATTCTAGAAACTTCTATTTATATATATTATTGTTTTGTACAGTTCTGTACTATATACTGTATATATGAAAATGAACTTCACATAACGTATTCCGTCAAGACGAAATTTTTAAAATGAAAGTTGATGGCAATAGAGGCGTTCAACAGATTGAAAAATACACAGGATTCTCGTCGCCGACTTTGAGTACTTCGTTTAGAAAAAGATCAATAAAGTGCAGAAAAGCGACTTATGTGTGAAGAATGAATGTATATTTAAGAAGCCATAGCATCCGAACTATTATCAAGCACCAAATGGCATATATGACTTAACCATATTGTTTAAAACTTACCTCAAGTTGCATACATATGCATCAGAGGCACAAGACGACGTTATCGCAATGTACAGAGTTATGACTGAATGATATGCATATTCAAAGTATAACATTCATTTTAAAGTAAATATAGATTTAAAGATTTACTTTTCACTTTAAAAAATTCGAAATAAAGGCAATGAATTTAATTTAGTGCTGTGTTTCTGAAAGCTGAATTAGACGAAATTAGCGCTGCCAGACAGTTGATAAATAATTTGAAGTTCAGTGGCTTTGAATAAATAATAGGTGCAGATAAATTTTGTCCCAAACTTAAGAGAGAAAACGATAGGGTTGTTCGAATACTTTTAAAATTGAAATTTTAAAATAATTAAATCGATGACTTATATAATATGATTGAGGGGGTGTAGAATTAAAATATATACAAATGAAAACAAAAATAACTATCGGGGGAACTATGGAAAGCACAAGGAAGATTATGCAAATTCTAACTACATTTTGTTTTATTTCTTTTAGTCCAGGTTACATTTATACATTATTTGTAAGCTTAAAAAGCTTTGCAAAAAATATCATATAATTACTTAGTGTAACAAAATGAATTATGTACATCATTTGGTTAGGCATTAACGGCAGTGGTTTCAACAAGGCGAAACTATATGGGGCATTATACTCAAAGCAACTAAAACAACTTGTTTACTTAATTTGTTTAGCATACAAAAAAAGAAGATATTTAATCACTGTTTTATATAGTTACCCATATTCCAATCGATCAGGCATTTCATGCAATCGAAATTTAGTCGATGTAAAGCTTCTACACAAATACTATCGATAAGCTTAAACGATATTTAACCCATCCCTTAGCCAACTCATCTTTGCATCGTTTTGTCAAAATTGATATTTTGTGTGTAGGAGAAATTAAAGAAAATGCTTAAGTCGCTATTTGGTATTCTTTTTATCCTGGGATGTCTTTGCCGCATTCACGGTGTAATGTTTCACCTGACACCGAACACACAAAAATGTCTTAAGGAAGATATACAGGCAAATCAATTAGTAATGGGTGAATATGAGGTCTCCGACGTTCCCGGCCAAATAATAGACTATATTGTACGTATAATTTGTATTGTATTCGCTCTTCCACTCTCTATATAGTAAATTAATTAATATTTTAAGGCTCGTGATACGAAAGGACACATCTTGGTGCAGAAGCAACACATTACAAAAGGAAAGTTTAGCTTCACATCCGAAGTTTATGACGCGTACGAAATTTGCTTCATTTCAAAAGTACCACCACGTAAGTAGAACATTGCCAATTTTTAATGTAATGTGAAAAATAAGTTTTGCTTTAGAACAACGTGGAATAAGTCAAGAAGTCTCTTTAGTGACTAAAAAGGGCGTTGAAACTAAAAACTACGAGGGCGTAAGTTAATTAATCTGTAACAGTAAACAAATATTTATTTCATTAATTTTTGAACTTCTACACGAAAACTATAGATTGGAGAGGCTTCTAAACTCAAACCGCTTGAAGTGGACCTTAAGCGCTTAGAAGACCTTTCCGATTCAATTGTACGCGACTTTGATGTAATGCGTAAACGGGAGGAGGAAATGCGGGATACTAATGGTAATCAATTACGGACACCATAAATTTTGACATCCTAACATATATTATTTTCTTGTTCTGTTGCAGAGAAAACTAATAGTAGAGTACTATTCTTTAGCATTTTCAGTATGTGCTGCTTGCTTGGTTTGGCAACTTGGCAAGTTTTATACCTTCGCAGATATTTTAAGGCAAAAAAACTTATTGAATAGATCAAGGCGTCGCTCGGTTTTGTATGTTTCAAAGAGCCTGAACTTCACAGCTGTACATCTCAATTCCTTTAGAAATAAAGTGTACCAAATCAAAAATAAATAATTGGTTTTCTTTATAAACTGTAAGATAATGATTTTTCAACAATTTTGTTACGCTTTTTTTATCATGAGACACATATTTGGTACACAAACGATTAAACTTCCAGCTTGAACAGGTATAAAACTTCGGTAATATTTGGTTAGAGACTATGAACTGACAGTTCGCTTATCATATATAGAAGCTAACTGACACTTTTTCTGTACCTAAACTCTGGTCATTGGTAAAACGTTGGTTATATTTATGTACATTTAAAGTTAAAGTGATTTATATTCTGTTAACATTTATTTCAACGATATTTAATAAGTATAATACTTGGGATACGGATTGTAAATTGGTATTATTCTCAGATAACATTTTGTGGCGACCTTCTAAACGGTTGTTTCTTTTAGCAGCACTGTTCCATTTGTTTCTAGCTTACCAAGACAACTATTTTCGACAGAATCATTATTGGTAGAAGATATTGATTTCACAGCAACATAATGAGAATTGCAAGTCGAACTAGGAGCATCTACGTTCGATTGTTCCATCCAGAGACTTTCGCTCACCAAAGTTTGACTCATTAATCTCTTTAATGAATTGAGGGTTTTTTCTAAGTGTGGCGAGTTATCCGGTCCTATAATATGATATAAAATATATGTTCAATATACCTTATTCATAAAAGTTTAAACAAAAATAATCTGAAACAAAGTGTATTTTCAAGCGTTTAAAAAATAAATTATTACAAAAATTAAAACTAACTCATTTTTATTATTAACAATTATCGTTATTATAAATAATAAAATATACAAATAAAAATGTAATAGAATATGTGATTTTTTAATGTTATTACATTAGTACCTTTATGTGATTTTAACAATTGCCTAAGCTATTTCGATAATCTTGTAAATATAAATATGTTTGTTTGTATGTGTATAGACGTTGGAAGATACATTTATTTAAACTTGGGCAAAAATATCACTTGTCTACGTTCAAATATAATATGTATTTCCCGTACAGGTAATTATAAATTTTGTTTCACCAAACAAGTAGATATATTTTCAAAAATTGTGCATGAATGTTTTGCAACTTATATGTACATGATTATACACACAAGTATGCACATATTTTAAGTAAACTTTGACTGCTTCATTATGTTTCTTTGGTGTAAATTTAACTTAACATATTTGCAGTGTTATATATATTTTTTTAAATAAAATGCGTAAATCATTGAAGCTGAAATTTTTGACTATAGAAACGGAATTAATGTACATAAGAGGGACGAAAATTGTTGGTTTTGGTTTCTACAATTTGCTTAAGAGAATTTAGGACTATTGTTGAATTTGTTAGCGTCAGTACACAACTTATGTTATTTGAGTTTAAATGTGTCGAAAATACTTTTCATTATTTTTTTGTTCACAAAATAAATAATATTTAAAAAATATTACAAAAATTTTAGTATATATAAAAATTTAGTATATATAAATTATAAAATATATATTTGCAAAATATTACTAAAATAAACAGACTATAAAATAAACATTTACAAGGAATAATAAACTTAAATTATAGAATACTACAACACATCGAAAAAATACTGGGATTGCGATTTTGACTGTTTGAAAAGGTTTTTGTGGAGCACATAGCATCCACACTATTAGCGTCGCCCTTTCTAACAGTAATAACATCCCTTTTCGTGGTCTGCATTGATATTCTTTGAAGGTCTTCTAATCGAGACTTTAGCTGTAGAGGCGTAACCGTGGCTTTTGATTGTTTCTCTGCGATAGAATGGACCGAATGAGAAGAACGCAAGTCGTCGCTTCCGCTTCGTTCAGAGTGTAGCTTTTTATGGTCGTCATAAATGTTATCCATACATAGATCGATTTGGTAGCTATTGCTTGAGGTAGTTGTGGAAGTGCTTCTAAGCTCAGGATATGGTGAATGAGACTCATTGCTTTCTGGGGTATATGGATCCACGTGTGAGTTTTCAATATAAGTATTAAGGTGATGTGTATCGATTCGGTTAACGATAATATTTTCTGATAGTATAACACTATTTGGTAATATCCTGTATCGATGCTCTACAGGATGTTTTTTCATTATATTACGGCACACTGGACAAATGTGACTTTTTGTGGCACAGTCAACATCACAGGACTCAACGTTACATAACGGACTACACATGCAAACATATAAATTATCTGAGTCAATTATATTGATGCTAATGCTTGGGTATTCTGACGGGAATTTCTTTATATTGTCGACATCTTCAAAGTCTAATGCAGAGGTTTTTCCATATTCAGTTAAGTTGCCTCCAACAAATTCTAAAGAACAGTCTTGTGATATTACATCTTGCTTTTCAAATTTACCTTCTTTAAGTATTGTTTTATATATTTTGTTTAAATAGGGACAAGGTTTGTATTGAACAGGTGATAGTAAGTCGATGCTCTTTTTAGCATGTATATTATTAACGGTGCAATCACATGATCTATAAGTACCTTTGTTTGGCTTTAGGCGAACAGTTAAGTAAATGGGCTACATGACAAGAAGAGAAGAAAACATATTAGAACAATCAACTGAATTTATATATACACATAATAATTTTATATACAGATAGGCAAATGTAAAAGTTCATACCCATTTTAAATTTTTTATTTACTATTTGTAATATAAATGATTCTAAGTAAAACAGTGTTGAATGTGATAGTGTTCCATATTGCATTGTAATTTTCGATTTCCACTACCACTACCTTTTGGTTTATCCGTAGTTGAGGTTTTACTGGTAAGTATTAAAGTAAGCATTATATTTATGCTTATGAAAATAAAAATGGTTCACTTATGTAAAATTTGCAAGACTACTTGATATGATGACATGACTTATATATATTTTTTCTCAAATTTTAATTTTGCTTTTAAATGTCCAACGCATAGAAAGAAAAGTCTCCAAACACAAAAAGTATATATTTATATTTTTAATTGAGCCTTAGTCATGGTTCTCTGCCCTTCCATCTGTCATAATCATAATTTATAAAACTATGAATGTATCAGTATTTTTACTTCCGTCGTAGCTGAACGAAATCGGAATCCTTATTATATAAATGACATAGAAATTCATACATATGTCAGCATGGTACCTCCGGTCTAAAATTCGATCTACTATAAAATAGCCTATACTCTTCACAGAGGCAGAAGGCACTAGCTATCAATACAAATTAATTACTCGACCACTTCTGACTCCAAAATAAAAAAATAAACGATAAATCCTAAATAATTGCCATTGATTTTAAGGTAGACTCACCTAATTGTGAAATTGTACTTTACTTTAAAAATCGTCTTTCAAATTTCCTGTTAATATGTTGTAAATTTTTGCAATTTAACTATTAAATAGTCCTTACCTTATGATCACCCATGCACACAGATTCTCCAATCATAGCATATTTCCATTTATCCACTTCGATTATGTCCTTGATTTGCAGATCCATTAAAATACGATCGCACCACGATGGACATCTTGTTGACATATAATCGGTAGGCATTTCTGGATCTTCTTCAAAGGGATATGATGGAATAAAAGTAATGGGATATTCAACCAAAATTTCCGAAAGAGGTTCCAATTCTCTGTCATATTTCTTTAACTACAAGGACAATAAAGTTATCAAAAAGTATTTTCTTATGTATAAAATATTACCCAGTGTTCTTTAAATTTCAGTTGATGATCGGCGTGACTAAATTCTTTTTTGCCTACAGTAAGTATATTGTTGCCATCCGAGTTGCGATAATTCATTTTAGTGCTCTCATTCTTACTACTTTGGACGCGATGAGCAGATAAATTTGCAGTTAGTTCCTGTATACAGAAACAAATTTTAATTCAATTTACAAATAAAGTAATTTATATGAATTTTTACCTTTACAACACCTGCAGTGTCACATCTGAAGTTAAAATCTCCAAATAAAAAAAATGGGACGGATGAATTTTCGCCATCCAGATGGAATCTGATTTTTAGTGATTAAAATACAAATACATAAATACATAGGATACATAAGATTTGTGCTTAAGTTTATCTATACTTGCTTGCTACACTAAAGTCAAATGTTTTTCATATCAGTTATATAAGAACAAAATCAATGTTGTTAAAAATGGGTAATATATGCTTATTAATTTGTAAAAACAGTAATACTAATGATATATTTTTGGCCCCCTTTTCTTCACTAATATACTTTATTATATATATTTATATATATATGTATATATACTATATACTATATTCTATTTTTTTTAAAGAGAACATAATATGTACTTTGTCACATTGAATTTGGTATGGATGAAACTTAACATATCCACGGCGAAATCACGGAAATTTTTTAAAATTTGAATGAACAATAATATGAGTTGGAAAAACACGATAAGTTTAAGCAAGAGAGATGGTCGTCGTTTTTCATAATAATTTGTTTCTTGTCATAATGTGGAAAGCACACTTTTTGGAGCAGCTAACTAAATATTGTATATTACTACTAATCTTCTTCAAAGATCAATAAAAAAAATTCAATGAACTATTTAACGAACCTCATCAAATCGATATAGCTAATACTTACTCCATTAAGGCTACAGTCTCTAAGTTTGAAGGTATAAATGCTAGTAACCCACTTCATGCTAGTAACCCACTGCAAATATATTTTCTGACCAATTAAAAAATAAATTGTTTTAAGTTGAGTGGGTGATTTCAATATCGACTAGTTTTTGTCAGTAGAAAAGTAAAAGCATGTGTGAATTACCTTTCAATAGTATGTATTAGTGCTCTTCTTCTCGTTTTGCAGTATACAGAAGGAAAATCTTCACATGCTGCCAAATTGGATGCATCATGAAAAAGATGTATATTGACTAAGTCAATGGCGGTGCCATTAATTTCCCATCGTGATCGCATAAAGCCTTTCCGAGACCATTTACACTAGGATGAAGTAAAATATGTTTTTATGTGCAATTAGCTAAATACGCGTTTGGATTAGCATCGATCGTTTTATTATAAACCAAATATTAGGTCATATATAGTGCATGTTCTAACATTTAGCAGTTTTATTATCATTTCACAATACAATTCGTAAAAATGTTTCAATAAATGTTTTTTACACTCATTTCAAGAAATTAAATTAAATTTCAGGTAAGATGGAATATTCTGATAGTTGGGGTACGCAGAGAATAAGTTAAAATATCGTTTACGCCTTTGACTGACTGATTCTAGTTTTTTAGTATAAATTATCTTTGTATATAAATAACTTGTCATATAATTGCTAGAGTCACTAAGTATATAACATATAGAGTCGTCACATTTACTAAAAAGTGAGTTCTTAATAAATAATTGCGTCCCAGTTCGAAATAAGTCTACTTTCTCTGTGCTTCGTGTACGAGAGCGAGAAGCGGAAAAGAAAGTTGACTGTCTTTATGTTATATATGCTTTGTGTTTTATTTTGACTTTTATAGATGTGCAAAGCATTGCACATTGTGTACAGCTGTCTAAAACAGCATGAATTCGAAAGGTTTTTTTTTAAAATAAAAATTAAAATTGTAGGTATAAATATACTTTGAAATCTAAATGAAAATATTTTATTTTTATTTAAAAATAATTTTAAAATATTAGAATTGGCTTTAAAAAAAATATAATTATGCATGACATAGAATCCTATACTTTGTTTGCATATATATATATATATATATATATACATACATAGAATTTTTTGATTTCTCCAACCCAGTAAGGTAATCATACATTATGGAAACACTAGCCAAGTGCACATATACACACGCACACATTTGCAAAGCATTGCAAAACTAAAAACGAAAATCAAACCGCAAAAAATTGGTAGAAAGCGGTTACTGCTGCACACACAAACCGAAGATTTCTGAGTATACAGAGTTGATGCAGCTGCGATAGCAAGCAAAGCAATGATGTGCGTCATGCTCTTGTCCACAAAGACAGGGAATTGATTGCTGTTGCTACTATCTAATTACTGTGTGTAATAAGTTTGCCGAAGACGACGTCTAGGTTTTATTATATTCAAATTAATTATGTATTCCTATTTTTTATAACTTATAAATTATTTGAGAAACATATTAAGTTTTGTAGATTATCTTTATAATAATATTAGTAAAAAAAAAGACTTACTTCGGGAAAAAAATGTTGAGGAAATTTTGATTTCTCCTTGGTTGGAACTGTTTCAATATTACCAGAATATATATGTTTGCCTTCATCCAGTTTACCCTCCCATCCATGAGTTTGAAAATTCCAAATTCTCAAAGAACATAAATCTTTGTGGCCAAAGTATATGTTGCCAAGAGCCTATGGGGAAACGAATGATAGAATAATTTACAGAGTAAAAAGCTAAGCTACTCACAGTAAAATGTTCCGCTGACTTAAAATCTTCGTCCATATAAATACGAACGTAAATAAATTCAGTCTTCGCCATTGCATCGCATAAGAATCGGATAAACTCTTTTACGTTATCCATTGAATTCTCGTACGTCTTTCCGCCCACCTCTTGAAGATGTAAGCCCAAAAATTTTGGACTGATTTCCGTTACTTTAGCTATGAACTCCTCCAGCCATATTGTAAGAAGTCTTTCTGGCTGCGCAGCAAGGTGGTTTATGGAACGATTACATTCAAACTTATTTACTTCAACACAAATATAGGTATGCACACACATATATGCTTACATATTTGCATTAGGACACAAATTTGTGTATAATAATCAATAAGTATGCATACAATTAAATAAACAGTACATACATCTTCAAATAAACTTCCGACGTTAGCTGTCACAAGCAATAGTTTAGCGTCTGTAAGGTCTTCATTTGTTTCCATTTTATCTAATATTCCCCAAATGTAATTATATTTTGGTACGTTTGAGTACAGAAGAGTAGGGATGTAAGAAACACATTGATAAATCGATACATTTGTAGTGAAAATATAATATCGGCAATATGAGGACAATGTTCATTGCTCTTGATCCGATATATCTTTAAAGTTGGGATCGATTTAGCTCTTCCTGCCAGCCCGCTTAAGTCACTAGCACGTTTTATAAATGCCTGTCAGAGAAAATTTCTTACTTTAACGGGTGAACCTATTTAAATGAAATATTGTATTTTAAACCGGCTTGATGTGATTAATATACATCACTAAAAATTTGTATCACACCTTTTCTTCTATTAGAGCTTGGAAATTTTAAATTGAAGGGATACAAATGTTACTAAGAAGCAAGAGCATTAAATTTATTTGACAAGTGAAATAAAGGGTTTTTATATACCAAGAAAAATAGAAAAAACATGAATTAACAAAACAATCCTGCAATTGAAACAACTTGTCAAAAAGATGGAAGTGGGTCCTTCAAATACATTATAACCATGCACACAAACGTGAAATATTTAGATTAAAGTCAGTCTTAGGACAAAATATTTCAAAATTTGGGCTAAAATTTGGATGTTAGAAGTTTAACATTAGTTTACTAGTGTCGTGGAAAATATAACTGATCTTCCATGAATATAAAAATTTACGTGTTAGCCAATTAATATTCTTTGATGCCGACGAAAGTAACAAGTAACTTGTAAGAAAAAAAGTATGCTAACCAAATTTCCTAAAAAAAAAAAACTAATTAAAAAACAAAACTGAATACTTCAACATATAATATAAAAATTTAACTTAGTTTAC
Organism: Drosophila fungiperda; assembly: GCA_035042345.1. NCBI lineage: Eukaryota > Metazoa > Arthropoda > Insecta > Diptera > Drosophilidae > Drosophila > Drosophila fungiperda. The sequence continues at coordinate 814,421 of JAWNLM010000204.1, forward strand.
GTAAAACGTAAGCTGAGTTTTAAAGAGGGCATTATATAAAATAAGGAAATATTAAGCCAATTCTTTGACAAAGATCAAGTCAAATATTATATTAAAATTATTCTGAATTAAAACAACAAAGTGGCTAAACAAGAATTCCTTTGCGTCTTCAAATATGTGTAATTAAGAAATAAAGTAGTAAAAGAAAATCAACTGACAGCTTTCTCACACACATCTCTGAGTCTATGACTTGGAAAGAACCACCCTGTTCTTTGCTGTTTGTTAGTGTGGTTGTTAACGCATAAGAATCATCATCAGTTTTACTGTATCTTAAGAAGAACTATAGCAGACAAACAAAACGGTTTTGTGCCGTGAGTTTATTTTCTTTTTCTTATTTTTAAAAAAAAATTTAAGAAATAAAAATGTAAAATTTTACAATATATATGATATAAATAAATTGTTTTTCTTTCTGAGCAGGCATCTGGTAAACCAAAGAGACAATTTTATCAGATGGCCAGCTCAGTCCGTTGTTGATAGGCTTCAAGCCTGTAACTCATTTTTTTTTTTAATAAATATTATTTATTCAAATGATTCATTCAGCTCTTAGTGTTCACGCTAGTTTTAATTAGTTGTTATCGGATAATCTGTTTTCGGCAAGTAAAGCCGATGGTATTAAATCTGAAATAATATATAATAATAGCTTTTCAGCGGGCTAATATCAGTAAAATTGGTATTCAATGAATTTGTGCTGGTGCCCTTATGTTATAATGTAAAATTATAATTTGAACATTAAAAAGTTGAGTATATTTATTATTAAATGTTAACTAAATTCTCAGAAAGTGAAAGCAACTGTCTTCAGGCTTCTGTTCTAATTCTGGCGTGACTTCTAGATTTCATGGCCTTTGCAAGTGGCAAATTTGACTGACATTTGATTGTGTCCAGGCTGAGTAGGACCAAAAATCTGCGTTTCTATAGCTATGAAAAAGCTAAAAGCACGCTAATCAGTAAATATAAAAAATGTTGACAAATTAGCTATTTATATTTAAGCAGTAAGCACCAAATAATTAGATAATTTGGCTGCAACAAAATGAATAAGGAACATTTGCATGGAATGTGGTAGTGATGCAGTTTGATATATTTGATAGTGTTCAATATTGAAAGATCACATCAAATATTTTCGATGAAATAATGTTTTAAATAAAATAAAATTAGTTATGTAGTTATTAAAGCACATTTTACCGATTTCGCCTCTAAAAATATTTTAAGAATTATAACTGCCTTAAAATGAAAAGAGTTCATATATGAAAATAACATGTCATGTTTCATTCCATAATTCCAAATTGGTTTATGTAATACGATATTTGTTAGACGTAATTCTCAGCACATATCAGGATTGTCGAGAATATGCTATTCTACAATGTTTCGATATACAATAATCTTACTTTGATGTAATCTCAAGAATTTGTGTCATCTATATTTTGTATTTCATTTTCTGTGCTGAAATGAAAATTGAGAACGAGTGATATTTCAAATTTCAAGAAATTAACAATGGTTTCTATGCAATTCGTGCTACAACCGCTTCCCGGAACTGATGAACAATTCATTGAAAGGTAAGAACTGTTTGAGAAAATATACGCATTCTTGCAAATGTACATACATAGGCACATATAGTATTGATCATCTGCACATGTTTCACATATGCATATACATATGTTCATGCGGGAAAAGACCGATATGCATATTTATAGGCCAAATCATAACTCAATAATACACTAGCAATAAAACAAATTAATATAATACATACTTTAGTGTATATACATGTACATGTGTACATCATTTTGGGTACAAACTGAACTTGCATTGCTGTGCACTTATGTACGTATCGTATGTAACAGTAATACATTTTTATCTAAAAATTAGCATATGTATGTATAACGATTGAATATACATGTGTGCATTTAATGGAGTAAGCTTGCCATAATGTACTTATTTGTGAATATTATATTCTACATTTATTGAACACGTATGCATGTGTGAATGTTGCATACATTCAAAGCATTTCGGCACTCAATATACACAATTTGCTGGTAGTTAGACAATTGCGCCCCTATGCAGAAGTTGTATATTTTCAATCGAATCACCCTTAAGATAGTTTCAACTGTTATAAAACTCAATCGGCACCCTATACCGGATAGTTCTATGGATAAGATACATTTGTAACGATTAGTTGTCCAAATAAAAATTATCCATAGTTTTAAATAAATATACGTCCGGTTCAGCAACTTTTAAAAATAACACTACCAAAATTTTTGTATTGCCTCCTCTTTAACTAATGCAGTAGCTGTGCATCATCCAAGACTTAACCTTATATATATTTGGACATTTATCTTTTATGCTCAATTAACATATGCGATTTGCCGTTTCTTTGTATTAAAATTTTTTTTTTTTTTTTTGACTTAAAATTAATTTCATTTAATGTAAAGTGGTGTATGTAATGAACGCGAATGCTACTCACCCATTATTTTTTACTCTATGATTTTTAAATAAGTTATTATATATTTCTAATTTAGAATACGAGAAGTCACGGATAAAGTAAACCGCTTCGGTTCCGGTACTCATAGGATATTTGAGCAATTGAAAATTCCAGTAAGGGAAGTGGTAATTGGACCTAATCATATAGGAGTTCTCTTGGAAGACGGAAAAGCGTTTCGGGTCGCCTTCTTAATCAATTCCGAAAAGCTTGATTTGACTAAATCGGACAATAAGTGGTATGGTTATATATGCAAACTGCACATTTTTACGTACATGTTAATGATTTTCCTGGTTTAAAGTACCCCATCTGGTGGAGTATCGGCAACAAATGCTCCAAAGGCACCAACATCATCTCGGGCTATGCCTCGTTCTCGGGCTCGACTTCTTCGTGCAACAGGGAGAACAAGCTCGAGTGGACAAGGATCTGGATCAAGAAGTACAGGTGTAATAATTGGAGGCAGTACATCGAGCCGTCCGCTAGTAACAGTGCCAGCCACATATGTGCCTGAAGAACTTATATCTCAAGCAGAAGTCGTACTACAAGGAAAGAGCAGAAATCTCATTATTAGGGAGCTTCAGGTATTTAATTGAACCCCTTTATCTATGGCAGATTTATCTCTATCCTTACAAACCCTTTAATTATAGCGCACAAGTCTAGATGTGAATTTAGCTGTTAATAATTTGCTTTCACGTGATGACGAAGAGGCCGAAGATACAGAAGAGGGAGCCGATAATTATGTTCCTGAAGACCTAATTTCATTATTGGATAATGGGTTTTCGGGTGATAACAATAGCGTCATTATTGATCCATCAGACGGACTTTTTTCGGAAGAAATATTTAGTAATTATTCGAGCATAAGGAAGTAAGTTTTTTCAATAATATATACAAAATATTTATTTTACGTATCAAGTGGTTCTGAAACATTAGCGTTTTAAGTCCGAACAAAAAATGTAAACATGTCACAGAACTAGAACCTAATGTAAACTCATAAACCTTTTTCGAATTTGGTTGCACAACATCTAGTGCGCGTTCTACATTATTGTTGATTTTTTATATAGGTTGTAAATTACGTTAAAGCCTTTTTAAATTAAATGCCAAATCTTACGCATATGATCACAATTTAAATTGTTTGCCTGTCACACAGCAAGTTTTCCTTGCTGCAACCCTAGTGAAAAAATATATATCAAAATACAGAAAAAAAAAAATCGAAAATAAAAAAATATGAGTTTTTCATATCCAATTCACAGGCTCATTTCATATCGAATAGTAATTGTAATTTTAACGAAAGTGATTTCTGTGGCAGCGCTAGTTTTTTATATAACAATATACTTACAAAGCTAACAAAAGTATTTTTCTCTTTTAGTCTTCTTTTTGACCGAATTCGCAGTGAACGAAGCAACGCAGGTTCATCTGCAGATAGTAATCAACCCAATCGGGCATCGACATCTTCTAGCGGCGTAATAGCAGGAAGTGGCAGCCTTTCAGCTCAAATATCATCTGCTAATGGTGATCGTGAAGCTTTCAGTCGATGGCGTGATCGTCAGTATTATGGGCCACGACGATGGATTAGTAAAGACGATTATTCGTGGGATAAGGATACTGGTAAAGAGAAAAACCATATGTGACTTGGATATAACTTTATGTTTCCAAATCCAATTTCTTAGATTCCAAAAAAAAGGAACCCAATACAATGCCATCGCCGATATGGATATCAGAAGAACTGCAACCATGGCCTGACAAAGTTTCAACACGTTTTAAGACTATTGGAGCATTGTATTCCGAATTTATTGCGCTCTCAGAAAATGGAGAATTGCATCAGTGGCGTTGGTCTGACTTGGAGCCCTTCAAATCCGATGTGAGTTGGTTTTGTCTTCGATTCTTAAGCAAATAAACGAGAGGGTAGAGATGCTTAAGATTATACTGTAAAGATTTACCACGCGCTTTAGCTATCATTTGATATATAATTTGTGTAAAACTTAGAAAGATCGGGTGTCTGAGTTCCATGTTGATATTTTGTCTAAATATTAGGAGTTTGTACATTTCTAACTTTTGAGTTTGGTGCAGATATCGTTGTAAATAAACAATAGAAACTGGCTGCAACATAAAGACGGATATATTTTCCAAGTTTATTCCTTGTAAAATAAATTTAAAGTTAAAAAAATACTCATATGTAGCAAAAGTGCCCTATAGAGCTTCTAAGTCTTCAATCAAGTCGTTTTATATTATTGTCAGAAGATGTATTTTTTATAATTTTAATCGTCAACTTCAGTAAAAAAGGTACTTTATCTAACAATATAAATTACTTTATTTTAATAGTTTAGTTTATTTAATTAGGTTAATATCATATAAATATTTTAATTTAAATTTATAATTTTCTCTTTAGACGGACAATGTTTATCATCCGAAGACCTTGGCACTCAACATAACAGAAAAAGTACAGCTAATATCAGCAAATTTTATTAGATGCTCTGTTGTAACTGAGTCAAATCGTGTTGCCACTTGGATGGATGAACAACTGGGATACCTCGGAGTTAAATTGGAGCATACCGCTACAGCTTTTAATGAGTTCAACATCGACCCAATTGCAACAATACATGTTTGTTCTTTATATACAGCTGTTCGAACTGATAATAACAATATCTATTGGTGGGGTGTTCTACCATTCGATCAACGCCGCTATTTGTGGGATAAGTTTCGAACAAAAACCAAGAAACCTTTTAAAATGGTAGTTGCAGACATTAACGTTGGATCACAAGTTATAATGAAGAAGTGTCCTATTTTCCAAACTGGGTCAATCGGTTTTACCTGTACCAATGGTGTACCCAAAGTTGGACAGCTCTTAAACTCTGTGTGGGATTTCTCGGACGTTTGCCGTATGAAAATCTTAAATATCGGAACAAATGCAGTTTCAGATAAAAGCCAGGCTACAGGAACAATTTCAAATACCCTCACTAACATTACTGATAAGGATATCTCCAAAACAACACCTGTACAAGCAACAAGTTCAACCAAAAGTGGACAAATTAGTTCGACTAGTAAAGAATCGACAGATCGTATCGATATGCCTCCACCACCTTCTCCTGCGTCCAGTACTTGCAGTGATACCGGAAGTGTTACTTCACATAAGCGCACTAAAAGAATGACAACTAAAGAAGATAGTAATAATTGTCAGGAGGGTAGAAAAGATGAGGAACTGTGGCAGCTTAAGGATGTTGTCTTCGTAGAGGACAAAGTGGGACCGATCGGAAAAGTTCTTAAAGTCGATGGAGACTATGTGGCAGTCCGATTTCCGCCATTAAGTTGCGTTAGCAGTGCCACCGGATTGGGCACTAAAGATGAAGGAAAAGAAGATGACTGGCAACAGTGTCGTCTATTGCGACGCGAAGATGTCCAAGTTTTTCGAACTGCCGTCTCGTCGCGTGGACCAGATTGGCTTCAAAAGCAGCCCAAGAAAATAAATATTGGCGCTGATCCGGCAAACGCCCAGCTTTTAACAATAGCTGTAGATACGCGTGGCATTCATGTGATTAAAAAAGTGTTTGGGAAAATACATTACAGCCTTTATAACTTGTACAACAGCAAGCAGGAACAAAACTGTCAATTTCCCACAGACTGTGTGTCATTTATTGGTGCCTCCTCTAACAACATAACAATGGCCTGCAACAATGATTGTAGTGGAAATAGCAGTACGATTGTGCTTCAGGATGGCAATGGAGCGCTTTATCCACTGGCTAAGGACTGTATTGGCGCCATTAAAGATCCGCAGTGGTTTGATTTGCCACCGGTTAAATCAGTTACCATGGCCACAATATCGCTACCGCCCTCAGCATCTTGCATCAATCTCAAATCAAAGGTATGCATGACTGCCTTGCTTTTTGAAACCCAGAAGCTAATGCCACATATTCTGCGTTGTGATGTAAAAAACTGCATTGCTCTGCTTATGCGTCTTGAGAAAGAGGACCGCAAAGACACTGTTTCCGTTGTTGAAGAGCGCTGCGATGGTAACCGAAACATATTCCATGCTTGTGTTGTAATGTGTGCCCCAACATCCAACAAGGATTCACAACACTCGCCAGAATTAAGCAGCAGTAGCTCGGAGAAAAAAACAGTTGCTTCAGGGGTTTCTTTGCCAAGAACAGGAACAGGCTTGTCATATGGCGGCAGCGCATTTGCTGGCAATGGGAGCGGCTTTAGCGAGAGCTCCAGTTTTTCAACAGTAACGGCCGGCGTCAGTTCATCATCGTCAACGTCTGCAACATTGACCAGAGAAAATCGAATTAGTCTTCGGGACATGATGCATCGACTTATTAACACGGAGCAATCAACTGAGCAAAATAATCAGCCAGCGACGATGAGCGCAGGCGAAGATCATGCATATATGCCATTGCCATGGTCATTGGAATCGGGAGTGGCGTCTAGCAATCTTAGTGCTAGCGGAGCTCAAAATGTTTCTGATATAACCGATGAGGATGTTTCAAAAGCACTTCCATCGTCGTCCCAAAACATTGGTGTTTCAAATAGCAAAATGGGAACACCAAATTATACATTCGACTTAACGCAACGCCGTGAACACGCTATTCTCATTCTTCAACATATGTGTGCCAGCGCTGCGATGCGTCCTTATCTTTTCCAGATGCTTAGCGCAAAGGATGCTCAGGGTCAGACAGCATTCATGCTGTCCGTTTCGTGTCGTGCTTACGAGGCTGGTATTATACTACTGAGCACTATACTCAGTGTTTCTGATCAAGACACACATCTTAAGGATGCAATGATATTTCCGAGTGGCTCTCCAGCTGACCAATCGCCTTTGCATGTCATCTGCTTCAACGACACTTGCTCGTTCACTTGGACAGGCGCCGATCATATAAACCAAAACATTTTTGAATGTAAAACTTGCGGCTTAACTGGCTCACTCTGCTGCTGCACCGAATGCGCTCGAGTCTGCCACAAGGGGCACGACTGCAAGCTGAAACGCACTGCACCAACAGCTTACTGCGATTGCTGGGAGAAATGTAAATGCAAGGCACTGATTGCCGGAAATCTTACCAAGCGTTTTGCGTTACTCTGCAAACTTGTTTCGAGCACTGATTTGGTTACAAAATTCAACTCAAAAGGTGAATCCATATTGCTATTCCTCATACAGACTGTGGGCCGTCAGATAGTGGAGCAAAGACAATACCGCTTTAGTGTAAGGGTTCGGAATGTGAGTAATAATACTGGAAGTGCCAATGGGAGCAATACTGTTATAACCAATCGAAAACCGTCATCTCTAGACATCGATAGCGATATGCCAGACCACGATCTTGAGCCACCCAAATTTGCTAGAAAAGCGCTTGAGCGCCTATTAATTGACTGGCAAGCGGTGCGTTCAATGATAATGAGCGGTGCAGAAAGAAATGAATCTAATCCAAACTTCCATGGAAACCCCTGTGACGGAGGTAACTCTGAAAGCTTTAACGTTTTTATGCAATCCCAGCATGGCTCGACACTGATCGACAAGTTTACACATAGCTTGATAGTGAAATGTACAAGCGATCATTTGGATACTCTATTGCTGACACTAGTGCGCGAGTTGCAAAACTTTCTTGTTGTTGATCGATGCAAAGAGGCCGAGGAGGTTGCGCGTCGTTTCGTGCGGTCTGTAGCTCGAGTGTTTGTTATTTTCAATTTAGAAAAACAACCAAATCCCGATAAGCGCAAAAGCCACACATCTTGCAACAAATATGTGCAAAGCTGTGTTAAGGTCTTTCAAACATTGCACAAAATATCGATTGAAGAACTGTGCGAGGTCTCTGAGGCCCTCATTGCTCCAGTTAGGCTCGGTGTAGTGCGACCAACCGCTCCGTTTACAATGTCTTCATCTAATTTGGATGTGAGTTGCTTATACATTGCGATCTTACTGTCAGTTATAATGTAACTCGTTTAATATTTTAGAATTCTGATGACTTGTTCAGCGTTGAGCCGCTGACGCCATCCAATGTTGAGTCAACTGCCGAGCAGATTGTAGTGCATGATGCTATTAATGTTCAAAGCAGTAGCTTCAATGTACAACAAAACTATGATGTTGTTGCAATGGACAGTAAGTATAATTTTAATAAGAAAACAATATGTCTTTAATTATCCATGTAATTTTAGCTTTGAGAGATCCTTCAGAATCGGAAGAGATTCCCAATCGAGATTCAAACTTAAGTAGTCATGACGAGGACATGATTGAGAGCCAGCGAAATGAAGAAGGCATGCAGGATGACGAAAGTGACAACGATTTCACTTTTAATGACGCTGAAACCGAGTCAGATTCGGACGACAACCAGAGCAATCAAGATGCACAAAGAAGCGTTCAACCAGGTGCCACTGTCGGTTCAGAAACAGGTAAATCACAATGTTCTAATAATTTGCTTAAAGTATGTAAGAATATATAAAATTTTGATATTTAATTCTGGTATGTACAATTATATTATACTACTTAACAAATTATATTTTTAGATATTGGAGTTCTCTTTCTGGAGGATGAATCTGGTGATTCTTCCGCTCAGGAGGAAGATGGGTCTGAAGATGGCGAATCGGATGATCAGTCTGATGAATTTAGTTTTAACGATCAGCAACTCGAGCGCCGCAACATCAACCCTAACTCACGGAATGATCTCACTCCTCAAACAATGCAATGGGCAATCAGAAGCCGCGATAATGCTCGATCGTCTGTTCGTGTCCCAACTGGTTCCAATTTAGTTTTCATTGACCCTATGGCATTGCGTCGATCTGCTGTTCCAGCCAATACTGCGGTAAATACCACATCCGCCGAGTCTCACACAATGGCAACAACCGCTAGCAATTTAGGCCGAGCTTTTGGTATTACGATTCGGCAAATATCCGAGCTATTAGCTATTATGTCATACAACGTAAGCAATGATATTGAAACCGCATTGAAAATACCAATTGAGAAAGCCGTTGCAGTTCAAGTAAGTGTCTAAAATTATCGACTGCCCATATTTTCTTAATCATTTTTATTGCTTGCGTATTGTAAAAGGCATTTGTTGAACAACGCTTGAAGCCAACATGGGACTGGATGTTTACAGTAATGGACGGAACAGAGGCGCAACTGAAATTTGGTGCATATTTGACGAACTACACTGATCCAAATCATCCATTGCATCCTCTAAACCTAAGTGCACAAGCTACCACAAGCCAATCGTCAACTTCGACTTCTTCAACTGTGGGCGGTAATGTGATCGGTATGACCAAATTTAACATATGTCTAAATATTATACTGATATTAATGAAATTATTAGGTTCAAGTTCTCGAAGGGATTTTTTTACATATTGTCTTTCCTTGATGCGCGCTCACACTTCCGAGCATAGGGATGCGCTTCCAGTATTGGATATAACTGCGTTGCGCCACATGGCATACGTCCTGGATGCATTCGTTTACTATATGCGCAATGACTCAAGCTTCTACGACAGGAACGATTCTATTGCTGGACGTGTTAACAATTTGTCGAACTGCATCGAAAACGATGATACAGACGACGAGTTAAGCAACATTGAGGAGTCTAATATCGATAGGCAATATTCTTCCAGCTCTTCGCCCAATGTTAACATGCGAAAATATACATTCTTTACTCGATCTGATTCAACTTTGAGTTTGGGCTGCTCGGCGCCGGAAGGGTTTGATTTACCACTTGATATGGCGATGCCACTGGCGGACAAACCGCACCTTCTGCAACCAAGCTCAAAGCGACAGGACCTTTTTGCGAATCTTCCTTTGCATGTTGTTCCACCTGTCAAAAGCAACACAGCTAAAAGAAAAATGTCCAACCAAGGATCTATAGACCAACCTCCCACAAGGTTAGGATTCTCCAATTTTATGAAAATTGAAAATGACATTGGTGTAAGCCAGCATACGCCGGAGCAGGAAATTAACGCAGAAGCACTCGCACCGAAAGAAGACAGCAGCCTATTTAAAGACGACGACACAGCTGATTCCAATATTTATGTTCAACTAAAGAAGAAACAATGCTTAGATGATTCAAAATTGCATAAGGGAGTTGAAGGTAAATCGTTTATATTTAATATATTGAACTTCACAATTAAATTATTCTCAATATATATATTTCATTATATATGAATATATATCAACAAATAGATGAATTCTTTGTATATACGATTTTGAATGAATTGACCAGTTGTTTGACAATTAAGACTTTAGACCGCCGCGCCCTAACTGCTTTTTAATACATCTTTAATAATTTCAATATTGCACGCACCATTTTTAATTAGCTGCTTATACTGATTCTCGTATTGTATTACACATAGAATAATGCGAATACCTACGTCTATTATATACGAACATAGTTTTTCCTATTCAAATATATGATCATATTATTGGGTAAATGAATGTATGTATATGGTTGTTATAATAGAATTGGACTATTTGAAAAATAGACATTAACATTTGTATATCTTAAATATATGAGTTGGATTTTGTTGCGATTAATTAACAAAAAAGCTGTATTTACAAGATATTAATCTTAAAATTTACGATTATTGCAACAGGTAATCATTTTACTGAAGACCATGCAGATGCCGTTGATGTGCACATGATTGATGATACTCCGGAAACTAGTAGAAAGTCGGATATCTTAATTACAACTCGACCAGAGGTGATCATTGCTCCAAACAAAAGCATATTGCGAATTGGAACTAGGGATGATTTGGCCACTTTGGAGAACTCCTTATCAGAATCTTTACAAAGCTCTTTATCTGCAGTTCGTAGCGTTATTGTACGAGCTGGCGCATCCAGTTTTAGATTAGAATCAAATGACAGAAGCTTGCCCGAATGCAAAAATTCATCTGCCAGCACATCACATGCATCACACCTTACGTGCGATTACAGTCGCGAAAAGACATCATCCCATTCAGTAGTATTTCCGGTTCGTGGTTCTTTGTTCTACAAAAGCAGTTCTTCAGAACTGCCATCGTGGAATTTTTTGCTGAGTCGTTGGAAACTGGCTCTTGATCTTTTTGGACGAGTTTTTGTGGATGATGTTGGTATGGAACACGGATCGGTATTGCCCGAATTGAGAGGCTTTCCTATTAAGGAAATGCGCTTTAGACGGCATATGGAAAAACTTCGTACCGGACAACAGCGGGACTTGGTTCTTTGTAAGCTTGAGCGAAACCGCGAGAGTTTAATAATCCAAACCTTTAAGGAGTTAAATGCTCAATTCGGCAATCAGAATCGTAGAGCTCAACCGCCAATTACATTCAACAGAGTGAAGGTGACATTTAAGGATGAACCAGGTGAAGGGTCGGGCGTGGCGCGTAGTTTTTATACTTCCATTTCGGAAGCGTTGTTGGCAAGTGCAAAAATGCCTAACCTAGATTCAGTGCAGGCGGGCGGTACACATAGTAAATACGGTGTACCATTCGCGAGTATACTGCGCAGTAGAACCGTGTCCGGCTCTAGTCGCGATCCGCCCACATTACAGAGGCGTGGAACAGGCAGCAAAATATTATGGCGTACGGCTCGGGAGCGAAAAGCATTAAATGCCGATGCAAGACCGTACACCCCAACTACCACTGCAGGTGAATAATAAACGAATAAGAATGAGCCTCTAATCTATAATTAACATGTATTCAAATTTAACGTCAATATAGATATTTCTGCTACAGAAACGTCTAACGATAATTTGTCTGTCCACCTACAACAGCTTGGAGAGCGCCTATACCCCAAGGTGGGTAAAACTTTCGAACGCATATACTTCAAGTCAAAAATAAACAAATTTATATTTCTACCAGATTCACTCAATCAATTCATCGCACGCATCGAAGATAACGGGCATGCTTCTGGAAATACCCACTCCTCAACTTCTCTCTGTACTGTCCTCGGATGAAACTCTTAGACAAAAAGTTAATGAAGCAGTTGAAATAATTAATTTTAAGCAAAATCAACAAAAAAAAATGCCATCTGCGACGCTTGCTGAACCTATTGATGATGATAATGAGCCATTATTTTACTCTCCGGGTAAACGAGGCTTTTATACTCCACGACAAGGGCTTGCGTCTTTTGAACGTATCAACGCATTTAGAAACATTGGCAGGTTAGACCAGAATTATTTACGTAAGATAAACAAAACACAGATTCGTAATGCTTTTTAATTTGTTTCTTAAGACTAATTGGACTCTGCCTCTTGCAAAACGAATTGCTCCCGTTGTTCCTCCAAAGACATGTATTGAAGTACATGCTTGGTAGAAAAATCAAATTTCATGATTTAGCCTTTTTTGATCCTGCGTTGTATGAATCGTTTAGACAAATCATACAAAATGCTCAAACAAAAGAAGGTGAAGAAATCATTAACCGAATGGAGCTGAGCTTTGTGTAAGTGTGCATCATTCAGTTACATGTTTAATATATAAATTTATATTTATCCCCCACTAAAGAATTGATTTGATGAAAGAAGAAGGATGTGGGAATCGCGAATTGATACCAGGCGGACGCGACGTTCCCGTAACGTCAGCTAATATATTCGAATATATAAGGCGTTATACTGAGTATAGACTTATAAAATCACAAGAAAAGGCTCTCGAGGTAATAATAATAAATTATATTAAGTTCTAAGTTGCTAATATGGTTGTATGTTTATGCAGGCTTTAAAAGATGGTATATTTGACGTATTACCCGACAACTGCATGAACAGCCTGACCGCTGAAGATTTACGTTTGCTTTTGAATGGTGTTGGTGATATCAATGTTTCCACACTGATTTCCTATACGACTTTTAACGACGAATCCAGTGAGGGACCTGACAAACTTCTCAAATTTAAAAGATGGTTTTGGAGTTTTGTCGAAAAAATGAATACGTTGGAGCGCCAGGATTTGGTAAGTATTATTTCGATATAATTTATCTTATTGTTTTAAAAATATGTTCTTTTCAGTTATATTTTTGGACAGGGTCGCCAGCCTTGCCAGCTTCGGAGGAAGGATTTCAGCCCCTACCGTCTGTTACCATACGACCTGCGGATGACTCTCATCTTCCTACTGCAAATACTTGTATATCTCGGCTGTATATCCCTCTTTATTCTAGCAAATCAATTTTACGTAGTAAAATGCTGATGGCCATTAAAGCCAAAAACTTTGGATTCGTTTGAGCAAATAACTTGAAATTTCTGGTTGGATAATGTCGTATATTTGCTGAATACGAATTTTTATTATGTGAAATTTTGAAATATGACTTCCAAATTTGTAACCAACAACATTTTTATTTATATCCATTCCTTGTTTTTGGATTTGACTTTATAACTAATGAAATAGTCCTGTTTAAAGATATTCTATAAAAAATGAAATCAAAAGAACATTCACTTTTTGCAATAACTCGATTGGATTAAAATCACTAAGGATGTGTCGAAAGAAACAAAGATTAAGATGTAGGCGTTGCGTTAGGGCAAATTTGCGTTTATTATTAAATTTATTTAAATGTAGGACATGTAATAAACTACAATATATAAATATGTATATTAACCAGGGAATAAAACTATATTGGTAATCGCAATTGAAACAAATTTGAGATATGGCTATAATCATTAAAAGAGGGTCACATATGTTTAATGCAGAATTTTTCACCATGGTTTTTGTTGTATGTAAATTTTTAATTTAAAGATTGGAAATTTTTATTTGTTTTATTTTTATAAAACTTGAACTTTTTGGTGTATCCGGTATAACAAAAGCACATTCAGGCGAATGTGAATAATCGATGACGACCTTGGTATAATGTGGAAAGCGGAGACGGATTATTGTAGTTAAAAGTAACAAGATTTGACACGCTCTTGAATTTCATTTTGTAATTTGCAAAATTTTATTGCATATATAAGGGAAGAAACTAAATAAAAATTAAAAAAAAATTATGCACGAACGAGATGTGTACAATAATCTTAATTTCAGAAGGATGAAAAATCATCAGAAATCCATTAAAAAGAAATTTCTTTTATATTTAGGCTGCATAAATAGCCTCCGAAGTGCAGTTGTATATATTTATTTTTTATTTGGTATGCCTTTTGACTGTCCGTTGTATTTTCAGTATAAAAAATTCGATTCTTCTCTCTTTATTCTATGTTTTATTGTGCATGCTTTGTATATTGTATTTGTTTTTATACATTTACTGAAATATGTATTTTAAGTACTATTCCATTTCAATATCGATTTCATATTTAATTTTATACATGTGTTCTTTCTATCCTCGGTGTCAGGTTTCTTTTTCTTGAGCTAGTATGAAAATTATAAGCCCCATTTATGAAATTCGAGTCTTCCATTATAGTAGGCGTGCAAACTCAAAGATTTTGAAAGCAATCTGTTAAAAAACTTAGTACTTATTACACAATCAATAATATTTGTATACATTTCTTAGTCATTAGCACGAGAAAAGAATAATTTAATCAAGATGTTGCGCATACCAGGTATGCCCCTCCTGCCGGGGACGCTCTTTCGTGAAGTGAGTACTGATTGGCTTATTGGTTTTTTATAAATAAATAAATATATGTCCATGCATATGTGTTGTACTCCTTTTAATAGGTCAATAAAGTTCACTATCCAAAATCTCAAAGTTTGCTCAATTTTCGTGGCATATCGATGTTAAGTGATCGTCAGCTGGCGATACCCGAGGATACTGCCGGCGTTGTCATCGACATTGCCTGTCCGCCGGCGAATGCACATGCGTTATATCCACCCAAAACGGGCCCACGTCTACCACCCTGGCTTGCCTACGACAAAAAGGTGCTCTTTTTTCGCGCCTATTTAAAGCAGACTCTGCAGGAGAACTTTCATGCACCGTATATGGTGCGACATTTTAAGGTCTATTACTATCTGGAGGATGGAACTCTTGAAATATACGAGCCGATTATTGAGAACTCGGGTGTTATGCAGGGGTGTATTCTGCATCGACAGCGTGTCCCCAAGCCATCGCCATGCGAGAACGAATTTATATCGATCATTGATCTCAATGTTGATCGTACTGTGCAGATCTACGATCGTAACTACCACTTTGTCGACTGTGATCGCTTTACACGCGATTTTCTCAACAAACGTGGCATTGTGGTCCCAGATCCTGTGAGTGCTGCAATGTAAGTGCACAAAATAGAGTGAGTGAAGTAAAAAATGTACTTTGTAATTCCCTCAGTGATCCTGGCGTTGCGGTGAGCAAACGTGGACAAGACCGACGCAGCAATCCACCCGAGAAGCGACATTCTTTTTCCCAGTTCCTCAAGTATGATCGACAGATACTTAAGTTTCAGGCATACTGGGATGATCGCACCGACATGGGCGATGTGCGCAAGCTCGAGGTGTGCTATTATCTAGCCGACGATACTATCGAGGTGAAGGAGGCCCACATAACGAACTCGGGACGCGATGGGCCCACTGTCTTCCTTAAACGGGGACGCTTGCAACGCGTAAGTAAAAAATGATATAGTTACTTGAATGACTTTGAATGTAAGTACCCATTCGCCCGATCTACAGGAATATGATGGAATGTTGATGCCGGGTCAGCTAACACCGAAAACCTTGCTTAATGTGTTGGGAACAGCGCGGAATGTGCGCTACTGCGTCGATCCCTTGAATATAGGTAACAAAGAGATATTGTATTACAGCCAACGGGATCTGCAGATCGGAACCGTGATCAATGTTTATGGCCGTGCTGTGGTTATCACCGACATGGATCCATTTACAAAGCAATACTATCGCGATCACTATGGGATAGAGAACTTTACGTCTATTGCGGTGCCAACGAGATCGGATGTTTGCAAGTCATATGACAAGTCGAGCCGGGTGCTGCCACCGTTCAATGGCTGGGGCAGTTTTGAGGACTCCGCCGGTAATTGTGTGTCCATTGTGGCCAAACGTCCTAAAACTGATTTCAGGAAATTCATCAAATTTGATCGCTACGTTTTGCGTTTTGGTGCCAAAATGTTGTCCACAATAAGAGAAAACTGCGAGCGAATCTTTGTGATTAGCTATTATCTCAGCGATGATACGATGCAGGTGCAGGAGATAACGGTGCGAAATTCAGGATTCCTTGGCGGTGTTTTCATGAAAAGGGATCGCGTCCTTATTCCCGGCCAGGAGACATTCAGCTGCAAGCAGCGGGAATATTATAAGCCCTGCAACTTCTTCATTGGTGGCACAATGGTCATCAGAGACCATATATTTTATTTGGCTTCGGCTGATGAGTTCACGTTGATGTATATGGAGCATCATACGGAACAATTTCCACATTGCGATATAGAAAAGATTTTGGAAAAATTGCGCAAATCCCTAGAGCCTCATATAACACAATTTGTCACATCTTGTGTCCCTGACTGCACTGAACTGGAACGAAATATGGAAAAGAGCACCGTGTTTGTGTCCTTTGAGAGCCTGAAGAGTGCTTTGGTTGCCATCATGGGAAATACTATCCTTGATCATGAGATCATCTCACTCTGCCGTCATTTCTCTGGGGAGCAGGCTCCGCCAAATGCTTGCTCCAGGGATAAAGTGCGTGCCTTCGCTCATTTGGAGATCAAGCGTTCGCTATGGAATGGTAGAGATGAGATGATGGAGCATTTTCATCACATCAATCCCACCAATAAGCCGTTTCTGCCGGAGAACCAAGTGCGTTCAACTTTGCGGGGATTCCGCATGCCCTTTTCATTGGAGCTAATCGATAATATATTGTCTGTGTTGAATCGCAATAACTGTGACGATATCGAGGTCTGTGATCTGATGAACTTCATTGATGTATCTTGTACCAAGGGCTGCGATATGCCCCCCCTCAATTACGCATTTGAACTCTGTCCCAAATTACCCTTCCAGTATAAGGGACGCGTCGTCAACTTTGGGTGCTTTATTAAAGCACTCGGTTGTACCCGCAATCTGCCCAGTCATAATCCGCAAGCGGTAAATATGATTGGGGATGCTAGAATTCTGCCACCATCATTTGCAGGCAATTGCTAAACACGCATCGATGATTAATAGTTTCAAGAGTTTCACATGATTAGTTTTTAAAAATTCGTTAATTCAAAATTTTATGTACAATATCGGAAAAGCAAGTTATTGACAACATTATGTAACGGCGTAATCAGATATTGATGGTCTATTCGGCTCTTTAATTTCCAAAGTTTAAGACTCCTTTACAAAAAGGAGGGTACGGATAGGTTGATAATTTAAGACATCTTATATTGTGAGGAACGATAACTCTGTCCGCAGCACGCTGTATAATGTACATACTAAAACATTGTTGAACAGTTGCAGTTGCGCCAGTGTAAATTTTAAATGCAAATTGAATTTATGTCTAAAATAATGCGAAAGGTACATCAAAATTTTCAATCTTATAGCTAGTTTAAATATTCAAATATTGTATTTTTTGGTTTGGTTCTAGTACAAAATCATTTAAATGTGTTATTTAAAGTACCTTGCTTTATATACGTAATAAAGAAGTTCAACAAAGAAATGGAGAGAGTTCCAGTTGGGCGTAACTGTTTGTGAAATTGTCTGATACTATATCATGGAGATATCATGCAGTTGTGCAAAGAATTATTTTGAAGTTATAATGAAATCGAGGAATCTAATGTCTCCAAGAGTATGGTTATTATTTGCTTCCATTTTTGTTAAGTGGAGAATATCACATAAATTATTTGTTGCAAACGACAAGTGTAGAATTAGTTCATGTCAAATCGAAAAGTATAAGTAAAATTTGTTAAAACGCACAAAAATCAATAATAATAATAATTATAATAATGAGATTGCAACAATCGGGAGTAACCGACAACGAAATACTCTGATACTATAGGAATAACATCTGATAACAGGTGCCAAGAAATTCTGATCTTTTAATTGCTGTAGTAAAGACTGGGCTTGTCTAAAAAAACTATTGGATAAACTTCCTAGTAATCTTTCAAAATACTGTAGTTTTTAAATTACGGAAGATATGGATTTTTTTAAATTTTGGAGTGCAGGATTTAGCGTAGATGAACAAAATTATAGAGAAGGTTTCTAGTAATCATTCTTTCAAATTTGGTACCTGTATCTTTAAAATCGTGGGATATTTGAAAGGTGTTACCAGTACAATACTTTTCAGATTTGGTGACTCTAGCTTACAAGTTGAAGAAGATATTCGCATTTAAGATATCTAGGGTCGAAGTTCGTGGGGCGCCCGCCAAGGTTTGCTAGTGGACTATAGGTGTATTGCAGATCATTGGTAGAGGTTACGAGCAAGATCGGTTCTTAAAGGCGGTTACTAGTAACATACCATTCAAACTTGACGATTTGCTATTATCGATCTAATCGATAGCCAAACAAACAGCATGGCGGACAATTCACAAAACCAATATACGGTGATAGCTTCGGTATTAGAGTATAAAACTCCATTCTATAAGGGTATATACCTTTTGGTGTGCCTAAGATTACCGTTCCTACCAGATTTTTTTTGTAAACGTCAACCAACTGCAAATACTTTGATACCACAAGTTATACCAAGAGATGACAGGTAGCAACGAACTGAGAGGAATGCTTTTCAAATTTCGGTAGATTCTTCAAAGTTTGGTAGCTGTTGATATGGGGTTATAGGAATTACGTGGGATTTTTAAAGGGTACACTTTTTGAAATATCGGCTTTACCGATTTTGGGTACAGGTGTGGGCGTGGCTAAAAACTGCAGAAGATATAGACCTTTCAAATATTTTGTGGCGGAGGGCTTTTGGATGCCGAGCGTATCATATACCAAAATTTTACAAATCAAGTTTGGTGTCTTAAGATTGCGAAGACACTTAGGTTTATCGATTTTATTGATTTCCCTACCCCTAGCGGATGTAGGCCTCTAATTTGTACACTAAAGTTATTCGTACGGGTAGACAGACAGAACTCACGGACAAAACCTATATAATATGAGACATTGATCTTGAAGTCCTCTTTTATACCAAGTACAGTTTTAATTTCCTACCTGTCACCGGTTGGTTGGTGATGCCAGAAATAATAAATAGATATTATTAATATTAAATTAATATATAAACCATATATATTTAGAAGATATAAGACCACACTTAGAAGATATTAGAAAATTCCGTTAATTTATAACGCTCAATTAAGATTAATTAATATGACTATAAAATAAATGAAATAAAAATTATACTAACTGGATAGTGAAAGTTAAGTTATTTGCTAAAAATCCAAATAGAGTTTGAATCGATGAGTGCACGTACGAAAGAAACAGAAAATCACGTCGCAAGTCTGCAACACTCTATGCATACGTAAGTGAATTCGAAAACGAGCAACATTGTAGGGATTTGTTAAAGAAAACCAGAAAAATCGGCTATAATTACTAATGTATGCATGGTCGACCCTTAACTTTTACACGAGAGGCTTAAAACATACTACTTGGCATACACACCGTTCATTTGTGTTTCGGTAACAGTCTCAAACAAATGATAGACCTCCGTAGAAAAATGAAAATACATTTGATAACCGTTTTCGTGTATGGGTACATTGCAGTCTGCACCTGTTCACCGGACCTGCCTTTACCGACGGATACATATGTGAACGCCTTGCAAAATTCACATAATAGTATTGATTATGGTGCGTGAATCTGAATTTTGACATTCTGTCATAAAGTTAAAGCTTACAAAAATAAAAAGTGCAGTTGTCAAAAGTATTTATATACCCTAAGTGATCTTTAAAATCTCTTGAGCAGCGATAATCACATTATTTTGAATCCGTGCACCATAATTTAAAATAACATATTATGTGACAAAGGATATTTTATTTAATGTATGAACTATGGGTAGTTCAAAACATTTTGCAAAATATGCTAATATGCTCTAAGCAGTGTTACTTTCTTAAGAGGTGTTTAGTTTCCATATCGATTAATAACAATTTAATTAATTAGTAAATAATCAGTAAGCGAAACCGAGTCACTCATTTAGCGCCTGCTGGATTCGTCAGATCAATAAATTTCTTTAATTATTAAAATAAATATGATTATTTTATATGTAAATTTTTAATTATGTATTTAAAATATTTTTTATAATTGGAAAATGTGTGAAGCTGGTAAAGAATAGTATGTTGTAAAGAACTGTGTGTCATGTTTGTGGGTAATATATATATTTAAAAATTGGGTATGCTGTGTGTAGAATTTATTTTATTCACGATAATATTGTATAATTTCAATTACCTGTTTTAATTGTACGTCTTATGATAATCGGTTGTAATATTCATGAGGTTTACTAACTTTAAAGGTTATGACCCAAATATCTATACCCTTCTTAAATTTTACCATAAAAAGTATATATTTTCATAGTAGGGCTGCTGCTGGTGCGATTTGTCATCATCATTTTTATACTTTTGGTTCGTTGGCAGACATTAAATATGAATGTTTTACAGCTAATTTTTAGGAAGTGTTACTATATAAATAGAATATGTTTAGCTGGTTTGTTTTAATATTTTGCATCATTAATGATCTGTATCACAATTAATATGCGTTTATTTTATCTATTGTGCTTTTATACTCAATTAGATGCTAATGGAGGAGGCTATCAATACAAACCACCAAAAGATAATAGCTATTTACCACCAGATAAAAGCTATTTACCACCAGATAATAGCTATTTACCACCAGATAATAGCTATTTACCGCCTGCTACGTCGCTACCGCCACCAGCTCCTGTATACGGCCCTCCACCACTGCCATATAACGCCCAACCACCAGTGTTTTATAGACCATCTTATCCAACACCATATCATACACATGATTCGTTTTTACATAAGCTTAAATCTAAAATAAGTCTCTTAACAATTGGAAAACTAATTCTAAAGCTATTGATATTTAAAAAAATAGTTAAATTTATAGGAATAATTTGTTTGCTTCTGGTTTTACCCAAGCTAAAGAATATGTTTCACGATAGCATGCCCATGGAGGACGACGGAATGAGCAGCAAAATTGTGCAGACTGAACAAGGTACTACTGGTGAAATACACATATATGACTGAAATTTAACTTTCTTATATTCGATTTCCAGATCAATTACAAACGCAAATAAATGAGGTTTATGAGTTTATAATAAACTCTATTCAATACTTCGATGAAGAAAATACCTAAAATGTAATTGTTATAATTCATAACAATTTACATTTGTTTTTACTATCTGCAAAAGTATTATTTATTTATGTTTATAATATTTAATAATTATTAAAAAAAAAAATTTCTATAAATAAATTTGTTATTTTGTATATACTGAATTAATCAAAGTATGCAAAATTCGCTGAACTAAATTGGTTGTCTAAAAGATGATTACTGACTCAAACTTTACTTACACAGATAGGTAAATTTGATTTGCGAGCAAATACAATATCAGTATTGGTTTATAAATTTGTAATACAAAATACTTCTGAGCAGGTGGACTTTGGTCAGCCCGGACTGCGGCAAGATAGCAATTGTTTCTTGTTAAAATTTTATTGATTCTTTTGTTGTTTTTTTTATTGTAGGTAAATAACACATTAGAAAGTTAAAAACATATGTATTTGGATTTCTTGTTTTTATAAGCAATTTATATTAATACTTGTACTTAAACTCCATACGAAACAAATATTGAATATTAACCTGTGCAATATCATACACGATATACTCATTATACAGCAGCGAAGACTTTAATTTTTCATTAGTCACAGGGTTTCCAATTGGAATTTCTACACCATCATCCCTTAAATGTGAGTCTTTTGGATCAGGCATCGTGAGACCGCGGCCAAAACAGCTATGTTTCCCTTTTGGTAACTTTTCCACATATTTAGCGGCTGTACATTCCATCATGTCACCCAAGGCCACTTCAGACAATAACATTATTCCTGTAGAATTTTGCTGACTGGTACAACAATAATTTGCTGATTTAGACACCATATCAGCAAAATAAATACCCTTGCCGAACATGTAGCCAGTTGGTGGGGCTTCAGGCGGAGCAATTTTCAAGCCATGTGACAATATTCCCACAAAGTTTGTTAGTCGAGAACCGTGCCACAGCAATTTACGATTATGCAGTTTCTTGAATGGCTTAAAACGCCGAGCTTCACCTTGACGGGCAACCTTATATACGTCTACAACTATTAGCTCATATGAACTATGTGTAGATGCATGTGTATTTTGCACATATCTGTTTAAAATTACAAATTCCTCACTATTTTTGTCTAATGGTTGTATATGTGTTTTTAACTGTTCATAATGTTTATCCAACGGATTGATGTCCTCCATAATATCCTCTCTCTTAATTAAATTGTAGGCAATTTCAATCTCTGCCAACGAATCCAGCATTTGACGTAAACTTTCGACCTGTTCTATTGTGTCAATCAAAGGCGGCGCATGGACTCCAAAGCAGTGAGGAATTAATGTGTAGAATCGATTACTGGCATCAATAAATCCAGAGTTACTGCCATGTGTCTGTATTAAATTATATATTTCCGTAACAACCGAGTAGGCTGACTGAATTTGTTTCAAGCTCAGTTTTCCCAATGGCATTTTTTCCATATCTATGTGAAATTCCATCATAGTTTTTTTCATAGATTCGACGTCAAATATAAGCTTTATTAAGCTTTGAAGCGATGGTTCAAGTTTAGATTTAATATTTTCATTGCCGGTGTCTTTCATTACAGTATCATCTTCATATTGAATGTCGATTGGATACATGCGACCCGGAATTTTTACAAAATTATTTCGGTTTTCAAAATCATTTCCTGTTTTTTCATAATATACGCTACAAAAACATGTAATAGCCTCTGTTACATTTCGAAAATCCTCCACCTTTGAACCTCCAATAGTCGTGCCAATACGGCCCCAAGAGCGGAAAATCCAATACCTGTAATATTAAAATTGCATATACTATTGTGCTGAGTATGATTATATGATGCCAATTATAGACGTACTTATTCTTATTATCGGCTTCCAAAAGTTGCAATTTATAATATGAATTTTTATTGCGCTGTATATCTGTTAAGCCTAGTACAATATTATACTTATCGTCGCCTTTGACATACACATGAGCTATATCCTCCAGCCCACTATCGGGATCCACAGCAAGTCCATTCTTTACCTTAAGAGTCACCGACTTTGGCACAGATTTTGTGTAGATACTTTTCGACTTAGAACTCTTTAATTCTTCTTGAGGTAGACGGGCTGATGGGTCTGTACCCCAGTCGCAAAGAGTCATACTACTTATGAAATTAAGGGCGCCAGTGCCATCTGATTCAACAGAATCGAGATACCTCTCAGGAATAATATGTATACCAAGCTCTTTAGCTCTTTTCATACGAGAGTTCATCTTCTCCACTTCTTTTTCTGAAGATATAATAGCTATGGTATCAAAAAGGATTTTAGAATCGAATTTTCCGCCTAACTTTCCAACACGTTTTTTTATTTCTGCCTCACTGTCTTTTAGACCGATTAGTGATAGCTTAAAGTTGTATAATGGGGGTCGTTCTCGTTTAATTTTCGGACTAAAAAAAGAGGTAAAAAATAGTAATTGTCTAGGATGAATTGAATTATTATAATACAAAAATTTTGTTTACTAACCCATCAATTTCATCTGGATTTTTCTTTATAGCAACGTCCTTGGCAATAGTTGATGCACTTGGAGGCACGTACTGAATAATTCGTGTCTCCGGTTTCTTTTTAAGATCGTTCAAAAATTTATAAGTAGCTTTGAAGTCTTTTGGAAGCTTGCATGCACTTCGCTTGGGTTCAGTGAACAACTTTGTGCACTTAGTCCACTCTGAGACGTTACCATTACATAGGTAACCAGATTTATTAAAAATAAACTGTGAACTCTTGCATTCTGGACAAGATTCAATTGGCCCAAATGTCAACAGATCTGCTGCTTGATCTAAAAGTTTTTCAGAATCACCAGCTATAGGTGTCAGTCCGTTGTACTCCAAAAGCTTTTCAATATCTGTTTTTTTCATTCCGTTTTTGAGTCTATCTCGGAATTTGAATAAGTTATCATTTTGTTTTTTTAGCTTATTCATCTTATCGTTTTCTTCAGCCTCAACTTTTGGCTCAAGCTTCGGTTTCTTACCCTTTGGTATATCATCAGACATTATTAAACTGCAATCAAAAAAATTAATATAAAATAACAAAGGCATAACGAATACAGACAACTAATTCGCCTAATTTGCATAGTAACTTAAGTTAACATGAAATGCAATGAAAAATACTCACGGCAACAATTTTAAGACTTCCTCTTTGTCTTCAGCTTTTAAGCCTTTATAGCCAGGAAGAGTTTCACCTGTATCAAGCCAACCAAGATCGGATCGCATTTTAGCAAAGCATTCCAAATGATGCCAAACCTTTTGACCACCATATTTCATTCCAACTTCAGTATCGTAAAGTGTTTTACACACCCGAAGTTCATCTTTGTTTATTTTCAGATCACATCCACGACATGCTGCCCGTCCCGATTTAGAGTACTCGATCCCGAAATCTTTGATTGCTTGCTGTTCGGACTTTGAACGCTTACCCGCTTTTCCAGTAACGGCAACTTGTGCATTACCTAAAAACCACAATTTTTTTTTAAAAGTTTTACATTCTTAATATTTATTATACATACCAATAAGTTTTGTCAGCTCAGTTTGGTCATCAAATCTCAAATTTTCAAAGTTCTTTATATCCCCTACAGTGGCTGGCCGTTGTTTCTTTAAAAAACAGTCCTTATGAAACCAGTTTGGAACTTTTCCATCATGAAAAGGAGACTAATAAATATTATTAATAAATATGCTGCTTAATGATTTCAATGCTCTGGGAAACTATGGTTGGTTGACTCTTTTTTATAAGGGTATGTTAGTTGGATGGCAATCAGGGTTAGCTCAAGGCCACATTATCAGAACATAGCTTTTTGACAAAGACGAAATATTTTTAGGAGCGAATCAGTTTACTACAAGCAAGATCTCCTGACTATTTATTTTTTTATTGTTTAAAGATTATTATATAGTTAAGATCGGCCATTTACAGTAATAGTGGATATAACGTCGCTACGTGATATAGCTGAGATCTTAGGTCACAAACTATCCATTGTATTAACACACCCAAAACTAAATTATAATAATACTACAGAAAGCAATATTCAATACCCTTGTACAATTAATATTGATTGATTCAATTACATATTTATGTCTTTTAGTGTGCTGAAGTGATGAAATTAGATTTATATTTTTGGTCCTGGCCAAAAACGGCTCAAAGTGAATTATTAATTTGCATATGCACGATGTACTTACTTGGACCATGGTAGCAATGCGTAAAGAATCTTTTGGAATTGGAGTCTTACAGCCTTTACAAGAAGCACGGCCACTTTTTGCATACTCTGCCGTGTAAGGTAATTCAATATCCATTTTTGAAACTTTTATTTTTACTTTACAGTTTATAATATTTCACCACAAGCGAATTTTACCGCTAAAAAAATAGTGTAATTTTAAAAGTAATATTATAGTGCATCGTTTAATCATCGATTACTTATAGCGTCGATGTGGAACAATGAAATAAAACACAGAAACAAAATTTCTCTGTCACCGACAGAGATGTCATATTGGCATTTAGCCTGAGTTGGTTGAGAGTGTAAACATCATAAAATTTTACGTAATAATTCCATTTCACGCCCGTAATCTTTGCAAGGTAGCTTAGTGAAATTGAATGTATTTAGTCAATTAGTCCAAAAACTCCATATTATTTTTGTTAATTGTGTTTTGTCACTTGTCCTATTATGCACAATCTAAACACAATTTTATTTCCATAATTTTATTGAAATATACTATAGTTACATTAATATAAATAGAGGAGCGATTTGTGCCCTCTCTCACGGGTTCGGTGAGCATTGTAATAAAGAATACACTGCACGCTCGATCTAAATGTATTGTTGTTGTTTTTGTGTGCGGTTTCTTACTCTCGTTTTCTCGATTGTCGAATGCTCTTGAAACTGTGCTAATACGTGTTGTGAGTTCTTCTGGTTGAATATTTGTCTATTTTATTTTATCAGTTTGGTGTTGTTTATTTTAATCTGTGCGGTGCCGTCTTTGTCTAGTTCTCTACTTTCCGTGCATATTAAATATTTTTTTAGAAAAGTTGTCTGCGAGCTTTTTAAAAAGAAGATAACGTCCTGTACTTTATTTATATCCTTAAACATTTGAGAAGGTCTGATGAGTATAGGATTCAGTCTTCCCCGATTTAAATCCATGAACAAATCAATTATTTTTCCTTAAATTGTCTCCGCTTCGTCGATCCAATTTTTCAGTTTGTAAATGAGCTGAAAGAACTTAGTTTCTTCTCGGTATACTTGATATTGAACTTTGATTGATTAATTTATATTATTCAATCTTTTAGTCATATCATTGAAGTTTTGGTTAACTTTTTCAGTAGTAATTCTTACTAAGTTGATTGTAGCATTGATGACCGAAGCTACTTTGATTGGAAATGATGACTCCAGTTGTCACGTCATCATGTTGCTTCGTGAGCTTCTTCGCAGAGTCTTTTGTCTTCCTCTGGAGTTGGTAACATATAAACTTTATTAATATAACATTTTAACACGTCGTTATTTATATTAATTATGACAACTCTACCTATATTGTCTTGTCCTTTTTTCTGTTTTTATAATTTTGCAAATTGTTCATTTTCATGAATATGTATTATCTTGTTTGATCAATACCAGCTGACCATTTTTAAGGATTACATTTTGGCTGCCCCACTTTGTTCTCTTCTGCTGCGATTTAAATTTTTCCAGAATTCTGAACTCATTCGCTGAATGTATCTCCATCTGTCGAGCCATCCTATCTGCATGGACATTCATATTTTCTGGTGCCCTTATAAGTGACCTACAACTACGACTTCGCCCCGTTCTCTATTCGAATTGAAATTATGAATTAAATTGAAATGACCGTGAGTACAGCACTGCCTCTATGCGATATAGGAGTGAAAAACTGCTCATAGGTGCAGCTGTTGTTTCAAAGAATTCGCTTTTGATAGTACTTCATCGAATTCACGCCTGCTTCCCACAATTAGCAGCAAATCGATTGCTTTTGTCCAAACGAAGACGTATCCTTTATAAGCCTTCTGACCTCGCCCTCCCACCCACAGAACTCCCACGTCGTACAGAAACGGGAAGAATAGGAGTTTTTTGTTCTTTATCTGCAATCATTCATTCCTATAGTTGATGAATTTCTTTCCCGAAGTTCTATTGCGGATGAAGCTTTATTATCACTCATTTTTCTAAATTTGCAGTGTTGGCTTCTGTTAACGATTTTGTAAAACTTTTGAACGAAGCTTTGCTATGAATAGCAAAATATTAAAGATTACGCTTTCCAGTTTCAATAAACTTAACTATTTTAAAAGCAATTTAACTAGTGGACTGTTTACATTTAATATCATTGGCTCCTCTTCTTGGTATACCGACCACCCGCTGGCAGGCTAAGTTACTCACTGTGCCATGCCACCATGTCAAATAATGTTTCAGATTCTTTGGTGTGATTCCTCTTGTAGACGAGACTCGAAGCAGTAGTTCAGCCACAAGTTTAGCTACGCATAGCTATAACTTAGGGATAGATTTATGTGTTTGATGTGATTTAAAACAACAGAAAATGCTAAAAAAAAAAAAAAATCAAAATCAAAAAATTATCAGACAAGTAAATTTGTTTAATCTTACTGAATGGGCTGGATGCTCCTTATAACCCTTCCCTCCATAACTAATCGTCATGTTGGGCTAGGCGTGATGTGTGTATTTAAATTAATAAATAAAGAAATCGATTCCGCAACGCCAAATTATTTCTCTATATCGTCTCATTATATCTCCCCACATTCTTCTAATCGTTGTACTACTAATCATTCTTTGCATGAATCCTTTCGATTCTCTCTGTATTAATTTCAATAGACTCTGTCATGTATTCAGGTCTTCCATTTCTAGAATTTAAAACTCTATTTTAAACTTTCCGCTTCGTGAATAACTTTTTCGCATGCACTTGTGGTTTGGTTAAATTATTTGTAGTAATTATGTGTTGGTCTAATTACGTTTTTTCTGCGTTTTCACCAATTCATGCAATAAAAGTCTTATCATTTTTTGAATTTGATTTTATTCTTAATATACATTTTTTTATATATATAATTGAATTCAATTTGTTACTTTAAATAAAAAAAGCTAAGGTGACAGCACTGCTTCCTAAAAACGCATTAAATTTATGCTACAAAATGGCTATCGATAACAATATAGATATTTCTAAATATTTTATATCGATATTATTACTAATAATATCAATGTAAAAAACAACGATATATTAGCTAGGAAGAATTACGTCCAACACTTTCGGTATTAATATATATTAATATAGTGCAGTAAAATGACCGAAATTTCGGAACCATTGACCTTGGCTAGAGGTAAAGTATACATGTTATTCCGGGATGTTTATTTAGTCTAATTATAAAAATAAATTATATGTTCGCAGATGTTAAGAGGTCAATCGAGCTATTAGAAAAGCTTCAGTCTAGCGGAGATTTTCCAACCACAAAATTGGCAGCATTACAGAAAGTGTTAAGCTCTGACTTTTTGAATTCTGTACGTGAAGTCTATGAACATGTTTTCGAAACAGTTGACATACAAGGCTCACACGATGTTCGTGCCTCTGCCACAGCCAAAGCTACCGTGGCTGCTTTTGCTGCCAGTGAAGGACATGCCCACCCACGAGTGGTAGAGCTGCCAAAAACAGAGGAAGGTAAGAAATTAATTGACTAACCGTGAAACAATGATTTGTATAAACTGAAAAAGGGAGTGTTAGTACACGTAAAAATGCAATATGTAACTATCCAAAAAATATTCTTACGCACACCGAGAAAACGCGAATAGGATATACTGTGGACCCCAGGTCATAAGTAGTACGCATATCAGAAATTCAAATTGATGGTTAATTGGTTGCACGATGACTACAATTTTGAAGGGAAAGAAGAAACTTTTTTTTCAAAACGAAAGCATGACGCCTTTTTGAAAGTGGAAGCCAAATAAAAAAAAAGTAAGAATGGCATTAAACTGTGAATTTTTGTAGTTATAAATTGGATGATTCTTGATATGTCAGTGTGAAATATTATGATCACACTGGAAACCGTTTATTGCTATCAGAAATCGGTATGCCTCTATAGCCTCTGAGATTCAAGTGTTTATAAGGAGAGATGATAGATGGTCATGCCTACATCGACACTTCTGTTTATCCTGTTCAAGAATACATGTACTTTAAGTGGTCAGTGAAAGCACATTAATATTTTATTTATATTTAATTTTTCTTATTTATTTCTGTGTGCAGGACTGGGTTTCAATGTTATGGGTGGCAAAGAGCAGAATTCTCCAATTTATATATCTCGAATTATACCTGGTGGAGTTGCAGATAGACATGGAGGACTGAAAAGGGGAGATCAATTACTTTCAGTTAATGGTGTGGTAAGTACTTATTTTTATACAAAAATTTAAAGCTTTTTCCAAAACAGGGCTATGCTGTTAAAGTCATTGTGTAATTTTCTTTCTTATTCAATATTTTAAACATTTCTTTTTTCAATCTATTTTTATTTACCCTACAACAATTGTAGAGAGTGCATAGATGTATTGTTTTATTTATTTCGTAAACTGAAACGAAATTTAATATAACTTGACAAGTGAAATGACATCATTCATGGAGATTCTGGCTTGGTGCTTCTTTTCAGTCAGTTTGAATCGTTTCGCAGGATATTTCGTAGTCGGATATTTTCGATTAGTTCAGTAATTTGGCTTCTTAATTTGTTTTTGTATTTGTTATATATTTCATTCCAGTCTGTTGAAGGCGAAAATCATGAGAGAGCAGTTGAACTATTGAAGCAAGCGGTTGGCTCAGTAAAGCTTGTCGTACGTTACACCCCCAAAGTTCTTGAGGAAATGGAAATGCGGTTCGACAAACAGCGTAATACACGTCGTCGTCAATAAAATAATAAAGAAATTTATAAATATATAAATTTATCAGACAAGATTCATTACAAGCTTTGTGAATCTCACACAAACTAAAGTATGTTTCTGTATGTATAATTACGAAGGCTGCTGCTTACTTTTTCCTGTTTGAACTAAATGAGTATCATTTATTCATAAAACGCCATTTATAAAATTAAGAATGTGGATACAGCTCAATGACTAAACAGCGACCTTGAAGATCGTCCGTGGAAAAGTGGAAAGAAGACGACCCGATGAGCGACTTCAAAAAATAAGATAACACATCTGATAGAGAGGCATCAAAATAAATAAGCGATGAATGTCTTGATTTTAGATTCATTTTGCGTTTAGGTTTGTTAACAAACGTAAATATATAGTCACATGTCGTTGCGTATCTGTATTCGATCAAACTAAACAATTATGGGTGTCCAGTTTCATAAAATATATTGTTGATTTAATAGCTTGTTTTCTAAGAAGACAGAATAAAGAAAAATGGATCCGCAGTAAAGTTTGCATGCCATCGAGATCCTTTAAGTAGAGCACTCACGCATTTTAAGAATTAATGTGCGGAACTGTATTGAATCTTGAACAATTTAGTATAAATTCGGAAAAACGCAAAAGGCAAATCATAAGAAACTAATTTTAAATGCCATAGTGTTTGTTAAAGCAGCAACCTTCTTAGTTGACAACCTGTTGGTAATGATTATTTCCTTTCAAAAAAGCAACCATTAAATAAAAAATGCAACAAAACCATTAATACATAGTCTTTAATAAACCATTTCTGTACCATAAATTTGTTGTAATTACGCCTAGTAAAAATATATTCAGCATTATTATACAGTGTAATTGATTAATAAAATAAAATTGGAATAATTACCTAAGCATGAAAGTAAAATATACATTAAATGGAATAAATATATAACACAAAATAAAGCTACGCTTATTGGAACTATGACATAGGCCAACAAAACTAAAGAAAGCCAGTATCAGCACTGATATCGCTGCTGACAAAAAGTTGGTGGTATAAAGTATATTTCTTTACCCACCTACTCAGGCCCTCCCTAAACTTGAAAACCAGTTTCTCAAAAAGCCTTAGATCTAGGCCAAAACATTAAAATATAGATTACTGGTGGCCCCACTAGATAATTTAAAAAAAAATTGTCGACTACGTCCAGAGTTGTCTGTAAATTGATTGCAAAGAATTACATTCCCGTAATTCGAATGGTAGATTAAAAGTTTTGCGCTTAACAACGATGCAGCAAGTCAATGTATTGACCGACTTGCTGCATCGTTGTTAAGATCACTAAGATCGGTTATATACCCACGTCAATCCTTTAGCAGTTTGGCTAAAGATTAAAGGCCTCCCGTCTTTTCCAGTCAAGTGTCTGTGTTTCCTGTGTTTCAGAGAAATGCTTGTCTGTCCAAACCACAAAACTCACACTCAGTAGAAGAGTATTTTTCTGATGACGATTGTGCTAGGGTTCACTTGAGACCAATAGCCTTCCTGCGATCAACTGTTGCCTTTTTCTATCTTTCTTTTATAACACACGCAGGTCAGTCTTTCTCGGTGTGAATATCAGAATCATGCGTATTAACCAATACCACTAATCTGGCGTCGAATTTTCGGTCCATTAGGGCCCCAGATCTCGCTCCTAGCATAAAGAGATTGAAAGGTTATTTTCTATAGAGAACCGGGGCTCTGTACTTAATTGAGTGCGATCTCCTATAGACTCGGCAGAGCTGGTATGATGGGGATATTTTGTTGCTTGTCCTTGTCAGATTATAAAAATGTTCGACCGAACTTTTTCTGGAAGATTGTCAAGTTTATTCGGTTTTGACTTGGCTGGCCTTAAAGAGCTTTGTTCAACTTATAAGTCGGTATATCAATTATCAAAAAAGGAGTAGTCGTCAGAAACTTTTCTGCTCCTTATCTAGTACATTTTAGACTAACTCACTAGTCCTATTACTTACGGTAATTGTGCTGATGTCTAACTTCAGTTTAGCGCCTGCTGTTTCCTTGACTTAAATTGTTTGCCATTCGGACGACAGGGTTAGGCGGACCTTCTACTACGAACCTGCTTGGCTCTAGGTACTACCCACACTAGCTTCCATACAAATGGAAAAGGAACATACGCAAAACCGTATGTAAGTTTTACAGGTCGCTTTTACGGTGTTTTTATTGAGATTATCTACTGCACAAAGATTCGCTGATACCCATTCTTAATGACGTAGGCCGCCAGTTATCCATCAGGTATGATCTCTAAGTGACTGTCTGATTTCCGGTCGTCAACACCTTAGTCCAGCCGAATATCTCAGACTATACAAGCCCATGACAAAGGTGTAGAATGCGAGTCTTAACCGTATTCGGTACCTTGAAAGATTGACATTCAAAGGTTCAGTTCGCGTTTTTTTTTCCACAGAACTTAGCTATTCCGAAAAAGGATGCTGTTGAGTTTTTTCTAAACTTTGTATTGTATTTTAAGATTTGATTGTCTGTATGAAACACGTATAGGGTGTAGTCAACACGAGACGACGTTTAGAATCGAACTGTATGCTCTGATGAGCATTTCTTTATTTTATACAAAAATCTTAAACCTAATTACATATGAAGCTTGTAAGGCGATCGCATGCTATGTTTGTTTATATTATCGGAGTTGCTTGTAGGGCGACACCATGTGATGTTTATACTTAATAGCTAAGCTTTGCAGCGTTTGTCGGACGACTCCATGTGAGTTTAATTATTCCAAGAATGTGATGTTTATACATAATAGCTCAGCTATGCAGCGTTTGTAGGGCGACTCCATGTGAGGTTTATTCTTCTACGAATGTGATCTCATGTTCATACTTGAACATTGTCAAATTGAAAACATAAATCCGATCCAGTGAATGAGGATAATTTTTTGAGAAAAGGGTCAAAGAGGTTTAAGTAAAAGTAAAGTTGACTTGGACTTTTTTTACTTACTTCTAAATTAATCAATTTATTTAAGTTATATTTCAAGTTAAAATATATGACTAAACACAACTACCAACCCTACTACGAATAGATAACCCCTGATCTGCAATCAGTAGGCTGACATTTAGTTATTAATTCATTGATTGATTGAGTTGTCCGGCCACCCCATCCCCTCAAATGAAGTGAGCGAATCTGAGCACATACTAGAATAGTTGTGTGTGCAAATCCGCTGCGCGCCTTTTTCTGCATACAAATTCATGTATGCCTTAAGTTACTTGTTAGTTACATTCCATTTCATTGCTTGCATCTCAGGGTACGTAATTTTGATTGGAAACATTTCAAAGAACTCTGCATAATTAAGAAAGCACTCGTTGAAGCCTCTCGTCTGATTAGATACACTAACCCTTTTTAAGACGTTCGGCCGATTGTACTTTTTATGTTAAAAATAACCTGATTGTTTTTTTAAATCTGCAAGAATTTTGGTTTTCGAACCTGATTGTTCACAAAACCTTAAAGACATTTAAATTCATTGAAATACCCACATGTAGAGCTATGAAACTAAATTTGTAATCTAATCTAATAACGTTCGAGCTAACTTTTTATAGCCTACTAATTTGTATCCTACTGCGTCTATCAAAGAATCTAATATAAATTCACATTTTAAGGTATTCATGGGAGACATGAGAAACCAAACATTACAATGTCTGCTGGTTTGATATTGTTCAAGTATGAACATAAGACGCTGCAACGCTCAGCTATATTTAAATGACAAAATATCATATAGAGTCGACTTTCAAGTGGCTGCAGTTAAATAAGAAAATATCACATGAAGTCGACTTTCAAGTGACTGCATTAGATTAAGAATACATCACATGGAGTCGCCTTACAAGTGACTCCTTTAAGATAAGTTAACATAACATGAGGTCACCATATAAGTGGCTGCATATGTATTTAGGTTTAAGATTTTTGAATAAAATAAAGAAATGCTCACCAGAGCAAACAGTTCGATTCTAAACGTCGTGTTGACTACACCCTATTCGTGTTTCACGCAGATATTGATATTGAAGTCTAAGTTTTCCTCTCCAACAACAATTTAGGAATTATTTTCTGCAAAAACTTTTTCAATAGTCCCCTTGTTCAAACTCTGCTTACAATTTTAAATATGTGTACAAATTTAATTATGACTTATGATTTAGGGACATCTCCTCGAGACACAGGAACGATGGTATTTGGCATGATCCTAAATGTCAAATTCAAATTTTGTGTCTCTATTGCTGCCAAAGTTCGATTGTAAAAACGGGACAGAATGCTCAGAAAACAACTGATAGGGAAAATTCTTATGTTAAAAGAAACCAAAACTAATGATAGGGATTTATAATCCGACACCAAGTTTTAGTTGATTTTTCATAACAAATCTTTAGAAATGTAATCTTTAAACAATAAATTCCGTTAATTCCGATAATCCATAGAACTTAAGTTAAAATAAAGTGTTGACTTTCAGTTTACTTAAATGAAAAGAGAACAAATCTAGCCAGAAAAAGGCTAAGATGCTAGGAGTCTAATATTAAAAAGTCTCAATACCAATGTTACGTTAGTCATAGGAAATCTTATACTATCGATATTTAAAGATTTACAAAGTGAAGCTATCGAACATACAACCTTGTTATTGTGAACTCAAACATCTGTATGTGAGAACAATGGCAATTGCAATTTTTGTATGCCTGATTGAAGAAATTGTATATGTGCTATATAATAGGAAAAATTATTGGAAGATATAAATATATGCAATTTATTTACGACCTTGGGTGCTCTTATCCGTAACTAATATGTTTTGAATCCCACTGCAACAAAGATATTGGCATACCTACTGTCGAAATGGGAAGTATTGAAAAAGCCTGTATATCCGGATTTCTTTGCCGTCTTTGCTCAGAAATGCATAGGACAGTTATACACATTTATGGAGACCATGGTCAGCGCTTATGCCTTGTCGAAAAAATAAACGGCTATTTGCCTATTACTGTAAGTAGTACCATATATGTTTTGATGTTCCAAAATGCATTCAAATTATGTATAGATATCACCAACCGATCCTTTACCTAAGACCATATGCAAAACATGTCTATATCGGGTTGAACAGCACTATACCCTACTAATGAGACTAACTCGCATGAGAGAGGAACGCAAACTTAAATTGCTGGGTTATAAATCACATGGAGATACGGTAAGTTAAAAATAATGGCAACTGTTTACGAGTTTGTTTTCTGAACCTGTTCATTTATTTAAGGATAATATATCGATATCCAGTGTGGAATGTTCCGATGATGAAGAAACCACATCTACAATAAATAAAAGTACACCTGGCTCAGCTACATCATCAAGTTCCAAGTCTCCAAGTACAACTTCAAATATCAGAAATATCAGAAACATAAATAATTTAGACACCGCAGGTACAAGTAATAGTCAGATTTTACCAAATCTCACTGATATACCTAGTACCACAGAAAATGACGCGCACGAACCAACTACTTAGAAGACCCAATATTAATTATCTTTATGTAACTTAACCAACCACTACTTTAATATAAACATATTACTGATAATAATATATATATATGTATATTTAATATTTTTGTTGTATAAGCATTATTTTTTTTGCTTTCTTTGCATTCTTGAAATGACATTCTTTAATAGACTCCTAAAATTTGGAGGACATTTTGTCAGTACCGGAAAGATGTATCAAATGTGAAGAAAATTTAATTACACAAACCAAGATGTTTTATTGTGCAATAACAATTGGGATTCAAGTGTGTTCAAAGGCTTAATGGAGGTAATCAAAGACCGCTCGAGAAACTTATAAATATGGCTCTCAACACGGAATATATACTCGTCCATTTTTAATTCAAACACCAGGAAGCCCATTTAAATCTTTCATAAATTTAAAGCTCCAAATGTGCTATGATTTTTAATGTGTTTTGATGAAAATGTCTTTTATTGTGCACATCTGCATTCATAAATACAAAAGCCAAAAATTATGTAAGCGAAAAACCAGATACAGATAGAGGCCAGATATTGGAGGCCAAAGAAATCTGTAACTAATAACTCGCACAATTAAAACCAAAACTATGGTCAATTCACTGTGCGAGCGGAAACCGGGATTTGTAGCGGTGATAATGTATACGCATATTTCAGTTGGTTTGATTCAAAATTTCTTTGTGAAATAGCTGCTGCAACACACGAATAATTGTTCTTTTAATTGTCAATATCTACAATCATTCT
Source organism: Drosophila fungiperda (assembly GCA_035042345.1). NCBI lineage: Eukaryota > Metazoa > Arthropoda > Insecta > Diptera > Drosophilidae > Drosophila > Drosophila fungiperda. The sequence goes on from JAWNLM010000204.1 coordinate 851,132, forward strand.
CACCCCATAGAAATGGACGTAATGATACACTCAGGTTTGGGCTCAGAACGTATTCAAGAATACAATCGATTCCAGCAAAAACAAATGTATTTAAACAAAAGAGGAAACCAAGTAAAGAAATGTTCTTCAACACAAATACATAAAAAATATGGATGTAATAAGTGTACGCAGAAAATATAAGGTATATACATTTGTGTGCAAATATCCTCTTTTTTTTAGGAAAAAAAAGAATCTATGTACGGTAATTTTAATACTCTAATTAACAGAATCAAAATCGGTACCATGATAAGTAGAGGACCATATCTTCTTCAGTTATGTTTCTTACGCAATTATAGCATTACAATTTTAGGCGCTGTAATTCATATTGTTGATTGAAATTTTGGACCGATTCCTCATTTAAGTCTAAGTCACAGAAACTTCAATAGTCGCTGTGAGGAGAGGAAGCCTGGTTGTATGGTTTAGTATTAACCAGTGTCCAACGATGACTTGGGTAACTGCACTGCTGTTTCTCTTAGAATCCCTGTGTTCTAGAAACTAGATGAATTGAATGTGAACTTCTCTTGCCGTCTTGTGAAAAGATCTTCCACATTTACTTACGGTTTTTTAAGGCGGTTGAGTCAAACAAGTTTTGTCGCGATTTTATGGGTGCTAGCTATGAGCAGGAGCTATGCTTGATCGCGAAGATGTGGAAACCTGAAATACTGGTTTATCTTCTGATGGTCAGACTTCGACTCCTACCCAACCGCCTAAATCTTCCGTCGGTGCGAATCCGAAGCCAACATATTTGAACTTATCACTGAAATGCACAATCGCCCTCATCTATTAAGTATGTTCCTGCTTTCGAGAGGATTAAGCATTTAAGCACTAGAAGTATTCAAAAATTTGCGAGATGATGTGTGTTTTCGGAATAAAAGCATTTTTATCGAGCTAAACTGTTTTTATTTTATTTAAAAATGGGGGCAACCTTTTACTTGGGGAGCGTATTGAAAGAGATCCCGATTTCGTTGACAGGATTGTTTGACTTGTATTTGTATTTTGCAAAACACAATTATTGATTCAAGATTAAAACAGAATTAAAACAGGAACCGTTTAATATCATTAACTTAAACGCGGAAGTGTATTCAGAGATTTTAAAAATACACACAACGCTTATTTGATATTTCTGTTTAGACAGAAATTCATTTTAATTTATAAACAAATATTTGGCGTTTCCAATTTTGCAATTGGGACAATTAATACTTAACGGTATTTAAAGCACAGAGTACAACAAAGAAACAGAGCCTTAAAGTCATTGTTGACAAATAATTTAGCATCGCTACTTGCGCGGATTGTCATAGCTTGGTGTTCTTTCCTTGCGCCCCAATTTTCAATTGGTTGTTTAAAGACTTAGTACAAGGTACATATTTTCGGCAACAAACTTGTTAACGTCTGCCAGAATAAGTTCAATAACCTCTTTAACCTTCCCAATATTTTCTGAGTTCTGTGTGTTCTTATTTTAATATTCAGCAGAGGACAACATTAAGAATATATTTTTATTCTTATTATTCTCATATATTTAAAACATACTCTTGTGGGTGTAATTATATCAAACACTTAATAAAACAGGTACAAGAAAAAGTTGTGTATTCAAAATCTGTACAGGAAGCGATAAATATTATTATATTGATATTTATGTAAGTAACCAAGAAAACGACTGTCGAAGAATAGCACCGAAAGCTCTGCGTATAAAGTTAAAAACATATTTCTACCCTCGCCAAACTGGCTCTCAGCTTAAAAGCAATATATATCAGTCTTTCTGTTGAAGGTTCGATTTGTGTATTACTTGGAGAGGTGAAGAATCATTCTAATCAATCAATTTTAGACATTAGACTAAATTAATTTCCAATTTTACACAGTCGTCGCTGTATCTTATAAGTTTCTATAAGACACTTTGTTTTCGGCTAATTGTCCTACAATATTAAATTTTTCTTATAGGCCGTGGTTTGCAAATATATACTTATATTTTTAATAAATATTGAAGGATATAGAGAATTATATTTTGTTGAAACAAGTTTTAATTATTTACAAAAAAAAAATGGTATAATGTAATCGAGTTTTCATACAACCAAAACTTACAGTTCTTAATATTTATTATCGAAGAGATTGTTTGCCACTAAAAGAATGTCATTTGAGATTTTTCCACAACTAGATTCATTAATATGTTGCTCAATTAATGCTGAGCGAAGCGGCAACAGAAAATCGGCGTATACATTAGAGCTAAATTGATAACTTTCAATTGCACCATAAATTGATTTAAATATTGGTTGCTTATTAGAGTGAAAATATCCTCTATTACCGTGTATTAACTTTATTCCAGAATGGGAAGTATTGCATATACTCATATACATGCAGTGGTCTGGACGATAGTTATATTCGCATGGCATTATATGAAGTTTTTCGGGATGATAATAAAACAGAATATTTATAATATCTTGGTCGCCCCAGGTAATACGTAGCTTAAACTCCTTATAAATAGGAAATACATTATGTTCCCAATTGAACTTCCGCATGCGTGTAAGATTCATCAGCATGACTCCAGAGTTTACTCCAAGTCGACCATAGAAGGGATGACGTGCAAATCGGTTGTACCATCCTATATTTTCATTTTCGTGCTCAGGCGCTAGTGCAGCAATTTGACTCTCGTTAAATTTTCCAAAGAACTGCCATATGTCGGTAATCGGAGATAAAAATAAAATATCCGTATCAACGTACAGCAGCGAGTCGACATCCGTCAATAGAGACTTGAAATAAAAATAAATTGTATTTATTCTGTTCTCTGATTTAAATTAAAAATCTTAGCAATAAAACATGAAATAGGTGAATTAAAATATCTCAATTTTTTTTTCTTGATATATTTCTTTATTATAAAATTAATTTAAGTTTTTATGATGGCACATCTCTTTAGCACTTGGTACAATGTTGAACTATTAGGCAACTAACTTAATGTTACCGGAAACGAGAACTATTTAGAGAGCTGCAGTGCAGCTCAAATGCAATTATATCAAAAATTAAATTGCGAATCGGGTAAATATTGTTAAAGACAATCACATCATTATTTTATATTTTATCCGAACATGAACATTTTCTGCATACAAATTCATGTATGCCTTAAGTTACTTGTTAGTTACATTCCATTTCATTGCTTGCATCTCAGGGTACGTAATTTTGATTGGAAACATTTCAAAGAACTCTGCATAATTAAGAAAGCACTCGTTGAAGCCTCTCGTCTGATTAGATACACTAACCCTTTTTAAGACGTTCGGCCGATTGTACTTTTTATGTTAAAAATAACCTGATTGTTTTTTTAAATCTGCAAGAATTTTGGAGAGCTGCAGTGCAGCTCAAATGCAATTATATCAAAAATTAAATTGCGAATCGGGTAAATATTGTTAAAGACAATCACATCATTATTTTATATTTTATCCGAACATGAACATTTTTAAAATCAGAGCTAGTTAAAATCAGCACAGCAGTCTTTTCTTTGCAATCAGGCATAGCAAATACAGCCTTATTATTTCGGTTTTTTTGTGGTTCAGAAAAATAAAAAAAATACTTAAGATTTTGTATTGTAAATACAATATTCTACTGAAAACCAACTTATTTATTTACTTTGTGCAACTTGCTTCTTACCGGTAAAAATAGACGTTGTGCTGCACATGGCTTAAAAAGGGTTTTCCACTCCATCTCACTTTGGTTTGGAAATTTTAATGGCAAAAGCTCGAAGTCAAGCAGTTGCGGGTATAGATCACGCCAGTCTGTCAGTTTCTCTCTTAATATACCAGTTAATGGATCTTCTGTAAATACTATGAACTTCAGGTATTCCTGATAATAATTAAAAAGGATAGCTGACTTTATCATAACTAGAGTCTCTTGAGCTCGTTGTCCACAGGCGACTGCAACGATGTGTATGGTATTTTTGTGATACCTATTTAAAATATAAACAAATGAAAATATTACTCAATTTGAATCAGAATAATCAATATATTGATCATCAAACTCTTAAAATCCCTAAATGCAATCAGAATGTTACATTTCTAACCGTTTCATGTTGTTAAAATTTATGCTTTTAGAAAAGCAATACTGTCTTACAAACACTCAGTCAAAAAAAAGGAACATTTTTATTGCAAAGGTATCTAAACCGTAAAAATACTTATAATCGAAAAATATCCATACCACAAAAAAAATAATTTTTTTTTTTTTTGATAAATTTGTTACGCTTTGATTCGAAGATTTAAAATAATTTCTTTTATATTCTGTGTCTACTGTTGCAAGTATATAAAAATTATAACTGATCTGCATCAATTCTCGAGTCGATAGAGACGTTATTGTATTGTATTTAAAGGCAATAATGATTCCATATTAAAGAATTTTTAAAGTAATAAATTCAATATTTGAAGCGATTTAAAAAAAGTTAATGGAAACAATTGGGCTATATTGCGACTATCTATGACAAATTGTACAATCTAACATTTTTTAAAACTCAGGTATACACTCTTGATTAAATTCACTTCTTAAAAAATTAGAAATAAAAATTAAATTAAAATTTTTCACAAAAGTTTGCCGCGTTAAATAAAAAATAATTTCAAATTCAAACATCAACACTTTATTAATTGGGGTTAAGGTGCGAAATTCGACTAGAAGGATTGCTAATAAACTTAATATAACATGTAGAAATGACAAGAAAATAACAATTTACAATATGTTCAGCATCCAAATTTGTTTATAACTACAAAAAATTCGATTTGACATCGGTTCAACAAATTTTTAGGCTACTCTAAAAGCATAAAATTATTATTCTGAAACCACCGACGACAGGCTCGCGAAATATGTATTTTGGCTCTTAGCCCTTTTGTGATGACTAAATGCAGCCCAGATCATGAGTGATTATATCATGAAGAGCTTGTCGCCCAACACAGTATCCGTGGAAGCCAGGATCTTTTCATGTAACAGTGTTTTTTCCTTCCCCATTCTAGATTTTCTTATGCATCTAATCTCTTATTACCTATATAAAATTAAAAAATGTATATTATTTATTATCCCATTCAAAGAAAATGATAAAAAGTGACTGCCTTTAATCGTAGTTCGGACCCAAAAAAAAACAATTATATATGCAAAAATCTTGAAAAAACTAACGGATGTACACTCATATACATAAGACCGCACAGATACTTACATTTCGTTGTGTCCAGTTGATTCTGATGATCCCATGTAATCCCAATAAGGACGTTCATGTAATATGTAGAAAAGGGTAGCGAGAGCCGTAAAACTTAAGAAGCACATATAAAAGTGGCGCTGAAATATGTTAATATTAGCAACATTTTTAAACATCATATTATTTCCGTGTACCATTTTGATCCCAAAATATTTATTTTTAGATTTATTTACAAGTCTGCAAATTTGGCACATAATAAATCGATTGTCACTAGGCTACACATGGTCACCGGGTTTAATAAATAAACTAATAACGTGCATACATAAATACGTCATTTAAGTCTATCTTGTAAATAAATACTAAATATGCATGACATGTACAATGCACAAAACTATCGCGATAGTTTATCGTGAAAATCGATTATCTCTGCAGAGCGTAGCCTATTATAGGCTATTCACATGTCATTCTCAAATACGTAGGATCCTCCTTGAAAAATTCGATATCGATAAGAATTAGACAATCCACTATTACTATATAGTTTGTATGGTTATTAAAAACCAGTAATGAAAGGTATAATTAATAGTTACGATTCGCCAAATCAAATTTTGTTGCGTTGATATTTGCTGAAATCTTGATATGGCTGAAAAGCAAGGGACCCGAGCGAAGCCGATAAATAATAGTATATAATTTTTATATGTTTTCAATAAACTCGATTATTAACTATCGATATGTCTTTTCAATGACACAACCATCACTTAATTATTTAGTGATTCATAGTTTAATTAAATAACTATCATCTGGATTTTGGTAAATATACAGTGTTCAGACTTTATTAATTTTTTTTTATCGAAAATGTCGTACCATCAAAGTGGAATGCCTGATCAATCGTTTCTTTGGGATGTATTTCAAAGGTATGTGTTGATATACTGATGTGCATACAAATGTGTTGTCTGTTGTCGGTGAAGTGACTGTTTTTTCCTTTAACGCAATATTGAGTTCGAAATAATTCGTGGAAATCTGAACAAAAAAACATTTTAACTTTATAAAAAAAAATGATCAATGTATAAGGTTAATATTATTAACGCTAAAGATTAGTGCGACATTAGCATTAAATATAATGTGTGATAAAAAATGTATACTGCATTACACACTTCACGACAAAATTATTAATAATGATACAACAGACTTTATTATTAATCATTTTAGAGTCTCTATTTCTAACACAGCAAATAAATATTTTATAGTATACATAATATACTTTATATAATAGTTATATTTATGGGTATTATTGTAGAGTTGATAAGGACAGAAGCGGTCATATTTCTGCAGACGAACTCCAGGTTGCACTTTCCAATGGCACGTGGTCTGCTTTCAACCCGGAAACAGTCCGACTTATGATTGGAATGTTTGATCGCGAAAACAGAGGAACCGTATCTTTTCAGGATTTTGGAGCTCTTTGGAAATATGTAACAGATTGGCAAAGTTGTTTTCGGTCATTTGATCGTGATAATTCTGGCAATATTGATAAGCAAGAACTTCAAACGGCTCTTACTTCCTTTGGATATCGGCTCTCTGACCATCTAGTGGAAGTCTTGCTTCGTAAATTTGATCGTTTTGGGCGAGGCACTATACTTTTTGATGATTTTATACAATGTTGTATTGTCCTCTATGTAAGTATTTAATTAAGCGTCATTTTATTATAATTAAAGCAAATATGGGTATATTCCAGCTGTGTTTACACTCGGTTACCGATAATAAAAGAGTTTATTCAATTGCTGTCACACTGTTTACCGTTCTGGTTGGGGTTCCGAAATCCATACCATTTGTAAATGCAAATCTATAAAGTTTTCTAGCTCCCCGATCTAAAATCCTTAGTCAATAAATTTAAAGGTTGCTTGGGACGACAACCAAAGATTGACATATAAATATTCCGACAGCAGCCATAAATACACCTAAGGATAAAACTCAATTATTTGGCACAATTTTAAAGATTAGCTCACTTAGGTCACAAAGTTTAAGAATATTTTATGTCTTCAGATAAAACACTTTTAAAAGTAAAATTTTTAATTGCAGACGTTAACTACAGCCTTTAGACAACATGATACCGACATGGATGGTGTGATCACAATCCACTACGAGCAGTTTTTAAGCATGGTCTTCTCACTCAAAATATAATATTGTCCTATCTCAATTCACCAGATTTTTTACAACAAGGAACTTATGTATATATAAATGTAAATAGTAGTAAGTATTGCACAGCAATACTTCAGACTTACATTTAAAAGTAATGTTATCCTTAAAAATAATTATTAGAAATGTAAGACAAAATCATACACAATCATTTAAATTTTAAATTGATAATTTAGTTTTAAAATATTTGATCCCTTAATGCCTAAAATATTATTATATTAATATTATAAGTCAATGAGCATGTCCGTTTAGTAAGACCATGCCAGTTTACACTTTAATAAAAAACAAATACATGCATATATTTCTAAAGTCAATCAGAGTTTTAATTAACGTACTTTATAACCGAGATAAAAGTTAGACGATTATAGCATATTATGACTCCGGTCTACAAGGGTATGCAATTTTCAATTTTTTACAGCCTGCAAAAGATTTGTGATTCTTCTGATAAAGTAGAATATTTATTTAAGTATATTTACTCTTTCAAATGCATTGTATTATATTCTATGTCCTGACGCGGATATAGTTGTGCGTTGCACGTATTTCAGTACATATTAATGATTCGCTTTTGACTTTCAAAAATCGCTTTGCTCCAAGCCGTCACATCCAATGCATGTCTCATACTCGCTTTTTGGTTTGCGACTATCAACTGCGTTCTTTCTCCGTTTAACTTTTCGCTTCGCATGAATTTCCTGTTCTTGTACATGCTAATGGTTTGTATTTTATTAATCCATCGCTCGTATTAATCTAAAAGGTTACTAAAAAAAAAACCTCAACACATGTGCAATTAGAAAAACTGCAGACGTTGTGGGACGGTACTTTTAGCCTACTCCTATGGGATGTCTGAGCTCCTTCCAATAAAATAATGTTAATTTTTTTTTTTAGGTAGTACGACTGTGATTTTTTTAATGGGTAGCCGAAAATCACACGTTGATGCGGTTCTGGACTATTTGTAAAAATATTTAATGTTTGTTGCGTAGTGTGGGCTTGCACGCAGACATTATTACAGTACGCCCCTTTGATTATTGTTTTATTTTTTATTAGATTGGTACTAATCTGTTTGGTTATCTCCAACAATTTTCGTTGGATTACATTACTTCTTTGTGTGAAACACGTTTAGGGTGTAGTCGACACGATGAGACGACGATTAGGATCGAACTGTTTGCTCTGCAATTTCTCCAGTTCCTTTGTATTTTTTAATAGTAAGCGATCCAATTGGGGTCAACTCGAAGGTCGTATCGTGGTCTGCTTCCTTTATGAAGTGCGTCAGGTAGTTCCCTCTAAAATATGTGTGTACATTCTGAGGGCTTGTAGAGTTACTCCTTTCATCCTCAATGAGCATCCTTCCATGAGATTCAGGATGCCATTTGATGAATTTTGCTAACTGATTAAAGTTACTGCATTGGATGTGACCCGACGTATTTTCAAACGTCTGAAACAACCAGCGATTGTGTGCACTCAGTTCTATCCAAAATTATTGATCCTTTTATACAACTGTTGAACACAACATTTTCGAATGAGGCTTCGTTGGTGTTGTTTCGCCAAAGGTTTCTTCCACATCTTTCCATGCCCAATTTCCTTGACAAACTCTTGTTTCCTCGTTTTCCCAACGACACTTGTTCAGGTCAGTGTCAGACATCAAGTGAAAAGCATTAGTGCCTGGTTGAAAATCAGTTATCAAGCAATCCGTTATGGCATACAAAGATATTCTCACAAAATTGTTTCTGAAAAGGTTCTATTATCAGGTTATTATTTTCGTCTAATGCGATCAATTGTCGGCTGACTCTTGCTGTCAGTTCAACGCATTTTAGGCTTGTAAATTGAAGTAGAATATGAAGTCCCAGCTAGATGACGTTACTTCCACTTTTCCAATATTTTCCAAAAATATAACTGAATTTTTTTTCGCTCATGTATATGTATTTCTGAGCTATTCTGATTGGACATGATGACTCCAGTTGTCACTTGGAACATCATCTTTTGCTCTTCTTCTTGTGTTGGTAACGGACATATTTTATTAATTGACCGTTTTATCTCGCCGTTACTTGTATTAATAATGACAATTCTGGATTTATTGTTTTTTCCTTTTACCGTTTTTATTATTGTACCCATTGGCCATTTTCCTAGGTATGTATTTTCGTGTTTGATTAATATCACCTGACCCTCCTTAAGGTTTTTTTTTTCATTGCCCCATTTTGTTCTTGTTTGCAGCGATACCAAATAATCTTTTTTCCATTTTGTCCAAAACTCTGAACTCATGTAAAATTTCTCATTACTTTAATTCTACCGTGTAGGTTAATTTTGTGCGCCTTATCAATCAGTAGCCAAGCCAAATGAGATTTTCCGATGATGATGGGATGTTTCATCGTGAATGGTAAGGTCGAGTTTTGTAGTCGACCTCCAACTCTCAGGACTCCCTCGATGTCCAGAAACGGGTAGAGTGGTAGAAGTTTATTCGTTGTCTCCAAACATTTGTACTGATACTCCTGATTAGTTGGCGTAATTTTGATTTGCCGATACATTTTTTCAACATATGCAGTTAGCACATATCGCCACATGCGCCAGCTGGAAAGAATATCAAAAATATCATATATATATCGTCGTTCAGGCTGAGCCCACTTGTGGTCTTTGCTGATGCATCGAAGACCACCCTTAGTTTTGTGGTGAGGCTGTCTTGTCTAATTACCGCTTGGTGCGGTAAGTAGTACTTTCCTTGGCCTTTGTCCGAGCTGCAGGTACTCTTTCATTAAGACTTAGTAGTCGTTGTAGAGTATTTGAGTCTTTTGAATTTTTTCTCCATTTGCATCAGTTTTGCTACTGCTTGCCTACGAGTCTCCCAATTCAAAATTGGTATGAAATGGAATCGAGACTATTAATCGCCCATTTTTATTCACTGAAGTCGTCTTCTGATAATGGTTTTTGCAATGTTGATTTTCTTCAGTTTCATCGTTGTTCAGTAGTTCAGTTTTATGGTGTCTCTGATATCTCCTCGATTATGTATTACTTCGGTAAATAGGCCATAAAAGTTTTGCCAATCCTTGGCATTACCGTTGAATTGAGGTATATCCACCTTTGGAACTTATTGCCTAAACGAGAGTATATCTTGTTCGATGAAGGTTGTAGATACGGTAGAGCATTATTGATCTTTCCCAACAAAATCTCAGCTTCCCATTTTAGATGCTCCATTTCCTCCTTATTTATTGCTTATGATTCGTATTTTTCTTTGAGTTTGCTAGCGTAGTCTTGATATCCAGCAGCTTTTTTAGTGATGGATTAGTCAAGCAACGTCTGGTTAAGTCCATTGCATCTCGTAGTTGGCCTTCGTATCTATCTAATTTGGACAAAAGGATGTCCGTTGGACTTACCGAATGGTCCCTTCGATAAGCCTAGTCTTTAGATGGCTTAATAGCTTTCTCTGACTTTTCAACAATCGTTTTCTGCGATGTTGACTGTCCCGTCGTAGCATTATCCTTTTTCTTCTCCTTGTACGACGTAATTTCAGCCATAGTTGTATCGATTCGTCTCTTATTATAATATTCGTGATCGCTACTGCCGATCTTCATTAGCTTCGAGTTGTTCAGCGTAAACTCGGCTATAATATTTTCAAACAAGTGCAGGCTTACACTTTGACTGATTAATTTTCTTAACTCCCCCTTGAGTTTCGATTGAACTTTCAGTAGCTCAATTTGCTTCGATTTTTTTTTTTAAATGATTTTCTTTGTTTTAACGTTCAAACTATTTTCAGATTCGACGTTTAAATTCGAACTCTGAAACCGACGCGCAAATAGAATTATTTTCACTACGTTTAGTGCAGAACTGTATTTTCCGATTCGATGTTAAATTTCGAACTCAGAAACCGAAGCGAAGTTCAAAATTAGTTTCGAACTCTTTACCTCGAAGGACCAAAAAATGCATGAAACACATATAGGATGCAGTCAACACGACGTTTAGAATCGAACTGTTTGCTCTGATGAGTATTTCTTTATTTTATTCAAAAATCTTAAACCTAAATACATATGCAGCCGCTTGTAAAGCGAACTCATGTTATGTTTACTTATCTTGCAGGAATCGATTGTAAGGCGACTCCATGTGATGAATTCTTAATCTAATGCAGCCACTTGAAAGTCGACTCCATGTGATGTTTATTTATCTTGAATGACTTGCAACGCCTCATGTTCATACTTGAACACTCTTTGTTAAAATACCCATTTATGTCAATAAAAACCACTAAGCCGAAATGGATTTATCGACTCAAAGCGTGTCTATCAATCCTTAAGTAGGTCCTGAAGTTCCCTCTCATTATCCTGGGGAGTTACAGCTAGAGAAAATATGATTTCGTAATCTACAAGTATCAAAAACAAAGAAAAAAAATTCAGACGATTTGGTACAATATCTTTTTGTTGAAAAAATTCATTTTTGCAGTGCATCATATAATTTAAACTTAATTTTGTACACAGGAAAGCCTCATTAAGTGCGTTAAGGCGAGAGCTGACCTTTAAAAATTTATGTTTTACAAGAGCATCTAGTATTCCTATGATATATTGATGTTGGTATTGCAAAGCGAGAACATTGTTATATGATGCATCCAAATCTACCAATTTTTTTTTTTAATCTCTTATAACGAACGAACATCTATTATAAAGATTGCGGAATCCAAGAAAAAATCCAATCACTTCGAAAATTGTTGAGTAAGATTAATAAGGCATATCAAGTGCTGTAAATAAAGTTGGAGTAAACTATTTACATTGCTAAGTTTGCCGCTCTGTGTAAGTGCCCTGAGATACCATGACTAACTCAAAGAAACTTGAAATAGCCAGGACAAAAAGCATTGTAATAATCTATGTCTTGATTGAACCGTTTTTTAAATACATAAGTACATGTCATAAAGAAATTTAAAAGATTGCTCAAAACTGTTGCTTTTTCGACTCCAAGAAGTTATGTAGGTTCTAGAAGTTGTTGAATTCTTTTGGGTAAATTTTATCCTAAGGACGAATTAACAATTGAATACACAGATCTTTACACTATTAAAATTGTCATAGTCGGAAACGAACTCTCCCGGCTTTAAGATAATGAGATTGAAATTTTATTGCACATCTTAGCAAATTGCGTCGCCGTACCTTCAAAAAGATTTGGTAAATTGGGGAACCAAGTATTTCTCAAGCCGATGGAGATTCTGACATTCATGAACAAATAGGGCACAATAGATCTGTTCAAGAATGAACACTAGTTTAAGATAGCAGAAATATATGTAACACGCGTTAAAAATAAAGATGTCCAGCATACACTACCTGCTTAGAGCAAGCAGCGATTGCTTGAGTACAGGATAGAGATAAGAAAAAATATAAAATATACAATAAGTGAAACTTTAGAACTTTAGACGTCGAATTCATCTATTTATCATTAAACAAATCTATTATAATAAAAACTTGATCAAAAATTAAATTTTTACTTGCGAGCGTCAAAACCTAATATGGCAAATTTACATTTTAAGTATTACTATTTTTTTAATATCAAATTTAGTTAAATTTGAATTGTTTATTTGTATGACAGCTCACTAGATCACTTTTATTCAATTGTTCGTTAAAGGTATCTTATGTTAGTTTCGTTATGAGTTAAAATTTATATCGTCTATTAACAGAAAAAATACATGCATTTGAATTTGTTTCCCATATAATTATTTTTGGCAGCGCAGTCGTATTCTGCTTGCATTAAAATATATAAGTTATTGGTGAATCACATAGATTTAAGTCTTGCGGGACGAATGTGAATTTATCAAATTTGCGAAACACTATTCACATAGGTAGCATCAGTAACACCATCTGTTGCAGCTGTTAGGTGAATATATACACATTGTTGTGCATATAAATAAACTTATATTGAAGTATAAGGTGAAATTAATAGTTGTAGTTTCTAATTTTAATACTACTCAGTGTTTTGCAAGATATGTTTGCCAATAAAGATAAAATGGATGGGTCAAGGAATTATGCAGAGTAAATTTACAGCTTTTGTATGCATAGAGCAACGAACTCATAGCCTGGCAAGTTGTGGAAAATACATTTGAACGTTTCGATACTTCTTAGAGCATAATGTTTTCAACATATTTTACGTTAGATAAATTATTTCCTGTGTTTTTCAAAATATGGAGTCAAGGCAATGAAATTCCTAGCGGTGTTAAATTCTATTTATTTTAAAAATATGTATTTAAATATAATTATCCTAAGAATGAATTTTATGATTTTTAAATATCTTGGTTGTCGACAATTTTTTAACAATATTTTCAATTCAATACATCGGTATTGTTTACACCTTTGCAGTAAATGTTACTATTAGTAGTGCACCGGAAAATACTGACTATATTTTGATTGCAACAATATGTTTTAGGAACATCCAAAATTTATGCACAACAAATTTGGAGGTTTCGAACCGGCAAAACCTAACGGAACAGTGTCAAAATAGATTATTGAAATTATAATTACTGCATAGAAATCTTAATTTAAATTAAGAAAGATGCTATATCCTAAAATAATATCACGCCTCTCTAAATATTTTTTTATTACATTTTTTTTATAATTTTATCGAATGAACGAAAAATAATTGTTAAATATATATTATGAAAAAATTTCCAAAACAATTTGTTCCCAAAAGTTATTTTCATATAAAACAATATTTAATTCGATTAATATAATTCCCGTTTGTAAGATTAATTAATTGTTCAGAGAGTAAAAGAGAAATGACACAATAGAACCAATAAATATTTTGATATAATTAAGAGATTTTTATGTTGACTTTGTTTTTTCTGTCTTTCTTGCAATCGAAAATAATTATTACCTAAAAAGAATCCGAATTTGCTGATGCTGTCAGTTTAGAAGTATTTTTACGAAATTGGTTTCAGTTCAATCGTTTCGTGAACTAGATCATTTAAGTTCATATGATGGTTTTGATTTCATTTTGTTTCAATAAATTGCTTTGCTTCGTCCGTAAAGAATGAAAAAGTACATTGTCGGCTTTCGTATGAGATAAAATAATTTTTTTCATCGAAGCACATCGCGGTACTAAAGTAAATTTTTTCAATTGTGTAACATATGTGTGCTTTATTCGATTAAAATATTCCAGAAACAAAGTCAAAATGTCCGAGCTTCAATCATCATTGCTGTTGAAGAAACAATTGGCAGGTATGTGTTACACATGTCTAATATGTCCATGTGAATATATATACGTACTTGTGTATACATACATATACATATACATATACATATTTAAGAAAGGTACATATAAATAAATATGCTTCCGAGCTTCAAACATATCAGGAACACCAGCGCCATTTGCAGCAAGCGTGTCGTACACACATCCATATACGTATACATCTACATGTTCATCTGCATACATGGATGTATGCATGTATGTACATAATAAGTCTGGTTGGACCAAATAAACGTAGACAACTAATTTCGAGGAAAATGTGCGTATTTATATATACATATATTTAGATATGTACACATGTATTTATGTACAACAAAAGGGTATTATAAGTTTGTCACGAAACGTGTGAGCACATATGTAAGAATGTGTAGGTAAATATATATATATATATGTCGATGAGTTAGCATATGTACCTCAACGTATTATGTCCATCTGTCGGCATCTATCCACAATGTTAACTCAACTTTTCATCGGTAATAAAATTATTGATATTTTGCTAGTCATGCATTGGAGTTGCTCATGTCGCGCTTGTTTATTAAATTGCTGATAAAGGACATCAAAAGATGAGTTCTTATATATGATTCGCACTTGTATATCATATAGCTGATAAAGGACATCGAAATATGATTTCTTCCATAAGTAACTGTTTTGTTTATGAATATGATACATGTTGTAATACTCTGAAAAATGTAATCATATAACAGCGATAGCAACTATCCGTCCGATTATCTTTTTGCCCTTGCACAAAGAGTATTATAATTTTGACGTGAAATTTGTATTGTACGGGGGACATCTGCGTTCCCATAAGGTACATATAATTATATGTACATTGGAACATTGGAACTATTATTCGAAAGATGAGTTCTGCAGTAAGTCTATATAGAATTTCTTGTGTAAGCACGACAAACCCGTCGAATCATATGCACAGAATTATTTATCATCAAAATTTGTGTGATTATTTTCTTTATTGTACTTAATTTAATTTAATATAATAATTAAAGGTTCGATTATCTAAAACATATCACAAGAATCTGACGAAAAATATATATAATGTCGCTAGAATTTTTTATTTTGTGTCTATGTCTACCTCTGAACGTCACACATTTTTTATCCCTTTTGTTTTTACTAAAATACATAACTTCTTTGTCTACTTCCTGTGAACGTTACATTAATTTCAATCACTCTATTCCAAAGAAACTACTTGAAAATAATCCAAAGATATACTAATAAAAATTGACCACAGAAGTATGAGGTCGGTATTAATAAGTTTGTTGTTCTCGAAGTAGTGTATAATTGTTGTGAACCATTGGATCACATGAACTGGTCGCAATGATTTGCGTGCCAATAACTGAGTTTCCAAAATAACTCCCATTACCTTTTGGGAGTTTACGTGATGTAAAGCTTATTCGCTGGGATTAAAATGATTGACTGACGGCCCCTTCAACTACTTAATTAAAATATATACGTGACATGTAAGAATGAATCCTCCGCTTCGCAGGAGAATGTAATTTTCGGGGTGCCAAAGAAACAGGCGAGTTTAAAAGTCAAGGTTAAATTAAATGGGGTATGGAATAATGTTTATAAATCTTATAAAATCAGATTGACATATCTATGCATATTGATTGTTTGAAAACCCTATTTATACAATATATTTATAAGTTTAATCCGTTGTAGATACAACATAGATGAATATATATATTTTAACATTACAAAAATATTACCATTCCTTTATTTCAGAACTAAATAAAAACCCAGTAGAAGGTTTCTCAGCTGGATTAATTGATGAAAATGATATATTCCGTTGGGAAGTCCTAATAATTGGACCACCAGATACACTTTAGTAGGTTTATTACAGTAATTATATATATTTATATATGTTTCTTTCAATACAATACAGCAATGAACATATATCATTCCTAAGCAATTATTTTGCTACATCTATCAAGATGCCTAGGGCAATATTTGATCTGATATACATTTTTCCAACTTTTTAATAACATTTTTTTTTCCAATTTATGTGCTTTGTTTTCGATCAGTTTTCATTAATTAATATTATATTATGTGTTGGACTACAGTATTATTCAGATAAGGTAATGGTTGAACGATTATCATGGGTCTTCCCAAATGCGAGACTTCTCCCCTGTTTCGCTTAAAACAGCTTTACGACAAAAACAAAATATCGGGACTGATGATGCTTTTTGTCCACCACTATAATTCATCTTCTTAGCGTAGCAAAATCAGCTAAAAAAAATAAATAAATACGATAAATACCGTACCGTATTCCCCGAAGATATCTTTTTTCTTTTTGTTATTGTAAATATAAAACACAGGAGATAGCTTCAAGATACTCCAGATCAGTTTCAATAGCCAATTTCATCTAGACTAACTGGTCTAAATAAGGACGCTTACCTCAAAAAATGTTTAAGATTTATAGAGTTTTGAGCATTAATATTTTAAATTCCATACACCGTATATATATATATATATAAATATATATATATTTAGAATGCCGTATATATCGATATATATATTTTAAACATATATATATTCTATATATTTATTTTCTATAGCTCTGTTAAGAAATAAAAAACTTATTGACTAAAATGTATATAGTCGTATTATATGCTCAAAAAATATGCCATTTCTATAAAACGCTTAACTATTTTGGTACAATCAATTGTATGAATATTCTGGTATAGTTTGCACAGATCAGAAATATTTAATTTTTTTGGATTCATCAAACACAATTTGACGTATTTAACATAATAATATTATTTACATCGGAAAACAAGCTAAAATATTAAGAAGCTTCATTTTAATATTGATATCTTTTTTTTCTAATTGTCAACAGCGAAGGAGGTTTCTTCAAAGCGCATTTATACTTTCCTAAGGAGTACCCTCTGCGACCACCTCGAATGAAGTTTGTTACGGAAATCTGGCATCCAAATATTGAGAAGAATGGTGATGTCTGTATTTCAATTTTACACGAGCCCGGAGATGATAAGTGGGGCTACGAAAAAGCATCTGAGCGTTGGCTCCCCGTGCACACAGTGGAAACTATTTTGATATCCGTGATATCAATGTTAGCGGACCCCAACGATGAGTCCCCAGCAAATGTTGATGCTGCCAAGGAATGGAGAGAATCCTACACTGATTTCAAGCGCAAAGTGGCACGCTGTGTCCGAAAAAGCCAAGAGGAGTGTTCGTAGAAACCGGATTTGCTCTATATTTGTATATTTATATTAAAAGTTTGATACATTAAAATGAATAACTGAATTAATAGACATATTAAATTAACATTTTATTATGATCAACGATCATGTCTTTTGAGCCATTTGAATAACATATTTGGCAATTCTCAAGTTTTTTTTTTTAATACGTAGCATCTATTTAGATTTGATCCTCCTGTTACATTTAAGTCTTCGAGTGGAACTTTACAAAATAAGCGAACATTTTGTATTATTTAATCACCAAAATCAATACCTGCCGACAATGTTGATGTAGATCACCTTACCGTCAACAACAAAATGTAACTTTAAAAGATAGCCTACAAGCAGAGATGTGGGTAATAATGAAAAATCAAATGCAAAATTCCGCACAGGTTACTTCGTCGGCATAACCGTTTAATGGTCAGGAATGTTTAGACACCCTAATGTTTCATTAAGAATGGTGTTACTACTCAGCAGACAATATGTAATACAATAAATAATGTCTTAGTGGTATTAGTCAGCTGTAACGAAGCAATATTGTTGCTGCACAAATAGTTAATGGCAAAAAATATTTCGTGTGCGAAGAATTAGTTTATCATTTTTTTATTATAATGTGTAAAACTTGTTAAACCTTTTTATAATATTAAAGAAAAATTATTCTATCGTGTTATTGTTGACATCTAGGCATAAATAAGAGTTTTGTAAAGTATGACTATGATAAAATAGCTAAATGACCAACCCAGTTCGAACTAATAAAATTTACATGTCATTTGATGACATCAGGGCTGTGTGATCTACAAATGCATGGCATTCCCTACGCTGATGGAGAGAAACTAGGAAGCATTTTCCATTCAATGTGATTTTCACCATGCCTCGTTCTGCATAACAAATTATTAAAATTTTTATATTCGTTGAAAGTGCAATTCTAAAACATTTATCAAAATTAATTAATAATCCGTTTTACTACTCTACTCTTTTCTTAACCTATAATAGGTAATATTAATAGCCATATTTTGAGTGAAAAACATATCTTAACCCCTTGATTTAATAGTACCTTACTCAACAAAAAGAACAATACGTACATTATATACCTTTTTTGCGAATATGCATACTTACCAGAAATTGTCATTATCTGTTTATTCCAACACAACCTAATATTTTAATTTTATGAGTCATTTCCTGATTATAATTGAATAAATAGCAATCAATCTGAATTAATTTAATTAAACGAGATATGTCGCAAATATCAGTACGTAATATGTAAAGAAAATAAACAAATGATAAAAATGAGAAAATTTAATGAATATCTCAAATAATGTATGCAAATGTTTCAAGCTTAAATTTCTTTATTGAATTTTTTATTTTTAAGTTATTTACTTGCCGCACACTAACTGACTATCAATCAACAGACTGCCACACTCCAGCATCGATATCTTTTAAATAATAAAATTATTAGCCTGTTTCGAAATTAAATAAGTTTGATTTTTTTTGGTGGTAACAAACGACTAACTTTATTGTTAATATCACACTTTCCTATTTTTCTATATTCATGGTTATTGGGTGCGGTTTATGTGTCATATAATAGTGTACATTTAAAAATTGATGTTTGTTTAGCGTGAGATAGAGAGATAAAATAAGAGTGACAAATAATGTGGTCTATGGTGTATCTTCGCCTTCGTCTTCGTCCTTGTTCACGTCCTCATCTGTCGTCTTTTTCTTGTTTTTCTTCCTATTTTTATTTTTCCTGGTGCTGTTGATGGTGGCTGTCGACTCTTTACCTTCTCGAGCTCGGCAAAGTGCTCCTTCTGTTTGCCGACGAGCTCGTTCATCACATTGTGATTGTAGGTGGAGTGCAGCATCTGTCCAAGCAGCTTCAGCTTTTTCAAGTCATCCATTTTGATCCATTAAAACACACGCTCCAAATCGATCTCGGCAAGCCGTATCTTCTTGTAAAATTCACAAAACATGTTGTTGCCCTCCATGCGCGTCTGGAAAATGTTCCCGAAGCTGTTAAAGCATTTCTCCATTTGTTGGTAGCTGTACGCGAGTTTATCTCATGGCCGCATGTGATGCAGTACATGCTCTGCTTATTCGTGACATCGCAGTTATCCTGTGGCCGCTGTTTATCGATAAGACGGCGATTGGCCCGCTCCACAACATCGAGTTGTTTGTGATTCTCCTCGGTTGCGTGGCTCGGCGTGAGATTCCGTTCCTGCAGACGCTGGGGCAGCACCGGGAATATACAATTCGGTCAATTTAAAATTACACATATATTAATTATACCAACATTTCTCTTCAGAACTACAATGTCTATATAAATAGTAAAACTGCTTAAAAAACTAAATTTTAAGTTGATGCAAAATATATATAGTACTTCGAATACAGCATAGGTACCTCAAGCATTAAAATTTGGAAGAAATGTGGCTATTATTTTCTTACTCACATCTATGTTTTATCGAAGGGAGAAATGGCTTTGTTTTTTAATTATATTATTGAGAGTTTCATGCGCTAAGATTTCTTTGATTTTCAGTCAGATAACATGTTCCTCTAGGATACTACTTATTATCCTTCCTAAGACAAAACATTATGCTATGATGTGCTTTGAAGTCTCCACTTCATTGTTACAAATTCGACAGAGTTCACGTACCAGTTGAGATGTTTCACTTTTTAACCTAATAAATGATAAATGACACAGCTCCCCTTTCACATTCTTTAACTTATGAAATAACCGAAATTTAAACTTCGGCCCTAGCTTGTACCAATAGGGACAATTAACGCGATTTATCGCTTCCATTAATATTCTTTGCACGATTGCTTCTTGTTGAAATGTCAAATGGTATAATTGCATAGGGAAAACAAATTGACATATTTGGGGGATATTATGGCCAAAGTAATCTATATTAATAATTAAGTTATAGAGAACGTAAAAGCCTAAACTCTTTATTTTATAAGCATAATAAAAAAAATATTTACACATTTACAGAATTCAAATTTAACACTCCTCTTTTCAAAATATAATTTAAATAGAGTGGTAAAAGCTCCATTAGGACTTCCGTAGACGAAGTCCCACATTGTTTTCATTAAATTTATTTAATTCCTGGCTACGACATAACATATTAATCTTTATAACCAATGTTTCTGGGAACACATTATTTAATCATATATCCTTTCACATTGCATTTTAGGCATTCACGAAATAATGCAAGGATCTCAGCTTCCATTGAAGTCGCTGGAAGCTCAGTGCTCAGCTTTCGACCATAAAACTTAAATTTCACTTGTCACAGAAAAATTTCAACATATATATTTCAAATTCTATTTAATTTAGACCATGTATAATTTAATGTGTGTGCAAGGAATAGCAGTAAATGGTTTGTTTTGTTTTTGAGATTTATGAAATCAATAAGCTGTTTCCACTTCCACAACGTCCTTGTTACCGTTTTCAATATTGATAATTCACCCTGAGACGACCTTATATATTTACACAATGGTTTAGCCGATTTGATCTGTACAGCGACTTAGACTGCGCTTTTCACATCAACATGTACACAATATGTATGTTGTATGGAAAATCGATTAAGGATTTATCGACAACTTTATAGGCTATTTACACTGGAATGGTATAGACAGCGAAGGACTGTTTCTGTGAAAATATCGGCAAGTTGTAAGATCATTTAATATATATTAGTTCTTTCGATTTTTTTATAGGTATGCATTTGAACAACCAACAGTTAATATTTGTTTGGCGTTGTATACAGAATTAAAATTGTCACATTGCGTCAGACCTCATTCAGTTATATTTTCTATCTATTAACAACATGTTATACCTCTGAATTAGTAAATGCATTTAATTGTACAATGACTCGTCAATGCTCAATCTTTTTTTTAGTCCTCTCATTGCTGAGTTCCTAACCTATGCTATTTATCAATATTTGCTTCGATTTCAGCCGATTACGCAGCATCAGAATAAATCAGCTGTTCAGTACAACTGTAGCCGGTGTGAACAACTTATACTCCAACTTCAATTGTAACAGACTCTGTTAACTCAGTTGTATATATTAAAGCTGTTGACGTTAGAGAATGTAAAGGTCTCTACCAAACAACGCTATAAGTTTAACATGGCAGTCCACATAACGCTTAAATCTGTTTGGAAGTATATGTATATATTGATATATATTTATATACATAAAACATTAGCATGCTTTATTTACATTCATACATTTGTATGTATATATGTAGTCGAACCTATCTATCTGCATGTACGTAAGTTTATATACAATTTTATAAATATATACAAACATATTTATGAGTATGCTTTTGTGTGTTGTTTGTATAAAGGTGATAAATCTCAAAAGTAAATTTTTAAAAAATTTCAGTTCCGCCCGTGTGTTGGTTGAAGCTACTCACTTTTACAGTTCACTTCCGAGGAATTAAAGCTTTAAAAGCTACTATCGCTAGCTTTAAATTTACTTTTAATGCAAAGCTATTTTTGCCAACGCGATTCCTTTTAGTCGACTTTTACATTTGACCGCGAATAGTGTTATTTTGTTTGTTTTTTTTATTAAATGTTTACCATTTTATGAAAATTCCAATAAAATTAAAAATGAAGTAATGTAAGTTTTAAAACCAAGTAAACTAGCAAAAAGAAAAACCGATGTATATGTGTATGTGTATACAACATGTATAAACATGTACTGACCTTATCCTTAATTATGGACAGTGTAGTATGTACATATGCAAGAAAGTGAACTTGGTTGCTTGAGTAAAAGCATTAATAACTCCAGTCAAGTGTAGCTAGCTGTTTTTATATACATAAGCAAGTAGCAATAAGACATTTTAATAATTTTAGGAGTGAGCAGTAATATACATCAAGTGTACGCATGTGTGTACATATGGGTTTACATGCTTGGTGCCACTGCGCGCTCAGCCAACATCCTTGATAAAGATGTATTATGTACATGTTTACATTCATATGTACTATCTAAGCACTTTTGCATGTGTACATACGTATGCATTGTTGCCGTCGTGAACATTTTTGAAGCGATTGTGATTAATATTAATGTCGTATTTTTGCGTGATTCACATGCTTTGCGTAGCTTTAAGTGCACTTGGATGAGAGTGTGTCTATATATATATATATATATGCGCTAGTATATGTGTATGTATGTGATTCGCTTCTAAATATATGTGTGTTATAATAACCCATAACCTCCGTTACAAAGTCGGCAAAGTGATCTTAGTCAGTCATTGAAATTGGAAAGGGAATAATCATACATACACACAGATTTGTACTTACAGAATATAGATAATATAGATTTACAGTCTAATATCGATACACATACGTACATATTTATAGGTTTCAAATAAATATATTTTATCAACTATGCAAAAGAAATCGAGAAAAGTCGATAATCGATAAAGCTATATATCGCAAAATTTTAACGCTAAAATCAGAAATTCGATGGTGGATTGTTGGTGTTGCCATATTTACAAGGCACCTTGTTGGTAACCCTCTAAATTTTCAACAGCGGCGCCGTAATTTATTTAAAATATCGGAAGAAATTTGGCGGACCATGCCCATTTCCGCTCGCACATTTTAAGAAATAAAGTTACAAAACTAAGAAGATAGATTACGAGCAACTTTTTAAAAAATATATCTGGAAAATTAAGCCAAACTTACCGAACTTAGTCGGTTACGACTACATGCTTTCACTCGTTTCTTCTTTTTATGCTTATATGCATATATAAGACTACCATACAACCTTATCCGCTGTTATTGTGGTGCAAGTTGGCATACATTAAGGTAACCTTGTTGGGAATCCTCTCTGATGTGATAACTCGTCCGTACAAAAGGATAAGTTATTTCCCCAAACTCGACTAAATTAGTAAATCTCAATGGGAAACAATACATAACTGGGATACATATTTTGTAGCAAAACTATTAAAAAATATTTCAGAACACAAAAATATTAGTTTAACAAGAACAGACGGATATTTATCTTTCGGTCTCGGCAAAGAATGCTAACAAAGAATATATACACTTCTGCTGTTACATACTTTTGCGTCGTTGCGCCTTTTTACATATTTTAAATCGGTTTTTTGGTATAAAATCCCAATTTAAAAATATCGTATATATAGCTCTCATAGTGGATTCTGTGTTTATATATGTATGCTTGTATACGAATATACATATATATATATGTACAGTTGAGATGCGGTATATGTATGTGTGTATATATTTATTATTATATATATACAGGGGTACATGTGTGTGTGTAAAATTTCTATACTAATTGTATGTATTGTAGTCTTTTTCTGATAAGGCTGGTATATACAATAAAAATAAAATTCAAAAACTACGGAAAATTAATTAAAGTGAACCTTAAATGCCCGTAATTTATCATTTAAAAGAATATTTATTAAATCTCAGGATATTTATGTAACGCATTATGGATAGTATGACATAACATATCTAAAATTTTATTTAATTATGAATTTATTGGTGAATGTGCTCATTACTTATATTTAGACAAAATAGATCATTTAGTTCACTCTAATCCGTTTGTCAGTAAATAATCTTTAATTGACAAATCTGACAGTTCTTGGGTTTAATCTATTGCGATGGGATGTATATTAAAAGCTGTGCTGCTCATAATATTAATTAGTCTATGGTTGCCATCAGTAAAAAATAATGCGCACAATAAAGACGTAAATAAAATATCGAGTCAATACAAAATGTCGTATTCAAGCGACAATGTGATAATATTGATTGAAGCTATCAATGATATGCACAAGGTTGCAAACACTGATATTGCAATACGAGCCTTCAATTTGCTTGGAGATTTCATTTCGAGGATTGCCCAAGAGGCCAAATTTTATGCAGCGTTATCATTTCACAGGTTGGCTTTAAGTCATATTGAGTTCGCAAAAGAAGAACTTGCTGGAGTCGCTCAATTGCTTGAACATGCATCCCTGTATGTTAATAATAGCGTAATTAATTACAAAGTACCTACAAATCAAAAGGAAATAAAAGGAAAGAAAAACCAAATTCTTACAGATAAGAGTCGGCTTTTTTGTAACATGTGTTATGTTGTGGATGATTTGGTTCAAATGAGTCTTACAAAACTATATACTTGCTGCAATGTCACAATGAAACCAATAATTTCGTTATGTCAGGGCTTACAGATATTACTGCTCACAGGCTCAGGTTATATGTCTGATATAACTCACATGGTTAATCGGATACATTTTTGCTTGGGTAATAAAACATTTAATTTGGAATATAAAACGACATGCGTTAATTTTGCTTATAACGAGATCGCCAATCTTATTCAAGGCTTAGATAACTTATTTCGTAAATTTTTAACTCTATTGCGATTAAGAATTGTTTACTCAAAATGTTGTATTTCATTAGCAATAGTTGAAAAAATTGAGAAAAATAAAAATGTTATTATGTAAAATATGCTCTTATTTCTCTTTTATTCAAATTAAAAACAATTACTAATATCCTAGTAACCAACGCTCAAATCCCAATGTTTTAAGCAAGCTTTTCATAATTTGTATTCGTTTTTTTTAATTAAGCTGTGGTGCAAAAACTAGAATCTATCACAAAAATTCTGGGGCTTACTTGATTACCGCTAGGATTTTTAAAATAAAAATTTTAAATGTTTTGACTATTCGGTGATCATTTTAATTTATTTAATTGAATGAGTTGTTTGAAATACCTCTGCAGGTATATCGATTGTCGATAAAATTTGAGTAGTCAACAACTGTGAAAAATAAAAAACTTCAAATTTTTAGAGGCGTTTTGTTTTTGTATATAAACAAGTAAGAGTGCTGTAGTCAAGGGAGATCGACTATGATATACCCTGAACCAAGCTCTTGAACATTTTGTTGTTTTATTGTCAAATTTCGTATTAAAAAATTTTGAACGCAACGTGAGCAGGCTTGCAAGTCAACATGGAATATGCTTTTGGCTGCTGATAAAAATAGACCGATATGAAAATCAATCTTACAGAAATTTTGTCAAAAATTTGAAATGTATCGACATCCCACATACGGAGGCAATTATCGATCAAATATAGCATACATAATTTGCGCCTTTATTCGAAATTTTAAAATTTTCTAGCTCTAATAGTCTCTAAGGTCTGCGTGTCCATACAGACAGATGCTTCCATCTGCCTGATACACACATTTGTACAAAACTATTATTCCCTTTTCACATATTTTTAATGTGCTTTTGGCATAATAAAAATTATATATAGAAATACAAACTGATGTCAAAAGAAACATTTAATTTATGTTATTATACTAACACATAATTTTATTAAACCGAAGCATGAACGGATAGGTCAAATTAAGTATGGATATTATGTAGCTACTTTAATATGTTTTGGGCGAGGCTCTCCATAATGCTTCATGCTTTCAGGACACAGAGTAATAAACGCAAAGAGCAAATGGAAATCAATAGATATTAAGAAATTTGAAAAGTTTGGTTTTTGACAATTTGTATTCTAAAGTTGAAGACTGACCAACGTGCAGTTAGTCTAGGCTTTGGATGCTGATCAATATGTATATTATTTTGATTCGAAAAATCAAATATTTCTGCCTGTTAATACATATTTGTATACCCATTTTACCCTTTATTAATAAAAAGTTAACTTTGATTCAATATTAAAAGGAAACATATTTTATTTTTTAACACGTAAACAACACAATATTCAAATTATATATATATAGTCGAAGGGTATTTAAAAGCAATTACTTACACAAATTAAAATTATATGTATACGTTATTGAATTAAATCACACGAAAAGAAAAGTTTTAATTCTTTAAGATATAAAATTAATACATTTTAATGGAAAAAAAAACATTGCTTCAAGCTTTTACTCATTTGATTCTCAGGAAAATCTAGAGGTATGCAATGGTTGTGAATTGTTTTGCTTTCTAACACACGTTTTTCAAGTTGACTTTGGCGACGGACTCTACGAGAGGAAACCCGACCCTTCTCCATTTTTAAGTCAAAATATGTTTCTAGTTCCTCAAGTTTACTGAATAATATTTCGAAGTCTCGTTCAGCATTTTTAAGAAATTTACATCGAATTTCATAATTACCGAACAAAAAACAGTTGAAAAGTCGTTGAATGCGAAACTCAAGCTGGCGCATAATATATCTGCTAGTGATCTCAGTCATGGCAAACACATCCAATGCAACTGTGAGATCATGCCCAGCAGCACACTTGAAGATTTGTGCCGAGTAAAGTTGCAAAAATTCCATGTACCGCTTACAGCAGCCTATATCAGTCTTCAACTTCCAGTTCTGCAAAACAAATATCTGTATATCGGCATAGTATGTAAAGTTTTTCTGCATCGCGAGTAGTCTGTTCTGCGTGTATTCGAGTGCTTCGTCAATAATTTCCGTGAGCATAATGTGAAAGAATTCCATTTCCTCAAAATAACTGGTTAGGAGAAGTTTTACCAGAGTAAGCTTCGTTGTTGGCATTTGGCGAAGCTGCAACAGAAGTGTATAACTTGAATTTTTGGCAACTTCATAGAACATTTCGGAATGATGAGCAAAAATTCTAGCTACATCCGCTGCTGTATAAAAAAATGTCGATACATCACGTAGTTTTGATATCTGATGTTCGGTATTGTGATAGTTATCGTCTAAAATACTTAGCATAGTGGACGTTGTTAAATTTTTCTGCAGGTTTTCTCGAAAATTCCTTAGCTGATTTAGAAGAGATTGCTTAGAGTTCTCAGCTAAACTGATTGCATTAAAAAACTTTATTGGTATATACTCTCCTCCATTTAATTGCGTCCGCTTGTAAAGTCTATTGGCTACAGCTTCTCCTTTTAAAAATGGTAAAGTCGCTACCACACATGTCATCCATAAAATCCGATAACTCCAGCGGCAAATCATTTTCTAAATTGAAGATTATGTCATGCACATATATTTTCTATTAAGCTTATTAAACAATATATTTTATATATATATATATATATATATATATTATTACTTACAAATTTATTTGAAGTCTTCTGTTGAAAAGATCAAAAACGAATGACAAAATTCACATGTACATTCTACACGCATATAGAGATACAATGCTCAAGTATTAAAGACATACAAATCTAAATATAGCTTTTATTTACATACTGCGTGTAGTTGTGGCTTTTTTCTTCTATTTTTTTTAATGCCAATCTTTTGCGATAAAATTCTTAGTCTCTTGAATTTGATTACAATTGTTTGAAATGGATAAATAAATATCCAATAATTAGATATATTTAAATAAATATATGTATACTTGTTTAGATCAGTATATATGGCTATACAACTATGAAAAACCTTAAGTTTAATTTCAAATGGTAACTGTTAAGTTTAAACTTCTTTTACTTATGACAGTTAAATGTTCAGGTTATATTGGCCCAAGAGTGCATATTTTTTCAGTCTGCCCTTTCAAAGTCGTATAAATCTTTCATTTAGTTAATTTTTTAAATTCAGTTTGTTCCTAAGAGAGTAAAGAGTTCGGAACACTTATTATTAATAAATAAATTTTACAAACGTATTTAAGCAGACATCTTCTTTATGCTAGAACTCATCTTGCGAATAATTATTCCGATTTATGCTATATGATATAGTGTTAAAATATTATTAATCTCTTGCGAGAGTGTTGGTAACATAATACCACTCGGAGATCTTTGTACTTATCCGTTCTAGCCGAACGCTTTTTCATCGGATCTTTATTTACTTGTGAACAAAAATACCTCAAAGTTTGTTTAGAGAATAAAAAGGTAATTTTAATGCTAACATAAAAATACTAAAACATAAAAAAATCTCGATAGTAGATGAGCGCTTTCGACTAAGATGTACCTTTTACTCAGAGCTGACAATGGTCCAATAAACTTTGAATCCGTAGAGTTTAACATAACTTTTGTCAGTCTTGGGAGGAGGTTTCTTAAAAAAATCTTCCAATATTTGGAGGTTAGGTTGGGTTAACCATTTTTTTTTGCCAATAAAGCCAACAACTATGCCAGATTGGAACGTTGTGCTATTACTAGATGGAAATAACGATATCAGAGCGAAGTCCAACCGAGAGCGCTTCACAATTTTGGTTAGTCATAGTTTTGCTTTCGTTGATTGGTCGGTTAGAAAGGCTGATTATCTTATATTGATTAGCCGACTAACGAATTGGAAGTTAATTTTTTTATGCATGAAGTACATATAGGAAAATAGCAATAAATAGCTTACGCTTTAAATAAGAGTTCTTGGGTCTTTTGCTAAGTATCATCTTTTCTTTCATTTTCGTTGCATGAATATTTCTACTGCTAAGATTTTTACAATTACTTACAATTTTTATTATTTAGGAGATGAAATAATGGACATTAATTGCAGATATGGGGTACATGTAAAAAGTCACATAATGTCGGATTTGAATTTACCAGATGCAGGAAACAGCAGTACCACAGACCAGGGGAATCTTTTAAAATCTGCTGAAAAAACTCAAGAAAAATTTGATGATATTGCATCCAAAGCAGAAAGTGTTATTAATTATAACTGTGATGATGATGATGTGGATGTTATTATTGCCAAAATACAGAAAGGCTGTGAAGTCGAAACAGTCAAGCCGACCAATAAAAATTCAACATCGTTTTTGGATAGCCAATTAAATAAATTGCACATTAACTCAAAATATTTATTCAAGGAACCTAAGGGACCTATTGTCGATCAGTCTAAACGTCAATATTTTAACTCCAATACAAAAATTCACAGTAGAGGGGCCAACTCAAATCAAAAGATTAAAGCTGATATTGATAAAAATATTAAAATATTGAAATGTAAAAGCCTCAACAGGAACGAGGAAAGTGAAATTGTGCAAAGCGTAACGGCGCAAAGTTCTACGTCCGGAAATGATTCGCCACATTCGGTTCGTAACAGCCCACAAACGAGTATTGATACTGCTATACCTATAAGAAAGGGCAGCTTACAAAAGAATTTACCTCTTCTACTAAAATCGCAGTCTTTGGAATTATACAATGAGGATTGTGGGTTATTTAATGTTGATCAACAATTCCGTAATCGTCTTCTTCCAAATATTGAGGAATGTCGGCCTTTTGAGAGCGAAATTCAA
Source organism: Drosophila fungiperda (assembly GCA_035042345.1). Classification (NCBI taxonomy): domain Eukaryota; kingdom Metazoa; phylum Arthropoda; class Insecta; order Diptera; family Drosophilidae; genus Drosophila; species Drosophila fungiperda. The sequence continues at coordinate 881,045 of JAWNLM010000204.1, forward strand.
TTATCAATCACACCGAGCAGCGAGGAAACGCAACACTGTCAAGTCGATAATTTAGACAAATCTACAGGAGAAACACGTGAACTTACAAAACACCGCCCAAATACTGCATCATCATTGTGTCAACAACAATCAACAGAATCTCGTCCAATTTATCCGAACGTTCCATATAGCCCATATGGCAGTCCATACGGTAGTCCCCGATCAGTTCGACGTCGGCCTCCTTTACGTGAATCACGTCGAATATCTATTGAAAAATCAGGGAGTTTTCTTCAGCTAAATCAATATAAACTTATGGATCAAATTGGACAGGTAATTATTATAGTAGTTGTTTGTTATAGAATTAATAACAGATTCCGTTGGCAGGGTTCATATGGCCTTGTTAAATTAGCTTATTCAGAAGAAGATTCCACACATTATGCCATGAAGATTCTCTCTAAGAAGCGTTTATTGCGACAAGCTGCTTTTATGCGTCGGGGTCCAAAACAAGCTACATCTCCACTGGATCGTGTTTACAGAGAAATTGCAGTTTTAAAAAAGCTTGATCATCCTAATATTGTGAAATTAGTGGAAGTACTAGACGATCCAATGGAAGACTCGCTTTATATGGTTTTTGAGTGGGTTAAAAAAGGAGAGGTTCTTTCTGTTCCCACCGATAAACCATTATCAGAGGAGCGTGCGTGGAGTGTGTTTCGAGACTGCCTTTTAGGATTAGAGTATTGTAAGTACATTTTTATTACTAAACCAGAAAGATTGTTGGCTATAAATATTTTTCAGATGTTGACTAAATAAATGATACTGTGTCAAAATAGGCCATTCTAATTCTGCTCGATAATTTTTCTTTCACCATAGTGCACTATCAAAAAATAATCCATGCGGACTTAAAACCTGGAAATTTGCTACTGACTGAGTGTGGGCATGTTAAAATTGCTGATCTGGGAGTTTGCAATGAGTTTCTTGGAGAAGATGCTATAATGAGTAATGGCTCAACAGGGGGTACACCAGCTTTTCGAGCACCTGAAACACTTGTTTTGGGAAAGGTACGTAATAAAAAAATATTTGCTCACCAATTGATAATTGTTCTTTTACTTAGAATGTATACTGTGGCCGTGCAGCAGATGTTTGGGCTCTGGGAGCAACATTGTACTCTTTGGTATATGGAAATGTACCATTCTTATCTACTTCGATTCCCATACTGTATGAGAAAATAAAAAACGATACAGTGATCCTTCCAGATACACCAAATATAAGTGCGGAAATAAAACAATGCATTCTTCGAATGCTTGAAAAGGATCCAGTATATAGAATAAATTTGCCACAATTGAAGGTACACATAAAATCGTTGTAAACTTAAATGAATACTCATACATTATTAATTGTTTAATACTTGAACTTAGGTAAACGCGTGGGTTAACAAAAATGGGGCTTATCCCTTACCAAATGAAGATGAAAATTGTTGCTTGGTACAAGTAGACGACGAAGATATAAACTCGGTCGTTCGCAGCATTCCAAAGCTTGATACACTAATATTGATTAAAACAATGCTCAAAAACCATTCCTTTGGGAATCCTTTTATGAAGAATATATCCGGAAGGGCATTTCAACCGTGCAGTTCCAGGTTGGAAAAATTCGCACAATCAGGTAGATCGAATTCCGCACCAGGCTCTTATCATATGGAATTAGAGAGGTATGATTTTAGCACATTTTTTGTGAAATAGCATATATAAACACATTTCTTTCTAGAGAGCCATCTATGGATAGTGTACTTCCAGCGCTCTCTGAGCATTGTTCTAGCAAACAAAATGAAGAAATATAATGAATTAAACAATTAGCATATTATAAGTTATACAAGGGACCGAAAAAAACGATAATGATATCAAATATAGTCAAAAAAAATATAAACAAATAGCTTCAAATTACAATCGTCACTATTTTTAAGCATTATATTTTTTCAATTTATATTGTAATAGTTCAATAATCCTTTATTGTACATCTGTATTTTCTGTTTATTATTTATTTTTAAGAGAACCTAGTATAATGGGCTAGTGCAGTGCGCGTTTGTTTTAATGTCCGTAAGTTTGGAATTACAAATACAATACATATAGTTTCGAATATACTAAGAAAGATTTCAGATTCTTTCTGATTTATGTACGGTTTATTAACATTGGTTCTTGTTGTCTCCATTATTACTTTAAAATATATGAATCTAAGACTTCATAAATACAAAGAAAAATAACTAAATCATCTGTATTTATTTCATGCATGCTTAATATTTATTCAATGCAAAGGCATAGAAGGCCTCAACTTTCTGAATATCCCAGCATTTCGGCAAGAGTTGGGGTTGCTGGACGAGCTATAGGCTCAGAAGGGGGCACAACAAATATATTAGGCCGCAGTGCAGGTACCCCCTTCACATTAATAACTATGTATTCTTAGAGAATTCTCGCGATTTGTTGGGGCAAGAGTGGACGGGACAAATGATTTTTTAGACAATCTTCGAATGTAACACACAGTAGTCTACCTTTTAAACTCATGACAGAAGCGAATGTTACCAAAAACTTTTAATCTTAGGTGAAGGTTACAAGTGATTTACTATGCAAGTATCAATTTATCGCTAAATTTTCTTAATTTTGTAACTTGCTGTAAAACTATGGGATACATAGGCAGTTACTACTGGAGTGGAGTAGTTTAAGCGTTCTGACAGACGCGGCCAGCAAATGAATGGACAGATATTTTAAATAGTCAACTGCTGTTTAGGGCTGAGAGTCTATCTTGTAAGATCTTGGTAATATATATGTGGATCAAATCGAGTGTTTTTAATTTTCGATAACAAATCGAGGTGGGACCTCAAAATAAGCACATTTTCTCAACCATGAGTTATTTCTTACCAGTAATTCTTCTTTAATGTCGAAAAATGATATGGTAAAACTGACAACCAAGCGGATATTGCACAAAACCAATGTACTCTTACACCTTTATTATCCTAATAAACAAACTATTTCTGTCTTAACGCATACTTTTATACAACGATGAAATGACATAGAAGACCTCAACCCAATAAAGATTCTGGCATTTGTGAAGGAGCTGGGGTTGATGGAGGAGCTGTAAGCTCAGAAGGGACCACAATAGATCTAACAGGTCGCAGTGCATTATCATTATCTGTGGAGTAAAGAGGAGTTTCTGTCTTTCCAACAGAAAGTTCATTGATAGGCATTTTTGTCTATCAAACACATTGAAAATACTTGCAAAAAGTATGTGTTTAATAGAAGCTATTCTCGCCGTCGAATTGTATAAATCCAAGTTTGGCTTTAATAATTTTTTTTAATTGCAACAAATTTACCAAAATCATTAGATTTTCGATTCTTCTGTAAAATTTGAAGCTAAGGCTGAAAAGTCATCGCTAAAGAAGGCGCTTTATGTAAAAGAGGCTGATGTAGATGAGTCTGCCATTCATGATCAAGTAAGACCAACTGAGATAGTGTGTAAAATATCAGGAACATAAGTTACTTAACTTTCATATTACATATGCATATGAAAGTGAAAAAGATCAATTTTTCAAACATGTGATGCAACATCATCAAAAGTGGTGAACTTCCTCGTAAGTGAGGATTTTTAATAAGACTTGTGTTTTATAGTTTCTTCTTAATTTTAACGGTATATTTAATTGACAACAAATTCCTTTTAATGCCGATCAACAGTGAAGTTGAAGTTGTTACTTAGCTACGACCAACTAACTCTCAGACGATAGCTAAAAACGCAGTGATAAGATTATCGACCGGCCTCCACAGCAGCTTTTTAAAGAATTTGTATCACGAAAATAATAAGCACAATCGCCTTGTATAATTACACACTTCATGTATATTGATAATCGAATGTGCTATGAATGCTAAATGTTAAATACTAAGTGATATGGTTACCGGCATGAAGTTTTTTTGATTTTGTTAAAATATTGTGTCTCATTTATATATTTTTCAAAATATAATATTCATAAACAATATAAAGTTTAATTCATAATACAAAAGTTAGCTTAATAGATTAAATATAAATTTGATTTCTGATAATAAAATTAAATATTATAATGTTAAAGAAGTTCAATTGTTATAAGTGTGCTCTTTATCGCCAATAAAGATAATTCATCGATGTAAAATTGCTATGCAAAAATCGATATATCGATGCTCCGATGTTTTTGTTAGTATTTTGATACAGCTGAACAAAATTAGAGGAGGATTAATACCGATTTATTTATCAAGGGGCAAATGTTCATAAGAATATATATACAGTTTGCTGTTGCATAGTATTCTAGACCATAAGAATGGGTATGTATTTAACTTTATGCGCTGTTGCATTCCATCCAAATACAGAATACAATAATTGTTTTTGAATCAATAAGTTACAAGCATAAATATGCAATGTACTAGCGAATAAATAAGCGTTTCTTACAAATGTATTTATACAATAACAATTATTAAGGAGCTTCAAACTTATTGTCTTAGGTTGTAACGACGTTGTCTCAATATCCAAACTACAAAAGCACCTGTCCCTTTTAAAAGATGAATACACAAAACTACAACTCAGTTATGTAGAATTAGAACGCAAATACAATGAAGTTGTGGCCTCAACAGCCGATGGTGAGACCAGTGGCGAATTCAGCAGCTTTGTGTCCCGACTCGGACTAACAGCCTCTTCGCTATATGGACGCTCCATATATTCCGACATACAGATTAAAACCAACAACAACGGTACAATTATGCCGGCACATAAATTTGTCCTTCATGCACGCTCGGAGAAATGGAGAAATGAGGCATTGGCCAACGCAAAAGAGTTAGATTGGAGCGATTTGGAGGATGATATAGCCACAGCGCTGTTGCGTTGGATTTATACTGATATTGTAGATTTACAACACGATCGATTGACATTGGGACTTTTGCGTGTGTCTCATCGCTTTTCATTGCCCGCTCTTTTGGGGCTCTGTGAGAGAGCTTTGGTGGCCTCAGTGGGTGTACGATCTTGTGTGCGATTCTATTGCGTTGCTGAAGAATCGGGTGCTGCAATGCTTCTTGATTACTGTTCGGGAATTATATCCATGCACTGGGATGATTTAACCCCACAGGACTTTGAGCACATGTCTGGATCACTACTGTTTAAAATGCTCAAAAGCAAAATCAAATATCCCCTTCATGGGGCAGTCAGACTTTTACGCGAAGATGTTGTTTGCTTGTGTCTTGCTGAAAATGCTTCTGTGGTAAGTATCTTAAAATGCCTATAACTTTTCTCTCATGATACTCTCATAACTTCTAAACTAAGACTGTGCACCGAAAAGACTCCTTTTTTTGACCGATTCGTGGGCGAAATAAGCAAATATATTATCGAAGTTGGTAATTACTGTTAGCTGTTAAGCTGTTAATAAAAAAAAATCTGCTCGGAGATCGGCGTGGCGGCAATTAAATAGTGTGAATAACTCATTTGTTGGACTCAATTATTTGATTAATGTGTAATACGTAAGGCAGAATAGTATTTTATTTTTTTGCAATATCCTTGCGACATTCCGTATGTATGCAAGTTTTTTCCAACTTAAAATTTATATATTCGATTGAAGTGCTATGCTCTCTAGTAGACTTTAAAATCAATAGAATTTATTCTCAAAACATAAAAATCTATAAACGAGATTTCTAGGATTAATTCCTGGGCATAAAGATCGCCAAGTTAATTTCCAGTCCTAGCGCAAGCCACATACGACCTTCACAAAAAGATTGTTTCTGTTTTGCATTTCTGTTAGTTAAACTTATTGCTACGTTTTTAGAAGAGGAAGATTTAGAAAAAAAGGGAAAAACGAAAACCATATTTTATTCGGCGGCTACAGAGTTTTCAAAAAACTTGGTGAAATAAGGAAATTTACAATAAAATAATGGAATAAATATGTAAGCCCTTAATTTTTTAGTCATTTATATATTTAAGAATATATATCTATATATATATTAGTTGCGTTCCGTATACTGTTTAACATAGAAGACCGATATTAGAGGCTTCACATGTTCTAATTAGTATAGTAATCAAAGAATCCAAAATAAAATCTAAAATGTTGTGGTTTCTTATAGAATTGATTTAATATATTTAATCTAGTCCATACAAGCTTTACCATTATTCTTCACCAGGTTTATTGTACATTTTTATCCAAAATATATTATTTTGAGTCTAACGAAATCCACTTCTACAAAACATAACTTTTCTTTCATTTGTCCATAAAATATTTTTAATTTATTGAAAGAGCGAACTTTCTTGGTCTGCAGACCTTTAAATTAAGTTCTCTGAGATATAAGCCAACTGATTACAATATATTAGTTATTTTGACGATACCTACTTTTTGGTACTTTTCCTTTTAAATTAAAAAATAACAATATAAAAATGAATTCCAAGCAGCCTAACCTTTAACGTATAGATCGCATTTGTGTACTACTTTAATAGTTATTATACCCTTTAGAGCGAAAAATTTGACTTTTAACCAGCATCACTAGCGTAATTGATACAGTCTTCTTTTGTCTTAGACGTAGATTAGGTAATTTTATGTCACTTGGCATAACAGTCCCTGTAATACCGCTCGGCGTACATCCTCATCTGCTTTACTTATCGCACCGTGTATGTTATGTTATATATATATGTATTTTGATAAGGAGGAAATTAGTATCTGATAAGCAGCTTGTTGTTTGCTCAATATAAACTAACCCATATTTTTTTTTACATATATAAGTAATTATTTATTTAATTAATAAACTGGACAAATGTAGGTTTTATTTATCCTCACGATTTTTATAGTATGCGTAAAAAAAATTGGAATCCTATTATCACAAAATTGCATACAATATATTTTATTAATTACTTAGGTTATCACAACAGCAAATAACTCATCATTATAAATTGTATACGTTAATATTTTAAAATGAAACATTCAATTACGAAAATGTGGAACCAAATGTCGAAATGACGTTCATCAAAATAAACACGATTAACAATTTTTTATTAAGAATGAAGGAGTTTGAAGAGTTGCACAATTCTCCGCGGCAATAACAGTGTACGTTTTTTGACCCAGCCAAGTTGTTACCCTGAATGTGTTTGCACCCCTCCTCGTATACCTCTTCCACTAAGTGCTCCTGCTCCCATTGCCTATTGCGAAATATCTGCAAAGAATCGGAGTTAAATGTATTTAATATAAATGGGCATACTATTTTTATTTTGGGTAGCAAACAAAATGCAAACCTGAGTAGTGTTCTTTTGCTGTGCACAGCCTCTTGTAATTGTTTCCTGTCGCTGTCCATTTTGAATGTGTAAAATGGAAATAGTTTTTAAACACATCGTAGAATATGGGCACTGAACCATGTAAGGAGCCGACTCTTCAAACTTTGAACACAATGGTGTAATAATAGTTGCATTGTCAACAAAATATTTTTCCACAGTTACGGAACATTTGTAACATTGTAATATTTCTTTTGCTGTACACTTGCCTGAAAACAGATTTGGTGTATTAATATTGACCGCACTCTCGCCTTGTAATTTTTCAAGCCGTTTTGCATCCATCTATGTATTATATAGTATATTTATAAACATTTTATGTTGCTCTACATACTTGTATCTTAAAAAATATATTTGTATATATAAATGTAAGCGCATTTGTCAGTGAATTTTAATATCGTAATCATTTGAATAATAAACAAAATCTTTCCATCAATTTTTCAGAAAATGTAATTCATGTTTAAGTGAATCTTCGACATTATTATTCACAGTTTACAATTAGTTTTTGTATAGATTTTAGAATTTAATTTGAATTTTAGAAATAGTCACAAAATATACAAGGTAAAAATAATATGCAACATAATAATTGAAATGACATTTTGGAGTCTTTAGAACATTTAGTCTCTTAAATCGGTGTGTCCTTAATAAGCTGGCCATTTATTTTAATAGTTTAATCGATATCATTTGAATTTATTCTTTATCCCTGATCCATAAATATACCATAATTTGAAAGCTTCAGTCTTTAGTCTATGACCTCCTTTAAGCGATCTTTAAATTGCCCGTATCTTCCATAATTTTTAAGCTGGAGTCAGTCAGGGAAAGTATGTTACACAATTTGAATGTAACCAAGTTTGAAACGGATATTGCTAATAACGCTTCAAAAGATGGACACCGAACATTCTCGCCGCAACTAGTAATTTGCCGCCTGTTATCAAATGTTCTTATATTTGTATCAGAATACTCGCAGCCTGCCGCGCTCGACTCAACTTTCTCTTTTACTAATGTTAATTTTGACAAAAAAAAAAGTGCATTTCCAATTACCAAATTTTTAATATATGGCTTATCTAATGAAAGGTGCATTGAATCTGTATTGGGATTTTAATTTTCAATGCGGATTACAAATTATTCTGAATATTCGAGACATATGTGATTAGAGTCACCTGACTTACATCTTTTATATTTATTGCATTCTTTTTTTTGAGTTTGTTTTGGAATTATATGTATGTATGCAAATTTAGAATACAAAATCTATTAATATATTACGATATAATATTAAAATACCAACCTAAACCAATAGTAATAGCGAACGCAATAACTGTTTGGCACAAGTAACCAAAATTATTGCAGTGTGCAGTCCAACTCATACTTTTAATCATTTGGTATATTCTCATATATGTAGGTGCGTGTAATTAGGCTAATATCGGGATAAAAAATTACAAATATGTGTATGCATGTATGTACATATGCATATGCCTACTTCCGTTCAAACAGTAATAAATGTGTGCGTACATACATATACACAGCAATTGTTGATAATTCTCTGTTGTTCGACAAAGGCACGCATATGCCTGTATATATTTATGCAAGTGTGAATAAAACAAGGCACAATTTAAGTGTGTAGAAACTCTAGCAATGTAGCATAGGTATTAGTGTTGTTTGATGAAAAGTCACCGGCAATGGAGAAAGTACTGCCGAATTCCATTCAGACATATGTATGAATGTTAATGCTTTTGCATGCATATATTCATATATATATATATATATATATATATATATATAAAATAAATATTATGTACATATATATGCATTTAAACCAATTTTGTTGAATATATATTTTCTTCACTTTTATTTTTATTTATTTTCGGTTTTTCATCATTGCAAATGGAGTACATACATAACATACACATGTATTTACTTTTCTAAATAGTTTAAGAATAAAGTATACAACTACCACGCACAATTATCAATAACATAAATGTTGGCACACAGCAACAATGAAATACAAAAAAAAAACCAGGGTTGTTGCTTTATGTCTAAAGAAAGACTGGATTTAAGATGCTCATATCAGCTTTGACGTCACAGTTTCACATTTATTGGGCAACTGTGCAAATGTGAGAAATAAGATAACGCAGACAATGGGTCAACAGTGTTGCTCATTTACGTCACGATACACATGTGGCAAAAGTGCGTAACGAAAATATCCTTGATACGCACAGCATGGAATTTATAAGTTTTGATGGAATAGATTCAACAATATTTTCAAAGACATCAAAAGATTTCTTTTTATTCAAAAAAGAAACACCTTTTTCTGTAATTTTCACAATAAAGACGTCCATTTATTGGTTATTTCTAACGTCCACTAAAAAACAACTACAAGAAAATATATTTTAAATAACATGATCAGGTAAAAAAAATCTTCAGTTTTCATTTTTAAATGCTAAAAAAAAAACAAAATTATGTTTGCTTTGTGAGTATCAATCGTTTCTGTGAGCGAGTTACACATCTTTCAAAATTTATATTATTTATTCTAAAAATAAACTGCGGGTAAGCTTCCCTGGTTATCGCATAGAGTTAAACGATTGCACGTACAAAATCGGAAATTGGTTTTCTCTGAAAAATGTTGCACAAACATAATTTGAAGTTTGGTTACAAAATTTCAGATTTCTGCCCTGTATGAAGGGCAAGTTACTTTCCAAGTTTGGTGACTTATTAAAACTGTAAGAGTTAGGCGGACTTATCCATTCCAATTTTTACACCATGTCTGACTCGAGCACAAGTATACAAAACAAATTTGAAATATGACTGTATTTAATGGAAGCAATTACCTTATATGATATTGATATTGTCATACTTTATAAAACTAATTACTATTATTACAAACTTGATTCCATATAAAAGCTGGATTATTCATAGTCAAATCCTTGATTTTTCTAGCGAACTTAAGTTACCGGTAATATGATTTTATTATTTATTAAGCGGAAAAGCTGAGTTGCTGCGATGGATGTGACAGGTGCCAATGTTTAGTCGCCTTCAGCAAGACTTTAGTTTTAAAGTGGTACAGTCATACGGTACTTATCGATTTGCAATTATAGAAAATATCGATATTTACCCCTCCAGTGAACGTAGCACAATAATTTTAAAAATTCGCTTATCGCAGGCACCAAAAAAGTATATGATTCAAATTCCAAGTATGTAGTGCATTATTAATTTCAAAGAAAAGTGGGTACAAGTGGGTAATACTAGAGTACAGTATTAAAAGTAATTTGACGTGCTTCCATTTGAGTAAAACATTGCTATTCTAGTTTTTAATAACACGTTTTTCGGCTTATTATTTGGGCGCTCCAAAATAGTAAAGAGAATTACTTTAATATTACAAATATAATATAAAACAGTTGTTTTCAATTTAATAAAAATCTGCTAGGGAACTCCAAATCATGAAACAGCCGTTATACTTTCGCGAAGATTCGACTTAAGACAAGGAAAGTTTGCAGTAAAACTTGAATTTACAGAAATTTTAAACTAATTTATGTAAAGGAATAAGTTATAATTGTTTCACATATTTTAATAAATATAATTAAAAACGCTTAAAACATGATCCTTGATATATTTTGATATTTCCAGTTACCAGAATTAGTGAATAGTTTGTCCGAGCATGGACAGCTCCCACTACAAATGGCCTTATCAGCTAAAAATATTCAGATTGCCAAAACTCTTGTAAATATTGGAACTGCTGACGTTAATGCCTATGACGGCGAAGTAAGTACTGTAATTAAGATGAATAATATACTTCTTCAACAAACATTTTTGTCTAGGGGTCGACACTTCTTATAGATGCTGTAAGGAGAGCTGATCATTTTGCTGCAAATTTCCTCTTAAGCCAGAAGTGCCTTGTTGATCTCTTGTCCAGGTACGTTAACTATTTTGTCACTGAAAAATGTGAAATTAATAACTGATTGATTATTCAAGGCCATCATCCGATACTGCACTGCATATCGTATGTAGCTATGGGGAGCACTCCAAAGATTTTACTCAAATGACTGATATTGGAAAGCAAATTATAGATTGCCAGGCAAACGTAAATATTAAAAACTTGCACGGTCAGACGCCGCTTTACATTGCGATCACTTCTCACAATATGGTTATGGTGGACCTGTTACTTGATGTGCCTGATATAGACATTAATTTGCCCAACAATGACGAAAAGAGTCCTCTTGAATTGAGTTTAAGATTTAATAACGAAAATTTCAATCTTGCTGAAAGGCTTCTTAAAATGGGAGCAAATCCAAATCCCTTAAAATCAGACACAAAGAACAGTCTATTGCACGTACTAGCCGAACATAATTTCGAAAATGCTGCAATATTTTTATCTGATTTCGCTAACCTTAATCATCTAAACAACTGTGGAATGTCAGCCGTTCACATTGCTGTTCGACAGAATATGCCAAAACTTGTGACTAAAATGCTTAACACAGGCGCTTCGCCTAATATACAAACAAGTGCAGCCAATATGAAATCTCCACTACACATTGCAGTCGAAGTAAATGCCAGGGAAATTATTGAAATCTTCGCTACTTTTTGCAAAGGGGACTCCGAGAATATAGATTTCAACTGCAAGGACGTAAATGGAAATTCGCCACTAAGTCTTTGCTTAGATTTGGATCGAACTGAATTGGCTCCAATCCTAATTGCTGGTGGTGCAGATGTTAACGCGAGAAATAGTCAAGACTTAACTTTGCTCCATCAATCTATCACAAACGGGGAGAGTGAAAAATCAGTGTTTTTATTGGACCAAGGCGCCGAAATTAACGCACTAACAGGTAAAATATAAATATATAAGAAGCTTAAAGTAAATCGCAACAAGATTAAAAAAAATTGAATAACAGTTTTCCGTAATTTTCGAAGCTTTTTGCTGGCATGACAATTCCATGTCCATGCTTTGGTAGATATATTCCAAGAAAATACGTTTTATACATATATTATTTTATTTTTAGGTGAACAAAAGTCTGTATTGCAGCTGGCTATAAACTATCATTTACCAATAGTCGTAGATGCCTTATGCATAAAGGGAGTGGATCTGAGTATCTTGGATAATACAACAGATCCGCCATTATGGACAGCTCTAGAATTGGGATTTGAGGATGTGGCGCAGATTCTCGTACGACATGGCGTGGACACCGATTGCTGGAGCAATGGGCCTGATGGCTGTCAACAAACATTGTTGCACCGTGCAATTGATGAGAACAATGAGTCCATATCAATGTTTCTTGTTCGTAATCAATGCGATTTAGACTCACCGCGTCAACCCGGTCCAAAAGGATCGGGTGGAGAAGCAGCTCGTGACAAAGCATCGCCCTTACATCTCTGCTGCCAATGGAATCTGTCAAAGGTTGTTCAAGCACTTATAGATCATGGTGCCAATGTAAACGCTGTTGATGTTGATAACAAAACAGCAGCACACATCGCTATTGAGAACCAACATGAAGATATAATCAACATTCTTCTTTGCCACCCTGCAATTGACCTGAAGTTGCGAGACAAATCAGGCCTTACACCCTTTGCCAGTGCTCTGGCTATTCGAAATCACAAAGCCGCACAGCGCATACTCGAGAGACTTCCAAATGCCGCTGAAATAATGGATCAACGTGGTCGTAACTTTCTTCATGTGGCCATCCTAAAAGACGACCTGGAAAGTGTTTTGTTTTTATTGGCTATACAAGTTGATGTTAATTCGCGGGTACACGACGCATATCAATCGACTTCACTCCACCTGGCAGCGGCTTCAAAAAATGAAATGATTATACGAAACTTAATTTTGGCAGGCGCTCGTGTCAACGAGCGAGACTCTGTCCAGAAAATGCCACTGCATGTAGCCATTGAAAGGGGAAACCTATCGGCAGTTTCAGCGTTGATCCAAAATAATTCCGATTATGACGCGACTGATGCTGATGGAAACAACGCGCTACATCTTGCAGTGCATAGTGGCCAGCTTGCGATTGTACGAGAGCTACTAACCGAATCGCGGGTAAACGCTGAGGCGACCAATGCAAAGGGTCGAAATCCGTTGCATGAGTTATGTAGGGTTGGAGAAGACAACTCGGGAGCAGCAATTTGTGAGCTATTCCTTGAGTGTATGCCAAAGTATCCAATTAATGTGCCTGACATGGACGGTAACACAGCAATGCTACTTTCATACATGCGAGGTCAAGCGCCACTTTGCAAGGTGCTCGTAAAAGTCGGTGCTTGTCTTGGCGCTCAAAACCGTGAAGGCATAAGTATTTTCAATTACAAACTTGCTACAGATCAACTACTTAGCAAACTATTGGACCAATTACCACAGGAGTCGCCGTGGGCGGAATCAGAATTGTGCCAAGAGTGTGGCCTAAAGTTTTCACTTACTATAAGGAGGCACCACTGGTAAGTAAATGCAAAATATTATTTATTTAGAAAATAATTAAGCAAGAAATAAAACCGAAACGCGATCTGAAAGCAACAACAGAAATTTTCTGATTTGAATTTACAACAGAATTCGAAGCCGGGATCGATATATAATAAAATTATTTTCAATTTGAACGAAAAGGTTTGTGCTTCTAGCCTTTCGCCACTTTTGCATTCTTTGCTGGATGGACATCACGGTTGATTCACATTTCGCATTCAAGATTGCCTGTGACGCTAACCTGCGGCAGACCCATTACAGCAAACATGCTAAAAAAAAATATGACCGTTGAAGGCACGCACTGATTATGTGTAGCCAGCGTATTCAGTTGTGGTAGCCGCTACGATTTCCACTAATTCTTGGTCTGTCATCGTGGCCCATTTTACAGCTCCTTATAACTTTAGTGTCTATTAATTAGAACTCTGTTCTTCAATATATATATTCCGGAATGAAGTGTCTTCTTGCTGTTTATTTTTATTTGCCTAATTTTAAACACAGTCTCCATTGGCCATAGAGACTCTGTTTGTGTCTTCTACATTATAATCGTTCGTCGATAATTAAATGTAGGACAATCATAGAAATAGTTCGCACGTTTTTCAATTGCTCTGAATTCTCTTTCTCTTATGATATGATATGATAAACACTAAACATTCATTTCGAGTTCTTTGTGAAAACATAACCACAAATTTTTAAGTGTGGCCACGAGATCTCCCTCTCTCTCTGTCTCTCTCTCCCTCTACCTTTCCTCAATTTAATCTCTTAAGTTATCTGTGAGAAGTTTCTGATCTAGGTTTGCTATACTGTTACATCAGTATCTTCCCTCACCGTATCTGAAATTTATTTTTTCGTTAGCTATTCTTTAAAATATTTATTTTTTATAAATCTTAGTTTCACAATTCGATTTCTATAACATTTTACAAAATCACTTAATTTGTATTTATGGAAATTTAGTTACCAAATTTTATAGTTCACCACTTTTTATTTTATTTGCACACTAACATCAACATTTATTCGTAACTTAAACATTGCCACTAATGTATCGTTATTCGTTTTATCATACTTTTTAATAAGTCGAGCGCATTTGATTATTTACTAAATAAATTAACTTTCTACAAACATTTTTAAATGTTTAGTTGTTTAAATATATGTATTTGTTTCCTTTCAGTCGACATTGTGGGCGAGTTCTGTGCTCTAAGTGTTCCAATAACGATGTACCCATTCTTAAATTCGGCATAAATAAGCCTGTAAGAGTTTGCAACGTATGCTTTGATGTTCTTCAAGGAGGAAGCTGAAACGGTTAACTTTACAAAGCTTTTGGAATTATTATGTGGAAGTATTAAGTAGGTTAATCAATTTAGTAGGTACACCAAAACAGGTTCTGCTTAAAAAAAGCATAATTTGCAAAATTTTTTTTAATTTGCGTCTAAAAATTCTTAAAAGCGAGAATAATATTTAATAACAGTTTAAGCATAAGGCAAGCAACATAAGAATTTGTAGCTTACCAAATGTAGATTGCAAATATCAGAATGTTTAATCAAGTTGTCAAATATTTATAATAATATATTTGAGAATAAGTCTTACATACTTACACATAATTTATTGCAATATTGAAATGTTTTTCAGATTTGGGAATAGCTAACAATACCGGACTCTAAAAACCCATATGGCCATTACGTGCATTTTATATATACATACAAAATATATAATTTCGAAAACAATACCACGTATATTCGAACACAATACTATATATATTCGAAAACAATACTATATATTAATTAAAAACACTTTAAAAGGCTCTTTGATTTTGTTTGTATTTTCAGTACATAAGGAGTTGAACATTTTATAGTGCACTTTTGAAAGCATATGTAAATAAAAGTAACAAAACAGCAAAAAAAAAATCCTTTTATGTACACTCAAAATTTACTGTCTTGCCATTGTGGGCCAAGGGTTCGATTGAAAATGTCTCCGAATGTTTATATCTCAAAAGTCAGGAAAATTCGTCACTAAACTTTCACCCTTTTGATATATATATATATATATATATATATATATAGTTTAGATAAAGATTAATGGCCTAATCAGTTCCATGTAATATATCTAAAGACAAGGCAATTTCAAACTGACATTGAATAGATAAATAATAATGAATTTACCTATGATATGTATATTCTTCCTACTTAATAGTTATATTCATTCCTTTTGTAACAATCTCTTCTAATAATAATATTAAAGAAACAGATATATATTTAAAAACAAAATATTAGAAAAACATTGCTTCGAACTTAGAAAGAATTCCCGACAAAGTGTGTAAGTCACTTAATAAAATTTGCTTCAACGTGCAGAAGAGTTTTCCGGATAAAAGGCATATTATTAAAATTTAGTATATGGGGATAACGCGTACATTTCTGGAGACCAGATATTTCAAAATTATTAGATTTAATTGATTCACACGAACATTATATATATTAAAATAATATATTTCAGCTTGAAGTACTTTTGTATAAATTTCACATATTACTCTTTAAATGTAGTGCGAGCTTTGGGCCCAGGTAGTGCATAGATAAAGCTGAATTGTTTGCCAATGTCTTCCTTCCAGTGGTCCATCCGAAAGCAATCGGCGCCAAATCTACCCAAAGTCTGGCTGTCTCACATGAATATGCTTAGCCTAACATTATGGATATTAATAAATTATTTAGGAGAAAGCAATAATCCAACATCATATTAATATAATTTATCGATAGTTCTTCAACATCCAACAGGTCTGGCAGCGCTGTCATTATTTTGTTTAAAAGTACTGTGTTCTGAAAAATGGCTGCTGAAAAAAATGATGGCCTAGAGCCTGCCAAACATGATACAACTAACACTGGAAATGATCAACCTGAAGATACTGTCACCAGCATGGAAGTCACAAAGGCTTTGCCGCCAGCAAAAAGTGATACTGCAGGACGCAAGCGCAAGCGGCACCTATTAAATTCCATACGCGCACAGATGGAATTCTACTTTGGTGATGCGAATCTAAGCAAGGACCGCTTTCTGCGTCGTTATGTGGAGCAAGATCCATGTAAGTTGATAATCCACCTTAGCTTAGACTAATATAATGTATGTTGCTATTTTTTTTTTGCCGATTGAAGACGTTCCGCTGGAAATATTTTTGACATTTAACAAAATCAAGGCACTCACTCAGGAAGTTCATCAAATATCCTCATCTCTTTCCAATTCCAAGCTGCTGGAGTTGGATGAAAGCGGCCTAAAAGTGCGCCGCAAGACTTTACTGCCGAAACAACGAGACGTCAACGATAAGACGCTGTATGTCGAGGCGCTTCCAGTGACGGCAACTCACGATTGGCTCAAGCAGGTGTTCAGTCGCTATGGACCTGTTTCGTATGTGTCACTGCCTCACTACCCGGGCACTCGAAAAATCAAAGAATTTGCCTTTATTGAGTTTGAAAAGAGCGGCTCCGTGGAGAAAGCTGTTAAGGCATTTACCCAGGTTCAGGGTGTTCTGTCGGTTGAGCACACAGATCCGGCCAACTTGGCGAGCATACGCTCGTTTCAGCAGCAGAAGCAGATGACGAACAGCACGGATGTGGAAACAGAATCAAATATTCGCATCAAACAACAGGCAATTAAACGCGAAGGCGACAAGGATGCTATACAGGAGACCGTTGCTGCTAAGCGGATTAAGCTTGAGCCATTTCAGGAGTTAAGCGAGGCATCCGACCTCGAGACTGCAGACGCAGAGACCTCGCAGCAAAGCGACACGGACAACAATACAAAGGACAACGAAGCGGAGGGGATCAAAGAAAAGAAGCGCCGTCGCAAGCAAAAGAAGCGCTTCATGGTGGACAAACTGAAGCCGAACATAATACCCAATGCCTTGGAGCTCAAAATACTGCCCAAAAGCAGCTGGTGCAGTCTCCGCAACAAATATCTCAATCTGCAGCGGCGCATGATTAGTGAGGCGAAGAGCAAACTATGGCGCAGTTTTCAGGCTAAGCAGCCGTCACAGAAGTGCTCAGCGATGCAGCACCACCAACTGCAGCCACAACAGCAGCAGCTGGTCGAGTCGAAGGGCAGCTGCAACAGCGGTACCAGCAGCGACCACGAGGAGCCCGAGCCACTTAGTGAAGTGAGAGAAGCGACAGAGGTGCCAGTGCCATCCAAGCGTCGCAAGCGCAACAAAAATGCGGGTGTACACAAAATGAATATGAATTTTTATGGCGCCGGCGGCAGCGAGGCAGACGAAAGCAAAATGAAGGGCAAGAGTGAAAATGCGGCACAGGAGTTTACGCCACTCTTCAAATTCGAGCCGGGCTTAATTTTAGAGTGCACACTGCACGAGCCCTGCCTCAATGTGAAGGACTTCAAGACGGACATGCGTCAGTACTCGGACATAAAGTACGTGGACATTAAAGAAGGCGACCAAGTGGCGCATTTGCGGCTGGTCACGCCCACCGCCGCCGAGGATTTGGCGCGTCAACTAAGCTGTGGCGAAATGCAGTTCAAAGTGCTGCGTGGCCACTCAGAGGCGCAATATTGGCGCAAAATCGAGGAAGATCGCGAGGCCAAGCTGTCGAAAAAGGTGCGTGTGCAAAAGAAGCGCGGACGCGAAAAGGTTTCTAAATTTTTGGCCAAACACATTAAGTTCGATGATGCTGACGATGAAATTTTGATTGTTGCTTGTGGCGCCAACGATCCAGTTCCCTGCAGCATCAGCTCAGCGGACATCTAGTCTGAGCACATCCAAGCAACGTGATTCAACGATCGTTTTTCTCTGCATCGGCAGCGGTTGGACAAAATGGACAAGTAAAATTGCCTCATATGTCGAGAAAATTATACCTCTATTAAGATTGCCACTAGACAATGCAGTAAGAAAAAATAATTGTAGTAGATTTGAAGTAGATTTCGTTCACATGAGTTTAAGTTTCGATCAGTTCTGTGACTGCTCATTATTTATCATTTTACTAACGCAAATTATCAAAATGCATGCTAAAGAACCTATTTTTAAATTTGTTAAGCTAAAATTGTCAATTATAGGTCCGTTTTCTAACGATATTGTCTAGTAGAAATCTTAAAAGCGTTACAATTGTCTCGACAGGCGAAATGGTTGATGCACTTTTTATTTCGATTTGACGATTTTATGTATTGTCTGTTTAGTGCTTTTACTCTATTGCTACGAAGAGTAAAGTACAAAAATCGATTCAAAGATTTCCTTATTAATTACGATATGAATAAATTTGCAATTTTCGAAATTTTGTTTATAAAGCCCCAAATTAATGAGCCTAAAATCGTTTGTTTAGTTGTATGCCAAGTGTTAAAACAACATTAAATTAATTACTTAAAAACTTCAACAGTTTTACTCAAGGATTCGGAGCAATAATAAATATTTTTCAACATTACATTGTTAACTACTTGAGCTTCGAAAAAAGGCTATGAGCTACGCAGTGATCTAACTCAGCGACGTAGTCGAACAGTTCCTCCATGCAGTTCTCGGTTGTTTTCGAACGTCCATTAACACGGTCGTTACATTCTTGATATTTGTTGTAGAGGGATTCAATATTTCCTTTAGTCTGGCACTTATCCTATATATATAAAAAAAAAACCAACATATATATATACAAGAGAAAGGAGATGCGAACGAAGCTTTTACCCTAAGAGCTGTTTGTGGATCAACCAGATCTGCTTCTTCCTCATCAGCCCTAACCACGGGAAGTCCGAAAAATTTCCAAAAAGCCATTTTAGATGCTGAAAATAATCAAAGAATTAGAATTATGGACAATAATATCATTCCATATTAAAATGTAACCATTTTATGCAGGCAAAAAAAAAACGTGAAAATAAAGATGTTTATTTTGCTGTTTCACAATAGCATTAGTAGTATTAAAACTTGAAATGCATTAAAGACTCATATGCAAAATAAAGTAGATGAGAATTATCGGTAATTATACAAAAACTTACGTTTTATAAAATGTTAACGCAGCAAAAACAAGTTAAAACCTTTTCGTGCATCAATTGTGATGCAATCAATATGGATATTTTATTTATGGTGCTGCCAGATCGATCAAACTTTATTCATATGTTCATATGTTGTACTAATATTTTTTAATGTCGTTTATCTGAAATGGCACCAATTTTCCACTGCAATTAATATTTTAGATATATGGTTGAAAGAAAACAGCAAACCTTTTTAAAAACAAAAACTCAAATACCAAAAAATACTGATTAAACAATAATCGATATAATTATATTCAGTAATCGATAACATTGATTTTACATCCCTCCGAGGCCTCGTTTTTTCTGTGTATTTTTTGTTCGACTGTGTTTTAATACCTCATATGTTGTTATATATCGCAAATTTTGTACTTTGCGAATGGCATAACTGCAATGCTACCTTGATAGCATTGTTTTTAGCGTCATAAAAACTGGAGCAGTCACATCCCGTCGAGGGAAAGATACGTGCAACATTTTCGATCCCCCGCTTATACACACCCGGATAGTGTGAGCCCGCCGACGTAGCGGTAGTCGTCAAATACAATAAATGTAAGAATAAAAGTTCCAATTCATTTTTGTGGTTGGAATGTGAATATAAACACGTCACAATCTCAAGTCCTTTTCTTATTTTTGTATTTAAGATTGCTTAAACGTGGCCAATTGCTCTTCTATGGATACAAGCAATAACTACCACCTAATTAATGGCGGAGAATCATCAGGTGAACAGACACATACTACGATGCAGGGCTATCGTGATGGCTGTGCCTCCAATTCATTATCAAGCCAAACGAGGATGCATAGAAACTTTAAATTGTTAGCGGATCCGCAGCTATTAAAATGTGGCACCAAGCTGTATCGATACGACGGTGTTGTGCCTGGCGACTCAACTTACCCCACAGTCACACCTCGCGATCCACGAAATCCACTCATTCGAATTCGAGCCAGACCTGTTGAATCGTTAATGCTGGTTATTCCACGGTAAGACACAATTTCAATAGTGAAATTATTGTAAACAATAATAAATAATGTATGTTTTAACTTTGAGCACAGGTTTGTCATCGATTCAGATTACGTTGGCCAGCCACCGGCTATTGAAGTTACGGTAGTCAATCTTAACGACAACATCGACCGCCAATTTCTTTCTAGCCTTTTGGATAAATGCGGGCCCACTGATGAGATAAACATATATCATCACCCAACAACAAACAAGCATCTGGGAATTGCGCGTATCGTATTCGAGAGCACCAGAGGAGCACGCCAGTTTATTGAGAAGTATAACCAGAAATCGGTAATGGGAAAGGTAAGTTTGGTATTTGTGCTACAAGCATGCAAGAATGTCGACTTTTAATTGTTTTTGTAATCGTATTAAATGTAATTTCATACATTGTTTCTATACAAAATAAACAAAACAACATTGCTTCACATGTTAGTATTGCTTGTAGCGAACCTTAAAAAAAAATAAGGAATAAGGATTAATTTGTAATCTGTAAAGCCTTTAAACTAAATCATATTAACATATTTTATTCAACAGATTTTAAACGTATTCTGTGATCCTTTTGGTGCCGTTTTAAAAAAAACGATAGACAATCTAACAAATCCCACTGCACCACGACCTGTTATTGGCACCATACAAAATTCGTCCACTTTAATTGCGGCAAAGGAACATTTTAATGATTGCTCTGAAAAGGATGTCCTGCATTTGGTATCAAGTGGTAGTCATAATTCGTTTCATAAGAGCACAGTTTTTGGAGAACTAGATGCTGATCGTCATAGAGAACGGGAGCGAGATCGAGATCGATTTCCTAAAGATCGTGTACGACACTCCGTAGAGCGAGGTTATGAAAGAGAGCGTGGACCACGTAATAAATATACCAGCTCACGTCACAATCGTCACTATTATTCTCGAGGATCACGAGAAAAGAGTCCTGAATCAAGCAGGGATCGCTTATATAATGCACGAGACAGAGACCGAGATCGAGACCGAGAACGAGACTTAAGGTCATACGACTATTCACGTTCAAAAGCACGAGATAAATATGGGGAGTGCAATAGATCAAGGGATCATTCTCGGGATCGGGTAAGGGAGAGAAGAGATTTTCGTATTAGTTCATCTAAAGAACGGGATTACCGAGAACGAGATCGCGATCGGGAACGGGAACGATCTATTGAAAATGATCGCAATGATCGAATTACTGTGAAACACGATAAACGGTATTCAAGTAATGAATGTCCCAAAGATGAAAATGGGGCTTCGTCATTGTTTAAAAACCAACAATATTATTCTGGCATTCCCGTCTCTAATTTAATACCGTCTGATATTTATGGATATAGTAATTACGGCTACAATATGGGCGAAAGTATTCATTCATGGTCTAGCTCCTATAAAAGATGGCCGGCGGCACCACAACCTGATTCGCAGCCTGCTCCGCCGCCACCTCTACCCAAGGAAGAAGAAAATTGGGATGATCCACCGCCGCCATTGAATTCTCATCCAAATGAGAACACGCCTGCAGCTGATATGCTTGCTTGTATAAAGCCACTATCACCAAAGCGATTAAAGTCACATAAATCGAATAATCTTCTCGAGAATGTTGCCGAATCTGAAGTTAGCACAGAGAATGTTGATTTAGATACACGTATTGCTTTGATATTCAAAGGAAAGACGTTTGGAAATGCCCCGCCATTTCTGCAAATGGATAGTAGTGATTCTGAAACAGATAAGGCCAAGGGGGATGGAAACAATGATAAGGTTGAACAGCAGTGTGATTCGAACAGTTCCCACAACAAAAAACCAACAGAGAAAAATGTTGCAGCCTTGCAGCAGCACGGCGCCAGTGATATATCAAGTGACGATGACATTTTAAACAAAAAGGAAACGGTTAAGCAACCCCTTGAAAAGCTTGAATCTATTGACAACAATGATGACAACATGTCCTTGTCCAGTTTGTCGTCACATGAAGAAACGACAAAAGTCTCAAGCCAGACAACGAAAATTATATTTCCTGCATACACGGATCTGCATGTGTCTCAACCAAGCAATTATTATTATCATCATTCAGCCTATGGCTATGGACACTACCCGTCTGCCATTGGCGCGAGTTCCGAATTTACTGGGAAATATTTTTCGAATCCTACATACATGCAATCTTCTTACCTACCTGGAGTGGTTTCTACCGATGGATTCAATTTAGATCCGTATGTACAGGCATATGGCTACCAGCATACGCACACAGATCAAAATGACGAAATGAAACAAAATGTGAAAAAGGTTATGAACTTTATAGTTGAGGAACTTAAACAAATACTCAAACGGGATGTTAATAAGCGCATGATTGAAATGACGGCTTTTAAAAATTTTGAGGCTTGGTGGGACGAACAAAAGGTGAAATCGCGCTTAAAACCCATATCGTCAGTTGTCGATTCGGCGACAGTAAATAACCACTCATTAGATAAACATGGCAGCCAAGAGAAGCCTCCCGACATTAACCATTTGATAAACACGCAAAGAGAGATGTCAGATTTTCAATCATTTACCAGTATTGGTATTCGAGCAGCAATGCCAAAATTGCCATCATTTCGACGTGTACCAAAACATCCAAGTCCCATTCCAGATAAGTTTGACAGGGATCTTAGTGATCAAGAAGAAATGGTACAGCGTTCTGATTCAGAGAAAGATGATTCAAATATGGACAGTTCCGATGCTCAAAATATCAACATAAAGCGACGCTCATTACAAACGGATGTTGGCAAATTGCGACTGACGTCGAACAATTTGCGTAGGAAAAGAGAAGGAAGTGCTTCAAGTTTCTTTTCGTCATCAACATCATCGTCATCCAATAGTGATAGTGAAAACGATGCTGAAGAAATGGGCAATCATGCTGAAAACGAAAAGAGTAGCGACGACGAAACCTATGATGAAGACATACCATCAAGTAATGCAAATGAAAGAGGCAAGTTATCTAAAAGGCATCGACGTACCTTAAAAGCTGCAGAGGAAGGCCAAATTCATAACGAATATTCAGACTCTGAGGAAGATAATCATTCGATAAACCGAATATCAGCAACTAAGCGAGGTCGTACGAAAAAAATTGACATATACTCTGATACTGATGATGATGATGACGATATTGATACTGAACGAAAGGATAAGTCAAAACGATTTACTGCATCGAAAAGTAATGTTATATCATCCATACCATCCGATCTTGAAGATATTAGTAAAGATAGTTGCTTTGGTATCGAAGAAACAGGCATTGCTTCTAAGTTTGATTTAGATATAAGGACTGATGCCAAAGAGGAAACCGGATCCCGCCGATCACCTACACCTGTCCCACCACCGGATTACAACGAGGAACCTGTTCAAAAGTCTGACGGCCCGAGTACAGCAAAACCGCATTTTGAATATGATCGTATTTATAGTGATTCTGACGAAGAGCGCGAATATCAGGAGAAAAGACGCAGAAACACAGAGTATATGGCTCAAATCGAGCGAGAATTTTTAGAAGAGCAGCAGAAAAATTTAAATAAAACAGATAATACATTAAATATGGATCTAAAACTAGAGATTAATAAAGTGGCAAGCTTTGAAATGCCTGAAACACCTGATGTTACAAAAGTGCCTCCGACACCAGGCGCAAAATTAATATTTGAGGACTTAACATTGTACAAGAAAGATGTTTCTGATGTCGATGAGGAAAGCAAACATTTTGTGTGCACAGTGAATTCTGAATTAGGTGTGAAATGTGAGGATAACACAAATGTTCAGTTCAATAGTAAAGGTAAACCGGTTTTGAAAACGGGTGCTTATGAAATACAAATTTATAACGGAAAACAGTCACCTGCCTCCTCAGACAGTGGATCGAGTCAAGCATCACAAGCTAGTCAAGTCGCTTTAGAACACTGCTATTCCTTGCCACCGCACGCACAAGGGGACTTTCCCGCCGGTGCTGCAGCGGATCGGTTTGATTCAAATAACAAAAAAGATTCGGATGGAACGCAAGTTGCAAGGCCAGGCCCGGGAAGACCTCGTAAAGATTCTCTTCGTGCTCAAAAGAAAAAGAAGGAATTGACTGGCCGACAGACCAAAAAGAAAATGAAAAATGAGTCGCTGAAGAGCTCGTATTCCGAGTTAGTTCGTCAAAATTCTAACTTTATTCCTTGCGAAATGTTTAATACCCGTGATCAAAACGAGGAAATGGTAATTTTATATACTTTCCTTACAAAAGGCATTGATTTGGAGGATATCAAATACATCAAGTCCAGCTATACCGAGCACTTACAGAAGGAGCCATATGCGTAAGCTAAGCAGACTGGAAATTTCGACAATTATTTAATAATTATTTTGGTTTTTTAATTTCAGTATGTTTTTAAACAATACTCATTGGGTTAATCATTGCACCACAGATAGGGCATTTTGGCCCTCTCCTCCCAAGAAGCGGCGCAAGGATGACGAACTGATGCGTCATAAAACTGGATGTGCACGTACTGAGGGATTCTACAAGTTGGATGTACGTGAAAAGGCTAAACACAAATATCACCATGCTAAGGCCAACACGCATGATGCCCAAAATGAAGATAGATGCGATGAGCCGACGGCTCTGACTAATCATCATCACAACAAGCTAATATCAAAAATGCAAGGCATTTCTCGAGAAGCTCGCTCGAATCAGCGACGTCTTTTGACGGCCTTCGGTTCAATGGGCGAGTCTGAGCTTTTAAAATTCAATCAGCTTAAATTCCGAAAAAAGCAGCTTAAATTTGCCAAGTCGGCGATCCATGATTGGGGATTATTTGCCATGGAACCAATAGCGGCGGATGAAATGGTTATTGAATATGTTGGACAAATGATTCGACCCGTTGTTGCTGATTTAAGAGAGACAAAATATGAGGCAATTGGCATTGGTAGCTCATATTTATTTCGAATTGATATGGAAACTATTATCGATGCGACAAAATGTGGCAATTTGGCAAGATTTATAAATCACAGCTGTAATGTAAGTATAACGTACGTTAGAGACTGATTCAGTTGTTAATTTCATTTTTTGATTGCAGCCAAACTGTTATGCCAAAGTCATTACCATAGAATCAGAAAAAAAAATTGTTATATATTCAAAACAACCCATTGGAATTAATGAAGAAATAACTTATGACTACAAATTTCCTATAGAAGAGGAAAAAATACCATGTCTTTGTGGAGCTCAAGGTTGTAGGGGTACGCTTAACTGAAGCCGATAAAATTCAGCTTTAGAATTTGCTACAAAATTACTGAATATAAATCTTAATCAATTGAGTTATAAGAAATAATTACTGATATAAGAAGTTCACAATATTATTTTATAAATTATCAGTTACATTTAATTAAAATTGATTTTTATCTTAACTTAAAAGCTTTGGCTTGTCCGTTAATTTTAAATTTATAAAGTTTTCTTTTCAGTTTATAAGACTATTGTACGTAACGTTTTGGTTAGTAAAGGTAAACTTTAACATAATAAGTACATACATATATTTGACATGCCACACAAGCGATTTATGTTTACGCTGTAAATTACCGCTAAGTAAAAAAAATATTATGCAAAGAAATATGGCAGTGCGAATATCGTAACGGAAAACTATGAATCGATTTTCTCATACCAGATAAGACATTCAAATATTTATAAAATTAGGTTTTTGATTTTAATTTTTTTTTTAATCTTTTTAATAGCCACATTTGTGCTTGTAAATACTTAAAAATCTTTCAATGAATGCATAAAGTGTATTAAAGTAGAATATAAATAATCTATATAAAGTTAAAACACAAAAGCATGTGTAAGTTTTTCCTATTTGTATTAAATACATTATTTAAAACTATATGAAAATAATTGTCATTTTAACATTGTAATTTCATCTCAAGGATTTATTTGACATCATTTAATAACCAGGAAATCTAAAAACTAAAATTGAACAACTAGGGAAAAAACACATTCTGGATGAACAGCGATGGAGTGAAATGTGTTGAAGCATAAAAATATTAGAACGAATTCATTATGGACAAATGATGCTTGCAAAAAAATCAATATCACACAAACAGTATTTAACCCGAAAATTTTCGAGGCATTTTCGAAAGACAAGACAAAACTAAATAGGAGTATTTGTAAAGAATTATAATACATAGCCATTTAAAAATAAGAACCCACTAATGATTATCATTTTGATTAATTAAGAAGCAAATTGAAAAATGTGTCTCCGACACATATGGTGTACATATTATTGGAAACCATTAATGGCCCATTTGCATAACCACATAACATTTTTCTATGTGAGGTGATCTCTGAGCGAAGGCCTATTTGCATTAAAGTTTCAAATATCCAATTATTTTATGCAGTCACCATTAGATATCAGAAATGGGCGGGTTGGATTAACTGGTCGACGGATGAGTTCTTTTATGAAAACCTATTTTTTTATTTGCCAAAATATCTCAATCAACCTGTCTAGATTCGAGTGTTATTATGGTTCTAATATTTTGCAGAAAAATATCGAAAACGAAAAAATGTATCATGCAACTACGAAAACAATCCGTACATGAGCATCCAAACTACGGTCAGCTACAACGAATCCAATTTTGATGCTGAAGGGATATATTTATACTTATTTGGACATTAGTCTTCCAAATGCCTTATTTAAAAAAGTCATCGGAAAATGATAGTTTCAAATTTTAAATAAATTGATATTTATTAGATCTTTAATATCTGAAGTAACCGCCAACTTTCAACATCTGAACTGAAATAGAACTGCATAATAAAAATAAAAGATATAGCTACCGAATATTATATGATTATTTGGTAATCAATATTTAAACAAAATTTATTTTGCTCAAGGCACGAAATTTCATATCATAAAAAACAAACTTAACTATTTGAGCTTTGTATGATGCGTAATGAAACGCATAAATATAGTATGTAAACAAACACACAATTTTCTAATATAATATAAGAGATTTATTGTAAACTAGTTTTTAAAGTTATTTGCATGTCCAATTGTGCTTGAGCTATGTCTCCCAGTGCATTTTGAATTTTTTCCAACAGTAGTTCTCCTTTTTGAACGACGTGTTCAAGTTGCTCCGCAGTTTCCTGGTTTTCAATCTCTAGCCGCTTAAGGCTGGAATTTTGAAGTTCAGTAGAACTGTCTTCATTTGGCAATGACTCTATCAAAGTATCGATATCCTTGGCACATCGAGCTATTAGTTGAGCAAAAAGCTGTGCATAGTCCTCCTGCGGCGGGTTTTGTATGGGTGTCTGCGAGCCTGTCCTGTCAAAATTTGCAAACTTGCTCGGGTAGGACGTTTGCTGAATTACACCAATAGCATTGCAGAAGTGCTCAGCTTGCTAAAACATAAACATTAACACATTTTGCTAACAAACCAAATCTTGCGCTTGACTATATACTCCCATACTTGATTAACAGTGTCCTGAAGCTGTGTTAGCCTGTCTGCCATAGTTGTAATAGTTATATTTTCTTAAATTGTAATATCTTGTAAGGCTTGATAGCAGTGCTGGAGGAAACATTGGTGCAGCATTGATTTATCGATATTTTTACCGTGTTTTCCAGCACTACTTAACTGAGTTTATTTACTCGGGATGGCAGCTACGTTGTTGATGTATCGATTTAATTGCCATTTTTATTTCTGTATGTGGGCGATCTTTTTTAAAACTCAATTATTCATTTGATTAAATTAAATTAAAAGAAATTCTTTTGCCGTAATTAAAAATATGATTCAAATTTATTTATATTCAATTAATCAGCGAAAAATTTCATTATATCGTGTGACTAAAATGAATGATTTGGCGCTGCAGCCAAAGAAAGTCTCGAATGAACATAAACATAATGCAATTGAAAAACAAAACTTAATTACAATGTGCATCATTAAATGTCTGCCGCTTAAAAATTCCGAAACGACTATATATTTCACAAAGATTCGAAGCGCTTATTGTTATATATTGAAAACAACCCATTGGAATAATGAAGAAATAACTTATTACTACAAATATTCTTTAGAAGACAAAAAATTCTCATGTTTATAAATATTAAGCCGGACTCGTGAACATTATTTATTATGAAAAGCCTCTAGAATGTCTGGAAGATGATGGTAGGAAACAGTCTGTCCAAAACCGGAAAACCAATGATTGTTTATACAATGTATAACAATGCTCTGTTGTAAGAAATTTATTAGAAACACTGAGAACAAATGTTGCACAAATTATGAACTTTAATTGAATTAAATCAGACAAAAAATATAATAGTATTGACTCAGTGTTCAATTATGAACAAGGGACGCTGCAAGACTCAGCTATTTTGATATTTAAGAGGATCACTTAAATAACAAATAATCACATCAAGTCGCCTTTTAAGTGGCTGCATTAAAATAAGAAAACATTACAAGGAGTCGCCCATTAAGCTAAGTAAACAGAACATGGGGTCGCCCTACAAGCGGCTGCATATTTATTTAGGTTTAAGAATTTTTTATAAAATAAAGAAATGCAGACCAATTCGATTTTAAACGTCTTCTCATCGTGCTTACTACACACAATACGTGTTTCACATATTTTTTGGTCGTTCGAGACGGATTCAGAGTTTGAACCTAATCTTCGACTATGAGGATATAGGCCTACACTTAATGTAGTCTATGTAATTTGAAGTTCGCGTCGATTTCAGTTTTCGAATTAAAAATGAATTAATTAAAATGGAGCCGCCTTCTTCACATAAAGAGATTAAAGGACGGTCAAATAAGTTGATGAATTAACCAAAGATGAAGCTTGTCTAAAGAAAGAATACTTGGAAAACATTGAGAGATTATTAATTTATCTGCGAAAAGAAATATAAATTGCCAAGACCAATTTGGCAAATCCTACAAAAAGAGAACTGATACATAGTATGTGTGCGCTAAGAGTTCGAATGAGGGCCATTCGAGAAACGATCACTTAAATGGAGACTTTCCAATTTTCGGCCGTTTCTGAAGAAATTTTCGATCTCTTCATCGAAGGTGAAATTTTAATGGGAAAAATTATTACAGAGCAGTCGTATCTACCAAATTCATCGAGACGTGACAATCTGCTACAAGAGGAAAGGTATCAAGAAAGGCCTGCGATCGATAAAATTCAGCAGGAACGAGCATCCTCAAACTAAGGATAAAGAGCTGAATTAAAGGTCCGACTAAATTCAGTTATTAGAGCAGTTCAAGCTGCGTCTGGAAATGACACTGGAGACAATGTGCAAGGAGCTCGAGGAGGAGTCAAGACATACAGAATCGCGACGAGGAGCTGAAGGATGTGCGCGGAAAAAGCCACAATAAGATAAAGGAGCTCGAGTGTCAGCTAAAAAAAGGAGCTCGTGATCGTGTGGATCGTGATGCCGAAGAGGCACTGAACCAAGAGCTGGGTCGCAATTTGGACGAAAGCAAGGTACTTCTAAACTACGCGCAAACGCAGCTGGAGCGACTCATGCTTTAAAAATCGCATGGGGCTCGCAACGATGCTGAGGAACAAGCACATGCGGCGCATAGCGATCGCGCCGTACTGAAGTCTCAGATTAAGGTGCAAGTGAGCCGATACAAGGAGTCGTTAGAGGAGCTGCAAAACGCTGTGACACAAAAGGGAGTCTCAAGAAATCGCTTACGAGTTGGTGTGACTTGAGGGAAGAGAGGCAGCTATGCCAGCGAGAAGCAAAAACTAAAAAGAAACGCTTTTGAACAGACTTCAATCTACTTAGATGAATACGATATTGTAGAGATTACACACAAGACCCGTGTTTCAGAATTGGACGTACAAGTAAAGTAAAAAGTATCTTGGTATAAGAATCATCAAATTCAACAGACACAACTTGACGTTACAGCTTAGAAAGTAAGGTTTTGAATACAACTCATTGAGTTCTGTTATTCAGACACTAAGAAATCAAGGTAAGAGGGTTAATAAAACCCCCAAAAAAGCATCCGAATCGAAAGCCTTATTGAAGTCAGCATGAAATTACATTCTTTTGTATGACTTAAACTTCTTATAATACACGGACTTTACATTTTTCAACCGAACTGGGTAATGGTTGTTACAATTGGCAAGTGTATCAACCACCTATATAGCACACAATATCACTTAAATGGTTTAGTCATAAGCCAATGCTCAATTTCCAATAGCTAGTTGGAAATTAAACAATATCCATAGACTGTCTTGAAAAACTAGAACTAACATTGACATTTTAATTATGAGACAAACTTCAGAGGACTGGAAAAATTAAATTGAACTCACAGTTTATGAAGAAGGCAAACAAGGATTGGAACCACACTTGATGATTAACACGTCGGGATCATTAAATCAGTTTCACAGGTCGCGATGTGTCTCAAAAGACATTAATTCTTTTGGTTAAAGTACGTTCTTCATTTAATATGTGGCTGATAATCATATTTTTAAAACGTTTATTATTATAAGAGTAATGTGTTTTTTTTTTCGAAAGGTCATATTTAAAGGATTTCAAATTTAAGAGAGATGTTTGAAAATCTGGGGTAGCAGAAGTAGTGAAACCAGTTAATGTGATATAGATTTTGTTTAAAGAGAGATTAAACCCCAAGAGCAAAGACTTTAAACAAACTTTAAATTTATGGAATTATAGGCGCCAGGAGCTTACAATCGATTTTATATTACTTATTACTTATAATTTTTTTTGCGCAACGACCGTCATATTGTATGTCTGTTCATGTATCTGTTTGAACGTAAAAACGACTTAAAACTTGGAACAAATTTTGGTTTATAGGCGCGTCAAAAACATGTTAAAAAATCATTTAAATTAAATTAACATTTGGTTTCAGGAATTTCAGCCCAAGAAATTTGAATTGAATATCGCAGATGCACCCAATCCATGGGTTGTGATTAGAAATATGGTTTTACAGAATCTTAACGTATTCACTTCGTTTAGCCCAATTTGTCCAAAGTACCGATTGCGGCGACATTTTGCTACTTTTTTTCATTTTCATTTACATATATTCTACAATTTGTAAGTTAGAGTGTCCAAATTTTATGTTTCTCGTTACTCCACTAAGGGATCGATAAAAAAAGTGGATGGCAAAGTCCACTCCGACTCATTAAATCGTTACACCTGTTTCTATAAATAAGATCATATATCTCACACAATTTAAAGCCAGTCACAAAATTTGAAAAGTATATCGCTAGTACCACCTTTTAAAAATCCGGACAAAAGTTTTAAGCACGCCCACTACAGTTGCCAAATTTTTTCAAAGGCCCCTAAATTCCCAAAAGTAGCCTGTACTCTTTAAATTTTTGGAGATATGTGGCTTTATTGATTTGCCAATATTTCCTATTTGCAATTTGTCTAATGCGGGTACAAACTAGTATATGTTCAACGTTCCAAGTCTCTATTTCTAAGGGTGACGACATACAGACGGACAGACAGTATTACGGACATTGCAAAAAACGAATATATATAATGATAAACTCCGGTATTAAGGTATAAAAAACACAGACAAACTGCAAAAGCCATTTATATGTAAAAAGTACAAATGTTGTATATTTTATCAAATTTGTTACCTATAAGCATTTTTTGCAATTGCATTAAAAATTCATACGTAATTCCGATAAAAATTTCATTATAGTCTTAATAAATAATATGATTATTTTGCCATAATGTGCGGTTACTAATTGAAAAGTTTAATTTATAATTGTGTATGTAATAAATGAAATCGTTAATACCCAAGTTTACGCAATTAACAGGAAAATTATTATTAATTTGCACTTTATTTTTTGTATATACTTACCTTATCTTTAGAAAACTTCAAATAATTCTCTAAAAATATTAAAAATTTACTTTGGTAATATATATTTCTCAGAATAATTCTCTTTATTAGTTCCATTTCATTCTTTTGTTTTTTTCTTTCTTTGTATAACTTAATTATAATTTTATCAGTTTCTTGCAATTATCAGATATTCATCAATATATATATATATATATATAAATATATATATTATATATATACATATATATATATACACTTTACATTTTTCTTATTTTCATATCATTGCTGCTGCCATTTCGTTTCGATTTTTGTTTACTATTTATATTTATATCTTTTTTATACTATGTTGTATAGATATTTCTTTTTATATTTATCTTAAAGCTTAGCATTTTTATATACTTTCTCCCTCACTTATATTTTTTATAATTCCCGTGCCAATTTTGGCTTTTTATATACTTATAATTTTCTGATGGTAAATATAAAAATTGTCATTTTCATATATATTAAAAAAAAGAATATTAAATTTCTTTATTTTCGCGTTATTGCTTGCCAAATATATGGTTACTAAACTTAAGTATCTCAAAATAACAAGATGAACCTTTATACATTGCTAAGCAGCTGACTTATTGAACACTTTTTGTGACTTTATTTAGGTTTATGTATCTTGGTAAAAGTGGAACAAAGCATGCTAAATTGTCAACCTGGCTAAAATAATTCGTGCAATCTAGTCTACTTTATTTAGCACCTCGGCGGGGACTAAATTGATTGCGTAAGAAAACTGAAGAAAACAAAACTATTTAAAAATAATAAAAACAGAACAAACAATTACTTTTAAAAATTATAAAAACTCATTTTATTTAAATTTTCTTCACCTATTTAGGTTTGTATAATCTTAAATTTTTCTTTTCTTTTCTTTTGTTCAGTATTTTCATTTTCTGCAATATTAAAGGTATATTGTTATTGTATTTGTTATGCTTTGTTAAAGTTAATTAAAATAGTTTTTGCTCTTATATTTGTTTCCATATCGCTTGTTCCATATGTACTATGTAAATCTATTTAGATTCAAACTAGCTTTACCATTTTTTCATTTAATATATCTTCACTATTTTTCTTTTTCATTGTTGCAGAAAGTTTACGTTTTTAATTACAATTATACTTCATGTATGCATATATATATACATATATTTGTTTATATGATTTATAAGATTTCTTCGCGATATTATCATCCATATACTCTTTTTTACGTTTTTACAAAATACATATTTTATGGAAAATGATAACAAAAGCTTTAAGCCAAAAATCAAATCTTAAATTCGGTAGCACTGAATAATATGAAAAATATCAATGTTAAAATACAAAGATTCTTTAATGTTTTCGCAAGTTTTAAGTTGCATTATTGAAAATGTTTCCTCAGCACAAATCAGAGTGACGACTTGATAGTGTTAATTCCCCAAAATAAGAAATCATCAATTCAAAAAATACTAGAACAGCAGACAGAATAAAAAATCGTTAATGTTAAAACTAATGGTGCTTACGATAGGATAAAAGTATGTACAAATTAATGTACATACATGTTTAACTAATTGGTAATTATTTGCCTTTTCACTTTCATTATTACACAAAAACAGAATTTCAAGTAAAACGCACTAGAGCATTTCAAATTATAATAATATAATAAACTAGTTCTAACCGAAATAAACAAAAGATTTTCTTGTAACTTGTAAGGTTTATATAAATTTTTTTTGATAGCCACTTTTAGATAACCTGTCGAAACCTGGAACCCCCTCAACTGGACCCTTTAACTGATCGATATATTGTTCCCTTTATCAAATGACAAATGTCAATCGGAGAGTTAGGATAAGGGATCCAAGCAGTATCCTGTAATTTATAGATTTATTTTTTATGTTATGTGTGTATATTTTAATAAGTTTACTTTAATGCATACAATTTTACTAATTAATTTAAAGTGTTTACTGAATTATGATAAACATTTGTGTATAGCTTGAATATTTTTTTTTTTAATTTTTAGAAATTGTTAAATGTAATCGACTAAATTATCTTGTATTAAAACTAAAATGACAATTTTGCTGTTCTGGTTTGTTGTCGTTCTTCAGTTGGATTTGGTTTATTTTATTTTTAGAGCAGCTGCTATTTTTTCTCAATCAAATTTACAATAAATTTTGTACATTTTTGTTACGACTGCTTTACAAAATTATGTTCAAGTATCCGGTTTTGTACAGTTTTATTGAAATCTTTGTTTATTGTACATAGTTTTGCTTTGCTATTGCTTTATTTTGTATGTATATTTTTTTCGCTTCAGCCGTCCACAAGAAACAATATTTAAAGAAGGCGCCGATAGGTGTATCAACCGCATAGCAGAGGTCAGGAGTCGTTGACAAGCCAAAGAACAAAAATCACAAACCAATATATATAAATATATTTATAAATATAAATATTTATATAAATATATTTATAAATATATTTATATATAACATAGATGATAAATATATACATATATATGATTCACACTTGTTCCGACGCATTTTTACACATTGTCCTTTAAAGTGTTTGCTAGTGCCTTCTTTTAAATAGCTTATATGTTTGATTATGATTTCTATGATCACTGCCTCAAATAGCTTTGCTAAACTTTTCCTGCGCAATTTGTGTGTGTTTCTAGCATCTTAAGTCCAAATTTGCTGAATTTTCATTTATTTTTTCTTTTGATTTCTCTTTTTTTAATTTCTAATGCTAACAACAAAATTTATATCTACAAATGTTTTATTGTAACTGTAATAAAATTGTAATTACTAAAAAGAAGAAAGCAAAATGAAAAAATCTTTTATGTATGCCCGTTATTTTTTTTAACATAAACAAAGAAAAACTAAATAACGCTTAAAGCAATATGAACCTAGAAGAGACAAACCATATATATTTACACAGTTTTCAGTTTTTAATATATTTTGCAACGTGTTACCATTTTTTTTTTTTTGAGAGTAACATACAATCAAAGTTGAAAATGTGCATATAGTTCTATCTGCGTAGTAATGTATGTATGCACATGCAATTACTTTCGTCTCCTTTTATATTTGTTGTGTGTTTGTATATTATAAGTGTTCATTAAAAATCAAAATCAATTAAACATGTGTGTAAAATATTTAGATTTTGGACCAAGTAAAATTATTAATTGAAAAGCGCACAACTTGCACTGCATTAGCCTGCTTTGTTTAACTAGTTAATTATATTTAATTTTATATACTTAGTGTTTTAACACTCTTTCCTTCATCACTCCCGTGTGCTCTAACTATATATATTTTTCAGTTTTATTTTCATTATTTTCCCAAAAGGAATTTTACATTGGTTTTTTTGTATGTTTTGCCTTTTTGCGTTTTTTTTTTTTTTTTTTTTTTACATTGGTTTGTTTTGTTTTTGTTTTTAATACATATACATACATAATTAATTAATCAATAATTAAAAATTATGAAATAGATGTTGCCTTTACTTTTAGTTTTTTTTTTTAATTTGCGCTTGCATTTGAATTATTCCCTTATAAGTTTTGCTTTTCTTTTGTTTCTATATGCAACACATTACAAACAAACAAACAAACAAACACAAATTACAAATGTTGTTCTACATAAAATTTATCATCTTTCGTGTACTTTTTATCCATTTTTTTAGGAGTTGTTCTTACAATTGTATTGGTGTACGAAGGTTCTCGAGTACAAACAAATTTGCAACTTGCGTTTTGGAATAACAACTAGAAGAATTTCGTGTTATTTTTTTGTTGTTTTTTTTTTTTTTGATGAGTCACACTTCACAGCAGCGAGAAGAGGAAGAATATTCGTAGTTATTTTTGTTACTTGCTAACGCGCTGATACGCGCCTGGTTCAACTTTGACATGGAGATGATTATGATGTGATATTAATTTTGATTTTGAGTGTCTGTAGTTGCTGTTGCTGCTGTTCTGTTGTTGCTGTTATTGTTTTTGTTTTTACTGTTGTTGTATTTGTTGCAGCAGCTGCTGTTGCTGTAGCTGCTGCTGCTGTTACTGTTGCTGCTGCTGTTACTGTTGCTGCTGCTGTTGCTTGCGCTACTTCATTGTCGTGCTTGTTGTTCATGATTGTAGTATTGTTGATGTTATTATTCCGAGAGCAGATGTTGCACAGTTCCTGTTGCTGTTGTTGTTATTATTGTTGCTTGCGTTGCGTGGTATTTGGTTAACGTTTGTGTACTATTGTTGCATGTTATTGTTTACATTATAGTTAAATTATTATTATTTATAGCATTTATATATAATATACATATTTTTATATATACACATATATGAGTTTATATGCATCGATATATATATATATATATATATATATATATATATATATAAATAAGTGTGCCTGTGTTGTGAGTGTCCGTGGTGTGTGTATTCCTGTTGTTTTGTTATAAATTGATTTGTTGGTGCGTAGCGTGTATGTGAGTGTGTATATATACTATATTATAATGTGTAGTTGTTATTATTCCTACGGCTACTGTTACTGGCACAATCTCGCGGACAAATTCAAATCTTTTGAATTTTTTCACCAACCACAACCGGATTATTGCGCCGAATCTCCTGTGCGCCGTGCTCTCTGTAGTCGAATGTGCAGTTATGTTTATCGGAATAACGATGCACGGCACAGTACAAACCGCCGCAACGACATTGAAAGCCTATATAAAAAATAAATATTATTATCTATTAATCGATTTGTGCACACACCAACCCAAAACAAAAACAACAACAACAGCTAACAAAACTTACCAGTGAGGCCAACTTTCTTGCGACATTCACCACATCGATTCTTCTTCTTTTTGGCGTCCTTATCATCATCCTTGTCCTTGTCATCCTGCTCGCTTACAGCAGAAGCAGCTGCTTGTGTAATGGAAGTATTTGGACCGGACGCCGATATTATGGCTTCGCTATTGGTTTTGGCTGAGACGGTGGCGGCTTCCTCAGTGATTTTCTGCACAAAATGAATGAGAAATGTGGAAAAGTAGGGAAATTACATGACTCAAAATGGAGAAAAACTAACAATAACAATATTAAACAATCTACAATGTCTGCTCCGTTTTTTTTTTTTAAGCGAATTCTCTGTAGATTCCGATTTAAGTTATCCCCATTCTCTCTTCCTTATCAGCCCCCCCCCCCCCCCGCACACACACACCATAAACCACTTTTAAGTTATGCAAGCTATTAACATATTAGTTGTGTTTTGTGATTGATTCGGCGTTTTTACCCGCTTCTTGGCAGAAGTGGCATCGTCACTATTAATGGATTTGGTTGACGTCTCCAAAGATTTAGACTTATTTGCACTTTCATCCTTGCGTTTCCTGTGCTGGGAATCCGTTGGTTTCGTCCTCGACTGATCTGCTTCATCGCCGTTGGGCGGTTGTTGGTCCATTGTGGCTGTGCGGCTCTGTCTAAGTTTATCGGCTTTTTCGGCTTGTCGGCTGCTGCTGCTAGTGGACAACGTTAACGTCGTCGGTCTCGCCTTTACTTTCTACCTTCTTCTATCTATTTTCTGCTGCTGAACGGAGTAGGCCAGTCGCGGTGCAGGCCTGCTGGTGCTAGCAGCGCACGCCGCAACCGCGCTACTAGCTCGAATGCGAGACTTCTTGTGCAACTTGTTGCACTTCCAGCAGTGCCAGCAACAGCAACCTCGGATGCAATTGGTCCTTTTCTTTTGGGTACTACGTAAATTGGTGGCGTTTTGTGTCCCCTGGGTTTTACCGCTTTCATATGTTCCACTTCTACGATGGCGTCGTGCTGCTGAATGTCCCGGTCTAGAGATTGAACTGACATTGATTGGATTTTTGTTGACAAGAGACACAACACAACTCTTGCCGCCGGCCGACGACGTCGAGCACTTTTGGGCCTTTTTGTTTTGGTTGTTGTGCAAAATTCTTTATTTGCGTTTTCAGCTGCTGCTCTCTAATGCGTAGATCCTTCCGCTCGTTGACGTTGGATGGAAACTTGTGCACATTAGTCGCGAAGTTAACCTTAGGCGAACAACCACTACTAACAAAGTCAGCTCCTCCTGCTCGACTGTTTTTTGCGCTTTTACGCGCAAACGAAACCTTTTTGATCTGAGATTGTGATATACTTGAAGATGACGGCGGGACACGTGTCAGGTTGGACGACTTGACACCGGAGTCGGATCGTGAGCGCGTTCCACAGTTATTCCCGGTGGTTACCCTCCGTTTACGTGTTGTTGCTGCTGCTAAGCCTGCTGTGGGAGCGCAGGTGGCAAAAACGAGAAATTAGATTAGCCGACTGCCAGCCAAGCAATTTAAATACAACAATGTACCCTTTGAAAAATTATGTCTGCTGGGTAGAGACTTTATTAGCGAAGGTAAGCTGAGACCAGCAAATAATGCGTCGGCCGAGACACGATCAGCAGTTCCTCGAGCCGATGCATTTGTGTGCCTGGGGCTGCAGTTGGCTGCTTACTCATTGCTGCAGCAGAGGCCGAAATAGTTGCCTTAGTACAACTCAACGGTTTAAGAGAACCATTTAAATTTTGCTTTTCAAAGAGTTGTAAATTTAGTTGAATCAATTTTGTAAGACAGCCAAAGGTTGATTGTATCGATTTTATTTGTATTCGAGGGGACTCAATTTCCTCAGTTGCCTTATTCCCTCTGATGTTAATTTTAATGTAAGTTGACAAACAACAGTAACGTTATGTTTAATTGATGCTTTTGAAGATACAATTTCATTGCCTACGAACAATCGGAATGGATACTCCGAAAAATACTATAAAATCGCAGTTCTCATCTGCCACATATTTACTCTATATTTAAAGCAATTTATTTCTTAAAATTTCGTGTAAAAAAAAATAATAATCTCAGAGACGTTTTCTGTGTATTATTATCCCAACAGGACAGTACATTAATAAATAAAAATCGGATTGTTTGGGAACTTCTTTTGCTTTGGTGCTGGGAGAGCAAGTATGTAAAACGAAGGTAAAATAGAGTATATTCGTTTTGTGCATTGTTCCTTGGAGAACGATACTTGCAACTTGGAACTGGTGGGGTGTTAAGTCACTAGGTGGATGAAAGTCGGTAAAAATCGATAATCGCAAATCGATAAAAAAAAAACATCTCACACAATTTTAAGGCTAGCCACCAAAAAGCCGCCAAATTTGGAAGGTATAATACTAGTTGTCTGTCCGCCTTTAAATGAAAATTTATAGCTTCGCTCACCATCGGCAAAGCTCATATTTTTCAAGATGAAGATCGAGTGATCTTAGAACGTTACCTCCTTCAAAGATTGCTACTCTTTCTGTTTGTTGCACCTGTTATTAAATGGTGTGACCTATTGGTAACAGAGTATTTGGCAGTCGGTTATGCCAGAATGCAACGTTTTCTCTTTGTTAGTGCCATCACGTATACACTTGATTGAAGGTGTGTCAAGCTAGCAGCAACGCTCTAAGCTGGCACGTATAATTTAAATTTTTAAGTTTTTGAGCCTGCGATGTATACTTTCTTAGGGTATGTAGTTTAACTTTTTATATGTTTAAGAATTCAAGAAATGAATTTAATTTAAAATTTCTTAAGCCTCGCAGACCCAAAACTGCAATACTAAACTTTTTGGATTGCATCGGAGCCACAGTCAGTAACATCACGAAACAAATGTTGTTATATTAGCTTTTTTTCATAGGAATTTCCAGTTGATAATTTTTGACATTATTTAGCTATACATAAGTCGTACTTAATAATGGGTCTGTGCTTGATGATTACCTTGTCAACTCCGCAGTAGTCCTCAGCGACTCGCGGTCCGCACAGCTAACATTCTGGATTTACTGAAATAATTACTTTTTAAAACTCTTAACACTTACTAAGATTCTAAATTTTTATCCGAAAAAAAGTACAAAAAAAATGTTCAACCAAAAAAACCCTAAACAGCTTGGCCTACTATTGAAAGCACTTTAAACAAGAAAGCCCACATCAACGTATTTTTTTAATATTTTTTCTAATATATATATGAAGACATCCGGCAAAAGCTCAGACTCCTCAAAGAGAAGAAATCAAACTCACCTCTTTAACATCATTGTGTGATTGTTGTAAGCTTTGTACTGTGGGCTGTGCGGTATTGGTTGCTGCAATGGCCGGACTGAATGTGGGGCTAGGTTGTGGACTTGGAACTGAGACAGGTGTGCTATTCACAGGTGGCTGTTGCTTTTTTCTAAGCGAGTCCTGCACGGAGATAGGCGGAGAGAGAACAATGTGTTGAGTAAAATCATTATCAGTCATGACAAATTTTTATTATTATACTCACCTTGTAGCAAACCGAACATAGACCATCTGTGGCTGGATTTCCATAGAAGCCGCATCCAGAGCGGCACATCGGTTGCATTGGATTCGACTCGCGTTCCATGATGGCTAGTAAACCAACTTTACGATTGTGTGTGTGAGTGTAAATTTAAAAGTTTATTTGACGATGGTTGTCGTCTCTTCTCTTTGATTTCTGTTAACTCTATCGTCCAGGAAAATATGTTGCATCTATTTCCTGCTGTTTTTCACAGCTGCTGCACCGGCGTCAGCAACTTCGACTCGTTTAGTTTTACTTTTGCGTTATTGTTGATTTTTATATGCAGTTATTATATGTTTATATAATCAATAAACTCTTGCCTTCCGACTAAATAATTAGCTTTTAATTATTTGCTTCGTAATTGTGATAAGCGAAGCCAAAGAAAGTATTTTCACTTAATCGCAAAACTGTAGGAAAAATAAGTAAATGCAAAACAAAATATTTAATTAATTGTTTCGATAAAAAATTATTATTACAAAAAAATATTTCAAATAAAAATAAATTGTATATGTGCATCAATCAGCTGAGCTGATGATTGTTGTTGTCAATTAATTTAGCAAAGCTCAATTTTCTTTGTAATTCGAAAGCTTGCTCAGCTTGGCTAAAGCTCTATCTCAGCCCCGTCTCTGTCCTATCATGTGCAATCAAGTTCTAAATGGACTATTGCAATTCCTGGGGGAGAGTGAGCAAAAGATGTGGTGGCTTTGGGTCTTCCATCTTCGAAGATACCAGAGAGTATAAGAAAGGGATCAGTTTGACGAGACATCGGGTTTTCTT
Source organism: Drosophila fungiperda (assembly GCA_035042345.1). Lineage (NCBI taxonomy): Eukaryota > Metazoa > Arthropoda > Insecta > Diptera > Drosophilidae > Drosophila > Drosophila fungiperda. Next base: position 922,634 of record JAWNLM010000204.1, read on the forward strand.
ACCGCTTAGCGACTTCACAACATGCCATGAATAAAAATGTTACTATCAAAACATGCAACAATGTTACATACAATATTTTTGATGGAGCAACCACAACGAGCATAAAAATTGCAATTGTATTTTTTACCATAAACAACATACAAATTTGCGTTTTTTTTTTGGTTTCTCTTCAAGGCTGTTAACATACACACAAACCAACACACAAATACATTCAATCGAACGCAACATTCAGAGCAAAGAAGTAAACCAAGCTCAAAAACCAGTTTCATCCACTATACAGCGCCATATTCGAGAAAGAGAGAGAGATCGAGAGAGAGAGTTATCGAGAGAGAGAGATCGAGAGAGAGAGATCGAGCAAGAGAGAGATCGCGCAAGAGAGAGATCGAGCAAGAGAGAGATCGAGCGGGAGAGAGAAAACAAATTTTTTTTTATTGTGTTTTTTTTTTTAATAAGTCTTCCCGTATGGACCGAAATTGTTATAAATCTATGAGCAAGTGAGATTTGAAGTCAAATAACTAATTTTATGCGTTCCCTCGCTTTTATTGATATGTATAAATAAATATGTGCATATTCACATCACTTTCCCAACTCACGACGATAAAACTTTACACCTTTCACACAAATACGCGCAAACGATGTTAAAAGTAGCCATACTAACTCGACACATGGATAATAACGTTAAAGATCGGTTTGATTATCTCAGCTGTGTGATTGTAAAATTATATTTACTTTTCTTTTGTCCATTTCTTATAGATTTTTCCGATTGCGACTGGTTGATAATCTCAGCAGTTTCAACACTCGATGTCCCAATGAAAGTGCCACAGATAATAGCGGAATACCGCGTTTCGCGTTATTTAAATTATGTTAGATATATTTTACAATAGACAAGAAAAAAAGCTAATGCTAAATGCTAATGAATAAAACATGTTGTTGTCAGGGGGAGGTAAAATTTTCCCGGAAATATAAGATAAATGAAAAAGGGGCTATTAATATAAAGTAGCTATATATAACGTTACACTACTATTATTTTTACCGCAACTGTAAAAATAGTACATTCAATCAAACATAAGGCAAAGGAAATCCAAAAGATAGCAACAGACTGTTGTTAATTTCATACACAAGCATACGGAATTGTTATAAAAAAAAATATATATATATACACATATATATGTATGTGTAGATAATTTCCGTCTGTTGGGGTTAATTGAAAACAGCTGACTGTCAACGATTAGTCTTCTCTCCTCACTATCTCTATCTCTGTCACTCAATCCAATCATAAAAAAAAAACGCTACAAATATACACATACATATTCTCAGTCACAAATACATAAATCAACTCCCCACACAACAATTGGCTGTCGTGTGACTCTCTCAACTACGCAAGATAACGAAAAGTAAGAGAGAGCAACATCAGTGGTTTGTGAGCGAAAGCTTTTGTGCATATGTACGTGGATATATATACATACGTCAATCAAACTAAGCAGGAAAACAAGAAAAGCAATCTGCAGTACGTCGAAGACCAAATACTCTTTACTAATGCAAGCCCATTTTCTGGTTGTTACTATGCTAGAGGCGTAGAAAAAATGTTAAAATCACCTCAAAAATAAATTACAGTTTTTCCAAACAACAAAGCTGTAGGTACATAAATCGATAACTCTTGAATATACTTTAAAGTGAATTCGATAGAAAATATTTTTAAATCAGTAAAATAGGAAGGTAACCACATTTGAGCGTGGAGTCAATAATTTTGAATGGATGAATCCGGTGATACCTCACAATGCAGTCAAGAGCGGCATAAATGCAAACATAAGCAAGCACACAGTTGTTAACCAATAAAACGGAATCGTACTGACGTCATTGTTGCTTATATCAGAATTACAATATCACTCACCCGCGTTGCGTTGGTTGCCCACAGTTACTAATGTATGCATGCATTTATGCATGTATGTAGTACATACATATGTATGTGCACGCTAAATGCCAAATGCGCATTTCGGTAAATTACATAAGAAATAAAAACAGTGCCAAGCACTTAGTGCAAACAGCAACAGAAACAACAACAAATAAAATGGAAAAGCATACTACGCTGCAATAGCAACAGGTAGCAAGTAACCAGCAATAGTATTCTAGCCGAGAATGCTTACAAGAGAGGTTATTAAGTATAAAAAAAAATGCCCTTGTCAGACCACCATTTTTTTGCCGACGGCTTGATACCGTCCGCAAAAATTGCGAATTTTGTGTGACCTAACAATATTATATTCTTATATTTTTTTTAAGCAACTTTAAGTTTACTGATTAGGATGAAAGTCCAAGGAAGTAAGTTAGGATAGTGAGAGGCCAGTGCATTTTCCCTATCTCCACAAATATATACATTTTGAAACTGTAGGACTTTTCTAATTGTCCCATCGATTTATTTACACTTTACTACAAGAAATCGATGTGCTAAAAACGTTTATTTATTTTAAAACTGTTTCCAACATAATAAAATTTAAATTAACTATTTTATACATTCTATTTTCTCAACCTTGATTGCCAGTCATTTTTAGTTCAGTTGTTTTTACATTTTTGCATTGAATGTCCAACGTGATAATAAATGCTTGCTGTGTGGTAAATCAAAGATTATGTTGATTACATTTGTGATCGATCTCCAGATGTATCGATTATAGCAATTACATTTACTTGCACGCATGAAATGCATCTCTGTATGTTATTTTGTGCATGTATACATAACCATGAAAATGCACGTGTGAGAGAACAACTTAGCAGTGTAGAATAAATACATGATTTGCCTTCTGATTGATTTCAATATTAAAACAATTGGAGGACGAACACATAGTAAATGTTAATGAACTGTTAACCTGCATTGAAATCACACAATATACAAAAACAGTGAATAAGATGCAGGTAAAGTAAAGACCAAACACATATCCAAAAATATATATGTGGATGTAAATATATACAAATTTCCATATTAATGAACGAGTTAAACGGACAGACACAAATCGCATTAAGAGACACAAATACACACACACACGTTGCCTGTAGAAGAAGCGGAGATGAAATGCTTAACATAAGCTACGCCGTCGCAATGAATGGTTAAAAAACTTTATCACAGGCACACTCAAGACGGAGAAGAGCGCGTAAACAAAATGGCGGTCATCTGAGCTTGGCCATTGAGCCTTAAAAATCAAGAATATGGCTCTCTTCCGGCCGCAACTGGAGAATGAGACAACTTAAGCCAAGTGCAAAGTGTGGAAGGATCCACTCTCTATATGTTCAGCAGAAATGCAATCAATCAATGTGCTCTCTGCTGCTTCTCTATTCCAGTTGCAAAACAAAACCAACATTTGTCCAACAAAAAAAAAACACAGCTGCTAATGATTACCCGATTATTTCTTGTTGTTAACTTAAGTTTTTTTTATAGTTATCGCTTGTTGAACATTCGATTAAAATAAAACTTATTTTGAAATTCAAATGATTTTATTTTATAGAGCTTGATAAATTATTATAATATATTATATAGTATATTATTGAATATAATTTGTTTATCATTTAATACTGAAAAATAAATAGAACTAAAATACTTTTTTATTTTTAAATATATAATTATTAAATCGTTATCCAATTTTGCCATAAAAAATGGGAATGACTGAATCATATGAACGAAGTAAACGATCTAATGTCAGGGACGTAGTTTGCTCGTTTAGTTAAGAGAGAAATTCAATTGAACTAATTCAGACTGTCAGACATTCACATTAAACAAGTCAAACCTGAGCAAAAAATTCAACCAGCTGTCCACACATAACATGAATTCGAATGAATTGTCTCCAATTCCGTTTTGTTAATCATGCGACTGTGTTTCGAAAAGTATGGAAAATAAAATATCGGCGATTTCGCAGTTATCGACATACACTTCCAATACATGTGCATTATTATTTTACATTCTTTGAACTGAACTGAAGGCCGTTTAATTTATTGAGCTTTGTCTGGTGAAAGGTTATTGAACTGTGTAGACTATATAAAAAAAAAAACAGAAAAATTATGGATATGGTCATATGTTGAAGGGAAATTCAGAGTTCGAACAAACAAAGAATCGAACTGACGACAATGCAACGAACGAAACGGGAAGCTTCGCCATTTACACTACATACATGCATATATTTATTTATTTTGTGTTAACGAACTTTTCGTTAACACTTGAACTTTGCAGCCGAACCCGAAGGCTAAAGCAGCATCTGAGACTGAGGCTGATTCAACGATGTTTACGTCCAATTCGCTTAAGTTGGCCGCGTGAGACATTAACAAACAAAGTGCGCATATTTTCATACCTTGTACGCAACAGAGATAAGCAACAGCCAATTGGAAGAATTTTCAACCCTTAATCAACACCAACAGACAAGAGTATTAATCAGCTATCTCAAAAAAATTCTCACACAATTAAAATTACTTTGTTTGATCAGTATAATTTAACTTATTAAAATTCACGATCATTTAACACAATGTTCCTTAAATTGTATATACACTACATAGAAGATATGAAAAATAAAAATAAATCAAAATGCATACATCTTAAGCCTTTGTTCCCAAGCAGAGTGGAATCCTATTCACCCTCTCTCTCCACTGATCTGAGGGATCAAAATTTTAAAAATTTGGTTCTTCTTGGAAATACAGCAATACTGCAATTTAATATGGTATATTTTTTGCCTTAAAAAGTTTAGTTGTCGAGACATAAGTTAAATAAATACAAATTTTGGGCGCAGCATAAATATGTGCATTGGCCTTGTGCAATATGTTTCATTTGTAAACCTAAGATCCAAAGTCTGCCATGTCAAGAAATTATTAAATAATATTCTCGCCCCTACGTCGTACATGGAGCCTTTCATTATCGATAACCATGAATACATAATTTATCGATATTTATAGACTCGCAAATGACTGTTTGCTGTGTACAATTTTCAAATATTTGTTTTTCCCGAATATGACCAAGAAATTTTAATGTTGATGACCTTAATTTTCGTCTTGCTACAGAGTTCGCGCCACGATTCTCTTATTTCGAAACCAAGTGCAATAACGATTTGAACTGGTAATATATCAAATCAGCCATACAGATATATAAACCCACTCTCGCTAGTTGTTTATTGCGCAGTTTCATCAAAAGAAGATAAAACGAAACACGTTGATAAAAATTGTATTTTGATTTAATACTTCTCTGTAAATTTTTTTTGGAGTAAAGCATTTAACAATATTGTTGATTTAGTATAAAAGTGGTGCCCTGTCTTGAATACGATGGCCAAACATATTTTGTTTTTACATGTTTAAAGTTATGTATACTATTCTGAACTAAACTTAACAAAAAAAAGCTACATTGTTTCTAGTTATCTAGTCAACTTATATTAGAAACAAGAACCAAAAGAAATATATAAATTAAATTAAAAAATACCATCAGCAGTGACGTAATTAATTACATAAATAAATACATATATATCGATGCAAGTTAAAGACAGAATTGCATAACTTAAAAATTAGAAATTGAAAGAGAGAAAATCCCAACAGACAACAATACTAGTAGAATATATATGTAAGCAAATTCAAATACACATAAGCACACACACTCATGTAACTATGTACTTTTGTAGAGAGGATTAACCACTAAAAATAGACGCAGCAAGGCACCTAAAAGCCAACACAAAAACATTGGACACTAGCGTTTTTTGAGCCCATCGCAGAAATGATTTCAAATAACAACACACAAACAAGAGTAGAGGATCGACTTAGAGACATCCTGTATTTACAAAAAAAAAACATTCCCAGTCATGCATAGTACTCTTTTTGTTTATATTAAAAATTAAATGTTCAATAATGGTTGTATACGCATTCATTTGTATATATGCACATAATACGTCTGCATCAATTCATACACATACACAACACATACACACTTATGTCGCAGCATTTTGTACAACACTGAAGTTTACTGCAAACTATTGTGTACACACTGAAACGAAAGAAACCCAGAGTTGCTCTATAAACATGCAAAATGATTGCTATGGATATATGAATATATGTGTGTGGTTGTCCCAAGAACAGTCACAACAAAAAACCAATCGAATGAGTGTACAGTGAAAATTAAGCAGTAGGGAGCAAGGCGAAAAAACGCTATTGGGCAAAGGTCAATAGGAGCAGCAGTACAAAAATAAAAAAAACTTTAAAACCTGAACAAAGTCGAAACAATGTAAAATTATAATAATTAATTGATTTTTATTGTTTTAAAAATGGTTAAATTTTACATTAAAATAAAATAAAAAAGACGTGAAAATGTTTAATATTGTAAACCATTAAATAATGTTAGTAAATTAAAGTATTGAATAGAAAAATACTTGAACATAAGCCAGCAGAGATTTTTCTTAATCTTTATCTTGGTGTGGAAAAGCAAAGAATATGAAAGCAGTCTACTTTGTAAATGTCTTTCGTTTTTTTTGCTTAGCACTAAGTCTTTGTATTCATGTTCATGCTCACCATATTTTTTTACAACATAAGAGCAAGGCAAGATTTGGAACATCGTTCTTCACAGAATGTTAGTTTGCAGAATGTTATGTTCATTCAGACTGCTTGCATAAGCATAATACATAAGAATTGACAACCAACCTAAGATAAAAGTATCTTTTTATCGACAACAATAAGTTAAAACTAATAATATAAATGTAATTTAAAAATCAGCGAGAAACCTTTTTTCAAGCAATATATTCAAGATACCTGACGGACACCACCTTAAAAAAATACACTTTTTCAAGATGTTGACAGACTCTGCACACAAAGACAGAGCCAGTGAAGAAACCAGTTCAATTGGGAGCGAAATCAGATGAGCCAACAACAACACGTCGATCGCAGTAAGAGCTAAGCGCATCGAAAGGATGGGTTGTGGAGGGGTGGGGTGATGCGGACGCGACCTAAAAAGAAACCAACACAACAAAAAAAATGAGGTCGTGGCCACGCACGCGTCGCTATTCTAGAGGCAAGAGAGCCAGACGACCGAGCAGCTGACGCTGACGTCGACGTCGACAGTGACGTGCGCTTATCAGCTCATTGTTTCAGTACGTGTGTAGGACAAAGACAGAAAGAGAGATATTAAAAAAAACAGAGCGTTAGAGTGAGAGTGAGAGTGAGAGAGAAAGAGGAATGCCAACGTATTAATGAAAAACACGTATCGTTAAAACAAAAAATATAATACTGTAGATTATTGGTATTAGACAACTAAATACCCTGCAAAAATAGTTCACATATCCGATATATATGTTATGTATTATTACTTTCATGCATAAACCATTGCTATGAATTTTGTTATTCATTACTCTGAAAGTTCGAAAGGAAAATGTCAACAATTATACAAAATAATGTAGAGGGTACGAAAACTCGTAAAACTTTTGCTAATGATTGTGCGTAGGTGAGGAGAAGTGTGAGGGAACATGAGAAGCAGCGAGAATTTATTATTTTTGTTTTCATTTTATTTATTTATTATTTGTTTTCGTCACCATGACTATATATATTCGTTGACTTTATCTAAATATGTACAATATCTATATACATATAAGTGTGTTTCATTTAATTTGCACAAATTTATTATAGCAAACGGAATATATTTTATCGAGCTCTACATAATAAAAAAACAAGTGTTGTTTATCGAATTTTAAATATTATGTCAAAAATATATATCTACCTAAAATTAGTGTACGCCCTTCTGAAGTTGATTGAATTTTGCTCACTATAGGAGTTTATGTTTACACAGAATGCCAACGTATAAATATGCAATACTCGCGTCGTATAAATATATCAAAAGATTAAAGATTTTTAGAAAAATTAATTTGCCAACATTAAATCTAATTTATTTGGTATTCTAACAACAAAAATTAATAAGTATATGATAATTTTAATTTTCATTATTCCATAATTTTCACCATGAAGAATTAGTGAATAACTGGCCGAATTCAATAACAGACTCAATAATTAATCAAATATTACATTTAGGGCATACTTTCGGAAATAGTTTTGATTGTAATTTTATATAATAGTGTTGAGAAAGTTAACTAAAATTGGGATTGGTCCCGAGATTTTTATATGACAAACAGGTAAAAGTTACCTAAAATCCGTTGACAAACGTAGTTTTAAGTGTTAGGCTAGGCTATTAGGCTGGTTGAGTAAATCGAAGAGAAAAAAAGTAAAAGCGCTCTATTTGAGAGATCTCAGCGGGTAGTTACTTTATAGATATACTTTTATTTGTAGCTAGTAAATATGACTTTATAAAAACTTTTCAAGTTTATTTGAATAATATTTATAAAGTATATTTGTATGTGTGGATATTCAAATGACAGTCTGCATGGTTTAAAAAAATGTGTTGCTCTGATAATAATAATCGGTTATCGATTATTATCGATTTAAAACCACGTGCAAGATAAAAAAATTAATTTATAAGCCACATCAGGCTTATGTACGCAAGAACTTTTATTCCACCTTTTGAAGAAATGTTGACTAACTCAAAGACAAACTACTTTAAGTATAAATAGACTTGTTTTTGTGTATCGCTTATAAATGTTTATATTTATACATTCTTATGTACGCCGAGTGTTCCAAGCGAATCGTTACATATTATCTAGCTAGTAGAGATCTTCACATTCATATACAGACTAAAATATGCCCATATTAACTGTTTACATCTGCACAAATATTTTTTTTTTTTGTATTTCGTCGTCGTATTCATTTATTCACACACAGCTGATTCAGTTAATGTTAAATAAATTTCATCCTTATCCAAGGAGTAAATTATGCCAATTGAATGTTTATATGGGTAAATATGGCTGTGCGTATGTATCACTATATGTATATTTGAACGTTAGCATGTATATATGTATGTAAGTATATGCACATTTATGCGGATTAGTGTCAATAAAATTTTCATATGACAAGAAAACCGATTATGCCCGCATAAAAAAATAAATAAATAAAAACAGAAAAACAAATGTCATGCGCCCACACATAAAATGTAGTTAGGCTGATAAGAATGTATAAAAATAGTGCGTGCCAAACATACATATATATATACATATATGTATAAATGTATTTATATGTATTGATATAAAATATAAATATATATTTGCTGCTGGCTCATTGTACTCTAAACCGACACTCATGCATAGTATGAATGTGTGTATGTTGATGAGTCATGCAGTGAGAGAAAATTTTTTTATCACCAAAAAACTCTAAACTTCATACATGTAAATCAATTTCTTAAAAAAAAAGAACGAATACTATTTTTACATTTTTAAAATGGCGCGTCAGAATAACATTCCACGTGTAAATATGTCTAAATTTATACAGGTATGTACTTGACATTACTGTCGAAATATATGTAATGCACTTATAAATGTAGACACACATATACATATATACATGCACATCACATATGTGACAGTGTGTCCTTCGTGGCAAAGACAAAAAGCGAGCCAGAAACACTTTTGGCAATGTGGACAACCTTTTTTCGTTTCCTATAATTTTACACATTAAAAAAAATACAGTTTAAGTTACGATTATGAGTATGTATGGATGTACATACAATATGCGATTTCGTTTTTTTTTTTCATTCGTTTCAAATAAGTTTGTCTTTGTTTTTCTTAGCTTTAATTGTAGATTTATTTTTTTTACGCGACTGGCAACGACGTCTGTTCTATGACATTGTCTATAGAGGCACACACAGAGAGACGCACGCACTAACTAACACATGTATACAGATATGTACATATGTACATGTGTGAGAGCGAGAGAGTGCGGTTGGTCTGTGGTGAGCTCAGCACTGCGTTTGTGTTGAAATTCAGCCAGTTAATAGTGGTGAATAAGCGGGAGTGAGTCTCACGACGACAGCGTAGACGAAAATTAAACAATTTTTTTCATCAGAAATTATTATGAGCAATGCTTAAGTAATTCACACTTACTTGTTTTAGTTGTAGTTATTAAAGATGGCTTAAAACGTTTAGAGAAAAGCGTGTTTTATTTGAATCACAGTTGTAAGGATTTTTTCCTTATTCACAAATAAAACAGATATATTTCTGTAATAATTGCTAATAAATTAAGAGATTTTCGTATGAAATTGCACAATGCAGGGTGGTAACTACAAATTATATATATTTTTTTTATTTTTATATATATGTATATATTTATATTTATATATATATATATATATATATATATATATATATATATATATATATATATATATATGTATATATTTATATTTATATATATATATATGTATATGTATCTATGAATATCACAAATTTATGGTTAACTTTCTTTTTTTTTTGTATTTTCTTTTTAATTTAAATTAACAATTTTTCTTGCACACAACGCAGACGTCGACGTAAAAAGAGACGCTGGTGCACAGTTGACAGTTGTTTTTTAAGAGGGCTCTCGAAGTATTTAAGTAATTATTTGTGTAATAGAAAATGTAAAAATCATTTACAATTTATGCCAAATGAAGACGGCGCGCACGCACACACATACACACACACACACACACGCGCGGATAACACAATGCCAGCGACAACGAAACAGAGACAACAACGCGTTCGTTTATTGTGGATGACAGTTGTAGATGTGTGTGTAGCAAAAAAAATCCAACGTGGATTTGATCCTCCAAACTCGATGTGAAGTCTCCAAGGTTCAACGCACGAATGAAACGGCAAAGCGAATGGCAAAATAGTCGAGTCAAAATGAAATTCATTCTGTTATACTCAAAATAAAATGTTGAAAATGCTAACGTTACAGACTCTGCTAACGCAAATGTGGTTTGACACTGAAATTTTTTATTCCATCTTGGAAGAAAGGTTTATAATTTCTTTATTGGTGAATGTAAGCAAGCACCTATATATACTTATATATGTCTTATATTTCTATCCTTACAAATCCTTTTTATATCATTTTTGGCGATTTAACAGAGCGAGTTGAATAGCGTAGCATTCATGTGTTTTATGCATACATTGACGGAAATGAGAGCAAACGTGTGTGTGCTAACTAGAGAGAATTTGAACAGATTTGGTGAGAATCATACAAGGAAATATTCTGTACTTGTTTGTATGCACATGTACATGTGTATGAGTACAAAGATGACAGTAATAAAACGCCAATAAATTAAATCATATTTTTTCGTATTTCATTTTAATCGTTGAAATGCTGTCAAAGCAAACGACAAAAACGCACAGCATAGGCCATACAAATAAAATTAAAAAATAACTTGTAAGTTACACAAAACGTTTCGTTGAACTTTAGACCAATAGAGTTGAGAACTGCGCCCCCTGTACAAGAGCGGTTGTCCCACAGTAATGTTACACTACATATACATACATATGTTAATGTACATACATCATTATTAAATGCTGTTTGTACTTATTTAGGCAAGTCTATAAATATTAAGTGTACATATGTTTTAGAGTTGAATACGCAATTGCTATAAATGTTCTCTTAAAGATGAAGTTTGGTATTTAAAGTAAATATGATTAAAATGTATTGCTACGCGCATATTTTCTTATTGAGACCTTTAAAAAATAATTTAAAGCATAGATCAGTACAAAATACCTGTTACGATTTTACCTCATATTGCGAGTTCAGAAGCTGGGTGATGAATAATAAATACTCGTACATGTTAATTTCCCTTTCTAAATACAATATGCTGCACATATCTAATATTTATTTATTTTACCCATTATAAATTCATTAATGCTTTACACGCTTTGTGATCCAACATAAGCTAACATAAATGCAGGGCATTTTTACATATTGTGACATGTTAACTATAAATGTGAATGTGTTTATCTGTTTGTGTGTACACTATGTACTTGCATAGACCAATGCAGCGCGCATTGAGGGAGAGTCTCCTAAAGCGCAGACCTTCTTCATTCAATAGATAAACTGTTGGTATATATTTATTTCTAAATTTGACGAAAATGTACCAGACATTCACATTGCGTTTAACAAACTTATATGTTTAATTATATTCAGAGTATTGTGATTTTAAATAAAACGACGACACAATTTCGACGACGCCATATTGTAGCCACACACGTAAACTGTTTGAGAGAGACGAGAAAAATACAGAGAGAAAGAGAGAGCTGCTCAGAGAAGTTTTTGTTATTTTCATGTTGTTGGCATTGCCATTGTGTTTTTTGTTGCTGCGTCATCAATGCTAACTGCGCACTTTTACAAAAATAAAACTTATGTAGACTTGCATATTGGCGTATTACAGGAAATAATAACATAAAATATGTGACTGTTGATTGTTGATCGTTTTATCATCACTGCCAGCACGCATATTGTAAAATTATTCAATTCGCGATAGTGTGGTGAATTTCCGCAGACAGGTTAACATTTCTGTTTGTCTACAATAAGTTATTTTGCGTTTGCTATGTGTATGTATGAATTTCAATTTGATATAAGTATGTCTACATACTAGGTAACGAAATTTTGGTGTTCCTGAAATACTGTTGTAAATTATGTAAACATTACATACATATTCATAAAAGTACATCACATGTGCAAGCGTTCACACACATGAAGAAAAATGTTGATATGTACATCTTTAAATAAATTACTAATATATTTGTAGCTATGATCATTTATTTTTGCATTTATATATACACATACATGCATAAATATATACAAAGAGAGTTACTGGTACCCTGCACCTACTATATGTATCATAAACTATAAACGAAACTATGAAAATACATACAATAATTTATTTATAAATACGATGTCTTCAATAAATTTGCTACGCACTGATCAAATTCTTGTTATCTATTTGAATATGTGTAGGGTACAAAATAAACCAAATAGCTTGGACATTGGACATACGTTTGAACACATGTGCATACACGATGCACATGTGCATACATGTGTATGTATTTTTGGCTATCAGCAGCAAACAGAAGCTTTTCTGTAGAAAACGAAAATAATTTCCTGTTTCATATGCAATTCTTTGTACGTATGTATACTACAACAGAGAGCAAATGATAAACGTCAGAATGAGAAAGGGAGAGAGAGAAAATGTGAAAAGCCGCACTTGATTTCGTCAATGTTAATATAGCACAAACAAAGCAAAACAAAGTATTGTATTATTGGGCCAAGTCAAAATTTAGCAATAACATCAATTAGTCACCAACAGCCATGGTGAGAAACTTGATTGCTCTCTGCTAACAGCAAATGAGAGCAACAGCGCAGTTAACACTAAACAACAAGTAAACGTAGCTGCGTGTATGTACATATATACACACATGCACAGACACTCATACACAAAGATGTGTGTGCTGGGTTGCTGTCAAGACTTGTGGGGGTGTTTTTCTTCAGTAACAGCAAGAACAACAGGCAGCGTCATGTCATCTGTGGATGAGCTCGAAGGTAGTATCATTCATTGTGTTGCACTTTATGACAGGCTGGAAATACGCAGAAACAGATCTAAAACAAAGGTTTTATAGCGCTGCGTAGAAGACCGATGAGATACAAAAATTTATGCTCGCTTGATTTGGTGTTGATTTGCAGCTAATGTACTTAGTATCATGCTCGTCTGATTGAATGCTTTGGGGCATTCACCTTGGACAGTGATATGTAGTCACTGTATTTATTTACCGTTTTGATGCTATCAACAGCTGTGAGAAAACCCGAATGAGTGACAAACAAGAGAGAGACGGGGAGAGAGAAGAATGCATGGTCCTGCCAAATGCCACATCGAGACATACGTCGGAACTTGTCAACGAAGCGCAATTTACTAAACTGCGCTTTTTGTGCAACTGCGTAGCGATTAGCAGTAAAATTAATAACATAAAAGTAAATACAGTGTTATATATATGCGTTTTGTATGACCAAAGGTATGCTTATCCAAAACAAACTACTTACTTAAAATGCTTTACATAAAAAAATAGTTTTCTTTCTAGCATTTCTTATTTTACAGTTTTGATTTCGTCAAGAATTCATTATTACTTCGTATGAATTTCGACAGTATGAAACAAAAACAGAAACAAAGAAGCAGTTAAGGAATTTGGAGGTAAGAAATAAAACATAGATTGCTAAGGACTAAGGACAATAGGAAAATGATTGTTTTTTTTTTTTTTTTTCAAAAATTTTACAATTGAAATTAGTTGCTTGTGATCTATAACAGAACATGGTTGCATTTAGCAGTGAAAGTTTGTATTTGACAGCGCAAATCGAAATGATGTTCGATATATCGTCTTGACAAATTATTTATTCAAATAGCTGATTACTGAACCTACTTTTAAAGTGAGCAAAAAAAGAGATACCTGCTTAAAGTTTTGAAAAATGAGAAAAACTAAAATAAACTACGAAAATAAAAATGTTTCTGTGCATCCTTGTATTCTCTTTGGTTTTTGTGTTTTTTTTTGCTAACGCCACTTAAGTATAAGCACTACAACATATTGTCTGCTTAGTGGTATACGATTTTAATATTTCAAGTTTTTTGCTCAACATTAAAATTTAATTTTTTAAATATGGTATGCATATTTTTGCTGAAATGATTTACTAAGTATTCTAAGAATTATTCGTGAGGAAAATTAGTTTACTTCATATATAGAATTAATTTTTAAAAAGCGCTTTAATAGGGACAAGAATTTGTAATTTGCCTTGCTTAGAGAAAGAGAGAGTTGATGAAGTCGTTATTTTTTAGTTACAAGAATTATTTTAGTATGGAGAAAATGTGTTTTTTTGCAGACATTCAGTTTCTTGCTCAAGTCGGTAATTTATGGTTTACAAGAAGTGTTTTCTTACATATCAAAAGATGTCAGAAATATTGGAAGGCTAAGAAAGCTATAATAAGAGTATAAGAAGAAAAGACTTGAATTCTTTCCTAATATTTTTGCAATTCAAATGGATCCAATTAAGTTTGTATTTTCAAAGCTATGAGAAGGCGTTGCTATATGGAATATCATCTCTAATTTTGGAATATTCTTACAACAACTTAGGTGTCAAAATGAGTGCAACTGACTATAAGGGTTTTTCGGTAAATTTCTCGGAGTATATCTTAGTGTGGTACAAAGCTAGATTCAGAAGTACAAATTAACTCTATTCAATGGCCGCCTCATGACTTAAACGTAATAGAGAATGGTTCGATGATAAGACATCATGAGTCTGGATGATAATTTCAATACTTACAGCCTAAAGAGAAAAATCTTTAAGTTTATTAAAAACACAAATCCATTTTTAGATTTCAAATTTCAAGCCTTCAGCTATACAATAAAATGAATAAAATTATATACACAGTATGAAGCGTATCAAATTATAGGGGTTTTAAAACATTGAATTGAAGTACATTTACCTGAAGTCAAAACAAATTCAGAACCGATTGTGTTGGGCTAAAAAGCTTCGGGTTAAGCCTTCTTAATGCGTTTAAGTTCCAATAATACCATCTATTCTCTTCCATATCAGCATACAAGTCGAGTCGATATATCAGTTTCCGTTTATCTGTTTCTATGCTAACCAGTCACTCAGATTTGAAGTTATCTCGATATTCATATGTCAGAACTGAACGAACCAGATAACTATATCAACTACCACACTAAAGATACTATTGGACAAAAAATACACCCAATATCTATTACAATATTATTAGCATATATAGAAGAAATCATTCAGATTTAAATTTATAGAGAAACTTAAATGTTGGCGAGTTGAATCCGGTCTGAGTTCATTGTTGAAACACCGAACAAATAAAAATGACTTTGGTTATTATTTTATGATTGAATATTAATTTGCATATAATATTAATACAAATTACGGTGGTTGTACATAAAAAAAACTCTTTGTCGACAGAGATTTCATCAATACAAAATTTGTTTAAACGAACATACTTAATAAAGTATATTCACATGTAAATGGACGGAATGTGACTTAAATACTATGCAGATTCATGTATAAAAATTGCAACTTTGTCTTTGATATGTTCTAGACATTATTTAAGGCACTAAGCTAGTGGAATATTTGTGTAAATATAAGGCGAATTCGGTTTGCCCTTTGTAAACTTCCAACAGACGAAATATATGTATGTATTTAGGCTCGTACTGTGACAATAGGCTGATTATTTAGCCCACTGGCATTGTGGACACAGTGCTGTGGGGTGTAGTGGGTCGCGAGCCGGCCAATGAGTTGGCAGTGGATGCGTGTAGCGAGGCCATGGTGCCCATCTGAAAGGAAAACAGCCAAATAAAAGCATAATTTTTTAATTTTTGTAAGACCAAATAGAGACTTACGCGCAAATGCGCCAGATCCTCAAGCTTTGTTAGATCCACCAGTTCGAGGAATAGCGAATATACGACGGCCCAGCCATAGATGGAGAACAGACAAAAGATGCTCCACAGCAACACCATTAAAATATTGTATGCAAAGTATAAATCATTAACAATAGCAAAGAAGATAAGAGCTAAGGCTCGCCAAACTGTGAAAATGGCAAAGGTCCACAACCAGGGCATTACTTTCCTTTCGTATTCCTGTGTAAAAGATAATGAATGGTAAAAATTTTACATATAGTATAAAACTATTTAGCTTACCTTGCGCAGAGCGACGCACAGCAAAACACTAGTTACAAAGTTAATAATTGCCATAATCAGTGAGAATAAGGCAAATACGATCAACATGTTGCGCACTAAAAATATTATGAGCGAAATTCAGTCTAAGAAATCTATATAGCTTAACCACATAAATACCGTGCTTGTTGCCAACATAAACAAACTCGTACGATATGATATAGTAGCCATAGTGTGTGGAGCCTGGTGCAGCCATCGCGTAACAGTATATATCAAAAATCGTGGTGCCAATGGTGAAAAGTGAAAGAAACTGCAAAGATACAAAGTAATAAAAAATTAAGAAAGCTTCAATATGTTTAACTACCTTTCCAATATCCACCACCTTATTTCAACAAATTTATCATTAGTAATAACAGTAAATTACACACTGTCTTCTTAACATTTTTATATTTCCATTCCACTTGTAGACAAACTAAATTTATATACAGGTGTAGTTGATCTCAACTTCTTAGTAGCTTTGGATTTATAATATAATAACTATAAAAACAATTTAATAAATTATATTAGATTCTAAATTATTGTTTAAAGGCTTACCGGCTTTAAATACATATCGGATTTTTAAAAATGTATTATAAATATTAATATACGTATATTATAAAGCATATTTTGCCACTTCTATTTCGTCTTAGTATGATTGACTAAAAAGAAAAATTTACTAAAAACTTGTAATTTATCATGTAATAATTTAGAAACTATAGCTATACTTTCACTTGTTCATTTTTACAAAGCTTTACTGTTTGCAATTGCAGTCCGTTTTAAAAAATATATAAATATTAAAATATTCATGTCTTGAAGCAGTCTGACGATTTCTTAATACCTATTTTTTCTGAAACTAAAAATCTGAACAACTGAACTGAACGACTTCTTAGTACCTATTTTTTTCTGAAATTAAAAATCTAAACAAGTTCGACTTCATCTACAGCTATATTTAACTAAGTTATAATTGTATTTTTTTTGGACCTGTTCTGTCATAAATTAAGATTGAATCTTACGACAGCGAAGAGTCCAATTAACATGGCTCCTTTTTGTATATCGATGTACTGATTGTTCTTCAGCAGGGGCCGCTGGTACCAGGGAATACGCACGGAGCGTGTTGAGCGCGACATTTTCGAATGTAAATTTGTCGATGATCTGAATGATATATAATAATAGATAACACAATATATATATATGTATATATAGATTAATTTTATATTACCTGCCCGTGGCATGGGAATATACCGATGGGTTTGACCGATAAGTCGAGGGCGTTTTACGGCCGTAATTCATGTTGAACTTTTTGCAATGACGTCACAAGGCTACAGGAACACGCTTAGCTGTGTACATAAAGATATATATTAGTACTGTTCATAAATGTTTGATTAGTAAACAAAATTGATTTACGGGCGTGTCTGCCTAATTTGTTTTTTTTTTTGGGTGTGTCAAACAAAACCAAAGCCGAAGCCCAGCTTAAATATGCTCAATTTTATGGCACGTAGCTGAACTGTCTCAATATTGAATGAGTTAAGTGTAAAGAGTTGTCACTCTGTTTATTTGTAAGTTTTAAGTTGTTTTATTCATTTATTCATACACAAGAACTAAATATTTCGTTGCTACACAAAATCAACAATGCGCTGAATCAGAAAAGTGCTGCCCATTTAATCACTAGCGTTGCTTTGAAGCACTCCACTGTGGCACAACTGTTGCGCAACAAGTGAGTCGATTGCATTCCAATCGATATACATTTTCATCAGCTGTGTGTCATCATTCGTTGTGACTGTCAAATTGCCTTGTTATGGTTTTTCCAAAATTTCAATCCTAAGGCAAATGATACAAAATCGCGACATCTTCATATTTTTTTACTAATGAATTTATTAATTTTGGAGAGATGTCACTACCGCGAATAACGGATTATGAGATATCGGAGAAACTTGGCGTTGGCAGCTATGCAACTGTCTACAAGGCGCGCCATAAAGTGAGCCATACAATTTTTTATTACATTAAATTAGTTTCCAAATTGCAAATAAATTGTATCTTTATCAGAAGCAGCGCACTTATCATGCTATCAAGTACGTTGAAATGTCTACTTTGTCGCAAAGCTCTCGCGATAATCTAATAACTGAAATTCGGTTGCTTCGGGATCTCAAGCATAAGTACATTGTGACGCTTCAGGATTTCTTTTGGGATGACAAGTGAGTATTTCACTCTCATTTTACACTGCAAAATATATAAAGAAGAAATATAAATATTACTATATAATTATCATACTTATATATATTTTATAAATTTATTAGACCCGAATTTAGAAGTTCCATTAATGTATCTTAAAAACAAATGTACTTCGAAGACATTCCTAATTCCTGTACTAAAAGATTTATGCCTCCTCTTTAGATAAATTAATAAAATGGTTTATTTCAACTGGTGATTAGTTCCCAGTCCAACCGGTAAGAAAGCTCACCTTGCTCACCTGAAACCTATTCCCTTTTGTATACAAATTAGTAGTGTATTTATTTTACATTTTCACGAATATGGAACATCTAGGCTCTATTGTTAAAATTAAATTTTTATTCTCTTTGCTTTTTAGTTTAAATTGATATGTACATAAAAGGCCAAAAATGGCATCACATAAATATATTGAACTCATTTAATATACTTTAAAACATCTTTCTTACGTAGTCTTTTGAGTAAGCAAATTAAATGATCTGATTTCCTTTTTCAAACTACGCAAAAAATAACTAAAACAAATCAAAATTTTAACAAGGTGTAGTGCCCAAGCAGGTAACTCGATAACTCGATAATTACTTCCACAATTTTCGAAATTTTTTAAGTCACTGGATCTAAATATCAAAAATTCGATTAACAGGTTCTAAACGTAAAATATTAACACATTTTTTTTTTTTTTTTTGGAAAAATGATTAAATTTGAATTTTTGCATTATCAAAACACATTTTTCATGAACTTCATTTAGGACCTATGATAGGAACGAATTTGTTTCGAAAACAATTTCACAGATAAAAATTTCTGAAAATAGGAGCTTTTCTTTTCTTTATTTCAGTATAAATTTTTATAAAATTTGTACAAAATGTGTAGAATTTTACAGTTTATTTTATATTATTTGTTTACTCGAACATTAGCTTTTTTTTTTTTGCTAATATTACTAATTTGTTTTTTAACATTTACGGATTAGCGCAGATAATTTGAAGCTAAAATACTTACTACTAATCTCTAATATATAAGCCGAGCCAGTATATTTCATTACTTGTTTGTAGAAAAGATTTTATAAAATGACTGTTAATATTTTTAAAATTTAAAAATAAATTTTTTTATAACCGAAGAACTCAAGAGCTAAATTAAGACTAAGTGTTCAAGTATGAACATGAGTCGCTGCAAGACTCAGCTATTTTTTGATACCCAAGAGGATCACTTAAGTAACAAATCATCACATGAGACGCCTTTCAAGTGGCGGCATTAGAATAAGAATACATCACATGGAGTCGCCTTAAAAGCGTCTTTATTAATATAAGTAAACATAAGACGAGGTCGCCTTAGAAGCGGCTGCATATGTATTTAGATTTAAGATTTTTCCATATAATAAAGAAATGCTCGTCAGAGCAGACCAGTTCGATTCTAAACGTCGTCTCATCGTGTTGACTACACACTATAGTTGTTTCACACACCAAGCCTTTCTAATTTTTAGTACGTTTTTAAAAATTATTTCTAATAACAAGAAAGACTTTCTAGCTTTAAGAGTGATTTTCATTGTATAGTATAGCTTCATAAGCGCTAATAAAGTTATACTTGACTGAAAAGCGAATAATTCCGATTGCCAATCAGCAGCTCTTATTAAAACCAATTTAAGTGTGATAATTAACTAAGTGGTTCTTTCGCTATCTTTCAAGGAACATCTACATTGTAATGGAGTACTGCAATGCTGGCAATTTATCAGCATTTATACGCACAAAAAAAGCGCTGCCGGAGTCAACATGCCGTTATTTTCTACGCCAATTAGCATCAGCCGTTCAATATATGCGAGCCAATGACATCTCTCACTTTGATCTTAAGCCGCAGAATCTATTGTTAACGCGTGACGCCAATCATGTAACTCTCAAAGTAGCCGATTTTGGGTAAGTTTCTCGAAAAGAAGCAGACATAACACAATATCTTGAATGAGATGCGTATTTTATTTTGCAGTTTTGCCCAACACCTGAAATTGGGCGAAATAAATCAACAGCTAAAGGGATCTCCGCTCTACATGGCTCCGGAAATAGTGCGAAAGCATCAGTATGATGCCAAGGCAGATCTTTGGAGTGTTGGCGTTATTCTCTATGAATGCCTATTCGGCAAAGCGCCATACTCGTCGCGGACCATCGACGAGCTGCTTCTGCGGATACGCAAAGCGGAGTCTATTGTGCTACCACCGCATGCACGGATCAGCAACGAGTGCCACGATTTGTTGCGCCACCTATTGGCTCACGAACCGGCCGAACGCATCTCGTTTGCTGCTTTCTTTGAGCATCCGTTTTTGGATCTGAAAACATTTCCCTCGGAACAGACACTAAAGAAGGCCGTTGATCTGGTCACCAGGGCGGTGGAGTACGATGAGAAGCGTGATTATAAAGAGGCCTATTATTTGTACTGCAGTGCATTGCAATATTTTGTACCGCTCATCACTGAGGAATCAGATGCCAGCAGACGGCAGGAGTTGCGCAATCGGGCGCTCACCTACATGAAACGCGCCGAGGAGATAAAAAATGTCCTCATTGAGGATGAGTACAAAATGCTCGCACAACGTCAATACCAGCAGCAGCAGGAGCAGAATCACCATCAATCAAAGGCCGAGTCCAATCAGCCAACCAGATCGCGCATGATTGAAATGCTTGAGCCGGATGCGCGCTATAAACAGCTTCGTATGATTATAAATATATATGTATATACTTAAATTAACTAGAACTCTCTATACGAGATGAAGAACAGCATATGATTAGCATAATTCTAGTGCATGCCTCTAGCTACATGTAAGCTTAAAATTGGAGGAGAGAACAGACTCAGGTCAAATGCTAATGGAAAAATGCAACCGTGATCCTGTAGCACGACAAGCCTGGCCTAATTTATGTAGTAAACGCAGTACTGTGGTAGTTCGTGCTATAACCGGCTATTGCATATAAAGAATGAATACACGAAGAGGAGATATAATCTCATGAACATTTCTTCTGCTTCTTCTTTTGCTCTGCACTGGCCAGAAAATGACTCGCTATACTAGAAGTTCACTTTCTATTAAATCGAACACAGTTAGGGAAATTAAGACAGACCAGGGGGGATTAAATGTAGTGATATCCAAACGGTATCACATGACATATCTAAGTATGTCGACTTTGGTCGGCAAAAGTCTTACTTAACCCATCCATGCAAATCAGTCTATCTGTTTGACTATCTTGAAAAATGTGTCTTCAAATGAATATAATAATATAAAATCAAGCAATTTTCATTTGAACGGTAAGCGTCACCGTTTGCCTATCTTCGAACAAAATAAATAAAAAGAACTGACAAGATAAGATTTAGAATTCTTAAGCGTACATTGCATAAAATAAGTGGAAAATTTATTATTTTATTTATTTATTTTGTATATAAAAAATCAAAGATGATAAGGTACGTTTAGGAAAATTGGAAAATCATTAATGTGATTATGCAAATTATGAAGAGATGAATTATTGAGCAGACATCTTTTAAATTTCGTTATTTCTATTACATATTCAAATCTAACTATCTACGATTTATATCTTATAGTTCTTCTATCGAACTCGAGTCCGTCTCTTAAAACTGGCCTGGAAATCGGGCGCAAAGCAGAGCTGTATCTGTACGAGCGAAAATTGGACGCTGCCTTGGAGTCGTATACTTCTGCGCTGGGTATTCTGGTGCCGTTTGTGAACAATGAGCCCAAGGGCGAGCGGCGCAATCTGCTGCTGCAACAGGTGAGCAAGTGTTTGATATAAAATGGGCTAAGATTGATCAATTTGTATATCGTTTCAGATGGATTTCTGGGTTAAGGAGGCTGAGAGTATCAAGATTATTCTAAGCGCTAAAAATTTGGATGAGGAGGAGCAAAAAATGTCCACGGTACGCAGCTGCAGTATACAGTAGAAAGTTAATCGTTCTTAGACTATAGCTTTGTAGAAGTTGTTTAGTTACGTATTTCTTATTTATGTACAAATGTGGTCGAGTCTAGATTAATTTGTGGTCCTGAAATAATGTGTTCTACCCAATCATCTTGTTCGACACTTGTATCTAACTCGCATTCTCTAACCCAAAGAGGGGATGTTAATTATCATAATTCTTTCAAATAATTGTGTTTCATATGTTTGATCCTCTCTTTTGCTTCTTAATTGGTTGACTCTTGTAGTGAGTCAGTAAAAAAAATGATCTACAATTATTTACTAATTTTAAGCAATGTTCACACACAGTTCTACATTCCACAAATAATATCACCATATGGCTGGCACATTGGACCACACATTTATTTATTTTTATGCATTGTGATTACCTTAATTAAGATGGTTTAGACAAAAGCCTGCGTTAAATAAGAATTAAAACTTATGAATACAGATTCAGATACAAATGTTGTTTCAATCTTAGTTGCTCTTTAAGATAATGACACCGCAATATTTTAATAATAAGGTTTGGTTCTGCAGAAAGAATTCAATAATTAAAAACCCAATTTTTCACTCACGAGCCATAAAACTAGAACGCAACAGTTGGTTCAAGTTCTTTCAATATTCAATATTTATTACTCACTTGTCACTATCATAAATATTTGGCCTATCGCTGCGATGTCTCCTCCTATAAAAGGCGTCTTTCGCAGCGATTGGCGTCAACAGTCTCCTCGCGTGATTCTAACAGAAAATATGTTTTCGACAACGCTCCTCCTGCTGGTGGCTGTTGCTTGTGGCAGCGCCTATGCTGCACCTCCTATCGAAGGTCGTGTCGTTAACGGCACAGATGCCGCCGTGGAGAACTATCCATTTATTGTGAGTATTCCTGAAATATTTTCTTTAAATATATCATGTCTATATATATATATATATATACATATATAACTATATATATTATAGATCTCGATGCGTGGCCCCAGTGGCTCGCATTCGTGCGGCGGATCGATCATTTCGGCGCAGTTTGCGCTGACAGCGGCTCATTGTACAAACGGACGGACTGCTGCTCAGTTGTCCGTGCAATTTGGTGTGACCAGAATTGGTGCCAGTGGACCCAACGTAGTCGGCGTCAAGCGGATCATTCAACATGAATCGTACAATCCCAGCAATCGCTACGCTAATGATATATCCATGTTGCAAGTGGCAAAACCATTTAACTTCGATTACCTGACTGTGGCGCCCGTGCAACTGCCGCCTCTAAACTATGCCACGCCTCAGACAGAGTCGGGCGGCGCTGGTACCCTCATTGGGTGGGGCCTCGAGAAGGTGAGTTGAATAGTAATGGAATAGTAAATGTTGGATTTATTTTATATAATTGTATTGTTAATTCAGACTGGCGGCAAGGTTCAGTCGAATTTGCAGCAAGTGGATCTAAAGGTTTATTCGGATGTTGAGTGTGTGTCGCGCCACAAAGGCTCCACAGATCCGCTCTATCATATCTGCGGTGGCGTCGACGAGGGCGGCAAGGGGCAATGCAGCGGCGATTCCGGCGGTCCCCTCATCTATGATGGCAAGCAAGTGGGCATCGTGTCGTGGAGCGTCAAGCCCTGTGCTGTGGCACCTTATCCGGGTGTCTACTGCAAGGTGGCCAACTATGTCGACTGGATTCAAAGGAACCAAATAATATTGGCTTAAATCAACATTTAACATCCGATGAACCTTGACTACTATTTATCGGTTATTCTCGATTTATTGCATCTCGACTTAATCCGCGCTATCGCTTCGTGCTTATCGCCAGTGCCTAATAAATACACAATGTAAAAAAATAGATGAGAACCGAGCATTTTTCAGCCGTAAATTTTGCAATTTATTTTTTATCGGCTAATAACTTAATCATGTAGCGCTTTGATTTTTTCTTGTCATTCTCATTGTCATAAATCCAAAGATTATGATTTTGACTGTTCAAATATTGACGGTTAATCATAAATTTTTATTTCATAACTTTGCTGATTACACAGCTAAAAATCAGACATATCATATAACTACTCCAAGAATTTCATTTAAATGCGATTAATTTAAAAATTTATGAAACTTTAAGCCAAGACCCCAACCCGTTTGGTTGCTGTACAAAAACAGTGACATGGCGTGTTCTACATACTATTTCCACAAGACAGCAATGTTCGACGCACAGCATGCGACATGTTCGAAGAGAGCCGAAGTCTCTTTGTTAAACAACTGCACTTTAAAATATAAACTTATACTAGAAAACGTTGACCCAGTCATGTTCAACGTCAGCCACATTTCTACAGTATAAGACAATATTTACATTTCTTTTATTAAAACCAATATTCGTTTACAACAGATAAATCTGTTACAACTTAACTAAACTACATTTATATAAATTGTCAGATACAGTTTTGACACAAAATCGACATTAGCAAAGGAAAATGAGTTTAAGGTCAGTGTTTTCAAATTAAAAAAAATTTTTTTTTAAATATGCATTCAATCAATAAGGCGATCATTGAATTTGGGACACAATATTGTAATGAGACTTTGATACACCCATGCACATAACTACTTCAAGAGGAAGCGGGTTCGTTTCGCATTTTGTTCGTCGTTGGCCAGTCGACGATTATTGTTCAAACGCAACGCACGCTTCAAGCGGACACAAAAAACTGCTGGCGCAAGTCGAAATTAGGCTCCAGTTCAAAGTGGTCTCTGTTTGAGACAAAACAAAGAGTTGGCAATTTTTTTTTGGCAATCACTGAAATTTTAATGCGGACACTGAGACGAGAGTGTGTGCTACATTTGTAATTCGAGTAGACATTAATTTGCATTAGTGTTGATTATGACAATGTTCTTTGATGTTGAGCTGTAAATAAGCGAGGCAGACAATTGCCCTTCATTGAAATTCGTTCGTTTAATTAGAAATAATTTGTCAATTGGCTGTCAAAGCAGCAGCAGCAGAAGCCACAGAAAATGCCTGCTGTAAAATTGAAAAAATTGTAGCCATTAAAATTTTAGGCAAGCGGCAAGCACAAATTTTGGCCCACTTTTGCTTATGCCAAAACAAAAAGGTCTAAAAGTATGCTGCAAAATGCACACATAAAATAGGTTCAAAGTTGTACCTTTATTCTGCATTTTGCAAATAAGAATTATGGCATTTAAATTGAATTAAATTTTGTGGATATAGTTAACGATTTGAGTTTCAAGTGCAACTATTTGAATTTAAAAACGCTTGTGATTTAGTGTATAACAAAATGATGTACAAATACAAAACAACATATTAAATATTTGTAAATTTTTTTGGCGTAAATGGTCTTATGAATGTTTGTTTTTTCTCATATTACATATAATTATTTTGTTATTTAATAACCATAGCCAATATCTATTGCTGCAGAAAAACTGTAATAGAAAAATAAAGAATATAAAATCGCATAAATATATAATAATTTGTTATTCAAAATGTCTATGTTTTTACCTTAATCCGACCCTTCCAGAACCTATAGAACTAATTCATTCGTGTTGTTTGTGCTTTATTTGTTTTCATGCGATTGTCGCAAAATGTGCAATTTAAATACCCCGATTTCCCGCTGAGATCGAGTACTTTAATTTTTTTTCGACACTTTCTTTGCCCCTTTAAATATGCGGCACCTGATTACTATCGGCTCAAACATAGAGTTGCCAAATGTGCCCAAGACAATAGAGCCTGGTGCATTTGCCAGAAAAATTCAATATTTGGTTTATTTTTTATTTATTTAATGTCGACTAATATCAGTCAACACCAAAGAAAAAATGCCAAAAATAAATAAAATGATCAGTTTTGGTAATTACATACATAATAAAAAAAAAATTAAAAATGTACAATGACTTACACTATGCTAAGAGTTTACTATTGTGTTATGTAATATATATCATCAATGTAGGTACTGGGATTTTGAGAAAGATTCTGCAATAGCTTTTAGCTTCTTAGTAAATTGTTCACATCTGTTATCAATTGTATTTTTATACATTTGTAGCTCTGGGTGGCTGTATAAGCCTATCAAGTAATGTAAGGGACATATTGCGGTTTATTGTTCATGAATTTGGTAAAACTTAGCTAAGTTATTGGTTGCTTTGTTTAAGGACTGATTACAAACTATTTTACTTAAAGGTGACACACGGTGACAAAAAAAAAGTAGAAAATAAAAATTGTAAAATCATCAATTTAAAGAATTAAAGCTAAAACTATAAGCAAGATAAACGACAAGACCGCAAAGGACCCTGTACCAAACAAAACACGTAAAACAATTAATAAATAGAAAATACAACAAAAAGAGTGAAAATAGTAAAATTGCAATTTTTGTGACGATTGGACGTGTTCTTTGCCGAGTACATCCGGTGTTCGTGTCAAAGGTTAAAGCTCATATGAAAATGTCGCACGATAACCAAAAAGCAATGACAACGAAAGCCGTCTCTGTTGCCAAGGTCGGATCAACTATGGAGCCTTTCCAGGCCAGCCGAGCGGCAGCATATACAGTTTCTGGTGCGCCATGGGTGTCTCTCTTGTTGGTCTCCATTTTGTTATGCTGCAGCAGCTTTGGGCTTGTAGAGGGTCTCAAGTGCCACATGTGCGGACAGTACAACGAGGGCGTTGGATCCATAACTCCCTGTACGAACTACTCCAAAGAGATTGAGCATCTGTATTTAAAGGAATGTACCAAGAAGACCGAGAAGTTCTGCGTGGTAAGGTGTCTATTTTTATTTTAGCGTTCATAGTTTGCATATTACACTTTAATCTTGAAGTATATACCACACACGTTCATGCCTGTGTCAAATACATTGTCAAAACATGATTGCCGTTCTAATTAGGGGGTTGGCAAATTGCTACCATACATTAATTTGC
This sequence comes from Drosophila fungiperda, assembly GCA_035042345.1. Lineage (NCBI taxonomy): Eukaryota > Metazoa > Arthropoda > Insecta > Diptera > Drosophilidae > Drosophila > Drosophila fungiperda. The sequence goes on from JAWNLM010000204.1 coordinate 950,269, forward strand.
ATACAACATATTTATTTTCAACAATTTTAAGGTTAGATGCAAAAAATGCATTCGTCATATAAATAAATATATATTAACATCTAACATCTTTCTAGTCTTGAAGTTTGAGTAACGGGTGCAATAATCTTAAATAGAATTAATAAATTAGATCTGCAAACGCGTTCTTTATGTTCCATTTATGTTTGCTTATGCATTTCAGTCCAGTAGACTGACAAATAAACAAGCTTGTTTTAAACATAAACTTTTACAACAATTGCGAAATTGAAAAAACTAATTAAAATCAAGAAAAAAGTATAATGTACTTCTAATCTGTGTTAGTAATTTATATTAGGATTTATCTGTAAGAATTAATAGATAATTAATTAAAAGCCTTTCTGTGTGCACGTATAATATGCTATTTGGAAATATGTATATATTTTATGCAAATTAATTATACAACATTTTGCGGTCTTATGTAGAAGCAAATGATATCTTCCAGGCTTGTCCTAAGTATATCTGTGGTAGATGTGTGTGTGTGTGCGTTTGTGTGTGTTTGGGTCTCTGTTCACAGTTCGCCCATAAATTTGCTCACAATGTGTGCTTCCGACTCTCCCGGGTGTCTAGTCAGGATGGCACCAGCAGAATCGCAGCAAGTCTTTGCCACTTATGGGATTGTCCGTTTGCTTGCATTGGCAATAATTAAATATTTAACAGCTATTTGCCACACACAGCTGCCTGCAAATTGCCTCAAACCAATACACTGTGCCAAGAGTAGTAAATGAATGTCTACACTTAAACTGATTGAAAATAATCCAAATTTAAAAATATATTTATTTGATAAAATATTTAATTTGATTATTACTTATATTAAATTTACATATTAAGTGTCTTTATTTATGAAGTATGAAATTAAGACTCAACCCAGTTGCTACTTATATGTACAGATATATACAATTTGAAACTAAAACTAGTTTGAGTGTGAATATATATACATTTATGTGTAGAGTATATATATATTTTTTTTTTGAGATCACAGATGCCAGGCCCTGCAGTACATTACCATGAACCCACTTCTTTTTTCTTTGAGTATATAGTAAATATATGTTATTAGCCCGATTGTTATTCGAGGGTGTCTTAAGATTAATGACTGCATTTTAGAAGGGCTCGTTTCTTTAACCAACGTACTGCAATGCTTTTACTTATAGTATTATACATTCTGTCCCTTATTTAACGTCTTGCAGTTTGTTCTTGATAGTTTCCATTAATTTTGACATTCACTGCAAAGTGGCTAATTAATTAGCAACATTATTTAAGCTAGCCTTATACTGATGGATGGCAAGGTGATGCTACAAAATGTAAAATGAAAGTATTGCGAAGTAGAGCAAAAAACAAAAGGATTCTTCGGAAAGTCGAACGAATTTCACCATTTATCGTATTATCTTAAAAGTTGTATACTTTGTAAGTGTACTTATATTAACAAGTTTTTATCAGTTACTTACTTTTTTCAATTTAAATCTTAGATACAAATATAGTTAATTGTGTATTTAATTGAAATGATTTTAATCGACATTAAATAAATAAAATAGATATTGTATACGCAATAAATTATCATATCTTGCGTAAGTGCTTTAAAAATGTTGTTTGCATTTTATAGTTACCCACAGAAAGTACAAAACCCTTTTCCTTTTTTAAATTTAAATTTTATTACATTTTGTCTGTATCGACTGATATTAGTCGAGATTAAATAAAGTAAATAAATATTATATATGTTATTCCTTAAATTATCATATATTTCGCAAGGACATAGAGAATTTTGTATACATATTAACAGCAGGGAAAACACACACGTAAGCATAAGCACTGACGATTAGAGTGTAGTAGCAGCCGGGTCCTCTTATCGTTGTTATATAAAGGTTGAGGAGTTTCTGGGAGCTGTTATGGTCGGTTGTCGTCGGTTTGTTTTAGTACTGACAGCTGGGCCTGAGCCTCGGCATGTGTTGTAATGCGGCACTGTGGTTGGGCGAGTGCTATTGTCTTGCTGTGGCAGGGCTTATGATTGGTATTATGCACGTCGGCCGTTTATGTTGTTGGATTTACAATTAAAGCTAACTGCAAGATGGTTGATGTAACTTGCTTTAGCATACATAATTTGTGGCATAGTTTGCTATTTACAATTATGAAACTCAGGCCATAAGGTCGTTCACACCCCACCACAAGCGAACGTACACACACTCACACACACATGCAAATACGTGGCATCTGTGTTGGACAATCAATGCCAACATTGCTGAAGCCTGCTTGTTTTAGGCTCCAGCACGTACACAAATGCAAAACAAGCAAGAGTGCTACAGTCGAGAGTGGTCGACTTGGGCATAATCTGTACACAAAGCTTTATCTATCATTATTTGTATGCATATTTTTATAGAAATTTTAGAAAATCAATATCTATGACGCCATTCAATTTGGTTTTGGCCAAGTACTTTTAATTGAATTGATCTGAGTTGCTAATTCTTAGAATCACTCACTATCGACGATTTCAATTAGTCAAACAGACATAATTGGCTTTTGATGGATTATATTCTTTTGCTTTTATGCTTTTGATGCTGATCCAGAATATATTTCCTATATGGTGATGAAGATGCTTCCTTCTGCGGCTTACTAATATAAATTTGCACAACTTTATACCTTCTGTTGAACTTTGAGCTACAGGGAACACAAAAATAAAGAGTTACAAAATATGGTGTATATGTAAATACTAATCACGTGACAAGAAAGTAGAGTAGAAATATGACTGTTGAAGTAAGAATCTGAGACGTTGAAAGACTCAGCTATTTTTTGATGTCTATGACATGGAGTCGACTTTCAAATGGCTGCATTAGAATAAGAGAACAACACGTGGAGTCGCCTTACAAGTGGCTCTATTAAAATAAGTAAACATAAGATGAGGTCGCCTTACAAGAGGCTTACAAGGCTGCATATGTATTTATTTTTAAGAATATTCTATAAAATAAAGAAATGCTTCGTTGGTCCACGTAAATTATTTTACTCTTGTTCTCTCAAGAAAGTTATTCAATGTATATAAAGCATTGATACAATTTGTTTATTTGTAAGATATGCAAAGTTTTCCTATTTAGTCGGCGATCCGTGTCCTGTGAAAATATATTTGCAACAGATTTTTAAATCACATTAATATTGAATGACTTTTTGACAAAAAATTGTTTGCATTTATATTATGCGATGTTCTTTTTACATTTTAAAAATTCTTGCCTTTTATATGAAAGTTTAGGCTGTCATTGCAGACATGACAAGAAGCTTTTTCGATTAGTGAGTCAATTTTAAGGTTTTCCTTTTTCGTTTGGAGAACTTTGTCCAAATGTTTTGACAAACTGTCATTGATGAAGGTTTTCCAGACAGAACGTGTCAGCCTGTGCGGTTAAGCTATGGCGTGTCAAAACCTCTTTGTCAGCCCATTGAGTACAGCCAGCTCCGACTGGCAAAAAAGGGCATAAATTATGACCAGAAATCTGTCTAATTTGCAGACACATGCATCAGCAATAAAATATATTGTATGTGTTGTTTTGTACATAACGAAGTTTTCATTACGGTGAAAAAATACATCATGAAATATGATGCTGAACACCAAGTATACAAAAAAGAAAATGCCTGCCTGTCACAAAGTACCAGCAGGCAAGCAAATAAAAATAGCTCTACGCAAAAAAAAAAGATAATTTTTTTATGTAACAGAATCATAAGTGAGTAAAAAATCAAACATATCTGCGGTCTAATAGTATTAACAATAAATGGTAGTGCACACATATGATTTAGAAAATGATCAAATAAATACCTAAATTATAGTTGCATATTTTATTTAAATTAATACAATTAATACTAAAGTAAACTAAACATTGAAAGATAGGCAATCTATAAAACGATTTACAAAAAATTAGATTCTTTAAATTTATAAGAAATAAATGTATAAACATAAAGTAGTTAATATTCTTTTTTCTAAATAATATTTCGAAGAATTAAATATTATTATTGTTAATGTTCAATGCTTAGCGAGTAGTGTAAGTTTAATTTCTTATACTTATGCACAGATTCTAAAATTTTTAAGAAAAACAATTAAGAAGACGTTTCCAACCGGAAATGTCCAAATATTTATTTACCAAAATGTTGTATATTTATATGATATGCTTGCAATAAAGCGAACATGTGTACAAAATGCGATTATTTGCTATAAAATAAAAACCATTTTTTTTCTGTCTGGCACACACATAACTAGAGAAAATTGAATTTATGGGCATAATTGTAAGCTGGTTTTATCATAATAACACGAATAAATTCGATAAAACATGTACATTTGGGAGTGCGAACCAGAAAAAAATTATTTTGACACTTCACGTAGTTTTAATATTTACATTCAAATGCTTCATTTTCTTTTTGATGGCCTATTTTTCCCCTCGTTCGCAACTGGCGCTTTTTAAATTTGTCGCATTGCATAGTGGTGAACATAAGTGAGATAAAGTTGATAAATGCGGTCGAGACACCTCCTAAAGGCAACCAGAAGTCACCAAAAAGCTTTTCCCACAGATAGTTCATAAAAATCGCGAAATGGGAAACAGCTCGCGGTGCTTGGGCTCAACTTAACAAAAACAAAAAACAAATGTCGAAAAGCAAACCATTTTAGCGCCAGCTGTCTGCCTCAAAAATGATCGCACACATTTACAGATTTACAGCACACACACAACCTATTTTTTTCACGATGCGAAAATGTTGGCGGCCATTGAAAATGTCAGATGTCGAGCTGTCGAGCCATAAGAGCACTTTAAATCTTAAATCAAGAGCTATGACAAGATATGACCATTTCCCTCTATCTTTCTATCACTATCATTCACTCTCTCTCTCTCTGGGGGCTTGCCGGGGGTTGAGGTCGATTGTCTACCACTTTCCCTATTCAAGTCTCTTTTAGTGTACCTTTTTTGGAATGTCGAGAACACACTTTGCACATGCTTGTGAGTCGCATGTTGGCATGTTTTGTCGAAATCTGTGCTGAAAGCCAACATGGCTCAAATGATTCGTTTGAAGTACACAAGTGCGTATCGGTTTGAACATGTTTGTTGTGCTTTGCGGATAGCTCAACTGTGTATTAAAATGTGGCCTGGATTGTAGGTATTTTGAAATGTTCTACATGTCTGCGTCACTGTGCCCTTTGAATTACACTCACCTCGTTTTCTTTAAGTGGCCGTCATCCACAACACACACACAACCTCGCATGACACACTCACATACACAAACAAACGGACGCACTCACACACATGCAAGGCAAACAAAGGTATGTTGACGTCCAATTTGGCCGCTGTTGATTTGTGTCGAAGGTTTTTTCGTCTCAGGCTACTTGAACGAGGTCGTAGCCGCTTTTAGGTATTATTGCCTGCGCCTGTCAGTTACGTAACCACTCTGTGGCATCGCCTTTTCCTTTTTTCGTATTTTTTACGGAGTCAGGCTCTTTTTATCTAGGCAAAAAACCGAAATGTTTACACGTGATTTATGGCGCGGATTTTTCGGTTTCGTGGCTTCTTCACATCATCGTCTGCCGCAGTTTCTGTAGTGAGGTCAAATATGTTATCTTCTGCCTATATCACAGATTTACACCAATTTATATCAAAAGAGATGGATAATTTATATCAAAATATTTTATAAACTGAGAGACAGGAATGTGGAAAGAGTGACATATAAATTTATACAGACTTAGCTCGTCGACCTAATCAAGAATATATTTTGGGGTACTGAAATGCCTCTTTAAATTAGTTCCACATTTCGTGTCAAAAGCAAATACATAAGTACTCCGTATTCTTTATACTTTAAACGATTTATTCTCACACAGAAAACACATAAACGCTTGACTGCACATATTTTAAATAGAGAGTGCGGAAAACAATGGCATTGAGATCTATCTCTGTGCATTAGGGCAGATTAAAACTAAAAAATAATGTGTACTCGTTCATGTCTGGGTGTTAAGATTGTGGTGCAACGCCCACTGGATGGCGGACAAATCGATAATACTTTGATGTATCTCAAAGTGAACACACTAGAATCGTGTATGTACATATATGAATTTTATATGTTGAGGTAAAGCACCGCAATTAACACATAGATTACTTACAAGCACAACCACAATATAAAATAGTTTTTTACAAGTTACTTTTTATAACGAGCATGTTTAACATAACTACAAACAGAAAATAAGATTGCACAGAATTTAGAAAAGCGCAAAACTTTAGACTTCATGGAAACCTTTTTGTATAGAATGTATATTTCTAGAAGCGCGGGTTTTCGTTTTCCTAATTTCTGGTTGATTTTTTTTTGGATTTTCAAAAATTAATCATTTGCAGGGTATTTTTTTATACTTAAATATAGAAAGCGATGCATGCAATTTTTCTCTCAGTGTGTGCAAATGTATTATGCACAGTAGTATTTAATTGTAAACTCAGATAAAAATTTTCTAACCAGCATTCATCTAGTTGGCTAGTAGTCTTCTTATCCTAAGTCAGAAACTCATTACTGGTTGTGTCAAAAGTATATATCCAGCTTTAAAAAAAAAGTCCAGATGCAGAACACGGCAAGCACGAAAAGTCGTGACGTCTTACTTTGGACAACAGTGTTCACAATAATAGTGTCAATGATATCAATTGCAGTATTTTCGGGACTTTATCATTCAACGGGGAAATTCAGATCGATGCTAGTAACTCTGTTTTTCGTGTTTATGATACACTATCTCATCGGAGATCCTCTTAAGTTTGCATTGCTTTCAATAGACGCCTCCTGTTGGCCTACGAGGCAGAGCAAGTTCTCCACGGAAAAGGAGGCCAACCATCAACGTCGGCTGGATTATTTAAAGTTGCGGGTGCGAAGTTTACGTGCTCATCTATATATTCCGGAAAATCACCGTGATGAGAACATAAATTCCAAGTACAAAAAAGTTATCCATGATCTTTGGCTATATGGTAGATACTTTGTTTTTGTGGTGTGTATGGTGTTGGTAGCATGCGATGTGCATACGTATCACACTAAAGATAACATCCTGCGACTCCTTCGCCATAACCACAGCATATACTATGGCTTGAATGATATATATGATATTTCCGATGCTTATGCTTATATCACGTCGTCGCTGGTAAATGCCTTTCATCCGGTCGATAGTCAATCTGAATTATCAGTGTGGGTCCACGGCGAGCAAACATTTATGCTAGGAGTTGTGCGGCTACGCCAATTGCGTCTGACGGCCCAAGATTACAGACTGAATGAACCGTCATTCTCTGCAGAGTCATATATGCCTGAATGGAAATTGCCGTTTTTAGAGTTACCTTATTCTAAAATTTATTGGCGTATCTACGGGCCCTGGCTTCCTAGAAACCCGGATACAGTGGACAATTTTTTTATGGATTTCGATCATAAGGGGTATTTCCGTAATTACCCTGAGTTAATGGGATATGAGGTACTACTTGCTCGGAGTAGTCAAAATAGTCTTACGATTCTGGAATATCTAAGTAAGAGCAAGTGGCTTAATTACAACACTTCAGCGCTCTTTATGGACTTTGCGCTTTACAACAGTGACGCAAACATTTTAAGTGTGTGTACATTGCGTGTGGAACAGACACCCTTTGGAAGCACTATTAATCATCTAGAAGTGGAGAGCGTAAAGCTGCTAGAAAATATGAGCCAGCTGTCAAATGCAGCAATAGCCTTGGGTATAGTTTATGTCATCGTTTTTATCCAGTTCTTCAAAGCGCTTACAGTAAAGTTGTGGTTCGAGCCCAGCGAAATTTACAGCATTTGGAACAAAGTGGATGTAGGCATATTTCTGCTCAATACATCTTTGTTAGCACTTATTTTCATTCGTGAAGGGATAGTATCAAAGATTCTGGAGAACATTGAAGGTGACAGCAAAATGGATTTCGTTAAAGTGAAACATGCATCTCGCTTGCACGTGCTAATCAGAGTAATGATTGGTTTTCTTATCTGTATAACAACATTGAGACTGTGGAAGGTGTTGCAATTCTCGACAGTCTTTCAACTCTTTACGCACACAGTTAAGCTTGCGTGGAGAGCTGTAGCGACGATTGGCATCGTCATATGCATATTCATGTTAGGCTTTGCAGTGACCGCGTCAACCATAAATGGTAATAATAGCTTCTTTTTTTATCGACTGAGCAAGAGTATCGTGACTTGCATGTGCTTCTCATTTGGATTTAGTGTTGGCGTTCAGCCGAATGAACTATTTTTTGGAGGAAAGATTCTCGGCATTATCATGTTTACGATTCTAGCATTCGTAATAGCTATAATGCTAGTTAATGTCTTTGTATCGCTTATCAACGACTATTTCACAATTGCCAAGGACCAGAGGGATACTCGATATGAACCTCATATAAGCATTTACCAGTTTTTGTATGTCGAGTTCGTTTTTTATATTCTGTGGTGGCAAAGATTTCGCATTTTTCGTCGATACTATCATCGTCGCAATCGTACGGTTAAGGAAAATATTAAACAGCATCTGGATAACCTTGATAAATATAAATATCGAACAGAAGGTTTCAACACTTACGACACAGAGAAAAGGATGGCTCAGACTGATTTGGTCTTGGAACATGAACAATCAAAACAGAAACGGGAACGAATATATACAATTGGGGCTATCCTAAATACTCAAACTGATATTCTTATTAATTTGTTGACTTCGGAAAATTATGGTTGATGAACAGAAAAGTTTATTCCAAATATATTCGCATATAATTTAACGAAATTACCGTTATCCTATATAAACTGACTAAGCTAGGTATCAGCGTATCAGAACAGCGATGTTCGGTTTTAAAGGATAAATCAGATTATCTCAATATAGTTTGATTACATTTTCTTAATATATCTTATAATGACTTTATCTGAGGTGCTTTTAAATTTCTTTAAAAGTATATATTTATATTTACTCTCCGCGAAATACGATTAAAGGCTGATTAGTTATTGCAATTAAAAATTAAAATAATAGATTTAAAATTTTATTTTGTTCCAAAAATGTTTGTTGATTTAAATACATTTCAAATAAAAAAAGTAATTTTTTAACATTATCATTAAATTAATTATTTTTTTATTTTGATTTTAAAGTGAGGCTAAAATCATGGGAATTTGAATCATTTCTTAACGATAGACTCCTTAGATGCTCATTTGTCTCTAACGGTCGACTACTTAAAATCGACGGATGAATTGTCCCCACATATTTTCTATGAAATTCTGTGTGAGCAATTTTGCTAACCACTCTAAAAGCTTAAGATCCTTAACTCGATACATATGTTGAGGCATTGTCCTGCTAGAATTAGACATTTGGGTAACATTTTTCTTCCATAATGATCAACAGAACTACGTCAAGTTTATATTACCATTTTACAAAATAGGGTACTGTAATGACGACTAAATGTAGCCCAGACCATGAGTGCAGCACCGCTACAGCTTGGACCGTCGAAACTAGATTTTATCTTATCATAAATTACCACAATTTGTCACTCTTGGGTCCAAGGCAGGTTTTCATTTGCAACATTTAATCGGGCTGCTTTAATACTGGCTATGACCTCATTTTCTTCCAAGCAAACACGATGTTTTGATATTTGATATGATAAGAATCCAACAGAATTTTATATGCCCTGCCATTTTTATCCAGCACAGCCCGCAAAATTGCAGATTTTTGCCTGAGTGAAAATTTTTTGATGTTGCATTTTTAGCATTGTTTGTAGTAGTTTCCCGAAATATAAAGACGTTATCAATTGCAGAAGCTGATCGATGTAATTAAATTGACATTTGCCTGTTACTTCATCTAGAATCCTTGTAAGCGGGGATCTTAGATATCTCCTCGTTTCTCTTTCACTCTAGCTTAGCAGAATTTTTCCTTAAGTATCAGGAAAATTAATACTATTAATTTAGAGTTAGCAAATTGAAAGATATGTATTTACCTGATTTTGTCCATTTAATTATATTTTAAATTTAAATGTATGTCAAATTATAGATGTTCGTTTTGTGGATATTGGGGTTGAGCGTGGGCGATTCCTTAAAAAATATCGGACGTTCATAATAATCGTTCTTATCACATTTGGCGATATGGGGAAGGTGTGGGCGGCTGAGATGGGCGTGTCCGACGGAAAAGTTGTTGAAGACACGTAGCTTTATCGATTTCCTAGACTCCTAGTAAACGTAAAATCAGAATTTTAGCACTTTGTGCGACGAGGGCACAGACTAGTTCCAAGTTTAAAGATTCCCGTTTAACGGGTGTCCAAAGAAGTTCACACAGACGGACATAATCCAGAAAATGCATTTGTTCTTTAAGGGGTAGGAGATGCATGCTTCTAGCGATAACATCATATTGCACAAATCAACAAATTCCAATGTGCACAGTGTATAAATATAGGATCATTAAAGTTTCTATTTAATATAACAATTAATTGAATACATTTATAAGCGTGCCAAATGAAGAAGACAAAATTCAAAAATTGTTATTGCAATATAGGAGCCAATTGATATTGTAAAAAATTCAGAGAAGCTTAGAATCGTAAGCGGCTGTTCATAGTCAAAATAATTCATAAATGAAGTGTTTCTGTAATAACAAAACACAACGGTTATAGTAAGAACTGTTTTGCATATCCAAATGCAGGTACGATCGAAACTGTTGCAGGAGTCATCGCTGAAACGCCACGGTCCCAAAAAGGGTTGCATCATAAACCAGTTGGTATAATAGAACTTACTATAGAATCGAAATCCTAAAATAAACTTTTTAAAACCTTCGACTTTGCCAATGTGATATTTCTTATATTTTACTTTATCTGCTGCTAGGCAAGAGACTCGAATCTTCCGGCCACGCTTTAACCACATATGTATGGGAAATGTATAGCTCAGATCGCGCCGCAGATCATCCACTTGAATGTTCCGACAGTACCATGATGGATACCTGCCCGATTCATCATGGCTAATAGTCAGTTCGCATGGCAGCTCAACTTTCCGGTCGCTGACTCGTATCATGCATGACGTGTTTAATATTAGATGTGGATCTATCGGGTTCTGATATATGATTATCTTGTAGCGTCCCAGATTCGATGAAAATACCAATTTTATATTTGCAGTAGTCGTCCCCAACAAAGTGCCTGCCGTGCGCATATGCACGATCACATTTTCTGTATTAGGGTCTACCTCATCCCGGTCAAATTTAATGACACGTACCAAACTCATTTTTTTACGTCGCAAACGTCGTGTGGCCAGTAGCAGTAGAGTAATGGCGCCTAAGATCACAAAACAGTTAAATAACACGCATATCAAGTTAAGAGAGACTTTGATGGCATAGGTTCGTATTTTTTGTATGGGAAATGGCCCGATTACGTACTCTTTGGAACTAAATATGGACAGGTGGTCATTGTCGCATAGAAAGGTATTTGGAGTCTGTCCTATGTTTTGTGGATAGCATCCTGTCTTCAACCAGTGCGGATAGCCATCGCGTTTACCCCACACCAAGCACTCCTGGGCACTGAGGCGATAGCGGTACTTGGCGGGTGCAGTATCCAATGAGTTGGCCTTATATACCGCTATGTAAGCAAAGCCCTCGACAGTACATCGATTTTTTAATATAATATATGTGTCGTGATTGCCTTTGGGTACAAAGCAGCTCTTGTCATGCAGATTGTTCAGTGTGGGCTCTACATTCATTGTAACTAGTACTCGCAGATCTGCTGTGCTGTTTAAAAACTTTACCAGCATGTTAACTTGGCCGTGCAACTTTACTTTATATATTATCATATTGTTATGTATTTCATCGTAGTCTTCGAAGAGATAGACGTTCTGATTTTCATTACGACGTAGACTCAATTTATACCATTGCTTTGACGTAGGTCTCAGATTGCTGCTTCGGTTGCGGCCAAGAAGGTTGACGGCTAAAACAGCGCTAGACGGGGACCAATCTTCTGGTGCCCACCAGAAAATGTTATAATCGAAACACCACGTTTGTAGCAGAAGATCGTTGGTCCTCAGCATCCAACGATGAGCTTCCACTGATGGAAGAGGTACTTCTAGAGTGCAGTACGTGGAATTGGAAATATACATGATTTGGTCATAAGATTCATGCATTTGCACCCTATAACTAACATGTTGTGTAGCATATTCGTAGGGCTCCTCTGGTTGAACGTAACGCGTCGATTCCTCGCCAATTATATTCCAGATTTCAAAGATTAAGCTGACTGTGCTTAAATACCTGCTAATGCGTAATGTAATTTCCTTATCGAAACTTAACCAATTGACATACTTTTCGTCAAACGGACCGTCGAGATCCCAGAGAGCATAATTTTGTTTTGTTATTCTTTTGTTTTTCTTTAAACAATATTGGATTATATTGGTTAATACCTTGCCCAAGTGGAGACAGGCCTCTAGTGATATATCTAATATTTCGGTATCCCTTCTGATATAGTCTAAGGTAAATTTTACTCTCTTCAATATATAGAAAAGAACTAAAAGCTCCAAGCTATCATCCACGGGCACAGTTGAAATATAGTTGTGACATATTTCCAACGTATTTATCATATCCAAATATGTAAACAATCTAATCGTTTCTATAGTTTTATAATATTTTAACATATTATGTACGTTATTTCGGGCAACTGATAACTTTTGCAGTATACAGAATGCATTTTGTGTTTTCCCATCTAAAAGCAATGCCTCAACGACCTCAGCTCCTTGCAAAGTCGTGGGCTCAACTGTTACAGAGACACTCGTATGTGCGCAGGGAAAGCCAGTGACACAAATGTCAATAGTTAGTTTTTCCGAAGCAGTGAGGTAAATTAAAGTGTTGCCTGAAGTGGTTATGTCTGAAAATAAGCTTCCCGACTTAAAGACATACAACATCGGCAGGTTATTGATCGAAGTATAGTTACCGCAATAAATAGCAAATTTTGTAACGCATTCCATGCCAGTATCGGGCTTTGCAACACAATTTCCGCCAGATGGCGGAATCCAATTTTGCAATGTCAGCTCATTGTGTCCATTTCCAAATCGATTGGTAATATTAAGGTTGATGGTAAGCTCGCCGACCGAATCAGTTGGAAGTGTAGTCACCAATCGCCTTTTGGGTTCCTTATGGACTCCATTCACTGTCCATGTATATATCACGGGCATGGTGCAGTTGTGGCAAACAGCGCGTAAGTGCAACACTATGCCCGCACTGTAGAAATTTAGCTTGCAGTTCCTTATGCACTCAATCTCTACGCAGAGCGGTTCTGTTTCACTGACTAACCGTACAACTTGGGTGGCAGTATCGTTCCGACTCCTTACAAATTTGTTGATTACCGTCAGTGTGATAACGTTTGTTGAGTCTGTCCTAAGACTTTTAGTCGGAATTTTAATTGTCGAACCTGTAACGCTTCCTATAAATCACCAATCCTTTCTAATGATGAATACTTACTAGAACTCTCGAAGCTAAGAGTTGTATTGTCATTTCCGTCTTTTGAGCTTAAAAACCAACTATAAGTTAGATGCTGAGGGCCATGCACACTTACAGCGGGATCACGACTCCTTGAGCCATCAAGGTGCAACCACTTATTCTTGTCACTTACTTCTCTGTAACTGCCGCATACAATATCGGCAATCACAGCAGGCGCCGTCACGTTAATATAACACTAAAAAATTAGTGTTGTTATGTCGACTAAGAGTTATACCAGATACTTACTCTTGCTGTTACCCATGGCCCGTCTAGCTCTCTATACTTAATCTGCACCGTTAGTATTAGATTGGGATAATCTCTTAGCAGATCATCGTACCACAATGTATGACGTGGTATTTTAAACATTAACTGATTACTATAGTCCGATGTAAAATAGGCAACTGTAAATAGAGGTTTAACGTAATATAATACTTAACAGGAGCAGTGGTACAGAACGAAATTCATACAGTTTTCTCCAATGTTGTAAATGGTCCAAAGAGTAGTTATTAATCTAGTAGAAATGGAACAACGACTATCCACAACCGCTTGAATGTTTGTGAAGAGCTCGACATTCACCAGTTGCAACATGCCTCCATTTATCGAAATTTTAGGAGTGCAGAAAACAGATTTAGGCTTTACTACATGCACTTTTAGTGATAGATTTAGCATTTGGTGATTCTCCCCCAAGGACTTAATGGACACACTTAATGGATTTGCTCCCAATGTAAAATGCGTGGCATTAAATACCATATAACGGGCGTTGTTATACGGCAGACGCATATGTCTTCTGATTCTAAGCTTCTGCAGAGTTTCTGTTAAGTTGTTTGTGTGTTGGCTGCGAAATTTTCTTGGATCTGGCAGATCTGAGAGAGTCATAAGCCCAATTATATATGTTGGCGTTGATATTTTTATCTGCAAGTCATTTGTTCCCAGTTTCTCAAAACCCAGAACAATCTTTTCCGTGATCCCATATACGGCACGAACATTGTAAATACATATTGGTTTGGTGTGCTCAATATGCTCGAAGTCGTATCCAGTTCTTTTGCTCCGATAATTACAGACGGTTTGACCCACATAAGGAACACAAGAATCCTTGGACGTGCATATGTTTTCGTCTGTATTGCAAAGATTCTTAACTTGCTCACAATATTTGCCGTGAAATGCTTCCTCATAGCAAGTGCAATTTGGCTTGCCTAAGACTTTTTTACATTCCCCAGCAAAGTTGCAGTACTCTGGTGAGCAACGGAATGACGAACGAACCAGAGTGAATAAATTACACAGTACAAACACAAAAAAGTTAACTTTTTTTAAATGCATGATAGTGGACGAAGGTTTAAATTTTGTACACCTCAAAGCCTACTGAAAGCATACATATATTTTATTTTTATATTTATACTTTAATACCGAAGGTACGCGTATGAATGAACGAAACGTTTTTCAACATAGAGAAAAACACTTAAATCTGTGACGCGTCATACAAAGTGTTAAAATTTCAGCGCTAGGATTCAATGAAATCCATAAAATCGGAAATAATTTCAAATCGATAAAGCTACATATCTCCCACTTCAACGATCGGCATATGCCTGTAAAGTCCAACAAAATTGCGTTTATACAGAATAACGAACAGCATGGCGGACAGAGGGTTGTTAAAAGCATTTCTAAAATTACAGTGATTATATTATATTATAATTATGTTAATGCAATGTTCATGGTGTGGTTTGCCACAAAATATATATAAATATATAGCTTCTATAGCAATATTAATATTATCAACATGTATCACTTTTTGTTAAGTGTGAAGCGAATTTCTAAATGTAGACAGGTACACGTGTAGCACTCGTAATGTTAGAACTAATATTTAAGGAATAGCTATTAGTATGTAATGTATTGAATTATGAAAACATCGATGAAATACATACCCTTTAACATTTTTTTGAGAATATTTCGGAAGTCGTTGACTCTGTCAATACGACATTTTTAAAACTTTAATTAAATCTACCTATTTTTGATTGGTGATGGCTTACCAGATAAGTGCTGCCAAAAATTCCACGCTACAATTAAATCAGTTTATTGCATTATGTCTACGCCATGGACAAAGGCAACTCAGCTTTCGAAATTTTTGGCAATCATATTAAATTGCGATTCTGCATGGAGCAAGTTGCTGGTACCATTTTTTTCCAAGAGTTTATTGATGTCGCTACTTGTTTGTTTGGGTGTCTTGCAACAAATTGCACTCCCAACATATTTTCAGTGTGTGAGGCAAGTTGAAACTGTCGGATTGAAAACTTGCTCGACAGCTGCACGGCTCCCTTTAGTTGAAAGCTTGCCTATATTAAAGTGCATCAACACCAACGCACACAAATAGAAAATAAAAATATATAATATATCACGCATTCATTAACGTTCGATTTGGTGAACGGATGGGATTCAATTTGATTGAGAGGTGGGATACTAAATTCTTTTATGTAGCAAACAAATCTATACACCAGACAGCACTGAATGTGAAAACTTCATAATAAGTTCACGGCTGTAGAATCCATCGATTGGCAAATCAATTCACTTTGTAATTTGAACTATTTTATAATAAACATAAACTAACATGTTACAAGGTCCAATAAGTCAATAAAGTTTATATAAATGTTCCAGTTAAGTGCGCTGTGTGGTTGTTTTTAGCAATGTGAACATTTATGTTCCAATATTTTAATAATCTATGAACCCAAAGGCAGACGGTCTTTTTAAAGCTACTGGGATTATGAATTTCCCACAATTATTGGGTAGTATATGCTTACTAACTGTTTCACACATCGCTAATTATTACACGGTATAAGCAGTTGAAAACATTGCATGGACATTGCCAGAACTTTGCTCCGGTAATGCTGTGACAGTGGATATTAGAGGTTAGAAGAACTCACCTTGGTATATGTAGTTTGTATCACTTCTTACCTATGTTCAATCGAATACTTTGTACTACTATGGCGTCTCTCTCACTCCTATCAGTATGTTAACGCTTTTCCCTTAAGATTAATATTGCCACTCAATTGGAACATGTATCAAATCTTGCACTAGTGGCATAGTATAATGAGCCCCACATACATGTGTTGATTGCTGGCTGTGGGTATGATAAAATCAAAGGAGTCCGAGTGGATGGTACGCCACATTGTTAAGTGCAGTCCAACAGCAGAGCCCAAAATTTCTGCGTTGACACTTTTGAGCTGTAGCTATTCGTCTTTTCTCCTCTAGTTTAGTTGGCGAATAAGTGGATTAATTGCTTTGTTAGATGCAAACGGGGCTGTCATATGTTGGGTAAAGCACTGTTAAGGGACTTTTGGTCAAAGTGAAATGTCGGTGTGTTATTGTCGTGGTGTTCATCAGGTTTAAAAATAACAATTTCTTCGTTTTAATTTTTTTTTTTAATTTTCTTTGTAATTTTATATTTGTTAGACAAGCTTACATTTGTTTCTGGAATGCTGCTTATTATTATTAAATTATTTTTATTATTTTTTATTTAGGTTTTAAAATTTGTTTAATACATATGCAAAACATAAAAAAAAATTAAATACAAATCTTACAGTTTTAACAAATTTTTTTTGCAAGCTATAAATTTACTAAGAATTTCAATATAATTCGTACCATTATTAAATCGATTATTTTAGGCTATTATTCGGATTTCGATGGTATAACGTTTCATTTCTAAAGTTAAATTCTAGCTACAACGGGAACCAGCCATCAATCGCGAAAATTGCTTAGATATCTTTTATTGTAAACCTAATAGAACGTGCAAATCAATCAGTTAATCGCATTCGGTCTGGATTGCCAGTTTTCCAAACACAACCCTTGTCTTTGTTAAAATCACATATAAAAGATTTCTATATAGTTTTAGAATCTTAAATAACTTGGTCCCAAACAGTGTTTCGAAGTGAAGGCGTAGACATCGCTGATCTCAGCTTTTATAGCTATTATAACCTAATTGCTGTAGTCATATCCATCATTCAGTCATTTTTCTGATTTAAAGCTATCTCAATATATCTTTATTTTAGATTCTTCTCATACAGTGAGTCATTTTGCTGCCATCAATTAAGACATGAGATGCAAAATAAATATTATTTGTTCCACTCACTAGTTCCAAAACAAATTGATCTCTACCATTTTGGGTAACCAATTATAAGCATTTGATTTCTAAATAAAATAGCTACTATAAGTAGAATCGGGCAGTGAATGTTTTTATGAGAAGTTTGTCATGCTGTCCGTCTGTGTGAATTACGCTCACACAGACATTCTTTTTTTCTATGTTAACATTAACTATAAATTTACATTAAATTAATATTATTAATACAAATTAGTCACTAAATGTTTGATTTCTCTCTGTGATTTTTCAGAAATATGTTAGCGAATTGTCGACTGTCCGCGATTGTGCTACGGAATGCGTCGAAAAAGGTAGACATTTCTTTTTTTGTTTATATTCGAAAACAATTTATTATAAAAATAGAATATGGTCATGTATGGCTTTAATAAATTAAATTTTTTTCGGGTTTTACTCGATATTCAATTGGATTAATTAATTTTTTTGCTTACAGAAATTTGGGAAACACAAACCTATTGCTGCACGGAGGATGGCTGTAATTCAAGTGGTTACCTCAAATACTCCATCGTTTTGCTGACTATGCCCATCTTAATGTGGTTTTTTTAGACGATTTCTCAATAGAGCAACGATCGTTTCAAATTTAGAAATTAACTAGAGTTACACAAGAAAAGCTTTTTTTTAAATTAAGGCCATTTAGAAATCCATGTTTCGTTAATAAACAATTTTTAACTGGGACCTAAACAACAAATTATTGATCATTAAATCTTGACTAAAAACAAAAATTAAAATCTTGTTTTTTCACATTTAAGTAGATAATTAAGTAGATTTGAACATCTGATAAAATTTTCGCTGCTGAATAAAAATAAAATGTTAAAATATTTTTCTTATAGCTTTATGTGAATATCTTCAGATCGATGTTCACTGTACTCACAATATGTTAAAATATAGAAATAAGAACAGTCTGTGTCACTAGTACAATAGCACCTTGAACAAGTTAAAAGTCTTTTGTATGTTTTGATAGAGCTGTCATAGTAGTGTTAAATTAAAATGTCTTCCTAAACAAAAACTTGTTAAACAATAAAACCATTGATTAAATATGTAGAGTATTCATTAAAAATATATGACCACTCTGATCGATTATTTTCAAATTTCCGAATTTCAGTAAGATGAATTATCAAGTTCATATTCATTCAAAAACACATACAAATTTATATTAAACATTAAATTTATGTACGAAATAATACAAAAGTACAATAAAAGCTTATCGAAAAAGTAATTAGGAATGATAATAATATTTGCTTAAGAGTTTGCTTATTGCATGAAACAGTGTAGTGAATAATGACGATTAAAAACGTATACGAAAATATTAACGAGGTATGGTATTCAATATGGTATTCAATATGTTAAAATTTTAATCAAGTACAAATAATTTTCAGGATATTCATTATTTCAGCCGAGTTTTTTCAATCATACCAATTGAACTTTATGTGAAATATATAGAATATCATTGTGACCAGAGAATCAAAGAGCATATTCGATGGTTTTGCTTATAAGCCTACTCACACACTGTAGCATTTTTTGAGGAACTCTGCTTTAATAGATATAATAGTATGTAATATAGTGTAAACTTCAATTAAAAAAGCTTTAAAGTATTACTCAATTAACGATGTCACAGTGCATAAATTTCGTGGCCTGTAATTTTGTCATTTGATTTTTAATATATATAATACTACAAAAATATTTTTGTTTTAAATGGTATTTCTATTATAAAAAGCAATATAATATAGAATAAATTAAACATATTATTTTTTATTAAGCTCTTAATATTACAAAACTTAACTTATGTATGTATACTATGTACTTATGTATACTATGTACTTACAAATGCCTAAAAATATAAACTATAGGATGTTGCAAATTACACTAATATATACAAAGAAAATACTTTTACTACTGCGCACAGAATTCTAAATTATTTATTAATTAAAAGGGACAAAAAGCAACATCTTAGTTGTATTTCTTTAGAAAATAATTTTATTAAGCAACAATTTGGAATATACCATGTAGGAATTAGTATAAATTAAAAAATGAAATTATTTATTGTACTGGAAACATAGAATAAATAATTGATTATGTAAAAATCTCTTAACATATTTATAAATAAATATGCCAAGATGAAATACTTTATTAAAAATCATTAAAATCAATATCGTTATCTGGTAGTAGGTTTTCTTAATACGAAACAAAAACATGTAATAAATGTTAATTGTTAATTGCTTAAAAAATATAAAAAATATAATATAGCAGTTAATAAATCGAAAAGATGCTTTTCCATTTTATCACTTTGCAGTACAATATTTTTTTGATATAAAGATGGACATTTTTTAAGTATACGCGAACTGAAAGAAAAACCATTACCTTCGGGTCCCAAAGATTACATTACATATATAATTTAATTTATACAACATTATTATTCATAGTTTCCATCTTAATTTTTTTTTTTTAACTTTGATCTCGAAGGAATTACAATTTATTGGGTTTGTGCAATATTCATAATACTATCTGAATATATACTCCTCTGTGCACGCCTCAGACAAAGCTTAAAAATTATTGTGCTACTTCCACTATGGAGCTGGGAAATCGAAAAAATCGATATTCGTAAATATCTTCCAAAATTTTAATGCTACAGTCACCAAATTTGGTTGGTGTGTTGCTAGTTGCTGATTTCCTTCAAAGATCGACAAATGACCAGCTCTGCCACCCTGGATATGCGAATTTAAGATTTCTAGAAAATTCCTGGGATGACTGGCGTTGGCGTTACCATCCAAGTTTGGTCACCCTATCTTTAAAATTAGCGAAATATTGGCATCCCCGATTATGGGTGTTTGTTTTTACCGGTTCGTAAAGGCGGCTATCAGTAATACGTACTTAAGGCTCTAATTTAAAAAGTGCGGAAGATTAGAATTTTGTGGTTAAAGGGGCTGGGGGTAATAGGATTTGACGTGGTATGCGATATTTAAAGGACAAGGTCAGCCACATACAAACCAAAATTGGTGACCGTAGCCCTAAAATTTTACAATATACAATATACATACTTGGGTGTGCTCGTCTGGACGTGGGAATCACGAATATGCAAGTAATACTTGAGGGAGCTCACTCCATTATACTAAATATTTTTCAAATCAAAGTCAAATGTTTGGAATCCTAAATGGGAATGCAAATTAGATTGTTTTTTGTCGAGTGCACAAGTATTTTTTTTTTAACTAACTCGAAAATATTTGGGACGTGTAGACTTAAGCGACGAATACCCCAGTCGGTAGGGATAAAATGTTGTAAGTACTTAATCAAATCGTAGCATGACTTTGTATTTTAAACATTATTTTTTATATATTTCAAAATCTACCTTAGAGAGAGTGCTTTATTGAAATTAAACTTTTTGGTATGCCATTAAAACGTCCGAATTAAATGTGGTTTTTGCTCTAAAGGCAAATGATTCTTATAATTTATGCTATTAACTAGTTTCATTTAAGATTTATTTCCTAGCAGATTGGGTTGCACTGAGCTGTCGTCGTTCTGTTGGATCGTAACCCAACTCTTATTAAACATTCATTAGGAATGGCCTTCATTTGTCTGGAATCTTTCTAACGCAACTTCATGCTTCCCAATCCCTAGAATTATTTGGGTCGGCTGATTGTATGACACTCAAAATTATGCTTGGTTTAAAACTCTGCTTACAATGTGCCAGTCATTGGTTTAGTGCAAAAGTCACACAATTCGGCTATGATAATGAAAACGGACAAGTGTAAATGAACGAGCTGAATTGAATAGGCAGCTGCCAAAAATAGCTTGCAGAAAATTTAATTTCACACACACCCAAACATAATAATGTGCGGCGCATAATACGATGCTCTTTCAATATTTGGGTTCCCTGTCATAAATATCGCAGTTGCATAAAGCTTGGAAAAAAAAAACAATTTACAGTACTCGAGGAAGCTCGACTAGAAGATACCCTGATGTCAATTGTTAAACAGGAAGAGGAGCAGTTCAGATATCTATATCTATATATATTTGTATGTATACGACAATCTCATATTAACTTTATTTGTTTCTGTTAAAATGTCTACAAAATGTTTAGAGTTGGAACCGATGGATTCGTGTAGAGATGTAGATATCCAAAACAATTGGAATCTCAAACATAAATAAATTCATTTTTAGGGGCCTTTTTAAAAATAAGATTCTGTGCACATTTTAGTTGATATATAGTTTTGAAATTGAATCCTTGTCACTCTTTCAAACCATAAAAGCAGCATATTTGATTTATAATTGTTGGTTACAATAAACCACTCTAATAAACCCACGCCCGCTCTACTTTTAGCTTTACCGAATCTAAATATTATAGCTTCTAAATTTTTTGAGCAGGAGTCATTGTATTTTGTAGGTATATTAATGACTATCGTCAAAGATCGATCAATGAATAATACACTGCTTTATTAAATGCTCAAAATACATTAATGGCAACCTTTATGTGCTACGTATAAGAATCAAGGATACGTATTAAACAACCTTTTGCAAAATAACTTTGTACACTTTAACAGATTTTCAATGGGTTCATGGTACAAAATCTATACGATATAAGAGTTTACGTAAATTAAAATAGTAATAGGCCAAGAGTCTGCCCCTGAAAATATGCATCAGCATAATGTCCATTTTAAATTACACATAATTGTAAGTAGCTTATTTAAGAGATTTCAAGAAGTCTGACAAAGCAGTTCGTCCAAAGTTAATTTTACGAGTATTAACCGCAGTTGTAACGCTTATTAAGTAAATAGCTCCAGGTTCTTATAAGCCTTTTATTGTGCCTTGATTATTTTGTTTATAGTTGACTGTTTTCATTTTGTCCCAAGTTGGCTATGACGTAAGTAACAACGCAAATTCCAATGGACTAGAAAAAAAAAAGTTCTATTTACATGCATACACATATACTTGCTTGCTCATATATATTTATGTAGTATGCACTTGTATTTTCATATGCAGTTTAAGTCTTTTCAGAAATGAGCTTTTGCCAGCGTAGCTGTTGCCACATTAACGTCAACAGCTGAATTTTTGTGCTCCCATTTCTTAGTTACTTTTAACACTCTGTGCCTAACATGCGAGAGGAGTATTGCAAAGTTGAGCACATAACTGCTACTTAATTAACAAAAATTTACTAACTTATGTATATACTAATGTATGTACTAATACTTTTAGTTCGACCGCAGCATTCAAAGGATTAATATAAATATAATTTTTTTTTTGCATATTATCATTATATTATTTTGCACAGTTCAATGCTTCACTGCAGTAAATAATCACAGCAGTATCTATCAACAGTTTTACAGTTATTACAAATGGTGTTTTGATATGAACCACCTGCTTTCATTTAATTGTTTGTATTATGGACAAGTACAGGGAATCTTCCCGCAAACCACATATATTTGCTTTTAATTTGTTGCCTTGACTATTCGCCTTGTTGTGCATTTCGCATGGTTGGGTGCCTTCATATGCATGCAGACATGTGTATCTGTGTATCTCTGATTGATAAGCCTTTGTAGGAGCAACACATGTTTGCATCAGATAAAAGGAAATTAGAACTATTCTAGAAGGCCGAAGAACGCTACCGGCGAATTGTAAGATAAATTTGAAATAAGAAGTTGTTAAAACTAATATGTAACAGAACAAAGCTTTTAAAAATATATTTTTTATAGTATGCTTATGAATAACTTCATATATTTGTTCCAAAACTTTGGTTTTAATTGTATTTTTATTCGCTGTAATTTTATAATCTTATACCGCTTTAATATTAGTTAATAAAGTCCATGTAATATGTTGTTAGCACGATCAAAATAAAAGAGTCTCAAAATTAAGGCTATAGTAGATTTATTAAGCAAAGACTTCGCGCTTAGTACTTTGGTCTTCCACGTCTGGGAAGCTGTAAAATTCGTTCACAGATGAAAGGAAAACTGCGCTGCCACTTTATTTTACTTTAAACAAAATTAAATCGAAGACCTAACTAAATTTTATGTTTAACCAAAAATCCATCAGGGTGTAATCTTATAGAGACTTTAAATAATTTAAGACTATTTATTTATTTATCTAATGTGAATTAAAAACATTTACACAAGTTTTAAAAATTTTATTAAATTAATACAGTTTGAAATACTACAAAGGAAATAATCAATAAGTCTGGTGATATTATAATGTAAAATAGAACCCATGCAGAAACACAATCCTCGGTAACCAAGTCATATGAAGAGTATAAAATGTATTAAAGATTGGCAAATCTCAGAATCTGTATCGTTAATTATGTTTACAACAGTAAAGAACGCTCAGACATTTCAAGAGATAAATTAGAATTGAATATGTAATTAAATTAAGGAAAAGATCCATTAAGAGTACGTGCAATATTTTCAAATTACATGAACAGGATCGAGCAAAGCCTAATACATTTTTTATGAAGGCAATAGATACGGGACAAGATGACGGAATCAAATTCGCTTTTAATAAAATTATGAATGAAGGCGACACTATACTACTACCACTGTCGGAATTTTTTGGAGTAAGGGCTTAATGAAGCTGATTACATTCTTAGCGTTATTAATATTTGTAGAGATAAAAGATTGAAGCAGAGTTTTTTTTTTATTAAAACTCAAGAAATTGGAACTTTGTCAATCGAATAACTGGTCATATGTGTCAAGTGCGACTTGTGAGTTCGTTAAAGTTACACACATTTTTGTCCGGCGTTTTAAATAACATGATATACAGAGACAAAGATGTTGATCCTGAGCAAATATGCTTGAAAAGCCGGCCAAGACAAAAAAGTGCGAAATATATAGGATTTCATAGATTTAAAACTGTAGGAAAGATGATCGATTTATAGATGTAGGCTTGAACCTATACTGATTTTGGCGATTATCGGGATAGAAGAGCGCGAGACCATAAAATGTTACTATCGGTAATTTAAGGTGACTATCGGCAAAAACATTGTAACTTGAATTGTATCTCAAAAGCTAAAGAAGCCACAGCTATATGAGATTTTTAGGTGCGGGTGGTCCAACTGACTACAAATGGTGAATTTAGCTTACAAATTGCCGGAGATGGTTTTATCGATTTCAAATTATCGTGCTTTAAGTGAGTCAAAAATTACAAAAATCCATATAATCTTTACATTTTTGGTATTTACAAAAATCAAATTTCAAAAATTACTCCAGCTCCAGAATTTGTAATGACGCTTTTGTGATGCATACTTCAGGGCATTTACTTTAATATATGTTACCTTATGATTCACAAACGGTTTCAGCTCGAATCTACTCACATGCCATATGTAGCATTGCGGTGAAGGCTGTTCCGCATTTGAATTAATCTGCCGATTTCGCTAGTCTTTCATCCTAACTTTTAATTTTTGAATCATATGTATTTTTTGTTTTCGATCTTATGTCCGTGAATATATATATATATATATAATCATTTGAAAGAATAAATGAAAAATCGAATTTAAAAGTCAGGAGGTGTGCAAGAACGAACACTATTTTAAACATGTCTAGCAGGTACTTAAGCGGCATAATAATCGTGCAAATTAATAAGGTGATGCAAGCAAAACACTGAGAGAAGATTGACCAATCTACACAATGGGACAATCAAAGTCGCAGGAAACTAATGATAGACGGTCAGAGGAGGCTTATTAAACTGATCGGTCACTAAGTCCAACGGACACCCTTCTGCAGATTAGCAGAAGTATGTTGAAAATTCGTACAATGTCGAACCAAAAAATTCTAACACCTTTCTATTGCAGTTGCATGGATCACAATTAAGCGCAATACGGACAAAATTTTGAAAACCAGGAGAGATGGCATTGCAAACCATCTACCACTAGTAAAATGGGACTTCGTAAAATCGGTGGGGAATCCAGCAGAAGTAGCTTCAAGAGAAATCACACCAAAAAAGCTGGAACTTATTCAATTTGGTGGCATGGGCCAGCGTGGCCAGTAGAAGAGCCATTATAGTGGCAACAGTATTGAATGGACTTAAGTCTCTGATAACAAAGCCAAGCTTCCGGCTAAAGTTACACAACACCGTTAACAGGAGCAAACCGTAGTAATAAAGCATAATTGAAGATATTAAAGCTTCAGCAGCAATTCGACTTCGGAAAAGAGGTTCGTCAACTTCAAAGCAAAAAAGGATTCGAGACGTTTATGGACTACCAGAGAGTGAGAGTGGGAGTGGCTTGGCTACTGATCGATAAGGCTTACAAACTATCTTACAAAACTATACAGTTTATGCTTGCGCTTAACGCGAAAAAGGACATAATACACGGTCAAGAAACGCCGAATTTTAATTGCACTTGTCTTACTGTTTGATTTGTGCACCGTTGGCTGGTTGCTCAAATAGTATTTGTTTACAGCCTGAATCACCAAAGTTTTATTTGTATTTGTTTTGTTTATTGATTGCTCTGTATGCGTTAATTTTGAAAATGTTTTAAATGCACAATACAAGCCAAATCACTTCGATGTTACCAAATATTTGCGCTATCAGCTTTTAGATAGCGCAATGCACAAGGAGAGCTTACGCTGGCATATACAAATACCACTATTTTTTGTACGCCTCACAGGGCGACAGATTAAATATGTAAATATTTAAAATGATTATAGCTTTGTTGCTGCTGCTGCCAACAAATATTATATCGAAACAACCCGACTTTCTGAAACATTCGCTTTTGCTCTTTGCGACGGTAGTGGATTTGTTATAAAATCCGATATAAATTCTTTAATATAGAAGATTTCACATTAATTCTGATAGATGGAATTATTTTCACGAGTTAGTTATGTTTCCGTACCGTGGAGAGAAGAGAACCTCGAATAAGAAACTCGAGGTTGCGAACTAATTTGAAGCCAAAATTTTGAGTTATTTTAAAGAAACCGAAGAAAATATCATAGTTTGGATGATAATGATCTTCTGGATGCTATATAGGATGCAATGCTCGAAGAAAACTAGGAAATTATGAAGAATAAAGGAGAATTGTATTCGTTTTGCCAGAAATATACTCTCAATTAAATATTTTAAACATAGATGGAATATTGAAGATGAAAATTTAGGAGATAATTAAACTACCAGCTGCAGTTTTTGCAGAGAACTTAAGAAATATTATCAAATCACTATATTAAAGGCAGAATTGCAAATGTCGAAAATTAATATTAGCCGTTTTTAAATTTTTGTCAGTTATGTAAATAGTAAGACAGTAAGTGATCCAACTTCTGTGAAAATACTATTGTTTGTATCCACTTGTAAGGCTGCCTTCCGAATCAGTGGTAAACTTTGAATAAAATTTTCAGAGCAATGCGTAGGAGTACTTGCTCGCTTAAAATGTACTCATCGTACTAGTTAAAGCATTTAATATAGAAGAAATGAGCAAGTTACTATTGACCGTAGGTAATTGCATTGCAGTCCGACCTAAGAGAGCAATCTAAACAATATTTCACAGCGGAAGAAAAACGAATGGATCAGTTGTGTTCGATTTTGTCTTGTTTCGATTTTAATATGTGACCTATTTAGTAATCTATTTACTAAGCAGTAATTTTTTTTAATGATTACGAGACTTTTATTTGTACTTTAATCAGTTAAATAGATTTCGATACCTTGGTCATTTAGGCGTTTTCCAATATTTCCAGCGGAGAAATTAGCTCTAGGACATTTGAGCCAGTATATAGTTATTTAGCCAAATATATTCAACCAATTGGAACCCGTCAACGAACTAGCTGTGAATGGGAATGTTGGCAGGGTTTTTGTTGGCAACCCTCAGCACATTCCGTCAATTTTATTAATTATTCCCTAGATGTTTTAATCCAGTAATTTAATAAATCATTCCTTATACAATCGAAGAAGTACTATATTACGTGAAAATTAGCTTTACGCTAAATTTACATTTAAACCATGAACTTTGTTCAAGTATGAACATGTTATGCTGTAAGAATTAGATCTTTTTAGCAATTCCGGAGGATCACTTAATTAACGAATTAACTCGTGGAGTCGCCTTATTAGTGCCTGCATTAAGATAAGAAAACACCACATGGGGTCGCCTTATAAGTGGCTCCATTAAGATAAGAAAGCATAAGTATTTAGGTTTAAGAGTTTTCTATTAAATAAAGACCTTCTCATCAGAGCAGACCAGTTCGATTTTAAACGTCGTTTCATCTTATTAACTACACACTATATGTGTTTCACACAGACTTTCTTGTGACTTTCAGTGACAAATTAAAATTCCACTTTAAGCCATTGTTGGCTTAAAAAAAATTGGTGAGTTTGTTTTTTTTTTGTTAAGTTAAAATTTGTTTTATAACTGCCGACACGTCTGCTTGCTTTTCGACCTCTAATAGAAAAGGAGGAAGCTGGAGCTAAGGAAGCAGGATCATCGCTTCAGCTGCCAACAACAGAATGATTGATTGATTTTGTTTCGATACACCGCACGGTGGCGATATCGGGTAAACATAGGCGCAAATTGTATGTTGTAAATAAACTACATTTTGAAGGTATATGTTGTTGTATGAGTTTTCTATATTACTTAAATGCGAACGTCATTTGCTGCTCAATTGTGCTTGTGTGGTGTTATTTAAACGGGTGTTATTTGTCCTACTAATATCAGTCTAGCTTTTTTAGGTGGAACTCGACAACTTAACAAGCATTCGAATTTTATTTTATAAAAAAAAAACACTAATACTCTCATCAGCCTAGTCCGGTCCCTAATGTGTTGGACTACCTGCGTGACCCTCCTTTCCTATAAATTTATTGTCAAAATGTATCTGAAAAATTAGATTTTACTATAATTCCATTCTCGTCATCTTCATTCGAATCATACTGCACTATGGAATTCACATTTCACATTTTTCTTGAAACACATCCGATGAGTTCCCGGCTCTGGAGCACATCAATATAGTATTTTGAACATTGGTGCCAAAGTTTAATTCATGTGAAATATGACTCTGAGGTATTTTACCTTCTTGCTTGTTTCTAATGGGCTTCCTAAATGCCTCATTCTCTGTCTTATATCGACTTGGTAAATTGAATTGTAACCGGTTTTGTAGGGTTGAATCCAACCTCCGTACAACATCACTCGTTATCTTTAACCCTAACTGGACTATGTCACAGATTGTTTATTCAGATTTGCCCCTTGCTCTTGCTCTTACAATGTCGTCGGCATAATCCTGACATTGAATACCCTTGGTGGAAAGTCTGTTTAGAAGTTCAACTATAAACAGACTCCAGACAATACACCCCCTGGGGACAAACTTTATTGGTAAAGTCTGTTACTGTGCTGTCATGCGTTGATGCCATGGCTGGACCGTAGTGGGTGGTTGGGTCCAAGTCTCTCCTTGAGAGGTTGGCCTTGATCGCATCATGTGATGTGTTATCTTCTTCTTTGTTCTCAACTGTTGTATGCATACTATGTTGGATGCAGTGGACTTTCGGTTGTTGATGTCTTTCTTGCCTGCCTTAGGGATGAAGACTGAAATGTACCAATTGCATATTTTAATTTATCCACTGTGACTGTCCATTTGGCGCATGTCCATTCGTCAGTCGACGGCCTACTCCTATATCCAATACCAGGAAAATGTGTTTTAAGGGGGAGTTAGAGTTTCTGCATATTTTTTTATCGTAAATGAGTCATCTTTACGTTTCAATGAGAAAATGCCATCCGGCGCTCGCATAGCCAGCACACGATGGAGCCTGTGCTTGCTATGCTTTCGCAGAAGCTTCTAAAATTCATCAGTTGTCCTTTCTATTATACCTGTTGTAGGAGGTCAGACTTTTACGGTAACGTTTTTAACCTCCATCTGTCTATGCTTAATTGAAAAGGCGACGTAGTGTGAGACGTATCCTTTATGTGCTTCTTCCCTACTGGGATCCCTTAAAGCTCTCTCTAGATCCAATGATTTTTTTGGTGTACCAGTTGTTTCACTGGGTAGGTTGACCTATATTGTCCTCTTGAATCTTTCTCAGCTAGTTTTCCTTTGGTTGCGACTTGGCTCACTACTATTTGTATTTAGTTATAACATAAATAGGATGATACTATGGTCCGACATAGAGTCCTCTGGTCAGACATACCAGTCTCTCAGGTGAGTCTTTGGGGACCGACTGATCATGGTTATGTTTAAAATCTCTTCCCTGATTCTATTTACAAATGTGTGGATTAGACATTGCCGAATCTTTGAGGAACATTGTGATGTACTCCACCCCCATCTATTTTTCGTCCTCTGGTAAGTTGACAGGTTGCATCGGATGATTGCTCGGTTCTGCAGCGTGAGTGTCAGATGTGGTGGAAAATTTCGACACATCAGCTACCTTGTTCGCTGGAGAAAGTGGCAACCTTGCTCTACCTTTCTGGTTCAGTACGCTTGTGGGGATGATTCCGTATCGAATGCATATGTGGTGTACATGTTTCACAATTACGTTCTTGGATAGCTCATCTATCCCGACAACCAGGAGGGCTCCTTTGCCTTTATTCTATTTGGATATCACCTTCCATGTATCGGTCTCGACTCTGTTTTGGTTCCTCAGTAGAACCAACAGGGATTCGGCAGTCCGATTCACTCTTCTCGGACAAAAGGGGTACGCCCTTTCATCATTGTACCCTCGACGTAACGTTTCTCAGCCAATCGTGAAGAGCGTCTAGATTCAAAAGATTTATCTCACGAATGTACCCGGACTCTGTTTAACCATAAGGAAGGCGTTCAGACATAGCCCTACCACTTAAACTATTAGCATATATTAAAATTACACATTCTTAATAATGTACACTTTGACCGTCGACGTGCATCAAGACTGGAGACAATAAAAAAGAGAGCTCTTCAGACCGGATCTGGGCTTATGTACGTGCAGGTGGAAAAGCTATTGCATTCAGCAACGATTTAGCAACTATCCACAACAAAGAATTTATTTTGGTGCAAGTGAGCCGATACAAGAAGACGATAAAGGAGCTGCAGAACGCAGTGACACAAAAGTGCTAAAGCAATTTAATTGTAATATAAATGGATAGGAATAGGCTTAGGATACTTGTCGGCCTACTGAATGCTAGCCTTATTACATTTTATATATTTTATGTTTTTTAAGCGAACATGTTTTAATAACACTAAAAGTGTATTAAATAATATTAACGGGATATTTACTTTATTGCAGTTGCATCGCAGTATTAAAGCTCTAGCTTCTGCATAAATAAATCATCTTTACGTTTCAATGACATGTTAGCATCGGGCGTTCGCTTACCAAACAGAAACTTTCGCAGAAACTCCTGTAATTTGTCCGTTTAGTTTAATCTCCTTGTTGTAGGAGGTGAGACTTTCACGATACCGTTCTCATTATCCGTCTCTCTTTGCTTTTTTAAAGAGACGACGTGTAGTGAGACAAACCCTTTCAAGGTTAACGTTCCATTTTTCTGAAAGGATAGTATATAGGTAATACTCCATCGTACACCCATGGATCCTGTATTAGGACTATCCCAAGGTGCACATACTGGCTAAGACGGTGGAAGCCGCCTTAGTGTAATGGACGTTCAACTGGGCCAGCCCGGTATTGATGACCTTAGTCATCTACTGGTTGGAATATTAAAGTCTATCCGCCGATTGGGGCCTGTAGTTGCCACCGTCACCGTTACTCGTAAAGTAACGTCAACCTCATCCGTGTCTTTTTGCACCTCTTCTGCCAGCTCTTTTGAGGACATTGGGATGCCCTCATCCCCTACTAGAGTGTCTTATCTGCCAACTCCTCGTCCCTCGCAAGATCTTCCGTCAGATCGTTGGCCTGCGTCGAGTGTTGGCTCGGCTCTGCGAGAGTGGTTACTGAGGTGGGAGCTTCCATCCACTCACCCTCCTTGCTCAAGTGAATGCTTGCTCAAGTGAATGCTCGCAAATTAGACCGTTTTGTCCCATCCAGACATAATAAGTTCGTCTATGATGATGTCCTCTTCAAACATAGAGAGCTGTCCGTGACTGAGCAGTACCTGTGGGAATGCCTTCTTCGCCATATTTGCATATGACAGTCGAGGTACGGTGGATGGATGTGAGGTGGTCTTTATGGCCGTTGCACGTGATGTGCTCGGGCGTGGACCCAGATCTGCTATTGCTCTTTTCACCCTTGCCACCGCTGGACCGCAAGCTTCTCTCTTGGCCCTCGGGCACACTCTCTTAGGAGTGCCCACCGGAGGCGTTAGTGTGCTGCTGCGTCTATTAGTAGCTGTAGTGTTGCTGCTGCTACTGGATCCCTCGGATCTCTTGCCTTCTTTAGTGCTTCTAATGGAGCGAGTCCTTGCTGGAGGTATTTTATTATACCACTTGACCCTTGGGAAGCAGAGGTTGCGACGGTACTGGTCATCCAGCCTACCGGGTTGTCCCCTTGGTGGTAGGAGCTCCTTTCTCTTTTTTATCTTTTGCTTCGTTGCGGGGCGTGATGGTCGGGATGGTCCGACCCCCACAATCTCGCACATCAAAGCTGTGGCCAGCTGTGCCTGCGGCACTTTCTCATATAATGCTGGGCTGAGCTTGTTATTAACCAGTTCCGAGTGACACCTTAGTTCGACCCGGAGTGAGATGTAGGGATAGGGAAGTGGTAGGTGTGTACAGTGGTGCATGGAGATTTGGGTACTGCGAGGCTATGCTTTTGAGGAGGCGGCTACAGAAACGCCTCCTTAGTATGATTGACATTATCCTACCAGCTGTTTGTCCGGTACTGCCTAATTACGATAAATTTCGTATTATTAGCAGCTAACCTCCCCGATAAAGGCCTTTTGCTATCTATAATTTATAAAAATTTATTCATTACGATCCACGTGTACAAACAATTTTTTACACTTGACTTTTAGCCAGACACGAGACAATAGGCAAGAGAACTTTTCAGATCGGATCTCGGCTTAAGTCCGTCCGCGGGGAAAAGCTTCATTCAGCAACTATTCAGCAAATATCCGCATGAAAGCTTTTATCTTAAGCTGGGCTTACTTCTCACTGCGCTTTTGAAAGCTAAGTAAGATATGCAACTGTTTTTTTCTTCGTGCACAGCAAATTCAAGGAATTAGAAAAAAAATATTGCCTACTTTTACATCTACTCCTATATTATAAACTACTTTAACGTTATAGCCTGTAAAGAAAACAAACGAGCACCAATGGCCCTTCTTTCCAATTCTGCTTGGTTAGCAACCTATAAATTATACATAAGCTAAGTTCGTTTTTTAATTATGGTTATTATCATATGGAATAAAATTCAACAGCAACAAACTTTTGTGTCCGAATTTATTAATACAAAAATACAATCTTTCAGATAAACAATATGTTTTCTAATCTTTATTATTATTTTTAGTCCGCACACATGTCCAATTAGATCTGTTGTAATATAATATCTTATAATGAAATGAAATATTGAAAAGTGACAATAACATCATAGTTAGTGATTCATTAAAAATAAAACATGTTTTATTTAAAGCACTAATCAACAATCGAATAATTCGGTTTTAGTTAGATTATATATATAAAATTAACATATACACTCAGCGAAATTCAAATAAGGCACTTGTTTTAATGATGGGGAAGATATCATAATATATAGATTATGTGCAATGTCCGTCGTGCTGTTTGTATGTCCGTATGTATGGACGCAACTTTCTTCGACATTTCCTAACTGGAGTCAATTAAAATTAAATACAAAGATTTTGGTTATTTTTCTTCTTTTGTCACTAATTTTGCCACAATCGATAAACATAGATCAGTTCTGATTAAAATCTGGTATATACTTAAAAAAAAATATTTTATCAACGCAGTAGTAACTGGACGATAGTAGCCTACTTTAAAAGTTATTGACAGACATCCGTGAAAAAGAATTTTTCAACAATATGTATAAAAAGCATATTATTGACCAAATCACGCAAACCGGGAGGGAAAACCCCCCAGGCCATGTCATAAACGATACTAGAAGTTGAATAAAATGAGAACCATATCCATGAAGTACATTACGCTGTCGTCTCAAATGACTGAGGTTCGCCACAATACCATAAGCAGTCTTCATCAGAGAGAAGAGACCAATTAAAAAAATATATATGAGATTCGTTATAACTAGATCAAATACGTTCAGACGTCCAATGAACATGCTCATATACAAAATGAATGTATCAAATTTTTTATAAATGTCATTTACTGAGGCAGCGTTATATGGACAAATCAAGTTAAATTAGAAAAGATTTTTTGGATATAACCGTGTGAATAGTTTCCAGTTGCTTTAATATATAGGATGGTAGGTAGTCGTAATTAATTTTAAGAGAAGCGCATACACTTGGCCTTTTGGGTATATGTGATGGCCCCGTATTCCTCGACTATCTGGTCAATTGCAATTTTATTAAGACTCTCTAGGTAAAGGTGTGTCTTCCGGGATTGTAGGATATAGCTGATGGCGTCATGCATGTTGCTAAAGAAGAGGAAGCCTGCGGTGCCGCAGCATAGGTCAAGATAGCGGAAACGGTTTACATCGCAGGTGCAGCCATCATAGAGAAAGTAAATAAAGTCATTGTTGCTGTGGAATCTGAAGAGAACATAATTTCCCCAAGGTGCCATTAAAAAGACGCGTTCTGCACAGCGAAAACCGGCACGAAGCAGTTTACAGATGCTATCGTAGCATCCATTCTCAGACCCAACCACAGCCATTGTTTCCGGTGTGCGCAGCAGGGCTGGGTAATGATTTGGTTGTGCCCGAGACACATCGTGCGGTCCAGTGGATTCCGGACATGGGTCTAAGGGCTTTATGAAAACAGGTGGCTGAGGACATGGTGGGCATTCATGTACAACCGCCGCTGCTGGTGCAACAATAGTCTTTTTTCTTTTGTCCTTGCCCTGTTTACCTTTGCCCTTCTTTCCCATTTTTCTTGGTTAGCAACCAATAGTATCTATAAAGTAGACATAAACTAGATGCCTTTTTGAAAGTATAGTTATGATCATACTCATCTGAAACACATGGAATAAAATGCAAAAGCAACACGCTTTTTGTATCCGAATTTATAAATATGAGACCAATAATTTCAAGTAAGTTTTTCTTAAATATTTCCAAAAAAAATTCTATTTTAGTCTGTACACATGTACAATTAGATCTGATTCTGAAACATTAAAATCTTGTAATGTAAAGAAATGTTCCAAATAGACAATAACATCCATGTTAACGTGATTCATTCAACATAAAATATTTTTCTAAAAGGGAAGATACTATAGTATATTGATTTTGTGCCATGTCCGTCGTTCTGTCTGTTTGCTCTGTCTGTCATTGTCTGTCCGTGTGTATAAGCGCAACTTTTTTCGTCACCTCTTGATACAGACAAATCATACAAATTGAAGTGCTACATCCACTATGTTGCTGGGAAATCTATAAAATCTATATTAGAAAATCGATATGTATTACATTTTTGATGGCCGCTTTAATTAATTCATCTTATTACAATTCGGCAACTTTTACAAAATTTAATTTTTAACAATAAAAACTTAGCTTATTGTATGTTATACGATATGCACTAACTAATGGCAGCCTTCTTAAACACTAAATAACATTTTTATACATTTTCTCGAAGTATAAGTCAGGCAACGCTAAGGTTGACAAATTGAGTGGCGTTCAAGCAGGTCACACATTCGTATTTTTACGTTTTACATTTACTTATTGATATTAAATATGTTTTTTTTCATTACATGATTTGAAAGACGATTTGACGCCGTGGGTCACATTAGCATTTGCGGTTGCAGCGTGATCATTATTATTATATTTTTTTTTCTTATACATGATTGATTAATTGTTAAAATACATTTTTCTCTTTTCTTTTTTTTTGCAGGTCCTATTAGACGGATGATCGCCGATGAATATTTCGGTACCGGAACACGTAATCAATTAATTGTAATATAAATATCATTGCTATTTTATATTTTGTATTATTTTATTTATTCTTTTGATAAAACTTTCCTCCTTTTTTCAGATGTTGTGGCAGTGTTTGTTTGTAAATGATTATAGATTAAATTTGATTATTATCATTATTTATTTATGTTTATATTATTATTTAATTATTTTGAATTGTTGACTTTCATTTTTTTAAGGTTCTGTATCAGAGCTTGGTATTTTTATAGTTAGGATGCTAAGGATGCAACGATGGTTCAGATAAGTTTTAGTAGCGTTTGGATATTATTATTATTGTTTTGTTATTTTTCGTACAGTTTTTATTTATTCTGTTCAGGTATTTGCTGGTTATCCGCTGGTCAGGGTGATAACCTATATTCATTGCAGAGGTCATTGACGGTGTCACTCGTTTCCGTCCACGAAACCTCTAGGAGTTTTTGTTCTATTGGATGGAATATGGAACGTCACTTCAAGCATTGTAATCATACGGTTTTACACCAATAAGCTGTATTATTACGTTCAATAATTGATCAAATTTGATTTCCATGCGCTTGATCATGTTTTCTTGCTGCTTTTTTTTCCTTTGTGGAAGCTGTTCATTTGCGGGACGAGACGGCTGATGAAGGATCCACTGATCTTCATTATCTTGATCCTGATCTTGGCTACGCGGCTTTTTTGCAAAGTTCGCTGCTTTATCAGGTGAGTTTTTCTGTTTACTTCTTAATTGTTCCTTGCGCGGTGTGACCTGTTTATATTGCAGTTGTTGCTGGTTGTGCTTAAACTAGGCTAGATTTTTTTTTGTACCGGATTTCGATCACTTACAACATTAAATCTAATTCGCCCGAGGTCACTATATGTTTATTTTTATAACTTTTTTGCAGAAGTTCTTAGAACAGTCAGTTGTTGTTGAAAGTGTAGTTTTAGATGATTCTCCTGATTATCCTCAGAGGCAACTCGATTTGCCTTGAGTTTATGTCTTGCTTCCTCTAAGATAGGGTATAATTTTTCACAGCATATGTGCGTGTTACCGCAATTTGCATATTTGGGATCATCATGCCTGTCATGCTGGCAAACTTTGTGCAAAGGAATTGCCACTTGCAGTAGTTTTTGGTTTGTCCATAAGCTTGGACATTGTGCTGGGTCGCGAGGCTTCGCCTGTCTCTCAATCTCAACGGATTGGCTGTCCAGTTGTTTTGGCGTATGTATTTTTGTGTAGCCTCCATTCTCCTTTATCGCCTTTTCCAACTCGAAAATGTTTAATGGCTTACCATTGAACCTGTGCTTTAGTACTCTGACGAAGCATATGGTGATTCCAAAATAGTTTAGTTTCTGGATCAGCCATTCAACAGGGGTCGTGTGATGGAGTGGGTGTAAAACGACCCGAAAGCCCTTCTCACTACGCAGCTGATGCAAGGACTGTTTGAATTGCGTTAAACGTCTTCATGAAACACATTTGATGCGAAATCCGTTGTTTGCAGTTGACCTTGACCCATATTCGCCAACATCTGGAAACTTGTCAACATGGATGCGACTAATGGCAGGAATAATAATTTCATAGTCATAAGTAGGTCCTTATGCTGAAATGGCTACTGTAGTTTGAGTTGATGTCGTTGTTGATGCAGTAATGTCTGTTTTAGATCATGTTGAATATGGTGAAGTATCTGAGCTGACACTAGTTGCCGTTACAAATTGTCGTGCGATTTGTGATGCTTCTGCTGTTGCAGAAGGGCCTCAGTTTGCTGCAGTAGTTGTTAGTTTTGTAGCTGCAATTATTGCTCTACATAATGTTTTTGTTGTGCACTTCTCTCTATCTCTTTAAAATATTCCATGCGGCATGCCTCTTTGTGCACTCTAAAATACTGGCGTTTTTATTGATTGCTCAAGGGGGTGAAAATCCTCGTCATTGTCATTTTTAATCGTGCATCTTCTTTTCAACGACGGCAACGATTTTTTTTTAATTCTTTCGTTCGTCGTGCACGAACGCAAGGTATGCAACGATTTTTTTTCGTGCACGACGAACACAAGAATTAAAAAAAAAATCGTTGCATACCTTACGTAGCTGTCAATAGCGTTGTGGAAAGTAAGACCTGTTTAAAGTAACAGCTTTGTTGCGGATAGTTGCTGAATGCAGATCTCTGCAGATCCTGATGCACGTCGAACGTCAAAGTGCACATCTTTCCGTCTTCCCGCGCTTCCAGTTATCACTATCATTAAATCACCAAATAGTTTTCCGTTATGGATGTCGTCGTTATTGTCAGGCGAGTCTTCAGATAAACTTTTTAGTTAAGCCAGTTGCTTAGAGCCCAACGTGAGTACCTTTATCTGTAAGTCTTAAACATTTGCCGTTTGTTGCTGTCACAACGCTAATTACACACAATTCTATTTTAATAGCATTAATGCACATATGTAAATAGACTAGTGAAAAGCGAAAGGGGAATCGTAAATACGCTTAAAATTCTAATAATCTGAATCTTAATAAAAATGTATTTATATATAATTGGGACTCATAGGCTAGAACTGATATCTAGAACATTATTTTACTATTTACTTTAAAGTATTCATATTCTGCATACAGTGCTGTTGTTT
The DNA here is from genome assembly GCA_035042345.1 of Drosophila fungiperda. Taxonomy (NCBI): domain Eukaryota; kingdom Metazoa; phylum Arthropoda; class Insecta; order Diptera; family Drosophilidae; genus Drosophila; species Drosophila fungiperda. The sequence goes on from JAWNLM010000204.1 coordinate 988,341, forward strand.
ATTATGTGCTTTTTTTTTTAAGAGTGCAAATTACAACAATAAATGCAAGTTGGCAAATCACAATTAAACGACAAATTGGTATTCCTATTTTTTTTTTAATTCTGTGGTTCTTTCTGTACCACTTTGAAGGATACGTCTCCGAACCATTAAAATATATTTGTACCTAAGTAATCTCATCATTGGATGAACAACCTTTCCCTCCGACACCGACAACTTTGACTTTGACAAGTTCCCATAAACGATCTAAACACTGCGCTTCACAAACCAGACTCTCTGGTTTTACTGCCCTTCTATGACTCTATTTTATGTTATGTTAAAGTTAAGTCATGATGTTTATAAAAATACATTTTGGTTTCCGAAAACCTTTGTTTGTTATCCGATCTTATTGAATTGCGAAATAATCATATGGATATGTGTATATATACATATATATATATTTAAATATAATATATATATATATATATATACATATATGTATGTATTTCCAAGATACGGCGGCAACTCAGAAGAAAGACAAAGGAGACAAAGGAGCTAGGAAAAGACACCAGGACTCCGACAGGACAAATATCTTTATATTCGGTCTCATTAACCTTACTTATAGCATAACGAATAAGCTTAAAAATTTCCCTCTGAAACTTTTTAATATAATTAATGAAAAAACTGCACGAGTTATTGAAATTGCTTAAAAAGTCTATATTTTCACAATCAAAGGAATACTAAACTACTAAAATACAAAGGAAAACTAAATACTACTAAACGGATTTGAAATTTTTCCAAAATCTTGCAATGCACATCTGCATTGTCGCAACGTCACCTGATTACTTATATCAGTTGAGTTAATCACACCAACGAAGCTGTCGCGCTTCTCGCATTATAATGGAATAAAATATACATTCCATATTTTGGTGGGGAGCTATGTCATTTAAATATAAGCTGCTTGTTTCGGAGTTAGACTTCAGTAAAAGGGACTCTAAATAAATAAGATTATGAACAGAAATGAATACCAGGATGGTAGCAACCACCACCCACTTCCTGGCTATCGTCAGTAGGGTCTTAAATTGCTATAAATTTCGGATTCCGCTCGCACAATTAATTTACAATTTGTTTGTGTGTTGAATTAACCATAGAGTTAATAGTGAGATTGAATAGTTACAGAATTTTGGGCGTCCAACATCGGGCTACTATCTGAATCAGATTCAGTTACATAATTTTTGGCGTTCAACGTGTGGCATATATTTTAAACAGATTTCATTATATATGAACCTCCAATGTAGGCATACTATCTGAATAACTTACATAAAATATGGACCACAAATGGGGGTTCAATTTTATATTCAGAAAAATGTGTTACAGTTAGTTCTCTCACATATCAGTTGTTTGAGTAAGGGTATAGTGTTCTTTGTGGTTTTGCTATCCCATGTCTTTAGAGTATCAGGGCAATTGATAATATTCTTGATTCACTGAATGGGTCAGTATGTATTCTATATGAGCACTTACTTTCGTGATTCTCAAGTATTCGGTTCTAATTGGATACCTTGCCGGTTATCACTGAGGTTGCTTTACAATATATTTAGGATCCGTGACAAAGGATCGCTCATCAACGTGGTGCTCAAATTATTTCCTATCGCAAGTTGTTTTACTAATTTATTTAATTTAATTTTGGTTTGATGATTTTTAGATATTGATATATACTTCCGTAAATCTTGCGCATTTGTTATTGATAGAATATTTTCCCGACTGATTACAAAGCGATATTTAAAAGATGCTTATTGGCAAATTGAGTTGAGCGAGGAATCAAAGCCCTTTACTGCGTTCACTGCCCCTGGTAGGCCTGTATATCAATTTAAGGGAATGCCGATCGGACTGTGCAATACTCCGTCCACTATTTGTAGACTTATGGACAAACAAACTAGAATATCTTGCTGATTACATTCTGAATTGTTATGGTGTTCCAGAAACTATTATAAGTGATAATGGTACGCAATTTAAGGCATGTACCTTTAATGCATTGTTAACCAAACTTGGTATCGAATACGTCTATAGCACTTTTTATTCAGAAGACCAGGAAGTGATTCGCCGAATTTTCACTTTAATCATACTAATACCAATATACATACCGATATAAGTTTTCATGTTTTTATTGAAAATTAAATAAAAGTGTAGTTGACAGAAAAAAAAAAAAAATGGAATAAACCCTCGACGTCGGAAGGCCCTCCTCGCTGGATGATCAAGTAAGGCACAAAGATTTGGTTTTATTAACTGTCTTCATTTATGCAGTTAGACAAATAGAAAAAAATGTATGTTTAAAAGAAAAAACGAATTGACCGAAAGAAAAGCAAATCAACTAAGAATAAAAGAGACTAAGGTGTCACTCGGACCGTGGTAAGAGTCAGCCTGGCTGGGGGCCCGGGTTAATAACTAGCCCACTCACTTAAAGTGGGCTCAGGCATTAGCCTTACCAGGGTAATGCGGATCTCCGGGCGGACATATTTTTTCCGCATCACGTGGGACCAATATTTCATATTGGTCATATCAAATAAGTTAATATTACCGCAGGATAGGAGTTCCTGCCACCAAGAGGACAACCCGGTGGGCTGGATGACCCGAACCGTCGCAATCTTTGCGGACACAGCAGAACTCTATCGCCTTCGGTGGACACACCTAAAAGAGTGTACCCTGGGGCCAAGAGCGCGGCTTGCGGTCCAGCGGCGCAAGGGTGGAAATATCAACAGCATTCCTGGGTCCACGCCAGAACACATCACGTGCAGCGACCATGATGCCGTCCTTACCTAAATCCGTGTTACCTGTGGAGCTGAGAACCGTCGCGTCGAGGCTACAAAATGGAAGGGCTTACGCCTCGATTTTAAAGTGGGAGATGACATACCATGATGACACACCACTGTATCACGTTATTCTGTCCAAGAAGCGTGATTACAGCACCGATACGTGAAAGATGATATCTAGGAGAAACGAAGGTGGAGGAGCTCTCCGAATTATCGATATAGATGAGATTTCAATAAACGCAATAGTGGAACACGGCAACCGAATCACCTTCCGATGCGGGAACATCTCCGTAAGCGGATTGAAAAAGAAGCGCGGGGCAAGGCTAACACCTGCTCCAGTGAGCAAGGAGGGTATGGTGGTAGAAACTTCCATCAGCACTAACATCAATTTAAGGGATGAGTGCCTGACATACTTTATATTTAGATATAACTTAGAAATTCGCAATGTCGGATCCACACCGATATTTGTTAAAAGAATCACCCTGATTAGTCGGTACCACGTCTCATCAGAAGAATGTATGTCGGACCACAAAATCATTCTATTTAGGATACAACTAGAAGAATAGTAGTGCGCCAAGTCGCAACCACAGGAAGACGAACTGGTAAAGATGCAAGATACGGCTCAATATGTGGTATTTCCAAAAATTGACTGGATATAAAGAGAGCTGTGGGAAATCTTAACAAAAGCTTTTGAAGAAAACTACCTGAAAGGGAAGAAGGGTGGAACGTTAGCCTTAAGCGGCTGCGTCTCACTGTACGTCTCTCTACTGTACTGTGAAAGTCTGACCTCCTTAAACAGGGACAGGATAATCGGTTGATTTCTAAGAGCTTCTGCGAAAGCATTGCAATCACTCCGCTTTAAAACGCATTTTCCAGGTAGTATACCGCTTTAATATGACGTTGTTGATAGTGGAAGTAGGTACAGGCCGTCGACTGATGACACATGCGACACATGTACCAATTCGACAGTCACAGTGGAGAAATTAAAATGTGCAATTGGTACATTCCAGTCCTTACCCCCAAGGCAGGGAAGAAAGACATCATCAACCCAAAGTACTTCAGACCCATCAGCTTAACATATTATTATTAATTGGGGGTCTTGTGCACTGCGATCTATTAGATCTATTGTGCCCCCTTCCGAGCCTATAGCTCTTCCATCAACCCCACTTCCTGAACGAATGTCTGCATTTTCGATGGGTCGAGGGCTACTATGTCTTTGACATTCATAACATGCATCCCAAGGATGCTGCATCTTTTCCTGGCAAGGGCGATACATTCTGTTAGGATGTGAATTGAAGACCCCTCCTCGACTTCACAAAACCTACATTGACTGTTGCTACAGATACCCATTTTGGACAGGTGGCTTTTTAGTCAACAATGTCTTCTCAGTAGACCGACAAGTATCCTAGGCCTATTCCTACCCATGGATATTACTTGCTTAAATCGTTAAGATTACAGCCGCCCAAAAGACATTTGGCCTGTCGGAGTCCTGGTGCTTCCTCCCAGCTCCGCAGTCTCCTTTGTCTTTCTTTGTTTCTGAGTTGCAGCCGTATTGTGTGTTTACCTATGCCACAAAACGGTTCTGGGCCTCTCTGCACCCATTCTAGCCTGCTCATCCGCTGCTTCGTTCCCTGCTATTTCTCTGTGCCCGGGGACCCATTTTAGGGTGAGCCTGTTATGAGCCCCGAGTTCGTCAAGCTTGAATCGTACCTCTTAGACTTTTGATGTTACCTTCGTCCTATTTATAGCATTTATTGCTGCTATACTATCGGATAGGATAGATATATCAGCGTTCCATTAGATGCGTTTTAGATTAAATTCCGCACACCTCTCTATGACACATACCTCAGCTTGAAATATGCTGGTGTACATCATATAATGGTATAATATCCGAGGACCCACCACTCCCAGGCCTGTTCCCCGTTTGGTGAATGATCCATCGGTATATAATTTTATGGTGTGTGGTCGGCTTAACATAGCTTTTACTGAAAACGTTGGAGAAGCTGGGGACTATAAATAATAAAATTAAAAAATATTTTAAATGTATGTACAATTAAGAAATGCTTGTCTCTTTTATTTTTATGTAAGAAAACTTGATGGTAAGAAAATTAAGAAAAGAAGAAATATTATGTAGAATATATGATTAAATATTTGTGTCTGTGTGTGTAGAAAAAAGGCAAAGATAAAAAAAGGACTCTGGGTTGTACATTTATTTGAATTAATGATAAATAATATTTATTTAAATAATAAAGCAAATGATAAAAAAAATAGAAATAATAAAACTAAGAAATGTTTATATATATTTTTTTTATTTAGGTAAAATGCAACTTTAAAATTAAATACAGTGGTTTATGTTTGATTATTTAAGAATTTTTATTTATTTTTAATATTTTTTTATAAAGCTTAAAAATTCTTTTTCCAAATTAATATCCTGAAAAAATATTGTTTGAATTACCAATTCTTTGGTAATGGGCTCCTCAACAAGAAGCTCCTCGATGGTGGGCTCCATTGTCTGTCCCTTTTCAGTGATGCCAATCACCACGATTTCGACCTCTTCTACTTTTCGTTTCTTATAGTTACTGCTCTCCTCTTCCTCAATCTTCCGATTCTCGCTGGGCATAATCTCCAACAGTTCAATCCATTTAGATGAACTTGTTCTTAAGTCATCTGCTGGTTCTACACTAGCACCTTTGTTAGGGATCGGCCAGGGCATAAGATGCCCCAAATGAAAATCCATAAAATTTTCATCATTCATAAAGTTGAACAGGCCTTGAATGTTCCTCCATGTAGTTGTGTGTGAGACTGTTCCAACCAAGACACTCTTTTATATCCCAAAATCCCTGCATTTGATTCTTTCATAATTAACAAGAGTCCCGAATCTTGTTTTCCCCAACTATGCATTATAGAAATCACCATGATAGCCTTTCAGAATGTATGTAGTTAAATTGTTTTCATTAGACGAATTTACTTCAATAGGAGTTCTATGCTGTTTTCGATTATATTCAGTTATCAATTGTTTATAAATTTTAATCCAACGATGTGTTCCATTATATCTAAGCTCTCTCCACATCATCACCTTCAACAATTGAACCTTTGAGACCACTATTTTTTGAGTAATGTTTGATGTTATTTTTTTACACAAGCTTTTAAAGTCTGTATCAAAAAATTCTTTTCCATCAACGTGCTCTAAATTCTTTGTATTTTGATTCTCCTTAAGTGTACTGAAGAAATTGTGCTTAACTTCTTTCACCGATTTTGTTTTTAACGCTTGTCCCCATGCATATTGCGAAAACGTATTAATAACTGTCAATAGAAATCTATAACCTTTATTCGATTATGAGTATTCGCTATTATTATTTGTACAAAAATGAACGAAATCCAAGAAAAGGACTGCGGTTTGACAATTACCCAAAAATTAAGGCTGGAGATATATATAAACAAATATTCTCCACTAAAAGTTTTATGCTATATTGAAATGTCTAAATGTAAGTAATAATGATACATTTTGTTTTAAATGGGCATTCATATCATCCCTTAAAGCACCATCAAATAATCAAATGGCAAGGTGCTCTGCTTATTAAGTTGATGCCATTGAGAATTCATCAATAATAGTCGATGAAACTCTCGCACTTAATTTTGTAAATTTTAATTTTCATTTATCTCTGTACCAAATAACAATTATTGAAGCTCAAATCCCAAATATATGCATCAATGTTTTTGGGTTTGATGAGCAGACGGGTGCAGTCAACGGCTCATTATAAGTCACAGAGGTGGAAAAGGAAAGACACATAAGTCTTATGTTGTTGGAGGCTCAAGAGTGAGGACATTTCGTGTGGATAAAGAATTTGTCAAGGAAATATTTTGAAATCAATACTCTTTTACCAAAAAACAATATTTTTCATATATATATTTCTTCCATATACTTTCATGCTTGTAAGACGTCAAATAACATTCCACAAAGCTCTATTATTATATTATTGTAAAACATGCCTAAATTCCTTACATAGAGAGATGCAAACCGAACATCGTCAACCCTCAATCCACAACTTAGTGAAATTTTTAAAGCAACTTCTCAATACATTCCAATATCATTTTCGTACTATATTAAGTGCGCTTTTAACTCAGCCTTAGATACGTTTTTTTTTGGAGACTGTACTGTTACGAAATTGCACTTTTTGTCCCTGTATTTTTGTATAATTTTTCAAAAAATAATTATCATTTATTTGTTAGAGAATAAAACAAAGTTGAAGGTGAAATAAAAGTACTGAAATAAAAGTACTTTCTTAATAATGAGATGTATATTTCACTTTCAAAATTCATTGATATTGCGTTCCATGAAAAAATCCTTGATATAAAATTCTGAGATATATTCCGATTTATGGCAACAAGTCTAGATGCACATTGTAGCAATAAAGATATAGAAAGCCCTAAACTATTTTTTCAATCAGATGATAAATTTCATCTAATACGTAGGAAGGGAGTTTTCCCTATGAGTATATCGACTTGTATGAGTCAGCTTTTCCCCATAGGAAATTTTTTTTTAAATAGTTTAATGAATAAAGAATGTTTAGTTGAGGACTGTTCTCACGAAAAAAGAGTCTGGTAAGTTTTTGGATATCAAAGTCTCAAAGATTACATGAAATTGTATGTTTTAGACTCATATTCTTTTACTTGAAGATGTATTTCAAAATTTCGAGCCATATGTAGCAAATGTATTCATTAGACCCCGCATATTATTACACAACACCACTCATACATTAATAAGTATAGATTAATTCAAATTGGTATTCGTGGTGACTTGTTACAGTACTGCGATGGCTATTCAAAAGCCAACACAATGTATATGGATACCTATAACAGCAGTAAGCCTTCAGAATTTCAGATGTACTTTGATGCTAACAATTTATATAGTTCGGTTATGTGTCAACAACTTCCATATTCTGGCTTTAGATGGATGAATGATGATGAAATAAATGCATTTGATATTTCATCTATCGCCGAAACTTCAGATTCTTGATACATTCTTGAAGTTGATTTTTTGCATCCAGTCTCCCTACATGATCTACAATTTGAGAGTTCCAACCGCAGTAGAATTCCCTCATAATAAACTACTGTTGTGCAGGGCATTCGTAATTTCTTCCTTGGTTCAATTAAATATGAACTTTAGGTAAGGTTTTGAAATATATTTTGATATATGTTATAAATATATACAATTGGCACTGTCTGCGAAAAGTTTTAAAAAACGATTTCAAAACTTTAACGACACATACCAAGTGATTTATGAGATACACCGAAAATAATAGTCTCCGCTAAAATTAGAATTTTATCTAGAACGCCGATATTAATTTTAAAATTACTAGTAAGCTTCGGCGTAGTAAATGAACAAGTGCAGAATGTATTCAGTAAAATGTGACGTTTATACAAATATATGTGCAGATTAAAGTTGAATGGATATCTTTTCTTACAAGTGTGCAAAGTCATCCTGTCATAAAGTACCTTGGTGTCTCCGGAGGGCTAAATAGTTTATAATGTTCAAGCGTATTTTGTTTGGGGTAAAACACGGCGCCTTTGTTACGGCTCATGGACTGCCACAGATATCCTAAAAACATCGAACAATGCACTGAGTCTGACAAAGTACACTCAGAAAAATTCCGCATAGAATATATGAAAATCACCATTCTCTGTCGTCTGCACTAGTCACTCTATTATTTAGAAAATATATATATAACGGAAGTTTTCGTCTCTCAAAAATAATAATTTCTATTATTAAAATTAAAATATTAATAAGAATTAAAAATCTGAAAACAATGACTTTTAATAAATATTTTTGTTTTAAATATTAAAACAAAATCGAAAAATCAAACAGGCTGCCTGTCAGCCGCAGTGGCAGTCTAATGAAATCAACGGAATTCGCTGGAAGCTTAGCCTGCATCGTGCAACAAGCCACCATTCGTTTGCCACCCACCTACAATCGATTTTGGCTGCATTTACAATATGCATTATTGGAACGAGTGCGAATGAGCAGACTTTCAAAAATCGGTATTATGCGCAGCTCCTTCCAAACGCACAAATAATAACAAAGGAAGATGCACAGGTTGCTGTCCCTACCTCACTTTGATATTAATTAATGAATTTATTGCCTAACTGTACTTGATGGCCCAAATGCATAACCTAGCCAGATTAATGTGTAGAGGTGGGGCTATTTTGTTTTTGAAATGAAGTATTTGAGTTAGCTTAGTAGTCTTTTATTTTTCTTCGGTAAATATACTTAATTCTTATTATAAATTGCTGATTAAGGTTTACCTAACGATAATCTTATGTAGACATATTCATTATTTCTGTTTCGCGGTTTTTAAATGCGGCACCCTTCGATAAAAGAATTATGGTGGTATGAATAAATCGCTCATTGCATATGAATATTTCTTGGATGTACATATAAAATTAGGTTATTCTTTATCGTGATTCCACCAAATTCTACTGTGTGTGAAATTGGTACTTTTAAATATATATTATTATATATTGGTACTCGTCAATGGCGGAAACTAAAAACTGCGAAAAAGAACAAAACACAAATTTGGGAGAAAAAAGACTAAAATGAGAACATTGGTGTGTACAAGGGAATTGCACTGAGCTAGTTCTTTCAAGAGCTCTTTCAATTGTAAACAATTTGTTTATTGGGTGACGCACAACCGGTTCTCCTCATGTCTCTCAGTCCGCTCGCAATGCTCATTCGTCGCATCGTTGCCAGAGACACGAGCGACTGTTTCACGGTTTGTCATCAACGTCTTTGAGGCTTGCGCTCAGTTCGCGCTGAGCATTCGAAGCAATCGGTTCGGTTCGGTTTGATTCGGTACGTTGTAGGTTGCGGCGATAGATTTGATTTGTGTGCGGCATCTGGCATCTGTTGGATTGCTTGTTGAGAACTGGCAATGTAAGGGCGAAGCATCATACGATACGCGAATTCAACTTGTCTCTATGGTAACCGTCGCGTCTACTACGCATTCAACAGTTTGAATTTATTTATGTTTATGCTGATTTATAATAAATATATGTATAGATATTTATATATACAGATAGATATATAAACAGTGTATCGGCGCAGTATTGCGCACTGAGAAGCTTGCCCATTGAAATTTTCTGTGTTTGTAAATTAGCTCATAAAACGAATGCGAAACCAGATTTTAGTACATATGCAGTATAAGCAATTTGCAAGCATATCCTAATGAATATTGTTTTTCTACAATATTAACTTGTAACGGTGCTTTTGTGTAGACACGTTCTGCGGTTGCTTGTGCTGCTGCTGCTCTTGCGCTATATGTTGTTGTTATTATTTTGCAGTAAGTGCAGATGTTCCCCATCACAGTTGAAGTTGTTGTAGCTCTGACTCTGAGTCTGTCTCTGGATGTGGTTGTTGTTGATGTCTAACCCGTTTACGTTTTAGTTGACTTGGTAACTCCAATACGTGTGTATGTTTTTATATGTTAGAGGAGCAGAGCAACACGCACAGACATGCAAACAAACACTACATCAAACTGTTGTTTTGGCGCGGCAAGCGCACTCTTGTCATAGTAGTGGTAGTAGTAGTTGTAGTATCCATCAGTATCCGTGTACCAGTATCTGTATGTACCCGTAAGATTCCTTATTATTGACGACTGCCTCACAAGTCGACGATTTATTTTTGTTTGCCTGTCAGCAGCGAGCGGAGAAAAACACGTTTACATCTCTCTCTCTCTCTTTCTCCCTCGCTCTCTCGCTCTCACTCTGTCTCTCTAACTCTGCAGCGAAAAGAGTAACAACTTCAAATATTAACGCAATTGTGGCAAAAACTCTCAAGAAGTGTTCAACTGAACTGTTTTAGCAGTCAAGAAAGAAATCATAATAGAAAGAAGAAATATACAAATCAGGAGACAGTTTTAAATTACATTTTATCGATGAAAACATATAATAAAAAAATAAGCAAGATATAAAAAACTGAATTTTTCGATGCCGGCAGCGTTTTTATTAATGTCGATAATAAAGAGTCGAGCTGTGTATTTAGCAATTGTCTAGGCAAGTGCAAAATCGTATGTTAAGAAGCTAATTTCAGCAACTGCATGTGAAAGTAAATTTTGTCTGCGAGCATCTTTAAATACGTACAAATACAAATACATGTAACCAACGTAAATGCATCGCAAAGTGTGTAACAAAATAAAATGATAAAGGCCCAGGTGGCAGTCAAAAAATAAATAAAATAAAATAAAAAGACAGAAAGAAAAAATAATATGCGTCGCAAAGGCGCCAGAGTGCGATCAAATGGCAAAGTGTCAAAAAGAGAGTGGAAGTAAGCCGCACATGTTTATGGCCATAAATATTGGCATGCAACAAGTGTTTGCCATATGTCTGTGCTCTTTTTCATAGTAGAGTTGTAGTGTCAGTGTGTGTGCGTGTGTTCATGTGTGTGTTAAGTTGTGTTGCGCAATTCTCTCAAGTGAAGTTTTTTTTTTACTGTTTAATTTTTAGCCTGTCCCGTGCAATATATAAGCATGCCATTGTGACTCATTGGTAAAAATACACATAAAAAAAGGGGAAAAGAAAAACAACAATTATAAATTTCGCGCATTTTAAAAATAATACACACAGCCAAAATGGGCTTTTCATCGGCCCTGCAGGGCCGAGCAGCGCACGAGGCACTGATTGTGCGCCAGGATGCGGAACTACGTCTCATGGACATCATGAAGCGATCCATCCAAATGAAGGCCAAATGCGACAAGGAGTACGCAATTGCAATGTCAGCCGTCGCTCAGCAGGGACTGAAAATCGATCGGGCTGATGAAATGCATGGTAAGTAAAATCAATTTCAATATACTTTCTAATTTATTTTTTTATTTAGTGTGATCAGAAATTAGTACCAAATTCTAAAAAAATGATTTTTAATAATAATACTAAAAAAGTTATGATATAATTTCAAATTTGTGGGTAAGAATACACAATTTGTAACTAAATTAAAAATCTTCTAAATTATATAAATAAAAAATATGAAAATTAAATTTGAAAATTTTTTACTTAATTTAAAGGAATATCTTATTAAATAAATATAATAGAAATTCATTTTAAATTCAAATCTTCAACATTTTAATTTATATATTTACTAAATCATCATTGAATTTCGATACATAATTCTAATTTTAAAATCTTCATACAGAATACAAAATATTAACTTCTACACATCAGTTATTGTATTGCTTATTTCCAATTAAAAAATCAAAATGATAAGTATTCTATTTTGTTGGATTTCAATCAGAATATGTGTACCTGTAAATACATGACCATATGCATGTGTGCATGTATGTAGCACTAATGTAAATACTTAAGTTTGCTTCAATGTTATTGTTATTTTCCTCTTACCTAGAAGTAATTTAAGTAGCTTTGCTGTGTGGCTGCAGCTAATAAGCTAATTGAGCTTTTAATAATATACGTATATTTTATCAGATTAGTAAATCGCAAATATGTACATTCCAATTGACACAAAAAACTATTTATTTCGCCTCATAAATTGTACAACTCAGTAAAGTTAATTCTTATTGTATGCATTTAAAGAACTTTAAGTATACAAATTTAAATTTTCAATTAGTTAAGGAATACTAAAAGGAAAACGTTTAGCTCGATAATTATAATAATACCATTTAAAAAGATAACTAGTAATTTATGTGCAGAGTTTCATTAAATTACTTTATTTATTTTTTAAATATTCTTAAATATATAAATTAAAAAAATTATGTATTAATTACACAATTTATCAGAAACTCAGATATTTTTATAAAGTGTGTCATTTGTTGTAAAAATCTGTTTAAAGCCTTATACGTAAATTGCAGCCGCAAATGTTTTTTTGAAACCACAACATTCTTTTGAATGTTGAACGTTTTGGAATTTAGCGCTGAGCTGACTGGCTGCAAAGTGTTGTGCATTACTAACGAGAGAAGGGGTTACGTGTGTGGGGTACGTAGCACAGACGAATGGACAGACAGGGTTTTGCCATTAGTCCCAAGAGTCGGCTGTCGATAAGCCTGCAAGTGATGTGCCAAAATGCTTTCACTTTCCCTGGCTGCCGGCCAGTGGTTGTAGCAGGGGCACGTCCAATGTTCACTGGCCAGCATTGCGACGTCGACTGGTCACTCAACTCAATTCCAAGTTTTGAGATCAAAGTGCAGCGACAGCATCTAAAGGGCATGATGGTTGATATGGTTGTTGTTGTTGTTGCCTTTGCTGCTTCTACTTTGGTTTGGTGTGAATTTGACAGCTTTCAGCTAATGTTCATTGTATTTAAGCAGATGCCACCCGCGCGATCGCGTGACTTGAACGCATTTCAGTTCCAAACGATAAAAAGACGTGTAAAGTATAATTCAAATAGTTTTAGATAACGGCCAGACGAATACATTAATTTAAATCGCCTGCCTCTTTGGTATCGCCAAAACCCAAAGAGGCTACACTCAAAAAAAATTAAATATGTATAAACATATATATAAATTAGATTAAATAAAATTTTGATGAAGTTAAGCGCAGTTTATCTCTTTCTTTGAAAAGTACAAGAATTTCCTACCTGATTGATTGATTTTATTGTTGTATATAGCTATACATTGTAATATTTAAATAGTCATACATTTTTTAAGTTCATAAATAAATAAATAAATAATAGAATATGTAATTTTTAATTTTCATATACATATATTTTTAATAAATATTCTTCTTGCCAACTCAGCTCATCAAACTGTCGACAGAGTGCAGCTGCTTTTGCTCGGGCTCCTTTCGACATGCCAACCTACAAACAAACACACAATACAAAAAAATGGGTACTGGTTAATTCTCGTAAAAAAAATAATTGCGATAATTTTCCGTATCAGTTTGGCTTGCCAAACGCTTTTCGGTTGCGGATGCTTTTCTTGCTACTGGACCGGTTGGATGCGAATGCAAAAAGAAAAAAACAAACACGATTTCCATATTATTAAGTTCATTTTAACTGCTTGTCTGTTTGATAGTGGCACAAACTGTTGCTGCCTGTTAACTGTTTAATTTTTATTTAATTACTTGCCGTTCTTAACCACGTTAGCAACGTTTTTGTTGGCCTACTTAAAATTTGTTTCTAACTTGACCATGAACTTGCAGCTCAATTTGATTCCGGCCACCGTGGTAATTAGACCGATATAAGTCAAGCAGCAACAACGAAAAAATTTAACAAATTTATAGTTTAACTTAAAACTTAACGAAGCGCATAATTTTTGGGCGCACTCAACAAGGAATTTGTTTAGTTTAGTTTACAAATAGCCGAGTTCTGCTTGTCTATTTCCAGATTATATAATACAATTGATGCAATTTGAAAGCATTAAATTTATAACAATAACATAATTGGATACTATTATCTGACACAGTAAACATGAGTCATTCAAGTCAGTATTGAGTTTTACTAAACTGCTAAATGAACTGCCAATTAAAATAAATCATTCGATCTTATATGATTAACATTACAAAATTAAGCAACTTATGAATACACACAATAAATAATTAATTAAATTATTGTTTATTTGCTTGACTCATTTTAGGCAGCCTTATCACTAAATCATGGCGATCCTATATGGATGAGTTGGATCAACAGGCCAAACAGTTCAAGTTTAATGCCGAGCAGCTCGAGGTCATCTGTGAAAAGCTGGTCCATCTTTCACAGGACAAACGGAAGGCGCGCAAGACCTACCAGGAGGAGCATGCCAAAATTGCAGCACGCCTCAATCATGTGAGTAGCAGTTACATTTTTATGTTTTATTGAATGTTTTTTAAATATTGTATTTAGTTTATACTATTAAGTAAAGTGAGGTCTTACTTAAGGAAGCCTTGAAGTCTTAGCTGGGCAATTAAGTGAAGTAAATTTTAAAGTCTTATTTAATGATTTCTTGCAATTAAAAAAGAAAAAATTATTTAATAATGTATACATATAATTAAAAGGTTTTTTTTTCAAACATGACACTTAGTTAAAAGGCAAGAAATTATATTTAAAATGGCAATACTTATATAAGTATATATATATATAAGTAACTTGTACCCCAATTAGAGATCAATCTAATTCACTGAACTGTTGCGCACTTGTCTGCTGCGGCTTATTTGTTTATTTTCCGTTTGTCAGCTTATTGATGTTGAATTTTATTGTGTTGGTAATTCCTTTGAAAAGCCAATATCAAAATAAACACAATAGGCTTGTATTAAATATATTTATGGTGTGAAAATAACTATCTATAAATATATACACATATATATATATATATATATATATATATTGATAAGCTACAAATGAGGCAGACAACAAGCTGATGCTTTGTAAGTAGCTTAAGCGACTTTATCAGTTATAGTGAGGGAGAGAGAGCTAATGAGAGGAACAGATCGAGTGGGAAAGAGAGAAAGAGAGAGAGCACGCCAAATGCTTTTGTTATGCTATATAGAATAAACTGAATAACAAGTTGATTTATGATCATTGCGACAGCAAGTTTATTAACCCAACTTGACTACTACAAAGACACAGGTCAACTGCCACAGTAGCCATACAAATTAAGATATATGTATTTATCGTATGTCTGACTATCACCCATGGACAAATGTGGCCAGATATATCCTCTTAAATTTGCACACCGAGGGCTCATCATTATTATTTTCCGCCACACTGCAAATATTCATTTGAAACGATTTAATGCATTCATGTCGCTTGATTCAACCAAATTTCCAAATACCATAATTTTGAATATCGGCATGTTGAAAATGTTATAAGTGTGAAGTTGAACAAGTAGTACGTATAAGCCGAGTGATAATAGTACAAGCAAATAATCTTAGCCCTTACCAAGAAAAATATGCAATATCTTTTTACTTTGATTTTTAAATCCACTTGGATTTAAAACAAAAAGTAAGACATTTTAAAAATATAAAACCTACTTTTTTTTATCAATTTTTTTAATTGCCTTTATAACCTTTGTTATTATTATTTATTTATATTTTTTACTGGATTCTCCCAAAACGTAAGTCTTTTGTTTTGGCAAAACAGTGAGTTTTGGCTAATTAAAAATTTGTAAGACTATTTTCTAGCAAATCCAAGCTTTTTTTCAACATTTTTTTGTAATATTTCTTTAAATTTTCATTCGTTTTTGTGTTTTAAATATAAAAGTAGAAATTAAACTCGCTCCGCATGATTAGAAAATAAATGAAATTCTATAACGTCAAACTTACAGACAAAGTGGTTAATTCGCTATAATTGATACTTACAGCAGTCAATTGACAATTTAGCGAAGAAGCAAAAAAAATGTCACAAAACGACTGAAAGCAGCCATAAAAAGTGTAGCGAAATTCCGGGCAAGAAATGAATTCAAACATCATTTTTTGTTCAGGCAGCAAGTTTTCTCCACTCAACTTCGTTTATTCTTCCATTGAACTTTGACTTGTAATATTTGCGCAATGCATTGAGCACATCAATAACAGAAACTTGAATTATTTTACAAACAAACAGAGGGGCAACTGTTGAAGCTATAATTTTAATAAGTCGCTTTAAAAAAGCATATCCAATTTTCCAATTAAGCAACCAATGCATGGCCATCAATGGCCAGAAAAAAGAGAAAAAATTAAAAAAAATAACGAAAATTACTGTCAGTAAATAATAATTATTTTGAAAGAATCATACTAATTGTTGTCCTTAAATAAATTATAAAAAATAACTTTTTCCTAACTAGTTGAGTGTCAGAAAATAAAAACACTTTTACACAGTCGTCGTTATTTACTATACATTAAGAAATCGATTTCCTACTGGTTAAGTTAGAATTAAGAAAAATAAGGGTTTTATATTTTTATATTGTTTTTTTTACATTTATCTCACTTTTTTCATTTGAATAGATGCATGCTAATAAATAATGCTTAGATTTTAGTTTTTCAGTACTAAAACTTTATCAAATTGGTTATACTGTAAGAGTACTTAATGGCTTGTAAAAACTATCCCGCTTATACACCATAAAGATAAAAGTAAGAGTAACATAATTAACAAATTAGCCACGTCTTATCTAAAAAAAATACATTTTTTACTATAAAATTATTTTTATTAGCGAACAGTACTGCTTTACGTGTTGAATGATTGTTAAAAATGCTATTTAGAACGAAAGTTTTTAAGGGGTGTCAACCCTCTTGCCCGCAGTTGCATTTATAAAAATGTATTGACAAATGCTTGACAAAACATTAGGCCAACTGCCTTTGACTTGGTTATAAATCGACCACACTTTGGCGGCGCCAACAGCAGCAGACGCCCACAAAAACACACAAGTTGCACACATATAGCTAATGGATATGAAATCGGTTGAATGTATCTTGTTTCTTTTGGTTTGTGAAACACCCACCCCCTCATCTCTCAGCTCGGAAGAGAGAGTGAATCGAACCAATAACTAAAACGTATTACTGCGTTCTACATAGATTGCAAACTGGGATTTGACTTCCGGGTGGGTTTCAATCGACATATATATATATTTATATATATATATAGACACACATTTTCTTTGCTGGGGCTTCACATTTGTTTATTGATAGACCGCAGAAAGCAAACAATGTTCTTAAACTGACAGCATTGAGGCGTTGCGCACTCGTATTAATTACAATAGTTTCAATTAAAATATCTTTAAAAACACACAGATGCACTCCGAAAAAACCCGAGGTTTTTTCTATCTAAATATGTATGTGTGTCTATATATCAGCATCAGAGGCAGAGCGCCTTTGGTATGCCAGATGAGACGATAAGATATGGCGAGTGGGCAAACAACAAAAACAACTCCAACTCAACACAACACAACCATAAAAACAATAACCACTTCAGTTGAACGTGCGAATGCAGCAAAGCCATATAATTATATTTATATCTACGACTGGTCCCAGTCGGCTGGCCACTTAAAGATACATGGAAACAAGTACGCATCTACTTAAAGCGAATCATGGCAAAATAGAGCACAATTGAGTCTGGCAGACTTGATTAAGATTCTATATACAAGTTGACTTGTATACAATTCAAGGCATTTACATTCTAATATGGGGGATACCAACACGAGGGTTGCTGCCCATCTATAAATACAAAAATATAATATAAAATGAATGCTCTTCCCTTTTAGCAGCTCCCCTTTGAGCTGCATTGACCCCGTACTCAAAGCTCTCTTAACCATAATTGGCAGACAGCCTGATATTTATAGCTTTATTACTTGAAGTATTCATTGTGTACTATATAAGCTCGATCAGGACGACAAGATGTTTGGATGCATCTGCGATTCTTTTTGTAAGCAAGCTATAAATTCGATTAAAAAGAAGTTTTAAAAGTTGTCATACTTTTAGACTCAATAGTCAATTTGGCTGCAATTTAAAAAAAAATTCGAATTTACCGGATGCTTTTTATATGTTTAGCTTTTCGTTTAGATAGTGTCGAAGATATTTTTAATATATGGAAATTATTTCTAAAAAGCATAAAATCTTTCTAATTTCCAGTGCAAGATTTGTTTGCGGTGTCTATGTTCTTATGCTAACTATTACCTACTTTTATTCCAATTTCGTTTGCTTACGTATTGCATTTAACCAAACGTGAACATATCACTAACGCGGTTTTTTTTTAACTTAATCTCATTGCTTTTTTTAAAAATGATCCATCTTCACAGATTACAAAAGGAGTTCACATATTTATTGGGAGTTTAAATTATTGTTAGGCACGCTTATGGCTGAAAAAGTTTCTTTACATTGCGACAAAAGCTGAAGAAATCGCAACAGCAGCAGTCGAAAAATAAGAGGCAGACACTGTTGCTTGAGCTTGCTTGTATCTCTTTTTATTTCAGTTAGTCACTGCCATAAGTTGCATGCATGCAGAGCCAGTGATTTTATCTGTAAGGCGGCTGCAGCTGCCAACTCGCAACGAGTGGCACACAACATAAAAATTAGAGCTGATATTTGTTGACAACAAACATGTGGCCATGTTGCTCTTGTTGTTGTTGTTGCTGTTTTTATTGCTGCTGTTAATGGCTGCGACGTTGTTGTTGTTGCAAGCTAAACGTCGTGCAAAGATTGTGTGTTGGTTCGCTTGCGGAAACATAACAACAACTCGTAGATACTAACTACACTCAGAGAAAAGAAGTGAGAACGTAGTAGTCAGGAATAACCGACTGCGAAAGTTAAGTAAAAAAAAACCTATGGTATCAGAGTATAAAAACTACGACCTAGAAATTCATAAAGTGCCATATTTTTGGTACAAAAAGTTTTTTTTTACCTAACGGATTTGTTTTTATTAATGATAATTTTTTGAATGTGAGTTTACAAACTTGCACGATTTAATGTTTCTTAAAAAAATTTTTAAATCTTCCATTTTTTGTTTTAAAGAAGCAAGACAACTTTTATATTTAAATATATATTTCTGAGATTAAAAATAACAGTTTCTAATATTCAGATAAGTATTAATTATATTTGCAACGCAGTAGAGTTTAATTCTTAGCTTTCAGAGGCATATACAAAATACAGTTCACTCCTTTCCTTGAGTGTATTCACTGACCAAATAAATTGTTGTCCAAAAACGAAATTTTACGACGTCATGGCGTGCAATGTTCTACGGTCGCCAAGGGTGGAAACAGCCAGCAAGGATGCGAAGGACATTTCCGTGGGGGTTGCTCGCATAATTGCAATATAATGGCTTGGATCGACATTGGCCAACGGCAGCCAGTTTGCAAGTTCCGCCATCAATTCAAGCCAAGTCTGCAGCATTTGCAGTAAAGCAACTTTCATTTTGGGTCTGTCCTCTGTGTGCGGAACTATTAACTGCCAGCCAAGTCGAGGCTTATCGCCAGCGACGTCTACGTCATCGTCGTCCGCACCCGGAGCTCGGTGTCAGGGAGGGAGTGTCGGAGTCAAAGTTAGGCGACACAATTGCAATCTCAATTTTGGATTGTGTGCGAATGTGCGTGTTTGCCAACGCCAAAGATTGCCAACGACAACTATATGCGACCAGTAGGATGTCGGTGATTACTTCCGTCATATAACAGTTGACTGCACTGCGATTTCCATCGCTGCTCAAATTTTCTCCTTTAACTTGACTGCAAAATGCAACCAGCGCTCAAAATCACAAAGAAAATCAAGTAAAAGTCTCAACTGTCGAGGCAAAGTCGGAGCAGCTGGCCAAAGCCTATTGACCATTATGGCCTATGTTAAGGCAAAAACGGTGCACAAAAATGAAAATGACATGCAATTTGCACTGAGATGAATGTTTATTAACGTGTCAAGCCAATTTTAAAAACATGCGATAACATTTCCCTTTACCAGCCCATTAAAAAATGTTGTGTTTACATAGAAACATATCATACCAGTAACAGAATTACTTTATGAATTCACATTCATAAAATATATTAATTTATCTTCAATCTGAAAAAAAACAATGAAAATTTAAAAATATTTCCTATCTTGATTTTTAGTTTCATTGTTTTGCCTTTTAGACGCTACAATTTTAAAGTATAATCAAAAGTTAGAAATTAGTAATAAAATGTGTATAAACTATGCAAAAAAAAAATGTAATGTGTATTAACACATATTAATTTTAAATGTAACTTATTCAAACATACTTATTATTAATTTAAAATTTAACTTGTGTCTTCTTTTGATTTATAGGCTTAAATACGCTAATGGAAAAATATAAATAGAAGCCATGAAATATTTTTTTAAATTTTGAAATAATACTTTAGCTTGAAATACGTCAAAATAAATATAAAAATACATTTTATATACCTTTATCTCTGTGCAATAAGCTTAATAAACATGCATCTTTGGAATGTTATTAATTCTTCAAATAATACATACACACAATAATTAGTTTTTTTTTTTTTATATATATTTATAAATACTTTTGTTTCTTGGTTTAGCAATCACTTCAAACAAAAGACTTATCTTGAATTTTTCATAAATAAATTATAGGTAAATAGCATTAATTAGGTTTATGGATCTTGTTTTTTTTTTTTTGGTGTTGCCGTTATTTATGGCAAAGGTGCGGTTCGACTTATGTTTTTCTAGCTCGATTTGAGCGTTGTGTGTGCTGTGCAAATTATACGGGGCTGCCCCAGGGTCTGGTTGGATCGCCCACGCTTGCAATTTATATAGCCAAATATTTACACACATATGTTGTGCGCTTATTTATAAACAAAATTTTGTTTGTATCTCGTAGATCGCTAAATGACGACTAGCTCGCTTAAATTACTGCAAATTTCCAAAGAAAAAAATAAATACGTATAGATTAGGTTCTGTATAGTATCTGATAGATACACATTGTACACGAATAAATACATGTTTTTTCATTATACGCTTCACAGTTATGCATTTGATACAAAAAGCCTTTCGCAGACTGCTTGTAAATTGTTGAATTGATTTATTGCAGGGCTGACAACGTGTAAAACCAAATAAAATGAAAAAAAAAAAAAACAGCCCATGAATATGATTAAAGTCCTTAGATCTACCAGCCATCAAGGGTCAAACAGGATTTCTGAAAGAACAGTTTGCTCTCTCAGCCCATCGCTGACTGACTGACAGACTGCACACGACACTGTTTCCAGAGTAGGGTTGATACCCAGACAGACACATTAGACAGGAGACTGTAGTCAGGAGACTGGCCATCATCGCAATGCATAAAAGTCACTCGAGCAGCTACATTCGAACAAATTCCAAAAATGCCGACGCCGGCTGTGACAACTACAGTACTAACTCGAGTGATGGATTGTGAGATACCCTGCATAAAATTAATTCGTTGTTACTTTGTGCCTTTTTCTAGTTCTTAAAGCGAATTATTTTAAATTGATGAGAGAAAGTCAGGTAAACATGCATAGATAAGTCGACTCGGCTGTTGATGTTAATAATGAATATATATCTCTTATGGGATTGGAGATGCTTTCTACTGCTTGTCACAAGCCTGGGCTCACTCAGGCCATTTCTACTGGGTGCAGGTTGCAGTAACATCAGCTTCTGCGGTTGCTCCAGCTATGAGCAATTTGTGGAGCCCGAAATTCAGCCAAGTGCCAACAAAATTTCATAGCACATCCCTTTTGGTCCAGGTCATGTGCATGTATCATGTGGTTCCATTTGACCCTCTGCTGCAACTCCAGACCAGTAAGGTAAGGCAACGAAATTGCAGTTGCCTTTTATGGGAAAATGTAAAAATGTACATTTTTGGGGGCGTGTGTTGTATATGCCATGCAGATTTAGCTGCCATCCTTTTTTCGATTAAACTAATGGAAGACATAACTCAACAGTCGCCACCTAGTATGGCATCCACTTTAATTAATTTGAATGTATAGATATCCTTACAGCACAACAAATTAAAAGCATCCACAGTTATGCAGGCCCAGGCTCAGGCAGACTGGGGTTGGGTTGACTTGGGATGTCTGTCAGCCATCGGCGACGCGGCGGCTATTAACAGGGCGCATTATTGTTCGTAATTCCCCTCAAATTGCCGAGCTAGAACCAAAACGGTGGGCGGGGCACAATCAACCAGAACACCAACATTTGCAGACGCGCCCCAAACGACGACGCCAGCTTTCCTTGCTGAAATACCAATAGACTCTAAACCCCCATGTTGAATTTTGCCTTAATAATTTGCAGCTCTGTGGAAATACTTTTATGGCTATAATGTCTTAACGCAGTCTTTCAACTACCTCATCGCTCATACGCTGCGTTGGCAACGTGGATTTTTATTCCTTCAGTCAGAACAACAAGTGAAAAACGGAGATGCTGAGACAAAATATTAGTGTTTTTTTTTTTTTTGTCGGCAAAAATCTACAAATGGTGGAAAATTGAAAATCAATAAGATAGTGGCCATGACAAAGGGGGTGGGATGAGAAGAAGACGACCTGATTCTGCGAATCGGTTTGCTAATTTGGATGCCAGCCAAAATGAAAAGAAATATACAATAGAAATATAAATGCTGCTAGAAAATGTGTGTTTAACTACAGTAAACACTCGATAAATTAAATTAAATTTAAAGTAAGAAAAAAGGAATTCATGTTAAAAAAAAAAAAATTAACAAATTAATAATGGAATATTTTATATTAAGCAAGTAATTTGTGAAAGTATTTGTTATTGAAATTGTGAGACACCCATATTTTTTATTCAATTTATCTATAATATTGTGTTTTAGTTCAAAGATATGAAAAAAGATATGAATATATTCGATATATATATTGCTGAATAGGAATTCGACTAAAATAAAGGACTACATCTAATAGATAATTTAAAAAGGCAAAATTAAATAAACAAAATCAGACTAATATCAGTATATTTTAAAATCAACAAGAAGCCAGCAAAAAATCGGCAGTCCGCTGTTGTTTTATCCGAAATAAGATCATCATTAAAAAATATACCAATTATTCTTCTTTTTCTCTAAATTATAAGCAATGGAAATTAAAAGCATATTTGCAAATTTATCTATTCATTTTGATTTTGACTGTTTAAATGTTCATGTTGGTTGCAACAATGAAATTTATGCACTTAAGTATTTGAAGCATATTGCATATTTACCAGCATTTGAGCAAACTCAATGCTAGTTTGTAATCTGTTAAAAATAATTGAATTACGTATGCACCACGTTTTTAGTATTTGCCATTAACAAATTGTTTTGGCACCAGAGCACCCGTTAACAGCGACAGCTGCAAATGCATCTAGCAACAGCAACAAATTGATAGAGCCAGCCGATTGTTTGTTTTATTTTTGTATCAAAAGAAATCGAAAATATTTTCTAGCTGCCACTAAAAATAAGAATGGCGCAGTGCAGCCAACAAACCGAACACAAAAATGCTACTTGGTAGCTCAACATGTGCCTATTAATTATGACTCACAAGTTGAATATCAGATCACAAATTTAAATATGTAAATAACAAATGAACAAGCAAAAGAAAAAGCAAAATTTATATATATATCAAACGAATGTCAAGCAAATTCCGCTGACTATTTAAAGCCGTTGATTTTGTTGTCATAGCCACGCTGTCGGTGACGCTTTGGAAACCTAAAAAGTGTGGGCGTGGGTCATGTTATTTGCGCAAGCGACCCCGACCTCAAAGTTCGCGCAGTTTACAGCCTTTCTTCTAATCATACACATATGACAATCAATCGATATCTTTTGCATTTCCACCTTAAGCGCAACAACGATTTAAAAGGACAACAAATTTGTTTTATTTGTGCTCATTAAAATGAACGTCGGTGTCGAGCAAAGAGGGGCTCTCAAAAGAAACCCCGTCGCGAAAGTGGAATATGAGCAATGTAGACTAAAAATGACAGCACAGCAAACTGCAGCAAAACAACTTAATTCTTATAGCAAAATCCCAAAAAAAAAAAAAAAATTGATACTAGACAAATAACAGCAATAAAATGCAGAGAAAAAAGTGCTTGAAGACGAAAGCAACTTGCAAAATTGATGACAATTCTCAATTAAATTTAAAAATTTCATATAAAATCAATAGGCAGCTGTAAGTTTGTAAATTTGGGGCGATTGAGGTCAGCAAAGATACAATTTTTCATTCATTATATAAGTACCATATACACTTAGAAAAAAGTTCATACATTTTTTCAAATTAATTTTCTCGTATCTATTCATAAAGTGAAAAGTCCACATTGTGTTAATTAAGGCATGTATGATCAATGTTCAATGTAGGGGTTACACATAGATGTGTTAATTGATAAACTGAAATTCAGTGGAAACTGCAGACAAAAATTTAAATCATCAATAGAAAATGAGTCAGTTCTATTTCTTCTATTTCCAATTCTATTCATTGTTAATTAGATTTAATTGGTGCAAAACATGTGTACTTTATACACCAAATAAAAATGTAAATTTATAGCTTTTGAATATACTTATTTTCTATTTCGACGGCAAATTAGGATTCTGTTAATAAATGTTTAATGAAAACAATTCTCACAACTAATTTATATGTGTCTTTTATATTTACTTAAAATATTTCATGTTAGACATAATTAAGACTGTTTGTACTACTTGCTGTTTATCTGCATATATACATGACTTAATAAACATCTTAGTCTTTATTAACAGCACTATTAAAATTCTTTATTGACGTTTTTTCTGTCAGTTTTGAGGTATTTTGTTTGTCATTGTTTGCAATTTAGTTTTTTCGGCAATGCCTCAATATTGTAATTTATGTAGTTTGCTGTTTACACACCAATTTCGACAAAATAATGACAGAGACAGAAGACAGATGAGGCGGACATGAAAGGGTAATAAAGAGGGAGACCAACCTATGGCAATAATATGGCAATGAACTTTGACAACATTGAACGATGTCAACAATCTCAAACTACCGCAGTGAGTTGTGCGTTTTGGCGAAGGCAGTTTCGATTGCGATTGCGAGGATCGGAGTGACAAAGTGCCACTAGAAACTATGGAAGCAAGAGTCAAGCAATTTGTTGCTATGATATACACATGCACAACTGAGATTATTTATGGCCAGATACAATGGACTTGTTGTGTCAATGGCCAACAAAAAGCATCAATGGTCAGCATTCAGTGTTCGGTGTGGTGAAATACGTGCAAAAAAAATAATGCGAAACAATTTTCAACGGTGTTTTATTTTCTATTTTGGTAAGGTCAACAATATGGATTTTTTTTATTTTGCTGTTTTGTCGACTGGGATTTTTGAGGGTTGATTTCCATGGGTAAAACGGGCGCAATGCATCAAAGTGAAGCTGATTGTCAGCTGAACTTGTTTCCTAGCGGATTTTGTGTATGTGTGCATTTGTGTGTGTGTGTGTGTGTGTGTGTGTGTGTGTGTGTGTGTGTGTGTGTGTGTGTGTGTGTGTGTGTGTGTGTGTGCGTGCGTGTGTGTGTGTGTGCGTGCGTGTGTGTGAAGCACAGCTCTAAATCCGCATCCGTGTCGACAGAAAGTGGAGCAATCCGACAAAAACAAAAAATAACCTGAACGTCTTCATGTTTAGTATTTCTGGTTCTTGGTTAGATGGTTTGCCTGAATTACTAGTTTTTCGTTTGCGTTTGTGGTTGTCTTTGCAGTCGCAACTGCTTAATTGAAGTGATTTGCAGTCAATTATTGCGAAAGAGAAATTCTTTAAAGCCGCACTAACTTTCGACTGTGAAAGTAGCGCGACTTATGAATCTTCACATTCGCCGCTCCAATGTCCACTTTGCAGACATCTAATAATAAGTCTTTACACCTATTACCAGCAGCCGGCTGGCCAATCTAATGATTGCGGTCAAGTATATCAAGCAAATTGGCTGCTAAATCGGCGACGCCTACTGAAAATACTCGATATATCTTAATTGTCATCTAAATGAGGAAAATTGCTAAACACTGATAACAATATCAGCTTTCGATTTCCCTATTGCCAATTTGTGTAATTGTTGCTGAGCATTTTATTTCAATTTGCCTTAATTGCGTCGCAAAGTGGAGCAATTGTCTTCAAATCAGAGATTTGCACAAACTGTTTTATGCTAATAATAACAAGATACGCACTGATGACGTCAAATGCAAAAAGATATCAACAGACAACTGCACAACTAATAAATTCGGTTTGTGCGCACTGCCCACAAAAGACACATTTTCACTCGTTCTAAGTATGCCCACATTTGCACATTGGGTGGAGTCAAATAAACTTTAAACTTGAGATAAAAATTGTAACTTTTAAGAAAAATATTATCAGCTAATTTTAATATATTGCTTCATATATAAAACATATATATATATATATCGGTATGTCAATGTATAAGAACAAAATTATTATTTTCAAAATAAATATCTTCTGCTAGCTGAGTAGAATTCATTTTTTTTTGATTTTATATTTTTTTTTGTTTTTTTTTTATCTAATCATAAATACATCTACATATGTGCATTAGGGTGGATCGAAATTACACTTTTCTAACTTGGCAGTTTAGCACGACAATAACTTTTAAAAATACAAGTGACAGCTAGAAATAAATGTTTATTTTAAATATACTACCTTTATAGATAAATTAATCATATATATATAATAAACAAATCACAAAATGATCAGAAAATATAAATATTTTTTGTATCTGATTTTGTGGAAGTATAATACAATTTTTGTGGTATTTATATATAAATTGAGTTGTATTTTCCGTCGTGATCTCTAATTAATTTCTCTTGAATCATCTAGTGCTCATTTTTTTAATACAATAAGAACAATCTTTGTTGTATACAATACACATTTTGTATGTATATTTAAGTATATAGGAAATACTTACAAAAGCTCTGATGACGTGTCGCTAAAAGTAAGCACAATTTGAAATGCTGCGACAGAGTTGATCGCCCTCTCGCAGACTGGTACTAAAGATACCGAACCGCCGAAACGCCAACAACAACAATAATAAGAGCTGCAAAAAGAAGAACGGTAACAGGGTAATAAACAATAAACAATTAAAATAAGTGACAGATCATGTATAATACTACTATGTAGCAAGAACAGCAACAACATCGACTGTGAAGCTGCCCTGAATTTTATCTCGTGTGAAATGTTTTGACTCCTTTAAATGGTTCTACACTTTTTTCCAAAATTATCTTTTGTGTTTGTGTAGATGGTCTATTGTCGTGGTTAGATCGGCCAACAGTCATCAGATTGCGGGGGCGATTCTTATGGACATAACCACCAGATTTGGTTAATGATGCATACAAATGATAAAAATAAACCAAAATAAATAAAACTAATTAAATTAGAGATGAAACTTTATAATTAAATAAAATTAATATATTATTATTATGTTGCAAAAATTACAAATTCAACTTAATCGAGCACCCATTGGCATGCGTAATATTATTTTACATGTTTATAAATTTGTATATTTTTGGAATTGGAATTTAATCAAAAATATTTTCAAACACACAAATAAATTTTGTTGGTTTTTAATGTCCTAACCATATAACCTGTGGCATGTTTTATTTAAAGTGTAACTTTAACTAAACACACAAAAATATACAAATACATATGAGAACAATAAACACGGCACATTAAACACAACAACAACAACAACTTGGCTGGTACGCATGCCTTTATCTGATAATAATCTACGTGCATGTGCGGCATATCTTTTCAGTCAATTTCAAGTACATTTTACCTTTTTTGTTCTGTGCAACTGCTGTCGCCTGTTGATGGCTGGAGCTAGAGTTCGAGTTCGTTTCAGAGTTGGAGCTGGAGTAAAATTGAGTTGAGCAAACAGCTAGCAGCAGAGGTAGCAGTGGCAGCAGCCACAACACAGAAGGAGTCGAGTCAACGGCAAAGGCTTTGGCTACGGCAACGACAACAACAACAACAATCACTGGCAACGTTTGTCGGTCAAAATCAAAACCAGCCTTTGTTCCTACAATTCCGAGAATCGTGGACCAGTTATGAAACAAGTCTGCAACATGCGCACATACACACACACACGCAAACATATAAACAAGTAAATGAGAGAGCGAGATAGAAATAGAAGGATAGTGAGCAGTGAAAAACAATAAAGAACCAAACCAGAGCCCGGCAACTGCCCAAAGCCAATGGCAATGGGTCTGGGTTCTGGGATCTGGGTTTCGACTTGCGCCAGGGCCAGTTTCGGTATCATCTCGTCTCGTCTCGTTAGCTGCATGCACAGCGCAAAATATTTAATGCCCTTGCTGCTTACCTCAGCTGCGTCTTCGCTCTTTGTCTGTGTACCTGCCACTTAGCTTTTGGTCTCCGCTACTGCGCACAGTGGCGCTCCTAAAATTAAAAGAAAAGATTTGTTGCATTCTATATTGCTATGAATTTACAGATGTGAAGAAAATTAACAAAGTAAATCCAACAATTTATATCAGAAAACAATTGCGCTGAATTTTAGAAATATTTTTCTAAAAAAAAATATAAAATTAAGTTTGTCTAAATTTATTAAAAGAAAAAATAAGGTTTCTGAGCTCTTTTTATTTTACGGCAATTGTTCTCTAAGTATATTTATCAACACAACTCCAGGAAATCTCTGGCGTGGTTAAAAATAACTTTAGTCGACAACTTCAGAGACATGTCTATAAATTTTTTTCCTTCTCAATCATAATTTCTTATTCTCACTATCGTAATAAAATGTTCTTTCCTTGTTACAAAACTAACAAAGCTTTCAAATTTTTGGTTTGATATATTTATTTCTGAATATATAATTCCTTGCAATTAATACTTAAGCATTTTAGATTCTCCCAGATTTTTTTTATTTTAAAATTAAATTTATTTAATAACTTTTTAGTTAACATCATATAAATTGTGTCTTATTTTTAATTAAAACAAAGGACATGCCTGCTATATATTTCAGCAGAAAAGTTCTAAATTAATTTATGTTTTATTTTTATTTAACTTTAACATAGTTAAGTTATAACTCTTGTAAAAAACTAACTTAAATGGCCCACTGTGCAATGCGTCGACCAGTTGCGATCGGTGTACACCGCACTGCGGCTGCAACTTAATTTCTCGCAGCCGCGTCGCAAGTACTACATCATGTTTGGGGCGCAGCAAAAATAAATTAACAAAGCCAGCCAGCTAGCAGCCGGCCCAACACTTCCCGACTTCTCTAGCTACCCGATATGGGTTTTAATAACTTGGCCAAGAACAGAGCTGTACGCTTTCATGACAACAAATGCAGAGATGTGGATCAAGATCAGTCATCATTTGCTCCATAAATCATATAGATACATAAACGAATATACATATGTGTAGCAAATGGTTAATACTCCCCAACTACAGAAGTCTAATAAATTCGTTAAGGAGCTAAACTAAAAGACAACATAATCTCAGATTTTTATTAACAACGATATTCCCTGCAGTTAAACCAACATTATCTCATTGAAAATTTGATAAAATAAATTTAATTTAATCTTAAATTTTGAATTAGGAATGGATTTGTATTTAACAAAATGGCAAATATTAATTCAAGAGTTAAAAATGAATGGACCAAAATGTTGTCTATAATAAACAAATTGTCTTCACACCATTAATTTATATTTTTAGAAAAACATTCTAGATTTTGAATTATAGTTAAAATTAGATTGCAGTTAATTGGAGAATAAGATTTTTATAAAACTAACTAGTTCTCTGGGATACGCGGAAGAAAAAAGACAGCCTAAATCATATCGACCGCCGATACTGTTCAAGAATACATAAGTAATACATATGTAATACATTCATTCTTTATGCAATACAATCTGTTCAACACATTGATTTTTGGAATGATGAGACCTCAAAGTATTTTTTTATGATCATTTGTTTACATCGCAATACATGGGAATGAAATACATAAAATATGAAGATGCTTGGCTGAAAAGGGAATGTTTTCTGTTGTTTTTTCTTTTCATTAAGCTTTATGCTCTACTCGACTCTTGAAATTTATGTGAGACGTTCGTTTTAATCTGCTTGGCGAATTACTTGTAAGAGCTGAGCTGAGTTGCATGCCTGTATGCTATGCAAAACAAGTTGCCACCGACACGTAGGTGGCTTTTGGATACTGAAAAGTTGTTCAGCAGCCTCTTCTCCTGACCCTGCAAATTAAGATCTTCCTGCCAACTTGCGACTTC
The DNA here is from genome assembly GCA_035042345.1 of Drosophila fungiperda. NCBI lineage: Eukaryota > Metazoa > Arthropoda > Insecta > Diptera > Drosophilidae > Drosophila > Drosophila fungiperda. The sequence goes on from JAWNLM010000204.1 coordinate 1,018,708, forward strand.
GCCTTTTGTGTACTGCCCTTAAACCAAAGACTCAAGCAACAAACTCGTTGTGTTAGCCAGTCCCAAAAAAAAATAAAATAAAATAAAAATCATTTGCTTGCCGCTAACGTAGACACTTTCACTTAAGTGGATAATGTCGCTCAATTTGGAATTCTATTCTTCTGCCTGCTTTTGATATTCGACGGAAATAGAAAGTATTGCCCGACAAAAACTTATGCAAACTGTTTTTTTTTTTGCATTTATTTACGCGCAAATATTGTTTGGAATTGTATTGAAATGCGAAATGGCTATTTAAATGAGTTCGCGTGGCATTTTGTTTGTGGATCGAAAGTATTTTTCTTGTTAAGTATTCGTAAATGGTAATTGAATGAATTGGAATACATTTTTTTCAATTTGAATGATGCATACCAACAAAAAGAGGCCGCAATGCGCATACAGTTATATCCAGCTTACAAATTTACATATATATATATACATATTAGCGTGTCCATTGTATTGTGTATAAGGCTGGCAACCGATCAGCGCAGAGCTGCAAAGTTCATTGACCACCACTTATCCCAGACACGAACCACTGCGTTCAACTGCGAGTTGTGTGTTTGTGAGTGTGTGTGTGTGTGTGTGTGCTGACCAACGCTTATAAATTTGCATAACTTGCAATTGTTAGCTAAATGGCCATATTTAAGTCGCCTTAATATTTCATAAGAGAAACTGGTCATTGCGATTATGACTATTATTATTATTGGTGCTGTCAACGCTTATGCAAGTTGTCTCTAGGCACGGACTGGCGCTTAACTGTGGAAAATGCCACACAATCAGTTGCATTGATATCCCAGTGACTCGAATTATGGACCACGTTCAGATTATTGTTGTCGTTGTTATTGTTATTGTTGTCACAGCTGCTCCACCATTTCTTATTCAAATTGTAAGCCAAGAAAACGTCTCACGCGCTGCCCTCGTCATAAAAGATACAAAAGTGCCGAAACAAAAAAAATTCAACTCAAACCACGAGTGTAATTCAGATTTAAGTTTCCTATTGTTGTTGTTGTTTTTATCACTATTTTTTTGTGTGCTTTGCGGTTCGGGTATTTTTTATTACGTCACGACTATGCAATACATTTGACAAATTTATTTTTATTAAAGGCAGTTTCTTCGAAAGTGTAGACATGAATTGAATTTCGCTTGATTGAGTTGTTTTTTAAGTGCCTCCCCTTGTTAGACTTTTGTTGTTGTTATTGTTGTCGGTGATGGGGGGGGGGGGGGGGGTGGTAGGTTTATTGCGCTGTACGCTGTATATCTACAGTGCTAACAGTGCGTCGATTTGCTGACACATGCAGCTGATTAATAAGAAAATATATTTTTTGATTAAAATAAATAATAATAATAAAGTTATTTGCAACCTTCTTAAAAATGTTCACTGTATCAAATTAAAAACCGAAAATAAGCAATACAGAATGCATAATAATAAAATATGTGATATTAATGGGGATAACATCTGGGAATGCAAACAGATTATATTATATTTCTAGAGATCAGTTTTAACTTAATTTATCATATTAATTTTTCTTTGACAATTTTTTGGCCTTTACACTAGAGAGAATTGCATATTTTTATCTTATTTAAAAAAAAAAAAACAAAAATAACAAGAGCATCAAATCAAAAATAAAAACAAAAAATCAACATAAAACCAAATTAAGCTTATTAATGCAAAACGTGGCGGTTGGCACAAGTTGTCACAGTTTTCATTAGGTCATCGACGCATTTGCATATGTTCGCAGAATCAAAAAATTTTGTTTCATTCTTTGTATCAGCCAAGGATATTTAGTACACTGAATAGATTCAGAGCCAGTATATGTTGCAAACTGGGAAGAACTGGACACTAGTTAACTGCCGAGATGACCAATTATGACGATTGTGTGAGAAAAGCAAAGAAAGTTGTGCAGGTGCCGGAGCTGAGTTGCCCAGTGAAAACTTTCCTTGTCAGAGGGAAGAAGACGCAGGAAAATTGACAATCATTTGTAAACAATGTGCGAGGCGAATCGTCGCTCATGGCTCATGGATAATGGTTGTGGGTGCGGCAACGGCGGGTTGAAGGGCGCGGCCTGCCCGTATATACATATGTATCTATTGACTGCTCAGCGTGGTCAGAAAAATAAAAGAAATATGCGCCTCGTGACCCACTTTCAAGTTGTGTTTTGTGTCTGCTTTTTTTTTTGGTTTGTTTGTTTGTTTGTTTTTTTTACATCGCCTCTCGTTTCTCGTGTCTGAGTCTCTTTCTAAGCAACAACAAGTTTTGAGGCAAATTAGCCGCCAACAGCTGCAAGAATTATCGACATCGCTCATTGAAAGTTGATTAACCACTTGCCAACTACTTGTGGCCAAAACTTTGAGAATACTTGAACTGCGAAATGCTCTCTCTCTCTCTGTTATACAATTAAACAGTTTTTGGCAACGATAACAGCAAAAGTTTTTGTTCTTCTTAATTTTTAACAACAACAACTTATTCTATGGAGTAAAATTCAAACCTTCAATGACAAATGAAGATATAAATATATATACATAAGATATAGATGCGGATACAAATATCCATCAAGGTGGTTTAACAATTTGTTCGCACTATTGTTTTTCTATGGTATTTTAGTTTAATTTTTTATTTGGTCAATTTTAATTTGAATTTCATTGCTAATCAATGTGTATTGTCTTAATGTGTATGAAAGTCATTTATAGCTGAAAATGATTCTTCAATTTATCTTTGTTGCCTGTCGCATCCAGTGTTCAAGTACAAAGATTTGTCTGTTATTAGCAATGATTCTACATTGGATACCCTACATAAAAATATATTTAAAACTCCATTTCGGAATATTGTTAAAAATATAATATTTGAATAAATGCACAATTAGGTATATGAAATTTATATTTAAATTTAAAAGTCCCCTTATTATTTTTAATAAGGGGTATATTCAAAAACTCCGGTGTTCTTTGGTTGCTGGCAATATTGCCAGCTGTTGGCTTATGGCACAGCATCAAAGTGACTTGGCAACTTTGTGTCGGCAACACTGCTGCAGCTGTGTGTGTTGCTTGTGGAAATGTGGATTTGGAATAACTGCACTTTTGTTGCCATTCGCTTAGCAGAAATGATATTTATTTTTTTAACAATGCTAACGGCTTAGCTGCATGTTGCAGTCATTTGTCCTTTTGAGCATTTACTTTTCTTAGCCATCATATGTACGAGAGAGAAAGAGAGATACGTACAGAATAAGAGGATGAGATAGAAAGAAGAAGAAACCTTTGTGAGAAAACGTGTGAGGAAAATCCAGCAAATAGTCGCTACTTCCGCTTTCGCATACAATGCGAATTTTTAAAGGCAACACGCAGACACTCAGAAGGGCCAAGCACAATTCATGGTAATATGTAATTGGCCTAGGTCATAAGAAAATGGATCAATGGCACAGCCAGACAACAACCTGATTTTATTGTCAAGTTTTTCGAAAGTAAATACGAAAACTACTGCATGTAGGTTCCGATGATATCAGCAAATTTTAAGGCTGATTTAATGCCTTAAAAAGGGTCTGCTTGTTTCTTTAAAAAAACTGGTTTTATTAATATAAAAACATTTTCAATTTCATTAAATATATAATAAAAGATTGTATTTTATCTAATTTAATTGTTTAAAAACAAATACTTGTAAAAATTAATAAACACATTCTAGAAAAAATAAAAAAGATTAATTGCGTTTCTCAAATATTAAACTTTTTTAATTCCAGTGTCGAATTATACAATTTTCATAGAAGATACATAAAGATCTAAAATTTGATTTTGTTTATATTATTATTAGTTTATAGAGATACCAAATATAAAACAATTTTATATAGTTTATAAATAAATAAAATTTTTTTCGTATGCATTGCAGTTGACAGACGAAGTTGTGCGCAAGAAGAGCGAATACCAAAAACATTTGGAGGGCTACAAAGCGTTGCGTACCCGCTTCGAAGAGCACTACATAAAAGGTGAGTGCCCCTACTGGCAGAAGGGTGTATCAGTTGGATATACAATCAATTGCCCCATTTAGCACCCAGTCGAAGTGGCCGCAAACTGGACGATGTGCGGGATAAATACCAGAAGGCCTGTCGTAAATTGCATCTCACACATAATGAGTACGTTCTGTCCATCACGGAGGCCATTGAGGTGGAGAAAGATTTCCGCTCTGTGCTGCTGCCGGGTCTGCTCGAGCATCAGCAGTCCGTGCAGGAGAGCTTCATACTCCTGTGGCGCAACATACTCTTGGAGGCGGCACAACATGGAGATCTGACTGCCGACAAGTTCAAAGAGATACAGAAACGCATCGACACTGTGATAGGCGGCATCAATCCGGCCGAGGAATACAGCGAGTTTACAGAGAAACACAAGTAAGCAACGTACACTGCGAACAATTATAGCTTAACAATAACGGCCATTTTATTATATTCTTATAATAATTAATAATAATAAAATAATTAATAATAATTAATATATAATTGAACCATTAAATTAACTGAAATCCAATATAGTTAAAATTAATTTTGGTGTTTGGTTATTATACAGAAATCCAAAAATAGTATTAAAACTGAAATTCAAATTAATTTTACATATATTGCATATAATTGCACTTACATCTATTACTGATCCACTTCTGATATTGACAAAATCATTAAACATTTTATTTCTGAAAATTGTTTTTATTGAAACTGTTCTTGACGTAAACAAATATTTAGGGAATTTAATTTTGTACATAGAAAATTCCAAATAAATTTAAACTATAATGTTAATTTGCTCAAATTAATACTTAAACAAATTTAAATTAAACACAAATTTTTTTTTAGCTTGTCCAATAGTTGATTGAGGGTAAATATACGAACTATACCCTTGTATGTATCATAATTCTATCTGTCTGTGACGCGCTAAAAGAGAATCCATAAAGTATATATATATATTAGTGGGCATCAGAAATCGACACGATATAGCCATATCCGCCGATCCATCTATTTTAGTACAAAGAAGTCTTTCAATTTTTAAGTTATCTATATTAAATTTGACATATAAACGTATTTTTGCTACAGGCAGTAAATATGAAAGAAAGATAACTAAGATACTCAAACTGGACCTACCCAATTGCGTATTATCAATTTTTGAATAATTTGATAACAAATCTTAAAATTATTTGTTTAAGTTTTACTTATTACAGCGCTCAATTAGACGAGTTATATTACTTATAACAATCAATAATAAAAAAACTATCAATATCAGACTACTATATTTTATCTATATTTTAGGAAATAGTGATTCTTAAATTTAGTCATTTTGACTCCAGTCTGCAATCTGATCTTTTCTTAATTTGGATTTTGTGTAGCACTTTTATTAATTTTTTGATTTTAACTTGTAGAACTTCACCCGCAACGCCGCTGCTCTTCCAATTCGATGAGACACTCATTGAGGATATACCCGGCAAGCTGACCGCCAGCACCCTGACCGTGGACAATCTGACAGTGGACTGGCTGCGCACACGCCTGCTGGAGCTGGAGTCCGCCGTGAAGGAGTGCCAGGAGCGGCAGCTGAAGATGATCGAGCATGTTAATGGTGGATCGCCCGTTGCGAATGGCAGCATAATGTCCAATGGCAGTGGGTCGTCCAATGGCATACAGTCCAACAAAGATAGTCAGAAGTGAGTAGTAGAAACTTATATCCTATTTCGAAACTATAAATCATCTCAATTTCTCTCCCTCTCAGTCGGCAATCGAAAGATCTGAATGCGATGCGGTGTCAGGAGAAACAGAAACAGAAACTTGTCGATATGATCAAGTGTGCACTGAACGAGGTGGGCTGTGAGGAGCTGCCCTCGGGCTGCGATGATCATCTGTCGCTGGAGCAGAACTTCATTGAGCATGGCTTCAACAATGAGCAGCAGGTAGGTGCCACTTCCGAATCAGTGGGCATTGGTTAGACATAAGCCGTAGTGAGGTTGAGGGTCAGCATTAAATTTGAACTAATACTAAATTTAACCATGTATTTCTATTCAACTTGATACCGCTCCCTCTCTCCACACACACACACACACTCACACACACACAAACACATTAATCTAACCCAACATTTGAAATGAACCATTCCGTTCGGCGGAAACAGCGCTCCAACTCCACTAGCTCACCAGGCCATGGCATTATGAATGAGCTGATGCGACGTGGCGGCGTTTTAACGCTGCTGCGAGGACGTGGTCGTCACTTCAAGCGCAAGTCGACGCCACAGCCAGCAACGCCGATGGCCAGGACACGGCTGGGTGGACACCCGAAGATGCAGCCACGCTCGCAGAGCCTGGGATCACTGTCGGTAATTACGGATGCGCGTAGTCCTGCACGTTATGAGTCCATTACTGCTACTAATCCACTGCGTATGGCGGCCAGCGTGCACTATCTTGGCGATGAGATAGTGCTTAGCTCGTCGCCACCGGCGCTGCCCCAATGTTCCATGTTGTGTTTGGGCGAGGACGAGAAGCCGCTCGAGCCGTTGTTGTTGTTGCCACTGTCCTCGCCCGCACCCCAAAGCCAGTTAACAAACGCTGCCATTGATACTAACACCAATAACAATCACATCTATGCGGACTTGGAGTTAATCAGCAAGCAACCAGATCCGAATGTGGACGTGGACAGCATTGTCAGCGATTGTGAAGGCGTGATGCAGCGTCAGCAAATTGAGACTGAGATCGATTGCGTAGAATCGGAAGAGTTGCAGGCAGTGCCTCAAACTTCGATCGATGCGCACCTGGATAGAATTGATGAGCTGAATCGCGCACTGGACAATCGCCTCAAGCGCAGCCTGCATCCGACATCGACTCCAACCAGTTCCATCGATGTGAATGCCATTGAAAATACCGATGAGAATGTGAATGTGCGACAAATGGATCCCATTGATGTCGATGTGCATGCGAAGCGTAGCTCCAGCTCCAGCTCCGAATGCCGCTCCTCGCAGCTAAGCGGCAAAGAGGGAGGACATTCCAAGAAGCGTTCACTGTCCTTTACGCAAAAGTCGATCAGTAACATCATTAGCAACATCAGGGAGTTCTCCAAGAGTCCCCTTGCACGTCTCGTCAAAAATGCAACTCTCAACGAGGAGCCGGATGCATCACACTTGCCCAGTGAGACAAGCAGCGAATCTCAGACTCAACTAAGCAACACAAATAGTAGCCAAAGAAGTAATAATAACAACAACAGTAGCAATAACAACAATCACAATCCGAATCCGAACCCAAATCCGAATCCTAGCCAATCGAGTACGATTACAACAACAATACGAACAACAACAACATCCACATCCACAATGTCAACGACGCCGTCCAAGGAAACATCAAGACTGAAATTTAAAGTGCCAAAGATACAAAAGAAATCAAAAGCCATACGAAACACATTCCGTTCCAAGCTGCTCAGCTTTCAGCTGAGACGCTCCAAGCCGTGCAAGCAGTGCACGAAGCGACGTCGCATCCATCCCAGCAAAAGTGTCTTTGACTTTGCCAAGGAATTCGAGACGGAGCCGGGACAGAGCGAGGATCCGGGGCAGTTCTGCAGCTGTACCGTCCCACTACCAAAAGTCAAGCCAATGCGAATGCCCGGCCAAAAGGGACGCTCATTTGAGATGCACAGCTCCGAGGAGCTGGACGATGACGAGGATGACGAGGAGGAGGACAACGACAATGGGGACAGCAGCAGCGACGATGTGCTCAGCATAAAGGAGCACTGCTATTGCGTTCCCAGCTTGGCGGCGAGTGTGAGTAGCGAGCCCAGCTCGAGATCAACCAAAATCGAGGCCGAGATCGTCAAAAGCACCCTCTGCAGTATCTTAATTGAACACCACTGTCCGCCAGATGGCAGCACTGTGCACCTGATCGCCTGTTTCATTACGTAGTCGCCTGCATTGCATGTTGATTGATTTGCATGTTCAACTTTTTCCTTTCAACTTCATCTGCATTCAATATTGAACGCGTAGCAAGTGCTTGAAAAATAATTAGAGAAATATCTGACATAAGAGACATAAAATATTTTGAGAACTCAGACGCAAGTGCGAGCGAGGGCTGCTTGAACATTTTCCAAGTACTCCAACCAAAAAGAGAACCTTAGCGAGTGAAAAGAATTATTACACCATGCTACAAAAAAACACTTTATTGTTTAATTGTTCAAGAACAATAACTAGCGTGAAGTATAATTCAATTTAATAATAATTTTTAATTTTTGTATACCTACAAATGTTTTTAGGTATTTAGTATTTTTTTGTAAGTGTTATTTAAATTTTAAATTAGAAAAATCATGCGTCCATATTATTATTATATTCAAGTTTACTTTTCTATTAATATTATTTGAAAAGACGAATATTCAAATATTTAACTGTAACTTCGGGTATTTTTTATAAAAGGGAAGTCAAACGGCTTGCGATCTGCATTTTTTTATAATAGTCTTCTTCACAAACGAACCTCCAACATATATTGCTAAATTTACTTGTTCGTATCTCGAGAGAAAGAGAGGAAAATGTTTAGCTGAGAGTTTGGGCAAAATCGAAAAAAATTTCATTCAGTTCTCGCAGATCTGACGAGTGGCTAAGACGTTAAGCAGCAGACAGAATTGATCTATATGGCAGATATATATATATATATATATACATAAAGACATAGGTAGAAATGTTTGGCGGCTGTTTGGCCAGTGAAAAGTTGGAAATAATTTGACTTTAATATAAATAGTGCGCGCTCGCCTTTGGTTTTTTCCCTTGGAAAATTAGTATTGTGTTGCGCAAATTGCTGGGCTTTGGCTTTCAGCATGAGTAGCAGCACCATTTCCGGGCAAAGCAGCAGCTGCAGTGGCGCCGCAGATAGTGGCATCTTTGAGTCGATTGTTTTTGCCGGTCGCCCAGTGCCGCCGGTGCGCCGAAAGCGGCCCAAATCCAAACTGTTTGTGAGTCACTCGAAGACCTTGAAAGTTGTCGTGTTATTTCAACATTCGATGTAGTAATAATAATATATTTATTTTTATTTTTATGAACCGTTTAAGATTTTACGTATTTGTTTGTGTGTAATATGTATGTATTTTTGAATTTCGCTGTTTGAGCTTTTCTTTTAATACGCCTGCATTTTCTTCAGAGAAATTTTCGACCCACACATTTCCGGTTCGAAATTGAAATGGTGTGTGCAATTTTTATTTTGTGCTTTGCATGTTTAACTTAATATTTAAAAATATATATTTTCAAAAAGCATTTCGCTAATTGTTCCAATTATCAATAATTATAGCTCTCGCTATCGACAAATCGGCCGCTTTATGAGGAGGAATGGTTCCACGGTGTTCTTCCCCGCGAGGAAGTCGTCCGCCTGCTAAACAACGATGGTGATTTCCTTGTCCGCGAAACTATTCGCAACGAGGAGAGCCAAATTGTGCTGAGTGTCTGCTGGAACGGTCACAAGCATTTCATTGTGCAGACCACGGGAGATGGACACTTTCGGTTCGAGGGTCCTCCCTTTCCCAGCATACAGGAACTGATCATGCACCAGTATCACTCCGAGTTGCCCGTAACTGTCAAATCCGGCGCAATTCTACGGCGACCCGTCTGCCGCGAACGCTGGGAGCTAAGCAACGATGATGTCGTCTTGCTGGAGAAGATTGGCAGGGTAAGATCAAATAATTCACTTTGGGAACCAAATAATATAAATACCTGTTTTTCTTAGGGCAACTTCGGCGATGTTTATAAGGCCAAGTTGAAGTCAACTAAACAGGATGTGGCTGTCAAAACCTGCCGCATGACCCTACCCGATGAACAGAAGCGCAAATTCTTGCAAGAGGGACGCATCCTAAAACAGTATGACCATCCAAATATCGTCAAACTCATTGGTATTTGTGTGCAAAAGCAACCTATTATGATTGTCATGGAATTGGTGCCGGGTAAGTCCAATATCCAAAATGTAATCAATATATTTCAGTTCACATAAATTATTAAAGCTTTAACAAGCAAATTCGAAAATAATTACTAATTGAATCTATTAGTTCAATAAGGTTCAAAAATAAACTTAAGAGTTCAGGAACAATTAGAATAATTCTATAAGTTTCCTATTTTTAATGAACTTAGTGCATAAAAAAATGTCTTCCTTATATGTAAACTTACAACCAAAATATATTTAATATATATAATATGTTTATCTTTAGGACGAATAGTTTTTTTAATTGCATAATTGTTTTTTCCAACCAACTACATTATAAGTTTAACATCTATAAAATTTGATCCAAGAAATATTTAAATATTTCTCATTCAGGTGGTTCCTTGTTAAACTTTCTGCGCAAAAACTCCAATGCACTCCAAACGCGCCAGCAGATGGGCATGTGCCGGGATGCGGCTGCAGGTAAGAGTCTCTCCAACCACTAATACACAAACCTCACTTCTTATAATGTATTACTTGACATTTGTTTTAATCGTGAATGATGCTCGTTTCTAGGTATGCGTTATCTGGAATCAAAGAACTGCATTCACCGCGATCTGGCTGCGCGTAATTGTCTTGTGGACTTTGAGCATAGCGTTAAAATCTCGGACTTTGGCATGTCACGCGAAGAAGAGGAATACATAGGTACTTCAAAAAACAACATATATTATATATATATATCAAGTGAATTAAACAAATTTTAATTCTCCATACAACAGTTTCCGATGGCATGAAGCAAATACCGGTCAAGTGGACTGCACCCGAGGCACTTAACTTTGGCAAATACACAACGCTCTGCGATGTTTGGTCCTATGGCATTCTAATGTGGGAGATTTTCTCCAAGGGCGATACACCATATTCGGGAATGAGTAACTCACGTGCCAGAGAACGCATCGATACAGGTACGGACCAAAATGGAGATCCCTTTGTTAGCTTAACTGTTTTATTGATGAACAATATTTATATAAGCAAAAATCTCAAAGTGTATCTCCAACTCGTTTTTTGCATTATTTAAAACATGTGAAACTAAAAATACTACAAACCAAGTTGAATTTGATATCTCAGTTACAAAACTTAGGCAGACAGTTTTTTATTGAATAAATAAACGAATTTCAGAGACAAAATGAAAACCCTTAAAAAAAGCAATTAAAAATTGTTAAATACACCTTAAAATTCGTAATAATTTCATATATTAAATAAACACATAAAAAAAGACACGAAAGTTAGTCACACAAAATTAGACTCTGTTGTCTTTTCAATATATAAAATTGCTATTTTAATGTATGCACAAATCAAACCTATTTTTGATTCGCGCATCGATCAACCAAATAGCTTTTACTTATATCTAGGAAATGACTTAATTTACAAATTTATACATTTTGAATATGTAATTCAATTTACTTTCATATCCCATAAAATAAGAATAGGTTTAATACATATAGTCAAACGGAATTTATGGCGGGCTTAGGTGGTATAAATAATATTTGAGATTAGCAGCCTGAGTATTTCGAGTAAATTCATGTGTGTTACTTAATATTTCTTTTATACATTATTGTTTAACTAGTATTAACATTTAATCTGAATATTTTTAGGATATCGGATGCTTACACCCGAGCACACACCGCCGGAAATGTACCGTTTGATGCTCAAGTGCTGGGCTGCCGATGTGGAGTCTCGTCCGCATTTTGATGAGATCTACAATGTGGTGGATGCGCTGATCCTTCGCCTGGATAACAGTCAGTAGGCGTGGCAATGAATTCAATTTGTTTTTCTGAAAGTGTAATTATTTCTAAAATATAAGTACTCAATTAAGTTTTTAGTAAGCGCTTTTAAAGTATGTCACTTCTTAGAACTAAACAACGAAATGCCTGTATTTATAAAATACTATATACATACAATATTCGATAAATAATACTATACATAAATTTTAGCATATGAAAGTTATTTATAAAAATATGCATATATATATATATATATATATATATATATATATATATAAATATTATAGTCGTGTAACTGTATATATATTATTACATATGTGTGTTATATGCTGTGTGCCTGCTTATGTGTATGCTTGTGTGTATATGTCCGGGTTTTGTTTGTCGGTGTGTATGTGTGTGTATGTGTCTGATTTGTTATAACGAATCATTGTTGTGCCAAAAACAGCAGATAAAGAAGCCAGATCGTGTGCTTGATGAACTCTTAGCAGATAAGAACTTGAATTTATACACATAGTTATAATTTTTAGTTGTTTGTATTCAACTTAAAGCATATGTAAAATATTCAGTCTTTCCTCACCATTTGCGTAAACCGTTGGCGTAATCCTTGTTTGACTTTATATTTGAATTGTATATTTATTTTATGCTATTTACATTTATACTACTTTTACAATTCTATTTACATACGTTCAATCTCTAAGTAAAAGCTCAAATTCTTGCAACGCCTTGCAAAATTTGTGCAACAATAAAAATGCAATTAATGAATACATGCTACACATCGAATATCATTTACCTATCGGAATTATCATTAAGTGCCATGGGAACATCGCAGAACTGCACTTTCGAATAGACTTTCTTGAGTTCGTTTTTCAACTCCAGACTATGGGCCCAGTCCACGGTCTCGCAGATGACCTTAACCTCCACTGTATAAATGTCGCGTAGCCAGGCACGCTCATGCATAATGTCCTTGATAGAGACGCCCATGCGGACAAGCAGGGCACACAGATCATTAATGCCACCGGGACGATCGCTGACCTCCACATTGAACTTGACCAGACGACCCTCGGCGGCCAAGCCACGCTCCAAACAACGACCAAAGACTGTTGTATCTATATTACCACCGCAGAGCAGCACCACAACCCTACAAATGAGAAATCATTTCGGTCATAAGTAATGGAAACACGAATGGTTATCAATCTATAGATGCTAACTTTTTGCCCTTTAGGTCGTCCAAGTGTCCACACAAAATGGCAGCCAGTCCAGCGCCGCCGGCACCTTCAACCACACACTTCTCTTCCTCCACGAGACGCAATATGGCCACAGCTATCCACTCCTCCTTCACCACCACCATGCGATCAATCAGCGGCAGGGCTGTGGCATAAGCATTAACACCCACCTTGGGCACGGCGAGGCCATCAGCCAACGTGTTTTTGATCGGTGTATTTATGGGCCCTTTATTTTGAATGGCATTTGTAAAACTTGCGCACTTCTCCGATTCCACACCCTATAGAAAAACATGTATATAAATATTTGTGAATATTTATTGACTTAATTGATTAATTAATTATCACTTCTTCGATCGAATATAAACCTCAAGCACTAAATTATATATGTGCTGAAATATGTTTCATATTCTTGAAAAAAAAACTCATAAACTACGCTTTCATTTCAGAGAAATAAATAAATTGTTAATTAAATTATATTTAAAATACTCACAATTATTTTTGTCTTGGGTGAGAGAGCCTTGACAGCTATAGCAATGCCTGCAATAAGTCCACCACCGCCCACTGGTACCACAATGGCGTCCGGCTCTGGCACTTGCTCGAGAATTTCCAGGCCTATGGTGCCCTGGCCGGCCATAATGTGCGGGTGGTCATAGCCATTCACATATAGCAGCTGCTCCTCCTTGGACATACGCATGGCCAGCGACTTGGCCTCCCCCATATCCTGTCCTTCGACCACCACACGTGCCTTGTAATTACGGCACTTTTGTACTTTCATAATTGGTGCCGCCTTTGGCATTACCACGGTGACAGGTATGGACAACCTCCAGCCATGATAACACAGCGCCAGAGCATGATTACCCAACGAGGCGCTGATCACTCCCTTCCTCTTTTGTTCCTCCGTCAAGCTGAGCAGAGCATACCTCGCTCCACGCTCCTTAAAGCTGCAAATGAAAGAGATCCAGTTAATTGTTCTATAATTTATTTTACCCATTAGGTAGATGACTTGTAATAATTAAGGTGATAAGATCTTATCAGATATGTTTAAGCGGACGCCGATCAGCAATTAGTTAATTGGGATCCATAAACTATAATCTTATCGCAATGCTTTAACTTCAATTAGGCTCAATATTAGTATACACTTTAAATGATAATTGTAATTGATTTGTAATAGGAAAGAAACATATCAAAATATCTCACTGATCGGAGTATAATGTAATAGGTTATTATAAAAACAACGATTGTAAGCTAAATACCAAGTTTTTCATATACTAGAAAATATATTTCTAAATTGAATTTAGCTGTGTTTCTACTTGTTAATTATTAAATGCCTTATCGCTAGACGGCTTATATATATGCACATATTATATATTATTATACATTAACATATTACATATACATTAAGAAAACATGTGTTTTTGTACTTTGAACCAAAATCTATAAACAATAGAATGAGACAATCTTCTCAACAAAAGTTCTCGACTATAAAAATAGCTGTGCCAAAATATATTATCAGAATGAATTGCAAGAATTTTTAGTCCAGATACATTTGTGAATTGTCTAATGATGCAATTTACTAACCTCCCAGTATATTGAAGAAAGTCCTTTTTCAAATATAAATCCATGCCGTATGTGTCGGACGATGTTGACTTCTACAAATTTAGGGTAAATCACTAATGCGGAAGTGATTGATTTTGTTCTGATTACTTACTGGACATGGAGTTCGCTCTACTCCGCCCTTTATTAAAAAGGCGGCCGATGTGACATCGTGGAATGAAATCCTTTGCGGATTGTCCGGATCACAAAAGGGATCGAGAATTTCTTCAACTCCCCCCGAGACATGCCGTGTCTTGTATTGCGGAACAGCCAGCTCAATTTTAGTGTTGTTCGTCTTTATAGGTGCTGCGCCATTTTGGGCATTTTGCCCATTTTGTGAGTCCACTTTTAATGTCTGTGACATTGTTTTGATATAACGCAATGCCGATTACGATTACGATGATGCCTCTATTCCCGGCGAGCGATCTCATACAACTGTTTAAAACAGGAAGGCTTCTGTACATTTATATAAGCCAATCAATTGAGAATGCTTAGGAGAATAAAACGACAGCTATTGCGTACAAACTTAGACATTTTATTGATGCTCGCTTGACGACTGCTGATAAGCGTCTTTTTTGTAACAGCAAATGAAAATAAAAACATTGATAAGGCTTGATCAGGCTATTTTGGCAATATCATCAAAGGCGCTGTCGAGTTTACTTTAAATTTTAGCGTTACCGGCAAATACCGAGTCACAGTGGACCAATAATATTAATATGCCTGCTTATCAATAGTTATATATATATTTACCCTTGTGGTCAAATAAGAATTAATAGCTTAACTCGTGCCTCTTCGTTGTTATGCCAAATTTTTGGATGATGACTGATGACTAGTAGGATCCACTCGGCTTTGAATATGAAAAATATAATTATTTATTGCATTTTTAATTTGAATTTGTTTATCTTAAGCATGAAAGACTATTTTTTACTATATTTATTATTTACTTATGAGTAAGACGCTATGTTATTTATTGCTAATTAATAATTTTGTAAAACAAAAAGGAAATAAATTTATTTTAATTTACAATTTTACATTTTTGTTAAAAATTATTAACAATATCCTTCTCTAATAATAGAGAAGATACCTAACTCTATTTTGTAAAAAAATTCGGGATAACAAATTTTGGATATACATTCATAGAATTAATATAATTAATATAAGAAAAA
The DNA here is from genome assembly GCA_035042345.1 of Drosophila fungiperda. Lineage (NCBI taxonomy): Eukaryota > Metazoa > Arthropoda > Insecta > Diptera > Drosophilidae > Drosophila > Drosophila fungiperda. The sequence continues at coordinate 1,034,384 of JAWNLM010000204.1, forward strand.
CACGGCTGATTAGTACAACAACAAATTTACTATACATTTGTTGATAACAGCAAAAAAAAAAACATATGACACTAACACCCAATTATTTCAACAAACAAACAACACAGTTTATCTTATCATCTCATGAGCACAAATAAACACCAAACAAAGATGCAAGTAAATGGCGCAAAGTTCAGTTGCGTATTATATTTTGATGCTCGAACATACTTGTGGGCGTGGACCCAGGCACTGGCTGACATTTATTACTAATCTTTTCTTATATTTCGAATGATATGTTATTAACGTTATTTTGATTGATTTCGTAAACAAATTTTAAATAAAAAAGAAAACGAAATATTTACAATCTGCTAAACATATTTTCTTTAAGCAACAAAACATTTTTATATATTTTTTTTTTAATTATTACAAGCTAAATGTATTACGACATTAATTAATATAATCTAATTAAATATAAAATCTATAATCTGTCTACATTAATAATGTTGCTTCCAGTGACAAATGTGTATTTTTTACACAAACAGCTGCTTTAAACCAATCGTAGGTTAAAATTGAGTACTTTATATTTATTTAAATTAATTCAAAATTATCAAACTGTTATCGATTTGTATATCGTTACTCATAATGGCATTGCGTCGTCTGCAACCTATCGGAATTACGTTCCTCGTGCCGAATAAAGTGAGATACGTAAACAACCGGCATACTTGCACCCATCTAACTTAAAGCAGCATTTCAAATCCACAATATACAACCACGTTGAAAAATGGGCAAAACTTCAAAGGATAAACGGGATATATTTTATCGATTAGCCAAGGAACAGGGATGGCGCGCAAGAAGTGCCTTCAAGCTGCTACAAGCTGATGAAACGTTTAATTTATTGGAGGGTAAAAAATATTTAAGTCTCACATCTGATCCCATCAAATACATACGATTTTTGAAACACAGGAGTTGAGCGGGTCGTTGACTTATGTGCCGCACCTGGCGGCTGGTCCCAGGTGCTATCAAGGCGAATGTACGAGCCGCGAACGGTCGAGGATCGAGAAAAAGTGAAGATCATCGCAGTGGATACGCAGGGCATGGCACCCATTGATGGTGTCACACAGCTATGCGCCGACATTACCAAAGAGTCAACAGCAAAAGCAATTATTGAGTTTTTTGGTGGCAAAAAGGCGCATTTGGTTGTCAGCGACGGTGCTCCCGATGTCACTGGTAGTCACGATTGGGATGCCTATATGCAGGCGCAGTTGCTGTTATCCGCCTTGAGCATTGCGACCTTCGTTCTCGAGGAGGGTGGCTCCTTTATGGGTAAAGCGTACCGAGCAGCCAATACCAACAAGGTATACTTGCATTTGCAGCGTTTCTTTAAGGACGTGCGCGTTTTTAAGCCATCCGCATCCCGTAACTCAAGCATTGAAGCATTTGTTGTAGCCCGCCAGTTCAGTATGCCCGCTGGACATGTGCCACGCAACCTTATTACAGAATGGTACAACAAACCAGAAGAAGCGCTAAAGAACACTACAGGAAAGCAAGGTGAACATGTCGTCTGCCTGCCTTTTGTGGCCCACACATGCGAATATGATGCGGATCTCAGCTACGACTTAGTATGTACAATATTTTTCTTTAATAATACATAATCTATATAATTAAATTTTATTTTAGGATGGCGATTATAAATATCAGGAGGCTGTGCAAAAGCCATTAACTGCCGCCTACCAGGAAGTGATAGAGAAAACAAAACATGTATCCCTTAAATACGATTCCTTTATTGTGCGGCATGATGATGAGCCACCAGAGTTTTATGTTTTGGAGGAAAAGGGATCAAGTTGCTATAAGCAGACGGCACCGACAGACAAAACTGAGAAGACGACATCATCAGAGCTAGATGAAGCAAGCATGAAGCATATAGAACAGACGACAAAGATAGATCAAAGTGGAACGAGCCACGATGAGAAGGCGGCAGCGATCGATTCTTCGGAGCAAGTTGCCAGAATTGACGAGCTGGGACAATGTATTCAATATAAACACACTTAGGTCTTAATTATGACATAGTTATTTTTATAAGCAATACGGTGATTACTTTTCTATTTGTCATGAAATTTTAATTTGATTATAATCGATCTGTTGACGTGTGTGTCAATGAGCCGATTTTAAAGAAGTTTGTCCGATGTGTTTGGAACCTAAAAATGGTCTACTCTTGCACAATAATAATATTGTAGACTTTTTGTATTGCCTTCAATAATTTTATATAACATTTTTGGCTTATGCGATTAATGTTATTTTGCAGACATATTTCCAACTTCAAAGTATATAATTTAATTTACAATTCATCCAGTTCTTCATAAATGCTGGGCAGACAGCTTCTCTGATGGTTTGACACCATATTTGTAGACTTTGTTGAGACTCTCGGGAAAGTCAGGTAGAAGATTATTAAAATTCTCTACGTGATGTGTATGCTGCTCCGTCCAAATGCCATCGCCCGTAAAATGAAACTCAGATTCGATGAGGTACAAAATGAGCGTTAAAATCTCATTGTTGCTTAATTGATGTAAATCGGAGAATGGCAGTTGGAGCTCTTCCATGGCCTCAGTCGCTTGCAGCAGCAACAATTTTTCCTCAATGCGTTTGCTACAATACAGGAACATATAATTCAATAGGATATTTAATAAAATAGGCAGGCATTCCTACTCACATTGGATACAGCAATAGGTGTATGTTATTGAAAATCTCATCCTGTTTAAATTTTTTGCTAATTAAGTATTCCAGACACTGCTTGATATGCAGTACGGGTATGTGACACCAGTTGGGATGACGTGATAGCAAATTGCGCAGCATCTGCTCATCCTTTTTAAGCACATTACTCAGGTAGACAACAATGTCGCGACCCTTTGTTCGATCCGAGCCATCGCGTGCAAATCTAGTAAAAGCAAATAATTTGAACATATTTTTTGCATTTTAGTTGCATAACCTTATGTTTCCACTTACTTAGCAAATGCTTCAGAACCGCAGGAGAGTATGTGCAACGAGGCGCAACGTACTTTTAGCTGATTTAAATAGTCGAGACGCAGTCGAGCCTTGTTCTGGTAATGCACCAAGCGGAGTACTCGGGGATTGCTGCCTAGCGCCTGAAACTGCTCGATTTCATTTAAATCCCGTAGGCGTTCCAGGACCGTCTCTGGCCCAAGAGTGAGCACTTCGAGACAGCGTAAGACCGCATCCTCGCTGATCCCAAAAGAGCGAACATGCTGCAGCGTTTGCTTCAGACCATCACAGGAGGACATCAAGATCTTTGGCCGTCGATGTCCTATGTCGCGTATATCTTGGCCATTGATTGTGGGTATTTCCTGAAGAATGCGACGCACATTGTCTGCATCTGCGTACAGCAGGAAACAATTCTTGCGCATCCGCTCCTTCGAAAATTTAAACACATTGCTCAGCAATTCGATCGTCTCCTGGATGGAGTGAAAGCTCTTATGACGTACACGCGAATAGACGCGCCACAGCTTCTGCAGATCCGCATTGTCCATTTGCAGTCGTTCACGCAGATACAAGTTAAGCATTGATTGGCGCAACGCCTTCAAGGTGACGCTTTCGTCTATGTTCTCGTGCAGAAGCTTTACACTCGTGAAACATTCTATCAGACGCTGAAGCACATTCACGTCGTATGGTATAAAGCGGTGGGCCTTCAACACACCAATTGGCTTGTTGATAACTGTAACATATTTGGTTAAGGTTTGTATGGAGACATTCTCAAATCCGCACTCGACGAGCACACTGTGGCGGTTGGCTAGCGTTAAGGCGCCATAGTAAATGATCATCGGCTTTTTAACAATATCATCCACACTATATTTCAATGACTTCAATGTGTCATACGAATTGAGTAAGTCTTTTCGCTTGATCGTTTTCAGTTCGGGATGTTTCTCGAGAACGGCGGACCAAGTGCGATAGCTACTGCCTGAACAAGTTTACATAAATAAGGTATTATTTTTAGTATTGTTTTTTTTTGTTTTAAACTATTACCAAGCGTTCGCGCCAAATAATTGGGATTCAAAGAGCCCTCCGTGGTTGACATTTCTGAGATGCTTGCAGGCTTTGTTTTTGGCTCTTTGGCGGCTGTCTTCTTTACCGCTGTCAGACTGCGCGAAACATGAAAACAACAGCGTGACAGCAATTGTGCTTGATTTTGGCTACTTCGTAACAGCATATTTATACAATTTTAATTCACATTTGATTAAAACTAGAGCACAACATGCAACAGATAGCAGTACATCAATTCACAATAAATATTCACAATAAACTACGATCAGCTGACACGGGGCTGCCAACCTGCGTTTGTGTTTGCAAGCATCGTTAAATTGCAAACAGTTGGCATTAACGGAACGGCGGCTACACGTGCGTGAACTAAGTTGATAAAAATAATAATAAATTAAGCATGTCGCTCTTACGAATCAGGTATGTTTTGTACAATTCCCGAATGGCGTGAAGATATTTGTAATTTCTATATCTACAGAAAACCCAAAACCCGCAAAGGTAAAAAAGTTTTGTTGGCCCGCGAGCCGCAGCTCATCGAGTCAGCTCGCAGCATGTTGTTTGTGGACGGACGAAAATGCGGCGGAAATGTGAAATTGTGCATGAGGGATCTGCAGCAGCTGAAAAAGCCATTGGTTAAAATTCTACATCGCAAGAATGACATAACACCCTTCGATGATCCCTCCTCCTTGGAGTTGTAAGTGAATTGTGATTTGAAATTTAAACCAGTCCGCATCGAATATTGTCTTTATTTTGTATTTAGTTTGACCATGAAAAATGATGCGGCGCTGTTTACATTTGGATCGACGTCGAAGAAGCGTCCTGACAACATTCTCATTGGTCGTATTTTCGAGAACGAAGTGCTGGATATGTTTGAGCTTGGCATAAAGCGATATCAGTCCATTGCCGAGTTCAAGAACGAGAAAATCGGTGCGTGTGTCAAGCCCTGTTTGGTATTCAATGGCCCCAAGTGGGCCCAAACGGAGGAGTTGCGACGTTTGCGCAGTATGTTCATCGACATGTTTCAGCGGGAGAAGGTCGAGTCCATACGGCTGCAGGGTGTGGAGCATGTACTTAGCTTCACCGTCACAAACGATATGAGTGTCCTGATGCGTTCCTACAAAATATTGCTAAAGAAGTCGGGTCAAAAGACGCCGCGGATTGAACTGGAAGAGATTGGACCATCGGCTGATTTTTCAGTTCGTCGAACCAAAATTGCATCCGAAGATCTGTACAAACTGGCCAGGAAGCAGCCCAAGCAATTGCGAGTAACCAAGAAGAAGAACCTCAGCACCGATCCGCTGGGTAACACAAAGGGTCGCGTCCACATGGGCAAACAGCAGACGGGCTCCATTCAAACGCGTCGCGTGAAAGCACTCCGAAAGACGCCGGAAGAGAAGCGCGATAGTCGCCAAAAAAAGAAGGTGGCCCTGAAAGCGGCTGCGCTTGAGGCTTTAGCAGCATCCGAATGAGTTCCACAACAAGAGAATAAAAGGAAAACTGGCCTTAGATTTAAGTTAGTTGTAATTGCATAAATTGGTCCAGCTTAAAATATAGTTAATATCTTGACTAAACAACTAAAATGTTCATATTATTTAGTGTATGGCATCGACAATGTTTTTAATGCGACGCGTCTTCGATTCGGCCAGGGCATCCTCGAGCGTTTTAATGATGTGCACCAAGCTGCTGACATCCGTTTGTACCAGCAGGTCCTTTCGATGTCGTCGCTCATCCTCCTGCATGGCTCTCAGCTCCATCTCGCTTCGCTCGGACACATCAGTCTCGAGCAGCTCCCGATTCTCGCTCTTTGGCTCGGTATGCAAATAGAGCTTCATTGTAATCACCACATTCGATTGCTGCAACAGACAGCGGGACGCTGTGCGCACCTCCAATCGCCAGTCAAGATTGACCAACCGATAAGCACGTATATTAGCCGACTTAATCGAACCCTCTACGAAACTATGTTTACTATATATAAACTGTTCGAGCACCTCGAGCACATCGTCGCTGAGATCGGGAAATGTCTGACGTATGTCAACTGTTTCGCCAGTCTTTGTGGTTACATGGATGAGCAGGGATATTAAGGCCTCAACGGCACGCTGCACTATCACGCTGTTCACATCGCCGGCGCACTTCTTGGCCAGCAAGTCATAGCGCTCTAAGTTGGGCCCGTTTACAAGATAATCGAATGCCGATTTACACAGTTCGAGGATTTCGCTGGCCGGGCGTTGAAGCAACGCCAAATGGTCGCGTTCCACTTGGCTTAAGCGCAATGCAGACATTATAATTTTCAATGCAATTAATATTGTTTGCGTTAAACAAAGAACGTACACACACAATTTTGCAACACCAATATATTTTTGATGCTAGATGTAAACAACTTTTTTTTTTCTTTTTTTGCATATTTTGCTTTGTGGTAAGCTGCTCACAGCGAGCTGCAACTTATTTTATTTAAAATAAATACTAGTTTGCTTAGTACAAGAAACTGACATGAAATTGTTAATTTTTTGGATAACATATTTATACTTTTCTGACATATATGTTTTGTTAATATATTCATATATTCATAGTCCTGTTTTTTTTTGCTCATAGTTTCGTTCACCAATAATGAGCTGCAGACCAGCCTGCAACCGTTGTTGACAAGTTGTCAGCTCCATTCAAAAGAATCGATTCGATTCAAGAATCGGCTGTTTGCATCTCTCCTGCTTTGTTTATTGATTACTGGGGCGTAAACACACTTGATTAATATCAATTATTTATTTGTAAGACGTCGCCACAACAGTATGGAATTCGACAGTCCCGAGGAGAAAGAGTTTCCCGGCCTATATGCATCCGAAGCAGCCGATACCAAGTCCAAAAAGAGCAAAGAGGAAAGTGATTGTAAGTAGATCCTAATATGGCTTACAAGCAAAAAGGGCGCTACATAAAAATCAATTGCAATTAGTTAGCGAAGGTGATTATGACAAGCACAGCAAAAAGGATTTACTTCTTGGGCGACGAAAAGATAAGAAGGACAAGGGAAAAGATCGCGGATATGCGGCCCTAGATGGCGAAAGTTCGCCCGAAGAGGAACTGGACACAAAGTAAGCACAACCATCGGATCCAAATACAAATAACGCAATCAACTGATTTCTTACTTCACTAGAAGCCCATCAAAATCGAAGAAGTCGAAGACGTTTAAGTTCGTCAGCTCCAAGAGTAAGGAGAAGCGTGAAAAATCGCGGGACAAAGAAAAGGAGCCAAAAGGAGTAGAAGAGGAGCAATCACTCAAGGTAAAAGAGAAGGATAAAGAAAAGGAGCGCCAGCACGACGAAAAGGAGCAAAAAAAGAAGGACAAGGAACGCAAGGAGAAGGACAAAAAGGACAAGACAGACAAGAAGGACAAAAAGGATAAGAAGAGCAAGCAAAGCCAACAAGAAGACACCTACGAACACGACGAAGCCGTGGCACTTGGCTGCCCAATCTTTGGTGTTCCCCTCAGTCTGGCCACGGAGCGATCTCGCTGTCACGACGGCGTCGATCTGCCGTTGGTCATTCGCGACTGCATTGATGTCCTACAACAGGAGCAATCTCTGCGCTGTCCAACGATCTACGTGGTGGAGCCCCACAACGTGTTGCACTTTAAGCGACTGTACAACAATCGCGAATACGATGCCGCCGTAAACGAGATGGACACACACGCCGCCTGCACTCTGTTAATATTGTTTTTGCGTGAACTACCCGAGCCTATACTGACCACAGATCTATTGGCCAGCTTCGAAGAGGCGTCCAAAAATCGCAGCGTCCCCAGTCGAGAGATTGAGCTGCAGCAGTTGGTCGAGCAGCTGCCGAAATGCAATCAAACGCTCCTTGGCTGGTTAATGTTGCACTTCGATATAACTGTGCAGCACTGTCGCTACAACAAATTCAATGCCCAATCGTTGGCTCTCCTGCTCCGACAATACATGCAGATGTCACAACGTTTAATGGTCGTGCTCATGTACCATGCCACTCATCTGTTTCCGGACATCAAGCTGATAAAGTGAGTAAACATTGCACCATATTACAGAGTATATTACATTAGCTGCGCATGATGTGCTGACGGAGATATGGCTCTCTCAGATGGATAATAGACATAAGTTTAGAACGGCGTAAACGCAATCCTTTCAAGCGATTTGTTATCTTTGCTTGCAGGCAGGCAGTGACCCATCCACATGAATCCGCTTTCCAGTTTTCTAACTAACGATATGCACATCTTGCAGATATGTTCCACCACTTACGTCTGCGAGCCCCGAGTTGCCAGATAAACCGGAGGAGATTCAAGTGGAGCTGCGCAAGCAGGATAGTCTGCTGTCCCAAATCCACAAAGAGATGAACGAGGGCTTTATTAACAAGAAGCGCGAAGAGCAGCTTTGGGAGGTCCAACGGATTATTACACAGCTGAAACGCAAATTGCGCAGCTGCGAAAAAAAGCAGGAGAAGTCCATAGACGAAGTAGAAAGCAGTACATCGGCACCACCACCCCAAGCAGTCCATGAGTTACAACCTCCGCCAACAGTTCCATCCGTTCCCACCAACATCAGCGAGGATACAACCGATTCCAAGTCTAATCCTACGCAAATCGAAGCGACTGTTCAGCAGCTCGGTGAGGCTATGCCTACGACGGATTCCTCACCGTCTCCACCCTCAGTCATAGACAAGGAGACGGGCTATTTGCTGTTGCCCAAGGCAAATCCGCAGCGTGATGAGTTGTTGCGACTGCAAATTGAATACGATGAGCTTATGAGCTGGCAGAACGAGCTCAAGGCTCGCATCATCACCGAGCGCAATGAGATCTTCCGCTTGAAGCAAATCTACGAACAGGAAGCACTGAAACCACAAGCAACAGCAATCGGCAGCCAGGAGCAACTGCCCGAAGAAGGCGACTACGAACGGATCATTGAGCATTACACGCGAGAGAATGCGCTGCTGGAGCACAAAAAGCAAATGCTTGGCATGGAGCTTAAGGAAGAGCGGCGAGAATGCATTGCTCTTCAAGTTGAACTGCGTTTGCAGCAATTTTAGTTAATGCATATGTTACGAACTATTTATGTGTCTAATCGAACAAAACAAAACAAATTCTCAAAACAAATATACGCATTACCTTAAATGTAAACAAAAGCTTTCGCGCGCGCTTCTTTGTCAAACAAGTTGACAGCACCACTCGTTCTGTCGCCATCAGCTGTTAAAGCACAGGCATGTATTCCAACAACACCAAGCATTTAACCTTGCGCCAGGTTAGCCTAAAGCTTTTGCGAATAGCTATTGGGATTTTGCAAGCTACGCAGCTGCTTATTGTTTGACAAACTGAATTTTTAGACCTTTATTAAAAAGAACAAAAGATAAAAAACAAAATGTTGAAGCAAGTAACGAAACAATTGGCACTGCAAGGCGTGCGCAACTTTTCGGTCAGCCAACAGGTCAGTAAAACAATGCGTATGCGAAAAAACGCAATTTTCTTTTATGATGTTTACGTAACAACACAAATAGTCAAATAATTGTAAGACCAGTTAAAAATCTCAAATGAATTCTAACGTTTTCCTTTGATGGTTATCGAAGTAAAATTAATTAAACATATATAAATTGAATTTTTTTGACAGAACAACTACAAGGTGACCGTATGCGGTGCTTCTGGCGGCATTGGCCAGCCACTGTCGCTGTTGCTCAAGCAGAATCCCTTGGTTACGGATCTGGCGCTGTATGATATCGTGCATACACCCGGAGTGGCCGCCGATTTATCCCACATCGATACAAAGAGCAAGACTGCAGGTTTTATGGGTGCCGATCAAATGGGCGATTCGCTTAAGGGTGAGTGGAATACAGAAAGTTAGGTTATGTTACTATTTATCCGAGTGGAATATTACCACATTGACATAATTTTAGTGATGCATTTGCGAATTATCTACGTTTTTTTTTTGACATAATTAAAATATAATAAAATCTGTTAAACATATATATACATTTATGCTGATAGGAGCATTTAATGGTTTGATAAGGGGGCGATTTATGACTTATTTGCCATTTAGAAGTTGTTTGTAATCAGTGTAATCAGGCTTTTTCAACAGTAGCCAACTTTTGGACCATAATACAAAGAATCAAAGCTGTCATATATATACATATATATATATATATATATATATATATATATATATATATATATATATATATATATATATATATATATATACATTTTATGTTTATAACTTTTTTTAGTTTCATTTAAAAATGTAATGATAAATAATTATTAATTTACACAAAGTACATTTTACATTTGCTTAACAAGTGCAAATTTTACAAAAAAAATAATTAAATAATTGATTATATTGAAACTCAATTGAAACTCCAAACAAAAAAAGGTGTAATTAAAATATATTATAATATAAAAAGTATATATAAATAAAATTAAATTTGAATGATTTTATAAACAAATATTTCAATATTATATTTGTAGGATCCGATGTGGTTGTCATCCCCGCTGGTGTGCCCCGCAAGCCCGGCATGACACGTGATGATCTCTTCAATGTGAATGCCGGCATCATTAGGGATATTTCCAACTCAATTGCCAAGAATTGCCCCAAGGCACTGGTGGCCATCATTACGAATCCCGTCAACACCTGTGTGCCCATTGCTGCCGAGATTCTGAAGAAGGTATGTGCTCCAATAAAAAATCAGATATTAAACCTATTTAACGCCAATTGTCTTTTGCTGCAGGCCGGCGTGTATGATCCCAAGCGTTTGTTTGGTGTCTCCACTCTGGATGTGGTGCGTGCTCGTGCCTTTATTGGTCACGCCCTTGGCGTTGATCCCCAGAGTGTGCAAATTCCCGTGATTGGCGGCCACTCGGGCGTCACCATTCTGCCAGTGCTCTCTCAGAGCCAACCTCAGTTTAAGGGCAACCAGGATGCCATTGAGAAGTTGACCGTACGCATTCAGGAGGCTGGCACAGAGGTGGTTAAGGCCAAGGCTGGCGCTGGATCTGCCACCTTATCGATGGCCTATGCTGGCGCTCGCTTCGCTGGCTCCCTGCTTAAGGGTCTAAATGGTGAAAAGAACGTCATCGAGTGCTCTTATGTGCAGTCCAACATTACGGAGGCAACGTTCTTCTCTACGCCGCTGGTGTTGGGCAAGAGTGGCCTGCAGGAGAACTTGGGACTGCCCAAGCTGAACGACTACGAGAAGAAGCTGCTGGAAGCCGCCATTCCCGAGCTGAAGAAGAACATCCAGAAGGGTATTGACTTTGCCAACGCTTAAGTTAAATGAATTCTGAATGTGATCACAGCTATTCACTAGCCACAGTCTGTCAATCAGCCCCTTCAAAGTTTTCATCATTAGTTATCATTTAGTTTTTATTCATGCATTGGTTACTTAGCAAATTCGATCGATTTAAGTTGAAAAGTGTGAAACATTCGTATGTCCAAAGATTAAACAGCCATGCGCTACATTTACCATTGAAATAATGAGTTAAATTCTTAAAGAGAATTAGAACTCATCATGCAGGAATTTTCGTGCAGTTTTATTTGGGTTTACTTGATTGTTGATAAATTATGTTGTATGTTTTCAGTTAAAACCGGGTAAATATTATTTTAATTTTTTTTTTTTCTTAGAGCATTTTCCAAAACTTAATCGACTTTTTAATGAATAATTTTTTATTTTCATACAAATAGTCCAACATCTGTAATATACTTTTTTTACCCTGACAAATTAAAATAAATCGGACAATAAACAAAATAATACAGATGAACAAAGATACATTTTTCGATAAGAAAACTTTTAAAGGCCATAGATTAGGTGTTCAAAATTAACGGCTACAGTATATATGGAGTAGGAAGTACACAGAATACTTAGGATAAAGACAAATTAGGTATTTTATTCATTTTACAGATTATTAATATTTCAGTTGGACTCGGACTGCAGTCTTCCTGATATAAATATAATGCTCCTAAACTGGTAAAAAGTTATTTATTATATAGTTATTCAAGCATTATAATTCGTTTTTATTACCAAATTTTGTAAAAGCAATATATAAGTGGAAAATCATGCGCTTTGCAGTTTCAAATCCCAGTCACGTAAGGTTGTATTTATTTAGACTTCAACTTAGTGCACAAAAAAATAAGTCAAAATGAAATCCTAGCTAACTTATATAAGTTGTAAACAGTTGTAGGGGTATTAAAATTAAAGAAGTTTTCGCTGACTCGATAAAATATATATATTTTTGATTTGCAAGTGAGTCGATATAGCAATGGGGAGTGGCAAAGGCGCGCATGTCGAAGTGTTCTCCAATGCAATGTGTTTTTTTTTACAATGATACAGGACTAGTAGCAACAAAATCATAGACATCGGTGAAAGTTTAATCATATAACCTCTAATAAAACTAATATTGAGCATACTGTAAGATTGGTATCACCAATGCAACAACATTCCGTAGGAAAAGTCATTTAAATTTGGAATATGCAAAAGTAAATATGTAAATTTGTTATGATAAAATGATGCCTAGCGTGATTGCCGCATTCACTTCAAGCTCCTGTTTTAAGTTGATGATCAGCAGCACCGCGTCCAACTCATCGCCTGTCACCTCGTTGTCCAGCACATAGACACTGGTTATGTCCAGGTTGTGGGAGTGTAAAATGATTTGATTTCTTGCCTCAAAAACTACTATGAAGATGCGTTCATGACTAATGAAGAATAACGCGTGGGCTTATTCAATGTGTAATAGTCGAGCGATAATGCTTTGCTTAAAATATTAGGCTCACATTTGGCTTGACAATGACGAGGACAATAACTATAATATCGTTAATAAATTTTATATGCACACGTGAAACCACTTCCGATAAGGTGTGCTAAAATCTATTTACCAACAACAAAACTTGGTACGAGCTGGTAAATTGACAAATGATGTCGAGCATTTCATTTATTCAGTTAATTATAAATTTCTTTTAACCCCGTCACCAATAAAGGATGAGATGAGTGTATTGGGTAACTGAATTCGTTTGAAGTGGCATGACGCACATATTTATAAATACTAATTTAAAAGACCTTAAATATGCTGTTTTAGCATGCTTATTTAGAACTACTCGAAAAAAGTGAATATTTGAAAACCTATGTCTTCAACGTTCCCTCATACATATAAATTTTAAATAGCAATTCCAATAAAAGATTTCGTCGTGCGAGACTAATCAGTTAAAACGCGAGTTGTTTATATTTAAAAATGCATTAATGCGTGTAATAATAATCTCTTACTAACAAATCATATTAGTAATTATATTTTTACTTTCTTATTTCATTGTGCTGTGCAACTGCATAAGTGGGCCATATAATTTATACTATTGGTAATTGGTTTCCAAAGGATTAGTCGTGCCGCTTAGCCAGCTGGAAATGTCGGCTGCATTCTCCTTTAGCCAATTAAGATTGTACTTAATTGTCTCAATTGCCTGTTGCCTGGGACTGGCACCCGCTCCAGACTCGGGATACTTTTTGAAGAATTGCTGCACTTCCTCCAGCTTAACATCGCTGGCAAATCGACTTGTAACGCTTACAATCAATCTGCCCAAAGCGCGATCATTTAAGCCAAAACGTTCAACTAACTGTGGCCAGTGCTCTCGGTAATATTCCCAGACAATGGGTTGACCCACCGGATTGTCAGCGATATCCCGCACGCACGTGAAATAGTCCTGGGAGCGCACAATACTTTCATCATTGGCCAGCTCCAGGAAACGATAGAGCAGCTGACCATCCTGCACAGCCGACAGTCCGTACATAAGCTTTAACTTTTCGCTAGCATCCGTCTCTGCCTTGAACCGTTCCAGCAGCAGCTCCCAGTTCAACTCGCTGCTTGTCTGCTGCATGCCATAGTAGTAGACGACTTCGCGAAGATCCGGCGCAGGACGATTGCTAGCAGTGGGGTTCTTGAGCCAAGTAGTGAAACGGTCCGTGGCCTGAGTCAGGCAGTCGTGTAGTCCCAAGGCACAGGCGGCAGAAAGGACAGAAACCCGCAAGCGACTGCAGAATAATATTGTGATTAGGTGATGAATTACTCAAGAAATTTCATCGTTTTGCTTTAAAAGGTGTTCTAATTGGCAAATAGTTATAATTTCTAAATATTCTGTATTAAATACTAAATAATAATTAAAATTTAATATGAATTATAACTATTCTAATTTGCTAGTAATATAAACATTAATAAATGTTTTATGCTCACTTTTTCAAATGGTTGTTGGCATCGACTGTCCAGCCGACCTCCTTGTAGACATTGGTAAGGAGTGTGCGGGCATAGGTCACATAGGAGACGTAGTTCTCCGTGAACATGAGATGTCTCTTGAGCGTTAGCAGCTTGGAGGCAGCTACGTACCAGGGCACAAAGTCAAGCTCATCGGCGAGATAGGCGGTCATCTCCAGTGGGACAGTGTAGGACAACTGACTGGCATCGGCCAATGCAAAGGCATCGTCCAGCAAATGTGCCCGATCCGCAATATCGAAATGTTTATTGAGGAGCTCTTGAATAAGTTTCTGCCACAGACTTTCCTCATAGTTGACGCGATAGTAGCCCAGCTGATGAGCATTCAGTTTGATCCATTTAATATCGGATGGCAGTGCCACTGTGATTTCATCAACGTCGTACTCAAAAATTAAGTTGTTATCATGGCCGTTGTCCGCAAAATAGGTGATTGGTACGCTCCAATTGTATCCGAATTCAGATTGCTCCACCTCTTCCTCATAGCTGGCTTTGTTAGAGAGGAATCGATTCTGAGTAAAACTGTAACCTTCAGCGGTTTGACGCACATTGATGACTGGATAACCCATCTGCTCGGTCCAAGTGCGCATCATTCGCTTGACATCAAAATCGCTGATCTGGGCAGCCACTTCAGTCAGGAAGTCATCGGTGACTGTATTGTTGAAGGAGTGTTTGGTCAAATAGTTGGTAACAGCCAGCTCAAACTTCTCTGGACCGACAAGGTTCTCTAGCATGCGCAACACAGATCCTGCCTTCTCATAACTTATCGTATCGAAAATGGCCGTGATTTCATCCGGAGACTCCACCTTTTGCACAATAGGATGCGAGGAAAGTTTCGCATCGAACACCAACACCGGATGAAGTGCATTTATTTGAAATTGTTCCAGCTGCAGGGAAAAGTTTGAAAGGATTTTAAAAATGATTTTGTAAATTTTAAGAAGCTATTAGTTAGAGCAAATGTTTTAGGCTAGGTATCATTAAAAATGTTATTCTATTTAAAATTTCCCCATTCTCACTTACCATGCCCCAATCGGGATGCACAGCATGGACGCCCTTGAACTGCATGAAGCGAGCGAATCCCTCGTTAAGCCAAAGGTCATTCCACCAGTTCATGGTGACCAGATTGCCAAACCACTGATGAGTAATCTCGTGAGCCAGTACACTAGCCACCGACTGCTTGTTCAGCGTCGAACTAATCTGCTCATCATAGAGCAGAGCAGTCTCACGATATGTAACTAGACCCCAGTGCTCCATGGCATTCGAGGCAAAGTCGGGAATGGCAGCCATATCCAACTTGGGCAGTGGATACGGCACCTTGAAGTATTGAATGTAGTACTCTGTGACAGCTGTTCCAAATCCCAATGCGTATTTCACTTTGCTCTTCTGATGGGGAGTGGCAAAGGCGCGCATCTCAAAGTCTTTCCCAATGCCATTTGCTTTCACCATGCTCTTCTCCGAGTCAAAGTCAGAGACAATTATACAGGCCAAATAGCTGCTCATTGGCTCACTGGTGGCAAAGCTGGCCATCGTGTTCTCGCCCAGTAATGTCGTGTCCACCTGGTTCATGTTGGAGAGTGCATGATAATTACCCGAAGTGGGATGCACAACGCTGATCTCATAGGTGGCCTTCATGGCGGGTTCATCGAAGCAGGGATATGACTGGCGCGCATAGGTTGGCTCAAATTTTGTAGTCGCAATGTTGCTAAAAATATAAGCGATATATAAGAAACAATAATAACAGAACTGCGTTGTGAGCTTTTCATCCCACATCCACTAACAACCAACTGCTCAAACGACACTCACCTTAGAAACCTGGTCCATCCTCAAAAATTAAAAAAATACAAATACCCAAGCATTAAACTATCCGTTGGTCTCAGATTATCTCTGACTAAAATAACATAAAAAGAGACTCTCTCTAATAGTCTTTGACCAATTATTTAAAAAGATTTCTACCAAAAGTGTTCTAGAGTTCTATTATTCACTATTATAACCAATATTATCCCAATAATAATCTCCTAGAAGACAACTAATAACTATCAAAATACTAATATTGAACATATTGTAAGATTCTGATATACCCATTTCCACAATATTCGTTAGAAAAAGTTACTTAAGATTTAGAACATGAAAATATAAATATCTAAATTATACCTTAAACTTAAGCGAGCTGAATGTCTTATCCGAAATTGTTACTTAAACTTAGTTAGCTAAAGATTTTATCAGTAAGCTTTACATAAATAGATAAAATATGTTTTTGGCTGGATATAAATATTTGTAACATACTTTAAGGCAGTTGCAACAATTACTTACCGCTGCTGACCCGCAGGCGTCGCATAGCTGCTGCTGTATAATCCAACTAATTTGTTGCGCATTTGTCCTGAAAAAATGATGCCTAGCGTGATGGACGCATTCACTGCCAGCTCCTGTTTTAAGTTGATGATCAGCAGCTGACGCACCGCGTCCAACTCATAGCCGGTCACCTCGTTGTTTAGCACATAGACACTGCTTATGTCCAGGTTGTGGGAGTGTAAAATGATTTTATTTGTTGCCTCCAAAACTTTTATGGAGATGCGCTCCTGACCCGTGAAGTTTCCGGTATCTAGCTCCGGATGTAGATGCAGAGAGTAATGCGTGGGCGCCAGTGCCGTCGGTAGACGATAATCAATCTGTGTGAGTACCATTTAGGCTAATAAGCAATCCAAACACAGCTCCCACTTCTTACCTCATCGAGTACTGTACGCTTTTCCACTTGAGTGCGCTGCTCGGCTACAACTATCGCTGTTGCCACGCCCCAAAGCAATGCCACACGGAAACAATTACCCGTTATATGCATCTTAGTCGGTCGAGCGACAACGGTTAACTAACGGCATTAGTCGCACACTTGGATCGATTATGGCATTAGCTGTGGCCATACATATTAGTCAATAAATTATATTTACAATATAATATTATTATGGGCTACAATATAGCTAACATGTTCCGATAGCGCTAAAAGTTAATTTCCCAACTGATATAGGCGGAATTTCGATACTGCAATAAAATTGCTAAATTACTTAACCAAAAGCAAAAACATGATATTGATGTATTTACCGATTCCTTTTTATGCCCTGTTAACATTGGATGAGAAAAGTGTATATTGGCATTTGATACGCCTTTGCTATAAAGACAAATTATGATTACCTTCAGAATGGGAATTTTATCTTCCTCGTTCCCAAAATAATTGGCATATATAGAAACGAAAATTGTTGGAAATTTTTAAAAATAATATAAACTAAATCTGGAACATTTTAAAAAATGTAAATATAAATTATCATCCACTAGATTCCACAACATTCACTAAATTTAATTTAAACTAATATTAGTACAAACTTCTTCATTAAAGATTGAGCAATACACTTGTAAATAAAATGTATATCCCACAATATGCAATTATTAGAGGTAATATACACAAATCTATAAAGAATCTATATAATCTATAAAATTGTAAAAATATTTGTATAGCCATTTATTCAGGGTGTTTTCACGCAGCTAATCTCGCAGCTAAAGTCGCCAATTTTAAACTTCAACGTTATCATTGGTATTGCTGCCCAGTTCTGATAATCTAAAAAAATATAGATTTATTGAGTTTTCATGCGTTTAGTTTTTTTTTTTGTTATCTGGGTAATCTTTATTTGGTAATGCAAACAAAGTGTTTTAGTTTATAATGGTAATTCGATGACTGTAAAAGCCAATGATATATTTTGGCGCCATCGATGCCAGAGTTGCTTTTCTATCTCAGCTGTTTTTCCTGCTTGTCGAGCCAAGCGTCCACACTCTCGAGATTCTCAGCCAGCCAGACTATGTTGTTCTTGACCGTCTCCAGGGCACGAACTCGGGCGGCCGTTCCAGCTCCCGCCTCGGGATACTTTGCAAAGAAGTGCTCCATTTCCTCTAGCTTCGTTTGGGTGCGGAAGCGCGACGTTATCGATGGTATCAAATTGCCCAAGTAACGCTCGTTGAGGCCAAATCGAGCGACCAACTGCAACCAGTTCTCGCGGACATAATCCCACACGAGTGACTCACCCATTGGATTGGACGATATGTAGGTTAGGCAGGTGAAGTAATCCTGACCACGCACATACTCCTCGTTCCAGGCTAGGTCGATGTAGCGTTGCAGCAGCCACGGCTCCTGTACAGCCGACAGGCCATACATAAGCTTTGATTTCTCACTGGCATCGGATTCGCTGATGAACAGTTTCCAGACCGTCTCCCAAATCTCCTGATTGCCCACCGATTGCATGCCGTAGTAGTAGACGGTCTCACGCACATCGGGACTGGGGCGCTTGTCGGGAGTGGCCAGCCAAGTCTTGAATTGCTTGCCTCCTTCAGTAAGGCATGCATCTAGACCCAGAGAACATGCCGCACTCAAGGCAGTCACACGTAGACGACTAAAGGAATACATTTATATATGTGATACGAAAAAGGAGCACAGTAGTACTTACTTGTCCAAATGATTCTCCCCGACGGTCCATGTAAGCGATGTGTAAATGGGTTCGATCAGAGCAGTTGCGTATTTCTTGTATTTGACGAAGGTGCTGGTGTAGTAGAGGGTGCGCTTCAGTGATGTCAGCTTGGAGGCAGCCACACTCCAGGGCACATAGTTGTCTTCCTTGTCCAGATACTTGGTCATGTCAAAGGCAACCGCGTAGGGCAGCTGCGTGGCATCCGCCAAAGCGAATGCATCATTAAGTAGGCAGGCACGATCTCCAGCACTGAGAGCGTCTGGCTTTGCCACCATCTGATTGGCCAGTGATTGCCATAAGGCCTGATCGTAGTTGACACGATAATAGCCAACCTGATCGTGATTAAACTTGATCCACTGCACCGCGGCTGGCAACTTAATGATCACTGTAAGCCAAATTTTGCGAAAAATTACAGCTCATGTGGAATAATACATATGATGTGTCCGTACTTACTTTCGCTATAATCGTAGTAAAACCAATCTCGCTGCACTTGAGGACTCGCGCTGGTGGTATATGTGATGGGGATGGACCAGCGGTAGCTATAATAACAAAATATATGTGAGAAATTTGTAATCAGATAATCAGAGAAAGAGAGATAGATAAACAGATAGATGAACAACTCACTCGAATTCTGATGGCTCGTGGCTTTCATTGTAGTCATTGGGATTGGACAAGAAACGCTTCTGCTTCAATTTGTATTCAGTGTTCGAGAGTTTCTCGATCGTGATCACGGGCAGACCCATCTACAACGAAGCCATAAAAATGGTTTGAATTGCTATATGCAAATTCTTAACTTGTGGGAATGCTGCACAGTCCCAAAATCTTCACACACACACCTGCACAGTCCATGTGAGCATAATATCCGTCACATTGTATTCCAGATCAAGTTTATCAATCTCGCTAAAGAAGTCAGCAGTAACGGCGTTTTGGTATTTGTATTCATTTAGATAGTTTGTTACCGCTTGCCGGAAAATTCGCTCCCCAAGAAAGTCTTCCAACATGCGAACGAGAGAGGAGCCTTTGGAATACGTAATAGTGTCAAAGATTTCCGTTATCTGATCGGGATTCTCAACCTTCTGTATAATGGGATGGGAGCCCAGAGTGCCATCCAAATTAAACACTCCGTGCAAAGTGCTCACAATAAATTGATCTCGCTACAAAGTATATTTGATTAGGTAAAAATTTATTGATTAACAATGATTCGCTGAAACTTACCATTTGCCAATCCGGGAATACGGAATCAACGCCCAGATACTCAATAAAGCTGGCGAAGCCTTCGTTTAGCCATAAATCATTCCACCACTGCATGGTGACTACAACAAAAAGCCATCAATATCAGCTGCCCACCAATTGACCAATTCTTATATTTAACAGTTTACCCACCTAGATTTCCAAACCACATGTGTGCAAATTCGTGGGCAATAACACTGGCGATACGCTGCTTATTTACCGTTGAGCTGGTGGCCTCCTCGTAGAGCAGCGATGTCTCTCGATAGGTGACCAGACCCCAGTGCTCCATGGCGCCTGACACGAAGTCGGGTATGGCAGCCATGTCCAGTTTGGGAAGGGGATACTCAATTTGGAAATAATCAATGTAGTATTCAATGATCCCCTTGCCCACATTCAGGGCAAAGTCAACCTTCTCGATCTGCTCGGGCGTTGCATAGACGCCCATATCAAAAGCTTGGCCAATGTCCTTCGTGTCGATTTTCACCACTTTGGCCTCGAAGTCGGAGACTATAAAGCAAGCCAGATAGGTGCTCATGGGCACACTTTTAGTGAATCTAACTTCGGTGGTGGCGCCATTGTTAACCTCAAAACCGACTTTCATGTTAGACAGCGCATGATAATTGCCACCCGTCGGACGCACCAGGGTGATCTCAAAAGTGGCTTTCAGAGCGGGTTCATCGAAGCATGGAAATGCCTGTCGTGCGTAGGTTGGCTCAAATTTGGAGGTCGCAATCGTTTTGCGTGTCTCATCGGCCTTCACATATGAGGAACTGTACAGGCCCACAATTTTATTGGCCATATTTCCCGAAAATTGGATCATAAGCAGGACAAGAGCTCCGACGTCCAACTTCCTGTTCAAATTGATGATCAGGAACTCTCGAACTGTGTCGAAAGTGAAGTTCGTGACAATCACTGGGGATGTTGGGGCGTGAACAACCACACTCTGTATGTTCAAATAGAGCGAATGCAATATTATCTGGTCTGTTGCCTCGATTACCGTTATAGTGATAATCTCACTGCCACTAAACGTGCCCGTTTCCATATTCGGATACAGATTGAGTTCATAGTTGGTGGGCGTCAGAGCAGTCGGCAAACGATAATTAATCTTCCCCGGAGGCGATAGTGTGGTCGTTGGGGTCGTTTGGGTCGTTGGGGTAGTGGCTAACGTCGTTGTGGATGTGAAGCCACCCTCGAGCAAATCGAGCTTATTCTGTGCATCACGCAGATCTTCCTTCAAGTTAGCCTTCTGCACGGCCAGCACAATGGTGGCGATGGTGAAGGCGGTCAAAGCGACGCCCAAACAAATGCTAACCAATTTCGCAGTTATTATCATATTCGATTCGATGGGTTAATCCAATGCGGGCAACGTCAAAACCGCAACTAAGCGTTGACACTGAACGCCTCAACGACTTTATCATGATTGGAATATACTGATTGCTAATCTAATCAGCGTTTTCACTAATCTATGATAGGACCGTCCTCGTACCGTTTACCAACAATTTCAACGATCTGACTATTTTGCCGGCCATTCCACATTTTTTGACGGATTTAAAAATCGATTTTTAAAGCATTGATTAACTCACTTCCAAATGACATGCAAGATCTGCTCATTTTTCCCGAATCTTTGGCAGAAACTCCCGGCGCCAGCGGGTCAACTTTCCATAGCGCCGGCGCCCATATGTGTGAAAATGTCGATTAGCTTTATGTTTGGACCAATTGAGCAAAGTCTTACCCACAACGACTACCTGATTTTTTTGGTATTTGTTGCTTTACCCAGCGCCTTAGGTACTTAAAAAACCCTTTTCCGGTGTGGGATTCTCTCGGCCTAATTAGAGAGTTGGTATTTTCATTGTGCCAAAACCCAAATAACCAAATTTCCGCGCATGTTTTTCAACGATTGTAAAAATTATACAATGACTTTATCAGTCCAAAAGTGTGCCTAGCTTTATAGACGTAGATAATTGGTATACAATAGAAAGTATATTACTATAGTTGGCGTTTAAAAGTTCCACAAACATGAAGTATTGCTTATATTATTGATTGGAATATTTTGAATGATCAAAAACAGAAGCGTTATCAGCGTAATATATATAGACACTTCATGTACGGATGTGGAATTATAACTTGATTAATATCATGTGATTTTTACTTTTGGCCTGAAAACTAAGAAAAATTGATGATGGAAATACGGGCTGGATCGGGTTCAGAACCGTTTACCGCAAAACGCAATTAATTTTCCAAATTATGTTATTTGTCATATGTTTTGTTAGATAATTGGCTTTGCCAGTAGAGTTGGCAAAACACAGGATTACGATCCGAGCACGTTTCACATATTTAACCCAAAAACTCCGAGCCCAAAACATTGATTTCATACCGTTGGGAAACCCGGGAAACTGAATGGAATTGATTGAAATTCATTCATGAACCGACTTAGCTCTACCTGACTAAGCGTGGGAATGTTGATCGAAGCCAGGATCGACGTCGCAGGAGATCTATGGAAAGAGCAGGTAGGCAGAAGGAATAAAAATTGGGCTGCTACGTAATTGCGTCGACTTCGATGTGTCTGTTGGGTTATTTGTTGCGAGCGCTGGGAGTTTTGTGCTATATGCCAAAAAGTCCCAAGTAGACAAAAACTCAAATTTCCGGTTTTTTAAACAGTCTCAGTATTTCAAACGGACCGACGCAAAGCGACTTTGTATAAAACCAGGCCACAGGCTCATCTCAGCACACAGTCGAGCCAACGACAGCAACGAGAACACAAGATCACAAAACAATGTACCACACAATTCCACTAATCCTGATCATTGCCAGCACCGCAAGAGCAGCAACCATTGTGGAGCCGATGAGCAACTACTACCAGTACACCCAATTCCAGTCTCCACTCTCTTGGGAAGCCATCAGCAGCAGCAGCTTGCAGCAGGCCATGATCAGCTGTCAGGAGAGCTTCAAATGGCAACGCTGGAACTGTCCCAGTGATGACTTCATCAAGCGAAGCACAGCTCAACCCGTTGCCCAGGAGCTGGATCGCGAGGATGTCTATGTGACAGTCATTGCCATGGCATCCATTTTGCATAAGCTGACAAGGGACTGCGCCAATGGAATCATTGCCGGATGCGGCTGCAGCGAGAATGCCCTCAATGTGCCCTGTGCCCATGAGCCAGAGAAGGCGCTGCATCTCTATGAGCAGCGATATGGTGTTGGAACAGGTGCCGTTGCCCACAATCAGCGTGTGGTCGGTACCTTGATGAAGCAATCCCTGGAACAGGATTGCCATTGCAAACAGCATAATGCACAGGGCAGCTGCCTGAAGGAGCAATGTGTGCCGGTGCTCAAATCCTTTAAAGCTATTGCACAGAATCTTTTACATATGTACGACGATGCCATACAGCTGGACACAACCACCAGCAACCTGAAGATCATGTGGCAGAATATACCGCTCGATTCGCTCATCTACATGCAGGACTCGCCCAACTACTGCCAACCGGAGGAGAGCAATCGCTGGGCAGGCACACGTGGCCGGCGGTGCAGCAAGCACAGTGGCAGCGGCACGGCTGCCGATGAGCGTCTTTCCTGCCAGCAGCTCTGTCGCGTCTGTGGATTCCGAGTCCGTTCCCAACATGTGCGCAACGAGCGGCGCTGCAATTGCAAACTCGTCTGGGGATTCCGATTGCAGTGTGATGTTTGCATTCAGCTGGAGCGCCAATACAGCTGCTTCTAGAGAAAGAGAGAGAGTAGGAGAGAGAGAGAGAGAGACGGAGAGAGACCGACCTGTTTTTTGTGGGCGCTGGTTGAGCCTAGCAACAGTTGCAATTATTTACTCAAACTTTAGACTTAAGTTAATCTATTTTTAAAAATGTCACAGCTAATTTATTACTCAAGCACGAAAACAAAATAAAAACGTTATCGGAAAACTATAAAAACGGGGTATTCATACATTTGAAAAGGGGCGTTACTCAATGAATTTTTCCAGGTAAATCTAATCTGACAATAGATTAGATTCAAAGAATCAATTAATTACAAAATATGATCATTTTGTGTTTTCTTTCTAAGGATATCCTTTGGTTTTCTAAAGGATCAATTATCCTAATTCATAACTGAGAAAACACAGCGACGCACCCGATTTGTTTTATTTATTTTCATATTTTATAACTTAATGTGAAACTTATTGCAATTTGAGTGAGTGTGTGTATTTGTGTGTGTTTTGTTCAACTAGCTGTCTAAAGTTTCTGTCTAATTCACCCAGGTAGTGGGCTTCCCCTCCACCCGATAGCCATTGTAAGCTGCGGCCGCTGAAGAGGCGGCTGCTGCCAGTTCCGATCTTCGGCTCGGTTCGCTGGCCCAATAGGAGGGTGCCACCTCATAGGATTGCATCATTTTGTTGCTGTTTTTGATGGCCGAGAGTATGAGCAAGAATATGGCCAGCTTACCCACCAAAATGGACTTGACCAGCAGCAGCTTCAACTTGGTCACCAGAAACGGCACAATCGCGGACTGTATGAGAAATGGTAGTATAAACAGCGGCAGCACCTTAGTGATCATATCGTACTTCTTGCCACGACCTGCAATTGGCTAACGATGAAATCTCTGATTTATATTATGTGGCAACTCAATGGGACTCACCCTCCTCGCTGTTGTCCGTGACAAGCCAGCGTGCAGCAATAATCTCCCTTAGATTCTCGCCATCCAATTTCACACACACAATATCGTTGCTCATGTCCAAAGTGACATTTAGCCCTGGCCCCACATGGTACAGCTCCACATTGTTGTGCACCGGCTCATCCCCATCAGCTTGGCTAGGCTCCCCCAATCTCTTCTCGCTGTTGCGATTCTTGCGTTTACGCTTGCGACGCTTCTTGCCTGCCCCCGTTTCGTTCTCATCGTAGATGTGCGTCTCGGTTTGTGCCTCCAGCAACGCTTCGGCGTCTGCTTCACTGCGCAGCTCCTGCACAAGCACATCATCCACTGCCTGTTGCTGTTGCACCTGCTCATCCTGATCCAGCTCCTGGTAGTCAGTTGCATGATTTGGCTGCGGTGCGACATTGATCCGATCCCGCAAACGCTTCTTGTACTCACTGGTTGTCTTGTTGCCCAGATAGGTGCTCTTGTAGTTCTTGTAGATGCCCATGTAGATGTGCGAGTTCTTCTTCAGCGCCAGCTTGTCGTCCGGCTCATAGCTGCTACTGGCCAGGCCACGCCCCGACTCTGTGGTATCGTCAACAGCTGGATTCGCTGCAGACTCGCTGGTATCCTGACTGTTGGCCAATGTTGCGCATATCGCGAAAAACATTAGGAATCTTACAAGGGAGCACATCTCTATCGCATATCACTGTTGCACCCAGAAACTATATAGTTTATTTTTCTTGCTGCTGTTGCTGCTGAGTGTGTGTTTACCTCGCGGGAAGCAGCCACAAAATGTGGCACGATCGTCGCTCAACATGCATTTTATCAACTCAGCAACTGCTGCGCCTGCTGCTGCAATTGTTGCTGTCGCTGTTGCAGTTGCTGTTGCAGTTGCTGTGGCTGCTTCTAGAGGAAAGCGGCTAGAACTGGCAGCATACAGCTGAAAATGGCATTGGAATTGGGAACAGCCTGCTTTTAGACTTCTGTGTCACATGTGGCTTGGTCTATGGCAACTTGTGGCCAGAACACGATTTTAGCGCTATTTCTAAATCTTCTTCGATTAAATTCGCCAAGAACCGCTGTTTACTGTTCGTTGTCTTGCTCAAAACTTGAAAAGATATCTGGAGCAGGCTCGCAATTTCTTATTGAACTCGCTCAATGATTTCTTTTATCTGTAATTGCTGTACACACAATTGCTCCGCCCCCTCCACCACCCCCTCCCGAACACACTCCCCTACCTCAACACAATAGCCATAAATAATAACATGGAATCGTTAAGTAGCCTGATCTGCTCTAGTCTGCGATCTGCTAATGGCCACCTTGTGTGTGAGATTCTCTTAGCCATATCCAAAACACAATTAGCTCTGACGGCCACAGCATGAGAAAGTTGTTGACAGAATTGGCTAGAAAAGTGCTCTTCTTCTGGGGCTGCTTTGGCTTTATCAGCATTTAGCTGATTAAGGAGCCAGTGCTTTGTTTAGACTAAGGCTAGAAAGTAAATATATATTTGCTGCAATGAAAAATCCGCTTACCATATTTGGTTTCTTAACTAACTACTTTCACACAACTGCACAATAGTGTTTCTTCTAAACCCGTTTGATAATATGTTTCTGAATAAATGTGTAAATGTTAAGCCAATTCCCATCATTAATTATTTTACTTCAATTTTCTATCTATATTAAACAGTTTTTCTTGGCTAGACAGTGCGAACATGTCTTAGGGTCGAACACTTTGTAATGAAAGTGAATTGCAAACTTGAACAATTTAAATGTAAATTTCTCAGTGTTTATCAATGGGCAGGCATTCGAGTCATTTATAATACAGCGTACATGTATTTAGTCGGCTTAATATATAGAAACGAAAGCGAATGGACTGTCCTCAATATATATAGACACGCGTCGTGAAAGAATGCCCATGTGCCAGACTTTGTCGCAGCACCAAGTGCAACATGGAAAAGGCAGCCAAAAATAGTGCTGGGTGCTGGGTGCCGCGTGCCCCTTAAAGGGCACACACAGTGGCACACACAGTGAAAATAATGATAAATTGTATGCATATTCAAAAATTACAAATCAAATGTGTGCAGCAGTCAGATTGGTCATCGAGCGGCAACATGGAAGCGTTCCACATGGCCATAGCACGAATTGCTTGTTTGGGCGCACGTTCGTGCGATGTGCGGCATTTCAAGTAGCCAAGTCGCAGACTGACCAAGACCTACGCCCTCATAAAAGCCAATGTCAATGTGAACAGCACATTCAATTGTCTGCCAATGCTGGAGCAGTGAAGAGTGTGTCAAATTAACGGATTTATCGCAACCACAAAGGATCACTACAGGAATAATCATTCAAAATGACTGCCGCTCAGAAATTTGCCTTTTCGCTGATCTGCTTGTGTCTGCTGTGTGATTTGGCCTGGTGCCAGCAGCAGGCCGGCAACAACTCCGACTCGGATGTGACTGGTCAGTATTTCTGGGATGAACCTTTGAATATATTGATTTTGAATATGTTTCTCAATATTTGCTCTTGCAGAAGGTCGCACTTTTGGCCATCATCTACTGCGTCGCATTGGCTTTGCCTTGGTGCCGGTCGCCTTTGTTGTGGGCGTTGTTACCACATTGCTGGCAGCGCTGACTGTTATCTCGATAAAGGGTCTGGGTGTGGGTGTCATCCTCCTTGTTCTGGCCATCGGTCAGATGCTGTCCCGTGCTCTGCCCGTGCATGCCGCCGCTGCATATGCGGCTCCGCCTGCTCCTCTTCCCGTTGTCTACTCACACTCGCACACACAGCAGCCCGTCTGGCTGGAGAAGGAGTGGTAGGTGGTATTCCTGTGTTCCTGATGGGATGGGATGTGACTTAGCGAGCTGGTAGCAGGCCAGAGCGTGCAACCAAATAATAATTTAAGTCTAGTTTAAATTATTTATTTACAATTTATTTAATACAAAACGCAAGAATTGAAACGCACCGACTTTTGTGGCTGATCAATCAGATCAATCAGCAATATTTGCTATAAACAAATCAAATATTTTCAGTTTTTTCATTTTTTTATTTGCCTGGCTTCTTATGAAAAGTGAAATTCATATGTGCCTACTATTTGTATGCAACTCAGACCCGTACACGATTTACGGTTCTTCCGCACAGAGTCCGGTTTTGGAAACGTGTGCGCCGCCTCAGCACGTATAGAAAGTCTGGCCACTCCAATATAGGTCGCACTTAGTCGAATATAGATAGAAAGGAGAGAAATAAAATAAAAATCGAAAGAAGCAATAATTATTGTCTATGAATTTCTCTGCTTGTCGTGGGCAGTATTTAGATCTCATCATGGATAGTGGCTAATTAATAAACTCTCACTTGATTAACCGTTAGCTAATTAAAGCTTATTAACGAGTCCATTAATTGTCAATCAGCTTAAGTCCGGCTTCAATTGTTCCACTTTGAAACCGTTTCAAATTGTCTGCATTTGCCAAGTTTATAATCTATATTCGATGATATCTTATAGATTATCGGGGGATAGTTTGTAATAAAAAATAATGTTGAAGTTGTGATAAGGCCTGGTCCGAAATCGAAACTTGGCGGTAAATTAGTACGTGTTAATGCAATTGTTTTTATTCTGATATTGAGTTCTCTCGTATTACAATTTGGAGCGGCAACAAGTCAGGGAAATGGGGCAACAACGTGGGCACCCGACGCAAACAGCATCGGCTGCAATTTGACCCGGTGAACTAAATATGTGCAGCCGGCCAAGAGTTGTGGCATGTGCAAAACCAGTTGGCAACAGTCGGCAAAAGACGAAAGCGACCGAGAAAATTGCTGGCCAGGATTGTTGTGACTGTGATCTTGGTGCTGCATTCAGTTTGATGCTGTGGCTGCTCCCGTGCAGTTGTGCCCGGATAAAGTCTGAAAGTTGGCGAAAAATCACCACATTAATAGACTATTGTAAAATATACAATTTAGAATGCGTGCCACTCTTATTGCTGTGCATATCCTCTTAGGAATTACCCTTATCGAGGGTATAGATTGGGTAAATGAAAATAATTATAATCATTACTTACATTTAAGTATAGAATGTGTCAGGAGTTGTGGGTAAATTCAGGAACTCATCACAAAGTCTATTTAATTTGCATACTTTGCAGCGCGTGTTTAAAACTTGCAATGAAATCACGAACCCCAACTGCGTGACACGAAAATATGGCTCGTCCATACCGATGCGGATCTATGAGTGCCTGCGTGAGTCGAGCATGTTGCGCTGCACGAAGCTGTTTGTGCTGCAAAAGCTGGAGGAGCGCCGACACCTGCCGCAGACTGGCAATCTGACCAGGGACTTTATGAACCAGTTCTTTGGCGAGGAGACGCAACTGGGCAGCCTGATAGCGGATAGGTACAAGGAGATGTCGGAGAAGGAGCTGAATCAGAGACTTGTTCAAAATTTTCAGCGCTTTTTCAAGCATAGCGACATCAAGCTGCACTTTCTGCCCGGCATGCTGGTCAAGATTGTGCCCAGCAAGGAGAACAAACTGAAGTTTACGCTAAAGAAGGGTGAGTAGCTAGCTGATATGGTTGGGTGACACTGCGGCTGACTTTGCTGTGGTTGCCTTTGTAGCGAATAAGCCACGGATGGGCAGAGCACGTCGACGCGACACTGAGGATCTGCCGCTGAATCTCATGAGTTTGCCGTCGATGACTGGCGGCGTTGGTGGCACCAGTGCCAGCGTGGAGACCTACGAACCGGAAGCTGAAGGCGACTCCAAGCAACAGACTGGCCTAGGTGGAGGAGGCGCTGGGGACGCCGGTGCCGGTGGTAGTCAGCTCAACAAGCGCAAAAAGAAACATTCCTATAAGACAACAATGATGCAAGTCGCAGTTCCAATTCTGGTGTTGCCTGCCATCCTGCTGGGCAGCCTGTTGCCGTTTTTGCTGCCCACGCTGAAAATGGCCACAATTCTGTCACTTTTCATGAACAATGGCGCCTTCCTGGCCGCCATGCTCTATGCCTACTCCTCCGCCTCAGCCTCCAGCGCCGCCAACCAGCCGCAGCACATCAGCTATGGATACACCGATGGCTTTCACTGAACCAAATCCATTTAGATTTACAAATTCTGAATTACTTCCAATCGCTTCCCCGATAATAAAGGCTGTCTCTGTGCTCCATGGCTTTAGTTTACTCAACTTTGCCGATTTGTTTTGTTTATCCTTGTTAGGGTGTTGTCCAACATAGAGATTTAAATTACGTAAATAAATTTACGAAAACATAGAAGAAAAACTTTCTCCTTAAAAAAGAGCCGCTACCTCTTTGAATAGTAAAAAGCTATTTTAATATTTATTTGCAATTATGTTAAATATTTATTGTTTTAAGACTAATTTCAAATCATGGATTTACTTAAATGTATTTCTGCCTCGTTTGATCTTTTTGCTTTACGGCATTTTCCACATTTTTATATGCGCACAACTATTAGTAAAGCGAACAATATCTTATTAATAAAATTAAAAATATAAGTCTATTTTCAACGGCAAATAAATATTTGTTTACGTCAGTTCTACAAATAGCTTTTCTGATATTCAATAAGTCAAAGAAATCAATGTGTTAATTTTAAGCACATTAAAAATGCTTGCGCGTGTGCGCGTCTCTCAACAAATCTAATCTATTTATATATATATATAAATATATATATACATATATATAAATATATATATATATATATAAATATATATATATAAATATATAAATATATATATATATATATAAATATATATATATATATATATATATATATATATATGTTAATGTATAAGTCTACAGTCAAGAATCCGATAGACTTTAAGTCTGCTTCCCTGTTAAACTGGAGACGCCACACATTCGGTGTATTTTTTTTTAAAAGCAATCTAAACCTGAAACCGAAAGCAATGGTTGTTAAGAGCTCTATTTAATGCGATTCATAACATGCCATTTAACTTTATTTTATTTGCTAATGATTTCCTGAATTCATAAAATAGCATAATAAGATGCAAGCTGAGCAAAATTTGTTACTGTTGTTGTTGTAGTGTATAAAAAGCAAAAAGAAAACACTTTTAACTATTTTTTGGAATTTTAGCGATTTTTTGTCGGATTTTTGTTTCTACATTTTGTTATGATTAAATATACAGTAGACTTAAAACTTAATATCCTACACACCTAATAACTAAAAACAATATACACTCATTTAAGATTCGACAATTTAATGTTTAACTTAAGATGTACACCTAAATCTAGAACCTCTTGCGTCGTTAAGCATATGTTAAATATTTATAGGGTCAATTTGTTCAATTTGCAATTCTATATAGCTAAGAAAAAATTATTCAATTGTTGTTGTTAGTTTTCACAATTTTCCAGCAAAAACTTGAACAAATCTTGAATATGGTCTTGGGTTATTTGAATTGCTGTGCGGTTTATTCTGTTTGTTTTTTGTGTTTTTGGAATCGAAGCCATTTATAATTATATTGCGCACGATGCTCCAAACTAACCAATTAACAGTTCGGCATTGGACACATCCTCTCCGCTTTGTGTCAAACATAATATATATTTGGAGTAATATTTGGACCCGAAAGTGGTTCGCATATTTAGTTATATAGCTATTTAAAGCAATCGAGACGCCATCAAGATTCTCTCAAATTATTCCTGTTTACACACTTGTTCTTTGTTAACAATAGAGGCGCCCTGGCGATCCTCTTCGCAAATATCTTTATCATCCCAGCCCCAAATCGCAGTCTCCTCCAGATCATGGTCCAGATGGACCACCATCTCATTGGTTGGTGCGTTTCCCTTAACATCATTGTTGTTGGCATCCAGCAAGGCGGCCATGTGGCTGCCATCGCCAGTGCGCCTCAGTCGCTTATAGACCATGTCCTTGGAGACGCTCTTCAGGTCATAGGCTTGGCCTGAATACAGAAAATATCTCGTTTAATTATGATGGATTAAATTGAAAGTGATTTGATTGCTTACCTATCTTGGCCATCAGATCGATAAAAGCGGTGGTCCAGTTGCCGTTGTAGGTTCCCAGCTCAGCTGCTTTGTAATCCCAGGGAAACACATGGTGATAGTTATGCCATCCCTCGCCAAATGTGATGTTTGACACCAGTCTTGAGTTAACCGAGCTGATGTTCACATCGTATGGCTTCATACCGTAAAAGTGGGCGGCGCTGTTCACCAGCCAGGTGCCGTGAAGCGACAAGCAATAGCGTAACATGGAGCAGGTGAAGAAGCACACCATCAATGAGCTGCCCATCAAATAGTATGGCACCATCATGGGCAAAATGAAGCAGCAAATTGGCATCACCACAAAGTAGTATCTAAAATAAAAATCAGGTTAATATCTCAATCTCCAACACCAGCTGATTCGAACTTACTTCTTCTGAAACATGACGACGGAATCCTGCTCAATGTCGCTCAGATCGATCGATTTGCCCCTGGAGCCAACTTCGGGATGCTTCTTGCAGAGCAGCCAACCCATGTGGGCGAAGAAGAAGCCGCGTCGAGAGTTATGGGGATCAGCGTGTGTGTCCGTGAACTTGTGGTGCACACGATGATCGCGTGTCCACTCCCAAATGCTGTTCTGGAAGGCCAACGACTGGCACAGCATGAGAAAGATGCGCAGCGGCAACCTCGCCTTGTAAGCCTTATGCGACCACAAGCGATGCACTCCAGCAGTGATGCCCAATCCGCCCAAAAACGAAAACAAATACACTGCAAGTGACGAAAAATATTTGTTGTTTAATCAGTTAAACAGTTAAAAATTGAATCAGTCGCTTTCATTGATACTGATACTCACAGGGCAGAATCTCGAGGTAGGCGCTTTCGGCATATATCAAATACAGGCCATATAGGGCCATCGAGTGGAGAACGATGAACAGAAAAATGTTATGATACACGATCTCCAGTTTGTAGGGCTTAGCTTCGGTCGACTGTGGTGTGACAGCTGCCACAGGTGCCACAGCAGGTTTGGTTGGTGCTGCTAGGGCGCGCTTAACCGGCGCAGGTGCGGCCGTTGCTATCATCTTGTTGTTGTTGGTATCGGAGATGGACGTCTCGGCCAACAAGAAGGTGCTGCCGATTATATTCGGTGCCATCTGCAAAAACATTTAAAGCATCTTAGTGAAGCACATGATGAATGTTTACGGAATAGAAAATGAATCATGTCCGCAGCTTGTCGCTTCCTTATTAATGGCCTGTCAACGCTAGTTGGCTTTGACTGCTCAATTATTTGTACAGCTTTCAGATGCAAATGGGATCGGCATAAGCGCTTCTCATTTGCAATTCCGAGCATATTCTACGGCTTTCTTCATAAATGGCATCCCCAGCTGCACCGCTAATTATGGACCAGCTTAAGGCCGCTAACTGAGCCGCTGGCAAAGCAGCCAGTCGCTTCATTGCCAACGACCTTCGTCAGTTGAGCTACTTCAGAATGCGCTACTCAAAGTCTAAACCAAACCAAACCAAACCGGAAGTTAAACGCTACAATACAAAAACAAAAAGTAAAAAAAAACAAAGAAAAAAAAACAGCTTAAATAATAAAAAACATAAATAAAAAAATTTAAGCTCAATTCTGTTCATTTTAAGAGGCAATCAATAATCATTTTTGGACTTCCTTTTTTCTAAGTATAATCAATATTTCCAATATGTTTTGCTTATTATTTATCTTGCTCAAATATTATTATCTCTGCCAAAAGTTTAAAGGTTGAATCAATGTTCAAGTTTGAAAATAAAATACTTGTATAACTTTTATAAAACCACCAGTTATTCAGTTTTCCAATTTAAAGTTGAGCAAAGTGTAAAAATGGATTGGGAGAAAAGTCCATACTTCAATACATTTACTTTAATTTTTTCGAGCCAATTTCAAAAACAATTTAGTATGGTAATTTCAAATACCAATGATTTGATTTTAACACGACCTAGACACCTTTTTTTACAGGTGGATACTAATTGTGTTTAATTTAAAAGCGGCCCTGCGAATTCGCCCTGTGGTGCAGTATTTGATATTTGACACCATCGCCTGATCCCTTTGACTATGTTATATGTTAATTGTAGTCACATTGTTTAGTAGCTGACTTTGTAATTTGATGCAGCTGTGTGCAACACCATGACAAATTCTATTTAGTCAAATGTGAAAATCTCAAATAATATGCAGTGCCACTTAAAAATTGGCATTACTTGCACGCTGTGAGAAGAATAGTGTCTATTTTATTGGTCATTTAAGTTTTGCTATTGCAATTGTGGCCATGGCCAGCTGCAAGATAGCAACTCATTCTCAAAGTCAAGCTTATATGATTTTGATCTCATGCAACTGGCTATATGGTTAGTCAGTTAACTGTAAGCGGAGGCTGCCCCGAGAATATGCTGTGTGTGTGTGTGTGCGAGTGTGTAAGAGGGGCTCTGGCAGACAGTTGTCTTCTTTAGAATCGGCAACCGGTTGACCTCATAGCATATGCATGTTGTTTGAAACTACACAAAGTGTTCTTATTGGTTGCCTGGCGACTTATTTTGTAGTATTCGTAGTATTTCGTGTTTTTGAGTTAGCCTCGCGCTTAGTTCTCCAGTCAATAACATGGCTCGGTTCAATGTCAAGCAAAAGCCGCACATCCACTTAATCGAAATTCAATTACATGCGAGCATGTGCCAAACAATTTATATTTGAATTGAATTTTTCTTAAGCTTACAAACCTTATTAGCATTTACAACATTTAAACTACGCCACGAATTGCATTTGCTAAAATGACATTCAAAAGTAGCTGTTTTTTATGAAAGACATACCGATGTCAACTGTAAATTTCTAGTCTCTTAATCGAATGAAATTTACAACATTCTTTCACAAGTAGGCTTAACTTCTTATCAGAACTTAATGTAAATTTGATTTATTGCGCTCGTGTGGAGAACGACTTCAAACAGTTTGTTGCCACAAGCAGCTTCACATATGTTAAAAATCCCCCGTTTAGAGCGAAACTTGTTTTGGCCAGCACCAATGCCAATGGTTAGAGAAGTTTTTAGCTAACCTTGTAGAAGCTGCGATGATGCATAGTATACGACCATCCTTACCGGAATTATTAGCATAGTTGAACAACCAAGAATAACTTATGCATAACAAATGCTTTTGTTTAGAATTTCGATTAAATACACAGATATAGTTTTAATTTTGTGCTTTTGGATCAAGGCTCTTTAGCATCATAACTAGTTTTGGGTCAGAAGTTTGGGTAAGGTTTGTGGATTTTTTTCTTGCAAACGCGCAAGCGGTTTATTCAATCTATATTTATACATTATAATATATATATGTTTTACACAGCAATCCAAACCAAAAACGTCACAAACCAATACACACGCCAATAGATATATTACTGTACCTATACCTGTATATATATCTTTTGCTGTATTTGTCAGTGTGCTGGAGACATCCATTGATCGATTCGACAAGCCATCGCAAACAGCGACACTTGCCGCATAACAAAATGTGACTCTGACTCTGAATCTGACTGTGACTGTGACTGCGTCTGCGACTGGGAAATCACGTTCCACACACACACACACACAACAAAGGCACTGTTCTATATGCATGGTCTGGTCTTATGTATTTATTGCCAGTTCGCATTATGCGTGGCAACAATACTTATGTACATGCATATATTAAAATGCCAATATGTACTGGGATCGTATTCATAAGTGCGCCAAAGAAACTAAAATGTCGGCGAATAGAAGCCGCTTAGAAAAATGGCGCATCACACTCATTTCGCATACGCCGAGTTGCCGTCAGTCGCTATTTGAATATCTATTTATGCATTTAACTATCTATTTAAATATAAAAATTGATATCAAATACTCGGCCCTTATCTGCATATTTTATTCGAACATCGTTGTTAACTTCAGCTTCTGCTTTTTAAGGCTAGCATAATTTTTGATTATTATCTGTACGTGATTTTTATAGCGTAATCACCACTCCATAAATGTGATCTCTGATCTGTGATTTCCTATATGTGAATGATTCACAACTATTGTGGATTGACGTTTTCAACTTGTTCAAATTTTATTATTTTCATTATTGTTTTCTTCAATTCCAAACAAAGGTTCTTGACGAGTTTTATGTTTTCGTCACTTCCGCAAAACTTAAATTTGCTCGAACTGCGTGCTTGAAGAAGAGCACCCTCTTATGCAAATTCATTAGAAATAATATTTATTAAAATCATCATTTTAGTTATGCCATTCTAATTTGTTTCCAATAACCTCGTAGCTAAATTGAATTCTTTTTTGAAACTCGTTAAGTTTGAATTCGATTTTTGTGACGTGTTCTCTTGAATATATATTCTCATGCCAAATTCAATTAA
Source organism: Drosophila fungiperda (assembly GCA_035042345.1). Classification (NCBI taxonomy): domain Eukaryota; kingdom Metazoa; phylum Arthropoda; class Insecta; order Diptera; family Drosophilidae; genus Drosophila; species Drosophila fungiperda. The sequence goes on from JAWNLM010000204.1 coordinate 1,070,338, forward strand.
CAAAACCTTTCGAAAATTTCGATAAGGAATTATTCTTGATGTTTGTACACTCACCTTTATAATATAGGATGAAAGAAATTTATTGATACTCCAGCAATTATGTATATGTTTTTGTTTTGTTCAATATTCACTACACACAAATCAATAGGCGAATCGCACACGTTAAAGTTCGTATTGCATCCCTATAAGGATGTTCGATTTTTGTCTCTATATGGACACACACGCGGCACATCCAAGATTCGCGAAGAATGCACGGCGTATGAAGATACGGCACGAGTGGCAAAGCTTTTTAAGCGGCTAGTCCAAAATATTCGCACACACCCGAAGTATGACGAGCAGAGATGAGAGTTCGGCTCTTGTGCTCAGGTGTTCGCTGTCAACAGTGCCTCGAATAGTTAACAACACCGAAATTTAAAGCAGATTTATGTCCACACTCGGGCTCGGCTCTCCGCTCGGATCGTCTACGACCACGGCTCGTTGGCAATTCTTGAGCTGTGACGAGCAGCCGTGACGGGTTAGCCAGCTGGTTCGGGGGCAGCGGCAGCAAGAGTGACTTCGTCTGCGTATGCCGCTGATCAAGCTCGCTTATGTTTTTTTTATTTCTTTATTTATTTCTATTTAATTTTTGTTGTATTATTTTTTTAGCTTAATCTTAAACGCGTGGCTAAAGACAAAATTTGGGCAAGTAACGAAATAAACTGCTTTAAATAAATGCGACAAGAGTAATTTAAATGTAACAAACAATTAAGCGACAGACAACAGTTGAGTTTCGTGAAAAACTTAAAGGGGAAACCCGTCAAAAAAATTGCCATTTTGCTATGCACTTAACGTCGTCTTGTTGGCCAATCTCACGTAGGCCTCCACAGTCCCGCGCTCTCACGCCAGAGTTAACAAACAACATTTTTTTTTTTTTTTGAAGCGCTTTTTATCTGCGACTTTGGCTTACTCAAACAGGGTCGGCAGTTTTAGCTGCAGGTCATGCAAGCTACAACAATCGGTCAAGTTGAGCGCGTTCGTCACTGGCTCATTTTAGCTTCTTTTGCATTATGCATGCAAACTGGCTAATAGCGTTATTGACACCACGTTCTTAATATGGCACACATAATTATTAAACTATGCAATTGTGTCCGGTGCTACTGCAGCTGCTGCCTAACGGTGCAAGATTTGGATTCTCAAGACCGAGGATGACACACTCGTTCATTCAAAACATGAAATTATTTCAGAAATGTCGAAATTGTGGTTGACTTCCTCATGTTTTATAATATTCATAACATATTCGGTTTATCATGTGCGAGTATGGTAAACTGGCGACCTGTTTCAGTGCTTCCCTAATGTTTTAGATTCTCAAGTACGAGTATGGTAAACAGGGCTTATATCATCATCATCACATTTTGTGCAGTATCTATAATAATCTTGCGGCTTGCTGATACAGTTCTGAATAACAATTTTCATGACCACATTTAATTGTTGTTTGATCCGTGTCAATATTGGGCCACACAAAGTGACAAAAGCCAAAAGAAAAAACCAACTCTATTCTCAAGATAAACATAAATGAGAGCTGTGAGGCATGAGGCATATTGAGTAAGAGTACACAAAAATATATCTAGGTACATCAAGAAATACTGTGCTTGAGACCAATAACTATTTTTCTACATATTTCTTGTGGTCCAAACCAAAAAAAAATAAATCTATATGTTTACAGTTTTGGTAGATTGTTTTTGTACTGAGCGCAAAGTTGAAATGAGTTGTTTAGTTTTATTTAGTAACCGCCACTAAAATTGTTTACTATCCAAACGGACAGATGGCTAGTTGTCAAGTTTTCTAGATGTCAAAGCATCGAAGCGACGGCATTTGACAACGTATCCATTTTGCAACTTAAAGCCATCGCTCAAGGTCAATAGGTGGCACACAGTGTTGCACACAGTCGTAAGCAGAAGTAGATGAGTCAACACTCATAAGAAAATTTTGAAAATCGCAGTAGTTCTTGCCTCAATGGAAATTATTATTATTTTTATTTATTTTATTTCTTTTAATTTCAGATTATATTTTTCTAAAATTTAAAAAATAAAAAGGTTTAGATTCCTTTGTGTTTTTTAAGAGCGTACACCTGACTACCTAAAATACTTACCAGCCATTATGTGTATGTGTGGAAAAATTGACTTAATTAACAATTTTCTATGTCATCCGGTTTCAATGGGGCTAACACCCAAATGGGTCGGTAAAGTTGACTCTATAAATGCGCATAAGCAACATATACAAGTTGATGCATGTGCGATTTTTATAGTCATAATCAACATTATGAGAGCAATAATTTGTGGCACGTGATCACGTGTTCGACTCACAAATATTGACTAAATAGCCATTTAATAATCATTCAACTTGTTAAACGCACTTGTTGAATGAGATATTACGCAGATATATGAATGAATTTAGAGTATATTAAAGGTATTTAAGATATTAAATTGTGTACACTCGTAAAAATGTCAAGTTATGAATTACTTAGCCTTAATTATGCATGCTATACTCTTTAAGAGGTGTTTATATTTAATCGTTAAATTTGTAACACATTGGAAAAGACGCTAGCGACTGCATAATATATCTCCATAGAATATATGTATATATATATATTCTTGATACTTGATACTGCAGAAAACATATAAAGACAATTAGCTTAAACCTATAAGAATAAATTTGTGCATGTTTTGTTTTAAGAGTTTATTCTCTTACTCAACAATTCAATTTGAACACTGTGTAACACCTCAAATCTGCCTTAGCCTTCCTGAGTAATTGAAAGACTGCTGGCAGTTTAAAACTAATGGCAGTGTTGCTGCTAAAACACTTAATGACCAAAAAATAATAATAAACAAGTCTTACATAATGGCACAAACAACTTTGAGATGCACAAAGAACCGTGTAGAGCCCCCAAGCCAGCCAAGGCAAAGCAAAAGTTCTTGAGCAATGTCAATTACCCAACACAATTATGAAAATCTGAACTCGCCATGGCTTATTTACTACACATGTTTATATAATTATATATTTTACCATAGCTCCCATCTACCACAAGCGGCTGCCTTTGACATATATTTAACTATTATGTTGAGGTAATATAAAAGTATTTAAGTTACACAAACATATGTAAGCTGTATGCTTATCTCATGCCTGAAGTATTTTGTGTAAGTTAGGTTAATTAAAATGCGCTGAGCGACGCTGGCAGTAGACAAACTCCAATAACAATGGAGATCAATGAGACAAGTCTAAAGTGCGTGAAAAACTAATTGGGTCGAACAAGTCGTTGGATACGCTGGATGTGAGCAACGCACCGAAAGCTTTAACCAAATATCTATGCAAATGCGTGCCGCAAACTGAGACGCAGCCACAGGAAGAACGCAATGTCACACGTCAAAGTCAACAATGTGCAACAAGCCATGAAAATGACTAGAGAAAAACAAACAAAACTCAGTCGTTAATGCGTATTATTGTAATGGCAACAAGAGATGCAGTAAGTACTCCAAAGTATCAACGAACTCAATGCCACATAAAACCGTATTTATGTAGAACATGTTGTTTCTTATTCGGCGGGCATCTATCAATTAGACGCTTGTCTTTTACCATCCCAAAAAGTGGTTAACAACAACTTAACGCATGAAATCCATTAGAACTCAATTAAACCCACATATACCAAAAAAAATGTACTTTCAAATATACATATACATATCTCTCTCTCTCTCTCTTTCTCTGTCTTTCTTTACTTATGTATATGTATTTATTTGACTTTAAGTCTAAGATCAAGCTCAGCATATATTTATATATATATATATATATATATATATATATATATATTTTGAAATAAACAAAATAGTATTATATAAAGAACTGCTTAATTATAAATATGTATTTATTCGGACTTAGGTTAAAGATCAGCATGCAGAACAACATGATCCAATATATAATACGCATATATACTTATATATATATTATATTTGCTACTTCTATAATCTGATAGGTGAAAATAAAATTTCCAAATATATATAATATTTATAGAATAAAGAGCCTTGAGTTTGAATATTTTTTTTATCACTGCTATCTGATTTATTTTATAATGAGACAATAAGAACAAGATCTCTAAACATATAGCATTTATCCAAAAATAGTACAAAATTAAATAAAATCACATAAGCGAAATTTCGAAAATTGTTTTAATAAACTTTTTTATAATATTGTCATTTCTTAATTCTGATGCATAAATCATTTTAATTTATAACTTTAGTTTAAACTAAATAGTCTTAACAATATCGAAAGAGCGAAAATGGAATTAGTTCAATTAAGGACAGGAAGTACTGTGATTTAAGAGATTTATAGAACATTACAGAAACATTAAATACTCGAATGCAATACGTTAAAAATTGAGTTAAGTTTGTAAATCGATCACGTTCCAGAAAAACCGCAATATTTTAGAGCTGTCTCTGAACTTTGTCTTTCCATTCAGGTTTATATATTACTTTTGTAATGGGTATTATAGTATTATCTTAACGTGTGTAACGTGAAAAGTCTCCGACCCCATTTATTTTCTTGACATATGCGCAGTAACTCCTCACTTTTGGTTTGATTTGTTTATTTATTTAATGATTATTACAAAACAGGTTATAGTGTTTAAAAAGCAATTTTAAAAATATACTCATATATAACTAAAAACCAATATAAAAAATATACATTTATTTTTATATAAATAAAATTAAAGTTACAAATTAAATAAAATAAAATTAAAGTGAATTACTAAATTACCAAATTTGCTTTAAAAAAAAACATTTCGTAATATATAATTTAAAACACAAATCAAATTCAATAAATTGGAACTCCGATCAAAAGTTTAGATGCCAGCAGATTACCAAGGGTATTTAATCTTCTTCATGGATAAGATAAGTGTTTTTATACTTTGATACAAAGTATTTTGCAATCAGTCGCACCTGACTCTCTCTTAATTTTTTGTGTCTTGTCTTTTATTATTGTTATTTTTGAGTTTTTTCCACGTTCTTTCCGTCCCAACATAAGCATAGTGCTTTCTGAGAGCTTGTCAGCAGCAACTTCACTATTTTCATTAACAACTCGATCATGATTGGCATCGATAAGTCCAAAACCGCATGCTATTTAGAATTCAAGAGGAGGCAACTCGCAAACCTGATTCGTGTCTTAAACATATGCTGGGCCTGGGCATATGGTAGACATGCCGTATTGAATTGAATTCTGAAATTCTACTAATAATTTTTTTTGTAGTGTTCTGCATGACAAATTCTCCACATACACACACATGTATGCTACGAACTAGGCAATTTCAATCATATGTGAGCCCTTAGCGTGTTTGGCCCAAAACCAGTTGGACTCGCTACTCAGCTAATGTGCTAAATGTGCTTGGCTTAAATATTATGTAATAATTATGTATTTATATAGCAGGAATCTATTGGAATAGAACAAGTTATATTTCGGTGTGACCCTTATCCTTAGTGTGAACTTCAAATCTTTCAGAATATTTGAAAGAATTTGCATAAATTATGTATGTAAATGAAGTAATCACGCCTCATGCGGAGCCATTGATAAAAGAGGCGTATTTCAAAAATATTCGACTATTACAGGTTTGGTTTGTCAGCTATTACAGGTCGCAGACATTGAAGATGGAGTTCCGGCTTTTGTCTTCCGCGTATATATTGTAAATGTAACTGTAAAGATCTTGAAACGATATATAACTTATTAACAAAATCGAAGCGACAATAGAAAATAATTAAAATATGTAAATGAATACAAAGCCAATAGTGAAAGAGGGCCAAAGTCGCGCAAAACCGAATCTTACCTCGCCGCGTCATGCGCCTGAATATTTCCAAAACCCTATTGAATTGGCTGCTAGCTCAGCTGTTGCTTGATTAAACATCAGGAAGTACAAAATGCAAAGCAGCTGTGTTCGCATTTGACCGTTGCACGAAAAACTAGTAGACCAATACAAAGATACAAAAAAATATACCCAACAGATATTTTAATTAATTCCTCACCATGGCAGCCCAACATCTTTTCGCAATTTCATTGACATTGACTTTGACCGAGAAATTAAAATCAAAGCCAATGCGTGCCCACATGGGACAATCTGAGTATGTGTGTGTGTGCATTGCAAAGAGCAAAGGTGTACCCAAAACCTATTCTAAATATAAATATTCACGCATATATTTGGGATTAGGTTAAACAAAAAAAAATAATAATAAAAGTCGTCGCAATATATTTTAGCGCGTGTTATTCTTAAGAATGAACTCAGCTTGTAATGCATTTGGCAATGAGATCAGAACAGGAACACCCTCTCATTGTCTGGCCCTGACCTTATGTTAAGCATTCACACATTATTTTTTTGCGTCTCTGCGAAGTTTTTGTTTTGCTTTGCCGTTGCCGGCTCAATTTAAATTAAAAAAAAATTCAAGTAATTGACATTTAAGTTGTAATGCCAGACCCTGAACACTTTTGAGTTATTGAATGCTATAGTTGGAATCAAATTATTACTCTGGATACGCTCCATCGAGCTGCCGCCACCTACCAAATGCTTGTGTTGGTGCTGTTGCTGCCACATTGGGTCAAGTTTAAAGCAGAATCCGCAAGAGCAACCACTTGTCAGAAGACAAGATCAAAAAACAGCATTGACCGTCTTACTGTGTTGAATCGCCCAACCAATGGCAAAAACATTATAAATAGAAAATTGATTTTTTTACTCTTTTTGAAGCTATTAACAAGAGTCAATTGGCTATTTGCAATTTTTAGCAAGGGTCGATCGCATTTTAGCTAAGGCGATTTCATATATGCTAATACTGCTGCGCCGGCGCGACAGTTTTTATTGTTATTTTCTTTATTTCCTGGTTTGTCATATTCGTTGACGGTTAAGCGTTATATTGATAGCTTAATGTGTACCATGCACAAGCATTGACCTCAATATAAATATATATATATATATATATATATATGTGTGTGTGTGTTGGGTATTATTGCTAATCTGGTGTAAAATAATCATCATTTCAAACAAACAATTTATGTTTTTGATTAGTTTATAAAAGTAAAACATAATTATGGCCAAAGAGTTTAAGATTTAAATGAGAAAGTAGCGACAACTTATCTGGTTTGTTTATTATTATTATTATTGATGTAATCAACCTCTTTTCAGATGAAGAACATAATATATTTAAATCGATACTTATAATTTTGAAAATAAAAACGACTGATATTTAACTTTTAATTTTTTATATTATATATTTATATATTTTCCAATTAAATTAAGTCATTTATTTTATTTCGATGCTTTATGTTAACATTAGTATCGATACTTTAAGCAAAATTATCGCAGCTGTGCGAGTGAACGCACAAGCTTGCCAGACCTTCGAAAAGTAATCAATTATTATGCGCAGTACGGTTACAATTGCACTCTTATCGCTGAACTGAAATGTTGCCAAATTGAATCGAATGTAAACCATATATATATGAATCAAATGTGTATACAGCCGGAGTGAATGCGAAATATGCTTGAAATAAGAATTAATGGTCAGCCAGCATCAGAGCAATGACAGTGCGTGGCATCGAAGCTATTAAATTGTATATGCCTATGTCAAAGGCAGATGCAGCAGCAGCCATAAAGACAAACATACCAGAGGAAAAGGGCAGAACAATCGAATCAGTTGTTGTTGGTGTCAACAACAAAGGCAACACAATGAATTCTGTGGAGCGTTATAGACAGGAATGGACACAGTTGCTAGCCAATTTGGATGAGAATCCCGAGATGTTGCGTGCAGCTGCATTCAGCGGTCAACTAAAGATGTCCAAGTTTCGGAGCATCCATTGGGCGCTTTTGCTTCGAGTGCTCAATGCGGATCATCGCAGCTGGCACGATCAGCGACAACAGCAGCGAAACAGGTAATTTAAACAAAGCATCTATTATTATATTCATATAAATATATATATAAAAGTCTAAAAGCAACACATTCATCAATTTAAGATATGAAAAGTTTCGCGTGGATTATATGTGTAATCCACACGAGCTGGCAGTTGAAAACGATGATCCCTTGTCGCAGTCGACGCAGAGCGTGTGGAATCAGTACTTCAGTGATCAGGAGCTGTTTGCGCTTATACGGCAGGATGTGGTTCGTACCTTTCCAAGCGCCGATTTCTTTCGCAAGGCCCTTATCCAGAACGCGATGGCTAACATACTCTTCTACTATGCCCGAGAGCATCCGTACATGTGCTATCGGCAGGGGATGCACGAGATATTGGCGCCCATCATCTTTGTGCTGTACAGCGATCATCAGTCGCTGTTGCAGTTCAGCGAAATCGCAAAGACGGACATCAATGAGACACTCTTAAATGTCTTGGATGCAGCCTATCTGGAAGCGGACACCTAGTAAATCATTGTGCTTAATCCCTCTGGTTTATGTATTATAATCCAATTGCCTTTCCAGTTCCATATTTTCGCGACTTATGGCTTCGGTTGAGTCCTATTATCGCGTTTCTCGTTTCGCCACCACACCAGGCGACGATTTACAAACGCAAAGAGTGAACGAGGTGAATCCCAATCTGTCTCAATTGTATATTATGCAAGTTTTGTTTTTGATAATTACTTTGTTCACAGTCCTCGAACGCTGACGCTGAGCTGCAATCTGAGGCTGAGGTTATCAGTCAGCTGAATAACATTCGTGATAGAATACTTGCCAAGCAGGATCAACACTTGCACCATTATCTCCTCAAAATGGAAATACCATTGCATATATTCGGCATGTGAGTAGCGGTACAAACTGGTTGAAGCTTAACGCATATTCTCAGTTTTACTTTTGAAAATTAAAATATAAATATTTTATATTATATCATAATTTATTTGTGCCAAATTATGATTAACAGGATTAAGATTATTAGACTCTATACAGTAAATATAAATGGGGTAAGTTGATGTAGCTCAAGTACTGAAGTATCCGTCAAACATATGCAACATAAATCGTATTAATAGCGGTCATTTCAATTATATAAAAGTATTAAAAATAGTTATCCCTTTTATCAATACGTCTCAACTCAAACACTCTTTATTTTTGCAGTCGTTGGCTGCGACTGCTCTTTGGGCGCGAGTTTGTGCTACTGGATCTGTTGCTGCTGTGGGATGCCATCTTTGCGGATAGCGACCGCTTCGACCTGCCCAACTACATCCTGGTTGCCATGTTGGTGCACATTCGCGATAAGCGTGCGTAATTTTTAACAAAATTGTAGATAATATTGAGACTGATTCGCTATTTTGTTTGTAGTGCTGCTGAGTGACTATACATCGTCACTGACATACCTGATGCGCTATCCGAGCCATGTGGATGTCAACCTGGTTCTGCGACATGCTCTGCACATGCTAAACCCCAAGCAGTTCGACTATCCAGTGAATGCCTTCTCGTGTGTCTCGTTCGCAGACAGTTTGCCGGCAGCCGCAACTAGCGCAGCCATTGCACCAACACCATTAAAGTCACAACGTGCGAGCACCAGTTCCGAATCTTCAACTGGTCCTAGTGGCAGCCACATTAATCGTCAGATCACCTACATGCAGGCACGAAATGCTGAAAGCTTATCCGCATTGGCCAAGCTCCAAGATACTAATCGCATTGCCATGGATGGCTATCTAGCAGACGTACGTGTCAAAATTTTTATTTACAATATAGTTGAAGAATATATATTCTCGATCTCTGCTTTAATACGAGTATCATAAAAACTAGGTGGTGGTTGAAGAAACATCTGCTCAGAATCAACCTTATACAAACTATCTGAATTTGTACAAGGTCCGTCTAAAATTGAAATCTTTTTAATTCTATTTAAACATTGCCTTTTTTCATTCTAAATAATCTGTATTTTCTTTTGTTTATCCAAAGAGTCCTGAGCTGCTGCGCTTGGAGCTTAAGAATGCGCAGACTGTCATCAAAATAGCGCGCAGTAAATTGTTGAATTATCTCTCCACTGTGCGTCAGCACATGGGCAAACAACAGGGCAACGAGGAGCTCAATCGCACACTCGATGGCATCGAGGAGCTGTGCAGCTTTCTGGATGTGAAGTTTGTATTCCCGCTGCATGGACACACCACGCCCATTGACGAGGCACTCGAGGCCTACGAGCGAAAACAACTGAATACGGCTAAGAGTGTGGTGAAGCCCACAAATAACCCGAGCAGCAATAAGCAGCTGCCCGTCCTGCCATCAACCAGTAGAGGTAGCTACGAAATGCCAGAGAATGCGTTCATGCACAAATCGACGGCTCGGCTGCTGGGCGATCGGCGGGAGATCGAGCTGTCCACTATCACGAGCGACGAAAGGCCGGAAATAATGGTGCTCCAAAATGGTCTTCCAGGGGCCGAGCCGCAACAGCGACCACAACAATGATGAAGATGATGAGAATGGTGTTTAATCTTTAATGGTGCCTTAAGCTACGCATCGACTGAACCATTTTAATATTAAGCCTTGTTAACATTAAGTGAACTTAAATTGCGTGAAGAAATACTTTAGTGATGAGTTTATTTTTATGCGTTGTAGCAGAGGAAATACAGGAAATAAATCAATGCGTATTTGAAATGCGAAAATCCTTATATATACATATAACGAATCAAAATTAACAAAATGAATATTAGAAAAGAACTTCTCGCATAAATTGCATGTTCATATCATCATATATTATAGTTCATTAACAATTCGAACTGAAAGAAACTCAATTATTCTACACACTTTATCCGTATTAAATTCGCAATTCATTCCATTCTCATGTTTGTTTTTTAATTATTTCTATTCCTATTAAAATGTTGGCAATAAACAATTTGGATAATTGCCTCGTCTAACTTACTATATAAAAATACATTAATTTTCAAACATGAATCGTATGCGCTGCAAATGTAACCTATCGAAATCTTATTTCAAATCTTATGTTTAGGCAGTTTGATTTAAACAATTTACTGATGCGGCGGCTGCTGTGGCCTGTTTGGTGGTACTGGACGCACTACTGGCCGATGATTAGGATGCACCGAGCGGAGCATTGCCTGCGCCTGAATCTGGTTCTGCGCGTGAATCTGTGCCTGCGCCTGGATCTGCACCGGTGTCAGCGGTATGCCGCTATTCGAGTAGCGGATAGGCTGTGTTGGTTGCAGTGCACTCGCTTTTTGCTGCGACTGCTGCGTTTGTGACTGTATTACAGACAGCTTGGGGATCGGTATTAATCTGGTAGAGATGCCGTTGCCGCTGCTACTGCCGATGCGTATGTTACGGTACCCGCCCGGTGGGCAATTGCTTTTCGTGGCTGGTCCATTAGAGATGGAATTGGGCGTCATATGCTTCAGAGTGGCGTTGGATGGCTGCTGCTGCTGTTGCTTCTGCAGCTGTTGCTTCTGCTGATGTTGCTGTTGCTGATGTTGCTGTTGCGGTTGTTGCTGATGTTGCTGTTGCTGTTGCTGCTGTTCCTGTTGCTGCTGCTGTCCGTTACGCTGCATCAAATGAGGTATGCCACTGATGCGTGCAGCACTGATTGCGTTTGTTGGCTGAGCTTGTGTGGTGTTCGCTAGTTTGTTGAGGGGCACAACGCGCAGTGGCTCCGTTGGCTCGGTCATTGTTGGGAATTGCAGCGAGCGGGGCACCAGGTTTCGTACATTGGTAGGTCCGTCTAACCGGTTTACAGTTGTGGCAACGGTTGTACTGACTGCTGCTGCTGCTCCAGTTGAATTCAAATTGCTAACGACGGCTGTTCGTGGCATGGCCGTCGCTGTTAATTCGGATAAATTGGTCGGGGCACCGTTCGCTGGCTCCGGCTGCGGCTCGTCAGTCAGATCCTCAATGCTTATGGGTGAGGAGAGAGAGCAGGTCTCCGCGACAGTTTCAACCACTTCGTCTACAGTTGATCGCTCCGAATTAGAACGGAGAGGCAGGCGCTGCACTGGCGCCTCCTTTGGCGGCACCGCAGCTCCAGATGATGTTGGTGCGACTTTGGCTGCATGTTCAGTTGTGCGCTGCATGCCGCGCAACTCCAGATCACAGACAATCTGCATTATCTTGGACTTGCCCTCGGCAGCTAAGTCGGCGGGCAGGGTCTTCATCGTCTGTGATATGCTCTCCAAGAACAAATCGATGGTATCACGTGGCTGTGGGGGCGAAACCAAGGAAGGTGGCTGAGCCTGATTATGATGAAGTGGTGTTGACGATGCTGGAAGCTCCCGCGATATGTTCTCGCGCTCGATGGTGCGCAGACGTGACACAATCTCGAATGAGGAACAAATCATATCCTTGGCCATGTCCATCTGGCTGCGCTCATCGCCCCGTTTGCCAATCGAGTCGCGCAGGGCGCGCAGCATGCGACGCACCTCAAGCGAGCGACGCATCCGTTTCGCCGGCGGCTGCTCCTCGGTGCTGCACTCGGACCTGAGAGGTGGACTTAAATTAGAGATCAATAGCGAGATATTGTGCTGCTATTCGTGAATTTTCCCACTTACTTGACGCTCAGCGCCTCATCGCTCTCTGGGTCCTCATCGACGCCGTAGGCAGCAGCAGGCTTTGCCTTGCTGACTGCTGTTAGTGTGCCACCGACCGTTTTACTCCTGAGCCGGTCAAGCTGTTGGACATGCTTGTGTGAGCCGTCATGCTTCCGCAAATAGAATACCTTGATCGGCAGACGGATATCGCAAATCTTGCAATTGCAGTGGTTCTCATCGATGGCATGCGGCTCCAGCCATTCGTACTTGGCCTGCAGCTCAGCCATGGCCGCCTTATTCTTCGCTTCGCCCAGGGTCAGCGTTGCGGGCGAGATGGTGGCATCTGTGGAAGGCACCTGGCGTGCAGCACGCTTCCGCTCGAAGCGCAAGCGGATATGTCGCGAGCTGCGCTGATGCTTCGAGGCATATTTGAAGCTGGACAAGAAGACGGATACCTCGCAGAGTTTGCACCAGCCGTAATTGGTGCGCTGCTCGTTGCGTTTGTACGAGAGCCATGGAAAGCGCTCTTTCCACATCAACACCTTGCCGTGCATTGTCGTCGGCGCAGGCTTCTGTTTGACCACGGTGCTCGATGATGGGTTGGCATCATTGCTCAGTATTATCTCCACTGCAGAGTCAGCATTATTTTGCACATCCTCCTCCATCTCATCGTCTTTGTCGTCGTTCCCCTCCTTCTCATTAGCAGCGCGCTTGCGTTGCGTGCGTGCCTCCCTCAGCTTTGCTGCCTGACGCGCCTTGAACTGCTGGCTAAGCTTTTTGTGGCGCGCACTGTGCTCGTGCCGCATCTTGCTCGTATCGGTGTAGAAGCGCACATGACAATATTTGCACATCTGTAACTTGCGATCCTTGGTGAAGCGTAGCCACGAGAAACGCCGCACAACCGGCGGAGCCGCGCGACCCTCAACTGTCGCTGCCTTTTCGGTTCTGAGGAATTAGTAAAATAAGTATTCATCAACTATTAAAATTATTCATTCATTTAGTAAATAAGTCAGTCAGTCCAAAAATTAGTCAGGGTAGAAAAAAATCGACGAGAAGTTGGCTTCAGATGTTGCACATACTCAACGGAACTCCTTGAGGACGTGGACTGCTTGTCATCTTCCTCAATGTAGTCGTCGTCGTCGATGTCGTCTGTCTCGCTCTGTGCCTCTAACTGTTCCGGTTCGCTTTGTGCCGCCGCCTCTGGGTCGTCTTCGGCAGTTGCCGTCGCAGCGGCCACCAATGCAGCCTGATGCTTTTCGGAGTTCTCATGATTCTTGCGTTTGATCTCAGAGTGTCCGTACATGAAGCGTCGACAGCATACATGACAATAGGCTAGCGTTTCATCACGGGGATCGGCCACTAGCCAGGAATGTTGTTCCGCGTACTTGGCCCAAATACCTCGATTCAGATTTGTCCTGTAAAAAATGTGCACAAATATTTAGCAAATGCAGTTGAAATTAGAATGATTTTGTGATTAACGTACTGATTCCGCTTTTGGCTAGACAGATTGCTGCAGTGCACCTTGGTCTTGAGGTGGCGCATAAAACTGGTGACGGCCATGCGGCAGTCGCAAAGCGTGCAACGACACTGCGCCGGATTTGTGTCCGGCAACGCCTCCCAGAAGTCACTCGGATCCGTGGGATCGCCGCTGGTGCCAACAACGGATACTGGATCCTCAACTTGGGTTTTATTATTGTTTTTGTTACTGTTGGGTCCCTCAGGATCTGTTTGATCGGCATCTTGGCTAGCGCTGCGCTTACGTTTCCGTGACAACTTCTGTGATGATCGCTGCGCCTCACAGTGTCCCTTGCTGGCCTCGTGCCGTTTCCGCAGATAGACGAACTCAACATTCATTCGCACATGGCAGTATTTGCAGAGACCAATGGTGCCATCATTCTGCACCCGTTTTAGCCACTCATGATAGTTCAGCCAACGCTGCCAATTGAAATTATTGAGCGCGTCCACTTCGCTGGCGCGTTTCTGTTTCATAGCAGCCACATAGTTATCTGTGCCGAATTCGTGTTTCACCTCATCATCACTGCAACTGCAGAAATGTAAGACTTTTATATTGGAAAATGATGAATGAGGATTAATGTTACCCGCTGCGCACTTGTTCGTCGCTGTTCTTGAAGGATAAATAGTTGTTCTCACGCTCCTGATGGTAGAGGGACAAATTATGCTGCTGTATGTTTTTGAGATTACGGTTCACATTGATGGACACATTGCAGTACAGGCAAATAGCATAGTCTTCGTCGCTCTCCTCGTGCAGCAGCCAGCGCCAACGCTTCATCCAGATTTGCCAGCGTTCGGGGCGGGTGATACGACGGGAACCGCTACCAGCGCTGCTCACCTCATCAAAGCTATCATCGTCGTCAGCGTCCACGATATCATCCACATCCCGGCTAGAATCGATTGGTTCTAGCAGACCCATGGGATCGGGTCCACTATAAGAACAGTTGCTGTCACCGTCGCTGCTCGGCTCCGTCTTCGTGGACAGCGGATCATCCGTTTTCTTTGCAGCCAGTGTAGTGTCAATGGAAGCCGTCTGAAATTCGGTGACCGGAAGCACACCGTCCACATCGACATCATCGTCGATCAGTTCAATTACGCTTTCTTCGGGTGGAACGACAGCGCCTTCCACTTCCATTATTTTCAGCTCGTGTTTGGCCGATTTTCCTTTATGAACCGACGCCATTTTGCTTACATTGTCGGCGTCATCTGGCTGTCCTAAAGAATTTTTGACATTTTGTCCGCTTTCCGTTGCCATTGGAAATTATGCTGCAGTTTGCTGTGTTTTTACAGCTGGTGCAATTACAGAGTAATGTAACTTACCATTCGTTTTAGTCGAACACACTTCAAATAAGCTCAAGTCGGCTAAGTCAACCAAATAACTCGCATTTATCTGCAGGTATCGAATATAATGATTTCTACCTAGTGAATATGCGATAATGTCTGTCTATCGATTAAAAAAACTGCACAGTCCGAGCATTTTTCTATTATTTTCAAGTAAATGTTCAGGCATCTTATGTGAATTGCAACTTACCCAATAATGTTGTTTGTATTAGAACAGTTATTCCGATTATCACCAATCTCATAAACACGAGAAATAACGACTATCTTGAGTACGCCAAAGATAAAATACCCTTGAAGACAGAAATTAAAACTTATATGTTGGCAGATTGTTTCTAAGTTAGCTATCCGTTACAGTGGTTGAGTACGGTCTTCTCCAAAACCTTTTCTGACAAACCTTATTTGGTATCTTGTTTATTCTGTTAATTCCCGCGAAGTATACACCACATATTCGATAACTGGTTTGATTTGTATCGATTGTTAGTAGATGGTATTATCCGATAGCAACCGATTAGCTGTCTTTCAAACAACTGAATTTGTATTAAAGCAAAATGCAGGGTTTCATTCATCAACCCTAAATAACGATTCAATAAAAAGCTAAAAATAAAAAATGTTATATTTTTTTTTCGTTAATTGGCATTAGTGTTATTTAAAAAAAACTGTTACAAATTACACATCTATCCGGAAAAAGCTAAAGCGGCAACACACACCTTTTCATAAATCATGAAGTAGTATCGAACATCACATAAATTATTTCTATCGATATATTGTTATCATCGTACGTACAATAGGGTCACACTGCTAGGATTGTTATTGTTAATTTTTGTATATGCTATATTTTGCAAATTAAAGCGTTTTATGACAAAATGACGATATACAATCTGTACATATTTGACAAAATGGGCACTCTGATGCATTACGCGGAGTGGAACCGCACTAAGAAATCAGGCATTACCCGCGAAGAGGTAACGGAGACTGTCGCATATGCAAAATGCAAAATAATTGTTTTTTTTATATACCATTGAATTCTTTAGGAAGCTAAGCTTACATATGGCATGCTATTCTCGATCAAGTCGTTTGTCAGCAAAATATCGCCACATGATCCGCGCGAGGGATTCCTTTATTACAAAACAAATCGTTATGCTTTGCATTATCTGGAAACGCCCTCTGGATTAAAGTGAGTAGAGTAAAGAAAAAGATGCTTAAACTTGCCACATTTTTGGTATAACTTGTTTATTTATAGGTTTGTGTTGAACACCGACACGGGAGCTATTAACGTTAAGGAATTGTTGCAGCAGATGTATGCAAAAGTCTGGGTGGAGTACGTCGTTCGTGATCCGCTCTGGATGCCCGGCACAGTGGTCACCTCCGAGCTATTCCATACCAAACTTGACGAGTTTGTCAAGCAGTCGCCAATTTTTGGCATTCGAAATATTTAGTCATTAAAATAGCGTCACTGTTAAGCTAATAGATGTATTCCATGGCATAAAACTGCAAATGATGTGTCACATAAGCAAATTGCAGTTGCTAGCAGCGGGTTATTAACTCAATGTTAACAGACAGCGGAAACGGTGACATTTGGAAACTTGCGCAAGTTCAACTTTTAAGTGGAACGAGAATGGGAAGGTGGTTAGCAATTGCATATTAGTTATTATTGTGTGTGTTTGTTTTCTGTGAATTTCCTTTGCATATGAAATGTGCTGTTATTTGGCCTCACGCGATTTAATCGGCGAGCGCAAGTCTCCCCTATCATTAGTTACTTTTATGCTACTCAGCCGCGTTCGTTTTAAGGGATTTGCGCAACTGTTGTAACTACGAAAAATGATTTGCAAAATGCCATCAAATGCATGTGTGTTAGAAAGAGGCAGATATAAAAAAAAAACCTGTCGCTGTATATACCGTTGCTTGCTAATACTATATACCATATGCATTTTTCCACTTATACATATATTTTATGTAAACACGTTGTGCTTATTTATTTGTTTTTTTTTTTTATCTTTCTGCTGACCAACGATGTCTCACTTCATCTAAAAAAAAATACGGCGAGTCATCTGAAGTTGTTGGTTTAAATTTGCTTTTATCGCATTTTATATTTTTTTTGAGCGTCACTTTTGAAGCCTTTGATTCCAATAGTTTCAACAGTTTATTGCAAAATGAATATGATGACCAAAAAGCAAGTTTACAGGTTTCTGACCTATATGTAAAAAAAATGCATTTCATAGGCACGCGTCCAAATAATGAGAACCCACAACACAGCGAATTCATCAAAACAGCGTTGTCACTTTGTTGCAGCATCAGCATTTGCCGATTACAAAACGGCCCTTTCCAAATCTGCGTTCATAATTACATACATATACACATGCATAGGCAGATGTACATATTTGTGTAACTATGTGAAATTATATAAGCATTTATATTTGCAGACAACAAATGCCCAATAGTCAATATCGACCACCGAATACCGGTTGAGAGGCTGCGGACTTCTGTTTGACTTTCAATTTTTCAGTTTGGTTTTGCTTTTGTTTATCGATGACACGATCACGATTAAAATCAGCAGCAGCTCCGCAGTCAATTAGTGGCTGCGCTGCTCTGCTCCATCTGTCGCTGATTTCTTTTTTTCTCTAATTCGGTGCCCTTTTTTGGTGTTTTGCGGCTGCAAATGTTACGCAAATTCAAATAATGTCAATGGTTTTCATTTTCGTCACCGGGCAACCGACAAGGTTATTAACGGTTTGTTGGGCCGCACTGAATTGGGAAATGAAAACAAGAAAATAAAAACTATATATTTATATATTACTCGAATCGCTAATGTACGTGTTTTAAAAATATTTGTACATTTTTCTAGGTTTTTTTAAGTACCTATTATGGCTATTGTTTTAAGCTTGGGAGTTTTTATTTTTAGAGATAATTGGAGACTTTCGTTAACAATTGTTGATTATCTTTTCACTTTAAATTAATTTAATGCAAAAAACCAAGCGGCACATTTTTATTTAGTTGCTAACTAAGCTTAAATTAGGGCTGTGACAATAATTTATGAGTCTCCCTCGCACACGCCGATTTTAAGAGGGCCTTGGCTAGGTATTTCCATATTGCCATTTGTGGGATGCGTTCGAATGCAGATGATGAGGCCAAAGTAAAATGTTATGTAAATGTGCTTAGGCCTGAAAGTAGGCACGTGATGAATTCTCTAGTTGATTGTGCTGGACCACAAGATACCTTTTTAATTATGTTGAGTTATATATTTTAATTTATTAAATGTATATATTTTTTAAAAATTTTCCCAAAAGGTATATATTCTTGATCAGCATCAACACTTCAGTCGACTTAGCCATCTCTTTCTGCTTCGACAATCACTCTCTGAGTTTCTTCTATAAAGATGTAGTTGATATCAAAAGAAAAGAAAATTACTTATAGTATCTATATTTATCTACATATTTAAAATGCCGACTAGAAAATTCTTAATTTGCTTACAAAGTTATTTATTTTTGGCTGACAAGCACAAAATAACAATTTAGGGAAACTTTGCATAATTGGGTCGGCTAAAAAGATAAACAAATTTATGATATTATTGGTAAATAGTGCGTGATAAATCATTTTAATAACTTTATAAGCATAACATTAATATAAGGTATATATTGAATGGAAAAAGGGTAGATAAAAATCGTTTGCCCATATTTGTTAACACTTTGTGTTATATAAATAGCTCGGTTATTTATATTTTTTTTTATTTAAACAAATTTTTGTCACAAAATAGTTTCAACAATTATCTTAATCAAACCAATGATTAAATACGCTCACAGATCGGAGTTTAAAAAAATATTATATTGTACGTTTATAGATTATTTCAATTGCCGTTATTGTATATTGGATATAATGATAAAATCCGATGTAAACCTTCAATTAAGTCGTGTGCGATTATCGTATAAAACAGTTTTATTATTGAGTTAACTGAACAAAATTCGAAATCGTGGGTAAACATTTATTAAAAAACAATCATATTATTAAATATCATGGAATTATTTAATTACAAAACTTATAATATAAAAAAGAATTCCAACACTTAAACGGAAAGCACTTTAATAAATTCAGAGTTAACTTAATAGCTAATATAATAATGACTAACTTTTGTTTAGGTAAGATTTGATCAGCATGTTTTTTTTGTTTAAATATTCCGACACAATATATATAGAAAAATTCGAATATTTATGAAAATTTTGTATGCCATATGTAATGCATTGCAAATCTGATATCAAAATTATAATACCATCTGCGAGGGTATAAACGTTTTGTGGTAAATATTCCGACACAATATATATAGAAAAATTCGAATATTTATGAAAATTTTGTATGCCATATGTAATGCATTGCAAATCTGATATCAAAATTATAATACCATCTGCGAGGGTATAAACGTTTTGTGGTAAACATTCTAATTATTCTTGGGTGGGTGGTTTTCTGTATCCAAAAATTTCAGGACACCCGGACCAAGAAGGAGATGCGACATTCTGCTTTTCTAGCAGTTCAATGAACGAATTGTTTGAATTGCTTGCCCGAATAAGGCAAAAACGTCCACAAGCTGCCCCAAAAATTAACATGTCGTTAGCAATAAAAATTTATAAATAAATGCATTTTAAAGTGTGCGAGTGCAAATAAGAACAAAATAAAAAAACAAACAAAAAATGGAAATCGCGTAATTTGCATACTTAAAGACTCATTCTTTTCAGTACCGAAAAGTTTTATTTAAAAAAATGAATGAGGCTAAAATGTAGTGTTATTGGGTACAATGTTATCAAATTTAGCACATATTTAATGGTTTTGACTAGTTTTAGTTTTAGTTATTTTTAGTTTTCATATTTTTTAAGTTGTGTTGTATGATAAAAAATTGTTGTCTTTTATACTCTGATACCGATGGTATCATAGTATATTGGTTTTGTCCGACTTAGTGACACACTTAGGCATAAAGACTTGAAAGTGTAAAATTGGAGTGCTACGTTCCATAAGGTGCTAGAAAGTCGATAAATCGATATTCGATATGGTCTTGCACACCAGCCGACCCCAAGAACTTCGGCCCAATCGAATATCTTCCACAATATGGCAGCAAGAAAGTATGTTACTGGTAAATCACCTAAATAATTTATACAAATTTGATGGCCTGCACCTCCAGCAGTTTCAGAGCTATAGTTATATAACTTGGACGATTTAATTGGATCGTCCTCCACAATTTGTTTTGATCACGCCCACTACCATCCCCCTCAAAATTAGCAAAATCCCTTATTTTCCGAAATTTAAGAGTTACTTAAATTGATTTCATTTGCTCACTTTTATTTTTTCCTTTTATATTTATTTTTTTATGAATAGCGCGATAATTTATTAATTTAAACTCTGTACCACTTGGATATATTGATAATATATTAATAATAATAATAATAATTTCGAATCCCGTCTTGATAGGTTTCCAGCGCCAAATTACCCAGTCTTTGCAAGATTTGATCCGAGGCCAGCGGCAGTCTTAATTAAAATTGATTATATTTTAAACAAAGTAAATATAAAAAAAAAAATGTATTATATAAATTTCAAACAAACTGAATTTAAAAACTCCATGATTTTAGATTCGAAAGGGTTGAATTGTTATTTGTATGAGCTAAATTGGATATAAAAATGAATCAATATTAATTTAATATATTTTTTGGGATATCACGTTTTTTATATATACATTTTTTATATATTGTATATTTTATGAGATTAAGATTGCTCCATTTGAAAAAACATAAGACAAGATAAATATGTTGTATAGTTAACAATTTTTAAGGAACAGATTACATATTTCTGAGCTAAATTGTATATAGAAATGAAGCAATATTAATTTGGTATATTTTTTGGGATATCACTTTTTTTAAACATACATTTTATTTATGTACTATATTTAATGAGATTAAAATTGCTCCATTTGAAGCAATATAAGACAAGTATGTTTAACAATTGTAAAAGAAAAAAGGGCGAAATTAAATTTATAAATTTGTAAAATATTAAAACACAACTAAGCCAAATCATAACAAGACTGCTGTTGCTGCTTAACAGGTCTCAACTGTGTTTGCTGGCATGTCACTAATTAGGTGATTTTGTGCTCGTAAAGCGCATTGAGGTGCAACCTGGGCTCAAGCGCTGTAATTGGCGACCTGCTAATGAGATGACAATTACGGACACGAGGCGACAGTTTTTAGCCAAAAATATTGATATTGAAATTACTGGTGACCTTTTTTATTTAATGCATCATGTTGTTGCATTCAATGTGTGGCAGCTAAGTAAGTGGGCTGGACAAGGATAGTGCCAACAGTTGATAAACATTGCATAACAATTAATGAGACATGATCAGATCATGAGCTGATCACTGATAACTATGTTTATATAGTTGTTGTGATTTTTTGCTCAGCTACTCAGCCACTTCTGGGCGGTGCAAATTGGCATGCATGCGTTGCCACAATGCTGCATCAGGAATTCCCCTTGTGGCGTACGTGCGACTCGCTGGCTGGTAGGTTGGCAGGCACAGAACCTTTTCAAGGTTCCAGATGTGGCCTACGTGCCAGTTGCAACGTGGCTTTGCAAATCTATTTGGTTGTAATTAACTCGCCAGGAGTTGCGTCAGTTCTTGAGCTGACTGTACAAAATGAGGAATGGCTTTGCCTTTGACTGTTTCTTGGTCACGTAGGCCATGGTCTAACGAAACAAGTTAAGCCACTGACCAGTTAGCCCACTTGGTCATTAACCTGTGCGATCAAATCAAATCGCTGCATATGCGATGACAAAATATATGATTTAACTCTGTTGCATTTTTAATTTGCATTTTTATCAAGTCGTACCTGATTGCCAAATTGTTTAGAGATGTGTGATGCATATATATGCATATAGTATACACGTGGGTCGGATGTGCATCTCTAATGAGGCCGTTTGTGAAAATGTTTGGAAAAACAGTTTCTATTGTCATCAAGTTATTGTGACAGCGTAAAAGCTGAAATTTTAATTAACAGACAGAATTTCGAAATCGTGACTAAAGATTTATGAAAGTGCAATTATATCGTCTTGAATATTTTTTATTACATTATTTTCATTCCATTAATTTGATAATTAAGTTTTTGTCTTTACTCATGAAACGTTTGAGGCGTCAAAAATATTCAGCACTTAAACCAAACACAATTTTGCTATTAAATTCTACTGAATTTAAATTGAATACATAACTTTTAATAATTGAAGAAACTAATATAGTAGTATTTAAATATAAATTTAATAAAATAAGTGCTTAGCTATCTCGTTAGTATTTCAAGAAGGGGTTTGGATTGTTGCAAAATTTCAGCAAGTTAAGTAATTTTCATGTAAACTATGTTAAGTTAAGTTGAGTAAAGTATGAATCACAGTTTCTACACGAACTTCCTGACGATTTGCAAAGTTTTTTTTTATTAATATGCATATTTTTAACAGTATTTGCTGTATTTCATTTTATAGAGTTCTTTAGAAAGTAGCTTTATAATTTCACGGTAAATGCCTTGATCCGCACAGATTAAAGTTTGCTTTCATATAACGCACAATTCGTATAAGAGAATAATTGTTCAATTTAGTTATCATAATCTGATACAATAGGGGGACTAGAATATCGATATAATTGACAATCCAAAATCGATAAATACCACATAGCACAAACAAAATTTCAGTTAGCTAAATTTATCTGTCTGATCTTAAAAATTATAATATTAGATTATGCCTAAGCTAAACAGAAGGCTCTGAAAAATTGAAAACACCGAAATTTAAGAGCTGGGGTTATAAAATTTGTTAATGTAAATTATTAGAATATTATTATTTTAAGATTATTGCTGGAATTTTATTGGTGGCCCGACAAAATCGTTCTCACATTTATTTTCAATAAAATAAAACATAGAAAATGTATTTTTATATATTATTTATTTTACATTCGTTTGAGTGTGTTTGTGTTATGTGTGTGTGTGTTAAATTACAATCGTTGTTTTTGTAAATCTGTCGCTTAACTTATGACGTACCATTTTAGAATACCTAAACCTAAGCAAATGAATAAATGGAGTAGAAGTGTATCGATACGGTATCTGTAGAAGGGGGCTTGGTGGTTAGTAGCTGCGAAGCTGCTTGCCACACATACAAACACATACACAGACACACATGCCTTGCACTTGCAGATGGTGTGATTCGTATAGAAATGTGAATAAGAATAACAAATAAAATAATAGTAAGCATACAAATAAGAATATTAATTAATTTAATAAAACGATTATTGACCATCACCCGCCCCACGCCCAAAACGCACAAGTTGCGGATGCTTAGATGCAAACATCGTCTATATAGATATACATATATAGATATTTATATACATATATATATATATATATATATATATATCTATTTATATATATATATATATATATATATCTATTTATATATAGGTATATATAGAACAGCCAGACGTGGCCTGCTCCTGGGATGACAAGACCTCGCATTAAATAAGAGTTAAGTGTTAAAATTGACCAAAACATATTTCATGAATCATGTTGTTGTTGCACATGCGTTGAGAGTCCCACACTTAAGTAAACCAGCAGGAATTCAAGATTTCCCCACTACCAACTAAATGGCCAACTTCTTTGAGCCCTTCTTCTGTCGCTCGCTCTCGTTGTCATTCTCGTCCAGCTTGGCGCTTTCAGTGCTGCTCGACTCCGCATCGTACTCCAGCTCTGGATCGGGCACCTCGGCATAATGGATATGTCCAACCATTTGTGTATTGCTGCCAGATGTGGCTGCATCAGCTTCAGTGTGCAGGGAGGGGTGTGTGCCATCGCCATATTTCTCGAGAGTGCGACGCACCAGCTCCTTGGACGGCTGCTTCATGTCGTAGGCCCAACCCAGGCGTTGGAACGTATCCAGCACCATGGTGGTAAAGTTCACCTTGTTGCCCAGCTCAGCTGCTTTGTAGTCCCAGGGGAAAACATGATGATAGTTGTGCCAGCCCTCGCCCATGGAAATTATCGACACGTAGATATTCTCGCTGGGCATGATGCGTCTATAACAAAATAAACAGAGAGGGGGAAGGGGGAGAATGGTAGCCAACTTTCAGTTAGCCATTTCACAATCACTCACTTGTCGTACGGACGGGAGCCCCAGAGATGAGCAGCGCTGTTGACGGACCAGGTGAAATTCAGGCTGAACACATAGCGGAAGATGCACTGATGCACGAAGGCATGGAACCAGGACTCGTTCCAGCAATACACCGGTATCATTGTGGGCAGGATGAAGCACAGCATGATCTTGAGCACCATAAAATACTTCTGATGGAATTGGATGACAGGATCGGCGAGAATGTCGGTCATATCGATTTGCCGACCACGACGCAGCACATCCGGATGCTTGAGCATCATCAGCCAGCCGACATGGGAGAAGAAAAAGCCACGATTGGCATTATGCGGATCGGCATCCGTCTCCGAGTATTTGTGATGCACCCGATGATCCCGCACCCAATCGTACAACGTATTCTGCAACAAGCCAAAGATCGACACAGCATATTAGTTGTACCATTTGGTATATGGCTAGCAATTTTATTGTCAGTGTCAGTTCCACCTGCCTTGCGTGACTGACAGTCATTAAATTTGACAAATGTATTTCTCGGATACACTCAGCAGACATGGCATTTTGTCTACATATTTTGTAGTTGACGGCTTTTGTTCATTTGCAGTTTGGGCGATGGCGACAAAATAAAAAAAGGCATTAAGTTGTTGCACTAAATGATGCAATTAAAGTTAATTATAGTACGACAATTTTACTTTGTAGTTGGCCTCCTGACTTGTGTCAGCCAATAGACAAAAACAAAATCCAAAATCACGCAAACCCAAAAAATACCACAAACGAAAACGAAACCCTTGCCGCAGGTGGCCAAAAGTAACAAATAACTTGAATTCAACAAATTGCAAAATATTGTGACGTCAAAACTTTAAAAGACGCATAGATTTTAGAATAAACCAAGAAGATTAAATTCCCTTATAATTTTAAAATGTTGATCAATTTTAGTTCAAATGTGAGGAGCATAAAAAACTCATTACTGAGAATTTTTGTTATAGTAAATTTGTCAAACGGAGATTTTCACATAAGAAAATAGGATATATAGGATATATGTGTTCAATCGCAAACTATTTTTTTTTATCGAATTTTTAGCCAAAAACTACGTATAACTAATATATTATTTACCTAGAATTTTATAAGTATTATTTATTTTTTGTGTCATTTATTTTTATCATTTACTATAACTCTACATATATTATTTTATGCAAGTTTATGTATTATTTTGTCGCCAGTTAGCCCATAACTTTTTTGTATAATCAAAGAGCTCAGAAGGTTATATTATAAAGTTTTTATATAGTCTTTATAAATATATAGCTTACCTGTCCAGCCACAGAGTAACTAATCATCAGGAGACTTCTCAGGAGCGTGTTCGCCTTGTAGCTGCGATGTGTCCAGAAGCGATGGGCGCCCGCAGTGACGCCAAAGCCAGCGACGCCACCCATAAAGAAGGCTGTAAAAATTAGAATAAATTTGATATGAAGGCAAACTCTAAAAATCAGCTAAAAAAGTCATGCTAATTATATACATAAAAGAACTATTTATGTGTGTGTTTGTACATAATAAAAAATTCAAACTACCAAAGTTACAAATTTGCGGAAATTGAGGCATTTGTATGTTGGTGTTAATTTGTTGATCAAATTAGTCTTTAATAACAAAGCAAGCGTAGCAAGGCCAGGCATGTGAAAATTTAATATATATTTTAATATATTAAGCATAATGAACACGTTTTTCTGTCTAATTAAATGCTTTTGCTTTTGCATTTGCCTACGTGACAATTTGAATAGTGATTGTGGTATTTCCCCATAATAATGTGATATATCAGACTGAATATGTGAATCGTCACCAAACAATGGTGCTTGAATTTATAGATAGAGATTTATTTCTGTTGCATCTTACAAACTACGCTTTACATCGTAAAAAATTATATATTTCTTTTAAAAGTTATTGATTGGTTTTTCGCAACACTTAGGACTAATGACAAGTGAGGAAAAACCAAAAAATTAAACAATGACAATTACTTAAAAATAAAAAAAGAAAATTTAACGATAATCTTTAAAAAAAATTTACTAATAAAAAAAATAATTATTTCTGTTGTTGGTTGATACATCAATCGCCCACACAGGTTTTACATAAAGTCCGCTTGCATAAAAGATTAACTTTTAATGTTGCGACACGTCAAAACAAAAACCAGTCAAACAATTGACACAAATGGAAAAACCACAAATTAAATTCCCATGCAGACCTATTTACATATCTTTGTAGACATGATGGTATCGTAATTAAATTAAATTCGTTTAATTAAATTAATTAAACCACAAGTATATCTTGTGGTGGTTCATCAAGGTTAGGCAGTCTTCCAATCCTTTGTCTAATGTATTAATTTTTTGGTTAATGGTTGCATGATTTCATGATTTGAAAGTCAAATGAAATGTATTTGGGCCGAAGAACCTTAAGCACTTCTTAGTCGTCTCTTCCAAATGAATCCGAGTTCATATTTAAATGTCCACCTTCTACAATGATTTCGGCTCTTTGAAATGAACCCAAGTTCATGTTTAAGTGTCCACTTTTACAATCAAAAATGATGAGTGACATTTTCTACAACTTTCACAAAAATATATCTCTATAAAGCTTCCGGCCAAAATCTGATTGAAAACAAAAGGTGCACATAATAACTTCAAAATATAAATAAATTAAATTATATATTAAGGGCATCCGCTTGATTCATTAGCGCTGAGTTTAGTGGTTAAACCAACGAGTGCTGCGAAATCACATTTATATAACGTCAACGCCCGAGAAGCTAATTAATATCATTACAGATGCGACGGTCGTGTTAAACATGACAAAAAAAGATAACATAAACTAAATAAAACCACCAGCAAAAACGAAAAAAGGGGGAAATTATTTTGAGATGAACAATTTAACTGGTGATTAAATAAACACTGCACGTTTGCCTGTAATTTGCCAAAATATTTACGAGCTCAACGCCGCCCTGAGAAGGGCCTGGAATGGTGATGTCTAGTCAAGTGCTTGGTGCTCATGTCCAGGCTCAGGCAATAAATATTAATATTTACAATGCACGCATGTTTAAGTTTATTCATTACTTTTTCTGTTGTTTTCTGGAATTTCCAATGATGCGCCAACCATCGAAATCTGAAGATGCCTGAGATTTCAATGTCAAAAGCGTCGAGC
The DNA here is from genome assembly GCA_035042345.1 of Drosophila fungiperda. Lineage (NCBI taxonomy): Eukaryota > Metazoa > Arthropoda > Insecta > Diptera > Drosophilidae > Drosophila > Drosophila fungiperda. The sequence continues at coordinate 1,097,981 of JAWNLM010000204.1, forward strand.
GTTTTCTGGTCAGTGTTTAAAATTGGTTTTTTTTTTGTTATCGCATGTGGGATATATTTACTATATTTATTGCGTAGTCATAAATCGTGTGTATTGACGCCGTGGCCCTGGATACGACTTACATGGCACCTGAGAGACGATCTGCGATTTGGAGAAACAAGGCAGAGCGAGACGAGGCGAGGGTTGTGTTTTAACTGTTGTCAGCATTACATTTTCTAGCCCAACTCAAATTTCTGTAATTACAACAATATTGACCTTGGATTGTGTCTTGACTAACTATCGTACTCACACACTCTCACTCACTAAGAGCCCCAATTACAAATATGTGTCAACTGAAGTGTTGAGTGTTTTCGTTTTGTCAGTTGAATTTATGCTGAAATTGCAAGCGATGACAATTTATGAAAATACGAGTACAATGCAAACAAATGAGCACAATAGCAACTAAAACAACAACAATGACAAAAAAGACAACATAAACCGATGCCAAAAACGAAATTTCAACATGGCGAAGTCAAAGTCGACAGCGACGGCGACGGCGACCGCAACGGCGATGACGACTGCGATGCCAGCGTGGAAGAGCCCAGAGACTGCGACTGATATTGGGAAAAGCATTTTGAGTAGCAATTAATTCCATTCATTCCAATATCAATAATATCCCCAACAAATTTAACTGTAATGAAAGCAAAATTGTGAAATTGCCAAATGACCCAAAAAACAATACAAAAAATAACCAAAAACGTAGTTTTTTTGGGACTGTGTTAAATCTTTTCTTTACTCGCGTGAAGAGTGCTCGCTAAATTTTAAATAATATGTGTTGGTGTGTGGACCAGATGAGAGAAGAGGTATTGGGTTTATGGAATGGCTAGATGGGCAAATGAGAAATTTGAAATATGCACGTTAAGCAACCCAACAAAAATGTAAAAAATCTCTTCGACAATTTCTCCTTTCACACGTTTTTCGTATGACTGAGTCATTGCGAGATTATGCAAGAGAGTTGGAGTTGTTTATACTTACACCAGATGAGTGTGTTGAAGCGCAACTCGTGCAGCGGATAGGTGAAAAGACAGATGACGGCGACCAGATGCAGCAGTGAGATCTGAATGACTTTGTCCCACTTGAGAGGTGCCTTGAATTGCCAGCCAAGAATGTTGTCGCCTTGGAAATTGTGCGTATATTTCTCCATATTGATTTGATCCTTGGGAACATGATTGATCAGATGCTTGGGAATATGCCTAGGCGCCGGCGGTGCCATTACAGATTGCTGCTGCGCTGTTGCTGCTGCCAGCGTCTTCTTTGCGCGCGGCATTGACTCCGGTGATGAGTCCTCTCCACGTCCTCGCGACTGCTCGATGCTCAGCTTTGCGCGGCGAGAGGACAGAAGCGGTGGACTACCCTCACCTGTGCTTGCCACAGGCGTTGAGCTGCACACACGCTCCGATGTGGACAGGTGACCCATATTTTCTATCGTATACCTGGAAAGAGTGGGTGGGGTTTGGGGGTGGATGTTTGGGTGTTTCTCTCACTTCATACACTAAACTTGACGCTGACGGAAATCACGTTTCAAAATTGCAATCAACAGTAACAACTCGAAAAATGCAAACTTTCTTCTTCACAGTTTTACACACAAAATAATTTTTAAGTGCAGCTCTAAATAATCTATTTATTTTTTTTTTTGGCCTTTGCCTGATTGACTTTTGGTTTTCTTATGTGCTTTATGCCGCTTTGAAACGCGCACTCGACGCGGCCCTTTTTTTTTGGCTCTGATCTCTGTTTGATGTTATGTTTTTCGGTGTGTGTCGCAAGAGCGCAGTTTCTCTTTGGAGCTGGGCTGGGGAATTGGTTTTCCTATCCGCTCGGACTATTTAACGAACTCTACGCGACGCCGTTCCGTAGACAAATGATCACAGTCAAAAGTAAAAATTTCTACCCTATGCTGCTGGCGTTGGCGTTGGCGTTCGCTTTGCAGTCGACGTCGCTGCTGCTGGGCTGACACACCAGCAAACTGTCTAATTGACCGACTGACTAAATGTTGTTGTTTTTCTTTTATATTTACTGTTGTTGTTGTTGGGCTGTTGCTGTATGCGAGCTCAACACTGTGGACTCAGGAATGGTAAAGCAAAGACAAAAACAAAAAAAAGAAATAATAAACTTAAGGCCAAGATTATGCCATCACTCACACAAATGCACACTTACACAAACACACTCGCACCACAAGCTGGTGGCGGCACCTGTAGCAGCGACGATCTTCACTTGTAACTTCGGTTGCGGCTTCGGCTTCGGCTGCGGCTTCGGCATCAACTTCGGCTCTGGCTTTGTTTTAATAGCGGCGCACAGCATCAGTCGTATTGTTGTTGTTATTGTTGTCATTGCTTTTGCAGATACGCGAAGATATCTCGAAAAGAATTTTGCTGATTACCTAATTAATGATAACTCGCACGCTTTGCTTCTGCTCTTGTTCTTGCTCTGCTCTTCTTGACTAGCGCTTAAATTATAAAGGTTGTGAAAGCTTTAGAGCGGTTCTTGGCAACAGCATGCTTAACTTTTGAAGATACAAATTTTGTGCCAGTAACTTATTTGCATTTAGGATAGGGCAACATATATAGTTTTAAGCAGTGTCAACGTTTTAGATTAATTTGTATTTATTGAGTTTAAATTTAAATGAAAATTATATAAAGATCAGGTTTACATCGATTTCTATTTGGGATCTGAAAAGTTCAAAATGGGCGTCAAGTGTCTACGATAACTCATTCTCACTATACACAAGCAGCATTTGCATAATATGACATTTCTTAATCAATATCTCCTATGAAATCTGGAAATTGTAGTATGTACACAAACAGGCTTACATACTTACATATGTGCATACCTACATACATACATACATATGCACATGTACACATGCAAACACAGTCCCTATGGGCTGTATGTCTTGTATTCGCTTATATTTGCATTTCGCTTTATTTGGTAGCCTTATCCACTTTGGCTTCTCTGTCGAGCCAAGTCAAAAACCGTTCGATGATCATGAAGTTCAACAACAGCAATAACAATAGCAATACCAACAGAAACAGCGACAGAAGCAGCAGCAGCAACAGCAGCAGCAGCAGCAGCTTTGACTTCGTTGCTTTCTCTTTACGTAACGGCAACGACAAAACCAAAAGTTAATTAAAAGGCAACAAAAAGAGCAAACTAAAATAAAAAGCGAGAACTGAAAGGAAGCAGACGCTCGGATCATTTAAAATCGTTAACGAAACACCGAAAAATGAGTGAATTCGTGGCTTTTACTTCAGATTCCCGTGCACTTAAAACACTTAAAAACTTAAAATCACCGACACTTTTTTTGGTATTCATTATTGTTGTTGCTGATTTTTTTCTCATTTTTCTGTGGCTTATGTTGTAAGCTTCACACATTAGCAAATTGTGCTGAACATCAGATTTAAATGGCCAAACACAACAGAAAAAAAATCCCAATTTACCACAGTGCAAAACCAAGAGACGAAAGCGAGAATTTGCACACGCATTTACACTTGTCAAAAATGTGAGTTATTTGAGGATTACAAATATGTTAAACGATTAGTTTCATTTATAATTTTATGTTTCCTATATTATTTAATTACTGTTTTTTTATTATTAAAGCATGCATTTGGTGGCTAGCAAAATTGTGTGCACCCAAAAGTATAAATGAAAGAATTGAAAAAATCTCTTAAAATATTTATTTATATTATTTAAAATCGTAGCTTTGTTATTATCTTTAAGTTTTCATAGTTGGTATTTACAATAGAGTTATTGATTGGGCGACTGAATTTACTTCAATGCTTTTAAATATTTTCTTCACACCTTTGGCAACTGAAAAACACACTTTAAAATTGGTACGATTTTTGTTTAACAAATATAACAAATTATTTTTTTCAATTTGTCATGTGCTTAAACACACACACACACTCACACATATGTGGCTAACAATTATTTTAAGCAGCGGCTTCTGATTTATAACGCAGCTTCAATTCATCATCTTTGAGCAGTGTCAGCGTTTTTTGTGAACGAAACCCATAAAAAATGGCACTTTAAAGAGAATTGCGCGAATGTGAACAATGCTGTTGACTATACACATATGTATGCACACACACATATATATGTACACACACAGCAATTTGTTGGACCTAACACGTAAAAAGCACCATAATTCTGAAAAATAATTATTTCCTTTTTCACGCCATGCCCACAATCAAAAGTCATTCAGGCAGCACAACGATATACACACATACATATATACCGTTATGTACAATGTACATAGGTACCTGTATATATATATGAAAACAACATTTGCCGTCGGTTAGATGTTAAGGTTTTTATTGTATTTTGTTTTTAAGGTTTTTTTTAGAAAAAAAAACAAACGTAAAAAAATCGAGTGGCTCTGGCTCAGGGTTATACCGGATTAAATTTTGATCACAGCCAGTGCGTTCCGGTGGAAGGCAGAACAATCTTCATATGTTGATGCATAAGTGTCTGCATTGGTAATGTGGCATCTTCAAGCTATCATCTGATATCGGGCGTTGAACAGTAAACATTACAGATTAAACGTTTCACAAGCAAAGGCCACTCAACAATTATCGATTGCGCATTTGTGCAACCTTCAACGGTCGCTTAGTTAACTATTTCTATAAGCCCAAAGAAAAATAACAAAAGCAACAAAATACGTAGTACAAAAAAATAAAACAAATTAACATAACAAAACGCAAAACTAGGCTCAGCGAGGCAAGTGCATTTTGCAACAAACTCAATGCTCAAGCGTGGCGTGAACAAAAATATATCCAAATGAGCTTATACACGTGTGTCCGTGTGTGTGTGTTTAAACTGTTTTGTAGCATTTTGTGGCAGTGGCACTAAATAACAATTCAGAAAGATCTGGTTAAGTCAGCTCGACTAGACATTTTTAAGGGGTGCATATTAAGATTTTTAAGGGGAAAAGATTAAATAGGCTTTTTATACTTATTTAATTGAGAAAATGTAGGTATATAAAAATGTATTAGCTTAAAATAGTTCTGCACAAAGTAATTCAGTGTGTTTTAATTTATTGTTAAAATAATGTTTTCAGTTCAGATTCACACTGAAAAAAATGTATAAATAATCAAAGATAAATCTGTTGTTAAGTTGTTGTTATAATATATTATAATAATAATATATATATAATATATTTAAAAATAATGATACTCTTTGAGAGGGTATAAAATAAAATAGCAAACCAATTGCCTTTTAGCTGGCAACTTCATTAGTAATCACTTCACAGCCATTAGGAATTGGTACAAGTGTCTCACAAATTAAAATAAACATCAGACTTGGCAACACACAAAAAAAACATAAACTGCGGTTTAGACTGACTAAGCTTAGACTTTTAAATATATATAGAATAATTGGTAAATATATAAATCACATTAGTCTCAAATTGCTACAAATTGGCATTCCAATTGTTGCCAATAATATTAGCTAAAGTCGTATTTATGAGTATTAGCATATTATAATGGCTATTAACACATAATTGTATTTTCTAACTGTATTCAAAAGAATAACCTACTCAAATAATTTCATTTTCGTATGCTAAAGTTTATCTTCGATTTGGAGAAAGGTATTCGAATATATAGGTATACATATATACATAGGTACATACATATATAACCATATAACATTAGCAACTCAAGTCTATTGATTTAGTGAAATTAGATTACAGTGTCGATCTTGAGGCAAGTATTTATTTATAGAAACATAAATAAATAAATAAATATAAGAAATTCCCAGCTTAAGCAACAAAAACAAAAACAATCAAGAATAAAACAAAAAAAAAGATTCCCCCTTTTGCCAAAGCATCGCTTTTAAATAATTAAGTAAAGAATTTTGTGAATTTAGAGAGACGCGCTTGATTGGGCGCAGCTCAGGCGCATAAAAAGTGTTTAATTAGTCAATATTTAAGATGCCAACTGTGGAGGCAACTGGGAACAGTCGAGATTAGCCACCTATGTATTGTATTCAGTTGTATGCTACTTAGCGATTAGTCTGTCCACTGTCGGCTTTTAGACCCAGTAATTGGCTTGCTGGCTGGCCGAGTGAATTAGGCTTCTGTGCGGTCCACCAAGTGCTCAAATATTGACGCATCATTCAAGTGCTGGGCAAACATTGCGTATTAGTGATAATTTATTGAGTGCGACTTATTTAAATTGCTCAAGTGCCTGCAACAAAGCAATAAACTGCCCCAACTACCCCTCAACCTGTTTAACCTTTTATTTCAGTTTTCTTGCTTGGGAAGACATTTGGAATTGAGTTCAAATTGTCTTCGGCCATCGAAAAATAAATTCGAAAGCCTAATTCTAATTAATTTGGTCGAAAAAAATAAATGTTTAAGCTTGGTTTTGGCTGTGAATCAGTCAGTCAATAATTGTGGTTTTTTCTTTTTTTTTTTATTAATTAGTACATGTATTTTTTATTTTAAGCATCACATGAATTTTTCCCGATTGAGAAAGTGATTTTCGGGCATATCATTTTGCTGCAACTTCATCTGCTCCTCGATGCACTCGACAATTGGCCGACTTTTCTCCACGGCAGTGGTGAGACCATTGCGCACCGCCACAGAGGAGATGGTGAGCAGATTCTTGGCCAGATCCAGGGCAGCAAACACTCTTATCATGGTGGAGCCAGTGTCAGTAGCATAGTCGCCAAACTCGCCACTCTGATAGTCATTGGGCAGCAAATAATGAAATTGTGGCCAAAATGATTTCGTAATAAAGAATATGCTATTCGAATCGGTGGGTTTGAAGCCCTTGGGTATGCTCCATACGAAGTGAGCCGAATTCACCAGGTTGCCCACATTCAACACAATTAGACTTCGCAGCCAGAAGCCAACATATATGGAGGGGCCCAGAGATTCCTCAAAGTACTGGAAGGGTGTGTTCAACGGCAGCAGCACATTCAGCGCAATATAGAGCAGCACATAGTAGCTGCGGATGTGGCAGATCATACCATGACATATATATATTGATGTATTTATTTGTATATGGCGACTTACCGCTTTTGGAACATGACAATGCCATCGTTCTCAATATCGGACATGTCCACATTGAGCAACAGCTCCTCCTGCTTCTTGGAGTACTTTAGCAGATTGCCATGCAGGTGGGCATACATGAAGCTCTGTTTGCTGTAGTAGGGATCGTCGTCCGTCTGATACGTGGCATGATGAAGACGATGCGCCTGCACGCGACTGTAGATGGTGCCCTAAACAAAAGTTATAAATAAAAAAAAAGAAATAATATCTTCTATTTAAAACAAATTAACTTAAATAATTCGATTAGAAAAAATAATAATTATAATTATAATTCCATCAATAAAATAATTTTAATAATAATATATATATATATAAATGTGGTCTTTTCAAACACGGCAGAAATCCATTTCCGAATTGTATGTTTAATTAACACTTAATTTAATTGACTATCGCTGTTATAAATTAATATCACCTTTGGCAAAGGTAAAAACGCTTATCTAAAATTTGAAATGAAACAAAATGGAACTTGAAACAGGTGTGATAAAGCTTTTTAACACAAGCATAACCGGTTCGGTTGTGTTATCGGCTTGGCTGGTTTGAGGTCTTCGCTTAGAGCTTTCACTGCAGCTTTTGCCAGGGCGCTCAAAGAGGTTGGTAGACACTCACCTGTCCCGCCATCGTCTGGCAGAGCATAAGGAAGAAACGCAGCGGAATGGTGGCGGTGAAAGTTCGATGAGCCCACAGCCGATGAACGCCCACCGTCACGCCCAACATGCCCAACAGGCAGAGCACAGCCGCTAAAGGGCCAAGCAAAGTCCAGGAATGGTATCAAGGGATATTGGAATTGCGAAATTTTGTGTAATTAAACATTCAGCAGCGAGTGTCTGGATTATTGAACTCACTGAATAATATAGTTGACCACGAGGCACTCGTGAATGTCACATAAATGCCATACGAGCCCACAATATACACATTGATATAGAAGAGAACCAATGGCCAGATGGCATCGCGACTATTTAACTCTTGCTTTGTCGGCATCCGAATGCCGTCGGCAGTTTTCGCCTTTGATTGTCCTGGCATTTTGAGTGAACCTCTTTCTGATTCCTTGCCTGCTTGACTGCTTGCCTGCTTGCCTGATTGATTGCTTGATTCTTTAATTCCCGAGTTCGGTCCTCAGCTCTAGCTAACCGTCGCATGCGCCAGCTTAAACACAACTAATCTGAACTCAGGCGCAGCCGGAACGCTTAAGTCAAGAGTCCAAATGCAAATCCAAAACAACAAAATAAAATGCAAAAACCATTTCAATATGCATGAGACTGAATAGAATATGCGTAGTGGCAATGGCGAGCATTGGGGCTGCTGGTCTCTTTAGCGAGGCCTGATCGTATATACTTAAAAATCAACTCAACATGTTAAATAAGTTTGACAAGTATAATTGTTTAATGCCCTTTGATTATTAACAAAAGCAACAACTAAGGTGAATAGTGTCTTAAATTTGTTGTGATGGGGACACATTGTGGTTGCAGGTGGGGAAAGGGTGCTTAAACTGTAACTTGGGCTTATTATTAACGGCTAATACTTAATTCTGCATCTTGGACAGTTCGACGACATCCTCGCGCGGCAGATCACAGTCCCCATAGCCCCAAACTTGATTCTTGTGCGCATTCTCATCGCTCAGGAATCGAGAGCCATCGCCACATTTGGCCGCACGCCTTAAAATCATATCCTTGGAAACAGATTTGCCTGTCCAAGAAACGCATATATTAATTTTTGTAAGTGTATTTTTAAATGCAGAATACAAATACTTACGTCCACTGGCCAGCCCGAGGCGGGCACAGAAGTCAATGAAGGCCGTGGTCACATTCAAGGTGTAGTTGCCAAACTCGCCCGCCTTGTAATCCCAGGGGAATACATGATGGTAGTTGTGCCAACCCTCGCCCATCGCCAGCCACGAGATAATTGGTACCTCCACCGGGGTGATCTTTCTGTGAAATGCCAGATTAGAGTAGCATATTTAAATATAGATAGATAAAAGTCTGCTGATATTTTAAGCAACTAAGATCAGAACAGAAATACTTATAGAACATTAAATTAAATATTAATTATAAAGATTTCTAAAAATAGGAACATAGTTTTGATCGACAAAAGTAAGCTGATATTTTAGATAGTCTGTTCTATAATACAAATAAGCAACTAAAATTTAAAAATTTAATTATAAGCTAAAATCTGTGAATTGATCTGTCTGCAAAGTTTAAGAATCTTAGAAGCTGGCAAACATATATATATACCAAATATACAAAAAAAAATAAATAAATAATAATATATATTATATTATCTGGAATTTATATCTTTAGTTTACATATACATTTTTTCTGACCATATAATTTTCACTGCTTTCTATGTTATTAAAGGCAATTAAAAAACTTGAAGCAGGTATATCAAATGTTGACCACAGAGGAATCTGGGATTCATGGGATGAAGCACATGTAAATAGGATAATACTTACTTATCGTAGGGCTTATTGCCATACATGTGTGCAACGCTATTGACAAAGAAGGCGACGTTTAGGGTCCAGGTGAAGCGCATGTTGAAATTGATCCAGAATGACATCCAGAGATCCTCCTCCCAGAAGTACCAGGGCACCAGCACTGGCATTGCGATCGAGATCAGTGCAAACAATGGTATGTAATATTTGCGCTGGAACATGACGACGCCGTCCTCCTCCAGATCGGACATATCAATAACCTTGCGCTTCTCCACAACCTTCGGATGGGGCGTGAGGAAGAGCCAGCCGACATGGGCAAAGAAGAATCCACGCTTGGCATTATGCGGATCGGCATCCGACTCCGAGAACTTGTGATGTATTCTATGATCCAGCGCCCATGTATACGCATCACGCTAAGAGAATCAATGGTAAATGTAATGCCAATTGGTCAATTGGTCAAATGTCTGTCTCTGACTCACCTGTCCGGCAATTGTGAACATAAAAGCCAAAACGATGCGCAGGAACAGGGATGCAGTGTAGGCTTTGTGTGACCACAAACGATGGGCACCTGCCGTAATCCCAACGCCCGAAACACAAATGTTAGCGACAACTGCAAGAAATGAAAACAATTATTGCTTTTGGCCATAATAGTGATTTGGCTATTATAATTGTTGTTGGGCTGCATTCTCGTTTGAGTTCAAAGTGATGACATAATAACATCGATCTGTATATAGTACACATTGGCATGCGTCAGTCAGTCAGTCAGTCAGTCAGTCAGTCAGTATTATATTATTCAAACTATTCGCTCTCCATTTGATCAGCAGTTTCGAAATTAATGAATTCCAATTGAAGCGTTAATTTACTTTAATTACTGACGGTCAAAGTTCAAAAAACACATTCTACGATGCTATTTGATGTAAGGCATCTAAAGGAAATCTCGATCGGAACACATTTTTAACCTTTTGATTGAATACCTCGATTCTAGACTAGACTAGAATATATAATGACGATAATAATAATTCGAGGTATTATTATAATAACATTTACACTATCCTTAACTGTATTATTATAATTATTTAATATCGACTAAAAATGCATTGTGTTACTTATTTTATTTTATTATTAACCTGATATATTTATTGTGAATATATATGATTTAAGTGTTTAAAATGTCTGTCTTAGTATTTACTTACTCGAATGTTTTACTGTTATTATTATTAATATTATTTTTATAATAATATTCATATTTATGAAACAATTTATTGGGGAATAATTTGTACAACATTTTTCCTTCTATGTATCTCTTACTCTTACAAATATTTAATTTGGACTAAAAATGTGTATATTCATTGTGAATGAACATATTTGTATATATATTTCAGTTTAGATGCTTAAATGCTGATAAAATATATTTACTATGTAGTTTTTACTCCACTCTGCAGTTTTTTTTAATTAATCTTATCTGGTTGAACTTAATTTCTAGGCATAATAATGGGATATTGTGCAAAATTGCTGTTGTGATATATATAATATATATGAATTGAAGTGTTTTTCCAAACTAATTGAATGAAAGTTTATCTTACTAAAATTTTAGTAGATCAATAGAGCATATATATATATATATATATGTATATATATAAATGTATATATATAACAAGGCTTTTAAGGTCAAAATAAAAGTGGTTGCCTCACTTTTTATTGATATATATACATCTGATGAAAAATATCCATTATAAATACAGTTGTTTATTGGCCTGATATGTAAATAAATTTGCTCGAAAAATAAACAAATATTATTTTCTTATTGCTTGAAGCAATTATGGCGACTCCAGGGAACAATAAATGTGGATGGGGACAACAACTTGCTAATTACTTATTAATAATTAATTAATAATTAGTATTAAGTTTATCAGACATTGGATACATACCCCAAAGGAATGTGTAGAACTTGGCATGGAACAGCAGAAAGGCGCCATAAAGTGCGCCCACATGCAAGAATACTTGGGCGATAAGATCAGGCCATCGGATTTGAGGGTTGTAGGCCACTTCAGCTTCAGCTTCTTCGGCTGCTGCCTTGTTTTGGAGCTGCTCCCTTTTGGCTGCACATTCCTTGTAGACGACATCCTCCTTCTTAAAGACTAAATTATCATCTAGCTCAGCTTGTTCTTTTGTCTTTGGTGTAGCATCTCTGGCTTGGCCTCTGTGCTTCAATTGTGTATCACTTGATGTTGCTGCTTGGTCATTGTTGCCGCACAGTTCGCCCAGGTGGCAGTTGCCCTCACTCTGTGCTGCAACTGCTGCCGTGTCGGCCTTAGTTGTCGTCGGTGTGGAAAGGCACATCGTGTGGCTCAGTTGTTGCTCCGATCGGTGGTCTTCGATCTGAAATTGGATACATTGATCTGTGAGTAATCGGCTTGCCATATACTTGCTAATTGATCACTTGAATGGACTTCATCTCATCTATTCAATGCAAACCATTTGAGTAAATATTTATTGAGTTTATGTATATTTCTGCTGATTGTTGTGAAAATCTTGAATGCCTCAAAATGTTCACTGCCTACTTATTCTTAACATTTCTAGCATGTTTTTGAGGCTTTTAAGTTCACCAACAGTTTACTCTATTTATTAACAGTAGTATTCTCAATTTAAACCATTCTCATTTAAAACCATTCTCATTTTAAGCCATTAACACTATCGATTTCTTTAAATTGTCTTATCTAAATATATTAATATTAAAATGAATATATACTAGTACACTGAGCATTTACTGGTCAACTGCTCTAATTCGTTAGAATTTTCTATTTTTGTATCTTTGGACCCATATATTGGTTCATGATAAGCAATAGAAAAAAAAACACACACACACACAAATAATACGATACTCCCTGAATACGGGTGTGAAATAAATTAAAGTATTATTAGCAAACTTTCCTTTTAAAATTGCAGCATTTATTGCTATCGATAATTAAATTGTATCGATAGTTGACAAACAGAGGCAGTTATCGTAAAAATTGATCTGCGGCTGGTATATGAAAACCTTTTTTTTTTTTCCAATTTGAAGTCTCTATCTCTAATAGTGTCTGAGATCCGCGTGCTCATTCAGACTGACGGACAGACGGACAGACGGACACGGGCATGGCTCTATCGAATCCGCTGTTGAATCTGATCAAGAGTACATATATGTTTTATGGAAAGCATTTCTTCCTCTTGCCAGTTACATTTGCTCAAAATCAGTATATCCTTTTTACTTATTTTTAATGGGTATGAGGTAAAAAACACGTTAATTAAAACTGCACTGTCAGCACGTTCAGCAGTTGCAAAAATTATCTTTCTTATCAACGTGATAAAGCAAAGTCAAAATAAAAGGCCAGACGATTATAATCAGAGCTGCGACTGTGCCAATGATTCGGAAACTAAACACCTGGCGCATTCACACTAGACCACCAAGTGGGCATTACGCAATGGTGGTTCATTCAGGTCACTGATAGGCGGTACGTGAGTGATAAGTGGTCACTATATAAATAAAGAAATGACTATTTCCGACAATATTTGGGAATCAGTCATTACACATTACACAAGCGAGTTCCACGAATTCTGAACTTTACTGTTACATTGACAATCAGTCATTTAAGTTGACGCAGAAGGGGCGTAAAAAAGTCTGCAATATTGCACAAATGGCCGATAAGATATATATTTCAATGTCAGCCATCTGTCAGTCAAATGCAATGTGCAATTTTCAAGTTTTTATTTTTCAATCATTTTAGAAAATTGAGTTTATATTATCATTACATATCAATAAGTAAACGAATACCGTTAAAAGTTTGTATGTATAACTGCATCTTTACAAGAATTTGTATACTTTATTTACTTTGTATATAGACTGGTTTATATAAATTTTATTAGATCTGAAATTTTTGAAATTTGATTTGAGAAAATCGGGTAATTTGACTACTTGGACAATGCATAATGCTTTAAATAAATAAAATGATAATTTCCTAACCTGACCAATATCAATAACGTTGCTATTAATTTACTCCGATCTTTTATGTTCTTTTTACAAGCGATCTTTCTATAGAATTCTTCATAATTTCACATAAAGTAGTAGTCGAATTTTTATTGTAAACAAAAAAGTACCTTGATAGGATTTTATAAGTTTGCATTTTAGTTATCTTTTAAATCAGTATTTGCTTACGCCAGCTGGTGGTCAATATATATTCTCAAATCCTTTCCAGAATTTTTTTAATTAACTAAATGTAAAAGAAACTTGTTAATTTTTCAGCCTTTTCAGTATTAGCTGACATTCCCATTGCCCCATCGGTGTCCCCTGTGTCGCTTAACTCCATTTCGCATTTACCATTTAATTAGATAATGTGCCATACTAAAACGCAATGAAAGCTATGCTAATTCGATAAGGCAAATTGCTGAAAACACAGCTAGGGAATATGAGCTGAATGGATACGGGATGACAGCGAGGCCAACTCAATGACAATCAAATAGAGTGAAACAAAAAAGGTGGTAACCAGACTGATGTGTTGGCCATCGAATTGTAAGGGTTGGCCTTAAGAGCATGTCACTGGACGCGATCAACATTTTCATTGGGGCAACACACGCAACGCGTGGGGCAAAGTCTGATGGTAGCATGTATACATTTTAATTAATATATCAAAATCATTGTTTTGTTTTTTTTTTGTTCGTTTTTGGCTATGCCACAACTTGGCAACGCAAGTCGATATCAAACAGCAATTTCTATAACGCTTAATAATAAATAATAATAAGTAATAAAGGAGACCAGAGCCAACCCAACTATTTTATTGACATTCGGACCGCTCGTCCGTCTGGACTTTGACTGATGACAGAACAGAAATCTGATTTTTCTGACCGCCCCTTGGCCGAGTTCTTGAAAATAACCAATTGCCCAATGGCCAGCACGTATCAATTAAATAAATGTATAGACAAAAGAACTTGCTACAAATGAAATACTGAAGAAATTGCTCTATTGGCAATTATATAGCAAAATAATAAATTTTATTGGATATTTTTGTGTGCCACTTATCGGGCGCAGATTTACAACTTATAACAACGTAAAAACACCCTTGAAATTTTATCTATGAGCTAATTATTTATTTATTTATTTATAAATTTTCAGTTGCAATGCAGGCAGTTCAATAAACACCTCCTCGTATTCAGTGACTCAAAAATGGATTGATATCAAATTTAATTCTGCGTTGGATGATGCATGCTTTTGAGATTGTGATATAAGTCGATGATTAAAATTTTATGTTTTCTCGTAATTAATCATGGCAACCGCATTAACCTCAAACGTTTTTTTTTTAAATGGTATGCAAAATCTTTGGAACCTTTTAGCTCGATAAGCCCCTCTTCTTGCAAGAATCTTTGTCGTATTGGGAATTTGTGTGTCGTTTTAGTTGACAGTATCTATTTTATTTAGGTGAAATACAATCAACTGACTTTATAAATCTATAATTAGCAACTACAGCTTGCTTTTATCACATTAAAAAAAAAAATGCGAATTTAATTGCATTATTTTTTTTTACTGCATATTAAAAGACCCATTATTCAATTAATACAATGTTGATAATCAACTTATTTCTATCACTGATAAACAGTGTGCAGTTTAATTGCCATTCAGTTTCATTAATATATTTTATTACAGCAATTGTTGCCGGCAATAAAGTTAAGTAACCTTTATACAAAATCAGCCACATTGCACATCAATAATATATTCTATTCCACAAAAAGTGGAATTTAATAGAATTCAAATGAAGTGAATTGAAAACGTACAAAAATAAACGCACCCTCTTAAAAAGTATTCTGTCAGAATTCGAAAAATCCGAAAACTAGAAATGTGTTTTGTAAAGACCATTTCTATAGCGCTCAGCCACAATATATAAATGTAAGGAATTTAGTCATTCAGATCACGTAAACCAAATCATATAAATGCCCAAAATTATTTTTTTTGTTTTTTTTGTTGTTTTATTTTATTAGAATTTATTTTCCTAATTACAAGCTTTCTCTTATATAAAAATCCGTATTCAAATTCGCAAATTGTGGGTAAATCATAACCTCAAAACTTTCCAGTAAATATTTGTATAAATATCTAGGAGTAGTTACTGAGGAGATGTGTCTCTAATTGCTCTTGCTTAGCTCTCAGACACAGTCTAATTGTGAATAAGAATTTTGTTGTTCCGATCGCGTAATTTAAAACTGTTGCCTATGTTAAAAACAATTGAGCAAACTTGGTAAGAATTCTGCTGTAATTGCTGTTTACCTAGTTAGCTGGCTCTTTTTTTTTATAGATGTTCTGCTAACTGACTGTTTCACTCTCACACAATTTGTATGCGCCCTTGTCGAAATTTGAAACAAGTGCTGACGTCAGTCAACTAATATTCTTAAAATTAAGTTGTTTTTTTTTTTGGTTTTTTTCCACAGTTTTTATTTTATGTTTTTGAATAGGCTAAATTGATATAAACGTACTTTTTGGTATGTTGGCGACGCGCTTAATCACATAGAAAATTTCCTTTTTTTCGTTCACAATCTTGAAACTAAAGACAAAAATAATAAAAAAAAATATTTTTATTATTATTTTTTATCTCTGCTTCGTGTAGCGCGCTCTCGCTGTTCACCAACCGACCGAACTAAAATGACTAACAGCCGCTGCTCAACTGGCCGACATTTAGCGTCGACATTGCTGCTGCTGCTGCTGCCGTTGGCGCTGGCGCTGCCGCTGGCACTGCTGGAGCTGCATGCGTGGAGCTGAGAACTGTGAGCTGGGCGCTGGAAGCGGCGACGCCAACACAGCTTTTTACTAGCATTCAATTTGTATTTCACTTTTATTTGCTAGCGTTTCTCTTGCTGTTGCTGTTGCTGTTGCCGTTGCTTTTTGTTCGCTTCGTTGTTTCTATTGCTATTAACTACCCATTGCGCGGCCCCTGCTCTCACCTTCCGTTTGTCCATTTCTGCTGTTTACTATTCTCTGTTGTGCTCACACATTCCGTAAACATTACAAAAGCAGCAAAACGAGCATTGCCAGCGTCGTGTTCAGCGTTTGTAGTTCAAAGTCAATGTCTGAGCGAGCGGTTTCAGTCGACTCTCTGATTGAGTAGGCGTTGGCGACGGCTCGCCTAGAGTAGATGGGGGCTGGTGGTTTAGGGTGCGTGTCTGGCTTAGGGGTGAACAACTGCCGGCATTCTATTTTTTACTTTAATGTGGCAGCATTTCGTCATCGCAATTCGTCAGTCAATGCCCGTTAATATCGGCAGAGCGTATTCGCTGCGCCTGAGTAATTTGAACATTAACCCAGTTTAGGTATTATATTGTTTGTTTTGGGCTCCTTGCCTCAAACAGGCTTGTTGCTTCACCATGTCAACCAATAAACCATTTCTGCTTTCCCCCACGCTCTCTCAATCTATTTTTTTCTCTCTCTCTCTCTTTCTCTGTCTGTCTGTTGTCTTGTTTGTTACTTAGTCAGTGGTATTATCGATATCGCCAATGCGTAGACCCCATGCGTGTAGTAACACATGCTTGGCTCGTGGTTGTCTTCTATTATCTTTAAAAAAGTATATTTTCGATGCCTTGCAATCATTAAAAAATAATGATTTGGAGGGGTATTAAGAACAAGTACAAATAATGTATGTAATAGCGCTAAGCAGACAATACAATATTGTCTACAATAAACTGTAACTACTGAATGTTTTTCATGTGGCATATATAACACAGATCCAGTTAAATAAAAATAAATTAAAAGTCAAAATGAATAAATATTTCATACAATCGACAAATTAACACAGATTTTTCTTGTTTGTCGAATATTTATTTTTATGAAAAAAACAATTTTTCTACATATTTACACACACTCCTGATCCGAATCTTTTAAAATTCTGGTTGGAATATCTGCGGTTTGTACAATTTATGACACATTTGTCAAAATTTAATATTGGGACTTATCAAACTTTTCTTGCATCGAGCAATGAGAAAAACAGGAAGTAGTCGAATTTGGCGTTACATTTTAGCAATGCTGATAAGCCAGCACACACATGAAATAAAAAAAAATATATATATATAAACATATATACGTATAAATTGCTTAAAAAACGCAAATTAATTCATTTGTTGATTCTTAAGTAAGCAAACAGCAGATTAGAAGAAGAAATGTTTAACCGACCTCCCTTTACTCTTCTCAATCGTAAATTCATAATGAAAAACCGTAAAAACAAACCAAAAAACAGATGATGTGAATTTGCTGCTGTTGCTCCAAATGCTGACAAACCAATAGCGACCGGTTTGGTCTGTCCTATTTTGTGTTTGGAGGGAGAATAGAGGCGTACGCCAACGCGGCGAATGATGATGCAATGACAACGCGGCGATAAATATAGAAAATAATACACTGACAGACTACTATTTGGCTGCCACATATGTTCAGATGTATGTATATATATGTATGTATGTATTTATGTACATGTACATATAATCATTAAGTGTTTATTTGCTTGCTTATCGAGAAAGACGAAATCTGGTTTTGATTGTGAGAGTCGAATTGTTCATTTAGTTTTATAAATTCCATTGTTTTCTGCAATTCCCTTTCTGTCATTCTGTTTGTAATGAAAGCATTAACTTGTGGGCGAATGCTATTTCCAACACGTAGCCGCAAATGCAACAAATGCAATCGCGCATTCCCATCGTTTGTATGCACAGCTGTGTAATGGCAATAAACACTCGATTCGAAAACTCGGAATAAGTTCACAATCTCATGCGTTTTCAAAATGATAAGATTATAAGAGTGCCAGCTATATTGTTATATATGGTGTTTAACCATATGCCGAAGGAGATTTTAGAATATGCAATGCGTCATTAGCGTCAAGCGTTGCCAATAGCAGCAAAATCTGATGACATAATGGACTCAATTCAATTCGTCCGTACTCCCCTCACAAAACAAATGAAACTGACAGAATGAACAACTCTGGCAGGATGTGTGCCACAAAGAACATGCCAAAATTAACATACAAAGTCGCTGCAAGTTCAAATTAATTTTGTTTGTCTGTCAGTATGTGTGGATGTGCGTAGAATATCAATTATTTGGCCAACATGAATGGCTAACGTTGCCTCACAAATTTGTAGAAAGTCAAGTGCAAGGTCGCTCAGCAGGTAAATTAGCGAAATGATGAACCACATTAATAATAAATGTCACCCAATGGAGCCAGTTGTCTGGCATGTCTAAGATACCAATCGTCTAACTGTAATTGCCATAAGCGCACAATAATCCAACATGTCAGCCACCTACGCAGTCGGTTTGTCTGTCGGAGGGTCAATCAAATCGTGCAACTGCAACAACAACTCCAGCAATTGTTGCCTTTTAGCGCGTGTTTTGACCAGTGGAACACTTTGTATATCCTATAATCATTTTGTGGGGACAGAAAGGATATAAGAAAGTATGTAAAGAGAAAAAATTTATACTAATTATTTGTTGGTCTGATTCAGTTTTTTCTGTTTCCATTTTGGAACCATTTCGTAGTTCAATACCCCAGAAATCTTATAAATATTCCATATTTTATTAATATAATATTAAATTTTGTTTGTGATTTAATTTAAATAATGTTTTATTTCCGATTTTGTCATGTGTTTCAGTCCGCTTGTTCGTCTAAAATAACATGTGCTAGGTTAGTGGTTCAGGGTATCTCCTAGTTGAGCAGACACCATATTGCACTATTATTGGCCTTAATTACCCGTGTCCCTACAATCCGAAAATTGCTACTGTAAGTGTTGTCCTTGTTCGAATATTCCTACTGAAATACACTAAAACACATTTCGAAATTGTTATATTGCGTGATTTGGTTGTTGACTTCAACCAAACATACAAAAGCCAATTATGGTGTCTGTTGTGGTAAAAGTTTTCGTCAGTTTCCTATGAACAATATTTAATAATAATATTTAATCAAAAAATTAAAGTTGAGTACCCAAAATGTTACATATGATAATAATACAAAACAACACTTTTAAAATTGCCAGACCTTTTTAAATGCATTTAGTACTTTTGTTGCATTTGCAATAATTATCAATAAGATTCCGATACATATGTGATTTGCCACACATTCTAGTATTAAATTGTACACATCTTTAATAATAAATTAAATTCAATTCATACAAGAAATCCTCTAGAAGTATTTTATTTAAGTTTAAAAAATAGATGGCGCTTTGAATAATATGTGCTTAAGCTCTTGGTGGCTTATGTTCATACTAAACTCAAAAGTAAAGACCAATGAGGTGATTTGGAAATTGGGGTGAGCTTTCATGCAGCGCATTAGCGCAGTTGCAAACCAATTCAAACTAACAATATTTACACCACTGCAGAGCATGTCGTACAAAAGATATAAGGTATATTTAATATATCTCTATATTTTTTTCATTTTCATACTGCATATTTTATTATTATTTTTGAATATATTTTAATTGTATTTATATAACCAGGTATGGACATGAAAGAGGTGCCTTCAAAACAAGACTCTATAGACAAAACGTGGTTTCGAATGAAAAGCTTGAAGAAAAATGATACTCCGGTCCTCCCCTTGTCAAAAAGCTGGCTACGCTTTGGTGAAACATAATAATAACATGGATTATAATCCTGTATTTAAAAAAAATGACCATTTAATTTTTAAGGCTTTTAATGTTCTAATGCATTATTGAAGTCAATATAAATAAATATTCGCATCAGGCTTTGACAAGAGTAATTCTATAAAATGATAGACGACTTCAACCCCAACATTTAGTCCATTAGCATGAATTAAGTCGCACAACATAGAAAACCCGCTTTTCCATAGTATACATGATTAATCCCTTTTGTATAAGCCACACCCACCACCTCCTGCTTCCACTACCTTCACCCTAAATGCGCACGTGATTATTCAAAATATTTATTACCGATTCCCACATGTGCCGTAATTACAAGCGGGGCATGTAAATGAGCCAAGTCGTGTGGAAAACTAGACCCACCAGCCGCAGGATTAACCCCTTTCCGCACATGTGTGGCAAGGATTTCATGCATCGCTACCACAAGTGTTTGTACACCAGCATGCAGATGGGTGGGGGCAGACCTAAGAAACAGCAAAAGTTACAAAGTGAATCCAATAAATATGCGCCACGCACTTTTTAATTAAACGCACATTCGAATATGTCGCCTCAGGGAATGGATAACAGGATGCTACACATTAAGTTGGGAAGCGATGCGAGTTTCCATTCACAACTGCTCTTAATCAAAGAAAGATGGCCATGTACATCAAAGTGGATCACAGCACGCCAAGGAATAAAAAATTATACTCTCATAATGACAGACAAGGAATTGTTTAGGATTAAATTACAATTCATGTTTAATGTGGGGCTTTAGCGCAGCATGTGGCCAGCATCAATTTGAATTTAAAGCCATTTCTAGATTTCAAACAATAATTTAATTAATTTTTAAAAATGTGTACTGATTTATTTAGTTGAAGTTGCGTTCATTCAGCTCTTGTAAAAAACCCACATCTTCTGTACAACAGAATTTCTGATTGAGCTGAAACAGCGCGACGACGACGACATTGCCAGCGGAACACAATCTAGACATTCAGGTAGTTGTCTGGGAATTCGAAGGTAACATCGCGGCCGGTAAGCTTCTTGTAGACCGAGGTGAAGGTGTCAACCTGCAAAACAGCATACAAATAAATTATTTACAGCTCTATTTAGTTAAACATAGAAATAATATTAAACAGTGCAGTAATAATAAGCAGTAAAAATATAAACAATTATCATATGACAAGTGTCAAATGGATTAGCCTTTTGCTTCAACATAAATAGTTGTAGTAAAAATTGGTTAAACGAATTTGGTTAATCTGCCGCCGATGTAGGAAGTCCCAAGGCACCAGGCAAAAACGGCCCTTGGGAGGCAAATAGGCGGAGGATTTAAAGCTTTAAAGTAACTGCACATGCAGGTGTTCATTTAAAAGATAGTGTGACCAGCTTTTAGTAATGTAAAAGCTATAGACCAAGGTCAGCCCAACATTATGGAGTAAGGTGGTATTTAATGTGCGTTCTGTTTGACAATCACTGAACGATAATCTAAATTCAGCAAATAACACAAGAACGGTAATAGTTTCAATTATTGAGTGAGAGTAAATAATATAATGTTGTCATAAAGTGTGATATCTAAAATTAAATTCTTTATAAATATGCTCCCATATCTGGTCTTTATATAAAAATTCCGCTTAAATAATAAGCAGGAAAAATATAAATAATTATCATATGACAAAAGTGTCATACAGATTAGCCTTTTCTTCAACATAAATAGTTCTAGTAAAAATTGGTTAAACGAGTCTGTTAAATCTGCCGCCGATGTAGGAAGTCCCAAGGCACCAGGCAAAAACGGCCCTTGGGAGGCAAATAGGCGGAGGATTTAAAGCTTTAAAGTAACTGCACATGGAGGTGTTCATTTAAAAGATACAGTGTGACCAGCTTTTAGTAATGCAAAAGCTATTGACCAAGATCAGCTCAACATTATGGAGTAAGGTGGTATTTAATGTGCGTTCTGTTTGACAATCACTGAACGATAATCTAAATTCAGCAAATAACACAAGAACGGTAATAGTTTCAATTATTGAGTGAGAGTAAATAATATAATGTTGTCATAAAGTGTGATATCTAAAATTAAATTCTTTATAAATATGCTCCCATATCTGGTCTTTTTATAAAAATTCCGCTTAAATAATAAGCAGGAAAAATATAAATAATTATCATATGACAAAAGTGTCATACAGATTAGCCTTTTCTTCAACATAAATAGTTGTAGTAAAAATTGGTTAAACGAGTCTGTTAAATCTGCCGCCGATGTAGGAAGTCCCAAGGCACCAGGCAAAAACGGCCCTTGGGAGGCAAATAGGCGGAGGATTTAAAGCTTTAAAGTAACTGCACATGGAGGTGTTCATTTAAAAGATACAGTGTGACCAGCTTTTAGTAATGCAAAAGCTATTGACCAAGATCAGCTCAACATTATGGAGTAAGGTGGTATTTAATGTGCGTTCTGTTTGACAATCACTGAACGATAATCTAAATTCAGCAAATAACACAAGAACGGTAATAGTTTCAATTATTGAGTGAGAGTAAATAATATAATGTTGTCATAAAGTGTGATATCTAAAATTAAATTCTTTATAAATATGCTCCCATATCTGGTCTTTTTATAAAAATTCCGCTTAAATAATAAGCAGGAAAAATATAAATAATTATCATATGACAAAAGTGTCATACAGATTAGCCTTTTCTTCAACATAAATAGTTGTAGTAAAAATTGGTTAAACGAGTCTGTTTAATCTGCCGCCGATGTAGGAAGTCCCAAGGCTCCAGGCACAAAACGGCCCTTGGGAGGCAAATGGGCGAAGGATTTAAAGCTTTAAAGTAACTGCACATGCAGGTGTTCATTTAAAAGATAGTGTGACCAGCTTTTAGTAATGTAAAAGCTATAGACCAAGGTCAGCCCAACATTATGGAGTAAGGTGGTATTTAATGTGCGTTCTGTTTGACAATCACTGAACGATAATCGAAATTCAGCAAATAACACAAGAACGGTAATAGTTTCAATTATTGAGTGCGAGTAAATAATATTATGTTGTCATAAAGTCTGATATCTAAAATTAAATTCTTTATAAATATGCTCTCAAATTTGATTTTTATATACAAATTTCCGTTTTTCTCTTTGATTCTGTGAAAACTAATATTTTTTTTAAACCCAATTCTAGTTCCGCATAAATTCTAATTTAATGTAGCCAGAGGGTAGTTATGTAGACACCTTGATATTCATAGGTTCAACAACGTGGAGTAAACTGGCTTGAAGTTCACTGTGCGTTCCGTTTGACAATCACTGAATGTGAATCTAAATTCAGCAAATAACACAAGAACGGTAATAGTTTCAATTATAAATTGGGTATTACAATTTTTTTAAATTAAATATGTGTCCCAATTTGTTTAAAACTATATTGGATTAAACCGTCATAAGAAATAACTGTTTTCTGAAAACTAATATCTTTTTATAAGAAACTAAGTGGATATAACTATACTTATAATATGTCTGCTTAATTTTTCAAAATGTATCTAAATATTTAAAACAAACTATTTTCTAGTTTCGTATAATTTTCGAAGATATGTAGCCAGAGGGTAGTTATGTAGACACCTTGGTATTCATAGGTTCAACAACGTGGAGTAAACTGGCTTAAAGTTTACTGTGCGTTCTGTTTGACAATCACTGAATGAGAAACTTAATTCAGCAAATAACACAAGAACGGTAGAATTTCTATAAATGTGGCCAATATATGGAGATGTGCATCCGCACGGCGGCGTTGGTGTGCACAATAACGAGTTATTGGCGAATGCTGTGTGTCTCCTGTGGCAATCACAGCGATTGATAAACGCGCCGCAAATAGCACGGGGACAACAACTAAGTGCACTTAAAATTCGATTTATTTAGTTACACTCACTTTGTGTTCGATGGTGGTCTGCTGGTTCTTGTCCAAGTGCACCTTAACCAGCTGAGAGCCGTCCAGCTTGACGCGGACACGCTTGCCCACGATTTCGGCGGGGAAGACCAGATCCTCCAGAATGGCATCGTACACTGCGGTCAGAGTGCGTGAACGTGGCCGCTTCTGTTTCAATGGGTTGCGCGCCTTGCGGGTGGGTTTGGGCAGAATCTTGCGCTCACCGATGACGACAACGTGCTTGCCGGAGAATTTCTTCTCAAGTTCGCGGACCAGAATGATCTGGATCTTCTGGAACACCTTCTGCTGGGGAATGGGCACGTAGATGATGACGGCCTGCACACACAGAGAGATTACACGTTAGCTGTAGTGGACATGAATTAGCAGCAACAACTCACCTTCTTGCTGCCAAACTCAATCTCGCGTGCACGGGTAATGTGCAAATCGCGCAGATAAGGCTTCAGATCGCTGTTGGCCTCCAGCTCAACGAGCGCCTGGGCAATCGACTTCTCGAACTCATCGGGGTCAGAACCGCCGGGCTTAATAATCTTGGAGCCGATAGCCATCTGTAAATCGAATGGAATACCCGTTTAAAATTGTAATTAATGCGGTCAAAATTTGTTTACAGCAACAGCCAAGCCGCAAAACCCAATTTTCTCTCATCGCCAGTCTTCATCAACCTTTTTCTAATCACTATGCATCGACTTTGTTTCAATGGTTTTGCAATGGCACTTTGTGTCAAATTGATTGGCATTGTTTGGTAAACTTATTTATGCATTTATTTTTGGCTTTGCGTTGTATGTTGCGCCGGTTTTTCGACATTTTAATTGCGTTCACAGAAATTTTGCACCAACCTTTGTCGACTATTTTGACAGGAAAGGAAGTCAACGACGCGACACTGAACTGTGCAAACGTCATCGAAACTCAGGGTTGCTTTTGCCGTGAAGTTGGCGGCGGCCATTTGCTTTGTAAGCGAAACGGTAGGTGGCGCATTTGTGCAGTTTGAATCTAAACGTTAATTATTAAACATGTTGAAAATTCAAAACAAGCTAATAAAATTGAATTTCTATGATTCATTGAATTCTATATCATAACATACATATTGTTTATTATACAAATAACTGTGCAAGACTTCATATTAATAAATATTAGAGACAAATAATATCTTAAGCGCGGTCCATATTTATGTAGATTAATACATGCTTACAATAATTGTAATATTTCGTTTTAAAAGAAATATTTGCTTTATTCTCTGTGAAAATTAGTAATAAATTTTATTTAATAAAATATAGTAGGATTAATTAGTACATTTATTGAGGAAATGAAAAGTATTAGTACACGGAGTGGAGAAATACGCTGGTTTCCATTTCACTTACCAAAAATTACATACTTAAAATTTCCCAAAGACTATTTATTATCTTTGACAATTCTCTGTAGATTTGTTCAATAAGAAGTCAATTTTCAGTAGGCGCTGTATTATATTAAAACTATTCCAGAGACGTCAGTTCGAGTCATATCACAATCGCTGTGCACCGATGAGCTTGCAAGCCAGGAAAATGATCACAGAAACAGTTTAGATCTTATCCCACTGCATTCCAACAAATTTTAAATTCCACATCTCAACATTAACTTTTACAAGATCTTTATCTTTGCTGCCCTAATCCTTGCCATCAGCATAGGTCAATCCGAGGCAGGTTGGTTAAAGAAGCTTGGCAAAAGAGTAGTAAGTGCCGCCAATGTTGCAGCCACTGCCAGGGGTTAACGTCAATTATTAATAAATTATATTATTATATTTATTAAATTTATTTATTTATTAAATATAAGTGTTTACATATAACAGAATAAAATTAACAATTTAAATATTTCGAACAAAATACTTATGTCTTTAAATAAAAAAAAATAGCTTACAGATTAAAATCATAACTTGAATGACTTTATTATTGCAGAGGATATTATAATTTTGTTTTGATGTTACTAACTCTTTGAAGAAGACATCCCCTTCTGGCTGCCTGTTTCTCTACAAACTGTATCTTATCACATAGTCATAAATGTAAAATTTTGTCAGTATTCTAAACTCACCTAATAATCCGAAGTTATCAAAAATCCTAGACTTGTGTTGTTGTTGTTGTATTTTTTTTGCAGTAGGTATTTGGTGGCTGATAGTGTGCAACACACTCTTTGAGAATCATCTCTAATGGACAGGGAAATAGTTGTTTTCGATTTCACATTCGTTTTCAATTTGTAAATACATTGGCAACAACAACAAAATTAACAATTGTATTTTTTAAATTCGCATATTCCGTTCGAAATATGTTATTGATGTTTCAATTTAATTAAAAAAGGGGTTTTAGTTCTATGACATTTAATAATAAATAAAATGTTGAATTTCTTATCATAAATTGCATTAACCATGCATAATATTATACAAGACAAAGAAAGAACAGATTGACTTTTCCGTATTTCAATACGTCTGTTGTTCTTTCAAAACAAATCCCCCTCCTGAATACTCAGAGTTCCAATCCTTATCAGCTTCGTAATATATCGACTATTGGACCTATAAAAGAGGCACAGTCGCTCAGCTCAAGCAGCCTCAAACAGATCAAATCTTAAAGAGCATTTCAAGGAATTATAGATACCACATCTCAAAATGGACTTCTACAAGATCTTAGTCTTTGTTGCGATCATCCTTGCCAATAGCATTGGTCAATCTAAAGCTGATTTTTGGAGCAAGCTTGGCAAAGGAGTAGTTAGTGTTTAGAAGATATACACATTATAGACCAATACTTATGATCTATTTTTTATTATTACAGGAACGCATTGGCCAGCAAGTTCGGGATGCCACCATTCAGGGATTGGGTGTCGCCCAACAGGCCGTCGATGTTGCAGCTACTGCCAGGGGATAACGTTAAAAGAGACTCGCTGTGCTCCTAAATCAGCCATTAAATATATTTTTGTACTAAATTTGAGTGTTTACATATAACAAACAAAAATTAACAAATAAAATATTTCGAAGCAAAATATGTTGTGTCTTTGGAAAAATAGTAAATATAATTAAATATACATCATGATTTGAATGACTATTATTGCAGAGGATATTATAATTTTGTTATTTATGTTGTAACGCATTAAAGAAGGAGTCATCGTCATAGCTATTTCCATTTTTTTGCATTTGTTCTGCAAGCTAAATCTTATTATAATTTAATCAGTATTCTGAACTCAACTAATAGATACAATCATAATTCCCAGCAATCAGAACTCTGGTTTTAGCGCATAATACAAAAGCTAAAATGTTTTGTAAAAACGTGTATAAATAATTTATAGAAATGATAATCAAGTACTCAAAAATAGATTTTTACATGCATAGTTCAAATTTGACGAGCTATTACTTATAACGAAAAAATAACTTTTATATTATGTAAAAAAGAAACCAATAAAAATACGTAGCTAAATGTTGGAGTGCTAAATTTTGTTTATGTAATACATTATATATCAAAATAATCCATGCTATTAAATACAGTGAATTGCATGTAAAATGTGTTCTTCTCTTCTCTCAAATATTATCTGTATTAATCTTGTTGTCTTCTTTAATGCGTTATAAACACCAACAATAAATTATTATTTCCTCTGCAATAATGTAGTCATGGAAGGCAAGATTTTAATCAGTCAATATATTTCATTTTCAAAGACGCAAGGAGCTTTGTTTCGAAGTAATTT
Source organism: Drosophila fungiperda (assembly GCA_035042345.1). NCBI lineage: Eukaryota > Metazoa > Arthropoda > Insecta > Diptera > Drosophilidae > Drosophila > Drosophila fungiperda. The sequence continues at coordinate 1,125,714 of JAWNLM010000204.1, forward strand.
CATTGTTAAAGTTATTTTGTTATATCTAAACACTTATATTTAGTACATAAATAAATTTAAAAACTAATTTATGAGCACAGCGATGGGCTATTGATGTTAACCCCTGGCAGTGGCTGCAACATTGGCGGCCTGTTGGGCGACTCCCAATCCCTGAATAGTGGCATCCCTAGTGTGTTGTCCAATGCGTTCCTGTAATACCAAAAAATAGATAATAAGTATTGGCTTACATTATGCATACCTCCTAAATACTTACTATTCTCTTGCCAAGTTTCTTTAACCAACCAGCTTCGGATTGACCTATGCTGATGGCAAGGATTAGGGCAACAAAGACGAAGATCTTGTAGAAGTTCATTTTGAAATGTGGTATTTAGAATTCCTTCGAATATAGTGGGTCAAGATCTGAGCTGTTACTTTGGTTGCTGAAGCTGAGCGACTGATGATTTGTGTAGCCAATTGATAGTACTTATATACCGCAGCCGAACACCTCACAGCGACTGATAAGGTTTGAACAGATGTTGCGCGAATAAACAAAGCAGAATAAGGGGATTTTTTAGTGGGAAAGTCCGCAATCTTTAGAGAGACTTTTATATTGGGGGAATCTTTTGGTATGTGCATTTTAATAAATGACATTGCAACTAATTTATTAATTTAAATTACTAATCTTAGTTATTATACCATTCATTTCAACTGGATCAAAATTAGAAACAAAGTATTTATACTATCCAACATTATGTAGCAATGTCCTACAATGTTTCTATGCAAATTTATCCCTCATACTTAAAACTATCTTGATGAATATTGATGTCTTTTGCTGTAGGCGATATATATATTGGATTACAGCTTCAACAGGAACGATCAGTAGAAAAATAAGTAATTTTATGATAAATATTTTTGTTTTTAAATATCTTAAAAGAATTTTCACCAAATATGCTTTTCACTGCTCATTGGAGCAATTGGTGGGCTTATTAAATTTAAAGTGCGATTTAAACAACGATAGTTTGTTTTCAATCTATATGGATATGTTTCTAAGCTGCAAGATAGATATGATTGTGTTTTTTTTATATAATACAAATAGTTTGACTAAAATACTAATTGGCATTGAGCCCACAATATTTGTAAAAAAAACTGGTGTAACACTTTTTTTTTTTAAATATCTTGTAAATCAATAAAAAAAATAATGCTTTCTCGTGTTCATTTTCTCGGCAGCATTAAAGAAACATACTGGTTACTGTGTACTGTGCTGATTACATTACATAAGTCAAAATATTAACTTCCAACAGGTATTTCTTACATCTTCCTCTTTCCAAGAAATACAGAGTAGTATGATTACTGGTAAAGAACCATGGAACAGGCAAACACAACAACAACAACGCAAATGACGACAACTAAAAATAAAAATATTCCCTCTGCGGTTCTTTATTACGTGTTTGCCCGATCGAAGAGATCGTTGAATGCCATTATGATGAGGCAGAACAGGTCAGTGGCATATTCGTTTCTGAGTAGAGAGACAGAAGGAGTGCGGAAATACCTAACATTTTGGCTTAAAAGGTAGTTTTAGTTTGCCAAACTTTGTATCTGAGTGATTGACTTTGCTGGAGCTAAGTTCCTGATTATTCCTCAGATCAACAGTCCAGCACCTAAAACTGGTTTAAGCAGATGTTGCGAGAACATGCTATGCAAAGGAATAGTGAATATTTTATTGGAATAAGTTCACAATTTTCTAGCTATATTTGTAAGAGACTTAAACTGGGGGAAGGTTTTGTTAAGCGCGTTTTAATTAAGGAAATATATGAATATATTTTACTAGCTTATAATGTATCATTAGAGCAGTTATACCAAAAAATGTATTAATATTTGCTCAATGAATAATACAGCTCTAACAACATTGCCTGCAAATTTTATATATATATAAGACTTATTACATATTGATTGCAACTAATAAGTCAAAACAACTAAAGTTTCGAAATGGACTTTCTTATATGTTGGACTTTCTTATGTGTTGATTTCAAGGGTTTTCAGTCTTAGTCTCATTTTAAACTTATCTTTTAATTTAATATAAATATAAATGTTAAAATTGAATATGGTATTTACTCTTACGATTTTATGAACTTATTGAAAACTACTATAATAGTTTGTTCCATTTAAAATATTAATTAAATTAGGTAATAATTTTCAAAAGCATTTAAAGCATTCGCTTCACTCCCATCGGATTTCTAATTCTCTGCGATTATTAGCATATCTATTAGTTAAGATCTGTATACTGACAAAGATTAAAACAAATTTTAAATTTATATATATAATAAGATATTTTAATTCTTAATTTTATTACACTTATAGTTAATACATAAATATATTTAATGAATAATTTAGGAGCACTACGAGTGGATATCGATGTTAACCCCTGGCAGTGGCTGCAACATTGGCGGCCTGTTGGGCGACTCCCAATCCCTGAATAGTGGCATCCCTAGTGTGTTGTCCAATGCGTTCCTGTAATACCAAAAAATAGATAATAAGTATTGGCTTACATTATGCATACCTCCTAAATACTTACTATTCTCTTGCCAAGTTTCTTTAACCAACCAGCTTCGGATTGACCTATGCTGATGGCAAGGATTAGGGCAACAAAGACAAAGATCTTGTAGAAGTTCATTTTGAAATGTGGTATTTAGAATTCCTTCGAATATAGTGGGTCAAGATCTGAGCTGTTACTTTGGTTGCTGAAGCTGAGCGACTGATGATTTGTGTAGCCAATTGATAGTACTTATATACCGCAGCCGAACACCTCACAGCGACTGATAAGGTTTGAACAGATGTTGCGCGAATAAACAAAGCAGAATAAGGGGATTTTTTAGTGGGAAAGTCCGCAATCTTCAGAGAGACTTTTATATTGGGGGAATCTTTTGGTATGTGCATTTTGATAAATGACATTGCAACTAATTTATTAATTTAAATTACTAATCTTTATATATTTATGTAGAGCAGTTAAATTATTAACTTTTAATCTTAATTTATATTGCATTTCTCAGTTAATATACCATTTATTTCACCTGAATCAACATTAGAAACAAAGTATTTGTAATGATGTAATTTCTAGTACACTAAATGAGACATATTGAATCTTAAAAATTATATTTATTCTTCATCAGTCAAGCCTAGAGTCTATCCGACTCTATTTATCAATATCTATCGTTTTTATGTCATTATGCATATTACTCTCTCAGACTTAAAGCTATCCTGATGAAACTTGGTGTTGGCGATGTATAAATTGGATTATAGCTCCAATAGGAATGATCAGTGGAAAAATAAGTTATTTTATGAAGACATTTTTGTTGTTAAATATCCTAAAAAATGTGACCCAAAATTAGATAGTTTCTAGATTATTGTGCTGCAGACACTTTGTAATTATCAACATCAGACTAATGTATTATACAGGTTTCGTAGGAAAATCGGTATTCTTAAAAAATGTAAAGCACAACTTAAACAACGATAGTTTGTCTTCAATCTATATGGATATGTTTCTAAGAACCAAGATAGATATTCTTGTTTTTGTTCTTATATAATATAAATAGCGAAGCTAAATTACTAATTAGCATTGGGTAGTCAATTTTAACACTACATCTTCCTCTTTCGAAGAAATACAGAGCAGAGTAGAAAGAATTACCGGTAAAGAACCATGCAACAAATAAACACAACAACAACAACAACGCAAATGACGACAACTAAAAATAAAAATATTCCCTCTGCGGTTCTTTATGTGTTTGTCCGATCGAAGAGATCGTTGAATGCTATTATGACCAGCCTGAACAGGTCAGTGGCATATTCATTCCTCAGTAGAGAGATAGAAAAACCCGTCCAACAATTTCATTCATAGTTTTACTCGTAGTAAATTATTGTATTTCACACAATATACTTTTTTCTTTAAAGTATGACAAACATATTTGGTGGTTACCCTAATTAAACTTTTTTTGCTGAGATTCCTATTAGAGCGACTCAGTTTATTTATTTGTTATTGTTTTGTTCCAGCATTAGTCAAGCTTACTCACATTTTGTATCTGAATAACTGAGATTACTGGAGCTGAGTGACTGATCATACCTCAGATAAACAGTCGAGCACTTAATCGAAACTGATAAATTATATAATTGCAGCTCAAAGTATTAGTAGTATATATTGATTGAATCAACTTATCCAAAACAACTAAATATTATAAAAGTTTATGCTTTAAAAATTGTGGGTAAGGCTGTCAAAACAAATTGATTTAATTTAATATAAATTTAAATGCTAAAATTTAAAATGTTATTTACTCTTACGATTTTAGAAACTTATTGAAAAATACTATAATAGTTTGTTCCATTTAAAATGTTAATTAAATTAGGTAATAATTTTCAAAAGCATTAAAAGCATACGCTTCACTCCCATCCGTCCGATTTCTAATTGCCTGCGATTATTAGCATATCTATTAGTTAAGTATACTGACAATGATTAAAACAAATTTGAAATTTATATAATAAGATATTTTAATTCTTAATTTTATTTTGCTATATGTAAACTCTTATAGTTAATACATAAATATATTTAATAAATAATTTAGGAGCACAGCGAGAGTCTATTGACGTTATCCCCTGGCAGTGGCTGCAACATTGGCGGCCTGTTGGGCGACTCCCAATCCCTGAATGGTGGCATCCCTAGTGTGCTGGCCTATGCGTTCCTGTAATAACAACAAATATATTATAAGTATTGGATTATATTGTGAGTATCTTCCCACTTACAATTCTCTTGCCAAGTTTCTTTAACCAACCAGCTTCGGATTGACCTATGCTAATGGCAAGGATTAGGGCAACAAAGACGAAGATCTTGTAGAAGTTCATTTTAAGATGTGGTATTTAGAATTCCTTGGAATGCTGTTTAAGATCTGAGCTGTTACTTTGGCTGCTTGAGCTGAGCGACTGATGATTTGAGTAGTCAGACAGTGCCTCTTTTATAGGTTGAATAATTCAAGCTGTCTGCTCACCGATGTATTGCGATGCTGATAAGGCTTGGAACGCTGAGTATTGAGACACGGGGATTTCGTCAAAAAGCACTTGAGTTGAAAGAGAGAACGGTAAAATTTGCCTTACAAAATGTTTCCAAGAATCATGCCTTAAAGCTTTGTTTTGGTATCATATGTCCGTCAGTTATACTTGAATATACAAGATATAGTTCATGGAATAAAGTAATAAAGTATTGACGCATGATTAGTGTAAGTTGAGAAACAAAACAATATCGAATAACACTTTAAGACACAATGATAGGTATTTCTGCAAGAGAATCTCAAAAATATCTATAATTAGGGTAACCACCAAACAAGATTGTCATACTTTAAAGACAAAAGCAAATTGGGTGAAATACAAAAGTTTACTACGAGCCAAATCATGAATGAAATTTTACGCGGGGGAATGAATTTTACCTGTTCTGGCTGATCATAATGGCATTCAACTGGCAAACGGAATAAAGAACCGCAGGGGGAACATTTTTATTTTTAGTAGTTGTGGTTGTGGTTGTTGTTGTTGTATTTGCCTGTTGTATGCCTCTTTATCAGCAACTCTTGCTACTTATCAGTTGGCTGCGCTTATTAATCTTCTCAGCTCTGAACCTGCACTCTGTGAATCCCTGCTTCTTGAGTTAAGAAAAAAGTCCCCGACATTTACAGAAACAATTACGCATACAAACCTATGAATAAATGGGTGTGGGTACACAAAAGACAATAAAGATCTCATAAAGTACATTATATTATATATTTATATATATATTTATATATTTATATGTCATTGAAGGTTTCACTCAGCGCTCCCCTTTTTTTTTTGAGAGATTTAGAGCTCTGACTTTTGTGCTCAGAGCGAGAAAACAAGCACTAAAAAAAATTACATTTATACGTGCACTGAGCTGTAATCTGTTAGAATATACATATTATATATTATTTATATTTAAAAAAAGATTTTGTTCAGAGCATTATGTTTGCGTTTACATATGTTGAGGTTGTTGCTTGTCCGATTTATAATTATAAAGAAGCTAAGTTTTTAAACTGCTGCGAGTAGAGAAATGTTATCTTATAGATAGCGTTATAGGTTCTATTACTTACTTAATCGGAAGTGTATTTATAATTTCAGTTTTTTAAATTACACATCACATAATTTGTAGTTCTATGTTGGCTTTACTTTAATGTTCTATAATTCTCCACCCACAGCTGATTTGTATCATCAGTTGCATTTATTGTCTTATTTACGCTTCTCTGAGCGCTCAACTGCTCTTAACTCATTATTCCAGAGTTTGAATTGGAATCTGAGTCCGACTCGGAGTTAAAGTTGGAGTTTGCAATGTGTCTGTTTGGACATACTTGTTGTCCTGGCGGGTTGTTCTGGCTTGTGGCTGTCACTCAGCGGTTAATTCAAGCGATTTTATTTACATTTTGACAAAAGCCTGCTACAGCAACAAAAACAGCAGAACCGGAAAGCAACGCAACAGAAATTTAGACACCGCCGACGACTACTGACAGGACGACAGGATTGCAAGGGACGAATGGGGGTGAGCCGTATGCTTGGTAACTGTTTTGAATTTGATTTGGCACTGCCCGAAATCAAGACCCAAAATCGTAAAGCGTTTTTACTTGTTAAGGAAATTAGTGGCAAATCCTGACAGTGGGCACATCCTTCTATGGCATATCTTGTGTTCCTCTTGATTTTAATTCGCTTGTTGTCCTTGCAATTCGCATTTGTTGCAAGACTATTGTTTTTCTTGGGTTTTTTGCAGCATTTGGTGGTTGATAGTGTTGCACACACCCTTTGGATATGCCAAATATTAGAGAATGATCTCTAATGGACAGGAAAATAGTTATTTTCGATTCCACATTCGTTTTCAATTTGCAAATACATTGTAAAAAAATAGCATTTGCTTATTGCATTTGAAATATATAGTTGATGTATCTTTTTATTTAATTAGAAGGAAAGTATTTTAATTCTATGACATTAGTTTATATTAAATGTTGAATTTCTTAGCATAAAATGCATAAGTTTTTCAATATGTTATACGAGACGAAGACAGAACAGATGGTGACTTCCCCGTATTTCATTATGTCTGCTGTTCTTTTTGAGAAATAAAATTCCCCTGCCTGAATACTCAGCGTTCCAAGCCTTATCAGCATCGCAATACATCGGTGAGCAGGCAGCTTGAATTATTCGACCTATAAAAGAGGCACTGTCTGACTACTCAAATCATCAGTCGCTCAGCTCAAGCAGCCAAAGTAACAGCTCAGATCTTAAACAGCATTCCAAGGAATTCTAAATACCACATCTTAAAATGAACTTCTACAAGATCTTCGTCTTTGTTGCCCTAATCCTTGCCATTAGCATAGGTCAATCCGAAGCTGGTTGGTTAAAGAAACTTGGCAAGAGAATTGTAAGTGGGAAGGTACTCTTAATATAAACCAATACTTATAATATATTTGTGGTTATTACAGGAACGCATTGGCCAGCACACTAGGGATGCCACCATTCAGGGATTGGGAGTCGCCCAACAGGCCGCCAATGTTGCAGCCACTGCCAGGGGATAACGTCAATAGACTCTCGCTGTGCTCCTAAATTATTTATTAAATATATTTATGTATTAACTATAAGAGTTTACATATAGCAAAATAAAATTAAGAATTAAAATATCTTATTATATAAATTTCAAATTTGTTTTAATCATTGTCAGTATACTTAACTAATAGATATGCTAATAATCGCAGGCAATTAGAAATCGGACGGATGGGAGTGAAGCGTATGCTTTTAATGCTTTTGAAAATTATTACCTAATTTAATTAACATTTTAAATGGAACAAACTATTATAGTATTTTTCAATAAGTTTCTAAAATCGTAAGAGTAAATAACATTTTAAATTTTAGCATTTAAATTTATATTAAATTAAATCAATTTGTTTTGACAGCCTTATCCACAATTTTTAAAGCATAAACTTTTATAATATTTAGTTGTTTTGGATAAGTTGATTCAATCAATATATACTACTAATACTTTGAGCTGCAATTATATAATTTATCAGTTTCGATTAAGTGCTCGACTGTTTATCTGAGGTATGTTCAGTCACTTAGCTCCAGCAAACTCAATTATTCAGATACAAAATATGAGTAAGCTTGACTAATGCTGGAACAAAACAATAACAAATAAAACTTTTAGCCAAAATGCTAGTTATTTCCGAACTGAGTCGCTCTAATAGGAATCTCAGCAAAAAAAGTTTAATTAGGGTAACCACCAAATATGTTTGTCATACTTTAAAGAAAAAAGTATATTGTGTGAAATACAATAATTTACTACGAGTAAAACTATGAATGAAATTGTTGGACGGGTTTTTCTATCTCTCTACTGAGGAATGAATATGCCACTGACCTGTTCAGGCTGGTCATAATAGCATTCAACGATCTCTTCGATCGGACAAACACATAAAGAACCGCAGAGGGAATATTTTTATTTTTAGTTGTCGTCATTTGCGTTGTTGTTGTGTTTATTTGTTGCATGGTTCTTTACCGGTAATTCTTTCTACTCTGCTCTGTATTTCTTCGAAAGAGGAAGATGTAATGTTAAAATTGACTACCAATGCTAATTAGTAATTTAGCTTCGCTATTTATATTATATAAGAACAAAAACAAGAATATCTATCTTGGTTCTTAGAAACATATCCATATAGATTGAAGACAAGCTATCGTTGTTTAAGTTGTGCTTTACATTTTTTAAGCATACCGATTTCTCCTGCGAAACCTGTATAATATATTAGTCTGATGTTGATAATTACAAAGTGTCTGCAGCACAATAATCTATAATAATTATTTTTTTTCCGAATGTAACAAAGGAAACTATCTAATTTTGGGTCACATTTTTTAGGATATTTAACAACAAAAATGTCTTCATAAAATAACTTATTTTTCCACTGATCATTCCTATTGGAGCTATAATCCAATTTATACATCGCCTACAGCCAAAAGACAGATATATACCAAGTTTCATCAGAATAGCTTTAAGTCTGAGAGAGTAATATGCATAGTAGGATAGGATAGACTCTCGGCTTGACTGATCAAGAATAAATATAATTTTTAAGATTCAATATGTCTCATTTAGTGTACTAGAAATTACATTATTACAAATACTTTGTTTCGAATGTTGATTCAGGTGAAATGAATGGTATATTAACTGAGAAATGCAATATAAATTAAGATTAAAAGTTAATAATTTAACTGCTCTACATAAATATATAAAGATTAGTAATTTAAATTAATAAATTAGTTGCAATGTCATTTATCAAAATGCACATACCAAAAGATTCCCCCAATGTAAAACTCTCTCTGAAGATTGCGGACTTTCCCACTAAAAAATCCCCTTATTCTGCTTTGTTTATTCGCGCAACATCTATTCAAACCTTATCAGTCGCTGTGAGGTGTTCGGCTGCTGATCTGCGGTATATAAGTACTATCAATTGGCTACACAAATCATCAGTCGCTCAGCTTCAGCAACCAAAGTAACAGCTCAGATCTTGACCCACTATATTCGAAGGAATTCTAAATACCACATTTCAAAATGAACTTCTACAAGATCTTCGTCTTTGTTGCCCTAATCCTTGCCATCAGCATAGGTCAATCCGAAGCTGGTTGGTTAAAGAAACTTGGCAAGAGAATAGTAAGTATTTAGGAGGTATGCATAATGTAAGCCAATACTTATTATCTATTTTTTGGTATTACAGGAACGCATTGGACAACACACTAGGGATGCCACTATTCAGGGATTGGGAGTCGCCCAACAGGCCGCCAATGTTGCAGCCACTGCCAGGGGTTAACATCGATATCCACTCGTAGTGCTCCTAAATTATTCATTAAATATATTTATGTATTAACTATAAGTGTAATAAAATTAAGAATTAAAATATCTTATTATATATATAAATTTAAAATTTGTTTTAATCTTTGTCAGTATACAGATCTTAACTAATAGATATGCTAATAATCGCAGAGAATTAGAAATCCGATGGGAGTGAAGCGAATGCTTTAAATGCTTTTGAAAATTATTACCTAATTTAATTAATATTTTAAATGGAACAAACTATTATAGTAGTTTTCAATAAGTTCATAAAATCGTAAGAGTAAATACCATATTCAATTTTAACATTTATATTTATATTAAATTAAAAGATAAGTTTAAAATGAGACTAAGACTGAAAACCCTTGAAATCAACACATAAGAAAGTCCAACATATAAGAAAGTCCATTTCGAAACTTTAGTTGTTTTGACTTATTAGTTGCAATCAATATGTAATAAGTCTTATATATATATAAAATTTGCAGGCAATGTTGTTAGAGCTGTATTATTCATTGAGCAAATATTAATACATTTTTTGGTATAACTGCTCTAATGATACATTATAAGCTAGTAAAATATATTCATATATTTCCTTAATTAAAAAGCGCTTAACAAAACATTCCCCCAGTTTAAGTCTCTTACAAATATAGCTAGAAAATTGTGAACTTATTCCAATAAAATATTCACTATTCCTTTGCATAGCATGGACTCGCAACATCTGCTTAAACCAGTTTTAGGTGCTGGACTGTTGATCTGAGGAATAATCAGGAACTTAGCTCCAGCAAAGTCAATCACTCAGATACAAAGTTTGTCAAACTAAAACTACCTTTTAAGCCAAAATGTTAGGTATTTCCGCACTCCTTCTGTCTCTCTACTCAGAAACGAATATGCCACTGACCTGTTCTGCCTCATCATAATGGCATTCAACGATCTCTTCGATCGGGCAAACACGTAATAAAGAACCGCAGAGGGAATATTTTTATTTTGAGTTGTCGTCATTTGCGTTGTTGTTGTTGTGTTTGCCTGTTGCATGGTTCTTTACCAGTAATCATACCACTCTGTATTTCTTGGAAAGAGGAAGATATAAGAAATACCTGTTGGAAGTTAATATTTTGACTTATGTAATGTAATCAGCACAGTACACAGTAACCAGTATGTTTCTTTAATGCTGCCGAGAAAATGAACACGAGAAAGCATTATTTTTTTTATTGATTTACAAGATATTTAAAAAAAAAAAAGTGTTACACCAGTTTTTTTTACAAATATTGTGGGCTCAATGCCAATTAGTATTTTAGTCAAACTATTTGTATTATATAAAAAAAACACAATCATATCTATCTTGCAGCTTAGAAACATATCCATATAGATTGAAGACAAACTATCGTTGTTTAAATCGCACTTTAAATTTAATAAGCCCACCAATTGCTCCAATGAGCAGTGAAAAGCATATTTGGTGAAAATTCTTTTAAGATATTTAAAAACAAAAATATTTTTCATAAAATTACTTATTTTTCTACTGATTGTTCCTGTTGAAGCTGTAATCCAATATATATATCGCCTACAGCAAAAGACATCAATATTCATCAAGATAGTTTTAAGTATGAGGGATAAATTTGCATAGAAACATTGTAGGACATTGCTACATAATGTTGGATAGTATAAATACTTTGTTTCTAATTTTGATCCAGTTGAAATGAATGGTATAATAACTAAGATTAGTAATTTAAATTAATAAATTAGTTGCAATGTCATTTATCAAAATGCACATACCAAAAGATTCCCCCAATATAAAACTCTCTCTGAAGATTGCGGACTTTCCCACTAAAAAATCCCCTTATTCTGCTTTGTTTATTCGCGCAACATCTGTTCAAACCTTATCAGTCGCTGTGAGGTGTTCGGCTGCTGATCTGCGGTATATAAGTACTATCAATTGGCTACACAAATCATCAGTCGCTCAGCTTCAGCAACCAAAGTAACAGCTCAGATCTTGACCCACTATATTCGAAGGAATTCTAAATACCACATTTCAAAATGAACTTCTACAAGATCTTCGTCTTTGTTGCCCTAATCCTTGCCATCAGCATAGGTCAATCCGAAGCTGGTTGGTTAAAGAAACTTGGCAAGAGAATTGTAAGTATTTAGGAGGTATGCATAATGTAAACCAATACTTATGATGTTTTTTTTCATAATTACAGGAACGCATAGGCCAGCACACTAGGGATGCCACTATTCAGGGATTGGGAGTCGCCCAACAGGCCGCCAATGTTGCAGCCACTGCCAGGGGTTAACGTCAAAAGCCTCGCTGTACTTTTAAATTATTTATTAAATATAAAGGTTTACATATAAGAAAATAAAATTAATAATTAAAATATTTCGAACAAAATACTTATGTCTTTGAATAAAATAGTTTACAGATTAAAATCATAACTTTAATGGTAGATTGGCAGATGATATTATAATTTTGTTATGATGTATAGTAAATTAGTGGCATAAAAAAAAATCCTTGTATGGCATAAGGTGTGTTTCTGTTCATTTTACTTTGCTTTGAAATACGCTTGCTGTTGTGTGTTTTGCAACAGACATTTGCTGGTTGACAGTTTGCAACACACCCTTTGGATATACCAAATAGTGGAAGATAGGAAGATAGTTGTTTTCGATCCCACATTTGTTTGCAATTTGCAAATACATTGGCAACAACAACAAGATTCATAATTGTATGTTTAAAATGCGCATCCATTTAAAATATATTTATAAATTATCAATTCAATTAATTAAAAAAAATGTGATTTAAATTTATGGAATTAGTTGAAAATAAATATTGAATTGCTTAGCATAAAAAGATTAATCGTTCACAATATAATTCAAGTCGAAGACAGGTGACCTCCCCGTTTTTCAGTATGTCTGTTGTTTTTCGTTTTGCAAAACAAAATCACCGAGCCCCAATACTAAGCGTTCCAAGCCTTATCAAAATTGTTGTACATCGGTAAACAGCTTGAATTATGCAACCTATAAAAGAGGCACTGTCTGGCTACTGAAATCATCATTCGCTCAGCTCAAGCAGCCTCAAACATCTCAAATCTTCACCAGCATTTCAAGGAACTCTAAATACCACATCTCAACATAAACTTGGCAAAAGAATAGTTAGTGTTAAGAAGGTATTCACAATGTAAACTGATTCGGAAAAGCCATTTCAAACAGTTTGACAATTCGTCGTTTGCCTGTTTCTAAATAAAATAGTCTCTCATCATTAAAATTATCGAACTTGGCATATATGCTTAATTTAGCTGGAGGCAAATTTGTTTTAATCTTTGTATGTGTTCTCAACAAAACTAATAAATATGATAAAAATCACCAGGAATCAGAATTCAGAGAAATAAAGATATAAATTTATTTCTGTAGCCGCGATAAGTTATCTTAATGTTATAATTTCATTCTGCTTTAGAATGTTTAATGTTATGAAGAGAAATTTCAAAAACTCAGGTGTTTTTGCGTATTAGTCTGCAACCCCAGGAAATTCCAAACTGGCGCTGCTAGTAAACAAATCTAATCAGTGATAAATAGACAATATTCAAGAGAAAAATAATATATTCACTTTATCGATTCAATTACAATTTTTGATTGAAATTTTTAAGTCTTGTTTAATATTTATTCTCAAAAGATTAAACATATTTAATATATGTCATTAAAGAATGACGAACCCGTTTGGTGATTATCAGAAATGAACAATTATCTATGAAAGACAGATTAATGTTCACTAAAAATGTTCTACATGTATGTACTTATATTTATTCAATCAGAATATCCAATTTGACTAAACGATTTGTGTATTATTTTTAATGATTCATATTTGATAATATTTTTCTTACTATGTCATATACTTAGGTGTCTTTCTGGCAAACAACAGATACCTATTTATACAGAATTCAGAATAGCTTTTGATAGTTTTTGAATATAAAAGCATTATTATAATTAGTTAATTTAGTCTAGTGAATAATCATTAAGTTTTAAGTGCAATAACAACCAGAGCATCAGCCTTATCCTCAAGGAATAATACCATTTTATTATTTACTTATTAAGTGTATTAAATTGATTATAAGAGAAATAAAAATAAATCAGATAATATATAATATTTTAATATTTTTTAGTGAATTACATATTAAAAAAATAAAAAATATGCAAAAAATATTTATATATTAATATTTGTCTTCAAAAATTAATTATTTAGTATGAATTTAAGTCAATTATATGAATCTGAATCTCCAACTGATGTTCCAAAATGTATATTCACTACTACATAAATTAACTCTGTAATGATAAAAACCAATTTACATATATGTAAGTACAGTTGGTAATCGACATTATTCACAGGGTTGGTGTTTAAGTAGCGCAGAGTAGTTCTCACAGTTTGGAAAACCTTCCACCAAATTGCACAAGTGGAAGAGCTCCCTTGGCAATAGACCCTTGGCCCTAATGTCTGTTGCTGGTCATTTTGGGCATAAAACGCGATAAAATGTCAAAACACTTGTGAAACTCTGTGGTTGGGTTGCACAACAATTGTGCCTGTGGCTGTACACACACACACATGTGTGTGTGTATGTTTTGTGTATATGTTGTGTGCAATTTGCTTTGATTTACTTGCTTGGTAGCATGTCGACACGTGACCGCAAAGTTTACATAAAATTAACAGTGCGCTCTGTGAAAATATTAAGTTGCAATTAAAGTAACTAAATGTGAGAAGCGGATTCGCGGATAACCTGCCTGCAAAAGTGAGCAAAGTAATCGAATTGAATTTGAACACAAATACGATACGAATCCGAATCCGAATGCGGCCTAATTACATGGCATCTCCATCGGCTTAGGGCAAGTCGCCTGGGAAATCGACCGTCTGGAGCCTTTTTACTGCCGTTGCCGTTGCCGTTGGCGGTTCGTACAACTCGCGGCACATGGTTTGAATTATTGACAGCTTAGGCGGCGCAAGTGCCAGTCAATCATTATCATTTGAGCGCCTCAAATGCCCTGATTAGAGAGCGTCATACTCAAATCATTTGAATAACAATAAAGATCAGCTTCTTGTCTCTGCTGACAAAAAAAGTCTAATTTATGCATTGATTCCCCATCCGCTACCCCGTGTTCTGTTAGCTTATGTAATAATCATTTTTAAATTAGAAATAAAAATTGACAGAATGCTACGCACATCGCCATCTATAAGTAATTTAACAACTTCCTGACGCCCGCCCGCAGAGCGGATTGTAAAATTGCTGAAAGGAGGCGTCGTAAAACCCAAAAAATCATCTGTAAGCCATCAAACAAGAGCAGCAGCAGCAGCAGCAGCAGCAACACTTGAAAATATGTTTCAAAAATTGTAATATGCGTCACAGGATCTATAGATAGCAAATACATATACACGCCTCGCATGAGGCATGCACCCCCCGCCTGGCTGCCCCCAAGGCTGGCTCTTCAGAATTCGTTTACAATCCATTGAGAAGCCGCCGATGAATCAATAATATTTGCCCGTGCTACAGAGTTCAAAAAGGAGGTGAAAGTTATTACCAAACAAGGGGAGGGAGGAGAAAGGGGGTTCAGCTAAAAATAATGTTTGACTTAATTTCTTTTATGGCTCAATATAACCATTATTCGCACTACTTGAGCAGCCGGCCGAGTGGCGCCCCGGCCGCATAATCAGCAAATTTAAATTCAATTCGCTTCTCGCCAGCCAGCAGCGATTTTAAACTGTTGCCAAGGGGGGCGTGGCGGATGTCAGCAGCACTCGTAGCTGAGTCGTTCCGCAAATTTACTGACTTTCACTGCGACTCTCTGTGGAATCCTTGCAAATATATATATATATATAGACATTTTTTTGGAAATCCTTGCAATCGAGCGTAACGATTTAATTTGGCTTGTGCAAACTTAACTGCACAATTTTTCATATTTAAGAAGTCATAAGCCGTAAAAAGTACATTTTGATAATCTCGGCCAAAATTTAATGTTTTCTAGCTTTAATTCCGTTCAATACTGCAAACAGCGGCGATACTCAACTATTTTTAGTTAATATTTATTTATTTTCAACCATTTTCCGTTAGTATTCGCTTAATTTATTTTTGATGCTGACAATTTTCTATACGCGCTATAAATCAAGGCGTATTCACAAAAACTGTTGTTATTGTCGATATTTATTTTTATTTATAAAAAACGGACAAGGAGAACAATGCAAACCAATTCAATTTATGAAATATTTGTGCCCATCTATTCATTTTTGTTTTCTGATTGAGTGCTCGAATGGCTGGATGAATGCAGGCGAGCATGAAAAATGCGATGCTTTCGCCTGAACATTTCATACGCAATTCAATTTCGGTGTCCTTTCCGGAATTCGGTTGTAGTCCTCAGCTCACATGTCGCCTGCCTCGTTTGCCAGATTTATGGCCAGCTTGATGATGGTCTTTGGCATCGCTTGCACATTACATTGTCCAAATTAATAAAGGTGGGCCCTTTGGCACCAATCGGGGTCGCCCTTTTGTCGCGAACTCTTACCCCTTTCCCAGCCACGGAGCAACAATTTAATAAACACAAAACAACAAGAGAAACGACAACTTTTTTTGGTTGATTTTCAAGCACAATTGAAATTGTTTTGCCTGACATTGTATGAATGTATCTGTGAGATACGGCTACAACTATTCAGGCGAGCATTGTGTTGAGCCACTGAGCTGCGCACTGGGCCTGCCTCAGAACGCATAACTGTTGTGTAATAAAAAGAATTGTTGAAATACTGTCGATTTCCACACGAATAACCCTCAATAACAAGCCTTTTTTAGATCTTCTTAAATCGTGTGAGGCCGATAAGGAGCACATTATATTCGCCGATGAATATTTATGCATGATTCTGGCTGGCCTGAAATGTCCTATTTGCCATATGTCGCCAAATGTCTTCTAAGAGGAAAACATGTAGTTGTACTTCATTAATTTAAATTAGTTTAATTTAATTTTTAATATTAATTTTTTCACTTGCATTTAATAATAATTAATCAGTCTCAGTTCTTTTACAATTTTAAATTATTTTAAAGAAAATCAGACATACATCTAGACGAAGTCTTCTAATTCTCGAATACTACCTCTTATAAAGTCTCGTCTTGAAGCTATCAAATGTATAATTGTAAAACTGATGAAGTCCATTAAAATATAGTTTCTAGTTATATTGCCAAGTTTCCCTTAAAAGGCTTATTACACAATATGTACAAGAATAAAAGTTGTTCAATATGAAAAATATATAATAAAGTTAGTGTTTCTTATCAGATCTTTATGAATTCTTTAGAAAATATTTCAGCATGCAATAAATAAATAAAAACCATTATTGATATTAAAACTTTTTTTTTGACAATTATAAAAAAAAAAAATTGACTGCGCTCCAAAACTTATTCGATTGAACTACATGTTTTATATAATTCTACAATTAATCTCCATATAGATAAGCTAGCAATCCAATTAAAACTTTTACCACGCACTTTTGACTCGCAATTCAATTAATAACAATTTAACGCTCCGTGGCACAACTCTGTGATTGGTCCTCAGCCAGTTCCCAGTTGTTGGCCGTTGCAGCGATTATGAGGATAAAAAAAAATGTGGCCAAACGTTTTTCTCTGACAGGCGCACGTCAGATTCTGGCCAGGCGTAAATTAATCTCGATCCGTGGCAGCGGTGACGAAAAATTATTAATGAGACGCATGTGTGAGTGCGAAAAGTCTTAATCAAAGTAAAAAAAAAAGAATAGAAAAAAGAACAGGACTAGCACCCTCATTAACGGGAAATTAGTTTTGCAGGAGTGTTTGGTCTGATTCCTGACATCGCCTGCCCGGGAACTGGTGTCAAAATGAGATGAACAAAGGCGGCCAGGATTTTTCTTCTTTTTTTTTTGGGTCACTTTTGCTTGGGGTGATTAAACGCGGAAATGAAGCAAACAGCATTCAGCAAACAGACCCGCACAGGACGGCCAATCGACGAGTTTCCTGGCTGTTGACATTTCTGCGATTAGCGCCGAATCAAATCCAAGTCCGAGGTGTACAAATCGCATAATATTATAGCAGGGGCAAAAAATATGTATCTGTGGCTTAACACTCAAGTTTTGTCCCAGTTTGCTGGCATTGTTAGCCGTGTTTTTCCCATGCGCATTTCATTCGAATTAATTTGTGGCACTCAAGTGGCACACATAAATCCCCAGCACGTTGCATTGTCCTGTCCGCCGGAGTGAAGTGTGAGCCCTTCACTGCACTTAATTATGCGGAAACAAACGTATTCGCAGACATTTGCTTTAATTTCTGACTTATTTTACATCAAATTTGCAGCAATTATTTTCCCATTCAAATTGTGCCTGCCGTTGATGAGCGTCAAATGCAGCCCAAGTAAAGTGAAATCCAAGTCGAAGCTTATCATTGGTACAGTTGCGCACCTTGTTGTTATTGTTATTGTTGTTGTTGTTGTTGTTGTTGCGTGTTTTCATTCTAAAATTTCAATTACCAGTCAGTCACTTAGCCAGTCTGTCATTCAGTTTGTCTAGTGCTGTATTGTTTGTTGTTTGGTTTATTGATATGCCCAGAACTCTCTGGGGAATATTCCAAGTTGCCTGTCATTTTGTGTTTGTTTTGTGTGTTGTTGTTGTTTTTTTTGTTTTTTTTTTCCATTGGTCTCCATTGATGGCATGCCAATAATTTGTTTAATGGCAGCGTAAAAAATTAGACCATATTGAATGTCAATTGTTTGATTTTTTGATTAAGGGTCCCGAATACGAATCCGATGCCTGTTGCCTGTTGCCTGTTGCCTGTTGCCTGATGGCTGATTATTGTTTGGTCTCAGCTTTACCTAGCTCTCACCAGTGATTAAATATTGAAAGAGTAAAGTAGCGTAACATAAAACCATACCGCAGACCCTTATTTTTTCATTGTAAGTGGAGAGTCTTAACTCATACACCTTTTCATATTTATAATAAGATATGCTTGCATTATTCTTAGATTATGTATTCCATTTTTTGTTGTTGTTGGAAAAACTCTTTACTAATAACTTTCTGTTGCTACAGCTGTCACTCTTTTCTCATTTTTATACCGCTTTTTAGGCATCATTAATCAAAAACGCTTTCTACCAACAGGATATTAGCATAACGAGCTGTAAAGGACACCCCATGGATGTAGCCAAATAGCAAAGCAATGTCAATTTACGCGCCAATGACGCAAAAGGGGAATAGGAAAATCGTAAGAATCACAATTT
Source organism: Drosophila fungiperda (assembly GCA_035042345.1). Taxonomy (NCBI): domain Eukaryota; kingdom Metazoa; phylum Arthropoda; class Insecta; order Diptera; family Drosophilidae; genus Drosophila; species Drosophila fungiperda. The sequence goes on from JAWNLM010000204.1 coordinate 1,144,837, forward strand.
TTGCAAGAGCTTAAAAATAGCAAACGGATATGAAAAGCCAGTCAGTTAGTATGTGAATCAGAATCTGAATGCCACATGTGCTTCAGTTCCCAGTTGCCAGTTTGCCAAATTCTCAAACACTCCGATTCCAGTTTTCGCGCCTTTTACAATGGCTTCAACTATTTCGTGGCAAAACACCATTAATTTTACGTCGGGGATCGGGTGTGGCACGGCATGCTTAGGGAACACTGATGATGATGCTGTTGACACTTTCAACTTTTCAAAACGGCAACGCCCAAATCATCAGCACACTTTCACTTGCCAATGTTCTTCCAGTTGCTGTTCTTGTTTTTATTGTTGTTGCGTCACATTTGAAATTTTTCTAAATTTCGCAATGTTAACAAAAAAACATATGTCGAAATGCTGCGCGTTACTTTTGACGTTCCGCTGATTGGCGCCAGTCCCAATCTCTCGAGGGGGGTAGCGGGATAATAATGCCCCTTGGCTGTGGCAGACGATTCAGTTTCAGCTTCAGCATTTTGACGCTGCTAAATGAATGCAAATTTTTTATTTAAACATTACCGTAATGGCATTGAGCTGTCAATATGTTTGTCTGTTTATTGTTGAACAGCCAACAGCTTCTGGGCGTATCCTGATGTGGCGCCAAGTGCTGCGAAGGTGTGGTAGCTAGAAAGGATATGGCACTCCGGCATGTGGCGTGCGTCATGGGTGCGGCTGACAGCTCTGAAAAATTGCAAAAAGTCGTATTGCAAATAAGATATGAACTTGATGTCGCAACAGCTTGGGTGAAATTGATAAAATGCATAAGATAATAACTATAAATAGCTGACTTAATTAATATTTGTTTCAATGTTATATTTTTATCTAAAAGTTTTTATTACCTATTTTGTTTACAAAGAATGGCTTCCTCATTTCTATAAATTGTATAAGTAAATATATTTATGAGGAGTTGTCCACATCGTAGAGTGGAGAGGTTGGAGATGTGCTATGTATATTTTGGAATACCCGATGCAAATTGTAATTGGTTTCAGTATTTAGCTGGTTTTTTATTTAATCTTTATAAACTATCTAAACAAAATTATTAAATTATAAATCTGTTTTAAATATATATTTTTTTATTTAACGTATGAACTTATATGGAAAAAATGTATGTATTGTTTAAGTTTTAAGTTAGGTTTTTTTTTTTGCAATATGGAAAGTTATCATAAATTTTATCTAAGTAAAATATTTATACATGTAGATAAAACATTGTGTTTCTTTAATTTGCTCGATTTAATTTATTAACTTATTTTTGTAGTAGAGATTTATTGAATGTGGGGCATAATTCATATAAATTATTATTTCCTATTTGATAATTAAATTTCTATTTCGTTTCCTTAATGAGCTTTGAAAGTCGAGTTTTTTCTCTCCACAAGAGTTTTTATATTTTTTTTTTTGTTTCAGCATTTTTCACTACATCCACTTTGACTTATACGCCATTCAGCGATTGCTTGGAAACGACGATAAAAATTATTAATGAATTATGCTTACAATGAAATGAATAATTCCCGCCAATAAAAAAGGCCCAAATGTGTGTGGGTATATCAGTTTCGTCATTTCGATTAAGAACAGTTGTTCACTCGATCGCGTGCCGGCCAAAAACAAATCATTAATCATCGAACTGTTGCAATTTCGGTGGCTGTGGTTAAAATTAATTTCGTAGAAAAGTACAAAACGCCCCAGGCGTTCAGAGTGCCAAAGGCCTCGGGGACTCAAACAACATTAAAAACTACTAAAAAGAAGAGGCACATCCCAACAAGGAGTCTTGGGGCACAGAGGCCTGTGTCTGACACATGCGGCGCTCCATTTTTTGTTGTTTTTTTTTTTGTTTTTAAAGGAATACAAAAAAAACTTTCACACATTGTTGTAAGGATGTGTAGCGAGAGCGCCGCGGGATATTTGTGACACTGCCACCGCCAAAGCCATACGTGCCCCCCACCGCCGACACCACCCCAAGCCACTCTTGGCTGTGGCGTGAAAATGCACACATTACACACAAGTTTACAGAGTCAGTAGGAAAAGCAGGAACAGAATCGTTTGTTGTGTGGATGGGTGTGTGAGTGTGTGTGTGTGTGTGTGGATGGGTGTGTATTGTAAATAACGATTTGCGACGATTTGTGTGATGGGAGATGATGACGCCGTCGTCATCGTCATCGTTGATATCATTGATACTTTGTCAAACGTGTAAATTACATGGCGCATTCTAAACTTGCGATTTATTTTCCACATGCAAATTTTCCCAACCCGTTGAACGGCGTCGACATCATCATCATTATTCAAAGAGCTGTGCAAATCCCAAAGGGTTTTCATCTTTGACACGCGCTTGCCAATCCGTCGGGGCAGTTGAGTATTTGGGCAAACTACTTTAAAATTTCAACCAATTTCAAATGACTTCTTGTCACACATGCGAATCCCTGATCCGTGGGGCGTTGCATCGTTAGTGCCAATCGCATCATCGAGCGTGTGAGGGGGGAGGAGTCGCTTCTGATTGATGTCAGACGCTTGTAAGTCGCCGCACTATCCGACGGCGCGAATTTTCAACGCACCACCTCACTCCCCTGCGGTTTGACTTTAAGCCTCACCCCGTTTGCAACACATTGACAAGGACTCGTCAGATCACTTTGCTCTGAGTTTTCCACGCGTTCATATTTTTTTTTTGTGTTTTGTAATATTTCATAAGAAACTGACGGCAATATTTCGGCGTGATTTATGAAGGGTTTGCCGCCCCAGTCCACAGCTGCGACTTGTTGTTCATAAGGGTTAAGCTGTTTCAATTTCACTCCGTTATTAGGTTAGATAAGGATGAAAATGATAAGGTTGTGACATGTCGTGGATCGTTCCTTTTCGATTTGCATACGAAAGTGTTTTTAAGTGCCTGTCAAACGCTGTGACCCCCACAACTGTGCAGCTTGTGTGCATTGGCCAGTGAACTTTTGTCCACTCGTTTGCAACAATTAATATGTGGCACAAGTTGAACTTGACCAGCGGCAAGTCATTTGTCAAATTGACAGTTCAAACTCTGGCTACAAATGCCGCCAGCTGCTTAACCTGTTTGAAGTTGGGCAGCGCGTGTGACAAATGCTTTTTGCCCAATGCGGAAAACAACATCAGCCCGTTATTTACACTCGATGACTTTCAATTAGAACATTAGCAACAACAAACACGGCCCTTCGACTTCCAACTGCTGCTGGTCAAGTGTGTGGCATTTGCAACAGTTGCCATGATGCTGTGGCTGTTGTTGCTATGTTAATTGGCTAACACGCAAGGGTTAAGCGTGTTGTCCACTGTCCACCCTAAAAAAAGAAAGCCAACCAAACCAGTCAACGCTCATCAATTGCCCCCGGATGATGCTGCAAACTTCAAAATGTATTTTCCGCTTGTTAGTTTTGGTAATTTTGTAAATTTCCAATGTGCAGACTGTACCAAAAGCTAACGGGAATTGTGTTGTCTTCTTTTGCTGGTCATTTTGGGAATTGTTTGCTAGTCAAAAAATTTTAGAAGGAGTTTGTCAATATTGTCAATGGTTCGTGTGTGGAATACGTCTTGAATCTATTTCCAGCAGCATTTCAAATTGAGAAAAAGTTCGAATAAAAAGCATTCTGCTGAATAACTACTGAGGGACTTACAAATGAGGGATTTGAATCCAAGACATACATAATACAACTAAAAAGAAAAAAAAACATCTTGGAAATCTTTTACTATCCATTCCTTAATTTAAAAATACAAAAAAAAAGTTTTACTTACCTGCTTGTAAGAAAAATGATTGACTATTTAAAACATTCAATACTAAATTTTTGTAAGACTTAATATTAAAATATTAATTTTATATAGATAAGTACATAATTTTGAGTTGAGTTACATATTATTTATATTTGTTTTGTAATCTTAAATTATATTTCAAACTAAACCATTGCGTACAGTTACGTGCAAAGCTCACCTTAACAACAAGCATGCAGAATGATAAAATCCTCTCGCATTTATATATCTACATATATATATATATATATATATATATATATACATATATTGGAATAGAGCATGCAAATGGCGTCGGCTTTCTTTCATCATATCCGTTTTTGCAGTCGCCTATTCGAAGCAATTGAAGCAGAAATGCCTCAAATCATGTTCCACATGACAAACAGGCCTAGTGTGGTGGCCAACCACGATGTTCATGATGATTCCAGCCTTCCTGGGCAAACTTCACGACTTTCGCATAGCACCCTGTACCCCAACTCGAACCCTTTAATGAAATGTCAAGCAGCGGTTGCCGCCGCAACAGCCAACATTGGCTGCTTCATCAAAAAACAGAATCTGCAAACTTTAAAGCAAACAACCGGGAACTGCTCCCCTTACGTCCGCCGGCAATGATTTCCAACTGCGTTTGACAAAATGACAACCAGGACTGGGCCCATTGATTGCCCGGCATATGCAGACAGTGGCTCTGAATCCTGGTGTTCACTGCTCACTGGTGTTTGGCGGCCGCCTGCGTGTGCTTCACGGTTTATTGGTTCCATTTCGCATGCCAACTCCTCATCCTTCATTATTCAGCTAATTTGCAAATAATATGCATGTGTGCGTGTGTGTGTGTGTGTGTGAGTGTGTGCGTTTCTAGCATGTAAATGTTGCAAAAGGGTTCCACTGCCTCCCCCGAAAGCCAATGTTTGTTCGCTTTGGCGGTTTTGCTTTTAAATTTCAAAATTAGATTTTAAAATCCTTTTTGCGTGCAGCTTTGGCTTTCTTCTTTTCTGTGCATTTTATTTACTTTTGCAAATTAAGGTCACAATTTTGGGCTCTTTGCTAACTTTTTTTTTGCGAATTGTTTACCCATTGGCCTCACCTTTGAAGATCTGGCTTTCAGCTCACGTGGCCCACTTGAAAAGCAGTGCAAATATGTTGCCAATTTGTTGTTGGTAAGTCTTTTGATTTTCTGTAAGCGCTTTACTATCAGCCTCCTGGCAGCGAGTCCACTGAAATGTTTACATTTTGCAAATGACAGGCTGCCACACTGATAAGAACGGGACAGGGGACAGGTAAGCGACTGTGTGTGTGAGTGAAAAAGAACAATTGAACAATATGATTATGATTGAGCGGCGCGCAAAAGTCAATAACAATAGCATTATGCAAGAGATACAGATACAGCTGCCAACAATGGACCATTGAGAGCCATGCCCAAGGGGCTGCCCAAACCCCAACCCCTAAACGCAATCCAAATTCCAAATTCCAATTCCATGGCGGAAGTTGAGCGCACCACTTAAAATTAATGGAAATGTGTAACACACAATTGAAATTTAAATTTAAATAAAAACTGTCGATGCTCAAGTGAAGTTCGCAGTTGCCCCCACTCAGTGCACAACCCCACCCACCTCACCTCCAGTCCACTCCAAACTTTGCGTCTCTGTCGAAGCGTAAAATATTATGTCATTATCAAGGAAACGCAATAAATTTCTCTGGACGCGCGTTAGTCAAATTTCAGCATAATAAAAAACAGAATAAAAAATACTGTTTGAAATTACAATTAGCTGTGCCTGGATTTCGAGTGGAATTGTTGACATGGTGTGTGTGTATGTGTGTGTGTGTGTCAATTGATAAAGTGTTTGCCCCAGTGTCCTGCCGCGTTTCATTCTTTTTTTTTCTTTTTTTCACAGGCCACTGACGAGTGCCACTCAGAGACGAGACCACCGCGGCGTTATTATCTTGGATTTGGCATGCGTTGCGTTGCGCCTGGCATCTAATTACAGGAGCCATTGCCGTCGAACGGATATTCAAATGCGGCCAGGATGCGGCAACGAGCTGTGAGTGACACCCGTTGCCTTGGCTGCCTTTGTGGACCTTCAAGGACCTGAGCAACCGTTGCCGTTGACGCCCCAATTGGGCCACTACTTTTAGGCCAGTAGTATCACAAGTCATTAAGCTGCTGTAATTATTGCTGTTCTCCGACTTATCAGTCACAACTGGTCAATAACCATAAATATACGGCTGGCACCCCCAGCTACCCCCGCACCCCCTGCTATTTTTATTGCATCGTCTCACAGTTGTTTTATGAGTGTCAGAAAAGTTTTTGGCCACTCAATTCATATGTGAATTGTTTATTGGACTGCGGCAACCACACCCACTCCGGCTATTTGGCTCATATCCGAATTTCATAAAGGAAATGACATTTTTCTTTGGCATTTTTCGCAACATTTTGCCAACTGACATATATCACCTCGATGTGGCATCTTTTTCTTGGCGCTTAACGTTCCACATTTCCGCTTTTGGTTTTTCCCGATGACTGCATTCAGTTTGCCATGAAAAAAACAAAATCCAACGCTTTCGGTTTTCTTGGCTTGTGGCATAAGTCGATTATAGGCGGAAATGAAACCCCATAAAAATCCTTTCCTACGGTGATTAGTTAACATATTTTTCGTCGCATATCCCGAACTACATATATGGGACCAATTTTTGGGTCTCGGCTATAGAAGGGAAACAATTATTTATGTGAAATGTTATTTATTATTTATTGTTGTTGTTCTATTTGGGTGTGTTATTTTATGAGTGTGCCCCTCATGCAGGCACTCAAAACCCAAATTGTTGTTGCGAGTTGTTGAGGTCCATTACATTTTTTGAGTGGTCGGTCATTTATGAGTTATGAATATTAAAAGAGGGTTGCCTCAGTAGTTTGTGTGTATACCGAAATATGTATGAACTTTCTACATGATTGAGATAAAGATTTATCTAGTATAGAGTATGCTTGTTCTTTATTAAAGGGATTATCAAATATTCTCGTTGAGTCTAACAAAAGTATTATTTGGTGTTAGGTATAACCTGTATACTATCTTGCAAATTATCTAATCATATTAAGTACAAACATTTTGTTGTAAGCAATCACAAAATTTGTTAATTAGTTTAATTGATATATATGGAAATAGAAGATATAAAATATTTATAACCGAATTCTTGTATTTCTTCTGAAGCTCGAATATGTCATTTGTGAATTCACTCTGACCACAAAAGCAATGCTGCTTGTAAATAATAGTAATAATAAATAATAATTACTCAAATATTACTTATTTTGTAAATATGTCGGATTTATTACAATAACGATGATGAACAATAATCAACCACAAAAAAAGTAACAGGTTTAATGATTTAATGTTAATAATTATTGATTGGTTGATAAAATCTTTGATATTTAATTCGTACTTATCAGTGAAATAAGCAATGTATTTTACACAATAATTAATTGAATCCTATTCACTACTAGATAATTTAAATTATTTGTAATAGTTTTTAAATTAATTGATATATTTACGACTGGAAATACATTTGGTGAAGCTAAAAATATGTAAAAAAAAATGTTCATATTATTTAAAATATTAATGGTTGAAAAGCTCATCAACCGTTAACTTTTTTTTAAATGTTTTTTGTTTTAAATGGCATTTTAATTGGACACAGGCAAAATTCGCCAAATTGCAATTAAACAAAAATTTAATAAAATGTAAACTAATTTAATAAATAGATATTGTATGAATTTAAAATTTCAATTAAAAATAAAAAATATATTAAGTCAGCATTAGGGTTGACATTAAAAAATTACGAGCAATATAAACGACAATTTAAGTGGACCTAAGAAAAATAATCTTAAAATTTGAATAACAGAAAAATGCATATAACTTAATTTCTGCATAATTTACATAACTGAAAAGAAGAAAAAAATGGAATTAAATTTTGTGCAGGTTCCGTGACATTTTCTGTGCCGATGCAGCCGCCGTTCTGTGTCCTGGCCTGGCCTGGCACAAAAGTGCTGACAAATAATTGAAATCAATCAAAATGTTTAAGGACCAACTCACCCTGGGAAAATAGTGTCGCGTGCGCAAAATGTAGCTAACCAACTAATCAAAATTCAATTTGGACAGCGACGATGGCAACTCAAATCATTAAAAATCAAAAATCACAAATGATGCGTATAATAAACTCAGTGCCGCTTGATGGCCGTGGTTTCCCATGCAGCGGAGCGCACAGAAGCGCGTCCAGGAGCGACGAGGATCAGTGGCAGCCACTTGGGTTGATGGGTTCATTCGGTGACAATTGAAATATAGCCGGGCATTTGTTGCTGCCAATGTTTGCAAACATGTTGCACAGCCCCTGGTATCTGGTTGTTGTTGTGGCAGCGAAGCGTATCAATAAATCCATTTAAAATTGCGTGCAGGCCGCGTGTGTGTCGCCTGTTTTTGGTTTGGGTCGAGTGTTTGTCATTTCAGGACGCACATAATGCAATGGGTATTATGGCTGCTTAGTGCACGAATATGCCAAAAATAAATTGGCAGCGACAGCGAAACAAAAGCGCCAAAAGACGTCACCAATTGACATCGATATGTATACGAGAAACCCCTGCAACCCTCACATAGGCCCATAGGTAACCCCGCTAATACCAATTTCCAGCCAGTACCAATAGCAACCCTCAATTTAAAATGCAAAATCAAAGTAAATCAATTTCAGTTTGCCAAAAAAGCTAAAAATAACATTCGCGAAAACCAAACCAACTTGGGCACGTTCTGTGCGTTAAGTCGGCCAATAAATCAAATTACCAAATTTTTACTTTGATTTTGTTTTTGTGGCTAAAAATTATGCGCATATGCGCCGACATAGACAGGACACACTGAGAGTCACTCAAGTTGCCGTCTCTATAGATATTGTAATTTGTGCGAAATCCTTAAAATCCAACACATTTATCACAAATATGCACACATAAATCAGGACACAGCCGTCTGCGTCTGAGGCTTGGCTTGAGGGCGTAGGGGGTGTGGCACTTATCTTGGCACAGTTTCCACTCTAAAATCGAGCATGGCCATAAAATCCGCATCGTCGCAACGGGCGCGCCTAATTTGCACATTTTCACTATTTTAATGTAGCTCGCCGATTTTTTAATGTCCTTATTTATGTAGCCTGTTTATGATTTTATGCGCTTTCTATGCTAATATTCGAGCCACAAAATAGGTCGTAAACTAAAGGTGACGTCATTTATCATACACCAAGTAGGCGTCACCAACTGTACTTAGCAAAAGTAACAAAGTATTCAAATAGATATGGGAAAGATACAAAATTTTACTACTACTATTTTCGTATTGCAATACATTTTAAATACCTATTTGGAAAAACAACCCATTATTTATTGCCGAAATATTCCAAGATTTGTGACTAATAAAGATTAGAAAATTGCTTTAGGAGAATATATTTTATTCTAATAACAGTTACATAGTTATTGCTAGTAGATATAGAAATAGAGATATATGTAAATACCAAAGAGTAAAGATACCTCTAATATATAATTTGTATATTCAGGCAATTTAAAACATTCACAAATCCAAGCTAATCCTGCATTTGCCAAATGCCAAATCTTTGTTATGTATATTTCAAGATATCACTTTGATGGCACCAGTCAATGACCACTTACGGACTTTAACCCGTTTTAGTGCCGTTAAGCAAATGTTTTTTAATAATTTAAGGCAAAATGCGAAGAAGCCAACTAGTCCTGGTAGATGAGTATTTATATATATATGCATATTTACGACTCCCCCGCCATGCTGTCCATAACAATTTCGCAATGACACTCGCAGATATGGCGATGGACCCCTTGGCTGATGGAACCAGCAGCCAACTGTAGACGACACAACAAATCGCTGCAAATTGCATACATAAAATTTTATCACCCAATATCGGAAATGGATTCCTTGTTGTCGGATCCCAGACTAATGGCCATCCTATGACCAGCAGTCAACAAAGAAAGTGGCTAAAAGTGCACATCAACTCTGCGAGCAGCTGCGTCCACCATCATTTGGCAGTCCGTCGGACAGACCATCAAAGTAGTTGCAACAATTGGATTTTGTACGTAAAAATAACAGAAAATAAAAATAATAAAAAAAGGGTTGCCGCCGTTGCCATTTGATATTTTCTGATGGCCATAAGCAGTCATAATTTCATTATTATGAAGTGTCAAGTGCGCCCCACTGTTGCCATTATGGAAATGGCTGCTCAAATGGGCACTTTGTGTGACCATATTGGGCCAGGGGGTTACAGTTAGGGTGAGGGTTCGTCTGGGGTTTTGGAGTAAGTGCGTGAATGGAATTTTAAGCTGGCGTAGCACTAAATGCACAGTTGCCAAGTCAAATCGAACGCGTCTAATTACTTTGAATTATTTGCCTAATTTGGCGCAATATTTCGTTGCCAGGACGATGATAAGTTTTGGGCCAGTTGGTCGAGCGCGAAGACCAGTCAATCATGCCAACTGTTGCCATCAGTCAAGTTCAAATTCAATCCGTTGTCGCCGCCAAGGCAACGGAATGGGCAGAAGGGTGCGACTCTAATAAACGTGCCTCAATGGATTACATGATGTGGAGAAGCGCGCCCAGGGCAACCATAGACTCTGCTTTCTTTTGCTTCTTTGGTCAGCCTCGGGGCAGTTTTGGGTCAGCGAAGGGATTATACACACACACACACACACACTCACTTGAGTGGGAAACTGTAACTGGATCTAACCGCAAAGTACCAGCAAATAGAAGTCAGCATTCGGCAGATAACTCACGTGACCACAAAATGGCTTTTACTCTCTCAAAGTCCCCGGGGCACTTGTAACTGGGCAGAACTAAGATGAAGAACCGTTGAAGGATGGCTAATTCCTTGGACGCAGATTAATCAGCGAATTCAAATAAATGCGATGGAACTTATATGCCACATGAGCTAATAAACTTGGCCAATGGACAGAGTTAGTAAAAGAAAATTCAGTAGATTTTTCCCTCTAATTGATGGAGCACAAATCAAACAACCGACGACAAAGACGACACTTGAAAGGTTTCAACAAATTACAACTTTCAATCAATGCAATTTACGCAACAAGGAAAACATAAAGAAAATCCATCAAAACCATAACCAGAAAATCACTTCAACATTTCAATGACCCCTTAAACAATTTACTTTTTCCTTTTACATCCTTCTTATACCCTGTAAAGAATCTTGTATAGATATAACTTATCAGCTTCAGTATTTAAGGTACATTAACCTATATGTCAGAGACTATAGAAACTATCAAATCAAGAGAGATTTATAAGTAGATAATATTCAGAATTTCTATTACTTTGAATATATGTTATTAAGCTGCAGACCCATTTAGAGGATATCTTCTAGTCGAGCACACTCGTCTAGTTTTTTTTCATTTTTTTTCTTGTGGCAGTCAACGATAAATTATCAAAATTTGTGGCATAAATCAGTGGTGGAACCGCAGAAGTCACATATTGGTAGCAAATAAACTTTTCACTTTTCAATATTTGCTCGGACCGTCGAACGACTTGCATGGTCTACAGGAAAGAAGGGGAGGGACTGGGGTGGGAGGGTCAACAAGGAGTTGCTGGTGTGTGTGGGTGCGTGTGCGGGTGTGTTTGATTTGTTTGGCATATTGAAGTGGTCAAGCAAATACGGATGAGGGCCACATGAATCAACAGCATCCGCATCCTCGTAAGTGGGCGTAACCGGCCGCCCACAAGTTTTGTGCGTTAAGTTAATTGATTAACGACAGGACAGAAAGGAATTATTTTTGAAAAAGTGTGCCAGATCCTGCTGAAGCCATAGATGCACTAACTGATTGTTAGCAGAATCGCACATATTTACCGTTGATTTGTGGTCATTGTCCAGCTTAAATTGTACGCATCTAAAGGGTGAGGCTCCGGTCGGGCCTGGTCTGGTCTGGTCTGGGCTGGTTTCCCATAACCACAGCTAGAGTCTGCAACATTATTTGGCTATGTTTGCTCTTTGTTGCGAGCTGATTGGAATTTTATGAGCGTTTACCTGCAGCTTTAAGCATGAGGAAGTGGTTCAGTTTGTCCCCCAATCGTCCAACTTTATGAGCACAGCGGCTATATTCGGTAATATTTATGCGTTTAATAAGCAACATGACATGTTGGAAATGTCATGTGTCGACGACTGTCATTCAAATGAAACTACTGGGTGCCGGGAAGTGGGGGGCGCGGCGGCCTCCCCCTCAAACGTTGCCAATTGGGAGTCGCGTGCGCGCAGGATGTGCTTGATTACTTGACATTTTGCATGGCAGGAAAGTGGTGCCATATCCCATGTATTAATGAACGAAATAAATTTAATTTTGGCAATTAATGCACTGAGCATATCAAACGTCAGCAAGTTTTGGCCACCCCCCACAATCAGTTAACTTTATGTTTATCATTATTGACTCGAGCACTTCCCCCCCAGAACTTTTACTTGTCGCTCATAATGAGTGGACTGACCACCCCCTTTTGGCCTCGTGCTCCAGCTGGTTAGGGGCGTGGCACGACTTGGCTTAGATTGGTTCGCATTTCGTAATCAAATATCGTAGTTGCGCTTTCACTTTCACCGAAAATGTTCGCAAATTGCAATAAACACGGACAGCAAAGGCAGATGAATAAGTTCTAGGGGCTTGTGTCCTGTTTTGGGGGTTGCTTTGGCTGTGAGACATCGCTTAGTCATCATCGAGGCGTCATTGTTTCTGCCTCCAGGCGGCTTATTGGATTTTTTGTTCAAGTGCTACTCTTACTATTTACGAGACAGTTTGATGAGTCGAAGCCATGGGAGTCGCAAAGAGTGCTCGGGTGAGCAGGCAGCAGCTGTCATTGTGCTGCCATTAAATGCATGAGTCTACAAGTTCTCAAACCACAAAGAGAAGTTCGCACAATCTGAGTTCGCACCTGGAGCACAACGGGACAATAGACAAAGCTGACACAATTCGCACTTCACTTCAAAAGCCACTCGAAACTTTTGCTGACAATGCTGAGGATGTGTGACGCGAAAACCTACTTGGGTGGCAATTAGCGCTAAAAGCCGAATCAAAGCGACCGACAAAAAAAGGAAAGTAAAACTTGACTAATAACCTGATTAGAGATTAGAGCCACAACGTGACTTAATTAAACGAGTGTGGAGAAAGAAGCCACACAACGTGTTTCGCGGTTTCAGAATTCTTCCGGGAGTTAATCGGCGCTTTGGCCGATATCCGAGCAAAAAGGATAAAATTACAATGTCCTTGCTGGCTGGCTGGCTGGCATACCGCATATATCGATTACACTCGACTGCCGCTGACCGGGTGAAGGGCGAGGGGCCGATTAGTTCAGTGAGCAGCGACCATGTCCACATCCTCGTCCAGTGTCGGTAAGTCCATCAACGGCACATCAAACTGTCCGAGCGGTAACAACAACAATGGAACCATTCAATCAGCGAGCATAAAAACATAAAGAGATTTTAATTTTTTGATTATGTTGCCATCGATTGTCCGGCTCTCATGTGTGTATTTCTGTGCGTGTCCTGCTCCCGAGGGAACTTTTCCTTTACTTACCCTCAGTTCCTTTAGCCATTGCCTTTGTTCAATCGTTAATCAATGAAGTTCGTGCTCGCGTCTCCCCTTCGATCATTGCTTCATTGGCGACCCCTGGTCAGTCAAACCCCGGCCCAAGCTCATCATCCTTGAAGGGCAGCTCATTTGTGCGTTTAGCATAATAAAAAACTAACAGCGACGCGTAGTTGTCCGGAAAAACCAAGTTGATTTAATTTCACTAACGCTGTGGAAAAGTCGAGAAAATCGCACAAAAATGCGTCGTAATTTCGATTAAAGTCATTTCCGGCAAAGAGGGTTTGTAATCTAGACTATAATTGCAGTTCATCAGCATGAGTTAAATATATATTTAAGCATATATGTATATATATATAAATATGTAGAGTTCGTCTGGAGCACCTGAGGTATTTACTTTTCTTTTGACAGACGCATTGTGCTCCTCCTGCTTCCGCTCAATTAAACAATTGAATGCAATTTAAAGCCTGCTGTTCCAATACAACAAAAGACAAATCTTAGCTATTAATTCCGCACTTGAGGAATGTTTCATTACAACAGGAACTGCGCTTGCCTCTCGCTCCGCTGTCACTCCTGGTACTCTTGCTACTCCTTTTGTGCACTCTGCCCCGCACACACACACACATGTGTGGCAAGGATGTCGGGGCCTTTGCCTCTGCTAACTTTTAATTTCCTTGCGCTGCTTTATTACACGCCCATTCATATGCAAATTACTGGACTGTAACACAAAGAATACGACTGAAAACCTGAAAACCTGAAAAATGAAAAGCCCAACAACAGCCAGCACAAGTCAAAGAAAACCCGGAGTTTCAAATGTGGAAAACTCGTATCAAGTAGGTTGGCATTTGGCTTTGAGCGATTAAAAAAAATGGCAACTGCCTCATTGAGGCATATGCTTAGAATATGAATGCCCCACCCATTTAGCTTCAATAGCATCTATAGCATCTTAAAGAGCGCTTGCCGAGTCTGCAGGATTTTCACCTCATAACCCAAAAAGAGCGCGTAATGCTTAAATGTGGAGTTGGTGAGATGTTGGGCTGTTGGTGGTGGTGTTTCTGTCTTTTAACTACCCGCGAATGGACCGTCAAATGGTTTATGGGGTTGTTATATTTGTTGTCGCTGTTGTTAATGCTTTATTGTTGCTGTTGCTGTTGTTGTTGGGACTGTACCATTTATTTTGGTTTTTAAGCATCCCATATCAAATTTAAATGAATCGCTTGCCAGCCTTTTCCCTTAAGCGACTACATGCGGTGTTTATAGTTTCCAATAGATTTAGGGTTACAAGTTTGTATCATTTGGCTAGAAACCTGGCTGGATATTTGTCGAGAACAGTTCACATTTCCAATTTCCGCTGCGATTTTTGGCTTTGTTGGACAAAACAATTAATATTATTTGCATAGTAGTTGGCGGATTGCCGTTGCCGTTGTCGTTGCTATTGCCATTGAGACACAAAGGGACCAAAGGACCAGTCAAAACTGGAGCTGGCCAGATGCAGTCCTTTTGGGCCCGTGGCGAGACTTTGGCATTGTCTGCTCAGCCATCAAATTGTATTTGAATTTGAAAATATTTTAGTAATATCAGTTGTGGGCCAGCAACGGGAGATGTGTGTGTGTGTGCGATGTGTGTGTGTGTGTGTGGCAAGCATCTCGCTGACAGCTTCTCTCTCTCTCTCGTTTTCTTTGTAGTTTTGCGCATTAGTAGGAGCACTTCAGATCTTTTCAACTGCCATTGCACATGCCTCAAGTGTCGCTTTGCTAATGTGCAAAAATTGTTGCTTAACTTCACACACACACACACACACATACTTCTGCGAATTGAAGTGGCTCTCGAGTCTTTGGGAAAATTGCCAAAAGGCGCAAGTGTTGCGTCACACTCACACACACACTCACACACATATGGGTTGCTTCAAGTTTTTCCCTGCTTATTTATTTGTGCGTTGCTTAAATGACACGAATTTGTCATCATGTTGTACAGTTAACATGCACCCCGCTGCTTTTGCCTCCATCCCCATACCCTACCCAGTCACACACACACACACATGCTTGCATATGTCGTTGTTTGCTTAGCCACACCCCCTGTCTAACGCCCCACGCCCACAATGCAACCTTGCCTGCCCACCCGGGATCACCTTTTGTTTGCACAGCAGTTCAAAGTTTCAATTAGTAGCCAACAAAAAATAGAAATGGAAACTGTTACAAAATATTTATAATTAGTTTTTCATATGCAAATTTGTGTTTTATTTTGTGGGCCACCAAATTGGAATTAAATATTCTTTTTACAGTGTGCATTGTTGACATTAACATTTGCCCCGCGGCACTGACCCACTGCCACAAAAAGCAAAACAACAACTGTGCACCTTCTGTGTAAAGTTCCGAATATTCACGTTATTTGTTGTACTTCCTGTCGATTGGGTTCACATTGTGAGCAATTTAATTTCAATAAAATAAAAATATAAATAAGAATCTTGCTTATGCATTGTAGATTTCCCACCCAGCAGAGTCTGTATAATTGTTGGGGAAAATTCATAATTTGCACACGCAAATGAGATAAGCGGAAGGAAGCGAATTTGAACGACGCCAGGATTTTCATTCGTATCCTTAGAGCCACCCCACCAGTCGCAAATGGTTTTCCACTCATTTCAACAGCTTGTTACTAATTTTTAATAAATATTGAAAAACTCAAGTGTCAGCGAACATGATTCGCTGGCAATATGCAAATTTACCAGCACAATATTCGCACAAAATGAAAGTCATAATTTGGCATCACGTGCGCGATTATTGTGATGACTATCGTCGAGGCTTTTCCCTCTTTTCCCTCTTTCCCATTATGCCCCTTGTTGATTAAAAATCTAATGCTTGCGCTGTTTATATTTATATATACATATAATACAATAGATTTTGTTGGTTTTGCGTTAACGCCACGTGGCGTCCTTTGGTAAGAACTGTGTACAGTTGAGCCTACACTGATTCTCAAACACTTTCTGAGGGTGTGTTATTGTTGTTTAATTATTATATATATAAATTATATATATACCTAACCTAGTTGTGAATGACACTGGCTACTAGTTGACTCAAATATTTTTTTAACTGTTTTGGAATTATTATGTATTTATTGTTATTTGTTATTTTTATTGCATACTTTTGGAGTCATCACTTAAATTGCTTTCACTTGATTTAATTATTTTTGCGTTACAGATTTTTCAGTTGTCGTTCGGGAATGTGGACGCTTCCATTGGTTTTTGAACATTGCTCCTGTAGTCGATTCCAATTGTAGTCTGCCGGATTGCCAAATATAATTGAGATGTACTACTAATAAATTCTGTGTAGAGTGCATTTAAAAGAATTGTTGAAAGAACCAACTGCAGCTACGCACCTCTTGGATGTCTTCCTGCTGACCGTTGATAAGCAGAAAATATCCCGAAATTAGGGCTAGCAGCAAGCAACACAAACGCCTCATTGTAAATGTTTCAAATATTAAGTATTATTATTTATTATTTGCTTGCACTAAGTTTAAACTCTTCAGAGCGAATGAAATAAATTTTTCAATCGCAAAAGTGATAACCTTTGCACTGTATATATAGATTATACCCTATATCCGGTGTATTTAATCAGATGATCATCTTTCCACAGTCTGCTTAAAATGTTACATCAAAACTAAAAAAAAAATTAAAATATGTAGCCTTGCCTGGAAAACAAACGAAAATAGAGTAGAATTAGCTCGTTTTTGATATCTTAAATTATCAATAATACTTAATATTGTTAATGTAATAAAATATCAAGAAAAAACATGAAATATGAAATATATAGTTAGAAGTACAAACTAACAATGAAATATATGAATTTAAAACAACACTGGAGAAAGATTGTATAAATAAAAATTAATTTTGTATATAGAAAAGTATTTGAGCATTGACACTCTTTTAAAGTTGCCTTCCTAATGCATTCCGATGAACTTTAACAATACACTTTGACTTTGAGTTCATATTAATTTCCCAGCTCGTCAATTTACAGTGCTATTCGACTTTTTGCATCCCAACTCGTACTAACTCTGTTTTTATTTCCAATGTAATTCAATTGGCAATCCATTAACTAATGAAACCGATCCTATATTCCTTTTTTCGCATTCTAATTTCATTGGATTTATGCAACAATTTAGCCCAAAGTGCTTTGACTGAGCTACCCCTGTTCTTTAACCCCTGTTTGCTCAGGGGCGGGAAGGGGTGCATGTGTTCGTCATGCAAAGCATTTGATGGCTGTATCCTGTTGTCCTATGTGTCGTCCTGTGCGTGTGTGTGTGTGACATTTAATACAAACATGTCAAGATGTTTGTCGCATTTATTGATATGAGCAGCGCGAAATTAACAAATCGATAAACTTTTATCGCTATGCATTTCGAGCGCAGCTGCAAATAAATAGAAAAGCAATTGCCGAGTACATAAAAAGCGAACTTTATATTGAGGAACACCCAATTTGGTTTACAGCCAAATGTTGTGCACCTGTGGAGTTTCTTGGCATATGGCTAATTTTTATAGTCTACCTTCTAATTTTCCCAAAAAAAAAAAAAAACGTTTAACACAAAAGCCACGACAACAGAATGATTCGAAACAAAATTATAAAGCGGGGTTGTTTAGACTTATAAATTAGACGAATTGTGTTGTGCTTGAACACAAATAAAATTGGCTTACTAATAGTTGCAAAGGGCGTGGCATTTACCCTACAAATTAATTTGTTGGATGCCTTGTGTAAAAAATATTTTTTCCTTCTTTTGCGGTTAGTATTTGTAGTGACAGATGGGCCACAAAAAAACACTCAAATTACTATTTCCCCTTAAGTTGCTGATGTAGCTATAATTTCGACAATTCATTTCATTTTCAAAGTCAAATATATTTACCAAATTACATACAATAATATATAGATTTCGTGCGTAAATTTATATGTAGTTCAAGGTTAAACAAAAATCGCCGGAGCTTCATAATGAAATGCGCAAACAGAGAGCCGATAACGAAAAAAAAAAACAGCAACAGCAATATAAACAGCGCCTCGCTGTCCCCTCTTCTGTTTGATAACCATCATCATGAATATTAATGCATCAATATCACACACATATCAACATGAGCAGCTTTAACATTAACGTTAACATTAACATCGACATCAGCACAGCAGCAGTGCTTCAAAGAGTCAAGTTCACTTTCACTGCGCTGACGCACACTTCAACACCAACAACAACAGAAACACCAGCAACAGAAACAACAGCAACAACAACAGAAACAAAAGCAACAACAACAGAAACAACAGCGACAATAACTCGGCGATTATCAACATTCAGCGTTGGCCAGTCCAATTTTGGTCAGTGGCACAGTTCGCATCCCAGCTGCGAAGTGAGCATACAAATGCTTGGCTCTGTCTGTGGCTATTTTTGGCCAACTTGGCTTCACCTGATGAATGGTATCGATTTGAAATTGGGCAGCGTTTTTGGCTTGTCTTCACTTGGCCACTTGGCATTGCATCACTGCCAGTCGCGCACAACAAAAATTGGCAGCCAACTGCGGTGAGCCAGGTCTGAAGAGGCCAATCAGTTTTGTTTATGGAGTGCACGCGAATGACGGGTGAAAGCAAAGTGTGGCAATCAATGACGACATCAAAAATCAACAACAACAACAGCTTAACTGCAATATCAAGTTTAACCAGCTGCAGTCTTGGCTTGAAGAAAAAAAGTGAAACAGCTGACTTACAGACTGACTGTCTGACTGAGTATTTGTCTTTTGTATAACTGTTGGTCTGTTGGCCATTTTCATAAAAATGTCTCTAATGTTCGCTTAATGTTGGAGCCACTACTCAAGGCCAACTCTGGCAAGAAGAAACATAACTCTACTTTATATAGAAAGAGAATAATGGTTTTTTATAATAAACCTTTATTTACACTCTTTGTCCGTCTAAAATTGAACTGTCTGCTTTTTATCTCATAAAATGCCAAATTTAGATTATTTCACTCAGACTTCCCAGCCAAAAATCAAGTTAGGTTTAAGGCTAAGTACTTCAATTTCTGTTAGATGTCTAACTATCTTTTAAGCCCGGAAGGCTTAGAAACATCCAGCAGTATTTGAAGTACCATAATAATAATAATAATAATAATAACAATATTGATAATAATAATAATAATAATAATAATAATAATAATAATAATAATAATAATAATGATGATAATAATAATAATAATAATTATAACTATATCTATTGAATTTATATACTTCAGCCAGACTTTGTCATTTAATCACAAAAACCTTTCTGTATTGTAAATCATTTAATTTATTTTAACCAAATTGCATAAATTAAATTAACTTTTTCTAGAGAATGTAATTTTCTATGTGTGTTTTGAAAAAGCTGCCATTTGGCATTTGATTGAAAACACGCTAGTGTGTAAATATTTTAATAGCATATTTAAATAGACACATGTTTTTCAGACTTTTGTTAGCTCACACACGCACACTACCAATACACACACGCGCACACTTGCGCACACTTGCGCACACTCTTACGCTGGCAAACACATTAATTGTAATATGAAAGAATTGCCATTAGACAAGACACTTGGCAAAATATGTACAAATATTTATAAACAGCAAAGTCGAAAATGCCACAAATAAGCACATGCCACTTGTTGGTGTCTGGCGCCGCCAACTGTTGAAAAGTAAATCTAACTTGAACTCAACAATTAGAGTGCTTGCTTGTTGCTGTATGACTTAATGATGCTCTCGATCCAGCTAAGGTAGCTCAAGACAGACGTGTACACACCCGGGCCGGAGCCGCACTGTGTAAAGCCGTAGCTGACAATGCCGTAGGCCACCCAACGCGAATGCTGGCGATCGAAGTACATGAGAGGACCGCCGCTGTCGCCGGCACACGTATCCTTATCCTTCTCTCCGCCGGCGCAGAGCTGCTTGGGACCCAGACGGACTCCATAAACGTCCAGGAGCTTGCTGCAGTTCTCGGTGGACACATAGGGAATACGCAGCTTCAGCTTAATTGGGCTGTGTGTATTTTCAAAGCGCTTGTTGACTGTGAATATAAAATAAAAACAATTTATTAGCCGCTTAACAAAGATTGGTAGTATTTTGTTCAACACTTACAGAGATCGGTACGTCCCCAGCCGGAGACAGAAAACATTTGGCCCTCAGTCAATGGCTGCTGGGCGGTCTTGTTGGGCAGGCAAATGGGCATAATAAAGTGTGTGAAGCTAACGGGATGCTTTAATCGGACTATGGCAATGTCATTGTATTTGTGATTGGAGTACTCCTTGTACTCTGGATGCACATGTATGTGCTCGAAGGCGATATCCAGTGCAGCATCCGCACAGCTCAAATAGTTTGGCTCCTCAATGCAGTCCGGCTCCGTCTTTACATTGAACTCACCCAAACGCACGTGCTTCCTAAGAACAGTTTAGATAATTATTCAAAACTATAATCTTTGGCTTGACATCCTTACAATCCGCGTCGTTCTCGTACTCCCTCGCCTTGGACACAGTGGGCGGCGGTCAGAACGTGACGATCATCGATCAGTGTGCCGCTGCAGCCGTAATCGCCTGGAAAGAAACAGAAATCAATTATTAAAATTGTTATTCATTTTATTGTGTGTCTAGAGCTACAAAATGTTATATTGGAAAATAAAGACACTTAAATCATTTCAAAAGCTATGCAAATTAAATATTATAAATTAAATGGGTTAAAAATTAAAATAAAATACAACTGATTAATATTTCTTAACACAATGGTTCTTAAATATGTTCAATATAATAGTAAAATCATTTTATGTAACTTTCATTAAAAAAATTAACAAAAATGCTCTTAGAAATAATAAAATACTATTTTATAGTCTTATCTAAAAATAAGAATATTCTCCTAAAACGCAAGTTGAAATGAAGCACTTGAAAAATGTTAAGGAAATAATAATATTAATTGATCTGAAGTTTGACAAAAAGGAACATGCGAATTGGTTTTGCTTTAATTGTGAGGAATAGACTGAAATATAATATGTATTATTATAAAAATATTAAGAACTAAACGCTCAAAAAATAATTAAAGTTAAAATGTGAACAGAAGCAACTCATAATTTTTGATAGAAATTTACCACTTCAACTAAATCACAACTTACTCGAGTGATAGACCAATAATGCCAGCCAAGGATACTCGTCCAGTTCAGCAATTTCGCCGCCATAGATGCGATTTGTGACTTGTTTGCCACACTCGTTCAGCAGATTGAACCCTGTGCTGGGTTCAACGGTTTGAATGCGTCGCTTGAGCTGCTTACGCTTGAAGCGGGCGGTGACATCCAGAAAGCGACGATACTCGAACTTGGAGAACTGTATGACCGGAAAGAGGTAATCCTGGCCATTGGCTGGACAGCAGACAAGTGGCTTGTATGTGAACTCAACTGATGTTGCTGCCTGCTCCATATCGCATTGCACCTTCTTCAGAAAGTTGGCGCGCTCCGATGTGAGATTGGTCACATTGCGCACCTGCAGATAGGCGGTGCACTGGCTGATCTGGACGCAGATGCCTCGCTTGGATTCGTTGGGTATGTCGCAGGCCTGGCGTACTGCCGGCGCTGCCTGCTTCGACTGCTGATCACTGCTGGCGAGGGCAAGGGCCAGCAGTGCGCTGAACGCCGCCCACAATGCGCCGGTGATTGGATAGAGGCAGTACATCAGCGATCGGCTGAATAAATAAATCAATCGCAAATGACGCACTCGTAATTGATGCACTGCCAATGTGTAAACAAACACCGAGAGGCGGATGGCGAACAAAACACGCGGCGTATACGAAATCACAAATGGCCCAAAAACACTTGCACTGGCAAAGCAAGAAGAAAAGATATTAAACGTAAATGTCGAATGTCGAACGGCTATCAAAACGCACACAATGTGAATCCGCTCGCGTGAACGATCAGTCGTGTATTGAAACTGAATTTGAATGCTGCGCGCAATGGCTGCCGAAACCGAAACCTCAGCAGCGAGTCGGAAGAGCCGAAGCTAAAGGTGCCAAAAAACAAAAAGAAAAAAAAAACATAAATACGAAACGAAAAAGAAGATAAATAAATAAATGACAGCGATAGCTAGTCGTCTGCATATTCACCTCACCGCCCTCGCAGCTTGTGACACCAAAACGAGCCCAAAACTGCAATCGTCGTCAACGAAACGGGAGCAACGGTCAAGCGCTGCTTCTGTTGTTGTTTTTGTTGTTGTTTCTGCTGCGGACGGTCGCCCACTAACAGGTACCCGGGTCCGGTTATGCAATCAGCTCTCGGCTCACAGCTCACAGCTGTGCAGACAATTGTTGTTGTTTTACTGGTTTCACTTTCATTTGCTGTTCGACTTAAGCTCAGCATTGCCTACTTTTAGGGCGAGCTTTTTAAATTGAGCTTCAAAGCTTTTTACAGCTTTGTGCAGAAGATCGAATAATTTTATTGTATAATTATCTTTGACTTCTATTGTTTAATAACTATTGTTTGAAAATTATTATAAAATGGCTCTGGTTTCAGCCAGATTATCCTAAAAACATGTATTTTTCATACGTGTTTAGATTTTTGTATTTTTAATTTGTTGAATGTGCGTGAACATGTTTAATCTAAAGCTTTTCCACCTTTCTGACTTGATGAAACTTATTGATCTTAAAAAGCTGGGAATTATAGAAGCTGTTTACTTAAATATTTCATGTGTCAAAACATACTTTAAATAATCTTTAAAATTTGCTAAACTTTAATTCTTTTAGTAATAAAAACATGTAATTTGCAATGTAATGTAGATTTTTATATTTTAAATTTGTAGAACGTGCGTGCACATGTTTAATCAAATGCTTTCACACCTTTCTGAATTGATAAAATTTATTGATATTAAAAATAAATTACAGATTTTGCTTACTTAAATATTTCATGGGTCAAAACATACTTTAAATAATCTTTAACATTTGCATAACTTTAAATCTTGCAGTAATTTTCCTATAAAAATAAAGCGAAACCGCAATAGCATATTCCAAATCACATGACCAACGGATAAACCGCAAGATTGAGAACAGCTTCTGTGAGCTTTTTTAAGCGGATATAGTTTCTTGTTGTTTATGTTTATATGATGGCTAATTGAGTAAAGAGTGGTGGCAATTTAAAATAGCCTTGCGGTTGACTGGAAAATCCAAAGGTTTTTTCAAAATCATCAGTTCATTCACATTGTGCATTTTTCTGTTAAATATTCATTTATTAACTAAAGGTCTAACACTTATAAATATAGATTAAATTAATATGTCTTTGCTGATATGTTTGCTTATGTTATGTGTAGTATTAAGGAGTATGTAGGAAAGATCACAATTGGAGCTTAAGACTAAAGTGTTTACATGGAGTCAAGGGCTAAGTGATGGCTTTCTTAGGCCCTAATATTCTGCCTTATCCAAATGTCGTAGGCAGCGACGCTTGTGTAGACTCCCGGCCAATCCTTCAGGCCACACTTGTAGCCAAAGGATACAATGCCCTCGAGCACCCATGCGTCGTTCCTGAAGCGCATCAATGGTCCACCCGAGTCACCATCACAGGCATCCTGAGCATATTTACCACCTGCACACAACTGTGTTGGGCTAATGCTAATCTTTCGTTCCGCAAATTTCCGCTTACATTGCGCCGGCTCCACAAAGTTGACGACCAGCTTTTGCTTGACAGGACTCTGCGCGGATCGCAGAGTGCGTCCAAAGCCAACCACTGTAAATTCTTGACCGGATTGCTTCGTTTCCGGCGCTACAACCGAGGGCAGACAGACGGGCTTAATGTTGTTCGAGTAGCGCACATTGCTCTCCAAGCGAACCAGGCCAATATCATGCAACTGATTCGGCGATTTCTCCTTGTAGAGATCATGAACACGCGTCTCCTCAATGCCTAAGCGTTGACCACCACTGTTGGAGCGCGTGTCGTGTTCACCCAAACGAACAGAGATACTAAAATAACCAAACAAAACGCACGAATTAAATAAAATAAAATACCTTAAAAACTTAGTAGGAAATCAAAAATAAGTATCTAACTGAATTTTAAAAGTGCGAACCACCCAACAAAAAAAAAACTATTAAATTAAAATAAAAAAAAACCGCGGTCAAGCCAATTACGAGCTTAACCAATTGTTTTCCACTTTGAACCCGTTCCAAGCGCCCCCATTACCCTCCCCTCTTAAGGCATGAATCACATGCTAAAAAGCAGCGGCAACGCTTTAATTTTTTTTTTGTTTTGCCGTTTAGCTGACTTAATTAATAAGCTTAAACTCAGACAAACCCAAAAACGTCAGCAACAACAACAAGAACACAAAGCAAGAAGCAAAATCTTAACAATAAAAACAATAAGAGAGACCCACTGACAAGCTCAAAGCCACGGGGACTCCCTCTAGCCCAATTAGTTGCTAGAAAGTATGTTTTACTTCTCAGAAATGCGTTAAATTGAATTGATGAATAAGCGTATTGAAATTCAACGGTATCTACTCCCTTCAATGTTGTCTAAGTTGTAAATACTACACGTAATACTCACAGTGGTCCCTTTTCGCGTAGAATGCGACCGGTCAGACAATGGGCTGCCGTTAGAACATAGCGCTTATTGATCAATGTGCCCGCACAGCTGGTGGCCAGTCCATTGCCAGTTAGGAGTCGATATTCCAGTAGTACCGTCCAGGGAAACTCGTTCTGATCGGCATTCTCGCCGCCATATATCTTGTTCACAATGGTCACCCCGCCGCAAGTAGGCGGCAGTGGCAACAATGAGGAACTATCCGATTGCGGTGGCTGCTGAGGCTGCTGTGGCTGCTGAGGCTGCTGTGGTTGCTGGGACCGTCTGTTGTTGCCCGCGCCAAAGCGCCAGGGTCTAATATTTTGGGCGGGTTGAGGTCCATTAGGTGCCCGATTCCAACTAAAGTCGTAATCATTGGCAAAGTTTCCAAAGTTCGAAAAGTCTTCATAGTCCACACTTCTAGAGCTGGTGTAGCCCGTATCCCGTGCGCAGCACACAAAAGGACGATTATCGTTGCCCATGCCGCAGCTGGACTCCCGAATGAACTGTTTCTCTACATCCGTCAGTCTGTCTTGCTGCAGCACCGAATACAGTGTTTGGCACTCACTGATCTGCACACAGAGTCCAGCTCGCTGATTGGGATTAGTGCAGCGGTTATCTGCAAAAAGAGACTCAGTTCAATAACGACAAAGAAATGTTCATTTTGGTATGCCGAAGATTTAATACCCCTAACGGAATTATTTGTGAACTTTTAGTTCAGGTATTTGATTTAATTACTGCTAATTATGCTTGAACATTTCAATCATTACGAAACAATTCATTTTTGAGACTGGCTAAATCAGTCCAAATGTAATCATTACTAATAGAAGTCTGACCAGTCTAAGATTGTCTAACATATGTTCAACAATTCTTAGGTGAACCAATTTGTTCAACAAATTGTACATTTTTTAATGTGTTTACATTGTTTAAGCATAAATTAAATATGTTTTGGAAAATTACAATTATATTACAATATTCATAATAAAGAATAGTTCCTCAGTGAGGGACAAACGTGTTGGGCTTTGTTTGGTCAGCACGTATTTCTGCTAAGAAACTCCAAGAACTACAAGTCTCTCAACTAACAACTAGGGTATATATATATATATACAATAAAAATCTGGTTTTGCTTTTGGGAACCACCGACAGAATGGACACGCGACCAAAATAAACTCTGCGACATTCTTGCGGTTTGACTACCACTGAGCGTTGGAGTTATTACCCATGTGAAACTGGAACTGTGCACTTAATTAGCCACTGAGGTAATATCCCAGCTGCATTAAACGCTGTTGACTGCTTTAATCGGCCGAGTCAACCAGTTAAGCTCATTTACCCAACAATTAGCAAATTCGCTCACTGCTTATATTGCAGATTGACGAACCATTCTAAAGTTCTCGGGTTTTTTTTGTAATTAAACACTTTGTGAGTTGAATTATAAAAATCCCACTTATTCTGTGGTCAGTCTAATTGTTGATTTGTCACTTACATTGCGCTTTCGTATAACTCGCACCCAAAATGCACAGCAACAACACAAGCAATTTCATTATTTTAAATTTACACACTTATTTTATATGGCATTCAATATTATTGATATTTATGATCGATGGAGACTAGGCACACTCCACGCTCGAAATTATACTGTGAGCAGGTCCAAGTTAACACTGGGTTTTTATAGCCGCAGCAGAGACGATCAAGTTAAAACAAGAACAAGTCGAACGCAGGTTGGAGAACCGGTGACAAGAGATAAAATCAGGTGAAGCATCTCTTTTTCTCTCTTTCTCTCTTTGCTTCTCTGGTTAATAAATGGACTCCGATTGTTATCCAATAGGGGGAATGTTGTGGTTTACTATTTGCATATTAGCTGCATTGACACTAAAGAATACAAGTTTAAGAATAGACAAAACTGAAAGTTTAAAAGAAAAACCAAAAATATTTGATGGTTACATTGAAGGTTCATTCACTTAATACGGACACATTTCAAAATAAACCCAAAATCCGTCTGCTTTAAAAATTGCCTTCAACGTCAGATTTTTTTACGATGACGTATTAAATTCGGCATAATTGACTTGAAGCCGCTCTAATTATTTTAGTCATCCGTTAGCAATTTGATTCTAAGGCATTCGTGATGCGAATTGTTTTACTTATTTTATGAAGTTCAAATCGTATTCAATATTCAAAAACATTTCAATGTCTGGATCATTTATTAATGGGAATCACCCACATCAGCCACCAACGCAATTTAAAATGTGTCTGTAACAACAAGTCGGATTTACCCTTTCACAAATATCGGGTTGGCAACCAGTTCCTAATGCGTTTCTGCATGGTTCCATAACATGTCACAGGCAGAAAATTTCCATACGAATTTTGTAATATACAAATAAGCTGAGTCAACCTTAAGCCTGAAAGATAAGAACTGCAAAACCCCATTTAATCTTTTCGAAATGTAAATGTGCAAATCGACGAATGAATATTATTGACGTAAATATTATTATTAGCAATTGATAAGCTCAACACAATATTTTCTATTCTGCATATATTTTACTATTCTAAATAATATGAATAATCAATTTATTATGCACAAGCTAAAGTTTTATTATAGAAATCTTACTTTCAACAATAGATTCATTCACCCGATTTGATTGTAATCTATATTCTTGTTAACATTTTTTCTTAGTCTTATTAATGTGTTTAAAGCAACTTATCTGGTGGTAAGTTTAAATTATTGATAACCTTATTCTTTGTACGTTACTAGTTCATTGGAATTTGTTTAAGTTCTACAGCAAATCGATGAATCAAAACGTATATGGATATATAGCTAAGTTAACCATAAAAAGAAATCGGGAGTGATAGAGTGCCATATACTCTTGACATTCGCATGAAAATTTAAAATTAAGTATTATTCAAATGCTTAAAATAAAGTTATTTTAAAATATATGGCCCATCGATAAACCCCGTGTTTCCTGTTTGCAATTATCATGGAAAATATATTCAACTTAAATTGTATCTTTTCATTAAATGTATTTTAAAGTGTGCCCGCAGCGAGGACAGTTGCTAGTTGATGGAACCGCAAACCTCTTTAATTTCCGTTTATTTCCCTTTCAATTCGTTTCCAAATTGGACAAAACACGACGGGTTACGAACAAGATCAACATGTTATCAAAGAAAGGGTTAAAGTTCAAGATAAGTCAGCGCACACGGGAAATGTCAGCGGCAGATAAACGTTTGTGCCGGAAAATGGGCGTGGGGATGGTGTAATTAAGCGCGAAATATTTCTACTGCTTGGAATGTAAAAAGAAAACTTGCACAACCACCAAAAAATTAACTACTTAGATGACAGCGGTGGGATTCGAACCCACGCCCTTTCGGACTGGTGCCTAAAACCAGCGCCTTAGACCGCTCGGCCACGCTGCCGTATGTCGCAGATTTATTATCAGACATACAAATTAAGCGGCATTATTTGAAAACAAAACGTTCTATGAAATACACTATCTATGACACTCAAGTTGTGTGTTCTATAAAAAATTACGTAAAAATTCAAAGTTCACTTTTAACAACACATGATTAATTTGAACTAAAAATACGCGTGTTATCAGACAGAAGTTACGCTTATTTTTTCTTAAATACATATAAGTATGAGAAGACACAATCTTGACACATATATATATATATATATACATTTATATAAATGTAAAAAAAAGAAAAAGTGCAAAAATATCTTTTGACAGCGGTGGGATTCGAACCCACGCCCTTTCGGACTGGTGCCTAAAACCAGCGCCTTAGACCGCTCGGCCACGCTGCCTCGTTCCAACTCGTGTCAAATGTGCTACTTGAATCCACGGCAAGCAACATGGATTCTTAACACAAGTACTGGTCTAGTTTTAGGGATGATTTTCACAAGTGTTGCCGAAACGCATTTCATAAAATAGGAGTAGCCGGCTAAAAAGTAGTAGAAATTGTAACTTATTGCTAAATGGGAATTTGTGGCCCGCAAAATGTTGTAAAATCGAAAAGTAGAAGGTAAAACTATTAAAAAATAAATTTTAAAACAAAAATAAACTGAAATTAGAACTATTTTATTTAAAAATTAACAAACGTTCTTCAACTGCAAACAAAATCAATCTAAAAAAATATACAATTAAACATAAGTATAATTTAATTAAAAATGTAAAAACATAGAAAAATAAGTATATAAATGATATAATAAATATACATTTAATTATAAAAATTAACTATTTAATTTTAAACTGTCAAAGTAATATTGAAGAAAAACTCATCATAAGAAATTAAGACAAAAACTAAAACACAATTTACGTAGTCTGCGATCCACAGCAAAGCACTTAGTTAACCAAAACTGAAATGGTAATAGTAAAAAACCAACAAAAGTAACAATCAAGCAATAACAATGGCAAACGCTTTACGAGCCATTGCTGCCAAAGCGATTCTAATTCATTGAGAAACGCATTTTGATTTTTGCAATAATGAGCGGGGCATGGAGCAGGGGAAGGACAGGGTCAAGGGGGTGAGTTGAGATAGAGATGCAAGCGATTACACCTTCGGGTGGCCTGCGCCCTTTGAGGTCGACTATTTCTAGCTGCCACACACCCCGTAAATGTTTCTTTTTCCTGTTTTACGATTTCTGCATTTCGCAAATTCGCAAGCTGTATAAAAAAGAACATTTCCATTTTGCCTTCTTTTTTCTTTTTGTTTTTTTTTTGTTTGTTTGACGGTAGCATATTTTATAGCATTTTTATGGCGACATAGTTTAGCTTTTTTTGCGATTTACGAGCGTTTTATAACTTGTTTACATTAGGCAAAAGTGAGTAACGGTAACCCTGGGAAGCGTTTTATGCAAAAATCTATTAAAACGCTGGCGAGCTGCATAAAAATCACAATAAATGCTCAAAGATTGCAACTTAAATGATCCATAACCCGTCACGGGGGTTACAACACCCCATCTTGTCACTGCCCCAAATTTTTGACACATTTTTGTCCGCTTTGAATTGAGTTAAAGAAGACGCAGCTATTGGCCATACAAGTCGTCATTGAATCATTTCTCAGTCTCTGAGTAATATGACAAAATTTTATCTTCGTTTTTGGCCATACTTTTCCAAGTTTGGCATTTTTACTAAACAATGACTTAAAAATGGCTTAGAACAGGCTACAACTCTTCAGAATAAAGACGTTCAATTTTTTGAAGGTCAAATAAACTTCTTGTAATATATTTATAACAACATTCACATACTATATTAATTCAGAAATAGTTTGAAACTATAAAAGCTAAAAAATAAATACTCAATTTACAAATTTAAAAATAGTTTTAAATTTTGAATACAAGCCGCAGAACTAAATATTTTATTTAATTTATATTAAGCAAATTTCTTATAAAAATACATATTATTTAATCTTGTTGAAACTCTGATAATTTTTTATTTGCACTGATAAGTTAACTTAGTGGGCTTTATGACCAACAATCAACAAAAAAAAATGCAACTAAATTTCAAATAGCCGACAATATAAACATGGGAAAAGCTTTCTCAACGCCTGACACAAAAAACTAAGAATAGATAATGAAAAGGCCCCAAGTCATTAAATACTTATACATTAGTAACTCACAATCCAAAAGAATAGAAGTAAAGAGAAGTTTAACGACAGAAATGTTTTTAATTAAAAATTAAATGTACGTAAATATTAAAATGGTATATTTAGCTTATTTATTATAACAATTTATTATAACAATATCACATTAAATTAAGCGTTCTTAAAAAAAATCACACTAAAAATCTACGATTTAGCACAGATGGGCATTTTTGAAATAGGTTATCAGGATAAAGTTATATATAAACAAAATTCACCTAATTTTATCAATTTAATGCCTGCAAAATATACACATATCTATAATAAATATATACAAATTATATAAATAATAAATCTCCTTTATCGCCTGATTTATCGTCTACTGAATGAACTGTAAATACCTAAATATTAAAAAAAAAATCGCATATATTTAAATATATATTTTTATTTGGCTTTACTTTTAGAATTAGTAAAAAATATCATCGGCATCGTTGACTGTTGATGATTATATGAAAATATATATATTTCAGAGGCATAAACCAAGAAAAACCCAAAATAATCTCTGATAGCTTATCAAATTTTCACCAAACACAACATTTTAATAAAATTTTTTCAAAAATTACTATAATGACACATTAGTTAGCACTTCAGCCAAATCAATAAATATGTAAGATAGGCTCGTCTAGGCTATCTCCAGACTATTTCTGGGGTTGACTTTTGAATGAGGGTTTATTATTGAGAAATGGATTTGAAAATGCTTATCACACGGAATACTGAGAAAATCTTTCTATTATTTTTCAACAGAAAGCAAACTGACGAATTTGTTTGACTAATTTTTAATTAAAACATTGTGTGCTATTTTTAACAGCAAGTAATAAATTATGAAATTAAATGCATAAGCAGTTTGGCTATTCGTCATGATTTAGATAAAAACCTAATTGCAGAAAAAAGCTATTACGTACTATGCGAAAATTCCCTAGATATTTATTCGGTAAACAATGTCCAGTGATAAGAATATATCGCAATTTATCTATATTTTTCCATATAAATACAAGTGGAAATTTGTAATTAACATTAGTGATAAAATTCGCACAACAAAATCAACATATTAAACGAACGGCTTTTTCATGAAATTTATTGTGACTTTTTTGGTGGCGGTGGCCCTTATGCGACATCTGCACGGTGCGAGTGCGAGAGGTGTCCAGGTCTATGTCCACTATTTCGGTAATGAGATCAAACAGGATGCCTCCGATTTTGGCCATGCTGTAACCCAAGCTGCCACACAGTTTAGCAGGGATATTACAAAATTCGCAAATAGTGTAGAAAAGGATGGCATTGCATTTGAAAAAACAGCCGTAAAATTTGGCATTGCAATTTCCCAAGCAGCCTCAAAGTTCGGCATTTCAGTTGGCCAGGCGGCTGGTACAACTGCCAATCAAATTGCACAAGCAGCCTCAAAGTTTGGCAGTACAGTTGGCCAAGCCGCAAAAGAGCTGGGTAATTCAATTGTAAGTTATTTGTGCTGCTATTAAAATTATCCACTGAATATTTACAAAATTTATAATTATTTCAGTATATTGATACGGCTGTAATAGCAGTCAATCCCAATAGTACAGGTAATGCAACCAATGTGGGCAACTCTGGACCTTCCAATGTTGCCCCTGCTGCAGCTGGTGCTGCAAGTGTTGGCCAGACAATTAAGTGCGTCTGCTCAGACACAGTTTTAAGTGGAGCTTCCGCTACATCCAATTCTGACAAAAATATTGCATCTGAGGCTGGCAAGGTAGCATCAGATGCCTCCAATACCGCTGGGAATGTGGCCAGTTCTGCATCGAATGTGGCATCTAATGTTGCCCAGACAGCCGGCAAAATTGCTTCCGATGCTGCCGGTGTAGCCAGCTAGATTGCCTCCAATGCTGCCGGTGCAGCCAGCCAGATTGCCTCCAATGCGGCCGGAACTGCTGAAAAAATTGGCTCAGATGCTGCAGGCATTGCTGGAGCTGCCACACATGTAGCTGCGGGCGTCGCAAATGGGGCAGCCAATGTTGCCGCCAATGTTGCCCATGATATTGCTAGTCTCTTTTAAACTAGTTCCATAACCAATCAAGTCTTAACACTAAAAGTGTTTGGTATGTCTTTATAAATACAGAATTATAAAATACAACTAAACTTTGCGATTATTTCTTGTAGTTTTTGTTATTGTTATTATTTTTGGAGGGCTTAAGGTTTTTGACGCCCATATCTGACAATATCTATATATATATATATTTATATACATTTGTAATGTGAAATTGAGTTGATAACAGGTTTTGGACATCAATCAGAGCACACCGCCAGCATTTGACTAATTGGCCACTTCAGTTTAAGAAGGCTTTCACATTTTATACCAATTGTGTTTATTACGTCTAAAGCTTTTCGGGCAGATAAGTTCCATTGCTCGATGGTATATAAATAAAGATGTCCCTCAACAAAATCAAACAGTACGAAAATTACTAACATTAAAATCAATATGCAAGTCAAAATTATTGTCGCGTTGGCCATCATTTTGGTGGCACAGCAGGTCCAAGCAGGCACCCTCAATTTTGGCAATATTATGGGCGATGTCTCCAAGATAGCCGTTGCAGGTGAGAAAGCAATCCACCGATTGGAGAATGAGCTAAACACCTATGAGGAACCAACTACGCTGAACATTCTAAGTGACATGGCTGATGCTTTGGGTGATTTAGCTGTAAGTTATATTAAAATATAAAATTCAATATATAATAATAATATATCTTCATAATTCCAACTTAGAATGCACTTACCAACTTAAGAGTTGAGCAGAATTATGTCGAAGCTGAGCGCAATAATTTAATTGGTAGTGTTCTGGGTGGTGTTGGCAATGCTCTTGGTAATTTGGCTGTAAGTTGAATGAATTTCCTATTGGTCAGTTATCTTTAAATCCCTTTCTTTGCAATAGAACACTATTACCAGTCTTAGCGTTAAAATCCAAAAACACGCAAAACCCCAGACCCAAAGTGTTGCAGTAAGTATAAAAGTGATTTTGATTGAATATTTAAGTTTAATTCTATCTTTCTTTCTTGCCAAAAATGTAGTCCGAAGGCGCTTCTATTATTGGTGAGCTTGGTGTAAGTATTGCCATATAAAATATATGAAAATACATATTTTAAATGTATACAAATTTATTAAAATCTTACCAATACACAGAACATTAGCGCCAAAGAGATTGCATCTGCTGCCAATGCAGCTGCTCCCTATGTGAAAGAGCTGAATGCTGGTCTGGGAGATCTGGCGGTAGGTTAAGCTTAATTTCTTTTAAGATTTTACTAATTATTTTCAACCATTACAGAACGCCCTAACCAATCATTAAGTGAACTATGTGGGGCATCCAAAATAACAATTTTGTATAAAAATAAATTTTCCAATCAGCTTTCATTTGAATAAAGCGAGTTTATCACAACTTCAATTAGTGTCTGGTGCCTGTTGTTTTGAAATCTAAGAACTATAAACAAGGTCAATCAATATACGCGTATGTTCCAAGACCCAGATGCCATTGACAGTTCCTGTTCTGGTTGATCCACTACACAAAGAGAGAGGTCAAATGATACGTGAATCAAAATTGAGACACGTGATTCTCTGCAACATTAGGGGATCAAATTACCCGAAAACCACCAGCACCACTAGATTGGCACCATCAGCTCCAAGAGCAATAATAAGAGCTGTATATACTCTGAATTCCGACTACTGAATACCCTTGTGATGTATGTAATTATGTAATATAAAAATTAGTTTAGTAGAGATTTCTGCGAAAACAATTACAATTTTTTTCAAGGGCGCAATATAAAATTTAAGGAAGAAATTCATATTAAAATATTCAATGAACAAGATAAAATACTGAACATTTAACTACTTATTAGAAAGAAAAAAACACTGAATAAATATTTTTAAATATTTTAATAGTTTGTTAAAAGCAATGTTTCAAACGGTTCTTAAGGATGGTACTCACTTGATCAGAAAACAGAAATGCCAACAACAAGGGTATAAGAAGCAGCTCCACGATCTTTGCTTAATCTTCACTGTACACATGTATTTTTGAATAACTTTAATAATTCAAGAAGTTTATACATGGGCTTTGCTTTTCCCAGTTGCTCAGTTGTCGGTGCTTTCAGATGCTCGTGCTACTGAAATTGGGTCATTCCAAGGGGTGAGTCTATACAAGACTACAGCGGAAGACGCATATATACATACACACACACACACACACATGCACACATGCATATTTATGTGCATAAGAGTGTGACTGACTTTGTTGTTGTTTTTGTTCTGTTATTAAGTCGCTTTATTGAGCGGCAAATTTCGTTTATTTTGGCAACAGGAAAGTCGGGCATTTAAGTCCATTATACGCACGATGTTCCCAAATTTCGAGCCAACTATAAAGCTGTAATTATGAAAAATGTACAAGCATTTTGTTAATTAATTTTCGGCTCCAAGAAAACCCCTTTAAGTGCACACACCTACAATCCAGCGTGTGATATTTATGGACTATTCATATATAATTTTATATCAATTAATATGCAGAGCATATATAAGCACGAAGTGCGTGAGACCGAGAAATAACGTCGAGTTTATTATATTTAAAATAATAGATGAATTCAAAATAATAACGCGACACTCGAACAGCAACAAGTCAACAAACAGGCGTGATTAAAACACATTTGTTGCTTGTATTGACAGCTAAAGACCTTAAAAATTGAATTAACATTGAATTATTAAATTAGGTACGTTTTGACTTTGAGTCGGTCAACTATTCGCCTGGCTGCAAATCGCAGAGGATTGGGACTGCGACTGGCCAGTGCAAAAAAAAAAAAGCCAAACAATATTGGAAACCGGTTTGCAGACGTTTCTATGTTAGTGGTCAAGGTCTAAGGAACAGCAGACAATCAGACAGACAAATACACAAACAGACAAACAGACAAGAGAATGCAGTCAAATCAGAATAAACAATAACATCGCAGAGAGCAGCACAAGCAATACATAAATAAATGCTAAAAGTAGAACCAAAAGGAGCGAATTGCGTCAACATTAAAGTTATATGTACATGTACTTGTATATATATATATATATATATGTACATACATATATATCCCATATGCGTGCGAGCTGAGTTCAAAATATATGTATAGTAAAATTAGGGTGACTCAGTGCTTCAGTTGCAATTATTATTATTCTTCTTTTTTTTTTAATTACCCAAAACCCAAATTTTATATAGATTTATTTTACACTGTCTAGAAAATAATGCATATCATTATAATAAATTAAAATTAATAGCAGCCAAACAAATTGATTAATACAATTTTTTTTTTAAATTGGGCTTAGTCAAATTAAAATTTATAAAGCAAAATATTTTCTGAATTTTGTTAGGTAATATCTGTAAACAAAGTTTAGTCAAATTGTTTAACATTCTTAAATCCTTAAACATCTTTAAAATTTTGACCAATGACAAACATTGCCTAAAATCAGCCGTTTTATGGTTCGATTTTCAAAAGTTTTGATTCTTTTTAAAAGTAGCACATTATTATTATAGAACAAGATTAATTAATAGAATACCAATATTTATTTTTATGTCTTTCGACATTTTGGTTAAAATATAAATTTAAACTTGAACTTTTTTTTTTAAATTGATATTTGCTTTAACTTTAATTGAGTTTAAAAATAAATTGCCATTCGGATCGTTACCTTTGCAAATACCATCCCTTCAACACGCTGCCTGAAGCACCCTAATGAGTACATGCATCATGCAACAGCGACGTGATTGCAATGCAACCGAAAGTTGCATTCAATACATTGTGTTGCATGTACGTATATTTGTATAAGTGTGTTTGATGGACAATTTGAGTGTGTTTGTGTGCCAAAAGGGTTGCCAAACCACTTGCCTTATGTACAAAACGAAATATGTATGTATGTACATAAAATGCAAGTCTAAATAAAAAAAAATACGTGCAGAAAAAATGCCCATAATGAAATTTTAGCAGTACGAATACATGCAATGCGCCTGCTGTCCGCATGAAACCGGTTTGCGATCGATTACGTCGCACTTCTCGGACTGGCCGACGAGCAGAAGCCAAAGGTTGCCCTATCTTATCGACCGACCACGACCGACAACGTGTCCAACTTCTTGGAACGGGCACTTGACCAAAACTGAAAGACCCAAACCCTTGAGTGTGTGTGCGTGTGTGTGTGTGTCAAATTGACGATAAACAGCGCGAATCTTCTATTCAAATCGCTGAGAAACTGCAGTGTTAATCGCTACGAAAAGTTTCAGCTGTCAACTGTCAGTTCAAAATCGGCCTGCAATAAAACTTTGTGTGTGCGGTTATTTTTAAACGACACTTCACACGCACAACAGCAACAACAACATCATCATTAAAATTAATTAATGCCTGGGCACACACACACACACCAAGGACCATGGAGCCAAGAGCAACAATAGGTGTTAACGGGGGTCGCCATCATTAGGCACATATCAGTTTGTCGGGTGTTTTTGGTTTATTTTGTTTTTTTTTTATGGTTAACTGAAAAAAATATATTCACAAATTAAATTAAATGAAGTGAGTGTGAAAATGTTGGGTGTGGGCAAAGAAACAACTGAAAAGCCACACACACCAAACATTAAACACCCGAAAACCGGGCAGGGCTAAAGGAAATACGCTCAAGTGATTTTCATACCACGTCGCCTGTCAAATTGTTGTTGTTGTTGTTGCTGTTGTTGTGGCTGTTGATGTAAAATCAAGATAAGCAAATTGTTGCCGAAAAATTGTGGTACAAAGGAAGCGATTTGGACGTTTTAATGATGATAGAGCATGACACAGAATAACTGAAAACGAAATCCATTTAAATTGTACATCAACACAAATAGTCAAAAAAAAAATGGGCATCGCTTTTTTTTCTCATCCCCAATTATTGTCAATATCCCAGTAAAACATGCAACAGCAGTTTTAAATTAAAAGTACCACATTATCAAAAGTTAACATTTAAATAGTATGAAAAAATACTAATAAACTAATTAAAAGTGTATATGATTTCTTTATTTTTTATTTGGGAAGTTTTAGAGAGATTGAAAATTGATTTATTATTTTAATGATTTCTTTCAGAGTTTTCAAGCATTACAAATTTAAATTATATTTAGTCGAATTTTCTAGTGTTGTTAAAAGTAAATTAAATTTCAACTTATGTATGTGAGTATATAATATGTGTATGTGATATGCACAAATTTTGGACACAACACGAATGCAGCACATGCCACTAATGTTTGTTGCCTGTCATAAATAAGACATTCAATAATTATTATAATTCTTCTCCTTTCCTTTCCATGCTCCGTTGGTCTGTCTCCAATGCCTGTCAAATTGTCATTGTCATAAAAATAAATGCCCAAAACAGAAAAACAAAAATAATAAAAAATTAACGTCAAGTGTGTGCAAATGGTGATATGCACATATATATATATATATATATATATGTCCAGGCAGACACAGACATATAAATTATGTATATATATATACATATATATATATAATGCTAATGTATCTGTAGCTTTTAGCGCAACCTGTTTCACATGTGCAACAACGAAATTAAAAACTGAAGACGACAGCGACTGTTGCCAGTTTATTATTATAATTTCGGTGGCAGCTCCTTTTTCGTATTTTATGTGTGTGTCCTTTGCGCGCAACAACAAGTGCAGCAGTCTGTTGAATTCCATTGGTGGGAACCAGTTCGTCCAAAAACTGGTTACCAAATTTCAAGTTCAAAATTGTACAAGAAAAATGTAAGAAATCAAAAAAATGAATTAAGTCAAGTGCGCGTTGATTTGCTCCATTTATGAGCCAACTAATCGAGATTGTTTTCTGGTGGTGGGACAAGAGCTGGTGTCCATTTAAAGAGGTCCACTTAATGCAGGGTACCCTTATCCCTGTCAACCGATAATAAGATAATGTAATGAAAAAAAATTTAAAAAAAAGAAGAAAAATTAAATAAGTAAAAACAAAACAAAGACTGAGTCTTTCTAATTGTCTGACTGGCTGGCTGACTAGCTGCGCAGTCAGCCCGCACATTCTATATAAGGGAATGGAAATGATATCATCACCACAGACACACAGCACACACAACACACACACATTCGCACACAAGCACACAGAGATACTCGCTGAGACGCAGATCCAACCGCAGATACTTAAGCATTTCAACTGGCGTGGCTCAGGCATTATTTTTGTATTTCACTCTTTCCACTGCAAATGTTGATAATTTGAAGCATGAAATGCAGAAATACCGCGCGCACACACAAGCACACACAAGCACACACACACACACACAAGTTCAAGTTTGACATACAGGATCCCATTCAAGGCCCCAACAGCAAAAAGAGAAGACAAAAAACAAAAAAAAAAGAAAATAAACCAGCAAATAAAAATACAAAAACGAGAGGCAAAAATCGCAAACAAGTTTC
Organism: Drosophila fungiperda; assembly: GCA_035042345.1. Taxonomy (NCBI): domain Eukaryota; kingdom Metazoa; phylum Arthropoda; class Insecta; order Diptera; family Drosophilidae; genus Drosophila; species Drosophila fungiperda. Next base: position 1,183,868 of record JAWNLM010000204.1, read on the forward strand.
GCTTTTATTTAGTGCCTCGAGCAGCGCCAAGTTGCAGATTCAACATGCAGTTGTGTGTGTGTGTTTGTGTATATATAAATACATATATATATACAATATATACATATACATATATATTTATATGCCCATATAATAAAGCTATATATACAGCGTCCCGTCGTTACGTGCCGCAGCATTAAAGTGGAACAACTTATGTACGTGAACATGAGACCGGGATTGTTACTGGCTCTGGGCCTGGTGCTGGGCCTGGGCCTGGATCTGGTTGAGGGCCTGAGTCTCGGTCTGGGTCTGTATCTGTGTCTGGGTTTTCGTCGCACTTAATGCTCCACTGAATGCCCAACGATCGGCGCTGCTGCGCAAACGCAAACAGCGCCATAAAAGGGCGCTGAGGCATACGCTGAAGCATTAACAGCAGAATTGCAAACGTTGAGATACAATATACAATTGTATCTGCACGTCATAGGAGTCGGTGTCAGTAGGTAGACTCATGTATCTATCTGTGTCAGACCAAGGAGCTGAAATTAAAGTAAGGCAGGAGGTTTCTTGTGGCAACCATATGTTGGTTTTGTTTTTGTTTTTTAGCTTGCATGTATCTGCTAGATACATTTGTCGTTGAGCGCTAAACGCTTATTGCACCCAATGGCCATTTAATTAATCATGTGCCCCGCCGCTTAGCTGTGGCCGTGGCCTGGGCTGGGCCTGGGCATGGCCTACGCCTCGGCCTGGCCTGGCTTGGGTCTGGGAGACGGCCCCTGTCACTGGACCCGGCTGCAAGCGTCTGGAATTGCAACATTGTTGCACTTAACCACGCAGGGGGCACGAAGATTAAATGCTGATTTCCCAGCAAGGATGTATCGCTGCTTGCTGCTCGGTGCTTGCAGCTTGCTAGTTCGCTTGATTAATCGCAAATCGTGCACACAATATCGCTCAGAGATCACGTTTCCCTCGTCAGCATTGAGAGCTGCCCAGCAGCTTTTGAGTTCTTTAAAAATAGTCGGCAAGGCCTGGTTGCCAGTGCTGGTCTATCTCAGATACACGTTGATATTATGAGATAGGATCATCTGGATGCAATACATTCATCAACACCAGACCACGCCATCAAGACCACATTGTGCCCGTAATTTAACGAAGCGCACATCAACTAATAAATGATCTTAAGCCAAGTATGCGATTTATGTATCAAAAGATATTAATAATCGAACGATTTTCAATAAATATATATCGATCTTAAGAGCAGAACTTTGATTTTAAAAAAATAATAGCCCGTAACATATCTAGATCTGTTGTGGCTAAACGCATTGCTCTTGCACGATTTTTTTAATTTTTTATAAATTTAACACATGTTTTCCTAGAATATTAAATCTACTGGATAAGGTTCGCTATGAGGTGCTTTTTTTATACACCTACTTTAAGCAAAACTAGAATGTGATTAAAAAATCAAGCTATTACATAATATTTGTATGAATCCATTATAATTAATCTTCTAGTTACAGATATATATATATATATTTTATAGTCGTTATTCATTTTACTTAATTATACAAATATTTTCGTTGTAATGTTTCTCAATTCTATAAGCGATTCAAATTCACATGCAAAGTATCTATTCGAAGCACTTTGTATCTGTTAGATAGTATATTCTATGTATCTTTTAAAACAATTGTGTGCTTTGCTATATGTGAAATCAAATTGATTTACTTGAGCTTGTTGCAGACCCAAAAAACACACTTGTGCTTATCAACCGTTCCCCCCTGACTTCCTCGCTGACATCACAGACAATTTTATATGGCGTGATGATAATTTGGTTCCAATATTCTAAGCAGCAGCATGTGTTTTTTATTTCAACAACAGCATGGCTTGTAGATGGAGATGGAGATGGGGATGGAGATGGTGGAGATGGTGGAGATGGTGGCGTCCAATCCCAGAGCCAAATGTCATGTTTTATTCGAGTGTATTGCCAGCCGTTTGCGGTTCATTTGGCAAGCGCTATAAATTACAGAACAATTTCGAAAAACATAAAAGCGTAATTTAAGCAAATAAACAAAAGTCACATTTTCTTTTTTGCTGAATGAAAAGAAGTATTTGTTTAGGAGCATTGGAAATAAAAGAACAGTCTTTTCAATATGTGCACATGTCCATAAAAGGCCAAATTTCTTATGCTAATTGCGACTCGGTCGAGTCATAAGACCAGAGTTCCATAAATCAGATATATAAGTATAAATCCAAAATTATGGCTCGCCCCGCTGACAGCGGCGACCTTTTAACCCTTTGCCATATCGCGCCCTTTTCTGGTTGTCTTTCAAATTATTTGAGAAAGAAAACAGAGCTGGAAAACTGAAGAAAAAAAACATATATTTTGATAAATTACTTGGTGATATAAAAAATGCGATAGAGCTGAGAATGTAAACTGCGGCGTGATGTACGACGCCCTGGGGAACGTTTTGTGCCCTGGACAAATTACTTACAGCACAAAATGCAAATCAAAATGACAAAAGCAATTAAATTTAACCCATTTTCAATACAAGCGAAGAGCGAAAGCAAAAAAAAACACAACAAAAACGAGTGAAAAACTTGACTTTTTGTGGTTATTTCATGTGGAAAATGTACTGCATCACGGCCAAGGGGCACTGTTGCCAACAGTTGCAGCCTGGCTGCGAGCAAAGCAAGAAAGAATATAAAATATATATATATAAAAAAAAGGATAAAGGGGCGCTTTTAATTATTGGCGCCTGCATGTGTCTCAATTTAAATTAGCTGTCCGACTCTGTGCGCGGCACAAAATTAAAATTCAATTTAAAAATGCCACAAAAAATGGCAAAAAGAGAAAATAAATAAAAAATTGTACAACAAAAGTCGACTAATTTGCTTGGGCTCCCGGGGGTGGCTGGCTGACAACAACATCAACATCAAAGGGTTGCCAGCTACGGAAATTAGTTTTAGAATTTATTACATTAAAAAAAAAAAATATATATATATATATATATATATATAAATATATATATCTAGGAGGGAGCCACAGCAGGCGGCACATTTAACGCGCTTTTCAATTGCCATAAAGATGATTTATGATTATCACATTTAATAAGCATAATTTTTCCTTAGTTTTTGTTATTTTCTTCTTCTTTTTTAACTGCATAATTCTTGACAAATGCCCAGTTACAGAGCTATTGCTGGAACATCTGTACAAGCTGGCACACAATTAACACATTATTCCATGAAGCATTCAACACTTGGAGCCGCCTGCCATCACTCATGCAATCGCTGCACAAAACTGTTTGCGATCCTCAGTGACATTGAAATGTGCAATTGGCATGCCGAACAAAAACGCATAAAAAAAACCTTGAAACTGACTACGACCCAGGCGGTTGCAAAGGGTGCCCTGCCCGGTCAGCTTGTTGGTGGGGGGTTCGATGAGAGGGATGAGAGGGTCTGTTCCCGGTCGCGGTATCAACATAAAAGCGGCGTGCAAAAGTAAACAGCAGAACGAGTTGCAATTGCTGTCGGAGCTGTTGGAGCTGTTGGAGCTGTTCTGGCTAGCAACAGAACAAACATTGTTAGCGCTAAACGGAACGCAACGTTTTCGTTTTCTTCGGCTGTTGCCACAGCTGTCCTGCACCACCCCGCATGCCACACAGCCTGCCCTGCAACCTCGCGACTTGCACCATCCGTTGCCCTGAAACAATATTTACACGACGCGTCGTGCACGAAATTGCAACTTGTGATCGTTGTTGGTGCTGTTGTTGTTGTTGTTGCTGTTTGTGCTTTTGCTGGTTGCCTTGGTGTCGACAGATACGCCAGCGCATTAAAGTATAAAAATAAGAAGCATTCCGTCTGCTGCTCCGTGCGACCTGCCGCACATCGCTGTTGCACTTGGCCTGGCCTTGAGACTCCCTCACTGGCCCTGGGAACGGTTAACGTTAACAGCTTTTAATTATTGTTATTTTTTTTGCCTAATTTTATTTTAACAATAATTTTTAAACACTGCCGCCACTAAAAAGAAGAAGAAGTTTTGTCTACCACAAGGCATTTGTTGCTCGCATTTATATCTTACAAACCCAAACCACGGCAGTCACAAAATTTGAAGTGTTCAATGATGACTCTGTGGCAACATCAGTAGCAGCAGCAGCAGCATCAGCAACTAGACTGCAACTCGAGTGTTCTTGCTGTTTTGGGAATAAGTCCCTTCGAGCTGCTGCCAAAATTTGTATATCCTGTTGCCAAAAGCGAAACAGAGCCTATTGGTTCTGTGCAAAGTCAAATAAGCATAAAAAGCTATAAACAAATTATGGACTTTTTATTTATTTATTTATTATGAACTAAAAACAGATTAAAAGCATTAAAAATGGGTTTCGTAAACATTAAGTTTAGTTATACAAAAAGACGTTATTCAATTTAAAATTGAAAATGACGAAAGGCAAGATAAATTAATGAGTTTAATAAATTTGTGGGTATTTAATTTATAAATACCGTCAGCATTTGTTAGCAACTGTTAATTATTTAACTTAATCTAATTTTAAACAGAGTGAATAATGCAATTATTTAATTTATAAGTTGACTGGAAGTTGGCATAGTTTCAGTGTATTTTTAATATATATATTTTTATTAATTTTTTTTCTTGTACTTGTAATATTACTTTTACCTTACCAGTTGTTATAAATACATTTAATATTTTATCTTTAACTTAGAACTTACTTACTTACATATGTTTAAGATTTAAGTTTTAATCTTAAATTAAATAAATCTTTAGTAAATTTGAATTGAACCACGCAGCTGAACCATTTTCGAAAATACTTAAATTAAATATGAATATTTAAGAAAATATTGTATATTTCAAATTTTTTAAATTAAAGATGTAAATCTCGTTTATTGCATTATTTGAGGTTTAATGATATATTTCTTACTCATGATATATTTATACAAGTGAAATAGATTAAATTAATAACAAATAAACGTTAAATATTAACGATTAGAATTTAAAATTAGTTCCAATCGTTTTCCACGTTATACTTAGTGCAAGATATTTTAAAATAGATATTATTTTAGTTCAATTTTATTTTTTTCTGTGTTAATATATGCATAAACAGCACAATTTGAAAGTCATAGTTTAAGATTAAACGACTGTAGACACGCCTACTTCCGCACCCACATAATTTCACACTACTTGCAACAGAGTATGTGGCAGTGAGTAGATGCCGAGTGCAACGTTCTTACTTGTTGGTCATGGCCTTTTGCCACTCGGCCACATTTATTATTGTTTATGCCAGACTGCTCTGGCCCAGGCCCAGGCCCAGGCTCAGGCACAGAATGCAACATCAGTTTGGACTTGTTGCCGTGTCAAGTTCAAGGGTTCATTAAAAGAAACTGCAGACAATGGGGCAGAGACTAGTTCGGACTTGGACTTGGACTTGCAGTTGGAGTTGGACCTGCCTGCCTGCCTGCATCAGCTGTAGACCAAGACCGCTTGCCACATTTGATTTACTCACAATTCGTGTGGAACTCCAAAAAGCGGCATTCATGAAACGTAGGCGTAGTCAAGCCCGGCCCCAAATTGGTTGCCCGATTCAGGCCCGACTCTCAGGCCAGCTCAGTCACTTTTCGTAATCTCCATTGTCAGCTTTGCATTGCGCTGTGATACGTGTGACCCTAATCTGTATTGACATGTCTCAGAAATTAGATAATAAAGTTGTCGTCAACACAAGCATAGAGGCTGCATGCAACACATATGTCGACCCCAGCCAGCGCAATTGATGGGCTTGCCTCACATATCAATTGGGAACCAAAATACCGGGCACTGCACTTAGAGAAAAATTAGATTCAAATTGAGTTATGTTTTGTATGTTCTTTAATGATTTTATATATATATTTTTATTTGATGTGCAGCAATGAATTGAATTGAGTTTTTGAAAGAAGAAGTAAAAAAACATTTGAACATGTTCCAAGCGAATTAAACTGCAGCTAACTGCTAATGAAGCCTTTTAACAATTATTTACTTTTCCATTAACAATTTCAATTTTCCATTTTTTTCCAGGTGTATCTTTTGTTAGTTTAATTAAGCTGCTGTTGCTGCTTCTATGACAACAATAACAAGCCAAAGACTTTCCTACATAGCGGCACATTGCGTTGATAACTCGTTTACTTTGAGCCAGGCCAGCGAGGCATAATTTAATCCAATTAAACCAAATGCATACATAGATACACGTATATATATATATATGTATATATATGCAGCAGAACATCGCTCGACTACCCGTTATCGGTGAGCAGCAGTAAACCCTTTTTATGGCTGTTGCGTGCAGTGACTGCAACAAAGATATATTCATAGAAACGCACTCAGCTACCGTCTTTGCCACTCTTTGTGTTAATGACAAACCATTCTGCAAATAATCAACAGCTTTAATCCCAAACTTTTAACTGCAACTGCAGAAAATGCATTTCAAGTGTACTTCACTTGATGACAAATGTCATGGAGGTAAAAATGAAAATAAAGATAAACCGCAAACGACATGGGCTATTACATATACCAAGAATGTGTACATGGGTACATACATACATACATACATACATGTGTGTACTTATAGCTATATGCATCTACAAGATATGCACGTAGGCACAAATTGGCGCAACAAGAGGCTAAACAAGATATACATAAGCAAATACTTGCTGAACTAAGTTTATGCGTGCAGACAAATCAAGATAAAGACAAAGAACTGAAGATTAAAATATATTGGTTTGGTTTTCAATAAATTGGGACTGGAACATTTGGAAACCTTTAAATACACTAATATCGCAATTTAATTTGCACATGAAATTCAACTAAAAACGTGTTTATGACTTGAAATAAAGTAGTTATTGTGTTGCCAAATCATGACCAAAAGGACTGAGTTAGTTTTATCCAAGTTTTCTTATTAACTTTAATTGACAAATAGATTTATTTAAGTTATAATTTTTATGCAACACAGCCTACTCGGCATCTTTTATTTGTGTCGAATTAAAAACTATAAATAAAACCTATTGGAAACATATACATAAAAAAGATAAAATAAAAATAGATTTATTGCAGATATTATATAACGAATTAATAACATGCCGTGAATACATTTTGACAATAAGTGGAAAGATAAAGAAATAGCGTTAAGTCTTTATCATATATGTTACATGTGTTGTTAGTTATATTAATATTTATATATATGAATAAAAATAGGCAATCTTTAAATACGTTCAATTTTCATTTTGCATACACTTTCATCAAGTTATCGCAACAATAAGACGCATAAACGAACAAGCTCTGCGCGTATATGCGTAATTAGCAAGAACGAAGCTAAATAGTGGGCTGTGTGATGGACGGTGGGGCTGCTGCACGATTTAACGAGCTGAGACTGCAACTGCAACAACAATTGCAGTGTCTCTGCAACAACAGCAGCAGCAGAGGCAGCAGAGGCAGCAACGTTGCCATCGCCATCAAAGGCTTTCAACGCAGCTCGTCCCATGCAGCCAGCCGAGCCGCCCAGAAACCCCACACACGCATTTGAAGAATTATGAAGCGTCAGCAATTGCAAACGCACATTTAACTGAAGGAACCGGCGGCACCTCAGCGGCCTCCTCGACTCCACCTCGACTCCTCCACGAGTCGCCGCCAATGGGCCCCCGCTTGGGCACTGCAGCAGACGCAACAACATGCAACGTAGCGTTTCAATTTATGCGAAGTGATTCGTCATGCGGTTAACTTTAGAATCTGCACACACAACACACACAGACACACACACACACACACACACACACACACAGACACACAAGCAAGAGGCATATATTTGTGTTGTTTCAGTCTGTTGCAGCTGTGTAGCATTTGCATATAACGATGACGGCGCGGGGGCATTGAAACCTAGACAACAACTGCAGCCCAGCCAAGTCCAAGGCGACACGCCTTGAGCCCATAGACTGTGCACAGAATTAGGAGACGGGTCGTTCGGGTCGACTGGATGAGGGTAGGGTAGTGGGATAGTGGGGTAGTGTGTGTAAGTGTGTGCAAACAACTCAATTGGCCACGTTGACACTGCCATTTTCTATGCTCTGTTTTTAAGCTTCACTTTTGTAGTCGTTTTGTTTGCAATTAAGTATCGCATTCAGTTTGACCATGAAAAAGTTTAAACACCTTCAGGCCTAATGAAATGTTGTCGGTCTTTGTCTTGTTATTATTTGAAAGCCGGACGTGGCTAGGCCGGACCCATCAGTGCCCAGTGCCCATATCCCAGATCATACATCGTACATCGTACATCGTACATTCATCATCCATCGATGCGTTGACACTGCATAATTTGTCAAATGAACCCGTCAAGATAAATGATTGTTGTTGTTGCCTGCGCTGCAGTTGGCTTTTGTTGGCCAGGCCAATGCGGGGCTGCGAATGGGCCTGGCCCGGCCTGTGTCACAACTGATAAGCAAAGGCGCACTAATGAAGTGCTCGTTTGCATTGTTGGTTGTTCGTTGAAGATTGTGGGCCTTTCAACCGACCAACCCAAGTGCACTTCACAATTCCATAGCAGCATTTTAGGAGGGCCTATTATTAAGCAATTTTTAGTGTGGGAATACTCATCAAATGATTGCTACAGCAAATATCTAAATTAGTTAAAAACATTTACAGCTGATCCCAAATAGTTAATTCATGTCCAATTTTTGTATTTCTTTACTGAGGAAAATTATGAAATTGCTGAAAAACACAACTAATTTAAAGCAAATTTGCTTACAATTAATTACATAATTAAACATTTTTTGTATATACTAATATATTTTCTATTTTTTATGCTACATTGTCTATTCTAAAAATCTGAAGTCATTTTTCTTAATTTCATTTCTTTTCTTTCGTAAATTAAGTGCCTTTCCGCTCATCTAAAAGACGTCCAAAGCAGTCAACTGCTAAACTCCAAAATAACTGAAAATATATCAAATTTTCTATTTTCTGTTCTAAAGAAAGATTTTACTTAAAATCAAAACAAGCATATCTACACTGTAGAAGAAATAGTTTCTTAATATCTTATTAGCAATAAATTACTAAAATTAAAAATGATACTCACATTCATTTGAAACATCTACAAACAACAAACTTAATTAAAATTTGTAATAGCTTAATATAAAATTATTTACAGCAACTATTTTTTTTGAAGAATTTTTTCTGTAAATCTTCAGAATTTCACAGAAAAGACAAAGTTGAATTTATATGTTGACGTTCAACAGACAGAATCAAAATAGGCCAATTCTATTGCATTCCATTATGTAACATTATTTGTCACAATAAAAACTAAACTTAGGGAACAAAAGAATTTAGGCCCAAAGACAAGCAGATTAACCAAAAAATAAAGGTCACATTTTTTAAGCACGCAAAAAAAACACAAAACGCACAAATTGAGTTTGAAAAGGCCTGCATAAAAGCGGCACTTTGATTTTTTTAAGCTACCCAAAATCTACGACTATAAAAAATTAATAAATTCACATAAAATGCCCACAAAATATGCTCAACACATAAGATTTCCGAAATACGATGTGTGTGTGTTTGAGTGTGTGTGTGTATCTGAAGAGTAGAAGAAATTTGACCTGGGTCTAGGAACTGAACTGAGTCACAGACGAAGAAGTGGCTCCTCAAGCGGTCCAATTTAATTTGTTAATTTATCACAATGTTTGGCCGCTGATTCGCCTATTTTTTAATAGGCAGCTTTTAGAGGGGAACGAAGACGCTTTTGGAAACTTCTATAAAAATAATTTTCTCATGATCCGCCATGAAAAGATAAAATGCTTACAAAACGCATGCCTTGCTTTCTTTAGGGGATTCAGATTTGGATATATAGTATAACGACTCTGAATATTCTGATTTAATATTTTGTAGCCCATAAGTTTAAATTGCTCGATTTATTAAAATTGTTTTGTTAATGTTAGTGTTATCTAATGTGAATGAAGCTTAAAAATTTATCCAACGAATAATCGTCTGAGAATATTAATTTATTGATATTTTTAAAAGTTGTATAGTTTGTATATTAGTTGTATAATATGCATATATTTTTATTTCCTAATATCAATATAAATTATTATCAATAATATAATTATTATGAATTTACAAATATAGTTCAGAAATCTTTTCATTTCAAAATTGGAATGGAAATCTTAAGATCAGATTTTTATAAAGAATATACAAAAATAATTCAAATATTACATTTTTTTAATTTTTACAATATTTGTGAACATTTTTCTAGTTAGAAGTTATGTAAACAATTTATTTAAGGATTAAATTAGTTAACACTAATTCAAAGTTTATTTGGCTTTTTAATTAAAATGTAATAAGCTTTGTTTAATCGTAAAACGTAGTCTTTTAATTACTTAATATATATAAACAACAAATAATTATAAAATATTATATTATTTAAAATATTGTTCAAATTTATAAAAAAAAAAAACACAAATCGCTTTTAAAAATGCTTGCATTCCAAAACTAAATTTTAGTTGCAGATTCGTTGCTTCGGCAATTGATATAAAGGCCTTAACTGAAGGAAGGGTATGCAAAATTCGTTTTCCATTTGCCTATGGACTCATTTGTGTCATTTAGCATGTGAATGATTTATGCCCGAAATTCGTTTCGTTTGTTTTTGTTTCATACCCCAACAATTCGAATGCCAAATGCGTAGTTACGCATATTGAGCGATGACACACACACAAACACACATTTATACACACACACACATGTACACATGCACACATGCACACACATAGCGCCTGTCAATACAAAGATTCAATCGTAAAGCTCATCCATTGGTTGGGACACACTCATATATATTTTTAATGAATAACAATTTGGCTTCGACTCTACCATACAAAAAAAAATAGTAATATTTTTTTTTTTGTTGTTGTTCTTGCTATTGGGCGGTTCCTGGAATTTTTGAGCGGATGTGTTGATTTATGTTGTATGTTGTTTTTTTGTTATTTTGGGAGTAGGGGGAACATTGCTTAAGAGGCTCCAATGCGCTATTGTTATGAAATCCACTTGGCACACAATTAAAGCAAATTAATCTAATTGGCTCGCCAATATAAAAGTAAGCGAAAGGGGTTAGTCCAAATCCTGTGGGAAAGTTGCGTCGGTTCATGTCAGGTTTCACTTTTACAGTGGCACCTAGCCGTCGTTTGTTGCAGCTAACAGTAATGGAGTCATGGTCTAATTGCATTTGCCACAAGGGTTAAATGGAAATGTAAAATTTGATCAGCAGCGCCTTCTTTTGGGGCAAAAGTGGGCAGGGAACAGTGGACAGTGGACAGTGCACAGTGGGCAAATGGGAAGCCGGAGTCAGCCAGCCGAATTAATCCAATTCCAGCGGATGTAACGGTCCATGGTTGACAAACAATTGCAATGTTGCATGTTCGCATGCCATGTGGCAAGCAGTAAAAGCAACAGCAGCAGCAGCAATAAAAAGAAAAGAACTGCATGACAATGTGGAAAAGTTTTGCATGCCAATTGGGAGTTTGGGAATTGCGAACCCAAATTGGGAGCAACTCACGTATATATCAGGAATGCATTCAGCGGGAGAGAGACAGAGAGAGAGAGAGAGAGGGGGACAGAGTGGGTGGTCTGTTATAAAGTTGGACCTATGGTTTAAAGTCATGTGAAGCCGCCATGACGACAGCTGTATTATTTTTAATATAATATCTATCTATAGAAATTTAAATTTAAATTGACAAAATGAAAAAAATAATAAAAATGTAGGCGTGTTTTTTTTTTTTGCTCTCCTCGTTGGGTGGAGCTAAAATGTACGATGTACATAAATACATACATACATATATACACTGATGTCTGATATAATTTCGGCCCGTGTGGGGTTGCCACGAGAACACAGACAGGCGCACAAATACATGCATAGAAAATCGTGTATATGTGGAGCACTTTCCTTTTCGAATGCCGCAAAATAAAAAAAAAGAAGAAAAATAAATGAAAAACAAAGGAAAAGCAGTCAGGCGACTGACGTGGCACAAAAGCAGATTAGATAAAATTGTGTGCAAACAAAAGCGATTTAATTCTAGGTATATATTGATATATATACATAGCTATATATATAGTATATATATATACCTATACCTAAAGGTATGTCAACTCAACAATAAAAAGGCAAAAAAGTATAAAACAAACTCTATTAATAAGAATTCCATGAATTTAATTTCCTATTCCTAAAAAATCAGCAAATAATATATAAAACTGATTAAAAATAGCTCTAAATAATCCATAATTTTTTCGGCAAGGATAACTCAATTTATATTATATTTATTTATATACAGGTGATTTAGAATTATTTATATATGATTCAGAAGCTTATAATTGCACACAATCAAATATTTTAGATATAAAAGATGAATTTAAGTGTATTTTATTTTAAAAATGATTATTATTTACATTATTTACTACAATTTAATTTAATGAATTAATGCTGAACATCAGAATTTTTACTAATTATGAAATTACATTGAATCGTGTTGAGTGGCGTGTTAAACAGAAAGAGAAACTCTAACGAAATCATCATCAAAAAACCCGTTTTGCTTGTATTAATGTTAAAATTAAAATTATGAAAATTATGTAATTAAAGAAAAAATCTTTTTACAATTCATTCGTGCAACGAGGTAGATTATCTATATTTACTACTAATATAATTTATTTTATAACATAAGCCCATTAAAATTGAGAAGTAGAGTATAATGAGCATATACATTACATACATATATATACATATTATGATTGAGAATCATTTAAAAATGCTAAGTACTTCAAATCTAATTTATTTCATTTGATACATATCGATACAAATCGATTATCAATGGCAATAGAAGGCTCAATTGACAAGAACTAAGCTTCATATTCATATATAACATTCTTCATTATTGATCAACTATAAAAAATTTTATAAATGAAAACTTGACAACCAATACTTATTTTAACTGTTTTCTGACTGAACAATCGCAAACAAGTCAAAATACTTATTTTTCCCGTTACTCAGCTGCACATTTATTCCTCTCATATATTGATATATCAGTCTATTTACAAAAAAATAACCCATACTTAAATACATTGTCTTTATTACACAAGCCCATCCGCAGTGATTACTAACTAAGGCGACCGCAGAAATATAAAATATAAATATGCGTAAAAAATGCGCGTCTGCAAAATACTTTGATGCCAAAAGTAATACCAATAAATGCTGTACAATTTTACCTTTATTTATTTTTTTATTTATTTAAAGTTTGGTAAATGTAGCTCTAAAATGATGAACGATTTGCTATTCTCGAAATTTTGATAAAACTCTTAGAGAATATACCTAGGAATCTACGTTCCAAGTTTGGAAACTGCACCTTTTAAATTTCGGGGATTGAGGCTTTTAGCGTTAGTGGGAGCGGGAGTGGTCTTGGGAGTGGGTTTAAAATGTTTTTCCCGTATTTCTAAATAGAGTGGGATACATTTTTTGATCGAGTTACACAAACAGATGGATTGGTTTAGGGAGACGCTGTGGGCGTGGTCATCGAATTTTCTATCGATCACTTAGGGAAGTTACCGGTAACATACCTTAAAAGTAGTTTTCACTTTAGTTTACAAATGTGGAAAATATGCGCATTTCTGATTTCTAGGGACGAAGGTCCTGGGGGCGCGGTGTTAGAATTTATATACCGATCCTTAAAAGAGGTTACCACCAAGCTATTTTCAAAGTATGCTACCTCCATCTCTAAAATTGTGGAAGATATGCGGACTTATCGATTTACACTTTTCGATATATTGGCTTTGACAATTATGTGCGCTGGTGTGGGCGTGGCTATAAATGTTTGACGACCCTCAAAAGCTTCGCAAGAAATAGGAATGGAAAAATAATTTCAAAATAGGGGCGAGGGGCCTAAGGGCGGCGTTAGAAAGCTCTGCTGATTTTTAAGGGACTTCGTTAAAAATTGTGGGGAATATATATCGATTTGAAATTATCGAACCAATCGATTTCCCAGTAAACATAGCAATTCAATTTTGACACTTTCTCTGACTATTTTAAGCATATTCTATGATAGATTCGGTATCAAAGTATAAGAACAGAAAAGCTACGCAACAGAATTCAGAAATCTGCGCAGTAAAAACAAACAAGACTCAAACAGCTTGGAAATAATTTCATTTTTGTTTTTGGCACGATTCGAGGAAAATACAACGCAAATTGGCAAAGCTGCTCAAAAGGCAGGAATACAAAAAATAAAGAATAAAAAAGAATAGAAAAGCAACTAAAGCACACAAAATGTGAAGAGTCGTGGAAAAAGCAAAGAAAAAATTGTGAGTGGCAGCCACGAGTAAACCGCACAGGGCCATTAACAACATGAAACACCTTGTCCCACACGCACACACACACACACACAAGCATAGATACACACACACACCCACAGACGCGACCTCGGCCAAGACAGAGTCAAAGTCTTGGCCAAGCTAGAAACTCCGCAGCGAAGCCAAACAAGAGCAGGAGAGGAGATGGTGTGGCGGGGTGGGGGGTTGTTGGCGGAAGGGAGTTAAAGGAAATCCAAATCAGCGGAAAAAAACAAGAGGCATAGCAGCAAAAAGAACTGCCAAAGAAAAACGACAACAAAATACATATTTTCCAAGCAGTCAGCCAGATGCACACACACACACACACGTTCACAGACACAAACACAAACAGACACACACACAGACATACGTCAAGTATCTGTACATCTTTGTATCTTTGTATCTGTAGCTGGGACTTGGCAAAGTGACATTAAAACTCCGCAACAGTGGAGATGAGTTTCCCTTTTACTTAGCGACTTTTGTGGCACTGACGTAATGCGGCAACTGCTGCGCCAAACTCCATTTCTCTGCACCAAGCAACCCCACTTCCCCTGCCCCAATTACTACGCCACACTCCTTGCCCGTCTCTTGGTTGCGCTGTAGCAGAATTTGTATTTTTTTTTTTTTTCAAGGTTTCAAGGCCCAGTAGCATAGAAAATTCACGATCAAGAACGTGGAAAGTTGTTGTTGTTGTTGCATGTGGCAGGCAAACACTACCCGGGGCAGCTTGTTGGTTGAGAGAGCGACACGCGTATTACAAATTTGTATTGGGGCAAGCGGGAGCAGCGAGTTGGCCATGGTCGAGGCGGAGTTGACGATGGAGTCACTTTCGGTGGTGGCTGCCACAGACAAGCAACTGCGTCTGCGCCGCGAGAGAGCCAACAGCGAGATGGAGAAACCGTAAAGGAAGAGACGGGGGAAGACAGAGGAAGAGTGAGAGAATGGGAAGAAGAGTGGGCACCTCCCGCTTTGATATGGGGGCTGTTGCTATCGTTGTTGCTGCTGCTGCTGTTGCTGCCCCTTTTGTTGCAAGCATGTTTTATGTTTTATGCGCAGATATTGGTTTGGGTTTTTAGCCACGACTGGGCTTGGATTCAGGTTTAAACTGCGGCGTGGACTGAGGTAGGCATACAGCGGGTGTTGCCTGGGCTGCGACCGTTGCGATTGAGGTTTATTTATGGCCCACGGCATTTTGGGCAACTTTTTGATACCACGTGTTTGTTGCCAACCTTTTATTTTGTACGTTTCTTCTATTGGGGTTTGACCAGCGGAAAGCATTGGCATAGATAATGGTATAAAACCGAGTGGCGAAAGGTTGGCAGGGAGCACATATTGCTCTATGACAATTAAAATGACCAAAAAAAACATGGATACGTGGCAAGCATAGGATGTTTATTGTCTGGAATAACAAGGGACAACTGCGGAACATTCCACAAAATATTCCATTCGAAAAGTGCTGAAAGATACGAAATATTTCTGCAGTATAACTATTTCTAGCACACCTTTTTTCTAAAATGGGACAAGTTAAGAAAATTAAACAAAATGTTTTAAGCATTTATTAAAAGTTACAAAATATATATAGAATTTATTTATTCCAAATTTTCATATTCGTTTCTCAATAATAATTGCTAATAATCAATATTAAATATAATTTTAATAATTAATTGTAATATAACAAGAGATTTTAAATAAGTAAAAAACCATTTTATATATTAAAAAATTATAAATTTATTTATTATTAACGTTTAAAAAAATACATTCATAAGTTAACATTTTTTAATTAGTTATTAATTCTATAATAACAAATTAGGTTTCGATAAAGAAAAGTACATCTTCGCAAAGTTCTTAAGAATTTTTAAGTATACTAATAACATTTATTAAAATCTTTAATTAAGGTTTAAAAAAAGACAATTATTATTTAACAAGATATTATATAAAAATTTTAAATAAATCTTAAAGAATTAGTGTTGTAAATTTATAATTTATCTTAAGAGGTAGGTATATGTTTTAAGATAACTTTTAATTAAAAATGTTACGCATTTAATCGAATTTGAATCGAATTTGAAAAAAAATAATTTTATGTCAATCGGCTTTGAGCAGATCGGATTTTATAAAAATTATCAATGGCTACTTTTTTAGTTTTTTATTTATGTAAAATTCCACTATTTTAATCATACATGCAAAATTACAATTACTAATTCGCCAGCAATAATATTAAATACAAATTTATTTACTAACAAGACCTTTTACTGAATGTATTATATTTTATATTAATAAATAATTTAAAATATTGACGACAATTGTATCAAATAGATTCCTCCCAAAAAAAAACATAAATATGAAAGAAACTTCACATATCGATTTACACACTCATTATATGTGTGTAATATATAAGTAGGTATGTATATATACATATATATACATAGGCATTTCTGCCTATGTATAATAAAGGGAGCAAGTGATAAATTTGATTAAAATTCGCAACGAACATAGAAATGTTTGTGACAATGCCCTGCTGCCCGCTGAACGTTCGCCGTTTTTAGTTGGCAGTCGGATGAGAACACGTTTTTGGCATTACATAAGCTGAGCAGCGGCAGCGGCAGCGACCGCATGGGACAGGATTATGGGTCGAAAACAGGAAAGCACGACAAAACAAAAACCGGAAGAACAGGAAAAAGTGGGCGAAATGTCAAAAAGGTGGACACGAGAGCGAAGCAAAAATGATAAACCAGAAGAAGAAGAAGAAGAAGAAGAAGAGCCACCAGAAGCAGCAGCAGAGAAGGCAATTCAAGCCTGTTCTATGTTGCTGCCCACTCAATAAAACAAAAAGCAAAAAAAATAACAAAAAGTAGCCAGCATTTTACGTTGTGCACCTCATTCTACTGCTCTCTTGCTCTCAATGTGTGAAGACTGGCAACTCTCGTGCAGTCCCTTTTGTGTGTGTTTGGCGAATAAGAGCCAAAGTAAAATGGCGATAAACAGCGAAACACAAGCACACAAATGCAGACGGCAACAGAGAGTGCAAGTATGCATGCATGTGTGTGTGCGTGTGTGAGTGAGTGAGTGATTGCGAGAGTGTGTATCTATGTATATGTGCGTGTGTGTGCATTTAACGAACGAACGCAACCCGAAGTTGCTTTCAAGGTCTGGAGCGCAAACAGCAGGTTCCTGAAGGCAGCGATGCTGACGCTGACGCTGACGTCGACGCTGCCGTCAACGCGCAGCGACTGGCATCGCATTCCATCCCAGTTGCAGTTGCACGAAGTTGCCCTTGGACTTGCACTTGAAAACGACAACGCTGACAGCGGCGGAGGCAGCCGCAACAGCGGCAGCAGCTCTGCTAACTGCACGTTTGCTGTCGGAGTTGGAATTGTGTTGCATGTCGGCTAACTCAATTAACAATTTGCAATGCGCGCGCATCAGTCTCAAACCCAACTTTCAACAACAACGACAGCAGCAGTCGCTGTCGCAGTTGTAGTTGCAGTCGACGTCGCTAAGCCAAATGCTTCGTTCAATTTTCAGCATGCTGCAAATTTCGTTTTCATGCAGCAAATTTCAATTTCATGTTATAAAATCGCACGCACACACTTGCATGCACATGATTTCGTGTGTGAGTGTGTGTGTATATGTGCTTATAGCCTGTGTATATGTTAAATGCACATGTTTTATACACATTCATCAGTTTGCTTGCTGATACGTATGTGTGTATGTATGTATGTATGTATGTAGTGTATGTTTTTGCACTTTTAGCTTTTGCCTCACTTCCTTTCGGCGTTTGACTCTTTTTTGGTCTTTTACCACATTGCCAGCAAATTATATTGAAGGTCAGCGTGTTAGTGAAAATTAATTTTATAAGTGTGTGTGTGTGTGTGTGTATGTCTCTCATGCACACTTTGAATTCAAGTTCGAATTTCAACGGCTAGTTATATGGGACTTTAGTTTCGATTTATATTTAAATTGATCAATGACGACATCGATTCCTCAAAGTTCTCTGCTTCTAGTAGACTTGCTAATCTCTCTGTCCTTTTTCTTTCTTTTCTATCTATCTTCATTTCCTTCTCTCTCCCCTTTATTATTCTTCTTAACAGTTTACCATCTTTATATTACGGACACGATCCAATGACAAAAAATAACATTTAAATTACAATAAAATAAAACAAAAAACATTAAATTTAACATATAATTGGGTTTTTCAGAGGATTTCCAATCCAATCAATAATTTATATCTCAAATTGTAAATAACTAAAATATTTTATATTTTTATTTTCACATTTACAATTTATATTATTCATTTTTATTTAATAATACAACTTTAATTGTAGTATTTCTAATTTCGCAATTATCAATTAATTTTCATTTTATTCACACTAGTAAAAAAAATAATACCCTTTGAATTGGCTAAATGGTCAATGGTCAATGAGCCTGATTTTTTCAAAAGCACGCAAAAAAATATCTATAAATATAGATATAGTTGAAACAGAAAATACATTATTCGATTTATTTAATAATTAAATATTTTGTGCAAATACATAGAACCAATTTTGAAGTCTCCTTTTATTTGTTCGGTTTTTCTTTTACTGTTAAATGCAAAAGCGTTTTTCAATTGGATTTAAGAACAATTAGAAAATTACATTTTATATATTACATATTTTGGTTAAGGAATAAACACATGATATTCGTAACTGCTTAATCTATTTCAAATAATTTGTGCAAAATGTAAGGTAAATAATTAATGCAAAAACCATAACTTAGAACTATATATTTTTTTGTTTTCTTAGTGAGTAAACATTAACTTATCTACTTTTTATAATCAAATTTAAAAAACCTGTCTCTCAGGGTAAAAATTATAGAATCTTAAATTCTTCAAGTTAGATTCATATACATTTAGTGGAATTGAACGAATTTCAATAGTTAGTAATACATTTAGTAATACATTTTTTTAAAAGGTGTTTCCATTTGGAGATGGACCCAAAAGCAGAGAATCTGCTAAAAAAAATCCACACGTCTATTGAAGCACAACCACAGAATACAGTTAAACGGTCAACAATTATATAATTTGTGGGTGGCACAATATATTTAATGTATTCATTTTTAAGTTTATACAATTTTTCCCTAGTGTTGATTTTTACTTTATCCACTAGATCATTACTTGAGCTTTCGATAAACTATTTACACTCAAATAAATTATTTGTAGAAAATATCCATACTATTGGCACCAGGTAAATTATTATTATTCGGAAAGTAAGTTGTGTAAAGTGTAAATTCTTTCAAGAATTTTTAATTTGGAAGCAATATATTCTTACATTTCGTTCTCTAATCTCGAATTCAACTTTCGTTAGTATTATCAGCATTTCAAAAGGTGTTTTTTTTTTTTTTTTAAATAAGTATTTGCATTTCCCCTAAAATAATGTAAAGAAACCATTTTACTTTCGATTTCCCTTACGTTTAGCTGTCCTTCATGTTTGAGTGCATATTGTGCCTACTTTTCATTTGGGATTGGTCTTCCATCGGCCATTACAACCCAATACATTTTTCATGTTGACTTTATTAGCTGCTCTACCTGAGTTTCTGGGTTCAGCCTCAGATGTGTGGGTGGAGCTAGACAGGTAGAAATTTATACATTATGTACACATTGCGGCTTAAGCGTATTTCATGCTTATTTCTCAGTTTACACACATTTCTCATTTGTATTTACATTTGAAATTACATACACATTTTTCTAACTTATTCGTCTACAAAAAATACCCCCGAAAATAACTGAGGCGAAAAGTGCGTGCGCCTCCTTGTTCTGGTTCAAGTTCTTGTTTTGGTTCTCCTGTCGAACGCTCTCTCTGAAATTCCTTGGAGCCACAAAGGACAAATGAAATTTCAGCTCTAAGTTGCCGTCTCGCTCACTTTCACTTGCCACTTTCACACACACACACCCACACACACACACACACACACACACATATATATGTGCATATTTCGTGTGAGACAAATAGAAATGGATGAGAAAAATAAATATGGAAAGATTCAAAAACTTATCTGTCCCTTAAAAGTAAATAATAAAATAATATATAAGCTCATATGTTACAGTAGATATATATCTAATGTATATTACATACAAATAATATAAATATATGTCTTTATATATATACATAATATATATATTAAATATATGTTAAATAAATAAATAAATACTGCACATTTATTATAGTTTATTATATTTATTTCAGATTTTCTATGTTTGCTACACATTGACGGACATTATTTATCACCTGCATTTTATATATAATTTTTTTACCTTTAAAAATCGAAAATATTATATCAAGTTCCAAAGCTTTAGTTGGAAGAGCTCGATTAAGATCTAGATAAATAAATATTGTATACAAATAAATATAATATTATATATTCATCACATATATTCTATTTAATTGTCTTTGTACTCTGTACTCAGCTGGAAAATATGTAGTAGTTTGTCAAATATGAAAACATGATTTGTCATTCAATTTCGATTTATAATATACATCAACCAATAGTCTTTATATTTACAAAATATTTATATATATATATATATATATATATATATATATATATTAAAAGTAATCGATAAAATATAACTTATACTCGCATATGAAATGCTTTCTTTCAATTTAAAAATTATTCTGATATCCATAGAAAATAATATATATAATAATTATTTTATGGATTGTATTATCCTTTAAATACTACTTATGTTGCATGCATATTTTTGATCGATATATTCTTTTCAATTATTTTCTATTTAATTTTTATTTTATTTTAAAATCAAAGTGCAAGCGAAACGAATTTCAAGGCTCAAAAGTGCCACATGCAAATTTTGGATGTACTCCATATGTAAGTATATAGGCCATATTCACTGCAAGTGCTGACTTCATTTCACTTACATAAGTAAATACTATGCACGAAGTATGTATGTAAGCTTTATATATAAATATATATATATATATATATATATATATATTTATATATATATATATATATTTGTATTTATGTTTGTGTATCAACCCAGCATTGAGAGACTGAAAAGAGACGCCAACATCGCAAAATCCTCGAGTGAAAGGACAGAGCATAGCTGAGGACCACCAAACCTCTGACTTCCAATAAAACTGAAGCTCATCAGTGCTCCGGCAAAGAATCTAAACTAAGTCTAACAACAGACGACACAACGAACTGGCTGGAACAAAATGGAGTTTGGGTTATTTTTGGCAACGAACGAATTACTACACCCTTCTGGGGACGCTCAGTTGTGTCATAAAAGACCCGCATATATATGGCAGTATATATACATATATATATGTTTATGTATAAGTAATTTAGGGTTGGGGGTGGGTAGGGAGGGAACGGCAGTCAGCGTTATGTGCGAGTGGTTGTCATGCCAGCATGAAAATTTCAAACCCTATTTTGGGTTTGAAAGTTGCTTCCGATTGGATAAACGTGGGAGTATGGGTAATTACAAATAATACCGTTGTCGACGCTGTGCATTAATGTGTGTGTGTGTATACACACACATATATATATATATATATATATATATTATATATTTTTTTGGTAGGGATGGGTTTCTGAGGCAGCAGGCGGCTGTGGTGCATCTGTTGTTGTGTACCACTGACACACCCTCAGCAGCTGAAGCTTTCGGTTGCACGCACGTGTGGGGTGGGGAGAGGGAGTCAGGCCATTCTAGAGAGGGAGGGAGGCAGACAAAATTGTGGCTACTACCACTGTTTAATGCTGACTTGATTCCGCTTGCGTAAATATAAAAAATTGTATTTAAGGTTTTATTTTCTTTTGGCAAGAGTAGAGTAGCTTTTCAGTCTTATATCAGTACAGTAGTAACTCGAAAGTACATAACCGAAGGTTTTTTGAAAAAGTACTTAATTATAAACCTATTAACTACCACATAAAAAAAAAAATATTATATAATAATTTATAATTCTTTTGATATGTTTGAATATATTTATTATTATTATAGTCAGTCACCACATAAAAAAGAAAAAGTAAAAAATGAATTAAATTAAAATTATTATATAAATTGAAATATAAGAAATATAAGTTTTATGTAGCATGAATTGGGAAAACCTCAGATAAAACTTAATCAGACTAAAGAACAATTAGTATAAATACGTTATTCACAAGACAGAAAGTTTATTAATTATAGAAATGTAAGACTCTACATTACATTACATTACATTAAATATTCTGTTGTAATCATTACAGAAAGCTCGAAACGGTTTATGCATAAAGTAAATACGTTAAAGATTGTTTTATTGAGAGACCACTGTGTTGGCATCTTAACCGCAGAGAAGGAAGTAAGGAACACACGCAAAAGCCTCAAAGCCCAAAATCGACACGCTTTCGCACGCAAAACAGGAAGTCTTGGCTTGCAAACATAAACTTTGTCTTATTTTGCTTCTTTTACTCATACTTTGTTGATGTTGTGTGACGTGTCAGAAAAGAGTTGGCACATGTTTAGAGAGTGCAAAAGCCACGACGTTTATTTATGGCAAGTCTGGCCGACGCCGCCCAACAGCCTCGGGAGCTCAATGTCTGTGCAGCCTTTTAGTTGCCATTAATTATGAAAATTAAAGTTGATGCGTGTCGTTGTCGTCGTCGACAAAAATATCGCCTTGGCCCTCCGGCAACCCGAACCGAAACCGATCGAGCCAAGTCCGTTCTCGTCCATCCATCTTTGCGATCCACAGTTTCCATTGCTGTTGGTCATTAAAATTAGGTCAGCACAAAGCAAACAATAACAATAAGAAGGAACAGAAAAAGAGAAAAAAAAAAACAACTGTTTGGAAGAAAAGAAATAAAAGATGTGCTGCAAACTAGTCCAACTCCCTCTATCTCTCTCTCTCACTTACTCGCTCACTCTTGTGATCCTTTCAACTAGAATAACAACATACACAGACACACAAACACTCACCCAAACTTACCCATACAGCGTGTCGAACATGTTACGCAATGGCTGCGATCTGCCTACCTGACTTAATTATTATATCAGCGCCAGCTTCTACTTCCCCTCAGTCCCAACAAATCTGCTCCAGCAATGTTGCCGAGTCTTAAAGTCCTTCGCATTCGAAGTTTATAAGAAATACAATACAAGCAAAAAAAAAAAAGCACAACAAATAAAATTATTTTTTTACTTAATATCGATAATTACTGATACTATTATCACGAATGTGAATTAACTTTAAATTACCTTAAGTGGCAAACATTTAAGAAGTATCTCAGAAATTGTTAAATACTTAATTCTGTATAAGTGTATAAGTTAACAATTCTTTTAGTACGAAATAAACATTTTACAAAAATCCACAATCGATACTTTAGATAATTTCAGAAGCATTACATATTTATGCAAATACGCATTCAAACATATTTACACAGACCATTTGAACGCTGCGAGAAGTATCGATATTTTTCTATACATACATTCTATGTATTTATGTATATATATGTTTATTTATTAAAAAATCCTACACGTGCCCTTATTTTGATTATTTTTTTATGCCTTCTTTTTCGCAACACGCAGCGTTTCGTTTTAATACAGGACTCTAAAGGGGCAGCAGCAAGCGTACATAAAAATACATTTATACATAAGCACAAACATACATAAAAGCTGTCGATGATGCGAAGAGCGCGAGAGAGAACTGCGATACTGGCACCAACAACAGCCTTAATAAAGCCGAATCGGCCTTAAGGACACGATCAAGACCCTTCAATTAATTTATTAAGGATTATATATAAAATATATATATGTCACATTTGGGAATACTTATTATGTTCATTTGTAAGCATTAACAAATTTAGTTTAATAAAAATAACAACTTGTTATAAATGTAATTATGTGCACATAAGCTGCTTGCAAGCACTGCAGTGTGCAAAAGTGTCTGACTCGATTCGCACATTTCCATTTTGCTTTTGCTGCTTCTTCTTCTTGGCTTTTAATGCCTCTTTTATTTTTGTTGTTCATGTACCATTGTATTCGCTTGCATATGTGTACGTATGTATTGAAGTTGTGTGTGTGGCATATGATATATATGTATTCAAGTATGTGTGCATATGTGTTTGTGATTTTTGGGATTATATACAAAAACGAACCACTGTCAGCAGTAAACGGGTTGCAAGGGGCCCCATTCTACCAGTCGAAACTGAATCAGAGCAGAATCAATGATTATTTATTTGTATTTATGCACATACCTATGTACGTAAATTCGTAAATTTTTTTGTGAAAATGGTGTTTTTAGCACAAATAATCATGCACACATCTAGAAAAGTCTACAAGCACCTGCATTTCATATATGTATATGAATAAGTACAGATATGGATTGTCGTAAAATTAAATGCTGCTCGGCAACCCTGTTTGTTTGTTTTGCCGGCGTTTTTGCACCCATACACACACGCATACAGTCATAAACTCACTCGTTAGCTTCGTCAAACAAAATGCGAGCTCACCTCTGTCGAGCTTCGCGACAGCGCAGCGCAGTACAACATGTTGGAGGGGAAACGATTGTTCGAACCGCGTTGAAAGTGAATTTGATAGAATTATATGTTGCTTCTATCTCGCTTGCTCGTTTGATTGCCTCACCGCCGATCAACCCCCAATCTTCGCAATACACACCCAAAATTCCACCCTTCCAGACAGACGGATGAGTTTTTAGCGCCAAAAACTTGTACGAAATTTTCCTCAAATGAAAAACGAGCATTTTCCGGCAGCTAGGTGGCGACTACGTTTTTAGTGGTGGTGGTGAAAAGTGAAAAGCAGCCAACCAAACCACCCTAACTCCCACCCACCCTAAGAAGCAAAAAATACAAAAAATCAAACTTCCAACTTCGCTGCCGGCGTTAAGGTTCGATCAAACAAATGCGTCTGCGTCGCTGCCGCTGTAAGCTGCATCGAACATCTCGCACCGAGCCCATCCACCCACCAACAACGACACAATACGAAACGTGTATGTTTGTGTATGTTGCCTCTGCCGGCTGCAGCGCTCCGCTTGTACATGTGTGTGTGTGTTTGAATTTCATTTTCAGTTTGGGTGTTCGTTGCTTGGTCGCTCGGGTAGTCGTGTGTACCGTTCGTTTCATTTAGTTGGAATTTCGCTTTTGATCTGGTTGGTCGTGCTTTTTGCATCGCTCTCCGTTCGCCGTACGCCGAAAACACCAAACTCAATTGTTAGTGAGCAAAAGGCAGAAAGGCAAAGCGACGAAAGAATGCAAAACAAGCGCAGAACATCATAAAAACAACGGCATCAAATACGTTTTATTTATTCAATTCAATTCCTGCTCACCAAAAAATATATCGAAAATATAATAATATTCATTCAAAACCAATCTGAAAAGTGTAGTGTAAAAAGAAGAGGAGAACAAACAACAAACAAATTAAGACATAACAAACAATTTAATGTGTGTGTTGTGTGTGCAACAAAAGCAAGAAAAAAACTAAACAAAAAAACATGTAAAAAACTAAAAAAAAATATTAGCTGACTTAAGAAACAATTTTTTGATACAATTTGTAAACTCAGCTCAGGTATAAATTTAGCAATAAACAAAAAATAAAAAAAGGAACTACAAAAATAGACTGAAATTTTTGTGAACACATTTTTATACAGTAAAAAAAAATATATATATATATTATTATTATATAAGATGCAAAGTGGAAATTTAGAATAAAAAAAAATTCAAACAAACATTTATGGCGCCGCGACGCAACAGCAACAGCGACAACAACACCCAACAGCATCAGCAACACCAACATCAACAACACGAGCAACAGCAGCAACAATTGCAACAGCAGCAACAACAACTTTACGCAATTATGGCGCCCATGCAACAAAAGCTGAGCGTCGGCGTTCAGTTGACGCGCTGCTGCTATCCTAACGGTGAATGTGTAAAAATGGATGCATTGATAGCGTTGGACGAATCTGGTCTGGCGGACTGTGTCCGTGTGTTGTGCAACAACGAGAACTGCAACGTGGGGCAATATATGCATCGCGACTGCTTTGATCTGTGGGAGGCGGGCGTGTTGCAGCAGCTGAAGGGGAGTGCGCGGGGCCGCAGCTGGTCGCAGCAGCAGCGGGTGCAACAGTTGTGGCAGAAGAAGGGCTACGATCTGGTGTCAAAGAATTGCAGTTGCAAGTGCGGCAGGGGACAGTTGCGCAAGGATCTCGAGTGGCCGCCGAATGGGGTATGCTTCACGGCACCCCGTTCCCTCATCGATGTGTCGGCCGATGATGAGAAGAACAAGAATGGCAGCAAGAAAAAGAAACGCAATCGCAACACTGGCAACAACAATAACAACAACAATCAGAAGCAGAGTGTCGCCTTGGCGCCCCTCAACACAAACGGCGGCAACTTGACGCCCAATCCCAATGTGGGTGTCATTGGCTCCGGCTTGCCACACAACAACAACCACAATAGCAGTGGTAACATCAGCAATAACAACAACATTGCTACATTGCAGCCGAGCGTGGTGGCATCACTAAGCAACATACTCAACAGTGGCGGTGGAAACAATGTGTTGGGCCTCGATTTGCGTACTCGCGCAGGCAGCCTCTCCTCATCCAGCGGCTCCAGCTCCCCATCGGCCTCCCAGTCAAGCGGGGACATTTCACTATCGCCAGTGCAGCAACAGTTGCAACAACAGCAGCAGCAACAGTTGCACATGCAACAGCAACAACAACAATTACAGCTGCCGCCTGCTGTAGCCACAAACAATAATTTCACTGGCAGTCTACTGCTGCAACACAACGGCAACACCAACACCAACACCAACAACAACAACAGTGGTTTGGGCCTGGCCAAGAGTACTCTGCAACAGTTGCCCGTGTTGACCAACATCAGCAATTTTAAGCCGCCGGCCAGCTACGATCAGCAACAACTGGTGCAACAGCAGAAGAACAAAGAAGTCGAACTCTACTCGGAGCGTGTGCGGTAAGTTATTAATCACCCTCCCCTCCCTCGCTGCGACCCATTCTGCAGAAATTTTTTCAAATTTCCCCAACATGTGCGCGCAATGTCAATAATAATTCAAGAATTTATCGACAAAGAGAAGAAAAAAAAAATATACGAAAAAATAAAACTATCAAATACACTTCAAAACAAATTCAATGTTAGCTTTTTTTTAATCACACAACAAGCAATTTTAGAATCTATTACGGATCATAATTAAAAGCAAATAAATAAAAACGATAAGAAATAATTTGTTCAATGTGTAATAATTTGCCATTATTATTTTCTATTCATAAATTCAAAATCAATGATTAATTTGAATTCTTAGAAATATGTTTGTCATCTACCTTCCATCCCTTCCTTCGATTTAAAATAAAAAAAAAATTTTAAAATATTGCTTATGAATAATATAAAAATATTTATAAAATATTTAAAAATTGCATATAGAATATTTTTAGACGAATTTCATATGATATTTTTACATTTGCTTCAATTTACGCATAAATAACCAAATTCCCTCAATTAACATATTGCAAGGCATTTATTTTTGTAGAAAATTGATAAAAGCTCTTAATTCAAGTTCTTAAAGCTTTCATTATTACTTGTAGTTTAATTAAACAATTGTTTGTTTGTTGACTTTGGGCGATCTATCAACGCTTGTTTAACCTTGATATTTTCGTTGCCCGAAAACCACAATGCTATTTTTTTGCTCGCTGAACAGCTGGGTGAAAAAAGTAAAAAAGAAAAAAATTAATTCAATATTTGTTACATGCATACACAATTTCTATATATGTGCATATTTATATTATTGCTTTAAATTAAGTATGTTCTCTCCCTCTCTGTCTTTCTTTTCTTTCTTAATTTTTGCGTTAAGCACTTTCGAGGAAGTTGTTCACCACTTGCATTATGCAAATAAAGCAGACTACTGACACCACTCGTTACCTCTCCCTCACAAACGTGAGTGCTCTCCGTATCTCTCTCTCCATCTAGTGTTCTCTGTTTCACTCGCCCGCTTGTCGATCGCATTCTGTTTGGCGAATTTCATGCGCTTTGGCATTCTGCTCGTTGTTTCCTTTTTCGTCGCACTCTTATTATTTATTTATATACACATACATTTATATATAATATGGATGTGTTTGTACTTGTTTTACGAGTTTCACTTTTATCGAATTCAGTTTTATAATTTGCTCTTATTTGTCGTCTTCTTCTTTCACTTGCCGCTGCTTTATCTTCATGTGTGTGTTTTATCCACGACTTTGGGTCAAGGTTTGGTGCGTTCTCTGTGCTTCTTCTTCTACTCCTCCTCTTGCTCTGCCCATCATTCGCCAGTGTTGCAGGCGTGAACTGAAGACTTGCCCCAACACTTTGTCAGACTGCGACGTTGACGCATATGTTAAATCATAAGGAAAATTATAAAAACAACAAGCCATATACATATATATTTTTCTGTTATGCCCAATTTCAATATTTCCGTTTTCTTAAATCGAATACGTCGTCAATCACATTAAAATTTATTCCAGCTCGATAAAAAAAAGAACGAATGTGTGAATGCCTGTGTGTGTGTGTAAGCTCGTCAAAAAAGCAAAACAAATGCAGTAAAACCCCGAAAATCAACAACATGACGAAAAAGAAGAAGAGCCGCACAGCACGAACAGTAAAAGAAAAAGAATTAGATCGTGTTTGTATTTTTGATTGTTTTTCATTGCTTCTCTCATTTGCCACACAAACACAAACACACACGCATTCGTACACATGCGCTGGAGTGTTTTTTTGATCTCTTGTTCGAAACAGCAAGATCCCCTCGCTCCATGGAAGACCACTTTAATCTTACTTGAGCCTGTGCCGAATATTTAGCCGAGATTATGCTTTCCCTTCCTTTATTATTGCTCTTTCAAGTAGGTTCGCTTTTTGGCGCAACCCTCGAACAACAACGCGTCGAAATATTAAAAACTACAACAACAACTTCTAATTCCTTCTAAGGCAGCGCATTCATTCTTTTTATTTTTTGCTTGCCTTCTTTTTTTTGTGTGTGTTGTGCTTGCTGTTGTCTTGTCCAGTTTTCAAGGCCGCAATATTTGTTTTCATTTTTTGCTCGCTTTTGCCGTTGCTTGCCTGCTGCTTCTGCTGCTGCTGTTTTGTTCAGCATTGGCGTGTTCTCTTCTCTTCTCTGCTCTGTTTCTGATTTAATTTTGATCTTTTTTTGCTTCGAGCGCACAATATCTGTGCCTATGCTACTCCCTCTCTTTCTATCTCGCTTTTTCGCAAATTGTTGTTTGTGCATTGCATTTAGCCTGCTGCTTATCATTTAAAAACAACAAAACCGGCTGATTTTTGTTTATTTTCGTATACGTTTTATTTAATTCATAAAAGCCGCTTTTTATCGCTTTTCTGGTTTTGTTTTGCTGAATTTATTATTGGTCGATATTTTTAGCGCCATATAACTTTAACTTATGCGTTTTTATTTTTTATTTTGGTGATAAACAAACATTTGAAATAATTTCCTACATTCAATTTGCTGTTCTCTCTCTTTCGCTCTCCTATTAATGCTGCTGTGAAGAGCGTCTAAGCAGTTATCTTTACGGCACATACAGGCAAATACACAAACATACAAATAGACTTGCACTCCTCTCAATTTATTGTGTGCTTGCCGGTATTTTCTTTATGTGTGTTCGTCGTTCAATGTCAAGGTTGAGACTGATTTTGTGTATTCATTTTTTTGTTGGGCGTTTGTTTTTATGCCTTTTATTTTCGGCTGCTCTTTCGCCTGCCTAAAGCACAACTTTATTGTTTTTTTTTTTTGTGCAGAAAACTCTTCCTGTTATTAAAGTACAGCAAAAACAAAATATAAGAAAAGCAACAACAATAAAAAGGCTGACAGCTTCTCTCGCTGCTTTGTCTGCAGAATGATTTATGTGTGCCATCTCCTCCACCTTCATCCCGCACTCTGTTGTGATTAGTCATGCCCGATGTGATCCCATGCCAAGCAAAATTCAAATGTTGTGGCCCATCTCTTCGCACCCACGTGTTGCGATTTCCACTCAGTTCCGTCGCGTCAGTCGTGTGCTGATATTGCACACCTCTCCTCCCATACCATATCCTCCGGCAAATAACTTATTCTTTGCGTAGGTGTTGCGTTCCTTGTTTTTTTTATTATGTTTCTATCTTTTCCCTTAGCTAAATATATTTTGCTTACACAATTGCAAATAAATTGCGCAAGGCGCAGCGACGACGAAAATGTGAATACAAATAAAATTAGCAGCAAGAACAAAAACGGGAATAAAACACTTACAATGTGTCTACTACGGATTTGTTTTTATCGACACGCCACACCAGGCCCAAAATGTTGCCAACACACATCCCTGCACCAGCCCCACGGATCCGCGAAAGTGAACAGGTTCGGTGTGAAAAATTATACAATTTAGCAAATTGGCAAATTGGAATGCTGATGAAGGGGTTCGACTTAAATATACTACGCACAATCGTTTTAGTTCCATTATAAGTATAAATAATTATATTAATTTATACTATTTCAATTAATTATTCTCAAACAATTATAAAAGCTTATGCATTAATTGATTATGTTAGCGAAAGCATGCATTTATTGGTCATATTAACGAAATATATCGATATGTCTTTCTAAAAATTCAAATTCATCGTTCGCTTAAATTTAATTGAAGCCAGGCACATTTTATGAGCATTAGTTCATCCATACTTGTATGCACTCACTAATTATGTTATCGATATCATATATCGATAGCCTAGTCATTAAATAAATAATTTACAAATTTATATCTTATGTTTTAAGTGTTATAAATATATAATTATGTATATCAATCGATTGTTGTATTGATTTCAATATTGATAACATGATTTATGCCTTTCAAATATAGCAGGTTAAATAATACGCATCTACCGATCTACCCCTCGAATACTCTTTGCTTTTTGTGGCATTCCGTAAATTAACAATATTTCGCACGACATTTGTTGTTGTTTTTGTTTTATTTGACGCTGGGCGGCGACTGGCAGTCGTCTTGGTAGTAAAAATTATGAAATAACATTGGAGAGAATGAGATGCCAGTTCAGTTGTCATTTGAAAAGTGTATTCGTGTTTTGAACTCGCTCGGTTCTATTTGGTCGGGTTTGTTATTAATTCATGTGGTACATACATAAATACATACAACATTTATACATATTACTAATTGAGCACGTACAAAAACTGTCGTCTAGACTTGAAGCATAAAAACAGCAATGTAACAGATTTATTATTGCGGAAGCAAAGTGCCATAGCATCAATTTTTATTTGTTGTTTTTGATGTGGAGAAGCAGCAATGAAACAACAATGTATGCCTAACTTGTCTAAGGTTAGGATTTTGAGTAAATAAAAAAAAAACACTAATAAATCTATATAAAGGTAGTAACTATATAACTTTAAAATCGGTTGGTTATGTGCATCTAAATAAAGGAAACATTCAAAGAGATAAAAAAAGTCTCCGAAATATTTTATACAGAAGTTTCTGAGAAGCAAGAAATAATGAAAAATCTTGCATACCATTTGCAAATTAAAACGCATAAAAGCAGAGCTTCTAAAGTGGGTGCGGTGGATGTTTCCTTTATTTAATACCAAATACATTGCCTGCTACACCCACTCGTCCCCTCTCTTGTGGCGCCAACGTAGCAATCTTTCAATTGCTCATCGAATCCTTCCTTGCTGCCCACACAATACAAACCCGACCGCAAAAGCTATTAATGAAATCTTTGCCATTCCTTTCACCTCCGCTCACAGTCATCAGTAGTTGCAATGGAATACCCAGTGGAATCGAACTACTTCCTGTACGAGTTGTATTGTTGTAAATGCATGTAAAGTTGATGGTAGTTTTTTAAAAATACTTTTTTTAATTAATCAATAATTATCAGAGCAAAGTCAAATAGTAAATTGATAATTATAATTACTCCGTTAATTTTGCTATTATGTTAGCCTATTTTATCACGTAGTTAAAGGCATTAGTATGCTTACTTTATGTCCAGGTAAGGGAAAAATGCATATGATTCATATAGACTTGTATTGAAAATGCTGCAACTGGGATATTTATGCATATGTGTTGTGTACTTATCATGTATCGTTTTCTGTTTCTGTTTCTCTTTCGGTTGTCTGTTTGAGCCTACGCCTACGACACATGCACACATATGCACACATGCACACGTATGCACACATGCACATAGCTATTAAACGGCGCATGTCTGACGTAGCCTCCCCCCCACACCCCACACTCCTCTCTTCATTTACCACTCGCAGTCGCATTTTCATTGCCAACAGACAATGCCAGGGCAACTCCAACTACACTTACACCTACAACTACATACACCAGCAGCAGCTGCAATATCAGTACACACACACACTCGCGCATGTGTGTGCATGGATATTGCGGCTCTTTGCGGACTTTGGCAACTTAAAAGGCTTCAGTTAGCTCAGCATGTTGTTGTTGTTGTTATTGTTGCTTTTGCTTTTGCTTTACACACGCAAATACTCCGCATGCCTCCTGTGGCCTCAGCATGTTGTGTGTTGTGTGTGTGTGTTGGCCATAAGCCAGTGTCTCCTGTTATGCATCTGTTTGTGCTGTTTATCTGTCTGCTCATTGTGTGTGTATGTGTGTGTGCTTTTAGGCTTTTGTGCGAGCCAAACGAGGCGAGGCCCAGACCCAGACCAAGACTCAGACTCAGACCGAGGCCCTGAACCAGACCCAGGACCAGAACCAAGAGAGCTAGAGCTCATGGTACGCAGTTGTTGGCTGCTACGCCGCTGCAAGCTGAAAATGCAATCAATATTGTTGGCCCATTGTTGTTGTTGTTGGTTTGTTGCCTTGTTTTTGTTGTTGCTGTTGTTGAGCAGCTGCCAGACACAAAAACGCAACATGAAAAGCAAAGCAAAAAGGCAGAAAGCAAAATAAAAAATAAATAAAAAAATGAAACTGGCAACAGTAAAAGCGAGGCTCGCAAATGAAAGCAGCGCTTTAAAGGAAAGAATGAAAAATTCTATATGCCACACACTCGCACACACATGTACATATATAAATATATATGAATACACTCAAACACACATTTGTATTCGTATGGAAACGTTTTTTTTTATTTTTTGCGTTTTGCACAAATAAAAGCAAAAATTTGTTTGCTGCATCTGCCCCTTGGGGGCCACCCAGCTTCGAAATTCCAACAACAACTACTGAAGCTGAGCATACCAAACACACACACTCCCACACGGGCACACTCACATACACTCAGTCATTCATAGGGAGCACTCAGCTTAGTTGGCTGTGTTTGTTTGTGCCCTATTTGATATCCATTAAAACGATTCAGTTGCCACTTTTACTCCCAACTCGCTTCGTTCTATGCAATTTTAATGCAATGTGTGTGCGTTTGTTTGTCTATTGGTGTGCATTTGATTTGCAATTTGTGTCGCTTGCATCCTTTTTTGCCAGTATCCAGTTTTATTTGATTATTAGTTTTGGGCACAGTTGCAATTCTCATTTATCGAATGCAAAGAGAAAGATTGTCAGTTATCGGGGATGGTGGAGAGGAATTGGTAATCTGTAGGAGTAAAGGTGCTGCTCATAAATCCGATATTTGATCCATTGATAAGAGCGTAGTTGATTTTATAAGGATGTATTGCAGGCGATATGGGATATAGTTTGAAAGATGGATATATCAGATAATCAGGTTAAAATATATATATGCATATATTCGACTAGTAAAAGTAACCAATAATTTCTTAGTTGGTTTTAGACCATGTTAGTAAAACGCTTCCTTCGAACAAGACTAATCTTATTAGCCTTGTTCGCCTGCATTCTATGTATGGAGAAGCTGGTTTAAGAGTCTATACGAGAATTAACAAGTCTCGTATACCATTCGTAGATCATGCTTTGATCGATAACTGCCATTTCGCGATTATCGATAAATATCGATTTCCGATAAAAGTTACAGTTGTAAAGATAATCTATTAATTAATAGATATTTTATCGACTAACAGATAATATTTCATAAAGATTTATTAGTTCAGCAAGTCTACTAAGTATAGCTGTGTTCAGGGAATTTCCAACTCGAGCTCTCTAGACTAGAACATTTAACCTTTTTATTTTATAGGCATTAAAGCCTTGTGTTTTTGCCCGAAATTCTCAAATGACCAAAAATGCAATTAATCCCCACTTGAAAGCTTTGAAATGCAATCAGTAAAATGGCAAATGATGCACTGCCCCCATTTCTGGCTGGGATCTTCTGTTGATTTTAATTGCAACAACGCCGAACATTTCACTCGTTGCTTATTTTCACAGTGCGCCAATTTTTGATAAGCCTGTAATTAATCTGTGTGTGTGTGTGTGAGCGTGTGTGTGAGTTGTAGTTGTAATTGCAGTGCGAGTTGCTTGTTTATAAATTGTGTTTTGCCTTGCCTGGTAGATTAACAAATTTGGTAGCAGTTTCGTTTCGGTCTTATGCGCTGAACTGCATTATTCGCTTGATGATTGGAGAGGCACGCCCCTTGCTGCTGGGGCAGAGGCATTAAAAGACGCAACAGCAACATCAACAGCGGAAATATATTCGTATTTATTTATTTTGCTGTTTCATCGTAAAATTTGCTTTTATTGCTATACAAAAAAAAAAATAAATACAAAAATGTAAAACAAAGAGCAAAGGACCCACTTCCAAGTCGCAATTATTGCTATGGCTGCTAATGTTGCATGCAACAACCAACCAAAAAGGCGATGTTTTGTTGTTATTTATTTTCTTCTTCTCTTTTCCTTCTGTTTTTTTATGTCCTCGTCATGCTGCTTTGGGTCCAGACTTTAATTTTGGGGTACGCGGCAAATTCGCAAATCAACGCCACATGCGGCACGCATTAACCAAAAAATAAAACTGTGCATTGCACTACAGAGCAATTCATGCAACGCCTGCAGCATAGTTGCTCCTTGGATTTATATAAATATATTTTTTATACATATAATTTTCCTATGCTGCGAGCTGACTTTTTTCTTGGACCCCTGCTCCTCACTTAATCAATTAAACAAAATGTAAAAGTTGTTCACATAACAAAGCCAAGAGTCGAAATTAAAGCCAGTCTAGTTTGCGGAGCATATGTCTTACTCTCTCACTCTCTATCATTCTTTCTCTTTCTTTCTCTTGCTCCTGCTGCAAACCGATCAAAATCATGAAGCGTCAAATTGTTATGAGCACAAGGTACAAATGACAATGGTTATCGCACAAGAAGCGCAATCAGTCGTGACACTGAAAAGGCAACAGATGAGAGACAAAGACAGAAATAGTTTGATTGAGAGAGAGAGAAGGAGAGAGGGGAATGAGGGAGAGGTGAAGTGAACCAGAGACAAACAAGCAGAAAACAGCAATCTAAGCACTTGCTGACTGCAACTAAATAGTTATTATATAAGCATAAAAAATATGTTTGCCGCCAGCAAAAGAAAATAAGCAGACACCCCTCAGCATCCACTCTGCCACTCCCCTCTCATCGCTCCCTCTATTTGGTGTACTTGAGAGTCAACTAAACAAGCTAATAATCATAAAACCAAATGACTTTGAACGTCGAAACGGTCTCACAATCTGTCTGTCTTTATGTCCGTCTGTCTGTTTTTTGACAGGATATAATACAAGGACGAGCGAGACGCTCGCTGTGGCAAGCAGCGGCGTTGAGCATCAAAAAAATCATTAACATTATCATCATGATGGGTGTCGCGAGTGGCGATTAAAATTTAAGCTTCATTTGCGCTCCTCTCTTGTTGTTGGCGGTGTGTGTCTCGTTGTTGTTGTTGTTGTTTTTGGTCTTGTTGCATGGCGGCTGGGTGTGGCAGTTGCAGCTGTGCATGCCTCACAGCCCAACCAAACAAACTGTCATTGAGTAGGTGTCAATAATCGTTGGGGGTTTACTTCATATGTAAAATCCAGTTCACAATCATAACTATAAGTGTACTCGAGGGGAATCTCTGAGCAGCAGCAAAGAGAGGGAAAATCCTTCTCAAGTGTGTTTTTTTTTTAAGAACAAAAGCATCAAGTGGAAATTATGATCTTGAATTGGTCTTAAATACTTACTGAAATCAAGTTGAAGGGCTTTAAAAAATAATTAAAATTTGAATATTTGATGGAAACACATTAAACGATTTCAATGTGCATTTAATATGTAAAATTATATTGTGTCTTAATTTAGAATTTATGAAAACTACGAATTTAATTAGGATTTGGAAAAATGTATTATTAATTATGTTTTGAGAGTTGCAGCAATATTGAAACAATTCAAGTTTAAAAGCAGCTTTTTATTAGTTGATTTTAAAGATGTTAAAATAAATGAGTGTAAAATGTATTTGTGGATTGTACAGCAAAACGAGGCAAGACTCCCACAAAAATAAAATGACTTTCTCACGCCACAATTTGCGCTGTAATATAGCCAACCCAATCACCGATATAATTAATAATAACAGCAACTACAGCAACACACACTGCACTGCACACACAACTTGCAACAAAAACACTTAAGGCCAATGAGCTCTGGCAATGATCGTTGCAACTTCAACAATGATGACGATCGCCATTGGCTTTTATTGCCTGGCGGCGGGCTTTGAGAGTCGGCGTTGAAATAGAAATTTAAACGTATCAACGTATCTATTGCAGCAGCTGCAACAACAGTTGCAATATAGCTGTAACAAAAACAAATACAACAAATACAACAAATGCAACAGTTTGCAGCAGTTTGTTGAACTTCTTGCAGACTGGGCAGCAGAGCAGGCGACACCAACAATTAAAAATAAATGCTTTACGATTAAAAAAAAAAAACCTCAAACGCACTTTTAAAGAAGCAGCTGAGCCCCTTACAAAGTTGTCAGTTGATTCAATTAAAAAAGAAACCAAAAAAAAAAAAAAATAAATAAATTACAACAGCAACAAAGTTAATGAAATATGTGAGAGATCGTCGTTTAACTAGCGCAGATATATGTACCTATATATATATATGTATATATTGTATATATGTATATGTTGTATATATATATATATAAACACATGTGCAAACATGTACACTATACTTAGTTGATCTTAAAACGAGGCAACTTTCACTTTCGGTCATTTCGTGTGCCTGGGACATCGCGTTCCGTTCCCCTGCCCCCTTCCCCGCCCCCCTCTGCGCGCTTTTGACAACCATTGAGTGGGGGGGAGAAAAACAAAATGATAATAAAAATGCAACATTTATTGCGATCGTCGCTTTTTTCTTTAGCGCTTGGCTTCACTTTCGTTTTTGGCTGTCGATAAAGTTTTATTTAACGAAAAGCGCATAAAAATTGCATTTGCCTCCGCTTTGCATCAATAAAACATAAATTCAAATACTCACTTAAAGAAAGTAATAATAAAATTAAACAAAATAAATATTTGGATAACAAATGCTCTTGCAATCAGCAGATTTTGATGTTATATTCAATTCTAGTTGAAGAAAATCTTAATTATTTCTCTTGAATATAAATATTTATACGTTTATTTATTTTTACATCGAACATATCTCGACTCACATTTCGTGAGAGGAAACATAATAATAACGTTGACTTTAGCATTTTGTGGCATGATAAATATGCGTATGTGGCCTCTAAACAAATATTTACAGCATTGCTGCTGAGGCTCCACTGACCTGAAAATCTTTTACTGTTGTTGCCTTATAATTGCAGACAGAGAAAAAAAAAAAACGAAGTGCTTTGCATAAATAAATGGCCGCGTAAATAAATAAAAAGTTCACCTTTTGGCAATTTTTGTAAATGTCCTGCAATAATT
Source organism: Drosophila fungiperda (assembly GCA_035042345.1). NCBI lineage: Eukaryota > Metazoa > Arthropoda > Insecta > Diptera > Drosophilidae > Drosophila > Drosophila fungiperda. The sequence continues at coordinate 1,221,987 of JAWNLM010000204.1, forward strand.
TTTACAGACGTTGACGGCCATGAACAGCAACAACAACAATGACAATCAAAGGGGAACGGTGGGGGGAGAGGGTGTCCAACCACAAAATGATGCTGCACACGGCCATGTTGCATGACTTTGTAAACTTGAAATTCAGTTCGAAGTTCGAAACAAGTCGCTGGAGTCGATGTTTCTGTCCGTCCGTCTTTCCCTCTGCAGCTTGTTTATGCACGCGATAAAATTGCTGTTAAAAAAGAAAAACACAACAATACAAAAAAAGAAGAGTTACAAAAAATAACAACGAATATTCACTCTGTAAAAATAACAACAAAAGCGTTGTGGTTGCCATTGCCCGTTGTTTTTTTTGTTGGCATTGTAACTGGGCCTTAATCTTAAGGTAGCATCTGTTGACGGCTGACGCTATATTTTTGTTTTTTTATATATATTTTTTTTCTTTTAAACTCAATGGCATTACAATGTCTGTCTGTCTGTCTGTCTGTCTGTCTGTCTGTGTCCGTGCCCATGGTCTTATCATCTTATAAGTAGCAGCAACAGAGGCCTAGGCCATTAATATCAGAAACAAGAGTATTATGAAATATGCAGGCGCTCCAGTTAAGCGGTTACAAAGATACGCCAAAAAAAAAGGAGTATAATTTTTAAATATATGTTTTTTGAACTGGAAAGCTCGTATTTTGAACATAAAGGTTTTTCTTTGAGCTGTTTGGGATTCGTTTAATTTTTGATTTATGCTCAGTGATTACGTCTGATAAAATATTCATATATATTTATCATAGCTTATGCATTTTGTAAACTTCCTACTTTTCTGATGAAGTGGTTTTTATAACTTGAATTGGTTAAAAATGGAAGAAAAAATAAATTGCATAATAAAGTGGTGCAGTTAAGGTAAAAGTCAGAAAATAGCATTTCCAACAAAATAATTTTGGCATGAGCATGAGGAGTCGAATCAATTTAGCAATGAAATAGTCTATATACAGCTATAGACTTTTAATTTGGAATATAAGTTCTCATATACCAATTGGAGATCAAGTTAAATTTCTTTTGCATCGATAACTTCACCCAAATCCGCGAATATCGATTGACATCGATTTCTGAAAACAGTAAAAGGCATGCTTTCTATATCTAAAGATACAATTCGACTTAATATTGATGAACTGTATAAAATTAATTAAATATATTTTGTAAAATCTTCCATTTATTTAAAATCTAAATTCAGTCTTCAACATTATTTTTGGCTGATAAATCTTTTGATATATATATTTTTATGCGTTTCATCTTACTTGATTGCAGGTAAGTTAAGCTAAACAGTCTCAAGAGCTTAAAGGCGTCATCAGAGGGGGGTAATAAATCGCAGCAAATTGCGCTCGACTTTTGCTCTAATGGTGTGTGTTGGTGGGTAAGTTAAATGGGCTTACTTCAGTTGGCTAAGAAGATGAGCTGGCTACGATCTGTTGACACTTTAAGTTAAACGCTCCCCGCGGCGCCATAAACTAGCAGCTGCTGCTGCGTGCAACTGCAAGCGGCAAGCGGCAAGCACTGAACAGTTAAGCACAATTGAACGGTTCAATGACATAATGAATATGCAACAGCCCGTTGCAAAGCAAGCACAGACACAAGGAGTTTTGCTGCTGCTGCTGCCTGCTGCCTGCTAATTAGCTGCATTCATAATTTTTCTGCGCATTATTTACATGCTAAGGACGATGGCAGGTTAGAATGGGGAAAACGCGAGCAAGTCGGGCAGGCAACCCGCACAGGGATGCCAGACAGTTGCAGGAATGGGTTAAACCGCAAAAGAGACAACCTTGTTGTTGCAACGCTGTTTTGTTGTAGTTCTACTCTCATCCTTGCCATGCATTCGTTGTCGTCATGGCTTGGCTTAGGTCTGCTCTGTTTGCTTTGGCTTTGGCTCTGGCGCTGGCTCCGGCTCCTTGTTGCAACAAAAGGCTCAGCCGGCAGTTGGCAGCAACTTATTTACAGTTATGCGCCGCCTTTGCAAGCTGTAAGTTGGAACTCTTACAAGTAGCAAACCAAAAAAAAAAAAAAAAACTAAATAAACGAAGAAAAAAGGGGCAAAAAAAAAAAAAACGTGCAACTGAAACCAGAGACAACACGACACACAACACACAGTTTTGTTGGCTTGTTTTGCGCAGTGAGTGAAAAGTTTTTAATTGAAAAATTTTGAAGTTGATATTTTATTGAACTATCAAGAAAAACAAGAAAAGCAAAGCCAAACTTGGGCAAGTTTTTGAATTTTTGGGGTTAAGTGTGGCGCGACCCAAGACGACAATAAAAGACGACAGCTTAAAATTAAAAAAAAAAATGTATATATATATATTATATATATATACTCTTGCATCAAATTGTCTGCGGTGGTAGTACGGCTTCCTGCGCAGCGGGTGCAGCTCCTCGTTGCTGCCACTGCCACTGCCACTGCCACTTAACTTAAGCGGCTTAGCATGCGCCAAAAGATTGCGCCTGGCAAACGTGGCTCGTAAATAATGCAGCAACAACCGTCAACCACCTGCTTAAGAGCGAAACTTCAGCTGTATGTTGCCTGCTTTAAGTTTCGGGCTTAGACAAGGCGCCGCATGGAGCCTAGAAGAGATGCCAACTGTGCATAATAAAATGTGCTTCATTAAAATCGATAAAATATTTAAACGTTCGGCGTGCGCTATCAATTTTCATTTTCATTTTCGTTATCCTGGCGCCAGCGAGACAAGGACAAAACACGCACACACAGAGACAGTTTTTCCGAGTAGACCCCAGACGGCAAAAAAAAAAAAAAAAAACACCAGGGGCAGTGGCAGTGGCAACAGCTACAAAAGCGTTAGAGTGCAGAGAGAGGTGGGGCAGAGCAGCGACGTCGAGCTGTTTCTGATTTATACGACAGCTGCAGCAGAGGGGGAGGGAGTGGGACGGTTTGTGGGTTTGTGTCGGGGTCAGACGCGCTAATTACGCGATCAACTCCACGCCCATCTTGTCGGAATGACGACGAGCAGACATTTCATTCATTCATTCAACTTTATGACTCTGTCTGGCCTTGCCTGCCATGGCCCCAGCTTGGATATGTAACTTTTATTTTTAAATTTTTTCAACTCTTTTTTTTATTTTTGTGTCCTGTGCTGCACTCGTCCTTTCTTTCCGTTCTTTCCTTTTTTTTGTTGTTTGTTGTTCGTTTTTGCCATTGTCAACGTTTACTCGCTGCTCAAATGCAAGACGAGGTGGGGAATAGTTTTTGCTAGTGAGAATATTCTAATTTTTTTCTACTTGTGTTGTCCTGTTTGCTTTTGCAATTAAGCATCCTGTCTGCATTTTGCATAATTGCACAGTGCCTGTCAAAAGTTATGTCCATTGTTGGCTCACTCAACTTTTATACGTATATTTTAAAAGTAAATAATTGTAAAAACTGTTTGTCATTTAATATTGTCGAAAATCAATTATTCAAGCGCTGCATTGTTTATTGTTCATTTATTAGTCATATTCTACATACATCATATAAAATATATATATATATGTATATATATACACAAACGTATATAATTATATAGACACACATTTGATTGTGGCCATAAAAAGCATTGTTTGCCAGTTGTCAAATGCCATTTTGCTGAATGCTTTTCTTATTTTTTTGGATTTTTTTTCTTTGTAATTTTTTGCGGCTTTAACTGTGCCTCATTACGCTGTCTTGGCCTGTCTCACTGTCAAATTACATTTGATTTGAAGTTACCAAATTTGTAAACTTTTTTTTTTTCTTTTTACACAACTTTAGCTGTTTGTTAAAATTGCCTTTGAATTTAAATAGTTGTAATTATCATGATATTTTAATAGACGTTTATTTGTTTTTAATTAGTTGTCTCGTTTCATTAATTTTTTTTTACTTATAAGTTTATTGTTCATTAATTGCAGTTATATGTGTTATATCTCAATGAAACTGGCCATTTTTAACAATTCTTTCAATAAAATAATGCTTAATTTGTTTGTGTAAGTCATAAAAAATTTGCTAATAAAATATTGGTTTTTATTGTGAATTTACTTTTTATATACATACTCTTAGTATGCTGTGCGAATTTCGACTACTTATCTAATCATATTTTATAAAATTACACTTATTTTGTTACCAATTTGCAGTTGAATACAATAAACATGGCTATATTTAGTTGAATATCTTTATTATGCTTGTGGCAGTATCTAAATTGCAATCGGGTCACGTTATAGTAAATTAATATGTACACATAACTAGTTTTTGTATTTACATTTATTTTCAATAAATTTTTTGTGCAATTTGAGTTGAAATGTATTATATTAGTCATAGGCCTGGGTTTTGGGGGCTCAGCTTGGTGGTCTCAACTTGGTCAACCGAAACAAGTCGCTGAAATTGTGCGTTGTCAGTTGGCAATGGGGCAACAAATACAATTGCACAAAAAAACGTGCCACGCATGACAGTCACACACTGTCACACACACTCAAATACACATCGATGCCGCCCATTTGGTTACACGCCGCACGTTTGTTGCACTTTAAGGTAAATGCACTTTACAGGCGGCGACGTCGCAGCGCTGCTGTGATTTGCTTTGCTTTGCCTTGCTTTGCCACGTCTGTCAAACAGTTTGGCGCTTGCCACATTGTTGGCTGGGTCTGGCTGGCTAGGTGGCTGGTTGGCTGGCCAAACACAGTTTATGAAATATTCGCGACAATTTATGATTTTTAATTAACCATCCGAAACTTTCAATTTTGCAGGCGTGCATAAATATTTGCATATTGATGCCAAAAAATCCAAAAAAAGCATCAAATCAAATTTCAATATGCATTTCAGAGACAAAAATAAAAAACAATTGTTGTCTATTCAACTGTCAATTCAATTTAGTTGGCAAAAACAAAAAAACCAAAAAGCTGAAAAAAATTAACGCGTTCCAGAACTGTGGTTGAAAAAAGCGATGCCTTGAAGTGTGCACACACACACACACACTCGTACGGTGTACGTGCCTGGCATTACATGGGCCGTATGAATGAAAACAAAGCATTGAAGTATGGCAGCGCCCCACTTCTCCCTCCCGCACACAATCCCTCCTTAGCACTCTCCTGGCACAATCCAACCCATCCATGCCATAAAGAAAATATTTAAAAATTAAAAACCAAATGCAGACACGAACGCAAAGTGGAGCTTTTGCCCCTGACAGCCAGGCGATTTCTTGTCTGTCTGTCTGCCTGTGTGCCTGTATGTGTGTTGGCATTTCCTAGAGTTCTTAAGCCCCCCTCGTTTTGCAGTTGTTGTTGTTTTAATCTTGCGCTTTGTTTCAGCGACCATTAAACCACATACATTGGCAAACAAATGTAGAAGTATCTGTATTTCATTACACATATTGTTTTGTAGACATAAACCCCCAATGAGTCTACGATTTCACTGTCAATATTGCGCATACGCCGTGTATTAACTTACTTTATTTTTATTTATTTTTATTGTATTAATATTTTATTTTTAAACAGACGCTGGCGTTGATTTTGTAAGATAATATTTGGGAATGTCAGAGTACTATTAATGAGATTTAAAATTTTGTTGATTTTTCTAAACACTATTCAAAATAATACATTGATTATGTTTGAAGTTAAAAATCAATTTTTAATAAATCTCTTTTTTATTTGTAAATAATTATTTGTTTTAAATTGAATATAATTATGTCAATGGAGTTCAAGATTGGGTGATATTTAGTACTTCAACGTGACAACTTGCAACATCTGCTGAAACAAATATATTTTAAAAAAGAAAAACAAAATAAGAAAGTTGAAGAAGAATTTACTAAACAGAATTAATAAAAAAAAGTGAAAACAGTTAAGGGTTAATTAGTTAAGATTGTACAAACATATTTTTCAAACACTAGCCGTACATTTATGGGGCATACCTCGTACGCATTACTTACACACACCCACACACATACATATACACAAACATACACACACCGTTTCTACTCATACTGGTGCTCAATCTAGTCGCACTATTCAATGAATCTGTCCTTGGCAAAGTGCATTGTCGGCGCGTCGTTCATTCGCCTGTGCTTGCCGCTGACGTCTCCGTTGATGTTGCCCGTTGCCGTTGCAGTTGCTATTGCCTTAGTAGTTGTTGCTGGCTGCGGCTGGCAGCGTTTTTTAGTTAAAGCTTTTGCGTAATTTATTGACACGAAGCGGTTATTTATTGACTGGGCGGCTGTTTAACTAAAAAAAAAACTTCAATTGTGCACGCACTTTCTAAAAAATGAGCCAACAAACAAAAACGCACAGAAAAACCAAAAACAAAAAAAAAAATTATATATACGCGGCCCGCAAATATTTGCGAAGCACAAATTTAAACAGCGCGACTCGAGAAAAGACGCATGCATTGTTGTTTCAGGGCTGTGAAAATAAAAGTGTTGTTGTTGGATTTGCTGTTGTTGCTGATACGCAAACACGCGTCAAGTGGGTCACTTGAGAAGATCAGCTGTCTTAGCTGTATATTGTATACTTTTTTCTTTTTCAATTTCAATTTTTTTTATTATTTTATTTTTGTGTCACAATCGAACTGACTGCAAAATTTCAGGCTCAAGGCTCCTGATAAGCCCCGGCTTGGGATCGAGAATGCCTTTTTTGAATTTTATCAGGCCAGCTGCACTGAGTTTGTTGTGCTGAGGGGGCAGTTGAGGATGGTGCGGGGTGATGCAGGGCGTACCACACTTGAACAAATAGTATACATAACAAAGTTGTGTCTTATCAAGCTTCAACTTTGGCTCACTTTGCCCGAAAAGAAAGACAGCCTTTCATTGCTTGCGCTCGCTGTTATTGTTGGTGTTTCTGTTGCTGTTGTTGCTGTCATTGTTATTGTTACTTATTTGCCTAATCGACAATCTATCAATGACATTATGCGTTGTCAGTCGTCTTTCTTATACATATTTCATATGCATAAGTATCAATGGTGCTACTTTGATAAGAAATTTATCGACCCGCGCCAATTGACATTTGCAAATAACATGGTATTTGAAATAAATATCTCAATACCAGATTGCTGGGTAAAAGTTGACAGCGCTACTTTAAGTGCACAACTGAAATGATTATTGCTCAATGACATTAGATGAAATTGATGACATTTAACATGTGATCTTCATTTGCCAAGAATTTGTGAGCGGATCTTTGTACTAAAAGTTTGAGCATTACTCAGACAGCTTGTGCAACAAAAACCATAAATTGTATGCTAATTTTTAGAAAAGATTTCAATTTGTCTAAAAAAGAGATAAAAACCAGATTGGTTTTTGTTTCGACAAAAAAAGATACCTTGTTTAATACATAGAAGTCTGATAGTATAAAAGTCTAATAAAAGATCATCTTTATTTTTTGTTTATTAAACATATTTATATATATTTATTTATATTTATTTATATTTATTTTACGTATATTAAAAATTATAATTTTACTATTCCAAAAGTCTCTCAGATCTGCTTATTAATGCAGAGAGAAATAGTTTAATCAACTCGTAGATTGGTGCTGATATTTTCTATATGATTATATTTTTATATATATTATATTTTTTTTATTTTTATGTATATTATATTATATTTTTTTTATTTTTATGTATATTATATTATATTTTTTTTATTTTTATATATATTATATTATATTTTTTTATATATATTATATTATATTTTTTATATATTATATTATTTATATATATTATATTATTTATATATATTATATTATATTTTTTATATATATTATATTATATTTTATTTATTTTTTATCTATTTTAGAAATATTTTAGTCTACCACTTTGTACGTTTTTCAGTGTATAATCATAGATAACTTTAATCATATTTGTTATTAAGATTAAACTGATTTTTTTAATGAAATGTTTCAAAATGTCACAAATTTTCTTGTCTTTTTGTCTTTTTTGAGCAAAGCGTAAAAATACTTTATCTATAAATAAATCCTATCTATTTTTTTCTTTCTTATTTTTTGACATTTGCAGAATTTTTTTTTTTTTTTTTTGTGGACTCTAATTAGTTACGTTTTGATTGCAGTCTCAGCTTCAACTGCTTTGAGTTTAATCTGCACAGGTTTTGCAATAAGTTGGGCAAGATTAGATCGCCGCACCTGCCTGCAGTTGCTGTGAATGATGTTTATTTATTTCGTATAATTTGATAATTTGTTTAGTATACCTTACGCTTGGGCCTGTGCCACGCCCACCGTTGTTTAACCTTTACTTGCCACCCACTCGCCAATCGCCAGTTTCACATGATTTGCCACAGAAATATAAAGAGCAGTTTTTTGTTTTTAATTATTATTCTCACGGAGCAACTTTTCTTGGATTGTTTATTTATTCGGCTTTTTAGTGATTTCAGTTTCGTTTTCAATTGCATTTTGTTAAGTTTCCTACGTGAGCAACGAATTTTTTGTATTAAAATAATTTTTTTCTTCGCTTTTTTGTTTTGTTTATTGCCGGCGATTTTTGTCAGTTGATCTTTGACACATTTCTGGGTGCGGCTACGTTGACGTCGAAGTCGAAGTCGAAGTCGAAGTCGAAGCCGAAGCCGAAGTCGAGGCCTCCTCATTCCCTGCAGACTTTTTTGCGGTGTTTTTTTTTTTGGTGCTGTCTTTTTTTTTTGTCGGCTTACTTAAAATTGTCTTATTGTGTTTGGTGTTGTTGTTGGGCCTCAGTAGGTTATTAGCTGTCGCTTTGCAGTTGTTGCTGTCGCTTTTGATCGCTTATCGCCGCCCAGTACTGTTTACCTTCTGCTACGACATGTGCACGTACAACAATTGTTGTTGTTGGTGTTATTGTTGCTTGACTGTGCTTGGTATTAATGGCATGTTCCTTGTTGTGCCCGATTAATTGCATATTAATTTTTGTTGCCGATCTTGGCACGTTTCTTGGGCCAATTGGGTGAAACGTCAACGCAATCGAAAAAACAAAATTAAAAAAGAATGCTCCAGTCGAGAGAGCTCGACTCGCAGATACTCTATAAATAAATGCGTATATGTCTACGATATTTCTCGTACATTATTTGAATCAATATTATAAACATAAATATTCAAAATGGCAGCCTTTATTACGGAAATTGATTTGTATTGAAACCCGATTTGGATAAATGTTTCACATCCGTTGCGTAACTTAAATACCCTGTTTGTTTTATCATACAAAGGTAAATCAAACACAAAACAAAACTTAAGTCTTAAAACAATCATAACAATAAAGCGCATTTTAAATTGTTTGAGCGTGTTTCGCTTTACGACGTGCTTAATTTTACTAATTATCGGTTTAATTCTAGATATATAGCAGGGTAGCGTGAGAACAAAACTTCGCACCCTGCCACACCTGCAATTTCCAAGTGTATAGTTTTTTGTTTTTAATATTTTTTTAACTAATCTTCAAAGCACCTGGCACATCATCATCATCATCAGCAGCAGCAACTAAATTGCTCGACTCGTGGCGCTAAAAAGGAAAGCGCAACGCGTTGTTGTTGATGCTTCGCTTTCAGTTTCAGCTGCATTTGCCACGCCCACAACTGCCGGCAACTGCAGCAACAGCAGCGACAACGACCGTCACAGAGTGTGGCAGCCTCAAAATGCTTTTGCAACATCATCTTCATTAGCAGCAGCAGAAGCAGAAGCAGACAAGAAGAGTGAGGTTGCTGCTGCTGTCGTGATCAACGTCGGCAACATGTTGCACGGCGGCGTCATCGTCGTCGTCGTCTCATGTTGCCAGCGGCTGTCTAACAAATTTTTTGAGCGCTGCTGCAATGGCAAATAAATTTATTGTACGCTACTGTTACAAGTTACTTAAATACTTCAACTTGTTTTTGTTGTTGTTGCTGTTGCTATTGCCATTGTTGCTTTTTGCACAATTTGCGTTTGTTGAACCTCTTTTTCTATTTTTTTTATGTTGCTGCTGCAAAAATGGCTTGTAATGTTTTGTAGAAAGCGCACTGAACCACTGAACACCACTGAGCAAGTGAACAGCAACAGGGCAACAAGTGGGCAAGTGGGCGTGTCTACTTTTGCCTCATTTTAAACCAATTTTAGTTGATTTCGTTTTTGCTGCTGCTGTTTGCCTTTGCTTTTGTTGCGTTTGCAATTTGTGTAATTAAATTCAAATTTAAAACTATGTAAATTTCTTACAAAATTTTTGTTTTTTTTTTGCATTAAAATTGCCAGCTCTAACAACATCAACGTCATCATTAACAATTATTGTAATTTACTTAGCGCAAAAAAAAAAATAAAATAAAATGAAAGAAGCTAATTTTAAATTGTGAATTTGCTTTTGTGTTGAGAAGGGCGCTTGTCGGCTCTAAATGAAATGAAATGAATTTGAACTTGTCGCCCACACAATGCGCCACGATGACTGCCACCCCCTAAACACCCGCAACACCCCGCACAAACACAAGCTATCCCCTCGTGTGACACCTACACACTTGAAACGCTGACATCATATTTATTGTTGTTTATGGTTTGCATTTGGCTTGAAATTCAATGCACTTTTCAGGCAGCTTGTCAACGCAGTTACTAACAGTAAAGACTTGCAACCACAACAACAACAACACAAACAACAAATACAAGTTGCTAGCTTAACCAATTGTAATTTTATGTTCATGATTCATCTGAAAGACATTTAACACAAATTGAAATTGGTTCTTTCAGTTGCTCTATTTCGCATTTTACATTTTGCTTAGGAACATAACTGTAATTGATAGAATGTCAATATATATATATATATATATATATATATATACATATATATATAAATTAATTGATCGATTGTGCACGACCCAAACGTAGTTCATGATCAACGAGTTTACTGTTGGGGTAGCGCCTGCCACTGCTGCACCTATCTTTTTAGCCTTATAATAAATATGAAAATTGTGTGCTGATTTCAAATGAATTGTTTTTACTAATTTTAGTCATGCATGTCGTCTAATGGATTTTGTTAGTTTATTGGCATAATAATTTATATATTATCTTAATTCATATGCCTATTCGCATTCCACGATATACTTAAAATAATTTTTAAATTTTTGCTGCTGTTTCTGCTTTTTTTTTTTAATTCAATATATAATTAAATATATTTGTATATATATATGAATTTATTTACATATTTCGAATAGCCCAACAAGCGCTAAGTCTATAATTAGTCATGTTATTGACACTCGATCGTGCATTCTATTTTGTTTTATTTTCATATTTATTTTATTTAGATTTCTTGTTGCCACATGCCTTTATTTTGTTATCGTATTTGAGCACTCGCTTAACAATTCTTTTTTTTTCGTTTCTTTTTCTTCGAACGCGCCTTTGTTGAACGAGCGATTCTACTAGCATTTTATCTTAGTGTACTTGAGCAGCGTATTCACATTATCGCTCATAGAGAATTTCCACATTATAAATTGTATATATATTATACATATACACACACATATATATGTATATATATATTTTGTAAAAGCACAAAAATCTTAATTAAATGCTCTTGTAGAACAACAGTGGCCTGCCCTGGCTAGCTGCTTGCGGGCTGGCTGCTTATGTCATGATGACGACAATTCCGATACGGATTCAATAAATGTATGTAGTTTAATCGTAATGCTTGTAGATCGAAACGGGGGCAGCTGTTTTCACTCAATTTATTTTTTTTGTTTCGAAGATTTATAAAAGTTGTATTATTCATAAGCACAAACCAGTAGAACAAGCCGAATATTTTTCTTGTTATCTTTTTTTTTTTTTTTTTGCTTTTATTGTCTTGTCTATGAGGGCTCTCGAATTAATTGTGCCGCTATCTGCCACTGTTTCTCCGATTGTTGTTGTTGTTGCACTTTGTTGTCATAATTTTAACAACAATTACCTGCAACTGAGCTGTTAGCTGTTGTTTGCTGCTGGCGTTTTTCGTCTGCTATCTTAATAAGAAATCATGCTTAAAAAAATAGCAGCAAAGCTTGCATATAAATATTGTTTAATATGTTGCTACGGCTGCAGCTTAGACACAGACCCTAGGCTAGGTTTAGGCAAAGCGAGGCACTTGCCACATTTTCATATGTATTTAATTTAATTTATTGTTGTTGTTATTGTTGTTATCGCAGCCGTTCGTTGCCTCATTTGCATGTTTTTCACTTAACCAACGCGTCTGCGGGTAGCACACAACTTCAAGCAATCTGTCGAAATAAACAGTACAGTGAACAATCGAGAATTAGACAATAAATTAATTGAATTTAATGTAAAAAATTATTTTTGTATGTTTAGAAATTTTTTGATATATTTTCTAAATTAAGCTATACAACATGTTAGGCTTTTAAATAATTTAAATTTTGTTAAATTTAAATATACAAAAGTTTATAATTAAAATATATTAAAATTATAGTTAAATATATATTAACTATCGTCGTTCAAAATACTAATAGCTTAAATACGTTTAGCTGGGTTTAAGCAAGTTCGAATTATTGAGCTACTACTGTACACAATGTTTTGGTCAGTTTAGTCTTGGCCTTTCTTTAGTCTTTCGCTGCGCTCTGCTGCACCAAGTTGTTAATAGTGGCGCTTGACATTTTATTTTTTTTTTGCTGAGGGTGCAACAATGCGGCGTCGACAACTACAATTAGCCACGTCATCTTGCGTGGGCCAACATATATATATATATTTCGTGTGTTTCGCTTTCGGTCTTGGTCTAATTACACTGGTCAAAAGAAGGCGGCTGTCATATAAATTGCCTGCTGAATGACTTGTCTAATTTTTGGGCTTAGGGTTAATTTCCATGACTTTTATTAATGAATTTCACTTGCAATCTGAGCTGTGAAATGCATTTTACAAATTAATTTATAAAAAAAATGCATACCCTGCCCATCACAAGCAAAGGTTGCTCAACTGTGCCCCATTTGATGTGCTCGGTCAGCGCACACTAATTTTCCGTAATATTTCTATAGAATTTTCACGCCAACGCCCATTAAGCATTGACAATGTAATTTTTTTTTATATTTTGTGAGGGTTTGTGAGGGGAAGGAGGGAGTGGGATGCTTGTGTTGCTGTTTGACTTTTGTTTTATTGTCTAATTTGCAGCTCTCTGACCACAGAGACAGCGCCAGCTAAACAACAATAATAATAATAACACAAAAATTACACAATTATTGGGCAAGCTAAACATTTTTGCGAGAGAGCTTTGAGCTGCGACTTTAGCTCCGGTTGGTGCCTCGAGCGTGCCACAAAAGCCTTGAATTAATTAAAAATCTAAGCTTATGCACATAAATAACTAGACATCAAAAATTATAACTACCGTGGCAATAGCTAGCAATAATATAATAAAATACGTGTTGGCTCTCAAAACATCAATATACCCTGCAAACACAGAAAAAATTTTTTTGAACGAAGCTTGAAGAATTAATATAATATATTTATTTTTTTTTAGAGTATTTCAGAGAGAGAGTATATATATTTCTTATATATATCTACTTCTAACACATATTAATCTACAAGAGATATCTTTGTATTATTCTTAATTTATAATAATTATTATTTTTAATATATTATAGTATATATTATTACTAAGTGGCAATTAAAATGTTCAGTTTTAGATGTGATCTATTTCGAGTTCGTTTAGACTGTTGATAGATATTGGGTTGAGACGCGTATGAAAAATGTTTGTCGATTTGTAGTTGTTGTTGTTGTTGTTGTCGGCGAACTTTAATTGAATATATAAATCACTCGTTTGTGTGCATTCATAGACAGATCACAGACAGTTTTGCCGAAGTGGCACGCTCAACTCTTTACCTGTTGCCCCCTTTAGCTAACTGTTGGTTGTTTTGCTTTTGGGCCTGTCGTGTCATGTGTCAGTTTTGAGGCAGCTAAATGCAAGAATTGAGAATTTAGGCATTAAGATGGTTGCAAATACAAATGAATTTACAGATACAAAGTATGTATATACATTATATATAATAAAGGTAAAGATACACACAATACATCTTGGTATACAGCTACTCACTTATTTTACAGATACTTTTGTTTAGCATCCGAAATAAATTGCTACAAAAATATTGGCAATTGGAATATTGGCCGTCAGCTTTTCTGCTTGTTGGCTAATTATCATCTGTATATGCATACAAAGATACATATATATATATATATGTATATATATATATATACATATGTAGATATACATATGTAGATATATAGATATATTGTGTACTTACTTCTTTTTGGCTCTGTTGGTCAACGCCCAGCTGTTGTTGAGCATTTAAATTTGTGTTGCTGTTGTTGTTTGGCTCAAACGCAAAGAGTGCCGCTGACAGCTCAATTTGTTATTTGTTACCAGGCAAACAAAGCAACAAAGATACAAAGATACAATTGCGCATCTTAAACTCTGCCATTGCCATATTGGGCTCGTGTTCCCATGCTTTTGGCTGCTCTTGTTGCTGTTTACTTAAACGATCTTAAAACGAGCCGAAAACAACTCTGAATTAGGAGTTTTTGGATTTTCTAATTTGCGTGTGCTGCATAAAAATTTGCTGGCTGTGTGTTTTTGGCTAAAAGGAAACCCCTATTAAATTCAACAATTTGCTTCGACTTAGCTGTGCGTGTGTGTGTGGATTAGTGTGTGTGCCTGCATATTAAGATTAAGGCATTAATTAAATCAAAACCAAACGATTAGATGTCTGGTCTGGTCTAGTCTTTAGCACGTGTAAATGAGCCTCGTCTGGCCATCGATATGACCGTGTGTATGTGTGTGTGTGTATTTAAACAGCTAACAAACAAGCAAGCAAACACACAACAGCCAAAAGTCTTTAAACTCTTTGCAACCAGTCGCAAATATTTACGCAATTCTTGGCATCTTTCGATCAATAAAATAAGTACACAAAATAATATAACTTACCCCCCAGGCACATTGAATAATTGTCTACATATGTTGCAAAAATATAAAAAAAATAAATATATATACAAAATGCAAGTCAAATTTAATTGCACAAAAATATTCAAGCAGTGCGTGTGGCATGAGAAATGCAAAAGGGATCAAGTCGCCATAGATGCCAGTTCTGGCTAGCATATGTGTGTGTGAGATGTGTGTGTGTGTCTATCTATGACGGTGTCGTGTCTTTCTGTCTGTTTTGTTTGCTCGAACTTGCTACCGCAACACGCGAGCACAACCACCACACATGCATGCCACACGCTGCCAGCAACGCCAACATTTTGCAGCGGTCTCTGCTCCCAAACGTGGCAACTTTTCACATTTGGCAGTCGGCTCGGTCAGTTTAAGACTCTGCATACATATAACACTTTAACACTGTTAACTTCAAATTGCATATTTGTCCAAAGTAATGAGACTTTTCACAGTTTGGCGCGCCAGTTTCTTCTATATCCCCTCCTTGTTGCAACTCCTCTTCCCTCTCTCTCTATCTCTATCTGGCTCTTGTGGGGCAGCACAGCGTGAAGCTGTCCACAGACAATGTTCGCTTCATAGAATGCACTATGGGAATTTTGTGGTATTTTCATTAACAAGTTTTCAACATGTGTGTGTGTGTGTGTGTGTGCAAGATTTTGCGGCATTTTTAATTTGTTTGCGATTAACACGCAAACGTTAAAATTTTTCAAGGCACACATTTTCTCATTCATAACACAAAATATATGCGTAATATGAGTTTTAGATTATTATACATATATCAACTTATCTGCTACGCAAGCACTAAGAATTCCCAGCTTTAAGTTGCTAATCTTTATTGAATTAGTATGCTGTAAATATGATTGTTGGGTTCAAATGATGTGTGCAAAAATTATTAATAGTTAACTGCTATAAAAGATTAAATATAAACTATATAACAATGGGAACTGCTAATAAGTAAATAAATAGTTTAAGCAGTTTTTATATATAGTTATAGATATTTTAGTTAGTCGCCAGTCGAGAGAGCTCAACCAATAACTTGTCTGATCTAGAATATATATATATATAGTTTACCAAGTTTCAGTAAAAAATAATAAATAGCAAAAACTTTATTATTTTTACTTTTTTTTTGATGATTGCCTATGTTGCTGCCTGAATACAGTTAATTAAACGAAGATTCCACGAAAATGAGGCAATTTTGCATGTGTTATTTGCACCAAGGAGCTGAAGTTTAAGTGCCATGTTTTTATAGCTAAGCAGCAGAGATGGGGCAGACATTTTTTTTTGCGCAACTTACAAGAGAATAAATTCGAGTAAATCCAAATACATTGTTTTTTTTTGTTTGTTATTAACTATAAAGATGGCTGAGGGAGCTCCGCCTGGCCGCTTACAATTAATTAACGGCAATGAGAGATGTTTTGCCGTTGCTTTGTGGCTGCCTCTTTATGGCAACAAATGTGCGTTGCTTTTGTTTCTTTATGTTGCAGCAGCAGCAATAGCAACAGCAACATATTGTGGCATTATTTGTACGTTTATTTATTTTTTTTTTGTCTAGCTAATTTTCTATTTATTTGACCGCACAACGTGCAGCACCCCGTCTGAGAGCAGCTGTGTGTGTGCTCCACAATCCGTTTAATTTATGAGTTTTTTGCACTCTCAGCGCGCGCAATATTAAAGAAAATGTAACTGGAGCTGTTTTTTGTTGTCATTTGTTAAATAGGAGTTAAAGTTTGAATTCGTGTGTTTAACCGCACCCAGAACTAGTTTAAATGTGCTAAAAAAAAAAATCACAATTGCCTCAACTTGCGCTCATCAACTTGCAATTGACTCAAATGACATTCAAGATTCGAATGCCAGTTGCCAATTGGCAATTGCATATTGCCTATTGCCTAAACTGGCACACGCCGCCTGCTACTGCTACTAAGCTTAAAGTTCAATTCGTTTTGGGCCTGGCCCACAGCTCAAGCTGGAGTCTTCGTCTGTGCGTGTTGTCACAATGCCAGAGCTGGTGCTGAGCTGGTTGCTTAGTTTGTGGCTGGAACTGATTGGCATTTGACATGGCTTTTTGCAATGATTTATATTGCTGCCCCATTGTACAGCATTTGTTGCTGGTCCACTGTCCACTGTCCCCTTCGACTATCATTTTTTTGTACGCCGCATTTAATAAGCTGATGTGAATTTTTTATTATTAAGTTTCTTATATAAATTAATTTTCTTGATTTCTACTTGAGCAAGAAACGATTTGAATGTGCACATGGCCAACAACTGCATACATCAGTTTTCTGTGTAACTGTTAGAAATGCAAACATTTCTTTGCCCACATTTATCTACATTTATTCATGGCTTTAAGCTACGTAAATCAAAGATTTTGTTGTCTGTTGTTTATTGCAGCGGCTGCTGCTGTTTGTGGCCCACAATTTGCGCAATTAATTGCGCACAAATTTGAAAATGGCCACAAATATTAGTTAGCCGGTTGCTGCTGCTTAGCCGTTGCAATTCGATATCGACTGAAGATTGCACCGATCAGATATGGGATAAACGGTCTGCCGTCTTGCCATATTGAGCTAAAACAACAACAATTAATAAGCGCATATCAGTTGCAACAACAACAGCGACAACAACTACAGAAACAACAACAACAGCCACAAAAACTACAACAACTTTTGGTTTCACATTACACATTTAAAAACTTGTTGCTGCTGCCGGGTGGAAATTGTTGAATGCATTTAATGCCATTAATCAATTTGCAGTCTACACCGATTTTCGTGTTCGATGCTCTGGCTACTCTGGCAACTCTGGCTGGCAACGATTTGCGGTCAGTTTGTGGGAGCAACACTTAAAAGTGGTTTCGCCTATTTTTCATGACACCACAAAGTGAACACACGCAAAACTGTACAGCAATTTGGAAAATGCATTGAGCAATTAAACCGATTTTATTTTTTTTTTGAAGGGGTCGACTAACTAACTAACCAAATTATATGGCCTACAAACTCTTAGCAAATCACCTCATACCAAGGGCAGCTCATTTCTAACACTTGTATTTACTGTTACTTAAAAATTCCATATACTTTGATTTATATATGCATTTTTTTTTTAAATTTAAAGACATTTTTGTGCATTATAGCCAAGAACAGTTTTCTAGATCTCCCCTATAAAAAATGAACTTTGTTAAAGTTTTAAGCAAATCGTTCCTTTTTAGTGTTCAATATAAATTTATTCATAACACATTAAGTAAAATAGTACTTTTAAGTACACTCATTGGAGTTTTCACTGTTTTTGCTGTATTATCGTTTGGTATTTCCTATTACATTTATTTGCCTATCATTTCGCTCCCCTCAAGCAAACACATCTATAATTCCTAGCAGCCGATAAGCCCAATTCGATTTAATTTTAATAAATCAGAAGCGTTTTGCATGTGCGTAACTGGTTTTTTTTTTTATATTTTGAGTCAGCTAAAATTCAAAAGCAATAAAGTGTATTCCAAATTTGTGATTTCCCTGACTGCACCCACAAAGCACAAATGCAGCTAAATTGTGTTGTGAACGAAATGAAAGTAAAAAGTAAATTAAGATCGATTATATTTTTTATTTTTTGCCTATTTCGAATTTGGTTTTCGTTTGGTAAGTTTAACTTTGGCATTTTGAATGTTTGCAATGCACCTAAACCGCTTCCTTAGAAATCCAATGATTCAGTTTTATGTATTTTTTTGTTGTTTTTGTTTTTATTTTTCTTGCGGCACACACTGTAAATTGGCAGGTAGTTGCTGCTCCTCTACAGGCAGCACTTTGCCACTTTGCGGCTGTCCGGCCTACTACTTTATGTTAGTGTGTGAATTTTGAAAAGTTCAATCCCGAGGCCATAGGAGGAAGATAGGGGCGTGGCTAGGCTGTCATATAGCTGCCTGACTGCCTGGGTAATACAAGTGGTGCCATAATAATAATCAATAAGCAATGGAAATGGAAATGCAATTGGCAAAGGTAAAAACTTATGAACTTACCCACAATGTTCATTCTCGTCGTCATCGCAAATCGAAAATTGAATTCGAATTTGAATTTGAATTTGAATTTGTGTCTGGGCATTCGAAATTGATGTGAAAAACGTGAGAAACGGCAAATGCACGAACATTTTGTACATCGACGGTTTTGGTATTTTATTTATATGTATTTCTATATTTATGGCTAGGTGTGGCCAAAAAGCACCAACAAAATCAGCAACAACATTAACAACAAACTCAACAACAGATGCAATTAAATTATCGCAAATTTATGATAATTTCAAGCCCAAGAAAGATAAATGGCCAATTGCAGAAGTTTTAATTGATATATGAAACAGTAATGCATAATATAAATAACAAATTACTTAATATGTTTTTAAACTTGTTTGTTTAAAAGTAGAACTACAAAAAGCAAAACTTGCGATGCCTTTTTGCTTTTTATACCCTGAAAGAATGGAAAGAGGGGTAATTTCAATTAGCGTAGCAAGAAATAATGAATACAATAAGTATATATATATATACTGATCAGCATAAATAGTAAAAGTCGTCTTTAAATCAAGTTTATTTCATTTATATCGAAAACTGATCTATTTTAATATGCAAATCGATTTACGCTATACGAGACACAATTGTAAAAATATAGTCTTTTAATTGTTGCTACTGTACGAATTTCATTAATTTAAAATATTGAATTTACTAAGTAAGCTTAAATTCTGTATTTAGTTTATCAGTTGAGCCCTAACTTGTTTTTTCTATTTTCAAAACCTAATAGATTCAATGACAGCTATTTAGGCATGCTTTTGAGTATTTAAAACATATGCCAGTTTTAACATCTTAATACAAAATTTAACACATTTTTATCTCACGTTTATGATATTTATTTTTGTGTATCTGCATAAATTAAAGCATACGAAAATATGCATAAATTTATTTGTTAGTGCCTCGATTTGCTTAAAAGTCAATGTAACGGAAGAAAAAGTCGACAATTCAAAACTCGAAAATGATTTATGGTCTCAAATTCAAACGCCCCGTTTTACGAGAAACAATGCATATTGCAGCTGCTGCTGCTGTTGCTGCTACTCCTCTACCGTCTAGTGTTGCAATCTTGTTGCTTGCACCAATTTGAAGCATTTCACATTTTTAATTTGTACGTGATAGGGCAAATAGTTGCCACTCGATTTTGTCTGGGGGTCGAGATCCATTTGTAGCTTTGTTTGTGTGCACAGGAATTATGCAGCAATTGCCAACGAGAGCTGACATTGTTGTTGTTGTTATTGTTGCCCCTTCATGTTGCATGGCAACGTTGCAGACAACTCGTCGTCTCCGTCTGTTTGTCTGGCAGCACTTAGCACGTGATTGAAAATTGCAACGAAATGAAGTGATTTGAAGCAATGCAACAAAACAGCAGCAGCAATAAAATAGCTCTCGTTTTAGTTCTTATTGCTTACAATTCATTTCGCAGTTTTTCCTCAGTTTTGCATTTAATTTGATTGAGCTGCAGGTTAGCCAAGTCGAGATGTATGTGTGCTTAACTTGTTAGACAAGCCAGATGAAAAAAAAAACAACAACAAAAAATACAGATATTTTTGTAGCGTTTGCCCTTTGTTTTTGGCATTAAAAGCAAATTTACAAATTAGTGTGAAGTTATGGCGAAAAATACACAATCAACAAGAACATCTCAAACAATAGCAATAAAGCCATTTAGGCAACACAAAATAACAGTTAGCCATATCACTGAAAATAAAAGACTAAGACGAATACTTTAAAATCAGCTAAAAATATAGACGAATTTTAAATACACTGCTTAGAACCTTTAATTGTAATTACTGCAACATTTTTTAATCTATTTATTAATAGTCATCGGATTCATCATAGTCAATTGAACGTTCCCAAATACATTTTAGCCGAAATGAATAGACAATTAGCAAAAAGTAAAGGCTGAACACTGTAAAAATATATAAATATATATATATATATATATAGATGATTGGGATATACATACGAATACCAGAAATTGACAAGCTTAAAGCATATGTACAAGTCGAACAACTCAAATAGATCAGAATCGTGTTAATCAACGTCGTAAAATTGTGCAAAACATTGGTTACCAAATAAATCAGCAGCCAACCAGGTGATTTCTGTGTTCATTTAAAACAGTTAAATATCAAAGATGAGCCAATCTTTATAGGCTTACGTAATAAATGCCCATAAGCAGCGAAGTTGTGCCAAATACATCCATCATAGATGATATGCGAAGCACAAACCAAAATATATTTCCTTTGGACCCTGTTGAAATGCAGTTGATTAGATGGAATATATATAAATATATATTGTGAACTTACATGTTCCCACACAGATGCCATAGACGGAAAGGAGAAACTCAAAGATGTAAATTATCAGGCAGCCCAGACGCAGATCGATGCAACAGCAGCAGCATTTCTTTAATTTTAATATACTACCCATTCGTGTGTGTTTGAGAGTGTTTCGAGTGTTTCAGTTGTGTGTTGATGCAAAAGTCATAGCCAAGCTATGAGGCCCTGATCTAGGCTAAGGTATTTGTAAACAACACACACACACACACACACAATCTAGTTGTATAACCCTAGTACATGCAATTTTCAGCAAGGTCAAAGTCAGCTGCTCGGAACCAAAACCAAACAAAAGGCATATACACTATGTAGTATTATATAGTATAGTATTATTGTATGTGTTGTGTTATATGTTTATTATTCTAATTTAGCCTTTGTTCTGAAAGACACAACTTCAACTTTGACGACGAAACAAAGTTGGTTGGTTGGTTGATTTGGTTGCCGTCTATAAATTAAATCACGCGTATCTGAATTTCGCGGTTTTTTGGTTAATTTTTGTTGCGGGTGTTTGTCATTTAAATGGAGTATATATATTTGTATATACATATATATATATATATATATGCATTTGCCTCTATCCACTTACCTTTGCGATATATTCAAACGAATAAAATAACCATTTAAACAGCTTTTAATTAACAGTCAGAACTCAACACTCGGCAACGAGCAAACGCACGTGTTCCATATACCATCCCCTAAAAAAAGAAAGATATAGAAGCAATAATCTGAGCAGTCATTAAAATTCATTAGCCATATCCACGTCGTCGTTAGCTATTATTAATAAACACTCAAAAACAATATAAACTCCCATATTTTTATTAATGTATCTTTAAGCTGTTGGTCAATTGCCAGCCGCCAGCTGCATTGCCAAAAAATCAACACAATTCAAATTGGCCAAACAAAAATATCAGAAAAGGTCAACGTGTTTTTGAGCTGTGTTAGAATTTCGCACGCTCTGACCCAGCCCCAAAAAGTGCAATTTTTCTCATTGTCAATGTAGATCAGCTTAATTTAAATGTGGCTCAGAAACATTTACAAAATAAATATTGCACTTTGAATAAAAAACGAAGAAAATCTATTAGAGGATAATAGGATTGCTGATATTAGCTGAACGTGTTAATATATTAAAAAAGACATATCCACGAACATAGTTGAATCTATTCAGATATTAATGCTATATATATTTATGTACATTAAGAAGTCGGCGATGCTTCCATCTGCCTTTCTTTCAACTTTTTATCGTATAAAAATACCACAGTTTTCATTTTAGCATTTTTCGTTAATAAAAATATTTTAATCAAAATATAAAATATACTTAATTATTTGTACTTAACTTATGTTGCTTTGTGTCATGGAATTTAGTTTCCAGAGCTTTATTAAATTATTCAAGAACTCAGTTTACAAATTACAATCTAAAAAGTTGTCCATACAGTTATAGCCAAATTGATATGTTTATATATATATGTCAGCTGAAAAAGAATTTATTTTAAACCCCCCAATGAAATCAAGCCATTTCGTGAACTTGGCCCTGATCGCTTACTTGTGTAATTGTTTATAAATAGAAATCAATTTCGTTTCATTTCGCTGATAAGCAATGCATATGACTAAGTTTAAGTAGCACTCCTCCCTCACCCGCAGAGCGCCCAAAGAAAAAGCTAACGGGTAAAGCTGGCAGTAGACACGTCGACATTTGGTCTGCGATTCTTCAGTGTATTTCGTTTTTACTCACGCCTTTAGTTTACATTACATAATTGACGCTAAAAATGCGAAAGTGTTTACAAAAAAAAAATTCGTATTATTTTTTAATATTTATAATTAAAAGGGGGAAAAAGGATGACAAGCGAATTGGTTATACCCTATTTAAAGATTTAAAATTCTCTTAAGGCTACGAAAGTCCTTTAATATTATGTTGTTATATGTACTATATATATATTTATATTTATTTTATATACTGGCAAGGAAATTGCAACTTTTGTTTAGTTGGTCAAATATATAGGGTATAATAGTATTTCATATTAGATGCTAAGCAATACAAAACCTGCTGACTAAAGAGAAAAGAACTCGACTTGTTTACTTTACTTAATATATATATGACACACACACACACACTTTCTTATGTATATACATATGTTGTGTGTATGTATATTATGCACACATCTACATGTATAGCGATTATCGTAAGCAGCACTTAAGGTTAAGTTTTTAAAAATAGTCACTGCTTGTTGGGGAAGTAATTGTTATTGCGCTAATTCGATAAGAGGTGTCTCTATGAGTGTGGCGGGAGGGGGTCGCTTGGGGTTATAATGAAGGTTGTGCTCTCTTCTCTCTCTTATACGCAAAGCTCAGTTGGCCAGTCACTTGAACAATAATACACGAAATAATGTAAAAATAAAGAGACAACAACCGCAGATAATTTGTAATCTATTCACTGTCAAGGTTGTCAGATGAGACATTCTCAACAAGAAATTCGTTTGTTTTGCTGTTGACGTTTTGTTTCTTTATTTTTAAATACATTCACTCTCCCTCTGTTTATTTGTTTTATTAACTCTTTTTTTTTGGGTTATTTTGCACATTTAGGTTGTAATTGTTTTTTTTTATTTATTATTATTGAGTATTGTTGATAACTTTATTTGCTTTGGCATTATAAAAAAAAAATGCAGAAAAACCAGCAATAAAAATTAAATTTCAAAACAAACGCAGCTTGTGTTAAAAAATTTTAACTTTTATTTTATTTGTTGATTTTTATCACCATTTTGACTCATTTTGTTTGTTTTTGTTACAACGTTTTTTATTTTTATTACTTTTGATTAATTGTTTTTAGATTATTTTTTAAATAATATGTAAAATCATTAATTTAAATACCTCAAGTGACATAATTGTGCCGTAACATTTCAGAAAGATTGTTGAATTTATTGGCGTTCGATCATTGGTTGTTTACATATATTTTCTTGTGTCTGGCAACTAGACTCACAACATTTTATTGTCACGTAATATATAAGTAAAGCTCTCGATATTCTGTTCAACTTGAAAGTGGGCGTGGATGCTGGCGTGGTTATGGTTTGTCATCATTTTTTTTTTCAACAACAACGTGTGCTTTGTGGCAAAAGGAAATCTTTATCTGGCTGAGACGTCAACTTTGTTTCTGCTGCTGCAACGCATATGCAATTTCCGTTTGCTGTCAGCAAACTGCCAGCAATATTCGACATGCAATTCTCTCAGCTGCTTAAGGCGAGAATATTGCAAGACGGGCCGTCATAAAATTTATACAATATATATATTTATTTACACACATCATAAGCAATACTTCAGCAATACCCTGTAAATATACAAATTGTTGAAATGTATCTTTTGCTTCACAAGTAAAATATAAATAAAGTTATTGGGTTAATTCACATTAGCGAATATATTTTATTAAAAACTTAAACTTATCTGAAAATAATAAATCCAAGCTGTTATTCAAGATTTTTACTTAAAATTTTTTAATTTTTATAAATTAAATTTACATGGCATATCTATTTTATTAACAAATTTAAACTTAATTATAATTAATAAATAATTAATTTATATTACAATTGAATGATAAGATTTTACTTAAGATTTCTACTTCTGTGATTACATAATAACTTCTAGTCGAGCATAATCGAATAGATAGTTTCGCTGGCTTTTTGCAATGTGTTTTTTATACTTTTTTGAAGTTTTTTTTATTCTAAATTGCATTTGTTTTATCTTTTATATTTACAGCTCCACCTCTGGTTGCAATGGCATCTTTTCACGTCGCTTGGATTTCTCATCATTCAATTTGCTGCCAAAGACGCGTCTAAATTCTTATCAAGTAAAGGTGAGTTATTGCCACAAACCAACTGCAAATACTATTTTATAATCAAAAGGGGCAACTGTGTGAATAAATTTATATGTATCCATATGGAAATGGTTACATTTGCTGGCTATTTTCATTAATCAGCAGTCTCGTCTCTAGCTTTAGCTTGCTACTCGATAATTGTGACTCTTCTGCATCTCATTCACAAATGGGCAATTCTGGGCTTGACTATCGAGTTCTTGGAAAACTACACACACACACACACACTAAATATATATTTCCGTGCAGTGGATAAAAAACTGCCTGCCTTGGCAAACTAGCTATTGGATACGCTTCTTGGGACAGGGCATGGATATGGGTGTTAAGGGAGGGTTGGAGGCGACACAGATGGGTTGTTATTGTGGCATTGTTTGCGTAGCGCAAAGTTCCGATTGTATCCAGATGTTGTTGTTCGGGCGGCCAGCAAAGAAAATGACGAAATTCCTAAGAAAAGCACTGCAAGAAAATTGTTGGCGTAGCAAAGATTTCAAATATTTTTTGTTATATATATATATATATTTTTTTAGGTGTCACATGAATGCATGTGAGGTATATCATGATGTTGGGGAATATACATATACAGATATCCATTTAGAGATAACGAACTAAGTGTGGATGATTTAATAAAAGTCGACTGTAGCAGTTAAGATTTCATGTTTATTTATGGCTTGTGATTTTACTGGAAAAGCTAATCAATCAAAACAGTAAAGCAGAAAGGCTTTTGTGTAAAATTAAATAATGATCAACATTTCTTGAGAATAGTTTTTATCAGTGCCTTTGATTTGATTTTAAGAATTACAAATCTTGTCTTGCTAAGAAAGTGTTTAAATAGTCAACAACAATTATTGAGAATTGACTTTATCAGTACTTTCGCTTTGATTTTAAGAATTAAAAATGTTGTTTTACATATAAAATGCTTTCAGCGCAAAGCAAGAGTATTTCAGCTTCATTGTCTTTGCATTACTTGCGGCATTTTTGTTTTTTTTTTTGTGGCAGCTGTATTTGATTTCTGTTTACACTTTGTATAATGCCAATGTTGGCATATTTTGTGTATTCTGTTGTTGTTGTCGCAAAGCTGTCATATCAGCAAGCGGCAATTTTCAAGTGCACATTGCTTTGATATCATCATCATTGTTATTATAATTATTTTGTTGTGGTTGATATGGGTCTGTGTATATTTAAACGGATATTGAACTACTGAGCAGACCGCCCAAGTTGCCTCATGTGGCAATTAGCTTGCGTGTCGATCGCAAATGCTCGTCTTTTTTTAAGCTTAGCTCATGAAATCATAAATTGGCCAAGACAAGACAGCTGCACATAGAAATTGCTTCACGAGAGTTGCAAGTTTCCTTTGCATATTTCATGGCCAGCAGACTGTGCGGCGGCAATATCCTCGCAGGACACACAACAACGACAACACCAATAAAAGCAATTGCATTTTAGATAATGTGAAAAGGAGAAGGGTACGGGGACTGTTTAACAATAGCATAATATTTGTGGCTACCTGCCGCTTTGTATCTGTATCTTTATCTTTATCTATCTGTATAAATCTGTATTTTTAGCCGTGCTTTGTAAATCCCTTGGCCAACTTATTTTCTGTCTGCACGCAGCTGCTCAGTTCAGCTCAGCTCTGCTCTGTTCTGCTTGGTTGCCTTTCGTCTGGAGCGATTTGCCTTAAAGAAAGAGAAGAAAAAAAAACTATACATTAAAATATTTATTTTTCCGCTCACTCTTCTTTTACTCTCTGTTGTCTTGTTCCGTTTTGGCAGTCTGCCGCTTGGCATGCATTTCGAATTGCATTTTGTATTGAATTTATAAATATTTAATGCCATTCAAAATGGCATGCAATCGCCCAGACCAAGTCAAAACCAAAAACTGAATTCGTTGCCGCAGATTCCAAGGTGTTGGAAAATTAAATTTGTATAAACCTACCATGACTAACTGTCTAGGATTTGCCGTTTTTTGGTAACTAAAAGCGGAGTCCCAAAGTCTCTTGCCGCTGATGCTGCAATTTCAAGGGCTTTAAAAGTTTCTCTGCAAATCGCCGACAGACAAGCAAAACTTTTTTTTAGTTTTCTTTTTTTTCCACCGAACTTGTCTCAAAATAAGTTTGGTAGTTTGGGTAGTTGGTGGGTGGGAATTCCCATTCAAGTTTTATAAAAAGTTTTGAAAAAAAAAAAAAAACAAAAAGAAATGAAAACGCAAGCGTAGCTTTTGGCAATGTCGCTGATTGCAATGCCAGGCATAGTTAACCAAAAATAAAAAGTCTCGATTGCATATCCTAATAGCCGTTACGCAGTGTTTGCCCAAAGGATTAACCATAACCAAACCGGTCTTGCTGCTGTGCGCCCTTCTCATAATAATTAACACAAGTCAACTTGTTAATCATTCAGCAATTGGTGACTTGATTCCCAAAAGGGTTGAGCTCACTCTTAAGCCGTCTTGCTGATTTTTTAATCAGCGCATATCATTGCTTCCCCACGGGTCTCCCCTCCCCATCCCTTTTTACAACGAACCGTCAGCGATGCCATCAGCTGTCAACATTTTGTTCGGATTTGTAGCTCAATGAAAAGAGTTTCCGTAGCCAAGTCATCTCACTTTTAAGCAGCTATAATTATAATTAACAATACAGAAAAAACCCCTGGAAATTGCCCAAAGGACTTAATGAAGTTATATATACGTATAAAAACATATAAATTTGCGTATCTGATTTACGGGTGGTTTCAGCGTGTTTTCATTGCGACTTAAGTCGACTTGTTTAATTATTTATTACGCTTCACATTTTTTGATGGCACATCTGCTAATTGTTGTCCGATAGGAAATCCAATTTTGTTGCTCCCTTTAATTTTTTTTTTGAGGAGTTTTTTACAAAATAAGTTATGGATTATATTGGATTATTCTTTTTATTACAAAAAAAAAAATAATATAAATGAAACTATAATTCTGTATTAAATTAATTTAATAATTTTTTTTTTTTGTAAATTAACTGCGAATATTTTGTGTGCGAGCAGTTCCCAATTGGATGGTTAGTATGCCAATTAATCTTTGTCTTTGCGCTGTTCCCAAAAAAAAGAAGAAGGGTATACAAAAAAAAAAAGAAAGAAAAAAGGCAAACTTTAAACAAGAAAATATGCTTTTATAAATGATTGATGAGCACGTTCATCTGGCTATTCAGGCAACGCATTTGTCGTGAATTGGAGCTGAAATGCATATGGAAAAATGCGTATTCCAAATATTTGCACAGATATTTCTTGTCTTCGTTTTAAATTTGTAAACATATTGGTATTTCTCTCTTTTGCTTTGATTATTTTAAAAGTTTTTAAAAAGCTTTTCGTGGCCACTTGCCAACCTACCACATGTTAAGGCTACTCTCTTCTCCAGAGCATTTCCGTTTCAAACTGCTGACGGCTTCCGTCGGTGCGCATTTTCCGGTAAAAAATAAAAAAAAAAACAATGCGCAGCGGGCGACTACAAATTTGGAAAACTTTGACACACACACAGAGAGTGCTGCAATGGTGCCCAAAAATATTTTGCACGTTTAGTTGACACTCTTGGAAGTGGTGACACTTTGGAGATTGATGGCTGCATTCATTTATTCTTTCCCTGCAACATATATATATATATATATATATGTATATATATTGATGCCTAAAATGTCAGCTGCAGTAAAAATGCCTGATCCATAGGCGTTGTTCAAGTGTGTGTGTGTGTGTGGCAGCATAAAATGCGTCTTGTAGGCGCCAGTCCGAGAATAATTTATGCAATTGCAAGTCTCCAAAAGGCAACGAAAAATTGCCCAACCAAAATATTTATGCATGCTGGCTGCAGAATCGAGTCTGTGTGTGCACCAGTATATATATATATATATATATATATATATAGATAAGAGTGTGTGTGTGTATGCATAAGATTCAGCCATGTTATAGTTTATGGCCCAAATCACTCATCGCAGACTGACATTTTGGCTGCGCTTTACCGATTTACATTTTTAGGCGCTTGCAACGGGCATTTGAATTGTGCGACTGAGAATGTGTAGGATTTTATTATTTATTTATTTAAAGTGAACTAAATTCAGTCGACTTAGAAATATACAACCAGTAAGCAGTACGTTAAATTAAAAGCAATATTAAATATTTAAATTTAAATTAAAAAGGAAACAACAATGTTACAAAAAATGAAAATAGAAAATTGTAAATTTTTGTGTAAATCATATTCCGAAAACAAGACATTTAAAGTTGAAACTTAATGATAGAAATAAAGAACTCTAAAATTTTAAATTAACAAAGTCGTTTGTAATTATTTAGAGCACTTGAAAATGCTTATGCAAAGAATAATTAGAAGTATAATTTTTAAGCTGGAATTAAGAATTTCTAATATATTTTAACGAATATAATTTTTCACAACTGATTAAATTTTATTTTTAAGAGTATTTGGTCTGCTGGGCCCAGCACAGCTTCTACTAGTTTTTATAGAATCTGTTGTAAATTTGCAGTTTATTAAAGTGCCACGCCCACACAGGTAAATGGCTGTGGGGCATGTTTGCTACGTTTTGAGTGCCGACTGCCGAGTGGTGAGTGGCGTCTCGAGTCTGGCAAGAAGATGTCGGAGTTGGCAGCTTTGTCAGCTGCAAGTGATGGGCGACGCCGCTGCTCGACTGCCTTTAACATGACATTTATTGTAACTGTTGTTATGTAGCCCGCCGCAATATTGTAACACGTTAGTGTTGCTGCTGTTGTTGCAGTTTCTGTGGCTGTTGTTGCTGTCATTTAAACATTTGATGTGCATTGTGGTAGACATGCCCTGCAGCAGACGGCGCCAGCAGCAGCAGCATTGATAAGTTGTAGTCGTCGGTCGGAGTCATTGTCATGGCAACATGTTGCCAGCATTTGCTCTTGCAACGTCGTCTGACAGGCAGATTAACAGACATATACGAACACATATGCATGTATATGTGTGTTGTGTCTGCTCTTATCAAGCAGCCATTGTCATTTATTTCAATTTTTGCATCTTGTTTGCTGGCAATCATCTGCAAGCCAGAAATTTGTACAAGTGCCTGCCACGACACGTTGCAAAATGAATAATTACGCGTGTTTTGCAGCAGAGACAACAACGACGCACTCATCGCCTCCCCCTGCCCGTTTCCCCCTGCCCACTTATTGTTCTGTGCCACGTTTCTTACTGCTTAATTAAAATTAGCCCATCCTTTTTTAACAAACTCAAAAAATACATAAACCACTCTTGTAAAACAATACATTTTTCTTGCTGCAGGTCACGGCATATGTCTTTTTTGGTGGCAAAAGCCATTTTTGAATGTCATTTTAAGCCAAAAATTTAATTTCAAATTTGCTCCAAAACAAGCGCTGGATTATGCGGCTAGAATGTTAACGAGAGATTAGATCTAGAAGACGACATTAAAATGTCGTTGAACTTGTGTGGGATCCATTAAACAAAATTTCAAATTATTCTTTTTGAATTATTAGCCACAGGCTGGCCTGCCATGCATTTTCCTTGAGAATTGAAACGCACACAATCACACACAAATATACATACACACAAACAGACACTCACACACAAACACACACATACACAAACACACACATACACAAACACACATAAACACACACAAACAGACCTCTTTTTCAAACATCTTGTGTTGTGTTGAACTAGCTTTTGGACGCGCTAATTGTACCGACAGAAAATGCGATGTGCGATGCATTAAACAAATTTAAAATACATTGATATTTGATGTTAACGAGCACTTAATATAATTATTCAAATACATTCAATCACACGCATGCATCATATATATATATATATATATATATCTAATATAATGTACTTGTATAACCCAAAAAGTGCTTCAAAGTCTGCCCACACGCTGAGTGTAAAACGTAATTTGCATTTCCAGCATCAACAATCAACAAGCGAGAAGCAATAAAATCAACACGAGTTTATGTATTTTTAAAGCTTATGCCTTCAATCACAAACTGCATATATATATATTTATATATATCTCCCTCTCTGTCTTGCATAGAATGTGACATGTCCACACCCAAAATTAAAAGCTCGTCTGGCAATTTTTTTATGATTTGTTTTCGAGTTCTATAATTCTGCGATGCTTTGTTAACCGTTTTAGCCTTAGCCGAAATCAACTAGTGCAACTGCAATTATAAATATTTTAAATATTTGTTTTGCACTTTTTAAAAACACTTTAAATTGAACATCAATTTAGAACACAAAATTTAATTTCGATTCCAGTATTTGTCGAGTTTTAACACAACTATTAAGGTATTCCACTTTCGAGTTCAACATCATTTTGTGATTTCCAATGCAATTTAAAGTTACATTTTTTCTCTTGTGTTGTTTTACTTTTGTTGCATTGCGCGAAAAAGTTAATTGAAATTTTTTAAGGCTTGGCCTGACAGACATAAAAATTAATGTTGCATTGTTGCCAGCAGGGGTAGCAGCAGCTGCTGCTGTTGCAGTTGCAGTGAACCGCAACGGTTTGCAATTTTTCAAGTTAACGCTTCATTTGGCTGCAAGTGAAATTGGCTGAGTTGAAAAAAAGGGTAAGAGAATTTTGGTATTAACAATAAAAATGCCTTTTGTAATAACAATTATTACCCTTTCAGCGGTCAAATTAATGAGTGTTTATTTATGTATTGCACACTTATTGTTTTCTTTTCGTTTTTTTTTTTTCATTTTTATATATTCTGGGATTGTATATTATTTACTGAATAAATTGACATTAGTCTGATTCAAAATTAATTCAAAGAGATAATTTTACTACATTTCTCTAAAGATTGGCATATGTGAAGCAAAGTATTTATGATTTCTAATTATGAAATGTGAGTAAAACTTTCAATTTTATGCAGGATTTGTAAGTAAGTGGAATTAATTGCAGATTGATGCTGCAATCAGTTCATCAGAGACATCCAAAGCAGTCGTCGCAGAACTCATTAAAATCTTATATATATCTTATATATATATTCGCTGGATTCTGTTTGCTGGCAACTCGAGCGGCGACAAGTCAACAAACTTTTGGACAAACATATTCAAGTATTTATTGTTTTTACTCATTGCTGTTGGTGTTATTGTTGTTGCAGTTGATTGTTGCAATTGAACTCTCAGCCTCAGCCTATGTCCGCTGACTCAAAAACTCAGATTCAGATTCAGATTCAGACTCAGACTCAGACTCCAAGTTGGATCTCACAGTCGGTTTGGATGACAGCTGACTGACATAATGTCCGCTGTAAGTTTGTTTCCATTGGGCTGATGAGCCATAATGATGTTGATCATAATGACGATGACGTTACACAGTAGTCGGTCGGTCGCATCTCATCTCATCTCATCGCACCGGTCGAGTGTCAACCGTTTGACAGCGCTCCCAAGTGCTGCTCATGAAGATCGCTGCTTATAAGCACAACAAGTCGAGTCGTATTTGATGTTGATGTCTGCCAGCTGCTGCTGATGACCCAATACAGCCAGAACTGAGCAAATTCATTAGTATTTATATGTATTCACATGCATATGACTTGAAAAGCTATTTCTACATATTGGTGCATTTTATTGCTATCAAAAATCGATTTGTATCGATAAACGTAGATAAACTAAAATAAACTCAAAAATATAAATACTTTATGCAGTCGGATATGCTTTCTTCTGACCATTGCATACTCTTAATGTTTTCAGTGTATATTTAAAGATTCCTTGCGTTCAATTTATAAATTCTTATCAAAAGAGCGTAGATTTTCTGTGCGGTTCGTAGCAACTTCTTTTTTTTGTTGTTTATTTCTTTAAATAGAGTAGTTAATTGCGGTCATAGTCATAGTCAACTACAATCCGTTGAGCTGTGCAAATGCATTAGATGCTCATTCAATCAGTGCGCTTTTGCGCTTGATGCGATAGTTTATTGAATATTATTTTAATCGTTGCAATAATTTCGAATGACAGTTGGATGATTTATGTGCGCCTTCTCTGCGAGACTGACTTGTGAGTGCATTTGTTAAGTTTGGCGAACATTTTAATTAAAACATTCGCCATGGTGCTCAACGATGACATAATCTCTGTGCCTGGCGCTATACTCGTAGTCGGTAGTAGTCATTAGCCACCCTCAAATAGCGACTCGAGACACCTAACAGCACAGGCCAGGCCAGAGTAGTTGCCATTGTTGCCTTTAGTTGTTGGTTGTTTGTTATTTGTTGTTGGCATTGTCTCGCCCCCAGATGTCTATTAGAGAGATATAAATATATATATATATATGTATATAAACATAAGTATTTAGGCTGGCGCTGTGGACAATAAATCTGATTAATGCGCAAATTATTTTCGATTCAAGGCAAGTTCCATTGGTAGCTCGACTTGACGCTTGAATGTGCCACATTTAAGTGGCACATATAATTTTTATGTGCTGTGTTGTATGTTGTTTTGACTTTGATTTATACTGGCTTTTGTGCATTGTTGCATGTTTGGCTTTTCGCTACTTACAACATTTTCTTGTTAATTACTGTTGTTGCTGCTTGTTGTTCTTGTCAACATATGGTCAAAATGAATTGACTGCTCCTCTTTGGCCAGAAAAAGCTTTTGTAATATTCCATGTATGTTAATTAACATTTATTTTATACGATTTTTGCACATTTCTTTGTTATTTTTAAGGGGGTCAGGAGGGTTTAGATGGGGGCGGTGTGTGTGTGTGTGGGTGTGGGTGCCGCCGCCGACACGCTTGAGGGCGTCGAAATCATATTTTTTCTTTCGAGTCTGTATTTATTTTTTAGCTTCCAAGTTTTTGTGCGAGTCGAATTTATTTGCGTTAATGAAAATAAATTGCTTAATTTGTGGAGTTTACATAAAATTAAGCGTAATTTTTCATTTGTTTTCTGGATGTGTCGTTTTTTTTTGTGTTTTCTTGTTAGTCTCACATTTTTTTTTGTTCATGCGAAAATAAAATGGGGCCACTGTGCTCATCAAATAACAACAAATGAAATCCATAAAAATATCAATTAGTTGTTTTTAGTATTGGCATGCAACATAAATATAAAAATGCCAGACTATTGTGCTGCATAGCAACTGTTACTTAGTGCAAAATATGTGTGAATAGAAATATGCATGTTTTTACAAGGTTTTACATGCATCTACACTTTTTTTTATGGGTACAACGCAATTTATTTTTATTTTGTTTTATGCGCTAGTTAGTTTTTTGTTGTTGTTTTTTTGCGCTTAGTTTCAGCTGCCTGGCATTCGGCAGTCATCCACTCAGCAAAGTCATTCAGCCGCAAGGAACAAGCTGCCAGTCATTGAAAAAAATAAGTCGAACAAGAATGAAAACTGCGCCAACGCCTGCTGCACATTATTAACTTTGCTCAGTTTCCGTTCTCGACAACGTCCTGTGCTTGAGGTCAATGCGCTGAAAGCTGCAGGAGCACAGGACTCTTGGCAGCCGCCAGCAGCAGCAAAAGCAACAGCAGCCAGCCACAGCCACAAAGCAGCAACAGCAACGGGCCACTTTAATTACAGCCAATCATTTATCATAAAATAAAATGCCATTCGCAAAATGTGAGAGACATATATAAGCTCAAGTATCTTTTAAATAACAAGAGAGAGAAAGAGAGACAGAGAGAGAGGGCCAATGGGAATGAGAGAACGAGACAACATGGCAGTTTCTGGCTAATCACATAATAGCTAAGCTTGCATGAGATGGAGCCTTTTACGGCACAAATGTGAGAGATTGCAAAGACCTCATTTAAATAAGTGTAATAAATTTTCAAATGCATGTTAAAAACTAGCTATAAAATTAAATACATTTCTTTCATATTAACTAATATGATCTACAAAATCTGTATTATGATCTAAAACTGCAAATCACTCAAGAATAAATTTACCTCTTTCTGCATAGCGCATTCTCATTTTTAATTTTGACAATGCTAAAATTATTATTACTTAATAAACAAACGACGCATATTTTATATATTTCCCAGTTCTACTTGTATTTAGTTAATGTCTCATCTCAAATTATATCAGTTTTTTTTTTGCAGTCTGTTTCACTAATTTTGTTTGCCAAGTGCAGCTCAAATTTCTCCTACCCGACTTTTGGCGTGTAGTCTTTTAAAAGGTGGCACATACAATGTGCAAGTAATGGACTGTAACAGCTTCTAATCAACACAAGACATTATGTAGCAGACACACACACACACACACACACACACACTCTCACAGCCATGCTTGATTTGATCAACGCTGTCGTCTTTTTCCTTATATGTGTGTGTCGCATAATCCAGCGATAATAGAAAACTGCTTTGATCCAATGCAATGGCTTTTATGGACAATTTGTAAGCGTCGCCTTTTGGCCCCCGCAACGTGTCAGCGTCCCTCCATTCCGCTCCTCTCCTCTCCTCTCCTTTACTCGTTACTGCTCGTCTGCCATCGATGCACGAAATTACCAATTTCTGGCCATAAAACGAAAGAGGGAACAAGTTGGCGCCATTATCCGTGCCGGGCTGTCGCTGTAAGCTCATTTTGTTACTGTCATTATGAGGCGGCGGCACGCTTAAGGATCATCTTTTTTTTTTATTATATATATTTTCTTTTTCTTTTTGCTGCAGCTGCCCCTTGTCCACAGCCAAAGTTGTCAACTAGTCTTAAACATAAAATTTTTACATAGGCATCAGCCCCACTGTACTTAAGCCGCTAGTCAGCCACTGACCTTGCAACCCAAGCACCTGCTGCTGCCCCAAATCAAAACCAACCAACAACAAAATGTGTCCTTCGACTGCAAATATAGAAATAAAAAGTAAAAGCCAATAAATTAAATGACAAAGCCTCCCATATTGAAATTTTAATATGTTAAAAAAAAATTAATGAAAAAATAAAAGCTTCATTTTTGTGGGACACTTAATGTGCTATTTGCAACAGCTCTGATTGCTGGCTATTTATTGTGTGCGGCAGGTTCAGACACCTTTAAATTAAATTGTGTCTAGCTAACGGAATGCCATAAAAATTCACGTTTAAAGCTAAGTTCCCTAAAAATATATCTAAAACACAAATGTTTCCCACGCATATATACATATATAAATATATATATATATATATGTATATGCATGTATAAGACCACGTCAAACAGACGTGGGGACCCTGAAGTCTGCGTGCCGCACATTTGGCAAATGCCTCCCGACGGAGGCAGCAAGGTCAAAGCACCCTACAAACACTTCAGCTCAAGGAGAAAGCACCCCAATGCTGCCTCCCACACACACAGCCCTGTCCCCTCTCCACTCCTCTCTCTCTCTCTCTCTCTCTCTCGCTCTCTCGTCGAGGCAGCCAGCAGGTTTATTAACATTTTACGCAACCCAAAAATATCGCACCGACGCAACATAAACATAAAAAGCCGAGTTGAAACCGAGCCGCAGCCGCAGCCGTCGCCTACGCAAAAGGCCAAGTGCAAGGACAGCCGCCTATTCAGATTGTATGTATGCGGGTGTGTGTGTGTGTGTGTGTGTGTGCGGGTGGGGCGTGTGGGTTGCTTTCACGGCCATGGTCATGTTTGCTGCTGCTGCTGCTGCTGGCTCAGTGTCACGGCCATGGCCATTGCCATGGTAATGCCGGCCGGCAGCTTGGGGCTGCCTGGATAAAAAGCTTTTAGAGGCGCCTATCGAGAGTTGCCTGCTCCCTAATTTTAGGCGCCTGCGCTGTTCTATCTCTCTCTCTCTCTCTCTCTGTCTCTCTTTTGGCTTTGGGTTTAATGTCCTTTGTATAGATACTTTTGCTGCATACTTTAGAGGCGCCACGCGTGCTTTTGCCAAACGTATTCAGCTTTTTCCACGTGTTTTGTTTGCTGTCTCCTTGCATGTGTGTGTACTTTGTGGCAGGCAAATCGAGAAAGTTGTCGACGCCGCCAGCAAATCTACCCATGACTAATGTGCCAGGCTAATGACGTGCAGCACACTCCTTCTCCTGGATCCTGCCTCTATTTTTTGAAAGTTTTGAGCTTTTTATGGCACTTAAAATTCTGTGCTTAACATGTGCTCAAATGTGTGTGTGTGTGTGTTGGGTAGTAATGAGTTAGGAGTATAGGAAAATCCCATGAGCTGCTTTTGGGTTTTTCATTCCTTTCCTTTCGTTGTTTGTTTTTTTTTTTTTTTTTTTTTTTTGCTGTTTGCCATTGCTGTTAATTTACATGGCGGCCATTATCAGGCATTTGTCTTGCAAATACCGCACATCAAACATGTTGCATGTTGCAATTTGCTGCTAGCATCAGCACAAAAAAAAAAAAAAACGAACAGACAAGCAGAGAGGAACAACACGCGACAATTTCCCAGCGGTTACTGGCCAACATCCTCAGCACACCCCACCCCTTGCCAGCGTCCCACAAGTCGCTCCGTCGCTCGGCGCTTTGTCTGCGCTTGTAATGATTAATGTAAAGTTTTTTTCCTCCTTATTTTTTATGTATTTTATTTACTTTACTTTTGCTTTGTGCATTTTTTTAATTTCTATTTATTTTTTACTTTAAATTTTTGCTTTGCTGCTGCACTTTGATTGTCGTATGTTTGCTATGTCTGTTCTTATTTGACTTGTGCGTCGCGTCATCAGCATATTAATATTGCTAAATGAAAAATTGCGAATTTTTTCTTGTTTTTTATTTTTATTTCACTTTTTTTTTATGTCTCCTCCTTGTCGCCGCATTGAAATTAAAAGCGCTCAAGTGAGTGACAAAGTCGGAGTCACTTAATTGCCTGCCGCTGAAAGGAAAGAGAGAGTTTTGGCTGGCGATTAATGATAATGGCAGCTGGCTGCTGGAAGATGGTGCATGTGCAACAACAGCCACAGCAACAGCATATTTGCCTCTTCCGCGTCCCATGCTACCCTTCTTTTGATGATTTCCTTCATTTGTGGATGATTAATGGTTTTGGTGACGTCATGTGGATAGGAGTACACTTGCGGCTGACTGTACCACCAACACCAACATTTAAATTATGATGATGCTGATTTTTGTCAAAAAAATATGCAAAAAAAACTCAAAAAAAGAAAACGTTTTTTGCTGTTTTTTTTGTTGCGAACAAAATGTTGCTTAAATAAATCTTTTCAGAATTAATGAGCGTTTGTGACAGCTTTTTTTTTTGTTGGTACTTTTTTTTGTTAAATTTATGCAAATTAAATTTACCAAAAAAAAAAAAAACGAAATTTAAGACTCGTGCCAGAATTATATGCTCATTTTATTAGATTTGCATATCTCTCTTGACTTTTTGTCATATTTAATTGTAATTTTTCTGTTTATTTGTGATTTTTATTTTAAATTATTTTTTTTTATAATTATTTTTCGTTGAATTTTTGGGAATCATTAATTTAAATTATATATTTTTTTTCGGAATTGCAGTGCGGTTGGCGCGACAACATTTGATCTGGTATTTGAAATTGCCAGCTGGTGGCAAGTCAATTAATCATTTGATTCTTTTCAGAAGTCGAATTGTCTTTCCTTTATTTTTACTTATTTACACAAGAAATTCTTGTTCACTTTTTTTTTTATTATGCATCCTTAATGGTTTTGATGCGACAAACGCTTTATTTACGCCTGAGCACTTTCACATGATTCGCATCCACATCCGCAGTTGGAGCCGCATCCTTGCGTCAGGCGCTGTCTTCCTCTTGAGCGACGGGCGTCGCTAGCGTCAGCCTCTGCAACGCTTTGATGCATTAATTTCTTACCTTGTCTGAGCTGAGTGTATCTGTGTCTGTGTATTGGTGTTGTTGCCTCCGACAAATTCATTCATCATGAATGAATTGCTGGTGCCGCCTTGACACTTTCCAGCGAAGGCGTCAGACTGTAAACTATGAGATACAAGCTTAAAGATACAAACTAACACATCTAACAGATACAATGCCTGCGGTTGCCTTGACTCCTCTTCGACTGTTCGACTGACAGACTCATCGACGCACACACACACACACATAAGGAGTGGAAATGATTTGCACGTCTTTGGCCGCAAGTATTTTCTGGCTGCCCTTTGGCATTGCTTTTTACGCGCGTGTTTTTCTTTGCTTTTTCTCGCCTTGTTTTTTTTTTCTTTTTATTTATTTTTTGTATTTTGTATTTTGTATTGTATTCGTTAAATTTTGTTTGCCTGCTGTTGTTGTGCTTTTTATCCTTCTGGCATCTGGTATCTACTCAGCAGCTACTCGACAGTCACTTAAATTGCCATTTCAACAGCTCATTTCGCCTGGCCATGGCCTTAAAGAGCTATCTAACCACCCCTCGTCCTTCATCCCCTCTAGCTGCTACCCCATATCTGCTACCCCAACTGCTTTTGCAATATTTGCTTGCTGCGGGTTCGTTGTCTGCTGCTGCTTTTGCTGCTCTGCTGCTTTCTTTTTTCCTTAGCACGTGCACAACCAAAAAAGGTAGTTCAACTGCCATTTATCATACGCAGCGTTGTACACAGGTATTTGTGCTGTCTGTGTGTGAGTGTGTGTGTTTGATTGTTGTGTGTATTCAATGCGAAATAACTGCCAAAAATTGACGAGTTTGCTGCACATGTTAAATGCTGCTGATCAAAATGCACAACAAGCAACGTTTTTGTTATGCTTGAACGGAGCAACGGAGACGGCTCCCTTTATAGGGGCGTGGCCTAAGGGTTCAGTTACCAGTTTAAGTTGAACTCCACTACAACCGACCACATGCTGGCTTGAAGAGTTCCCCTAACTTATTATATTATTATTGTTGTTACTTTCTGACTTGGACTCTGCCTGCTGCCTGCTGCTTTCTGTTATCTGCAACAATTTAGTGGCACTTCCTTGCGCCATGTCGCCGGTCAGCAACTCGACGTCAAGAGCAGCAATGACAACAACAACAACAACTGCTGCTGGTAGGTTCATTGCTCGTTAAGTTATTGTCACCTTTATGGACGCTCGAGCGGGTCCAAAGTGTCTACACAGGACATGGCAGTAGACTTGGCATTTTCTTTTTCAAGTGCTTGCAGCTTGTTGCTGTTGCTGTTGTTGATGGCGCGACGCTGATATAAAAAAAAAAGTTTGCCGCCTCGATTCGATTTCTTTTGAAATTGCAGTCGGCAACGTTTCACAGCCAAATGGCATTGCAAGTTGTTGTTGTTGTTGTTGTTGTTCCTGTTGTTATTGCTGTTGCTGTTTTTGTGGCAAGCACAAAATGTAAAGAATTAAATGTGGAAACTTTCGTGTTGTGTGCTGTCTTCGCTTCACTTCCGTTCATTGATTTATAAAAGCTTGAATTTACACACACTATGTGTTTGCCATAAAATATAATTGCAACTTGAGTCTATCTCTCTCTCTCTTTCTGTCTCTCTCTGTGCATGCATTTCGTTCCCTTCTCAGGCATTCAACTTGGCTTAATCTCTTGTATAAATGCAGCTAATTCGATTTTGAGAACTTTGTCTTTTGTGGCTGGCCGTAATTAACTTAACTTAACTTATTTACTTGCGCTAATTGAAGTTTGTTAACTTTAGTTGTGTTCCGCTGGCCAACACACATTTTACTCACTTACTTGCCACATCCATATAACACTCATGAATATTCACACTTGCATACTTGAATGCACTCACTGACTGCACGCTTTGCTGTGGCATTTCCTATTTAATATGCCTGAGCTCAACTGGCAAATCAATTTCAATACATCGATTGTTTTACGCGTTGCATGTCTGAGATGCATGGAACTAGCCCCCGCTCTCTATTCATGTTGCATGTTGTCCCTTATGGATTTATAAGTGCACTAATAATTTGTGTTGCATGCTCTGTTGGCGTGGCACGTAGCAAATAGCTTTTGAGGTTCAATAATAAATGCGACTGGCTTTGTCAGGATTACCGTTTCAAGTGGTCCACTTCAGCGTGTCCTGCTCCTTCTATATAAATTGCACCTGTGTCTGATGTTCTGTTGCATGATGAAGCGGTAACCTTAGCAAGACCAAATTAATTAAAGTTTTCACGAGCTACCTTAAAGTTTCCGCTGGAAATAAAGCTTTCGCTTTTTGTACACGCCAAGAAGTGATTGATGAGGGGGCAGAGGAGGCGTGGCGCCAGACAGGGCGGGCAACTACTGCCAAGACGACGACAACGGCGACACAGGAAGAGCTTACATGCTTTTTATTTTGTTGCACCCTCAACCTTATTTCCGATTGCTTGTTAGAGATACTCTCCAAAGACACCCCCTACCCCTCCCACCCGTCGCCCTCCTCTCTGATGTGTTCTTGGCGCAGACATGCATTTTTATGCGCCGTTTGCCGTTTCTACACATGTCTATGGCATTTTTATGGCAAACTTTTTATTTGCACCTCATAAAATGCCAAATGCCCCGCGTTGTATGCAGCACTAAACACAATGCAGCAGACTAACATATACATATGTATATATATATATATATATATATATATATATATATATATATATATATGTGTGTATGCCACAAATGTGATATTTATGACTCTCGCTTCGTTGCTTGGACAAAGACTGTGTGTTTGTCAGTATTCTTTAATGGAAAAATGCTGCTCGGGTTATTGAAGATTTGTAGTCATCGTTGGTAGAAAATCAAGAACTTTCACTGCCTCTAATTTATGTGGCAGCCTGGCCAGACTTCGTAGCCAGGTTGACCCATGTCCTGCCTCTAATTAAAATGTAATTTCCACATTGAAATGCTCTCTAATTGATATTAATTTCACATATTTGCTTCTCTTATTTACTTGCAGGTATGTTTCCGACTTTTCCACATAAATCGAATGTGTTGTTTCAACTTAGAAGTTGGGTAAGAAACTTGTGGCAGCAACTAAAACTTTAGAGACGCACACAAACCATGAAATGGGTCTGGCTAACTTTTGCCAGAAAGTTTTAGCCACATTTATGTTTGGCTCGTAAAATCATAAAATGAATTATATTAGTTGAAATTGTGCAGGTAGATGAAATTATAAGAACAAAGTTGCATATGAAAGTAATTTAAAAGTGTCACTGGACAAGAGAAGACAATAAATTGAATTAATGTGGCTGCAATTGAGAGAAACTCAGTGTAATAAAATGAAATAATGCAATATTAAATATATATATAAATATAAAACAATTTTATAATCTTCAACTAAGCCTGACCAGTTTTTAGTCTTGTTAAATTCAAAGCTAGAAATTATTTCAAAACTAAAATGTCTTAAGATATTTGCCAAATTGCTTAATTCTTGGATTTTATGTTTTTATATTTGTTAATAGTCGATGAAGTGACTGCATCAGACTTTTTATGTGGCCACACGCTTGAGGGATGTTGCACCTTGCTGCGTTGCACGTCGCGGCCATTCAAATATTTTATGCACCAAATTGTGTCACTCATACTTCTCTCGTTTCCTCACTTTTATTTCTATTTTTTGTGATTTTCCTGGTCACAGTTTGTTAGCTGTTTGGCTAAATGAATGAAAATTTTTTCTGCTGCTGTTTTTTTATTTACAGCACATAAATTCGCTTAATAAACACGCGTTGCACGTAGGGCCAGGTTGCAACTTGTGCGTTCTTGGCGCTGCTGCTGATTTTGCTGTTGTTGCATGCTCAGCTCATGCCACCAACAGCAGTTGTAAAAATTCGAAATAGTTTCTGCCAAAGTTCCGCTGCGTTAAACTGGCGCAACTTTATTAGTGGTGACCTTAACGAATTTGTGCGCATTGCTCATACGACGCGTTGACTGGCAGCAACTACACTCGTTGCCAGTTTATGTTCGTGCAGCACATTTTATTAGCAAAGCAACAACGGCAAACAACAATGGCTAAATTTGTGTTTTATTTTTTTTGTTTTTATTAGCGCATTGCACAGTTTTTATTGCCTTTGCCACTGCTGTGCTTGTATGCGCACCAACACTCAATTGAGTTTGCTGCTTGAGGTGGCAGCTCAAAAACTCTTGATGGATTACCCCCTCCAAGCCCCCTCCACCATCAATTGTAAAGGTGAACAAACTGCTAGCCATTGTTGTTGTTTTTTTATGTTTTTATATAGAACTCTGATTGTGATCAATTGACGCACACTGTCGGCATGTATTTGCGTCTATTGGATTTGGTTTGCTTTTGTTCCGAAGCTGTGCTTGGCCTATCTGCGGTTGTCCCTGCCAGGTAGCTTTTTCTCTTCGAGTCCTTTATTCCAGTGTCATATCGATTCATGCTGACAGGCGACGCAGATGTCCTTGTTACATTTGCTAACTGCGCATTTGGCTTTGTCTTTGCCTCAAGACGCAATTTCTAACTGCGCAGGTTTTGTTCGCTTTGACGCAGTTTTTCCCCTGTTTTTAAGTGGAGGGTTGCCATCCAAATAGTTTGCCACATGTCGCATAAGTCAACGGAAAAGTCAGCAAAAGCGGCGACCAGCAACAAAAGGCAACTCGACAAAGTTTTTTACGTTTATTTAAACCTTTTGTGAGGCGATTCAAAAGATGTCGAAGTTGCTGCCAGACCAGTTTTTGTTAACTTTGTTAACAGTTTCATAGAAACACGAGACATGACGCCATGGCTTCTTCAAAGTCAATCATCTGTAAACGGTTAATAATACATGCATAAATGTTAATATGTTAATTAAATAAAACTTTAAGTTTAAGTTAAACGATTTTCGTCATAAGATTCAAATTTATTTGATATCTTCATGAGCAATATTGAAGTCATCTTAAAATTATTAAATCATTCAATATCAGCTTCTGCTTTACTCTGCTCCACTCTCGAAAGCATCAATTATTGTAATAACATTAATTTTACTTAAAACCGTATTTAACTTTTCAATATATAATTTATCTCACACATAAGAAAATTTAACAATAATTAACAAATAATCTGCAAGCTTTTTTTTATTATTTTTTCATCTTGTTTTTTGCGCTCATTTGCTCAAGGATTAAGAGGCAGTGTCTGCTGTTATTATGTATGTGTGTGTGTGTCTGTCTGTGTGTGTGTGTCTGTCTGTGTGTGTGCAACCGTCTTATGCTCTGCTGCTGCTCATGTTTCTGCCCGTTGGGTTCAAGTGCAACTTGCAGTTGCCGCTTATTATTGTTGTGTGTCATTTGTGTGTTTGTTTTTATGCATTTGTGTGTGTGTGTGTCTGCCAATTTATGCAACGCATACTAAGTGCCACTTACCACAAAAAATGCAACAGCGCCGCTGTATAATTGCATATTTCGGCGCATGTCCTTGCAATTAAATTGAAAATACATTTCATGTGTATTTATTTGAATGCTTTTGTTGTTGCCAATTATTTGCATAATCCGCAATTTCAGCTCGAGACGAGTCTGAGGACAACGTCGTTCCGGGATTAGCTGCTGCCCCTTTCGCCTCGTTGCACACGTTCTGTGGCGTGTGCATGTAGTTGCTCTGTCTGGCTGTTGCATGCTGCATAAAACACACCACAGCACGAAAAAAAATACAAAAATGCCGCAAGCTGTCTGCATTTGCAAGTTGGCAATTTAAATAAATTGTATGCTGAATGCAAAAATTATGAATTTAAATGTTCGCTGATAAATTGCCAGAACAAAAACCCCAAAAAACCAACCAAAAATATTCTTTATCACAATTTCACAATTTGCTCTGCTCGCTTTACTTTCGACCAAGTTGACGGTTTTTGGTCTTGGCCAACCTTTACTCCTTTGTGTCACTAATAGAAGTGCATTTTCTACTTTTGATGCAAATGACAACGATAACGACAAAGCCAAAAAAAAAACCAACTGTAAAGCACGTCTGGCTGTGGCAAGTGCTACGTTAAAATCTAAAGCTGTGTAGCCAGTTGGCCTTTAAAAGGTGGCCAAGACTGGCTGCTTTTGGGCTGCCTGACTGGCTGGCTTGCTTGCTGGCTGGGTAATTGGCGTCGCAACAAAAATGTAATTAAAAACATATTATACGCAATTTCACTTGTACTC
This sequence comes from Drosophila fungiperda, assembly GCA_035042345.1. Taxonomy (NCBI): domain Eukaryota; kingdom Metazoa; phylum Arthropoda; class Insecta; order Diptera; family Drosophilidae; genus Drosophila; species Drosophila fungiperda. Next base: position 1,266,933 of record JAWNLM010000204.1, read on the forward strand.
CACTGCCATTAAACAGGACACGGCCAGTGGGTAAATTGGGTGGGCTGTGCTTTACTTTTTATGCGTCCTGCATATTAAGTTTGCCCCTCAACTCATTGTGACTCCTCCCCCCTTTCCAATGCACAGTTTGAGATTAGCTGCTCGCAGACGCTTAAATTATGCACAAATTATTTTTGGCTTAAAGCAAAATTTAAGTCAATTATGCATTTTACGATATGAAACGCATTGTAAATGCGATTTATGGCAAAATATTGCTAAAAAAAAATAACAGCCAAAAAAAGCATACAATTTCAATTAATTTTAAGCCCATTTATGCTGCTTTATGTGCTGCTGGCCACCTTTATAAATATTTTTGTATTTCAGCTGTGTGTATGTGCAACATATTATACCAAAAAAGGGTTGCAGGCGTCCCATTAAGGCTCATAACTTGTATTTATGTCGTTGTAAAGTGCGTTGTGTATTTTATAAAGCGGATTAATCCAGAGTCCACTCCAGAGTTTCTTGGCGCAGAAACCATCTGCGGCGCACTTGAGAAATCAGTGAATTATGCTTGAGTAATGGTTTTTATATACCAAAAATATACTGTTTAAAAGTCGTTAGAAAAAACAATTGCGGGGGGTGGTTATCAAAATATAATTGAGGGAGTCTATTTCTGGGGTATTTTATATTTAAGCTGTTTAAAAGATATTATCTTCATAAGCAATTTCGAAGTCATCATCAATTTAAATGCCCGCTTCTGCTTTACGCTGCTCCACTCTCGAAAGCATCAATTATTGTAATAAATATAATTTTCTTAAAACGCATATTTTTTATAAATATATATTTTATCTCACACATGACAAATATTTTAATTAAACTTATGCTCCACCACACATAACTGCGCATCCTATATATGTACAATCTTATATTTTTCTTTACCTGGCTTAAAGTGTTCTGCCCCAGCTTAAGTTTCCAGTGGCCGAAATTTCATTTCAGTTTTCTGCTCTTTTTTTTCATGAAATTTCTTTGAATGAAACCCAACAAAAGCCAAAAACAATATCAGAGACACGTTCTTGAACTACTGAGTTATCATTTAAAAACAAAAAAAAAAAAAAATTTTTTTTTTGCCTAAAAGACAAAAAGGCATATCGTCTACCTGAGGGTGAATTAGAACCTGAAACAGAAAAACGAGAACTCTTGGTTTCTGCCGCTGCTTGGTTTCCTTTTGTTGTCGATGATCCTTGGCAGGCCAGGCAGGCACTTTGAAGAGGGTCGCCGCGTGTTGCAGTGGCGCGTTGACGTTGCGGCTGCGCATTGCCGATGTCTCAGCTTACCCAACCAACAGCAATAACAAAACCAACAGCAACAACACAGCAGGAGAGGCAATGACAATGACAATAGCAATAACAGCAACCGCAACACGCTTATCAGATTACATAATGTGACATAATTAATTTCGAAATACCGTCCATTTCCCCCGTGTGCCTTGCTTTCACCCAGAGAGACGCAACTGCCACAATAAAATTGGGTCTAATAACATTTAGCTGTTGCTAGTTAGTTAAGGGCCATGTTTGCAGCTAGTTAATCAAATTGGGGTCATCAATCGCACGTGTAAACGCATTTTTCCAACTAATCTTTGGGCCACCTCTGTGTATTCTGTGTGTGTGTATGTTAATGGCTCAAGCAACTTCTACTTCTCGCTAAATGCTCGACCGAAATCCAATTTACATCAGATATATATATATACATATATATGTTTCATCGGCCCGACTTGAAGTCATACATTTTTTATTTATAAGTATTTTATTTTTTTATCAAGCCCCACATAAATCAACCAATTGCCAACATTGTCCACAATCCAGCATATAAAAGCAGCGGCAGCAGGCAGCTCCACATTTATGTATATCTCCATATAAATTTCATATGTCTGACAATCCTGCCCCTCTTTTTTGTATTTTTCGTTTTTTGTGGCTGGGTACAAATTCTGTTAGTCTTGTGTTGGGGACGCTTTTGTAATAATTTTATTTATCACAGCAATTGCATCGTCTGCTTTTGGCATTGTAGTTCTGGTAGTCCCTATTGTTATAGTTGTTGTTGTTGTTGTTGCTGCGGCTGTCACGCGTAAGACAATGAGACATTAACCCAAAAAAATCAGGCAGTGCAATTTTGTAAAATTCTGCGAAATAAATAAGCGGAGAAAAACCAAAGTGCGAAATGGTCTAGTTAAGAGCACCAAACTTGGTGCATACCATAGAAACTGAATAGTTGCACAATACTTGTTCAATATTATGGAAAAAATAAACAATTGTAACATTTAAAAATGTGCTAGCTATAAATGTAGAATTTCCAGGTCATGAAGTAAAGTTTGAGTCGACTTGACTCACATTTCACAAGCCAATTAGGGTCAAAACAAGCTTCCTTTTTTATATGCAATAAGCATTTAAAAATATTTATTGTACCCGTTTACTGTAGGGTATACAAAAAACAAAAAAAACAAAAAACCAAAAAGAAAAAAAACTCTGAGAAACAACAAACGGCAAATATTTTCTGCGGCATGTCAGCGACGCATTAGGGAAATGCAAACTGAACTGTCGTTGTTTTAATTTGCTGTTGGTTTCACTAGAAATTTACATGCAAATTTTAGACCGCTTTTTGTTGTTGTTTTTTATTATTTTTACGATCCGTCGCAGCAAAAAACAAAAGCTTTGCGAAACAACAACACAAACATTTGGCTACGATTATTGAACAAAATATCCAAATTTAAGTCATACATGAACCATATACAATCTTATTTATAACCGTTTTTTTATATTAATTATAATTTTTTGTTTATCAATTTTGCAATTCAATTAAGCCATGAAAATCATCGCACTTCGTGCAAATCATGAGTGCAAATTCTCTGGGGGAAGAAAGAGAAAACTGATAAAATCGAAATACGCAAACAAATATCCATTAGCTGGCAATCGCAAGCATTGTTTCAAGGATGTAGCCACCATAAAAAGCGATACAATATTTAAGTCATAAAAATGCGAAACAAATTGCTTATTTTCAAGCACACACGTTAATCAGTGAGAGTCAAGTAGTCAACTAGCTGTCGTGGGGACGGGGGTGCAAGAGGAGGGAAAATACGCAACGATGCGATAAGAGTTGAGACCAAATGTATGTGCCACATTAGGCACACATTATTTATGAGTGAATATAATGCAAAAATACAAACTGACCATAATTTAGAGGCCTCTATTCCCATTTATATGTTGGGAGGACGTGACTTATGCGTTGTTGAAATTGTAGTGAAAAACAATTCCATAAACCTTGTCTGGGTCAGTAGCACAAACCATGCTAAATCTAATAAAGATTTTTACATACTTCATAAAATCAACATTTGCGAGCCTTAAAACTGAAACACAATATTCGTTTTACAATTTTCGTGTGTATTTTAATCGTTAAAAATTATTGTTTGTTTCGTATTTTTGTGTTGTTCTCGCATTAACAATTAAAAATTAGCTATTTCTTAACGCAACTTCCTCGTCCCCGATGTGCCCCCTCTAATTTAATCGTTAAAATGTTGAGCATAATTATCGCTGCTCTTTTTGTTATAGTGACATATGTCTTCGCCAAAGTCATAAATTACACTTAAATAATTGCATTCTACTTTTAGTATTGTTATTATTGCTATTAATTTTGTGTTTAGCTTGTTCTTGTTTCCGAGCAATGTTTGCATTTTACATTTTTCCCCAATGCAATTCGCATATAAACAACAACTGCCAAACGCAAACAGACATCGAAGAGAGGAAAGCAACACAAACAGGGAGGAGGTGTAGATGGAGGTGGAGGAAGGCCGCACGAGTTCATCGCTCCAAATCAATGTTATACCTATGCCGGTACTAACTATACAAATATATATATTCTATAGGGGCGCAAGCGGGGGCCGCCATGTAAATTGACGTTGGTCACTAAGAGAACAGTAGCAACAATAACAACAACAACAACAATCATAACAACAACAACAACAACAACAACATCAGCAACAGTTCATGCATCTTTTCAATATTTTACGCAATTTTGGATGCAATGCAAATATAAAATGCAAATTAAGAAAGAAAACTCAAAAGTAGGAGCAAGTGGGTGGTACGATTAATTGCAAATAGTTAAACATGATTTAATCATGGCTAGGCAAATACTCGATTCCACTATTAATTATAACATTTTTAATCAAAATGTTTTTATCAATATTTTAATTTTTATTTTGCAAAATTGATGTCAAATAACTTAATTAACCTAAAATAGATTACAGCGTCTGCATAATTAATCAAATACTCGATGGCAATTTTTAACTATTAAAACAAGACTGTGCAAATCAATATAATAAAATTTAAAAAAATAATAATTACATTTTTTAAGCAAACTATTTTAAAAAATGTTAATTTTTGGATTTTGCTCACAGTTATTTGATAGAAACAGCTAAGTGAGCTCAAAATTTTTTCTGCCATTGCTCATCCTTTGGCTGAAGCAGATTACAATTCCTTAGATCTTCCTTGCAGACTTCACATAACACTTCGATATTCAGCCAAGGAAACTAGCTATGAATGTGCAGTGTACGATTTAAAGGACATTAAGTAAATGAGTCATGTATGGCACAACTCTTTTATAGATTTTCTAATATAGATTTTCGAGCAACTTATCAGAGTGCCCTCGCATGTCTCGTTAGTTTGGTATTGCTTGGTTTGCTTGCAGCTGATGAGCGGAGCAGCAGCTATTGACACTTGGCCGTGTTGCCATGAGGCGCATTGCGAGTGCATTCACTCCGTTGCGCGTTGATCTTTGGCAGTCGCCCGGCGACTCCGACGACGTCATCAACAGCGTGCGTCGTCCACAGCGCTGTGCATATAAATGGGGCAACCTTGTGTTTATCCCCGTGAATTGACTGATTTGCCTACTTGAATATAATTTGTATCGAGTTCGTCTCACTCTTATTTTAATATGGCATGATGATTGATATGATAGATGTTTAGCATTATGCATTTTATGTTAGACATTTGCAACTGCTCGTCGGCGCGGCTTGAGTGACTTTGATCATTTGTGGTGTGTGTGTGTGTGTGTGGCAATAGTTGGTGTCAAGTATCATATGGTAAACAGGTTTAGCATAAAGCATTGCATTAATTATGCCAGTTTAATGTGCAAACTAGTTTAGTTGTTGTGACGTTGCCATAAATTAGTCAGCACAGCTAATTAGCATACGATTTAATCGCACAGCTGCTTGGCCTAACTTGTTTACTCCATAAGTTATTTTATCGATACTTGATTATACTTAGTAGCCACTTTTAGCTGGCGATGTGTACATTAAATCGATAACATTTCTCTCTCTTGCTTGTTGTGTTTACAATTTTTGTGTGCCAGTTTCTCGAGTTGTAATCTTTTGCATCATAAGCTGAAAAAAAACAATGCCAAACATAGGTTGCAGAAATGAATTTGTTAAACATCATGTTTATTGTTTTTTTTTTTTAGTTTGTTTTGCTTTATCATTTCCTACCCCGGCACCAAAATCTCTTTAAATCTCGCAAAAAAATTAAAACAATGCAAATTAATGTCAACATGCGGCATTTAACATTAAAAGTCAAGCAGCGCCTAATTACAAAAACTAAAACAAGCAAAAGGCAGGCAACAAGTGCAACTATCGGCCAAAAAACATCAAAAGCATTGCACATGCAGCAAACCCACAAAAAAAAAATAAAGAGGCAAACAATAAAAATTACATTGCTCGTTGCAATTAGTCAAATTTGCCTGCCAGCAGGCAACAAAAGCAAATACAGCCACAACAACAAATGATGAATTTCATTATGTGATTTGCTAACGTCCCGCTGTAACGGCCAAGAGCGCAGCAGCAGCAACAGCAGCAGCAGCAACAGCAGCAGCATCGTTTAAATGAGGGCCGCCCACGTCAGCAGCGTCGAACGCTGAGCGCGCTGAGCGTTGAGCAACGAGGGCAATGAACGACGCTGCTGCCAAACGGCAACTGAAACGGCGGAGACGCTGCCGAGGAAACAGACACAACAACAAAAGCTATACATAAAAAAAAAAAACAAAAAAAAAATACAGCAAATAGTTTGCAAAAAAAGTAACAACAATGCACACAGGCAACACAGTTGTTTTTGTAAAACAAAATGAAATTGTTACGCGCATTACATGACTGCAAACGTCGACGTCAACGTTAACGTCGCTGTCTGATAATAGCGCACATAAAAAAAAATAGCAACAACATCAACAAAAAATCGTCGACAACGCCGCGGCCCAATGACAAAAAGTGTGCGATAGGTCGGTGCTATTTCGTATACCCAACACTCCAAGTATAGCTAGGGTTATATTCGTTTGCTAGAAATTAAACTAAAATACCAAATAAAAGCAGCTCCAAATAAATTGGTTTCTATCTATAACAAAAAATACATTAAAATAATTTAATAGAAATTATGAACCATTTTAGATAAATAAAACTTAATTGAGTTCCTAATCTGATTTGCTTTAAACAGTTTCTTAAAAAAAATTAACAAAACACATAGATACAATTTAAGAATAACGGGGCATTTAAAAAAAAGAAATACAATCAATAGGCGTTATTAATTTTAAATAAATCTTTTACAACTATCACACAATATTTTTTTTTTCAATCAATATATAATTTTTAAGGGTATGTTGTGAATGAAATATTCGCACTTCAACTCATGTTTATTTAAAATTATGTTTTCTTTTTTTTGTTTTCTTGCAACTGCAGCGTTGCTAATTGTTTGCATTTGGCTGCTGCTGCTGCCTCACTACAGCTGCAGTTGCAGTTGGTGTTGCTGTTGTTGTTGCGGCAGCTGCTGCCTGCAATTTGCATGTGTCGCGAGTTTATTGACCGCGGCGTGGGCAGTAAAACTATTTATAGATAAGAAAATGTGGCAAGAGTGCCAAGAAATGTTGCGCAAGCAAGTGCATGACGGATGTGGACTAACAGAGTGTGTGTGCGTGTGTGAGTAAGAAAAAAAAAAAAGAAGAGACAGAGTTAGCGAGAGTTAGAGAGAGAGAGGGAGCGTGAGATGATTGAGACGGCAATTATTTTGCATTGCCCGGCAACAAGTTGGCGGCGCGCAACTAGAAACAGAAACAGAAACAGAAGCAGAGGCAGATGTTGCTGAGGCAACAACGCCTGATCCACCGGATGTTATCGTTGTTGTTGCTGTCTATCACTCGCTGCAATCATAGCGCAAATGAAACAAACATTTTCTGTTAACAACTTAATGCGCTCGATGGCATCGCCCTGCTGATTATGCGCCTCAATCAACAGTAACAGCAGCAGCAGCAGCAGCAGCAGTAACATCAACAACAACAAACCGACTGCAACAACAACAGCAACCGCACTTCATAATTTTTGCTATCTGAGCTGCTGTCGCGTTCGCTTTTTATTTCACTCTTAATGCAATTAACTTAGCACTTGTCTGACTATCTGTCCCACTGTCTGCATGTCTGTCTGTCTGTCAGTCAGTCCTTCCAGACGCTGCCTTCGGCGTCAACGTCTTTGTCATTGTCGCCGCTGTTTTTCATTTGTAACCTGGTAAAGTATAGTGGGTTTTGCCTGCTGCATTGGCTAGTTTACTACATGTCCAGCTAATGCTGTTTTTATGTGATTTTCTTGGCCAAGATTTATTTTATTGTTATTGGAAAAGCCGCTCTGCAAACACCACAAACTTTCAATAAAAGTTGTTGCGCTGGAAACGTGTGTGGATGTCGCTCAATTCTGCTTTGCTTTTGGTCTGGTTTGTTTGTCTTATTAATTCGCCATTAGAGCGTGATTAATGTTGTTTATTTCGCTTGAAGTTATTAGCTAAATGTGTTAATTATGAGTACCGATTAGCTGAATGACAACAAGATAAGATGGCTTAAGCAAGACAGAGCAATAGTTAATTGCTTGGGAACAGATACACAGACAGATATAATCAGTATCTAAAACAATTTTTGTTGCAAGTGCAATAATTTGCCATAAAATCGATATCTTTATTTTCCGTTTATCACTTTACTTAAGACACCCACACAAATGCTATCTGCATAAATTAATACGTCCTTCAAATTTGGCCTTAAACATGCAATTTGCATCAACATTTTTACGTTTTTACATATTTATTTGTTTTTTTTTTGTTGGTATTTTTAATATCTTTTCTGTCTCGATTTTCACAGAAAACATTTAAACATTAAAATCAATTAAAATAAGTATGTGAGTGGAAAGGGGGGGTGGAGTAGGTCGTTATGGGAAGGGAGGCTATTGAGTTTTTCATGGTAATGACCGACCGACCGCATGTCGGCAACCCGCAAATGGTGTCCATGACAAAAATGCATAAATATTGAGCGCAAACATTCAACGACGAGACGTCGACAACAAGCAAACAAATAACTGTGGCAAACAAATCAGCGTCATATTCGTAAAAAATAATTTATATACAAAATGTGATTCGGTGCAGTAAAAAATATTTTATATATCTTAATTTAATTATTGATAATAGCAAAATCTACAAGTATGCTCAAATTTTAAAGTTTTAAATTGTTGTTGAAAGTTATTGTAGTTTCAAAATACGAAAAATAATAATTAATTATTTTTTTAAATGGAATTATAGTTATAAAAGCTTCAATATATAACAAATATGAAAACCGTTTTTATTCAAACTGGTTTCTGCTTTACTTTATTTTTAGTTATATTTAAGCAATTCATCGAGAATAATATTTTAAAGTTAAATTAAACAGATGTATTTTATTTATATTATTAGTTTGAAAATGAAATGCATTTTAGATGCGAAAATACAAAGTTGCACAATTATTTAATTAGGATGAAAATTGGAATGCTATGTATATGAATATATGAATAAATGAAATTTGCTCGATTTGCCTGACAACTTCTCTGAGTGTAGTGCCAAGTTAAAAACTCGACAATTAAATGTGATTTCTCAAGAGCTGCATATAAATAAGGCGAAGCAAATTCCGTTTGATATCACGACTAGCTGAACAAAATGTGACACCTACGGGCAGAGCAGAGTCGGGCAAATAGCGATTATTTGGCGCGTTCTTGAACACTTGCAAAATGACGGTCTGAAAATAATTGTCAAGCTAAGCCAAACTATTGCCTCAGATGACGGAGCGTAGACTCGAAAGAGACATGTTGGGTGGGGGGGGGGGGGGATGCGGTGTAGATGAGGCGCCTTTGGCCATTAGCGCTGCATAATTACAGGCGCTGTGCAATGCTGTGACAAATGACAAGCGTCAGACGACAACAACTTTTGAGCGTAATTTGAACTTAATGAGATTCAATTTAATTAACAAACTCACACACCTGTCTGACTGTCGATGTATTTTGTATAATTATCACCTTTGCAAGTGTATTTATTGCTGTGTGCATGTTTTAGCATAACTTGCTCGCGTCACGCACAATTTGTTTAACTGCTGTGTTGACCCTCGCACCCACAATAAGCCAAGCCACCAATAAGGCAGGGCTCTCTGTGGCTGTAGTGGGTCAATGTCAGCAAATGTCGCTCATCGCTAATTTAGACATTCGGCAGCAGCCATAAATATATATATACATATATATATATATAATCACTGGGTCGAGCAACTTTATTAGCCAAGCTGCTGCAACTGCCGCTGTCAATTTATGTACCACACTTTAGAACACACACACACACAACAGCAATAATGCACAATTGGCCACAAAAGTGTTTACGACAGTGCCCAATGACCAGGCCGACTACTTGTTGCCAATCTATTATCCGAATCCGAGTGCAATACACAGCTTATACAGCCATAGCTTTGGGTTTGTACTATGAAAAAAAAGCAGAAAAACAGAAACAAAATTCGTGGCAATGTCCAATAACGCCAGCTGGCTGACTCTGAGGCTATCTTCCTCGCCATCGGCTTTTGGCCATATGTGGTTTGCGCGCAATAAGCTTTTGAGCATTTGTCAAATTGATTGCGAAATAAATTTTTCGCTTGTATTCGGCAGAGTTTTGCTTTGTGCAGAATTAAAGACTTTATTGTAACGGCCGCAAAAGATGATGCATGCACCTCCTTAGTTGCCGCTGCTGCTGCTGCTGTCTCTCGATTATCTGCATAATTTAATGCTTATTTATTGACTTTACAAATGTACTTAATGTACTGGCCAGCACTGCCACAAATTGTGTGCATCTTAAAAGGAGTTGAAGCATTTGCATTTCTTACGTTTTGGTACGAGTTTGATTAATAAGAGGTATAAAATATCAGCGTATCTCTTAATTTATCTTTAAGATTGAAAGCTTTATCTTAAAATTGTAAATTGAGTTGTAAAGGGGTCTTCTAGAATATCGGTTAAAATTATAATTATACATTTCCTTATTTTATGAACAACTGGTTGCTAGTTTAATAATATTTATAGTGCTGTTAAATCTTTTTGACTATTTATGGCATTTTAAATAGAGTTTCTTTAGACAATATTGTATTGAAATACTTAAGTAAAAAACTTGAATAGTAAAGGCTCTGCTAGACTATCTCGAAGATATAATTATATATATAGATTATAATTATACATTTCCATATTATATAAACAACTAGCTAGTTAAAAATCATTTATAGAGTTGCTTAATCTTTTTCACTATTCTCTAAATCTGTTTATTAATTAGAACCTACCATTAGTGGCATTTTAAATAGAATTTCGTAAGACAATAATTTATTGAAATTCTTTACTTGAATATCTAGATAATTATTTCAATTATAATTATACATTTGCATAATAGGCAAATAACGAGTCTAGTTATACAATATGTGTAAATATGAATGCTATTGTAAATTTAAATCTTAGATAGCAGATAAACTGTAAACCTAATTATCCATTTATGAATTGAGTAGTAAAGGGGTCTTCTAGACTGGATCTTTTAAATGACCCGTTCTTTCTATATTTATGCATTTCTTTATAGTTACCAGCAACTGACTAATTACGCAAAATGTATAGCGCTGTTTATTTAGTCTGTTTTCCAATTCAAGTCAGCTATTTATGAAATCTTATAATAGTTGTATGGAATATAATTCCATTCAAGTCAGCCATTTATGACATCTTGTTATAGATAATAGTTCTATGGAATATATATGCACTTACTTAGCTCTGATCCTAACTGATCGTAAATTTGTCTACTTATTAATTCTCTATACTGGTATGTGCAACTCAACCAGACAGTTTCCTATGAGTATTTATTTTATGTATGAGTCATTCACTGGCCACATTGAATGAGATCGTGAGTACTCGAACCGCAAATGCTACCAAAGTCTGGGATATTTGCATATAGAGATACATATATATATATATATGTGTATAGTTATTACCTTGATAGGTGTATATATATATATAGCTAGACTTAGCTTTTGTCTTTGTTGTTGTTGTTGTTTTTTGTTGCCCACACATCAATTTGTGTTGTCTGGCTTATCGCATCTGTTGTAATTTGCATAATAAGCGAACAGCTGTTAATTAATAACGGTAACAGCAGCTTAAACCTTCGGCACAAGATCAAAAGTGACTGCTTGAAACCCAACGGTATAAAATCATTATCAAAATCTAAATTCAAATTATAAAAACTAAATCACAAGCATTTTTATAAATTATATATAAACAATAAATTTCAGACTTTGACCGGGTCTAAAGTGACAATTAAGCTGCATAATCAGTATAGTTGTGCGAGTGTGCATGTGTGTGATCAATTTGTAGTGAGATCTCGATCTCGATCTTAATCTCAATTTGTGTTTTTATTTCTTTTTTCTGACGTGGGCGTTGTGTTATATATTAGCGAGCCGAAGGCATTTCCGCTATTCGAGCATTTTGCATAACATATTTTCTTTCTACTTGCTGAGGCAACTGCTAAATCAATTAAGAAATCATAGACACGACCACGCCTCCTCACTGCACTCAATTGATGCTTGTCTTTCTGCATGGAGAGTAATAAAAAAAAAAATAAAAAAATATAAAAAAAATACGAAAACGCCGACGCAACGTTATTTTAAAGAGATTTGCAATTTTGGAGTTTGCAGCGCCACGAACCGAAAACGTGGCATGTTGCAATGTGGCAAGCATTGGTACTTACAGCCAATACAAGCATTTCATTTGCGTTCGTAGTGTTGTAAATACCCAGCACATTGGCACAAAGTAGTCTGAAGTTTTGATCAGCAGCACTCTTTTTGGGGAGTGCCTCTTGTTGCTGGTGTTGTTGTTGCTGTTGCTCAAGCTTTAGCTGGTAAAATTGATTTGTTGTGGCAATAAAAGCGAACGCTCAATCAACCATGCCACACTATCTGCCTGGCAGATCTACACAGCCAACAAACTAACTCTCACCCCTTAATCTCCTGCATCTAGGCGGCTAAAAAAATACTGACTTGCTTGTTGAATACAGGAGTTTGCACTTAAAATTCTACTAAAAAATAAACACTATTTCGTTGGGCTAATAAATATTTGACCAAAAAGAGTTGTTTTAAGTTGCTGCTGCAGTTGATGTTGCCAAGCCATATGTTGCTGCAATATAACAAAGTGCATACACCAGAGACGAGCGAGTGTGTCATAATCAACTCACCTCTCTCTCTCTCTCTCTTTCTCTCTTTCTCTTTTACACACATATTTTTTTCGGAGGGAAGTACGTGCCAAACGGCACAGAAAACGTCGCCAAGCAGCAGCAACAATTCAGCTAGCGCCGCTGCTGCTGCTGCTACTGCCGCTGCCATCGTCGATGTTGCAGTCACTGCTGGCGTCGGCTGTTGTCGTTTGGCCGCCATCACAATCTAATGTCAGATAGTTTTGCGGTCGCTAACCCGCCTCGCTGCAGCGTCAGTTGCATGGTTGTGTGTGTGTGTGTGTGTGAAAAATGTGAAAAGTAGAATACAGCGCACACACACACACACACACTCTTACACATCCATACAAAGGTTTTGCAATTAGTTTGTGCGACGCTGGTGAATGCAAATTAGAAAAAGGCAAAAGCAAATAGAACTAACGAAAGAACGAGAAATGACAAGAGACTCTCAAAATGCTTTTCCATTCTATATTTAGTAAACATATTTTACAAATATGCACTCAAAGTAAGCAAGCATATTTAAAGTAAAATATATTTGAATTTTTTCATTCCATTTAATTAATTTCCTTATTAGAATTATTAAAATAAAAACAAAAACTTAAGAATAACAAACCATTTAAAATACCAAAGTAATATTTTGAAACCTTTTAATTAATGTAAATGATAAAACTTTTGAACATTTAAATGTATATATATCATTTTTGCAACAAAAAACAGCTAAAAAAAAAACTCTGCAACACAGAGTTGTTAAGATAAGCTGACAGTTTGCAGTTTGCAGCTTGCAAATAACTTGCAACTTGTAAGAGATACACTTACTACTTATGCGTAATCTGCCATTTGACTAAGCTTAACCTTTATTCGACGGGCAGCAGAATGTTGATAATATAATCCTGCTGTCTATAAGTATGCGCTTGCTTGATTGTGTGTCTGTGCCACATTGATGCAATCATTTGTTGACATCTGCCAAACGTTCGTTCCCCTCCGTATTTTTGTTGTCCAGCTGCTGTTTTGCTGTTGCCAATCAAACTTCAGCTCCATCTTCTTCAATTATCCATTCTAATGACAGCATAGCATAATGTTTGTTTATAAACAGCAACAGAAAAGCGAAAAAATAAAAAAGATGTCTGCCATATGTTTTTTGCTTTGACAAGATGCTAACACAATTGCGTGGCAGCAGTGCCCTCTACTCGCCCCCGCTGCGCCTTTAAAAGCTAAAGCACTTAAATACATACTAAAATTGTATGTTATTTAAAAATATACGAAAAAAAAACAAAAACAGAACCCAAAAGATGTCAGGCCAGCAATTTTTTAGTTTGTTGCCTAATGCTTGGGCCAGTTTTTGTTATTGTTGTCGCAGTTACTTGGGTAATTATTGCGACTGTGGCGAGTTGAAATTCTACAATAGTTTGTGTCTGTCATGTGTGTGTGTGTGTATGTGTGGGCTACAATGTTGCTGTGAAAATGCTTAAAATGCCAACAGAGTGCCATAAAAATGTCAGAGCAACAACAACAACAACAACAACTGAAACTGAAACTGTGCGGCGAGTGACTGCTGCTTGAAACACTTTTGCTTTCAGCTGCTCAGCAGCAGCAGCTAAATTTGCATTACTTTCGTTGCCTCGTCGCAGCGATTGCTGCTGCTGCTGCTGCTGCTGCCTACACTAACCTATGACAATAATTAGCAAAGAAAACAGCAAAAACACAACACGAACCAAACCGAAATAAAATAAGAATGAGCAAAAAAAAAAAAAAAAAACGAATTACATGTGCTTTGTTTGTTGTTATTGCTGGCGCATTGAATGCGACGCAATTAACAAAGAGCATGTTCCCCTCTCTTCTATTCGCACTCTCTGTGTATCTCTATAACTCACTCTCTCTTTCTATTTCTCTCTCTGTCGTACACATTGTTTATTTTTCAAGGCCTGCCAAAAAGTAGACAATGTTTTCGCAAATTGCCAAACATTTGCTTGATTGACAGCCAAATTGCCAAATGTCAATTTAGTTTTATTAATTTTTTTTTTTATTTATACATTTTTAACAAAAATAACTACGTCAAACGTAAAACAATTTATAACAGAATTTTTGTTATGGCATGATAAAATCTTAGATTTGAACTCCGCATCGATTAGCCAATGAAATATTTATGCATTTTACTTGGAGCATAAATAGCAATAAATTGCGTCACACAATTGCATGAAATTTGTAAGCGTTTCCATTGCGGCGTAAAGTTGGCAACATTTGCACATTGGCTTGTTTGACTTTGCAATGCAGACAAATTTGCTTGTGCACATAAATGCACAGCTGCCAATTGGTTAAACAATTTCTATTAAAGGTAGTCGATCACATTGGCTATAACCATTCCCACTCCTCTCTTAACTTCTGCTGCTGCTGCTGTTTGCTGCTGTTGCTGGTTATGCAATTCGGCCCCTGAGGGGTCAACACCGACCATTTGTGGCAAGTAAATGGTATGCTGTCGACTCACAACACCCACTACTTGATTATGGCCAACGAAAACGTGGCCAATACAGTTAGCTGCGATTGGCTGCAAACGGCGCGTATGCGTAATTTTTTAGCTGATAGCCGATAGCCAAAGTTGGCCTACATGTTGCGGCAATTAATAATTGCAGTTAACAGATAAGAGGCGCAGGCACATTGAAGCGGCTTATCGCGCGTGCCAACACAGCCGCAAGTTGTTCAACGCCCCTTTTCTGTGGCAAGCTCTGTGAAATTGTTGCTGCTGCTGTTGCTGCCGTTAGAGTTACAACTCAATTAAGTGCAACAGTTGCTGCTGGTCATGATCGTGTTTTATCGATGGCTGCCAATCGTCGCCCAATTCCCTGACTCGTTGTTACCAGAAGTTTTGTCACGTTTCCATTAAAACGTTTGGCCCTCCCACACCCCGAACTACTTCAAATGATGTGGCACAAGTTGCAGTTGCAAATTTTGCATTCATTATTTTTGCTCATTTCACTTAGAAAACAAAAAATATATATAAAAAAAATAGTAAGGTGCCTAAAATAGTATTTAAAAACTTGGCAATCATCCAGCAGCAGCAGCAGCAGCAGCAACAGTAATGTTGTTGTTGTTGCTGCAACCGGAAACCCCCCCGCAGTGTACTTAAAACTTCCAGTGAGTGAATGCTTATGTTTGCTGCCTTTTATTCATTCATGAGCGTATGTCGCATGCACCATGTATGCAAATATTTTAATGGGTATTGAGCAACTCAACCATAAACATAAAATAAAAAATGTTATTTGTTAGAAATCAGAAAATCTGAAATAATTTTAATTACAAAGGTATATAAAACTTTGTAAATAACCACTTTCATTCGAGTCTAAACTAAGATTGATAATAATTTCAATATATATCAGTCTGAATTTCCAAACATCCGGAGTATCTCATGGACATATAGCTGATTGCATCTGATTGCGACGCCGACGCGGGCACCTCTCTCTCTCTGGGGCAGAGCTCATTTCTGGCAACGATTATGCTGGTATTTGAAGTGCCTTTGATGCGCATTTCGTTTTTGGCCGTTTCGACAACAACATAAAAAATGAAACGAAAAAAAAAGTATTTTAAAACTGGCAAACCCGACAGCAGCAACATCGTCATCTCCGATGCCGCCGCCTATTGATTTTTACGAGGTAAAGTTCGTTGAACCCCAAAATTAACTACCTGAGAGGCAGGCAGGCAGTCAGTCAGTCGCTTTGGGGCAGCCCCTGCACACATTTGTGACCATTAATTTTGGCATGGAGACAGCTTCAAGTTAACACCAATTAGTCGCATCCTCTCTTTGCACACAAACATTGCCATTTTATTTGATTGCCAAATATACAACATTGTGCATATTTTAAAAATTTAACAGTCAAATCAATGTCCCTGGCAAAAACGTATCTTGACCGAATGTCATTGACCAGCAAATCATATTAAAGCCGCCTGAGCTGACCAACAGAAAAAGTTAAAAAAAAAAAAGAGAACGTTTTCCCTGTGTCTATTGACGTTTTCCTTGCTGTTTAACTTGCTTTGACATGGGTCAAAGTGGACGAAGGCAAACTTCTGCTCCTCCTGCACTCCGTCCCTGCTCCACAACTTGTGTCTGTTGCTCTGTCTGGCAGTCTGTTGTGTGTGTGTGTGTGTGTATGTCCTGGGGGCAGTCCATTATGTTGGCTTATTTGTTTTAATATTCGCTGCTCGTTGTCTCGCTAGTTTGGCCAAGTCCTTTGCATATCCCGCCGGCTTATCGTTAACAGCACATTAAAGGATTTTAGCTCAATGGCACCCAATGGCTTTAAGCGACTCTTGTTGCTGCTGTTTGCTACCGAATTTGATACTTGTTGGCCAGTTGTCGGCATTTTGACGCCTTATCGGTCACATTGTCGTCTGCATTTGGATTTGGCCCTAAGCCTTGTTATAATCGAAAACAAACAGAATTACATATTTCCTGTCTGTCCGCCGGGCGATCACGTTTGGTTTCCGGCCCAATCAATTTTTGTTTTGGCCTGTCTCAAGGCCAATGCCACCAATATAAAATCGATGGGTTAAGGTTAGTTGATGTGATTAAAGGGTCTTGTTTGTGCCACAATTGCTTAATTTTGCATTTGATTAAACCAATCCATCAACTTGCGCCATTCAATGTGCAATTCAATCAGATTTCTGCCACGGCAACTGAGCCAGCCAGCCAAGTCTGGGCACAAGTCCGGGCACAACCTTTTAGCCTTGGCTTCTTGGCCCACACCCACACCAACACCCACACCAGTCACCGCACTCGCTGTAAGTGTGTTTAAAACCCACACTTTGTGCGCACTTCACTCGATGTCCTGGACACGCCCCAATTGTGTTTTTGACATTGTCTAACGCATTGTCGCTGACAGCATCTCAGCAGACGAAGAGGACGAAGACACTTGTCTCGTCCTGGAGACCTCGGCTTGAATATTTTAATGTGCTGCTCTCTGAGCTCGTGTTGCTGCCACTGCCACTGCCACTGCCACTGCTGCCGCGTCGTTTGTGTTAATGTCACTTGGTAAACTTGGCAGAGTTTTCCAAGCAGAATGAGTAGCTCCGGCTGCAGTCCTTGTCCTGCTCGTTATCTATCGCCGGCAAACGACAGGCGGCAGCATTGATTTAATGACGTTGACGCGACTACTTTCACTCCTACTTGCCACTGCCCCTTCTTTTACTGCTTCAACTACTCCATGCCCCCAACAACCAACAACGGCTCCTCTTGATCTGCTTGGCTACGCTTTATGCTTTATTTATTGATTTAAGTTTGCAATTTCTTTGGCATATCCCTTTTCATACCACCATTTTATTTGGGACACTTAACGTTGCACGCTATCCTCTTTGCAACGCTTTTATTTGTGCAGTGCTTGCAAAATTTATGCGCTGCCTTTGCTTTCGCTATCGGGGCAGCTTCCCGCCGCCCACCCGCCTCGTCCTTACGACTGGCTTTTGTCTAAGCATCTTTTAAATAAATAACCAAAAAAGAAGGAATAATGCGTCGAAAATACGATGAAAAGAATCAAAATCAAATAAAACGCCTCGCGAGCTTTTTGCTGCGTCCATTGAACCAGAGAAGAACCCAGCCCCCCACCCGTCTCCGATCTGCTGCTGTCTCCTGGCCATGTATTAGCCATGCGTTACTTTTATTGTATTGCCTTTTATTGGTTTTTGATTTGTCTTTTTCTGTCTTACCTTTTTTTCTTTCTTTGACTCGCCCCGAATTATTTATGTACTTATATATTTTTATTTTTATTTTATTTTGTTTGCCAGTCTTCTTCATTACTACCAATAAGGCGCTTAGTTTGAAAGATAATCCTTGACGGCAAAATTAATTATCGATGACTTCCACCAATGACGACCCGCCCCCATCCTAGCCTGGTTAAAAAAAGCAGACATGATACGCCCTTTGCTTGTTTATCTGTGTTGCTTTGAAGTCTTTTTTTTTGGTTTGTTTTATTTGTCTCAAACGTAGTGGTAGATAGGTATGTGTGTGTGTGTGTCTGTGCAATGAAATTATCTACATTGATAACTCAGCCAAGCAACAAGCTATGCTGCAGGCTCCTCGTCGTTTCCCTCCAACCGCCACAGGTTAAAAATTCGTCCTTCAACAGCAGCCACAACTTTTCTGTGAGTGCAATTTAATTACTTATGTGGTAGCATTTCGCATGCGAGTGTATGTGTGTATATGTGTGTATTTGAGAATGTGCGTGACTTTGCCACAAATGTAACCCGAGCAACAACAACAAATAAAATTTAGCAATTTCCCAACAAATTGCATTATATTTCAGGCAGGCAAAGAGCCAGCTTATAAAGAGACAGTAAAACCTGTCTAAGTAAAATTCGATATAATTCGAAGTATTACATTTTATTTGCCACTGCACTCGAAATGTAAAATGTAAAATAAAAGATGTATTTTCAAGTTTTATTGCAGAATTAATAAAGATAAAAAGGCTCAAAATTATTGAAAAATCGAAGTTTGAATCGTTAATTCGATAAAAATTATGTCAAACATTCAATTTTATCGAAATGTAACAAAAATTTGTGTTCAATTAGAATAAACTAAAAAAATATGCTTCAAAATCAACGTTCATTAAAAATGAAGTAAAATAATCTTTTTCTATTTGGGAAATAGTTAACGTTTATGCAAATTAATTTAAAATACTTGTTAATAATATATTGCTATGTTTTAGCACTTTTCACAGTATTAGTTTTTCAAATTTAACTGATAGGGTCTTCTTCACTGATATTTACTGCATTTGAGAAAAGTTGCAGTCAAGTTGGAATCTGATCTGTTTAATGCAGGTTTATTGCCAAGCTCTCTTCCCTTTTCAGTTGGTATACATTTGATACTGTTCATTAGAATGATTACAAGTAAATCTGTAGCTTCCAAAACTACTATTCAAATATATGTTCTTCAATTTAAAATCTTGTTTGTAGCAGGTAAAACAGTTTATACCTGCGAGGAGAGGTTCCCTGCTCCATTTTAAAAAGACAATTGCTGAGTTTTTATTTTGCTGAACTTTATAAAACTTGAAAGAGGAGCACGAAAACTTTTTCTGTTGCCAAAATCCAACCGACAAAATAACTTTGGCAACAAAGGCGACACCAGTAATGCTGGTGCGGTGTCCTCGTTCTCCTCATCCTGCCCGTCTCCGTCCATGTCGACCATGTGCTTTAAATCATTTTCATTTTCAACAGCTGCTGCTGTTTGTCTGCTAGCTGCTGCTGACGTTGCCCCTTCTGCTAATGGCCATGGTCATTGTCCTGCGCTGATTTTGCTCTGGCTGGACACTTATCGCACCTTGTTTAGCCAGTTAAACTGTCAGGCAGACGCCAAGAATTTTGTTGTTGGCCCCAGTCCCCCCCTTCCCCCCACACTCGGCATACTTGATTAATTGCAATTTGTGTGGCACTTGCAGAAAAGTGGCTGCAGCATTGTGGAGCGGGTGTCGCTAATTATTAATGTAAATGTTTTCACTTGAAATGGACGACAATGGCTATAATAGCTGGGCTGGGCGTGGCTGTCTGGACACGTTTTGCATGCGGTTAATAAGCAGCGCAAGGAAAAACAAATAAAATAGAGAGAAGACAGCAAGAAGTGATGATAATTATGTATGTATATATATATATATAAATATATGTATATATGTGTACATGTGTGTGTGGGTGTGACTGTCTGGCTGTGGCTCATATGCCAGCGAGAATCCTTAATTAGATATGCTAATCAGGACACACGGCAAAGCTACCTAGCCACATTGCGTATACGCCAGCGAGTCTGACACCTTTTTCGAGAGCATTGCCTCTTTGCTCGTCGATTAGTGGTCTCGATGAGCGTGCCACAAACAATGCTCCTCATATGTTTGCATATGTATATGTGTGTGTGTTTCTTTGGTTATTGCCTTGCTAGTTAGCTGCAGCTAAGTTGAGCTGAGCTGCTTTGACTTTTATTGGTCTTTAAAATGTCTTGTGGAGAGTACAGTGCCTTCAATTGTTTTGTTCTATGCAGGGTTTTGTCTGTGTGTTGTTTTGCTCTTAAGGGAGTTGTGAGAAAGAATATTTTAATGTCGTGTTTATTTTGACATTTTCATTATGTGTGTATTGTGTGTTGTGTGTGTGTGTGTGTGTCTGCATTTGAGCTCCTTTTGTGTTGTGGTGCACGCTTTTAATTATACTCATTTTTTGGTTTTTGTTATTTTTCACGCATACATTTTGAACTTTTGTTTTTAGCAAAATGTGTCTGAAATGTGGCTGCACAAGTTGTAGTTGAAAAATATTTTAATCTATTTCATTCACCGTTGCCGAAGTTCAACTTCAGACTTGAACTTTCGCTGTCAGAGTTTTCTTAATCAAACTTTTGCCATGAAGTTGCACATTGCCAGTTTGTAAACTTGATGCCCATTTTGGGCATTGTTAGAGCTGTGTTCGAGGTTAGAATTTTCCGTTTTGCTTTTACGCCCGTATAATTAAAATGCAGACAGCCATTTTCCATTTCGGTTGTACTTTGCTTTCCGCATGGCTTTCCTTTCATTTGCCCGCTTTCTCTTTGCCTTTTTTCTCTACACTTGCAATTATAAAGATATGCACAAAATAAGTACTGATAAAAAAAAAACACGAATTTGTGTGTGTGTGTGTGGGGGGGGGAGGGGGTCAAAAAAAAGTAATTTGGTTCAAGTGACTGGCCTGCCTCGGGGAATGGCCAGCGCCAGCACAGTCAAAAGTTGCGTCCAATTAGTTGGCTGCACAAAAGTGCAACAATCGCAGTTTTGTCGCTGCCGCTTTATCGCAGCTAAAACAGCAGCAGAGGAGCAGCCAGAGGTGTTTGGGGCAAGAGGGTGCAGCTAGGCGAGGCTCGTGATAAAAGCAAATGTGAACTGCCGCGCCCATTTGCAGCCGCTTTATCAGCTGAGAACTGCAATGCAAGCAGAACGCGCTATTAGTGTGTGGAGTGTGTAAAGTTCATTGATCCGCAACGGCGATAAGGTTTCTATATAGAAAATACCCCTATATAAAAATATTCTAAAGTTTATCAAGCATTCGCACCGTGTACGATTCTTAAAGAGCTGATAAAGAGCTGATAAGCGTATGCAGCGCTGAGAAATATAACTAACAACAGCACAATAACACACATTATAAGTACACACACACACACACACACATGTGTGTAAGCGCTAAATCGAGTGGGTATTAAGTTAAGTGGAAGAAAATACACTACAACAGCAAACAATTACTCCGATTGTGTCCTTGTCTGTGGCTTTGCCAGCCAAATGGCTTACAGTTCGTTTGCTTGGGCTGGTAATATGCCGGGGCTTAACTTCCAATCAAAGCAATCTACTGTCGCCTCATAAAACCACGATAAGCAACTCCCGCACACAGAAATGCAACAAAACCAAATAATAATAATGCGTCCTGAAAATAAAAAAATAATTAAACAATTAACTTTTATAGTTGCACCAAACGGTGCCTGGCAATTGGCCATAATAAAACTATTAACGCCATCAAATGCATTTAAATGGCTTGCTTTTTAGACAAAGTGTGTGTAGGTGTGTGTGTGTGTGGCAGTTGCCTCTTGCAACGCATCTGCATAAAACGTGCGCAAAGCCAAGGAATTTACTACAAAAAATAATTGCCAAAGGGAGTTTTTTTTTTTTGCTTTTACAAAATGGCATATTAAAATACAAAATGGTTGCCCTTCGGGCCGGTTCAATAAACTGTAAGAAGCGAAATTACTCAGAGCATACTTTTGGGCGCCGACCAGAAGAAGTAGCAGAAACAACAACAACAACAAATAAAAATAATAATGTTGAAGATTGCATATAATTTGTTGCTGGCGCTGAGTGGCGGCTTTTAGCATTTGCCATTGGCATTGGCATTGGCCAATAAATGGCCATTATGCTATAGAACATTGAACGCACGATAAATAAAGGAGACTGGCCAAGTTATAGCAACAACCACAACTTAAAAGGGCAAATACAATTTATTTGCAAATGGATGTTTAAGGGTCAGGCTAAAAGGAAAAGGCGAACTCAACTGGCAGACACTGAATACTGAATAAACCCAACTACAAAACCAACAATGCGACTAATGCAAAGTTGTCATTGAAAAACAAGGCAATAAACGAGAGTTGGGCAAAATAATATTGTAAAACGAATTAAAATCGACCACTGAAAGAGAAATGTGATTGCTGCTGCTGTTGACAAGTCAAAGGACTTTACAACACTTAACTGGCATATGTCCAAAGATAAAAATTTGTTAAAGTGTATTTACGAGCAGCGGAAAGTAGAGTTCAGTGAACCAAAGAGCAGCTTTATCAAAAATGTAGCACAGCTCTTAATAAAGTTATAATGCAGACGAACAAAAATATGCGAATTTAGTTTTGTTGTTTTTCTATTTTTTTTTTTTTTTGGCTTTTATTTTGCAATTGTGTCGCGCATTTGAATTAAGTGCGAATGACACGAAATTTTTGGCAAATGCAGGTGGGGTTGTTGTTGTTGTTGTTGCATACAACGCGTGCTGTTTTTAAGCCACTTCGAATAGAGCGCTTAACCCCCCCTCCCTTCCGCAAGCGTCGCCCGTCAAGTGTGCCGTCTGACATTGGTCTGGTATCTGTTTTGGTCGCTTTGCTGGCACTCCTTTTGCGTGTTTTTCATTGTCTGTCTACTGACTGTTTTTCTGTTGTTTTTTTAGAATTTATTGAAATGTTTGTTTGTCTGCAGCAGCATAGCTGATGTTTTTACTTCTTCTTGTTGTTACTGGCTGCATTGTTAGGCGCCCGTAGCACAGCTGCGCCCCGTGTGTGTGTGTGTTGTTCTGTGTGTTGTGCTGTGTGTGTGTGTGTCGTTCTGTGTGTCCCTATGCAGTCTTCTTTTCTTTTTAGCCATTCTATTCTGTTGTGCCACGCTGCGTTTGTTGTCGCAAAATATTATTACTCCATTTCATTTATAAGAGTGCCGCCTGCCAGTTCTTCATGCCACAACTCCCCCCCCCCCCCTCCCCACCCCTCCCCAGCTAGTAAGATCCTCGCTACGCCCTTTCCTCTGCTTGCCTCTATTTGTACAAGCTCTGACAATGTTTTATTTCGCTGTTGCTTAAAGTGGTAAATGAGTATTTTATATTAAATATTTATCAACTTTCATATAGATTACACATATAATTTCCATATATTGTACATAATTTAGATTAGTTTATATTTTATATATTTATATTTACAATTGTAAATATCAAATATTGCAGGGTATGTCCTTTTCGACTCTATTGCTCGTTTCGTATATCCTTTTAGTTGCTACTCTTTTGCTTGCTAAGTTTGCTTTTGTAGATTATTGTGGGATGCAGTTACTGATGCAGTTGCTCAACTTGGAGAGTTGTGGCCAAATAGGATGTGAGAGACTTGGTGGTGTTTGCAATTCCATTTCATTGTCAGTGTCATACGCTGTTTCCTGGCTTGTCATTTGTGTCTAAGAAGGCGCAGCTGGACTAACGCAAAGTTGAAAGAGTTGCTCTCCTGCCACAATATTAAAAGTCATTTGTGGCAAACTCGCAGAAGCAGGCACTTGGTTAAATTAGGCAGCACTACGGCCACGCCCACAGCACCTTGAGTGGCATTTTGTAATTCATTTTGTTGCAACTTTCTTTTGTCTAGTTTTCGTTATTGTTATTGTTATTGTCACCCACTCGAAAGCGTTTCATTTCTGACTGTCGCCTGCCTCTTAGTTGGCAATACAATTTTTCAATTTCCACAAATGACAATCGTCAATTGACGTTGATAGTTTTTCCGGGTTCGTGTTTTGGCAGCAGCCTTAATAAAAACGTTTGACATCAAATGGCTTCAAAAGAGGAGGACGCCCACAGTGGCAACCACAAACCAATTCCTGCTCGCTCGTAGGCAGTGCTCTGCTCTGGTCTCTCTGTGCTGTGCTGTGCTCCGCTGTGTGCGACTCCAACATCAATTGTGGATTAATGAGGCGTTGCACACTGTCGCATAAATTAAAAGTCACTAAATTTATGTCGCAAAGCAAACTCAAATATTTTAATAACAGTTTGCGGATACAGCTAAAAAAAAATGGGGGGCTAAGAGCGTGACTCATGTGTGTGTGTGTGAGTGTGTGTGCGTATGTGTGTGTGTGTGTGTGTGTGTTTACTGTCTGCACAAACACAACTCAGAATAATTTATATGTATGCAGACTTATTGTATATGGAATGCCTGCAGCCTTTCGACTTTTTAACATGTTTTTAAGGTAAATAAGTTTAAAAAAAGAAAGAAAAAAACACACATAAAGCTGCCTTATTGCTTTTTATGAACAGCACAAGGGTGGCGCAGGGGGCAGAGAAATGGAGAGTGTCTCGCATGAGATTTGTATTTAAAATTAGTGATATTCTGTGAGTATTGTGTA
Source organism: Drosophila fungiperda (assembly GCA_035042345.1). Taxonomy (NCBI): domain Eukaryota; kingdom Metazoa; phylum Arthropoda; class Insecta; order Diptera; family Drosophilidae; genus Drosophila; species Drosophila fungiperda. Next base: position 1,291,894 of record JAWNLM010000204.1, read on the forward strand.
AAAGGCGAACTTTAGTTAGTTAAAACTTTAGTTAATCAAAGCACAATCAGATTTATTAACGGATTTGTGCTAGAATTTGTTTGTTTAATACTAATAGGAAACAGATAAAAAACTTGTAAGAAAAAGCGAAATATACGAAATATTCAAAAAATAATGAATTTTTTATTGTTATGCAGCACGAATTTAAATGAACAATAGTTTTTACGAATTGAATAGTTGTATTTTAACTATTGCTAACCGAAATTAAGAACTATAATAGTGGTATTCTTATTGGCATTTAACTCTGAATTTGAGTCTGAGTCTGGAAGAGCGGCGCCATTGAGGAGTTGGGCTGACGCCCAAGTTTCGCTCTCCAATGCATTTGGCAATCAAATGGGCAACGGAAAGTAGAAGTTTTTATGGATTTCGGCAACTTTTGTGACACATTTTCCAGCCTAGCCCAGCCCAGCCCAGCCCAGCCCATTGAAATTCAATTTAATTTAATGTGTTTATGAAAATCGTAGCACTTGGCTGGCTGACTGGCTGGCTGGCTGGCTGGCAATGAGCACTTAAATCGACCCATTGTCTTTTTGGTAAGGGTAGGGTTTGTTTGGTTGTTTGGTGGGGCAACTGCCATCTAATAGCATGTGGATATTTATGGCTAAAGGGAAACGTTGGCAGCACTGATTTATGCTGCTGCTGTTGCTGATTTTGCTGTTGGCCAAGGAAATGACAACTGAATGGCTTCATTAGCGCCAGCTGCGCAGAGTGGTTTGCTGCCAAGTTAATGCAGGAGTTTATTGCACTTCGACTTTTGACTTTTTGCATGTGCCCAAAAGTTTCTTGCACTTGACAAAACTTGGCAATAAAAAATTTAACACACACACAAAAACACTTTGTTGGCCATGAAAACCTCCACAGCTTTTCATCAAGTCACGCTACGGATAATATTTTGTGGCATCTGCAACAAGTTCAAGACTTGACTTGGTTTGACATTACCAAATTAACAAATTGTCACGTAGCAAACAATAAGCAGCAATAAATTGATATCGGAATGATACTAAAGCATTGAAATGTGTCTTGTGCAGTTGCTTTGCTCAAATTCTTGCACATTGTTATTGTTCTTAATATTGTTGTTGTTGTTGTTGTTGTTGTTTGTAACCCTAGACATGCAATTGTTGTGTGCCACAACCCCCCACAACAATCAACTCAATTGCTGCTAAAGCGCTGCTTGCAACAACAACAACAAAAACAGCAACAATTTTCTTTTGTTTAATGAATGAAATTTGCTCTTCATATCGCTTACTTAGCAACAGGCAACAACAGGAAAACCAACATTTCACCTCTCACCCAAAACACAACCCCCTCACCATGAATCAGTTTCCCCTGTGTTTGGCAACTGGCGCGAGCCAAAAATAAATGCAAACATTGATTAATCGAGTTTAATGCCACCTCGAGTTGATTTCATTATAGTTGTGAGAATTTATGAGACAAGCAGATTAAGAAGTGTAGGGAAATAAGGGGAAGTGCGGGGCGTTGGTGGGGGACGTTTCTCCAAGTGCAAATATTAATTTGCTGATTGTTTTGTTTTGTTTTGTTTTGTTTGAAATGAAATTTGACTGACAGACAACAACATCGTTTTTGGGCCCAGCCAAAAGTTCTTGACAAATATTTGCACAACATTACAAAATGTGTTCTGTGCATAAAGCCGAAAGTTTTTGCGACTTCTTGCGAAGAGGAGTGAAGTGCCTTTGAAGTATGCCATGCGTCTTATTAAAAGTGCATTAAACTTGTCCCATGTCCAATGGACATAAAACGTACTACCCGATGTTGTCCCATTGCTGCAATTGATTAGGACTTACGTACGTGTCCTGTCGTCCTTGTATTTACCATTATTACTAAATAATTCAACGTGTCTGTGTCGTTATTTGTGTACCTGTGTGTGTGTATATGTGTATGTGTGTGTTTGCGGTCACCTGGGCAAACGGCAATTACCAGTGCGTCAGTCGAACTCTCACTCGCAGTTGAAGCAACTTTGATTAGTGTCTGCCAAATGTTTTTGCTTTTACCCATGTTTTGTGCATCTTTCAACACCTTTTTCTGCACTATTTCCACAGGCACAAAAGGTATATTGGTTTTTTGTAAAACCAATCAAATTCCAGCGAAACATTTGTGTTCCTTAATATGAGTTTTACTTGATTTTGAAAACAAGATTTTCATGCGCTAATCAAATTATTTTTTCTAAATATTGAATAATTATTTCATTAAATGCTTATATTTATTGAGCCTTCTTTATTTTTTTTTCTATTTTAAGCATCTTAGCATTCAAGCATAAACTATTGATTAATTTAAAAACTATTTATTTAATTTGTAAGTGTTTTAAACTGCTTACAGAGCATTGGAGTAGTTGGAATATTTCAATTGCAACATTTTGACTGGTTTTTCCTTTTTTGTTTGTGTGTCATTTGTATTGATATTGAGTTGGGCTCTGTGGCTGCTTGACGGCTTTATTAGAGCCGCGGCTCGCCATATTGATTATCGATTGGGGAATTTTACTGAGTCAGGTCTCCTCTGGTCTGCATTCTCAATGCATGCCTTTGAGTGTGTAGGTGTGTGTGTGTGTGTGTATCAGTATGTTCCGTGTGTGCTTTCAATTTAGCCATCCTGTTAGCCATTTGGCTTAGCCAGCTAGACACACACGTCGCAATCTGCTTGGCTGCCCGCCTGCCTGCCTTGGCTGGATGGCTGGCTTCGCTGAGCACGTTTGGATTTTATGGTTCATTTGTTGTTGCGCTTAGACGCCAACGTCCTGCCACACACACACACACATTAGGTATGTTAGTATATTGGGTCTATTTTTTTTGGCACCTTGGCGTTATTATAGTTTTCTATATATAAACACATACACATAAATTTCAACCAATATTTGATTATATATATATATATATATTTATTTTTTTTTTAATTTTTTGGTTAGTTCTTCAAGTCGGTATTCAAACCATATGCTAACATTTCATATGTATTTTTCTCTTTGTTGCAGATTGAGGACGAGGGCAATCATGGCAACGATGAGACACGCCTCTTCATACTCACCGCCCTGGCCCAGTCCCAGATGAGTCGCGTTGCATGCATTTTGTGCGAGGAGCCGTTGCTTGTATTTGATCGGTATCCGTTGGTCGATGGCTCTTTCTTTCTAAGTCCCAAGCAGCATTCCAACGGCTGCATTGAGGTGAGTCTCTATCTTTCTCTCTGTCCCTCTTCATCATTAATAACCATCAAAAGTTGACGTGGACACCCACGCGTAGCAGGCAGGCAACCAACCGGGCGCTGCTGCTTTCACTCGCCCACGTGGTGGTCCCCAAAGAACTTTCAGCTGCAATTAGTTTTTGCAAATTTGAGTTAAAATGGGATAAAAACTCATATTTAAAGTCGAGCGTCTCGTATACATATATAAGTCACAGTCTGTCTCGGACTCAGACTGTCTCAACGTCTGGCATAACTACACAAATTATGTGGCACTAAGGGAAATGTGAAATGGTTGAGTAGTGCAGAGGGAGGGCGACTATTGTGGGCATGGCGCGCCTAAGTCGCCTTTGTTGCATTCGCAATTTATGACCCATTTCAGTCAGCATAATTACGGCAGGGCCTAATAAACTGTCAGTGGTGTGCAAATGCATTTGTTGTTGTTGTACACTCAAAAAAATATATGTGATTCTTATTATATAAATTAAAATATTTTTCGATTTAAATTTATTTATTGACTATTAATTTTTTAAGCAATATTTAAATATAAATAGGAAAACCAAAATAATATTTTAAAATATATTTTCAATATATAATATTTCTTAAAAGCAGAAAAGCTTAAGCTTAACTGGCAATACCAATTTAGGTATTTTTGATATTCTTTCATTGCTTAAAAAGAAATAAATATGCTAAACTTCATTTTTAAATTTTGAGCCTTTTATTAAAAAAGTAAATCCAAAATATAACTGCAGTTTAGAAAGACAATTTTAATAACGTATTTCTTTAAAGCAAAGACCTTTGCTTAATTCGATTGCATATTGTTTTCCCAAGTGCATTAAAAATGTTGCAAAGTTGCACAGAGTCGCACATTGCGACCCACGTGCAACAGCAGCAGCCGCAGCAGTCGCAGCAAACCTACGCCTTTGCAACTAGCTGGCTTTGCTTTCGAGCCAGCAAAAGCTCATTTTCTTTCTTATTCGTTTTGTCATGGCTGGGTTGACAGGGGCGCCCCTTTAATTTAAACCTGAATTTATAATTCATTGTCAAGCGAGCGTTGCCGCCGGCGGCAGTGCCTGGAGGCCTGGAGGAGGCATGGGCTCGACTCGCGCTTCTTTTTGGCTGCCAGTGTCAGGGACTGCATCGCTGTTTGGCCAAGTCTCGTGGGCGTTGTGCATTTTGCATTTTTCATTTTATTTGAAATTATTATGTCGCGACGCGCCTGCATTGAAGCCCTTTGCGATGGTAGAAAGTTTTACCAGAAATTATTTTCTCCGAGTGTACATTGCTTGTATAACAATGAATTATGCGACTGTGGCATGGCTTACAAGCAGCTTTGCCCTTGCTACACTGTTTGTTCTATTTTTAATATGTGTTACGCCTTTCTCTGACTTCCAGGTTAAACACGAGGGACGCATGCTTTACTTGACCTGTGTGTGCATGAGCTGCCTGGATGGCACCTCCAGCAGTCGCGTGATCAGCTGCAGGTAAGTTTCAAGGAACACACAAACATGTGTATGCAATAAGCATGCCCCTTTTTTACCTTTGCTACGACTACGACTACTACAATGCACAATTCTCATTTACAGATTCTGCAATGAGCCTTGGGATGGCTCCAGTCTGGTGCTGGGCACCATGTACTCCTATGACATCTTTGCAGCAATGCCTTGCTGTGCCGAGCGTTTCAAGGTAAGCATATAAAAAACAATGAATATTTAAAGAAAATTCAGTTTTTGTTAAACTTTTCATATAAAATACAATACAATCACACGAAAAAGCACACGTTTAACAACTTTAAACGACATACAGAGATTTGGCTAAATACAATTATTAATTTTTTGTTATTGAATTAATCAATTTATAAGCTTAGTTCTTGTACAGTCCAATTGGGCTTTAAAAAAAGATTAAATATTAACTGAAATGTGTTAACTGTGTGTCAAAATTGGTGACTCTATTGATCAACTAATATTAATCTTTAGTAATATTTTCACCTAATCTGGTGTCTCATTTCAAGCTAATAAAATAACACTTGTTTTTTTTTATATTCTTCTGTTGCAGTGCAATAATTGCTTCAAAATGCTGATGCATCCACAGCAGAGGTTGAGCTTCTACAGCGATTACTCGCACGGCGTCACTTGCCCCTATTGCAACACGCAGGACACTCACTTTGTGAAGCCGCTGAGCTACTGCTACGCTAAGAGCAATGCGACGCGGATGCAGGCGATCGCATAACATAAGGCCCCGTTGGAGTCTCCACCGGTCGCCGGCAATGCAACAGCAACAGCCGGTGTCTATGGTGCTTCAACGGCCTCCAAGCAGCCAATTTACAGTGCAGCCATCGACTATTCCGCCCCGCTGCAGCAGCAAATTAATCCCGATCTAATTGGCGCTCATCCGCATACCCAGCAGCATCAGCAGGTAAGACAACTGCAGCAGCAACAGCCACAGCAGTCAATACAACAACAACAACTACAGCAGCAGCAGCTGCAGCAACCGACACCGACACCAGCAGCAGTTGTGGCTCCCGCAGCAGCTACGGCCACCCAGCGTGCCGCAGAAGCCGCCTACTTGGCAACAGCATCAACAGCAGCAGCAGCTCGTGCTACCAGCTATCATCAGCAACAGCAGCAACAACAGCAACAACAGCAACAACAGCAACAACAGCAACAACAACAACAACAGCAGCAGCAACAGCAGCAACAGCAACACAAACTAAGCCTCTCAAATACCCTAATGGCCATGGCAGATGTTATGAGCAAGTATCAGCAGCAGCAACATCAACAGCAACAGCAGCAGCAACAACAACTGCCACACAACCAATTGGGCCAGTTGAATCTGAGCCATGATTCCAATGCACTCTTGTTGAGCAACATAAACAACAGCAACATAAATCGCAACAGTAACAGCAGCAATGGTGTTGGCAGCAGTATTAGTAACTTGTTAATTAGCCATAATTCACATAACAACAATCACACCAACAACAACAGCAACTGCAGCAGCAACAGCAAAATGAATGCCTGGTCGCAGCCAATGGCACAAGCCGAGGCGATATCCGCCTTGTGGGGCTGTGCCAGCAATGCATCCACCAGCGGTGGCTCAACCAGCGGCTGCTCGTCGGGCAGCGGCTCACAGCCGTCGCTCAGTCCGACCACGAGCCACAGCAAGGAGCTTCTCTGGGCCCAGACATCGCCCAATGGTTCGGCTCAGTTGCGTGAGAATTTCTATGCGGCTAAGGAGTTGTTGCCGCATGCTGCATCCCCAACGGCCTCGTTGACCAGCTCATCGGGCGCCTCATCGATCGGTGGTTGGGGCAACACGAATGCGTCACATTATGCCAAGCTCAGTGCGGCACAAAACATTTGGGAGCTACCAACAGCAGCTGGCAACATCAACGTCAACATCAACAACGGCAATAACAATCAGAATACTGCAGCTTCACTTGTTCCGGACATGTTCAGCGATCTCCTGTGCAATCTGCACATTGGCCAGGATGGCGGCCATCTTAATAAGCCCAACAACGATGTCTCAGATGTTAGCTCCAATTCGTCGTCATCCGCTGGCGAGCTGCTGGAGGCGGCCAACATCTGGCGACACAGCAACAACATCAGTGCCAATCAGTTGCAGCAGCAGCAACTCTTTGATGAGCCACTAGGTGGCGCTGCCGCTTGCATGCAGCTCTTCAATGATTATCTAAACATAAACAACTAAGCGGTCCACACACAAACACACAAACACACACATTCGTACAATTAACAAAATGTTACTCTAGCGAAATTTAACAGAGAATAGTAACATTAAAAGTTACGAAAGAAGATAACAACAGATATAAAAAGAACATTAACATCTACATTTACAGTGACAGGCAATTTTAAGAACCATCCAGGCAAATAAGCAAATATCCAACAACAATTAAATCAAAGAACAAAAAGAAAGAAGAAAAAAACTAAAACTTGCCCCCAGTTGCTGTGTGTAATTTTAATTAAACTAAATTGCAGAACGATTTTACTAAAATGCAGAAAAGAACAGATTACAATTTTCTTGTTAATTTTGTTGAGTTTACAAACAACAATGCAAGGAAATTAAAAAAGGAGGAAAAAAACACACCCTGACGAAAGCAATTTTTTTATTTTTATTTTTTAAACGAAATTTTTATATAAAACCAACCAAAAAACGAAAAAAAAAAAATGCAAATGCGATTTAGTGTTAAAAATCGCGTAATTTTTTATGGATTTTATTATTTAGCAAAGAGGATAAAGAAAATGTATTGAAAGCAAAGCATTTTATGTTCGTTGTAACAATCGAAAATTGCTGTGCTGCTCAATAAACAAACAAACAACAAAACATAAAATTTAAACTAAATAATTATCTTAATCGAATGTATGTATGACAAAAGAAAACAAAATTTTGCTACAATCAATTTATAAAAAAACAAAAACCATAAGTGTAACATACTAAATTAATCGATAAGTTGCACATCTTTACCTAAACGATTGGTAATTATTTCTAGATTTTAGTCAGCAAATTGGAAAAGCAGTAACGCCTACCCCAAAACCACGCCCCTTCGTCCTCCAATTCACTTTCTTAAACAAAAGGTTAAACAAAATTTCAGCATAAATAACAACCAAAAAAAAAAATTCGAAATATTTTCGATAATTAACAGTAAACGGCACATGCATCTTGAAAGTAGTTTCCAGATTCCTATCCACAAAATGGTATTTTTGTAGCAACCCATTGCCCGCCTATCCTATGATATAAGTTCTAAACAACAACAACAACCACTACAACAATTTTCGGCGCAGCGTGATTATTAATTAGTAAGTTTAAGTAAGCTAGTGAAAACCCCAATTTAAAGAAATGCATTCGCAACTTTATTATAATAGTTTTTCTTCAGTTATATTTTCGTTGTTTTGTTTTTTTTTTTTGTATGAATATGTTTAGGTATCTGTATCTCTCCTCCCTCTCCCTCTCTCTCTCTCTCTCTCTATCTATATTTATATTAGTAGATAAATATATGTGTGTATCTATATATGTATCTATCTGTAGTATTTGTAGCAGCAAGGCAATTTAGCAGAACAGCCGTTTGTGATGGATCTCTGTAAAAGTGGTTTGTTTGTGGTTTGTGCTTTGCACTGCACTGCACACACACACACACACACACACACACACTTACTCGCTATCAATAGGTTTAATAGGTTTAAGCAAGTTTTCTAAATTTTACATATATATATACGACATATATACATAACGGTATGCAAACATCCCAATTATTTAAAGAGCGGTTCAATGTTTCCTGTTTTGTGTTTATTTTGTGCATGAAAAAAGTCACCAATTTCTGTTCCTGGATCCCAACACCATCTACTTCATTAAAATTCATTCACCTCTCCACTCTCCCAAACTTTAAATTTAACTCGTTACTTTTAATAAAATTAAAAGAAAAACCAAATTTGATATAATGACCTGTGAAAAACCAACTCAAAACTGTGTCAAAATTTGAAAAGATTTCAATCGTTACT